>CM060935.1:1024379524-1026879524 GCA_030765085.1 Allium cepa | reverse complement strand
TTAATTGATATTTCAATTGTTTGAACTATTTCGTTTATTCAAAGCAATATGATTTGAAATTGCATTTGATTTGGTTTAATTAGATCATTTTGTTGTTATCTAATTATCTAATTGATAATTAGATTATGAGTTTCGATTTATTTATTTAATAATCAGATTTTGTTGTTAATTGCCGACTAGGCAATTCTGATGTTTTTCTAAATTACCTTCATTGATGATCTTTCTATTTATCTTTGTTGATAATTTGAATCTGCTGATTTGTTGTTTAACACTGCTAAGTGTTATATTTATCGTTATCCGATTCCTTATTAAAGGATTGGATAGACGAGATTTACTTTGACTGACGTCTAATTGTCATTTAATTATTATTGCTTCTGTACATTAATAACTGAGTTTGAATTAGTCTGACTCGTGTATTATTTTCTTTTGAATGTAATACTCAGGTCAGACCGAGTTATTACAGGTTGTAGATATCCTGCTTTGGATTGCTGCTAGAGCTATGAAGTTTTTTCATATATTTTGGAGTGGTCGTTGTCATTTTTAGTAGTCAGTGTATTAGTATACGAAGATATGTATTCATGTATATTATATACGATAATGTACTTGTATATGTAACTTCCAGAGTCGACTGTTATAGTTGTATCATATGTACTGTATCACATGTATTGTAACTGACATCAGTTATTATATATATGAGAAGTTTTGTTTTATCTGTGTTCCGCATTTATATTATCTGTGTTATTATTATATTCAATGTCCTAAACTATTATGAACCATCGTAGTTCGTTTTATACTGGAATTGGGTATGTCGATGGGAGTAAATAAATAAGAGATGAAAAATAAAAATATATATCACTCCTATCGAAGTAACCAATACTAGTGTAAGGCCCAACTAAGGATGGCCTCTTCTAAGCCTTATTTTCGTGATAACAGACAGTATTTTCTTTAATACGCTTTGTTATTGTGAGCATAGAGTTGGGGAGTTACATGAAATATTCGTTGAATTTTGGACTAAGAAAAATTTTGTGAAATGTTTTTCAAACTTTTATTAACTTGAATATAACAGGGTTTAATTATTCATAAATTGATATTTTATTTAGATCATTTAATAATGTAAATTAATTATTATAAATTTAATATTTTTAATATGACATATTAATTCCTTAATTTCTCCTTTTCTCTTTTCGAGGATGAAAAGTTTTGAGTGGGGGGGGGGGAGTGTAACGACCCGTAAGTTCCGATAGTTTAAGATATTAAATTAAATAAGTTTTGGAGTTTGATGTTATGAAAATTAAAAATTTAAGATTTAATAATAAGAATATAACTAGAATAAAATGTAATAGTATTAATTTAAGGTAATTAATGACTACTTCAAATGTAATTCCCATTTAATTGAAATGATTAAAAAGTTATAATTGGTCATAAACTATAAACTAACTGTAATAATATGTATTAATTGATAATTGGATTAAAGGTGTAATTGATAATTTAAATGTCGTATTAATTAATGAAATAGTATGTAATTAACTGTGATTGAATAAAATTAGTGTTGTGTAAGTAGTTATAACACTTGTGCATAGATAATAAACTTATAAATTTGATTAAATTAAGTAAAAGGTGACAATTGTCATTTGCTACCTATTTATTTAATCTTTTGAACTAAATTGGAAATCAATTGTAATTAAATATAATTAAGTATTACGTTAATGTAAATTAAGATGAAACTGGAGAATATTTATGTAATAAGGTACAAGCCAATGTTAACTATATACATAGAGTAATGAATGATTGAATAAAAAGGATTGAAATCAAGTTTAATTAATTTAATAGAGTTTAATTTATAATTGATGAATTTATTGCAATTGAACTGAAACACTGTAATTAGTGTAATATATAATACTGAATTAATATGTAAATATGTTTTAAATTATTGTATATGTCTAAGTAATCAAAAAAATGATGAAAATTGTTGGTTATTAAAAATTGAAATCAAAATGTGATTTAATTAATCTAATAATAATTTATTCATTAACGTGAAAATAGCCATTTTGGCCACTGTCTTGAATTTTGATGAAACTAGTTTTATCGAATCCATAACTGTGAATCGTTGTAGGATTTCAAGTTTTGTATCAATCAGACTTGTCGTTTGATCGTATAGGATTTGAACGCGCTGAAATCAACTCAACCGAAATCAATTTGAAATAAGTTAATTTTAAATCTAACTTCTTTATACGATGGAATTAGGACTTGAAACTTATTCCATTGAGTTTAAAAATATTGAAAACATATATTTTGATATATGGGATGACCTACTTTCGCTTCGAAATCGAAAGTGGCTTTTCGGGTCGCTATTGTTGTTCATACCAATTCGATATGTGTTTATTTTCTTATCAGGCTTTGTCAATATAAATAGTCTTGTTTTCCAAACTTTAGTAGGCATTTTTCTTATTCTGTACCTACACGAACTTCTGTCTGTCTTCTTCTTTTCAATGGCAGAAACAAATTCAATCTCAAAATCCTAAATTCAATTTTCAAATCAATTTCAAAATTTAAAACTCCTCCAAACCCTATCATATTATATACCGTTTTGAAGCTCTCGACGAGCATAATTCATTGGTACAATTCGTTCTTCGATTCGAACCACCATTTGTCCAGAAATCATGGAGGAAGTTTCGGCCATCTGTTGCTAAGGTTTGTTATTGGACGGTGGATCTTTGCCTAATCGATGATCGGTAAACGACTTTTGGAAGGGGATGGAGAGCATGTCGCACTGATGGTGTTCGCTCGTCGAGATGTGGTCGGATTTCGCCGTGATTGGCCATGGAAGAGGGCGGCGGCGTTGGCCATTCTGGTGATCTGGGAGGGGCCGCTCGCGCCTAGGGAGGTCGGCCGTTGATGGTGAGGTCGGCGATGATCATGGGTGTGGTCGAAGGCAAGTGTAGGTGGCACGATTTTTGCATGAAGACTGGCGGCTAGGGCTGTGATCATTCTTGAGTTTGTACGCTAGGGCTTCGCTGGAGAAGGGGGTAAATGTGTTTTATTATTTATTTATTTTAATTATCGAATATTATAAATCGTATAACTTCTAACTCGCATAACTTTTGCATATGAGGCTGGATTTACGCACGATTTTCTCTATTGCGATCATATCAAAATTTCGAACATTATGGATCTTGTTTGGATGAATTCTAAGACTATTCAAATTTGGGCCTTTATTTGGATTTTGTATCGTCAATAAATCAAAAATGAGTGTTTTAACCCACTCACAACTACTAAATTATCTTATGTTGGTTAAATTAAATTTATGACGTGATTAGAAATTGATTGGTTGATGTTTGATGTATTTAAATCGTCAAGCCTATTAAATCTGACTTTTATTGATTATTTTTGCCATTTAATTTAATACTAAATTTTAATTCGTCGATTTATACTTGTTATTGATAATCGGTAAGCTATTTGATGTTTATTGATTGATTTGGATGATGATTTGAATGGATGTTTGATTGTTGATGTTGGATGACTGGATTTTATATTTTATATTGTTGTAACACTGCAAGTTCCTTATGGGTAGAAATGATATTTACGTGAACGATCTGATTGATTAGGGGAAATTGTTATGAGTTGAAATGATAGACTTAAGCGATTTCATGTATTTGTGATTAAATTCGAGATTGCGGGTTGCAATGATATATATTTGTAAATATAAAATATAATCGTGGATTGAAATGATAAATATCTGTATCACTTAATCATAGGGTAGAAAATATACATGGATACCGGATTGACTAAATTAAACGATTTCAAAACCCTTAAATCTTGGATTGGATTAAATGATATTTTAAAGAAAATTGATTTATATAAATTGGGTTACTTTGACAATCCAAGTTTCAAGGTTGGAATCGGAAATTGGTTTAAATCGAAATTCTAAAGTATTTTTATCTATTTTAAACCTATTTAAAGTATTTTAGTCTACTTTAATCTATTTTAAATCTATTTAAAGTATTTTAATCTATTTAAAGTATTTTAGCCTATTTTAACTTATTTTAAATCTATTTAAATCTATTTTAATCTATTTAAAGTATTTTAACCCATTTTCACCTATTTTAAATCTAGTCAAAGTATTTTAATCTACTTTAATCTATTTTAAATCTTTCTAAAAGTATTTTAATCTATTTTAATCAATTTTATATCTATCTAAGAGTATTTTAATTCTATTTAATCTATTTTATATCTATTTTAAAAACTATCTAAAAATCCGTTTCAACCATTTTAATAAATTTTAAACTTTTAAACTATTATTAATTTGTTTTTACCTATTTAAAATTCAAATTGGGTAAAATGATATGATTTATATTAAATGGACAAGGTTAAATGATATTATAACAAAAGTTGGATCTAAATGACATATTTAATTAAACATGATGATTTCGAAATGAGAATTTAACCTATTTGGTCGATATGATTTCGATTGAGAATACGATTTCGAAATTAATATGGTTTGAATTGAATATAATATTTTGATATCAATTATGAATCAGTTTTGGAAATCTAAAAGATCCATCCAATGTGAAATAAGCGTTTGGTTGTTAAAGAGACCAGGATCAGATATCATCATACTCTCTGCCAATACCGAAAACCACTTTAACAACTCTGTACATGGTGGAGACTCTAGAATGAAGTGTAATGTTTGGTGCATGATTCTGTATGAGGTATTTACGTAGCCTTGACTCCTGTGATTTAGCTTAGATGTGACTAAAATAGGAGCCACGTCGGGCCAAGTGAGGTCATTCCTCTTATCGAGCATATTTCTTCGATACCATATTAAGACTTTCTGATTGATTTGGTGGCCACCCTTTGATTTGATTTGGGAGTGTGTTCTAGGTGGGCGGTAGTAGCTGCTTTGCATTACCACCAGTCTAGATCCGCAAAACGATAGAATCCAAATTTGGCATTACCTCGCGTGTAGTGTCACATGCCCTATCGCGACTTCTATAAGTTTGTTTTGTACCATACCTATGGAGTGCTCTCTGGGTAACCCTCCAGTTTATGAAGGAGCATACGATACTGTATAGACTACATGAATATATAAAATGTGTTAATGGGGATATGGTAACGCCTTAATGCTATTTTAATACTTTACTTTACCGTAGACACTATTATAATAACATATTGTACTATGTATGTAGATAGTTTAATGGATCCTTAGGAGATGGAATTCCTAAACATCTCTTAAGTTACCGCACTCACTGGATAGGAGATGTCAAACCCCGTAAACATCTCCAACGCCGTTACACTCATATTTATTTACCGTTGATTTAACTTACATAAGATCTTTTAGTTTTGACTCAAGTGTTTTGTCTTTTCAATTCGCTTGGGTCAGTCTGAGCTTTTCAGTTTATCGAAGACCGCATTCTGAAGGATGAAGATGAAGATTTAATACTGTTACTATTTATTATATTTACTCCACTACATCATGTTGTTCCGCTACATCATTTAATTATTATTGTTGCATGTACTTTGATCTATATCATAAAGGTGTAATCAAATGTTATTTGTAAACAGCTTCATGAACTATTTATTTGATTATTATATTTTTTCATTCCGCTTTGAGATTCTGTGCTTTGTTTTTTTCCTTTCCTTTCTCTTCTTTTCTTATTTACCCTATAAAAATCTTCCCTTTTGAGTGGTTTGAGTATGACATGTGTGGTTTATTGTCAACTTAAACCGTCCAAAAAGGTGGATCGTTACAGATTTAATCAGATTTATCAATTCATTTCCATTAACGTTAACATTTGTATAAATGTCCATTTTAATGCTAAGTAATTAACATTTACTTCCTTAATCGGTTTCAAATTGTTTCTAAACCGAAAACCACAAAGGTTAATAACTTTTCTATTTGAACCTCGATCATAAAGCTTTTATCAGTGAAAATTGAATAGAAAAATGCTACGAACCCAACGGTGCAAGTTCCGTGGCCAAGTTCTGACATTTGTAAAATTTCTATTTTTGATGTTACTATTGATTGATTAATTTTCTTTTTAATTAATTGTCATTAAATTTATGAGGTGTTACAAAGGTTGATAGAGTTAGGGGTATGCCTCAGGGGCAATTAAGTAATTCGTTACATATATTAACTCGTTGACCAATCTTATTCGAAAAAAGGTGTTTTCTTTCTATTGTATACTTGATATAATGTGTTATATTGATTAGTTAACTTAAATAAAAGTATATTTAATAGAAAATCCATAAATGGTATATTTTGTGATACTGGTATTACAAAGTGTTGTTACCATGAGTAATTTATATAATGAAATAAATATACCATTTTAAATGTTCCTAGACAAGAAGCATAGAGATTGAATGTTGATGTATCCATTGAGATTAGAGTACGTAATGCTCTCCAAATATTAGGCAGTGTATTACTCATGACTACTGGGGCAACAAAAGGTTATGTATTGACAGTTATTGGATAAATATAAAATGACCTACTTGATAGTCTTCTGTTGATTAATATAACTATGGTCAAACAAAAAATATCATGTGACTGATGTACACATTTCTCTTGACTTGAGAAGATACTATTGACCTTCAATATAAAAGCTCCACTTTGATTGTAGTAAAATCATGGCATATCGTCCATCGGGTGATTATAGTTGGGTCGAGTCGAAGTATTGGAATTGAAGCACTATTCATGAGGATTCGTCTCCTCAGTTATACGGGGTTAGTATCACGGTCAATTCAAGTCAACTTAAAGTCAAAGTCGCTAGGCAGAGCATTTCGGTTAATAATAATTGTTATTATTGAACCAAGGACATTATGTTTTTGGACTAAAGAGTTGAATACAGATGATATTGGAATTTTGATTATTACCAAATTCCATAAGTCTAAAGTGATACAGTTTTGACGAAGAGAATTGATGTAAGTAAAAATCACAACCGGCTAATGCTTAATAAAGCAAAATAAATTTTGATTTTACCGAAACCAAGTAAGTGATAAATTTGGTTAAATGTCACACCACCTGCCAAGTGACATGTGAACGTTAATACTTGAATAATTCGATATTAATCGCTGACCAAATTTACACTTGATGAGTCACACAACCAAAAGGATAATTTCTCATTTGACCAAACAATTTAATTAATATATAATTTTTATAAATTAATTAAATTAAATATATTATGAAACATTATTTATAAATTTGATTTTGATTTGATAAATCAATATTAAATATATTTATTAAAGTTATAAATACATTAATCGATATATGATACCGGCAAACATTTTAAATTAGATTTAAAATGCAAAATATTCATTCGGGACTTAAAGTTTCAAATTGATTTATAATGAAAAATATTCATTCAGGCCTTAAATGGCTTTAAGGCCCATCACCATGGCTAGTAATTTTGGGAATAACATAGGCTAAGGGCCAGCTCATTTAGAGTTAGATAGGCTTGTTCTTGGATGGCTCAGAATAAAGGAGAAAGAGTATGAGATTAGATCCACTTTTCTCTACATTTTATCTATTATATAAGCAACTCTAAACCAATTAGATATGATCTTTTGGTGCCACTTCTTCCCTTCTTACTAGCCAAAATTATAATCTAGCTTCTCCATCAATACAAATTCAAAGCAAGTCAAATCTGATTGTTATTCAGTAGTTGAAGGTCAATGGTTCAAGGACTAGTAATCTACTGAATTAGAAATGGTTTCCAAGGGGAGGGTTTATCTTTTCAAGGTGTACTTTAAGGTTTTAGAATTTAGGTATAATTCTATAGTCAATAATTATTAGTATAATATTTTATCATATATGTATTATATTATTAGTTAGGTGATGATTCTAATATGCAAGCAATGTTGTCACAAATCAGTTTCTTTATATGCATATATATATATATATATATATATATATATATGCTATAAAAAAGTTTTTATTTAATTATATATGTCAGGTCAGTGCAGCTGTGTAAAATAATATAATTTTTATATTTTATTAAATTAATATATTTATTAGTTAATTACATACATATAGCTCGTAGTTGCTTACAACATTACATCACTGTTAAAATTGGTTACATGATTTTATTTATAATGTATTACCATAATACTAAATTTCAACTGTATAAAATAATTTTTATAAATATTTTAATATTATTTAATTTGGTTTACTTCAATATTAAATTAGATTAATTCGAAAATGCAATGAAGAATTATTTTTAAATTCTATGAAATTATATTAGCACTAGCCAAGCTTTTAACCAAAAAATAAAAAATATTATCTCTTATTTTAAAATTTGATTATTTGAAATATCTAAAATAGATAAATGATTAAAATTAGATTTAATTCGGAAAAATGTGGAAAAAAATTTCAAACCATAAAATATCAGTAAGAATTTTTTTAAATTTTAAAATTTGAAATAGAAGTTTTAAATTTTTATTAATATTTTATTAATTATGAATGAATATTTAATTAAAAATGCATTTTAAAATTATAAATAAAAATTAATTTTTTTCTGATGTGTACATGACCTGGAAATAAAATAATAATAATAATAATTTAACTTGAATCATTTTAATAATATATATATATATATATATTGTAAATATATATATGTATATATATATATATTATAAACATATATTTGTGCATATATATAATTAATTTATTATTATATATGTATACACATATTATTCACGGCTTACAAAATATAAATGTATATTTTAATATTTAAGTCAACTAATATACATTTCAATTAAAATATTATAATAATATGTACATACATAATATTAATATTTTATTTATAAGATAATATTGCAAATATTTATTAATATATTAGTAAATATTATATATATGTATATAATTATTTAAATTAACTAAACATATGTGCGTGTAATTTATAATAGTTATATAAAATGATAGTTTATATACAGTTATACATGCATATATTTGAGCAACATATACTTGCATATTGGATGCGCTAACGTGTTTGTTATGATGTAAGTCCCAATATCTATACACAAACATGTTATACCTTGCACGATAGATATAATACACATGCACACTCAAATATATGTGTATATATGGTACGCGCATGTGTGTATCAATATATAAATTAAATAAAACTGTGTAATTTATAAATTTAAATAAAATAAAAGATTTTATTTAAATAATATTTAGCAATGTTCTAAATGATTAGACTTCATAGGCTCTATAAAGTTCATATATAGTTAAAAAAAAATTTAAATTCACTCATAACTTTTGGTGCAGGCCGGCTCAGTTCCAACAGTTCGTTCATAGATTGGGTTTATGGATTGACCAAGAAACACGTTGGAAGTTTAGTAACCGTAGACCGTCTATTTTGATCCAATGGTGAAACGGCATGATATGATGGTTGGAGGACATAGGGATGTAGAAGAGATCTTGGAGGTTGCTACGGTGGGCTTTGATCGACCATCTAGGGTCGAAAACTGCTAAAATTGGTTGAAGAAGTTCAGCCAACAGCTGGTTGTCTTGGGAATGCGAAAGTAGTTGGAGATGGACTAGAGGGCGGCGCGTGAAGAGGGCAGTCTTCTAGTGGTCGGATTTGGTGCTAGAGGCCGGAGACATGCGTGGTGGTGGTGCAAAATGGCGGTTCGGAAGAGGCAAGCGAAGTCGGGTTTCATACCTATAGCAATAAGGAAACGAATCGTATAATAAACCAAATATATTAATTAAATAATTATAATAAATACTCTGCCTTTGAACATTTGTAATTATCACATATGACTACTATTTTTTCGACATTGAGATAGTGGTAGGATGAAAAACATTTTGAGATATTTTTTACTATGGTTTGAGATAGCTTACAAAATGGTCTTAATTGGGAAAGTCTGTTTTAATGATTCGTATTTGGCGATGCATTAGTCCAAGGAGCTGAGTCCTCAATATATGATATAATACAAGGAGCCGAGTCCCCCAACCATCGTATTTCATAAGCTATCATAATAAATGGTGGAAATAGTAGGGGCATACCATATAATACTTCTTAGTGGATGCATCAAGTTAAAAATGAATGCTTTCGTAAACTGCCAAAGATTATTTATGAAATAATAAATGTTTTCAGTATTAACCAAAATAGACATAATTTTATTTTAGTATGAATGTTATGAATATTCATTATAAAATAAAACTATGATGGTGATATTTTTTATAACAAAAGTGTGCATTAGAAAATATAGAAGCAACTAAAATTTTACAATTATTTTGAAATTATGGACTAGACAACAGTTTTTGACAAATAACTCTTCAATCATATGATTATAAATCGTACCGGTGAACTGTATCTCAAATGAGTAAGGGCCAAGCACCCAATCTATAGGAGCGACATAAGACTTAGTGAACACTTCAGATTGATACATATAGATGCATGCAATCGCAAGCCTAATAAAATCAAAATAGTTCCAAGTATGTCGTCAAATTTACCGATGAATTATCAGAGACATAAGTATGTTCATTTGATGTACATGTAGTATATTTATGATAAGTTTATAAAATATAAAAGGAAGCAAATACATAACATAAAATGATTCGACTTGATCAAATAAGCAGGTATATCGGAAAGAGGTCCAAATGTACCTAAAACTGAATAAAGATTAAATCTATAAAGTCACTCCTCCTTATGGTATATAATGATGTATCGATAAGGAGTATTTGGACTTTCTTAACAAAGTATGATTGATAATGAGGGAAGAAGAGTAAACTTTTTTTATGAAATCGTGTGCTTAAGAGTAGTACATGCGGTTAAATTAATTTTATCTAAAAAATATTTTATCATATCATACAAGATGAGAGTTTACTTGAAACTTGTATATATCTTAGGTCAAGGAGTGACATGTCGTGCGAGTTGAAAGACTAAACGTAATAATTATTCATGAGGAATCTAGGGTGGAACACTCCAACGGAATTTGGGATTGTTCAATATCGACTGACCATAATGTTTTGAACATAAGTTTTATAGACCAACTTGGTTTTATGTATATAAAGGCAATTCATAAAGTGTTTATGAATACCCACTCCACAACAATAGAGATAATTGTTGTTTCAAGAAAAATCAACTTCGTAGCCAAAGAATTTCTTCTAGAAATTATTGGTAGTAAAATGGATTTGGATACGATTCAAAGATAAAATTGATTATGAAGGATGAAACAAAATTAATCAAATTTAATCTAACACAACACATTAGAGTGTCTAATAAGTATTCTTCCACATTGAAAAGAAACTATGAGCTTCATATCGATGTTGAGAAAATAATATCCTAAATTTTCAATAAGCTATTAAGAGTACTGCATTGCTATGTGGAATGAAATGCAAATTCAAAATAAATTCCAGGTATATTATCAAAACATGATTTTGATAGTTGTACTTGAAGGAATATGATCCACCGACCACAAATGAGTTTCAAGAAGACCAATGCGGTTGGAATATAATGAGCAACATTGGTATGAATAACACTTTAAATTTCAAATGTTGAAATTAGCGTAACAGATTCATCATTCAGCGTGCTGAAGTTAATCACGAAATGATAGCGTAGTATGATTTTGAATTGGCACACATCTGTTGAAACAGAAAATTTTGAATAATGACATAGAATAGACTGTTTGTCAATAAAAATGAAAGAATCTCAAAGTTAGTGCGAGTGTAATGAGTTTGTGGGTTTTTAGATATGATCCAAGAACAAATACTAAAGTATAGTTCAATAAGCATCAGAGTTGAACAAATATTTTGATACAATTATTAAATAGTTTGATCTCTAGTCAAAATGCAAAAGAAGCATGTATCTATAAGTGAGAACATTAAAAATGTATTTAGATATTTCAAAATTATAAATCAAAACTACAAATATGATTGTTAATGATGCAGTCAAGTTGAAATCGTTATAATTGGTCGTTTAATTCTCGATATTGGATTTGTAAATAATATCTTTTATAATAGGTATAAAAAATATTGCAACTGTCCCAAACAATGCACAACGCCATATTAAAATGCTTAATATGAAGCATTTGAGATGGATCCCTTGTGCATTGACTGTAGGAATTATCACATATGCTATGTTTTCTACTATATCACATCAAGCTTACGTACTTGGTATGTTGAGCGAGTAATAAATCCCAATTCAGTTCGCTATATGGTAGTTTAGAGTGTTCTCAAGTATTTACAAAATGTTATAGAATTATTTATAGAAGCAACGAACTCCCTATGCAGGAGTGATCAGACTTGAAATTCATAAGTGTTATCGAGTATAATATGTCAATATTGAATTCATATTCAACCATTAGTTAAGGTGCTTTAAGTTGGAAATGTTCAAAATAAAGTGTTGCGACTGATTCAATCGAAAAGGCTAAGTATATCGCCACAACAAAAGCAATATTTAAATATAAATATACAAATTTAAAACGGAGGTAGGGTGTTCTCAAGTATTGAGAATATCTTATCATTATTACATGATAGCAATATCGTGATTCGGGTCACGAAAGAACCAAAAGCTGCCCAGACATTGAGAAACATACTCTGAAAAGTTCCACGTGATAAAGACAATATATCAACATCGAAGAGAGTTGATTGACTAAGTAGATACAACATACAACATATAATATAGCAGGTCCATTCAGGAAGGCACTAGCTTTGTCGGTTATCATCAACTGTTCGAAAGGATGGGATTGAGATTCCATAATTGGCCTCAAGCGCAAGTGGGAGATTGATAAAGTTCGGTGTATGGGAAATTCTGTAATTTATGGTAAATTATTAACTCTGTAATAAAATCTCATTCGAAATAAAAAAATTCTTCTTTCTGTTATACATTGGTTATAATTTCTTATATTAACTATTTATTTAATTTAACTATATTTAATAGAAAATCCGTGAATGGTATATCTTATAATAGTAGTTACAATGTGATGTAATCATGAGTAGTTTATCAAAACGAAATTAAACATATCATTTTAAATATTCCTATTCAAGATGTATCAAAACCGGGTATCGATATATTCATTGAGACTAGAGTGTGTAACGCTCTCCAAACGTTGGGAAGTATATTATTCATGTTTGTTAGAGCTCCAAGGGGTTACGTAGTGATAATTATTGAATAACCATGGAATGACTCACTGGATAGTTTCCTGTTGATTAATATGTCTAGGTTCAAAAAGAGAATGACAAAATGACAATACTACACGATTCTCTCGACCTGAGAATACCGTTGAACTTTAATGTGGACACACCACTTTGATTATCGTAAAATTGTAGCATGACGTCCATCGGGCGACTAGTGTTCATCTCGAAACCATCCTAGAGAAGCCATACCCGGAGAATTATCAAGAGGATTTTCATTTTGTGAATCACCATCTTGACCAGAAAATTGAATGGGATTTGAATGAGAGTAGTGGACCATAGCCACCGTTTCTCACATGAAACCGTATTTAATCGATTTCATTAATTGAATACGTAAATAATTAGAAATGAACATATACAATGGTATATGTATGTATATTTATCTTCAATTGTTTAATATAAATTAAAAATTAAAATTTTGAATTATTAAAGATATATAATTAAACATGTTTTAATTAAATAAATGATTTATTTGATAAGTAAACTTGTTAAATGTTAATTACTACAAACATGTTTACGTAGTGATATATGAATGTAACTATAATTATTGTAATCATACATTAATCCTAAATTTGTTTAAAATTAATAAAACTAAATTGATTTATGTTAGATATTTAATTAAATAAAATATTTATTAATCAAATTAATTAAAAGATAACTAATAAAACACACACACACATATACACATATATACAATGATATATATATTCATGAAATTATAAATATTATATTTAATATTTATCTTAAATTGCTTAGGATGAATAAAATAAAATTTTAATTTTTTGGGTAATTTAATCAATATATTAATTAAATTAATAAATTAAAATTAATAACTAATACTTAATTAATAATATACATATGAAAATTATATAAGTTAATTAGATTGTAAAATGTTATAAATAAATTAAACTTGTATGATATGGATGTATAATATAAGTGGACTTGTAAGAATTCAACTTAGATTAAGAAATGAGTACATGCGTATTGTACGTATACCATGGTTATACTGAAAAGATCTTTGTTAATCTGTTAATTTTTTAATGATTTCGAACCAGAGTAGATTGCTGTTTTATTACTAGTCGAAGAAGTTTTTTTCTTCTTCTCTTTTTCGATATGATGAAAAGATATTTGTTAATTTGCTTTTATGTATTAACATATATGTTTTACCATGCTTAAATATTCAAAATGATGAATGTAATGGAACAACTAAACGCCCTAATAACTATATTAATTATATATGTAAAATTTACTTACAACGTAACTCGTTGACCAATCTTATTCGAAAAAGGTGTTTTCTTTCTATTGTATACTTGATATAATGTGTTATATTGATTATTTAATTAAATTAAAAGTATATTTAATAGAAAATCCGTAAATGGTATATTTTGTGATACTGGTATTACAGTGTTGTAACCATGAGTAATTTATATAATGAAAATATGTATACCATTTTAAATGTTCCTAGACAAGAATCATAGAGATTGAATGTTGATGTATCCATTGAGATTAGAGTACGCAACGCTCTCCAAATATAAGGCAGTGTATTACTCATGACTACTGGGGCACCAAAAAGTTATGTATTGACAGTTATTGGATAAATATAAAACGACCCACTTGATAGTCTTCTGTTGATTAATATAACTATGGTCAAACAAAAAATATCGACGTGACTGATTTACACATTTCTCTTGACTTGAGAAGAATACTATTGACCTTCAATATGAAAGCTCCACTTTGATTATAGTAAAATCATGGCATATCGTCCATCGAGTGAATATAGTTGGGTCGAGTCGAAGTATTGGAATTGAAGCACTATTCAAGAGGATTCGTCTCCTCAGTTATACTGGGTTAGTATCACGGTCAATTCAAGTCAACTTAAAGTCAAAGTCGCTAGGCAGAGCATTTCGGTTAATAATAATTGTTATTATTGAACCAAGGACATTAAGTTTTGGACTAAAGAGTTGAATACGGATGATATTGGAATTTTGATTGTTACCAAATTCCATGAGTCTAAAGTGATATAGTTTTGACGAAGAGAATTGGTGTAAGTAAAAATCACAACCGGGTAATGCTTAATAAAGCAAAATAGAATTTGATTTTACCGAAACCAAGTAAGTGATAAATTTGTTTAAATATCACACCACCTGCTGAGTGATGTGTGAACGTTAATACTTGAATAATTCGATATTAATCGCTAACCAAATTTACACTTTATGAGTCACACAACCAAAAGGATAGTTTCTCTTTTGACCAAACGATTTAACTAACATACAATTTTTATAAATTAATTAAATTAAATAATATTATGAAACATTATTTATAAATATGATTTTGATTTGATAAATCAATATTAAATATATTTATTAAAGTTATGAATACATTAATCGGTA
The DNA here is from genome assembly GCA_030765085.1 of Allium cepa. Taxonomy (NCBI): domain Eukaryota; kingdom Viridiplantae; phylum Streptophyta; class Magnoliopsida; order Asparagales; family Amaryllidaceae; genus Allium; species Allium cepa. Next base: position 1,026,863,993 of record CM060935.1, on the reverse strand, counting down.
TATGATACCGGTAAATATTTTAAATTAGATTTAAAATGCAAAATATTCATTCGGGCCTTAAAGTTTCAAATTAGATCAAAATATTCATTCAGGCCTTAAATGGCTTTAAGGCCCATCACCATGGCTAGTAATTTCGGGAACAACATAGGCTAAGGGGCAGCTCATTTAGAGTTAGATAGGCTTGATCTTGGATGGCTCAAATGAAGGAGAAAGAGTATGAGATTAGATCCATTTCTCTCTCCATTTTATCCATTATATAAGCAACTCTAACCCAATTAGATATGATCTTCTGGTGCCTCTTCTTCCCTTCTTACTAGCCAAAATTATAATCTAGCTTCTCCATCAATACAAATTCAAAGCAAGTCAAATTTGATCGTTATTCAGTTGTTGAAGGTCAATGGTTCAAGGACTAGCAATCTACTAAATTAGAAATGGTTTCTAAGGGGGGAGTTTATATTTTCAAGGTGTACTTTAAGGTTTTAGAATTAAGGTATAATTTTATAGTCAATAACTACTAGTATAATATTTTATCATATAGGGGCATTTCACTAGAAGGACAAACTTTGTAGTCCAATTAGTTTGTAGGACACACATCCACGGAAATTAATTTCAAGGCCAAAGTCAGCAAAATAATTACTTTAAAGGACAAAATTAGCAGTCTAATTACTTTCAAGGACATAATTTCATAAGTTTTTAGACCTTAGAAACTATTTATTTTATATTTTGTCCTTAAAAGTAATTATTTCATTTATGTGTCCTAGAAACTAATTGCACTTGCTAAAGAGTCCCTTGTGGCTAATTTTCACTATCATATATGTATATGTATTACATTATTAGTTAGGTGATGATTCTAATATGCAAGCAATGTTGTCACAAATCAGCCTATTTATATGCATATATATATGCTATAAAAAAGTTTTTATTTAATTATATATGTCAGGTCAGTGAAGCCACGTAAAATAATATAATTTTTATATTTTATTAAATTAATATATTTATTAGTTAATTACACACATATAGCTCGTACTTGCTTACAACATTACATCATTGTTAAAATCGGTTACGTGATTTTATTTATAATGAATTACATGGTAATATTAATTTTCAACTGTATAAAATAATTTTTATAAATATTTTATTATTATTTAATTCAGTTTACTTCAATAATAAATTATGTTAATTTGAAAATGCAATGAAGAATTATTTTTAAATTCTATGAGATTATATTAGCACTAGCTAAGCTTTCAGCCAAAAAATAAAAAATATTATCTCCTATTTTTAAATTTAATTATTTAAAATATCTAAAAATAAATAAATGATTAAAAATAGATTTAACCCGGAAAAAATGTGGAATTCTTTTTCAAACCATAAAATATCAGTAAGGATTTTTGTAACAACCCGGGGTTTTGTAACAATTAATTATCATCAAATGACGATTAAATTGGTTGTTAATTGCTATTGGGAGTTTTAATCAGATTTAAATTCTTTTTCAAAATTTGTTAAGGGGTGTGGGCTTTAAAAAATTAATATTGGGCCACGTTTATTTTTGTGGTGCGGTGATAATTAGCTAAGGCCGATACCTGTTCCTCTCTTCATTCATTTGAAAACCCTAAAACAAAAACCAAACGAACGAAAAAAATGGCGGCTCGTTTCCCTTCCTTTGCTTGCAAATTTGGGCTTGTATAAAATCGAAGAGGCCGACTTTTATTAGATCGATTGATTTCGATTCCTTGTTCTGTTGGTTGATTATCTCTTTGAGTTGCTCACGGTCGCTTCAATTTGGTCGAGTTCGAAACAAGGTGAGTGACACTCCACTCACATCTAATTCAAGTAGCTGTTTATATGTGTTTCGAGGTCTTTGATTTTCGTTTGTATACAATCATTTGATTTCGTCAATACTATGCTCGGCCATTCGACCTTCGTTTGGATGTTCGACATGGTTACTGATCTGTTCCAGTTCGTATATATATATTTTGCTTGGTTGACATGGTTTTGATTTTTCTGGAAATTTTGGTTCCGTAGATTTTTGATGACTTCGGCGTAGTTCGATTTGAAAGTGCAGTTGTCTTTGACTTGATTTTGTAGTTGCTTTCATTACAGCATCACTGTTGCAAGTAATTTCTATTCATACCTTGATTTTTATTACTTACTTCGAGTTAGGTAACTCTGTAGCTTCTGGCTTCAGTGAATCCTTACCGACATGTATTATTTACATATTGAGTTGTTGATGCATCACTTGTTGCCTTTCATCTAGTTCGGCCTCGTTCCACCTGCTGTCATGTTGAACTGTTTTGTATAGATTTTGGTTTTGACCTGCTGTTCAATGGCTTCGGCATTGATTGAGTTCATCGTGGTAACTTCTGTTATCTGGTGACATGGTCACGGTACTAATTTTGTTTACATATGTTCTGCCTATCTAGGTGTTCATGTGTTTGTAGTTTTCACATTGTTTCCCTGTTGCCTTCTGTTTTTGGTGTCTTTGGTCTGGGCACTTGTGCTTCGTGACCTCGTATTTGGTTGTATGCATTTGAACTCGTAGCCTTGGTCCAGGAGCACAGCATATTGAACTTTTTTTTCTTTATGAGGCCTTGAATTGGTGCATCCCTTCTTTGTTGACATATGCATTGCCTTCACTGGTCTTGCATGTGGTCTTCTTGTGTTGCAAGTGTTCATGTACCTTTTTGTGTCTGTATCATAATTGAGATTTGCTCATTTAGCTACTATGGCCTTTGTTCTTGAGTATGATATTTGCACTGTCCAGTTTTACAGTGCATACATGTTATATCTTTGTTCATGTCAATCCTTTGGTTTGTGATTCACTTGCATACTTGTTGACATCACTGATGCACTGATTTTTGTTCGGCTGTGTCTTTGATGCTGGCTTGCATTGTCATTTGATCTATTTGCTTTTACACTCCTATGCGTACTGTCTAGTTTGCAGTTGTATACGCATATTGGTTTGGTTTCAGGGTGGTCCACTATACCATTGTTGTCATCTTCTTTTGACATTTTGGAACTTGAACTATTGCATTCATGTGGTGACTGCAGTTTCATTTTATATGCAGTCTTGCCCTTGTTGGTTTGCATTGCATTGATGTAGTTGGATTTGTTTTTCTAATTGCACTTGAGTTGAATCCGGTATTCCGGGTTTGACCTTGTGCTCGTTTGTGAATTTTCATTGTGCATTCAGGTGCACTTTGTTCATTTGGTGGTTACTGGGTGGATGTTGTACTCATGCTGTTGCAGTTCCATCTGGTTCATTTTGATTTGAGATGGTGCCATTTGCTTTTGATTCATTGAGATTTTGTGTATTTAATCATTGTAGTGGCGAGGCAGTGCACGCGTGCGTGTACTGCAGCCCTACCCGAATTGACGTTTTAATTAATATTTCAATTGTTTGAATTGTTTCGTGTGTCCAATTCAATATTTTGAATCGTATTTTGATTTGGTTTAATTTGATGATTTTGTTGATATCTAATTATCTTTTTGATAATTAGATTATGAGTTTCTAATTATTTGTTTAATAATTAGATTATGTCGTCAATTGTCGTTTAGGTAATTCTGTCGTTTTCTAAATTATCTTCATTGATAACCCTTTTATTTATCTTTGTTGAAAATTTGAATTTGCTGAATTGTTGTTTAACACTGTTACATGTTATATTTACCGTTATCCGATTTCCTTACTAAAGGGTTGGATAGGTGAATTTATTTTGACTGTCGTCTATTTGATTATTTAATTATTATTGCTTCCGTGCATTAATAACCGAGTTTGAATTAGACTGACCCACGTATTATTTTCTTTTGAATTTAATACTCGGGTCAGACCGAGTTTGTGAAGACCCGTAAATCTGTATTCCTTGAATATACACTAATCTCCATAGATTAACTCAAGATGAACAGAAATACGAATTATCAATGTTTTTAGAAAAAGAAAAAGACAGAAGAAGAGATAAGAAGATAGAAAATAGAGAGAAAGGAAAATAGAAAATAGAATGGAATAGAAAACAACAGAACAACATCATAATCTCACAATCGCAGCGGAACAACATATAATAAATAATTGAATAATCTTTAAACAAAGGACTATACCAGTTATTACATTTTATACATTACATTACTTCATATCATCATTACATCAGAGTGTACAACAACAACAACAAAAAACAAACAGCGGAAAAGAAATATTATACATAATAATACGCCATGCCATCCATCTTGCCTCCAGCAACTCCTGAATATCCAGAATATCCTGATAAACCTAACTCTTAACTGCCCGTGTGGAAATATGTGGGCACCCAGAGTTTAGGAAGGAAAACAATAAACTCCGAGTCAGTCATGTGACTGGTGTGAGAACTCAAACAGTTTATTTATCTTTAAAATCAAAATAGAGGAATATTTTTAAAGTCAATTCGCAATTCTTTTAAAAATGAGACTACCATAAGGCCTCCCGCACACACACACAATGCAAACGCAGAATCGGAGGAGATTTCTCCTTATGATAGTCAAAAATGCTTGATACGCATTAAAAAGAACATTTGATATTATTACTAGTGCATAGTGTAGAGAAAAATTCATTTCAAAAGTAGAATATAAATCTTAGCCAACATAGACATTTCGAACTATGCCTACTATAGCTACCATCTAAACAGTGGTGACCACCATAAGTAAATGGCAGGTTCTACAACTAATACCGTACAAAGTTTCGTATTGGGAATTGGATTTCCAATGAATGATCAGGCCAAGGAACTTCCCATTGCCACATGAGAATGCCTCTGGATGGACATCCCCGAGAACCAAACCGGATCTCTACCAACCGAGGCCGGGTTACCCCTAACTGAGTAACAACTGACAGAATATGCCATCCCCCGGTCCTTTAGGACCTTTCACCGAGCGCTCGCAATCAATTCACACAATCATAAAGTGTTTTCAACATGAGTAAGTATCTGGGCTCCATACCATGACACCACCCTTTTCCAGAAGGAAATGCACACATCCTAAAGGGCGCTACCCCTCATAACCTTGCCGCATCTTTCCTGTTTTGACCATTCACGGGGTGTGAGGCTCGACGAAGTCACGTCCACAAAAACATACTTTATACAAAAGCCATGCTTTGGGTCAACAAATGATCATAGAAATGATCACCAGGATAGACGATCAAATAAATGATCCTATCACAAATAATCAACACAATGATCATTTCACAGCAACACTCAGCATGTCACATTACCAAATTGGTAATATATCGCTGATAACCTTCAACTACATAACCTCTGAGCTCGTACGTCTCAGAGAAGGGTGTTAAGCTAAAAGAATAAATTCTCCGCCACCAACAGAAATATATTTGAAAGAAATCTGCTTAATATCTCAATTTGTAATGTCAGACATACAATCCATACAAGTCTGTTCCGGGCTCGAACAAAACCGAAGGCACTTCTCACGAAGCCCTTGCAATCCGGGTATTCACAATCCCGATCGAATTTCCCATCACTTAGGAAATCTCTATACCAGGAGCTACCCAGTGCAGAGACAATCGATAGGTCATCCTATCGCTTTCGCAAATACTCGGTCTTCAACACCGGTCATCAAATGCAATTCATAACGACGTATCACATATTCGGAATGGGTTATACGACCCCATGGTCCTTTCCCGGTTAACCCGAATAGTGAGCGCTTATTCAAAAATAAGTGTGGCATTCACATTCAAACAAATCACATCAATTACCCATTCAAAGGGAAATATTGATAGTCGGTTATTGAACTATCAATGAATATGCACACATCACCAGATTCCAAATAATTTTCCAAATTATTTATTTTCCAAAATATCTTTACTAGATATATAATTTTCACACTTTAAAAATAAATCAATATTTATTTTTAAACAAGTTCCCCTTTCTTTTATAAATTCCATAGTGAATTATAATCCAAAATATCTATGGATATTCGATTTTAATTATTCATTTCAATTTATCTTCAAAAAGATAAATTCTCAAATATTCGCTTTATATTGGAAAACATTTCCATACTTATTTAAAATAAGTAATTCACAAATTTTATTTATTTTCAACACTTTGAAAATATTCAATATACTTAAATCGAGATTAAGTATATATTTCATTCTTTAAGGAAATCATTCTCTTAAACATATTTATTTGGGCCAAAACGAATGTTGCGTAAAACATCGTTACGAGAACCCAAAATCACTAGTATAGGGATTCGAAATTAAAATAGATATATAAATCCCAATACTATACAAAACATTTCCTTTCGGAAATCATTTACTATAACAACAGTGTTATAGTCCATTATTTCCTTCTATTTCTCAAAAACGTCTATTTCAACAATGAATGTTGAAATCTAAGGTTTCGAATCTCAACACATTTAAAACATCGTTAGATCGTTTTAATTCAATTTAGAACATCACATCCTAAACATTTTCTTTAACATATTATTCACTATTCAAAAACGTGAATATACTACGTTAACCAATTTCATCATTTCTATACATTTCATTTTATTGGATTATTCACTGTCTAAAACGTGAATATAGCTCCATAAATAAGTTATAACAATTTACTTTTTAAAATAAGTCGTTTGCGAATTTATAAAACAACGTTTATAAATTCCATTTCTATTTATTTTATAACAACTTCCTTTTATAAATTCCTTTATTAACCTATTCGATTTATAACTCAATTATAAACTAAAGGTTCATATTATAAGTGAAATACTTATAATTTATTTGTTTGCAAAAATCGTTCCTTTGAACTTCATAATTATAAATCTATAACTTATAAGATTCAATTATTTATCCAAAACCATTCTTTAATAACTTCACGAAATTTATAAATCTTATTATTTATAAATTTCACTTAAAACTTCACCATTTATAATTTTATAAATTCCATTCACTTATGCAATCCATTTTCACTTCATTCAAACACTTATAAAAACTCGTTTTATAATGTCAATATTTCAATTTATAAATATCCATTTATAAATCCTTTAATATAAATCAATTTATATTACTATTTTAAAACGTCTTTAAACTTCTTTAAAAACTTCATCATTCTCTTGATTTATAAAATAATCAAATTTTATAAATCCTATTTTTAAACTTTTTATAATAATTCAAAAATCCAATTTAAACTATTTTATAAAGACATTAATCCATATTTCTCAAAAATCAATCTTTAACCGTATTTCTCAAAATCATAATTTTTATAACTTTAAAAATTATAACGTTTATTTATTTAAAATGGATCAGTTCCAAAAATATTTTTATAAACGTATACTTTCAAAAATCACTTTAAAAATCATTTTAAAATCCCAAAATTTGGTTCAATGATGCCACACACCAAATAGTCAATCACGACAACAACGATATCATATATCGTATATGATAATCAACGAATATCAAAATATCCATAATCAAATAAATACTGTTGAGGAATCCAGTTGGATCCCCCCAACCTGTTTTCCTGCATCCAAAAACATTAGCACAATACCAATTTCGCTCCAGTACGAAATTATCGCGGTATATGGGATTTAAAATATTATCCGCTTAATAGACGGCGCAATAGGGTCTCATCCGCTAAAAAATGCGGGAAATCAATAACTCCAATATATACATATGCCAATATATATATATATATATTGCTATTATATATAATACCAATTTCACTGTTTATGAAATATTCGCGGTATATGTTTTTAATAAATAACATCCGCTTACTAACGGCGCATAATGTCTATTTTAACAATCAATAGATAACAATCATCATTCAAACATGCATTCAAATATTTTAAATCTAACTATTTAAAATAAAATCGAAACTGATTCGATTGAGTGAGAAGTTCTCACCTTGATTTTAATTTCTTTTTAGCGATTTATTTCGAATAAAATTAAACGGACGTTTAATTTTACCCGAAATTCTCACTAACTCCAAACGACTCCAATCCAACTCCATCGCGTAGTGCTCGTCCATACGATTCCAACGCAACTGGTTTCGCGCGTTTTCGACCTCGTATGAAAAAGTTATGCAATTTACAAGTTTTACTCGAATTTTATATATAAATTACAACATAACCTTTATATTATTAAACCTACAACAAATCTCACCCCTCAGATCCAAACCCCTGCATCACGACCGCACGTTCCCTTCTTCCCACGCGCGTATCTTTCTTCCAGGTTGCCGAACGCACATGAACCCATTTTCGAAAATTAGGGTTCGATTTTTCGATTTTCACGTGCAACACGAACACGATCAAACTACTCCATCTCGAAGAGCATGGCAAGAACGACACTCAGCCAAGATAGCATGGAGCTCGGCCCCCCCATGGCCTCGGCATTCGTGCACGAACGCGACCAATAAACGGTCAAAATCTGGCGACTACGTTGCTCCAAAACCCATCAACTCCGTATGGATTTGAAGATCTCTTCGTGCTCTTCGATTTACTAGTTGGAGATTTCTGCTATAAGTGGATGGATTGCAAAATTTTGAGGGAGGAAGGTTACAAGATTCTGGCCGTTCATAATATAGGAGGCGGCTAGGGTTTTGGTTTTAGATATATATTTTTTAATTTTATGAAGGGTAGGGGCTATTTATTAGGAAATGAACGAACACTATTCATCCGGAAATTCCAAACTCCGATTCACGCGCCGTAACCAGCGTTTCTAGGGTTTACCCCGCGTTCCGGACACAATGGAACAGGTTTCGGAAGCTAATTCGGTCATCTGTGCGAGTTATGGCTACAAACGTTCAATTTAAATTAAACCGATTTAAACGATTTTCTAGGCGTTTTAATTTGTATCGGACAAACGGTAAATCCGATTGACACGAAATTTGAAACCTTACAATAATATCACATTACGGATCCGATGAAACTGGTTTCGTCGAAATCCGAGACTTTTTGAAAAATGGCTATTTTAACTCGCCAAATTAATATTAAAAATAATTCGATGCGTTTCGAGCTGCCACGATCAAACGATAACTCCGATTGACACAAAAATTGAAATCCGATAATAAATAACTATTACGGATCCAATGGAACTGGTCTCGTCCAATTCTGAGACTGTTCAAAAATTGACTATTTTCACCAGTCAATTTAATATTAAAATATTCAATTTTCACAAATTAACTTTTAATTCGATTTTAAAAGTTCTAAAATATCGTTCTAACTCCGACATGATAAAATAAAATTTTACAAATCATTTTCAATCATATTTTAACTCAATTTTCAATTATTTCCATAATTTCACATATTAAATTATCGATTTAATTATTCAATTAAATCCAATTATTCGAATTAAAATTTATTCGACTTATAATTTCACTTATTAATATTTAAAATTAATTAAATATTCAAATTTTAATTACTAAAAATCCTCGGTCGTTACAATCTTCCCCCCTTAAAAGAATTTCGTCCTCGAAATTATTAAGTAAGAAAAGTTACAGAATTTATTAACTTTCCATAAAATCCATAGTTTAAACTTCTTACAATACTTTACTAAGTTCTCAAATCACACTTAGTTATCTTTTCAAAAACAACTACTATTGTTTAACCTTCAATTCCAAATAAAAGTTTTCAAAACTTTCCAATTTTCTCAAATTTTTCTAAGGCCTTAAATTTCCGGGAAAATTCGCCATAGTCTCCTTTGCGCGGCTCGATCCGAAAAAAAAATGACAGTATATATATCACAAATATACATCTCATCAAGTAATGAGGCATCCCAAAGGGAAAAAAGTATAAAAGTACGATATTTAATCCGAGATATGTACCTTATATTTTATTAGCGAGCATATACGGCTAATATAGCGCGAAAGCGAGCTCCAAATGCAAAGCAAACGCAATCCGCACCTACTAATCACTCAACAAACAACATGAGAATCATGCATATAGATAATAGTATCGATATACATCATATAGCAACATAATAACTATATATGTTAACATAGCAAATGCAACTAAAGCAACAAATGCAAACATCAACCAACTATCATCCATAACCAATAAATATTCATTCATATTCTCATTAATATTCAATGAATTGGGTTTTCAATTTAATCACATTTGATTTATTAACAGTGGATGATTTTACTAACATTCATTTTCAATTAGTTTATATTTACTAATTCATATTCAAGTTGGTTCACTACCAATTCAAATTCAATTCTATTTAAGATTCACTTAACTTCCAATTGGATTTCAATTACTTTAGCTTCCAATTTCATTAATACTTAATGAATTATATACAATCAATCAACTAACAACCATATAACAACCAATGTATATTTATTACAACCAAATTCCTTTGCTTATCAATTGGTTTAATTAATTGATTTTCTTTCAATTATTCAACTTCCAATAACATTAGATTTTAATGAACTAACACTTATATTCATTATTCCATATCAATTTAATTTACATTCAATTGATTAACATTCAATCCATTAATTCAATTCAATTACAAAAGTTGAATTTTATTTCATAACTCAAGTTCATATCTATCACCTCACTTTATTAATTTACTTTGATACCAATATCAATTTCATTCAATATCACCTAAGTTATACTTCATTTTATAAGCATCACTTGGTTTTTACTTAACTTAAATTTCCACTTATAAATAAATTCAGATTCCAATTCTAAAGTAAATTTCCATTTAACTTTAAATTCATTTTTATTTACAACTCATATTCATAAATATATTCATATAGTTTCACTTCTTATATATATAAGTTTATTTCACAATTGTTAATCACATTAATTATAATTCAATTCTTATAATTCATTTTACTTATACAATTATCCCTTTATTTAGATTATTCAAACAACTAAACAATCTACTTATATACACTTTAATAATTCTGAAAATTATTCCTTTATATATAAAAATATACTCAAGTAAAATTATTTCATTTACCCAATTTTAAAACAATACTGTGCCGAATTGTTCTATTTAAGTGTTTAGAAACCCCTTCGGCATAGTTGTCGAGACCACGCTGACGAAGGTTCATATGCCACTCAACCAACCAATCATCACAATATAAAACAATTTTATATTCACTAACAAATACGCTCTCATAACTATTATTACACTCAAACTCATTCTAGAGTACTACTGACTCTATCTCTAATGAGTAATACCCAACAGAACCATGGTTGTCGCTTAACTATATGCTCTGATACCACCTGTGAAGACCCGTAAATCCGTACTCCTTGAATATACACTAATCTCCATAGATTAACTCAAGATGAACAGAAATACGAATTATCAATGTTTTTAGAAAAAGAAAAAGACAGAAGAAGAGATAAGAAGATAGAAAATAGAGAGAAAGGAAAATAGAAAATAGAATGGAATAGAAAACAACAGAACAACATCAGAATCTCACAATCGCAGCGGAACAACATATAATAAATAAATGAATAATCTTTAAACAAAGGACTATACTAGTTATTACATTTTATACAATACATTACTTCATATCATCATTACATCAGAGTGTACAACAACAACAACAACAAACAAACAGCGGAAAAGAAATATTATACATAATAATACGCCATGCCATCCATCTTGCCTCCAGCAACTCCTGAATATCCAGAATATCCTGATAAACCTAACTCTTAACTGCCCGTGTGGAAATTGGTGGGCACCCAGAGTTTAGGAAGGAAAACAATAAACTCCGAGTCAGTCATGTGACTGGTGTGAGAACTCAAACAGTTTATTTATCTTTAAAATCAAAATAGAGGAATATTTTTAAAGTCAATTCGCAATGCTTTTAAAAATGAGACTACCATAAGGCCTCCCGCACACATACACAATGCAAACGCAGAATCGAAGGAGATTTCTCCTTATGATAGTCAAAGATGCTTGAGACGCATTAAAAAGAACATTTGATATTATTACCAGTGCATAATGTAGAGAAAAAATTCATTTCAAAAGTAGAATATAAATCTTAGCCAACATAGACATTTCGAACTATGCCTACTATAGCTACCATCTAAACAGTGGTGACCAACATAAGTAAATGGCAGGTTCTACAACTAATACCGTACAAAGTTTCGTATTGGGAATTGGATTTCCAACGAATGATCAGGCCAAGGAACTTCCCATTGCCACATGAGAATGCCTCTGGATGGACATCCCCGAGAACCAAACCGGATCTCTACCAACACAAGGTCGGGTTACCCCTAACTAAGTAACAACTGACCGAATATGCCATCCCCCGGTCCTTTGGGACCTTTCACCAAGTGCTCGCAATCAATTCACACAATCATAAAGTGTTTTCAACATGAGTAAGTATCTGGGCTCCATACCATGACACCACCCTTTTCCAGAAGGAAATGCACACATCCTAAAGGGCGCTACTCCTTATAACCTTGCCGCATCTTTACTGTTTTGACCATTCACGGGGTGTGAGGCTCGACGAAGTCACGTCCACAAAAACATACTTTATACAAAAGCCATGCTTTGGGTCAACAAATGATCATAGAAATGATCACCAGGATAGACGATCAAATAAATGATCCTATCACAAATAATCAACACAATGATCATTTCACAGCAACACTCAGCATGTCACATTACCAAACTGGGAATATATCGCTGATAACCTTCAACTACATAACCTCTGAGCTCGTACGTCTCAGAGAAGGGTGTTAAGCTAAAAGAATAAATTCTCCGCCACCAACAGAAATATATTTGAAAGAAATCTGCTTAATATCTCAATTTGTAATGTCAGACATACAATCCATACAAGTCTGTTCCGGGCTCGAACAAAACCGAAGGCACTTCTCACGAAGCCCTTGCAATCCGGGTATTCACAATCCCGATCGAATTTCCCATCACTTAGGAAATCTCTATACCAGGAGCTACCCAGTGCAGAGACAATCGATAGGTCATCCTATCGCTTTCGCAAATACTCGGTCTTCAACACCGGTCATCAAATGCAATTCATAACGACGTATCACATATTCGGAATGGGTTATACGACCCCATGGTCCTTTCCCGGTTAACCCAAATAGTGAGCGCTTATTCAAAAATAAGTGTGGCATTCACATTCAAACAAATCACATCAATTACCCATTCAAAGGGAAATATTGATAGTCGGTTATTGAACTATCAATGAATATGCACACATCACCAGATTCCAAATAATTTTCCAAATTATTTATTTTCCAAAATATCTTTACTAGATATATAATTTTCACACTTCAAAAATAAATCAATATTTATTTTTAAACAAGTTCCCCTTTCTTTTATAAATTCCATAGTGAATTATAATCCAAAATATCTATGGATATTCGATTTCAATTATTCATTTCAATTTATCTTCAAAAAGATAAATTCTCAAATATTCGCTTTATATTGGAAAACATTTCCATACTTATTTAAAATAAGTAATTCACAAATTTTATTTATTTTCAACACTTTGAAAATATTCAATATACTTAAATCGAGATTAAGTATATATTTCATTCTTTAAGGAAATCATTCTCTTAAACATATTTATTTGGGCCAAAACGAATGTTGCGTAAAACATCGTTACGAGAACCCAAAATCACTAGTATAGGGATTCGAAATTAAAATAGATATATAAATCCCAATACTATACAAAACATTTCCTTTCGGAAATCATTTACTATAACAACAGTGTTATAGTCCATTATTTCCTTCTATTTCTCAAAAACGTTTATTTCAACAATGAATGTTGAAATCTATGGTTTCGAATCTCAACACATTTAAAACATCGTTAGATCGTTTTAATTCAATTTAGAACATCACATCCTAAACATTTTCTTTAACATATTATTCACTATTCAAAAACGTGAATATACTACGTTAACCAATTTCATCATTTCTATACATTTCATTTTAAAGGATTATTCACTGTCTAAAACGTGAATATAGCTCCATAAATAAGTTATAACAATTTACTTATCAAAATAAGTCGTTTGCGAATTTATAAAACAACTTTTATAAATCCCATTTCTATTTATTTTATAACAACTTCCTTTTATAAATTCCTTTATTAACCTATTCGATTTATAACTCAATTATAAACTAAAGGTTCATATTATAAGTGAAATACTTATAATTTATTTGTTTGAAAAAATCGTTCCTTTGAACTTCATAATTATAAATCTTATAACTTATAAGATTCAATTATTTATCCAAAACCATTCTTTAATAACTTCACGAAATTTATAAATCTTATTATTTATAAATTTCACTTATAACTTCACCATTTATAATTTTATAAATTCCATTCACTTATGCAATCCATTTTCACTTCATTCAAACACTTATAAAAACTCGTTTTATAATGTCAATATTTCAATTTATAAATATCCATTTATAAATCCTTTAATATAAATCAATTTATATTACTATTTTAAAACGTCTTTAAACTCCTTTAAAAACTTCATCATTCTCTTGACTTATAAAATAATCAATTTTTATAAATCCTATTTTTAAACTTTTTATCATAATTCAAAAATCCAATTTAAACTATTTTATAAAGACATTAATCCATATTTCTCAAAAATCAATCTTTAACCGTATTTCTCAAAATCATAATTTTTATAACTTTAAAAATTATAACGTTTATTTATTTAAAATGGATCGGTTCCAAAAATATTTTTATAAACGTATACTTTCAAAATTCACTTTAAAAATCATTTTAAAATCCCAAAATTTGGTTCAATGATGCTACACACCAAATAGTCAATCACGACAACAACGATATCATATATCGTATATAATAATCAACGAATATCAAAATATCCATAATCAAATAAATACTGTTGAGGAATCCAGTTGGATCCCCCCAACCTGTTTTCCTGCATCCAAAAACATTAGCACAATACCAATTTCGCTCCAGTACGAAATTATCGCGGTATATGGGATTTAAAATATTATCCGCTTAATAGACGGCGCAATAGGGTCTCATCCGCTAAAAAATGCGGGAAATCAATAACTCCAATATATACATATGCCAATATATATATATTGCTATTATATATAATACCAATTTCACTGTTTATGAAATATTCGCGGTATATGTTTTTAATAAATAACATCCGCTTACTAACGGCGCATAATGTCTATTTTAACAATCAATAGATAACAATCATCATTCAAACATGCATTCAAATATTTTAAATCTAACTATTTAAAATAAAATCGAAACTGATTCGATTGAGTGAGAAGTTCTCACCTTGATTTTAATTTCTTTTTAGCGATTTATTTCGAATAAAATTAAACGGACGTTTAATTTTACCCGAAATTCTCACTAACTCCAAACGACTCCAATCCAACTCCACCGCGTAGTGCTCGTCCATACGATTCCAACGCAACTGGTTTCGCGCATTTTCGACCTCGTATGAAAAAGTTATGCAATTTACAAGTTTTACTCGAATTTTATATATAAATTACAACATAACCTTTATATTATTAAACCTACAACAAATCTTACCCCTCAGATCCAAACCCCTGCATCACGACCGCACGTTCCCTTCTTCCCACGCGCGTATCTTTCTTCCAGGTTGCCGAACGCACATGAACCCATTTTCGAAAATTAGGGTTCGATTTTTCGATTTTCACGTGCAACACGAACACGATCAAACTACTCCATCTCGAAGAGCATGGCAAGAACGACACTCGGCCAAGATAGCATGGAGCTCGGCCCCCACATGGCCTCGGCATTCGTGCACGAACGCGACCAATAAACGGTCAAAATCTGGCGACTACGTTGCTCCAAAACCCATCAACTCCGTATGGATTTGAAGATCTCTTCGTGCTCTTCGATTTACTAGTTGGAGATTTCTGCTATAAGTGGATGGATTGCAAAATTTTGAGGGAGGAAGGTTACAAGATTCTGGCCGTTCATAATATAGGAGGCGGCTAGGGTTTTGGTTTTAGATATTTTTTTTTAATTTTATGAAGGGTAGGGGCTATTTATAAGGAAATGAACGAACACTATTCATCCGGAAATTCCAAATTCTGATTCACGCGCCGTAACCAGCATTTCTAGGGTTTACCCCGCGTTCCGGAAACAATGGAACAGGTTTCGGAAGCTAATTCGGTCATCTGTGCGAGTTATGGCTACAAACGTTCAATTTAAATTAAACCGATTTAAACGATTTTCTAGGCGTTTTAATTTGTATCGGACAAACGGTAAATCCGATTGACACGAAATTTGAAACCTTACAATAATATCACATTACGGATCCGATGAAACTTGTTTCGTCGAAATCCGAGACTTTTTGAAAAATGTCTATTTTAACTCGCCAAATTAATATTAAAAATAATTCGATGCGTTTCGAGCTGCCACGATTAAACGATAACTCCGATTGACACGAAAATTGAAATCAGATAATAACTAACTATTACGGATCCAATGGAACTAGTCTCGTCCAATTCTGAGACTGTTCAAAAATTGACTATTTTCACTAGTCAATTTAATATTAAAATATTCAATTTTCACAAATTAACTTTTAATTCGATTTTAAAAGTTCTAAAATATCGTTCTAACTCCAACATGATAAAATAAAATTTTACAAATCATTTTCAATAATATTTTAACTCAATTTTCAATTATTTCCATAATTTCACATATTAAATTATCGATTTAATTATTCAATTAAATCCAATTATTCGAATTAAAATTTATTCGACTTATAATTTCACTTATTAATTCTATGAAATTCTATGAAATTATATTAGCACAAGCTAAGCTTTCAGCCAAAAAATAAAAAATATTATCTCCTATTTTTAAATTTAATTATTTAAAATATCTAAAAATAAATAAATGATTAAAAATAGATTTAACCCGGAAAAAATGTGGAATTTTTTTTCAAACCATAAAATATCAGTAAGGATTTTTGTAACAACCCGGGGTTTTGTAACCATTAATTATCATCAAATGACGATTAAATTGGTTGTTAATTGCTATTGGGAGTTTTAATCAGATTTAAATTCTTTTTCAAAATTTGTTAAGGGGTGTGGGCTTTAAAAATTAATATTGGGCCACGTTTATTTTTGTGGTGCGGTGATAATTAGCTAAGGCCGATACCTGTTCCTCTCTTCATTCATTTGAAAACCCTAAAACAAAAACCAAACGAACGAAAAAAATGGCGGCTCGTTTCCCTTCCTTTGCTTGCAAATTTGGGCTTGTATAAAATCGAAGAGGCCGACTTTTATTAGATCGATTGATTTCGATTCCTTGTTCTGTTGGTTGATTATCTCTTTGAGTTGCTCACGGTCGCTTCAATTTGGTCGAGTTCGAAACAAGGTGAGTGACACTCCACTCACATCTAATTTAAGTAGCTGTTTATATGTGTTTCGAGGTCTTTGATTTTCGTTTGTATACAATCATTTGATTTCGTCAATACTATGCTCGGCCATTCGACCTTCGTTTGGATGTTCGACATGGTTACTGACCTGTTCCAGTTCGTATATATATATTTTTCTTGGTTGACATGGTTTTGATTTTTCTGGAAATTTTGGTTCCGTAGATTTTTGATGACTTCGGCGTAGTTCGATTTGAAAGTGCAGTTGTCTTTGACTTGATTTTGTAGTTGCTTTCATTGCAGCATCACTGTTGCAAGTAATTTCTATTCATACCTTGATTTTTATTACTTACTTCGAGTTAGGTAACTCTGTAGCTTCTGGCTTCAGTGAATCCTTACTGACTTGTATTATTTACATATTGAGTTGTTGATGCATCACTTGTTGCCTTTCATCTAGTTCGGCCTCGTTCCACCTGCTGTCATGTTGAACTGTTCTGTATAGATTTTGGTTTTGACCTGCTGTTCAATGGCTTCGGCATTGATTGAGTTCATCGTGGTAACTTCTGTTATCTGGTGACATGGTCACGGTACTAATTTTGTTTACATATGTTCTGCCTATCTAGGTGTTCATGTGTTTGTAGTTTTCACATTGTTTCCCTGTTGCCTTCTGTTTTTGGTGTCTTTGGTCTGGGCACTTGTGCTTCGTGACCTCGTATTTGGTTGTATGCATTTGAACTCATAGCCTTGGTTCAGGAGCACAGCATATTGAACTTGTTTTTCTTTATGAGGCCTTGAACTGGTGCATCCCTTCTTTGTTGACATATGCATTGCCTTCACTGGTCTTGCATGTGGTCTTCTTGTGTTGCAAGTGTTCATGTACCTTTTTGTGTCTGTATCATAATTGAGATTTGCTCATTTAGCTACTATGGCCTTTGTTCTTGAGTATGATATTTGTTCTGTCCAGTTTTACAGTGCATACATGTTATATCTTTGTTCATGTCAATCCTTTGGTTTGTGATTCACTTGCATACTTGTTGACATCACTGATGCACTAATTTTTGTTCGGTTGTGTCTTTGATGCTGGCTTGCATTGTCATTTGATCTTTTTGCTTTTACACTCCTATGCGTACTGTCTAGTTTGCAGTTGTATACGCATATTGGTTTGGTTTCAGGGTGGTCCACTATACCATTGTTGTCATCTTCTTTTGACGTTTTGGAACTTGAACTGTTGCATTCATGTGGTGACTGCAGTTTCATTTTATATGCAGTCTTGCCCTTGTTGGTTTGCATTGCATTGATGTAGTTGGATTTGTTTTTCTAATTGCACTTGAGTTGAATCCGGTATTCCGGGTTTGACCTTGTGCTCGTTTGTGAATTTTCATTGTGCATTCAGGTGCACTTTGTTCATTTGGTGGTTACTGGGTGGATGTTGTACTCATGCTGTTGCAGTTCCATCTGGTTCATTTTGATTTGAGATGGTGCCATTTGCTTTTGATTCATTGAGATTTTGTGTATTTAATCATTGTAGTGGCGAGGCAGTGCACGCGTGCGTGTACTGCAGCCCTACCCGAATTGACGTTTTAATTAATATTTCAATTGTTTGAATTGTTTCGTGTGTCCAATTCAATATTTTGAATCGTATTTTGATTTGGTTTAATTTGATGATTTTGTTGATATCTAATTTTCTTTTTGATAATTAGATTATGAGTTTCTAATTATTTATTTAATAATTAGATTATGTCGTCAATTGTCGTTTAGGTAATTCTGTTGTTTTCTAAATTATCTTCATTGATAACCCTTTTATTTATCTTTGTTGAAAATTTGAATTTGCTGAATTGTTGTTTAACACTGTTACATGTTATATTTACCGTTATCCGATTTCCTTACTAAAGGGTTGGATAGGTGAATTTATTTTGACTGTCGTCTATTTGATTATTTAATTATTATTGCTTCCGTGCATTAATAACCGAGTTTGAATTAGACTAACCCACGTATTATTTTCTTTTGAATTTAATACTCGGGTCAGACCGAGTTATTTCAGGTGTTGATATCTTACTTTTGGTTGCTGCTTGAGCTATGAAGTCTCTTTATACCTTTTGGAGTAGTTGTTTTCATAGTATAGGATGGTATGTATTCATGTATATTATTGTCGATAATGTACTTGTATATGCAACTTCCTGAGTCGACAGTTATAGTTGTATCATATGTATTGTATCACATGTATTGTAACTGACTTCAGTTATATATATATATATATATATATATATATATATATATATATATATGAGATTTTACATTATCTGTGTTCCGTAGTTAGTTTATTTGTGTTATTATATATATTGTCTTAAACTATTATGACCCATCGTAGTTCGTTTTTATACTGGAATTGGGTATGTCGGTGGGAGTAAATAAAGAAGAAAACTAAAATATATACCACTCCTATCGAGATAACCAATACTAGTGTAAGGCCTAACTACGGATGACTGTTCCTATCCAGCCTTATTCTTCGTAATAACAGACAGTATTTTCTTTTAATACTCTTTGTTATTGTGAGCATAGAGGTGGTGCGTCATAGTTGGTATCAGAGCAAGGGGTTTATCGACATACTATAAAATATAACTTAGATGGAACATGAGTTACAACTATATGTCTTATTTGTGCCTTGAGTCAAAACTAAAGTTTTGAAATTATGATGAAAATTTTAAATATCTTTATTTAAAAATAAAAGGTGAAATTGTGTTTTGATGATTGAGTAATTTGTGTTCTGTTTATCAGAGTGCGCAGCGAAAACAGTGAGACTGTCTTCACTGAGTACAGCTAGTAACCCTTTTGATTTAAAAATCAAAAATATGAAAATTAAATTAAATTCATTATGTTGTTACATAGATGTGTTTATTTTATTTCCTTTGAAAATTTCGAATCCGATTTGAGGATCCGAAGCGATTGCAGTTATGTGATTTTGTTGAGATTTTTCCTGTTTTGAATTATCTTCATTAAAGATATATTCGAGTGATTTCTTTGTTCAATTTGTAGTATGCGTGCAAATATGAGTTGCACGTTACTGCATTAATTTTACGTTGAACTTGTGTTTGGTTTTAAACGTATTTTGTTGCCGTTATTTTTATAGCGGGATTTTTACACCGGTGCTAAAAAATTTTGAAGCACGGTGTTTGTTGAAATTTTTGATGAATGAAAATTCTCTGGTATTATATTTTGATGCGAATTATTTTGATGAGATTTTGACGTATATGGATTACTGTCGCTTTGGCTTCAGTAACCGTCAGATTTAAAGTGGATTTTCAAGCGGTTATCCCGCAATACTGATTTTGAGATCCGTTTTTACGGTGTTTTGAGAAGCGCAATTTCCTTATCGAATTTGCTACAGATGTTGTTGTTTTAATCACGTGTTTAAAAATCGTTTTAAAATAAAATTGTTTTCCAAACTTTCTACAGTTTGCGCTTTCAAAAGAATGAGGAAGCGATTTAAATGCTTCAGCAAAATTGAGGACTATGAACCCTCAATTTTACTGATTCGCTTAATTTCGGACTTGTCCGTTTGAGAACGTAAAATGTTATTAATTTAAAATACACGATTTTGCACTTTCAAGGAAATGATGAAGGGAATAAAACGATTTGGTAAAACTCGTGGTATGGGACATGGGAGTTTGCTATTTCGATTAATTCCGGATTCGTTAATTGAAATATTTGCTGTTTTGATAGTTTTGATGATTTTGTTGGGCTTTCGAGCCACTTTGTTGGACGTTAGGGTTATTGTTGGACCTTCGGGTTATTGTTGGACCTTTGGGTCAATACCAGTACTAGACCTTCGGGTCATTTGTTGGACCTTCGGGTCATTTGTTGGGCGCCAAAAATATAATACTTGGTAGGCTTCGGCCATATGAAATGCACGTGCGGCGTAGCTAAAACTCGCCATTTGTTGGGATCGATCCACCTTTTATGTTGATTTTCTAGATCATCTTAATTGATTTCTAGATATTTTTTGTTTCTAATTATCTGCAGGTAATTAGATATTTGCTGTTATGAGTTCTAATTATCGTTTTTGATAATTAGATATTTGTGATTTCTGATTATCGTTTTTGATAATTAGATATTTGTTGATTTGAGATTTCTGATTATCGTTTTTGATAATTAGATATTTGTTGATTTGAGATTTCTGATTATCGTTTTTGATAATTAGATATTTGTTGATTTGAGATTTCTGATTATCGTTTGTGATAATTAGATATTTGTTGATTTGAGATTTCTGATTATCGTTTTTGATAATTAGATATTTGTTGATTTGAGATTTCTGATATCGTTTTTGATAATTAGATATTTGTTGGTTTGAGATTTTTGTTTATCGTTTTTGATAATTAGATATTTGTTGATCTGAGATTTCTGATTATCGTTTTTGATATTTGGATATTTGTTGATATGAGTTTTCTGATATCGTTCTTGATAATTAGATTTTTGCGAGAATTTGTGAATTTTTTTATGAAATTAAAAGATTTCATTGGCGTTTGTGTTCTTAACCTTTATTTTTCTAGCTTAACCAGTTTATGTTAGAAAAATAATTGTTATTGTCGACTTTAATTATGAAAATTGCGGGGACGCAATTTTTATAAGGAGGGGAGTCTGTAACAACCCGGGGTTTTGTAACAATTAATTATCATCAAATGACGATTAAATTGGTTGTTAATTGCTATTGGGAGTTTTAATCAGATTTAAATTCTTTTTTCAAAATTTGTTAAGGGGTGTGGGCTTTAAAAATTAATATTGGGCCACGTTTATTTTTCGTGGTGCGGTGATAATTAGCTAAGGTCGATACCTGTTCCTCTCTTCATTCATTTGAAAACCCTAAAACAAAAACCAAACGAACAAAAAAATGGCGGCTCATTTCCCCTTCCTTTGCTTGCAAATTTGGGCTTGTATAAAATCGAAGAGGCCGACTTTTATTAGATCGATTGATTTCGATTCCTTGCTCTGTTGATTGATCATCTCTTTGAGTTGCTCACGGCCGCTTCGATTTGGTCGAGTTCGAAACAAGGTGAGTGATACTCCACTCACATCTAATTTAAGTAGCTGTTTATATGTGTTTCGAGGTCTTTGATTTTCGTTTGTATACAATCGTTTGATTTCGTCAATACTGTGCTTGGCCATTCGACCTTCGTTTGGATGTTCGACATGGTTACTGACCCGTTCCAGTTCGTATATATATTTTGCTTGGTTGACATGGTTTTGATTTTTTTGGAAATTTTGGTTCCGTAGATTTTTGATGACTTCGGCATAGTTCGATTTGAAAGTGCAGTTGTCTTTGACTTGATTTTGTAGTTGCTTTCATTGCATCATCACTGTTGCAAGTAATTTCTATTCATACCTTGATTTTTATTACTTGACTTCGAGTTAGGTAACTCTGTGGCTTCTGGCTTCTGGCTTCAGTGAATCCTTACTGACTTGTATTATTTACATATTGAGTTGTTGATGCATCACTTGTTGCCTTTCATCTAGTTCGGCCTCGTTCCACCTGCTGTCATGTTGAACTGTTCTGCATAGATTTTGGCTTTGACCTGCTGTTCAATGGCTTCCGCATTGATTGAGTTCATCGTGGTAACTTCTGTTATCTGGTGACATGGTCACAGTACTAATTTTGTTTACATATGTTCTGCCTATCTAGGTGTTCATGTTTTTGTAGTTTTCACATTGTTTCCCTGTTGCCTTCTGTTTTTGGTGTCTTTGGTCTGGGCACGTGTGCTTCATAACCTCGTATTTGGTTGTATGCATTTGAACTCGAAGCATTGGTTCAGAAGCACAGCATATTGAACTTGTTTTTCTTTATGAGGCGTTGAACTGGTGCATCCCTTCTTTGTTGACATGTGCATTGCCTTCACTGGTCTTGCATGTGGTCTTCTTGTGTTGCAAGTGTTCATGTACCTTTTTGTATCTGTATCATAATTGAGATTTGCTCATTTAGCTGCTATGGCCTTTGTTCTTGAGTACGATATTTGCACTGTCCAGTTTTACAGTGCATATATGTTATATCTTTGTTCTTGTCAATCCTTTGGTTTGTGATTCACTTGCATACTTGTTGACATCACTGATGCACTGATTTTTGTTCGACTGTGTCTTTGATGCTGGCTTGCATTGTCATTTGATCTATTTGCTTTTACACTCCTATGCGTACTGTCTAGTTTGCGGTTGTATATGCATATTGGTTTGGTTTCAGGGTGGTCCACTGTACCACTGTTGTCATCTTCTTTTGACATTTTGGAACTTGAACTGTTGCATTCATGTGGTGATTGAAGTTTCATTTTATATGCAGTCTTGACCTTTGTTGGTTTGCATTGCGTTGATGCAGTTGGATTTGTTTTTCTAATTGCACTTGAGTTGAATCCGGTATTCCAGGTTTGACCTTATGCTCGTTTGTGAATTTTCATTGTGCATTCAGGTGCACTTTGTTCATTTGGTGGTTACTGGGTGGATGCTGTACTCATGCTGTTGCAGTTCCATCTGGTTCATTTTGATTTGAGATGCTATCATTTGCTTTTGATTCATTGAGCTTTTGTGTATTTAATCACTGTAGTGGCGAGGCAGTGCACGCGTGCGTGTACTGCAGCCCTACCCGAATTGACGTTTTAATTGATATTTCAATTGTTTGAATTGTTTCGTGTGTCCAATTCAATATTTTGAATCGTATTTTGATTTGGTTTAATTTGATGATTTTGTTGATATCTAGTTATCTTTTTGGTAATTAGATTATGAGTTTCTAATCATTTATTTAATAATTAGATTATGTCGTTAATTGCCGTTTAGGCAATTCTGTTGTTTTCTAAATTATCTTCATTGATAACCCTTTTATTTATCTTTGTTGAAAATTTGAATTTGCTGAATTGTTGTTTAACACTGTTACGTGTTATATTTACCGTTATCCGATTTTCTTATTAAAGGGTTGGATAGGTGAATTTATTTTGACTGTCGTCTATTTGATTATCTAATTATTATTGCTTCCGTGCATTAATAACCGAGTTTGAATTAGACTGACCCGCGTATTATTTTCTTTTGAATTTAATACTCGGGTCAGACCGAGTTATTTTAGGTTGTTGATATCTTGCTTTGGGTTGCTGCTTGAGCTATGAAGTCTCTTTATACCTTTTGGAGTAGTTGTTGTCATAGTATAGGATGGTATGTATTCATGTATATTATTGTCGATAATGTACTTGTATATGTAACTTCCTGAGTCGATAGTTATAATTGTATCATATGTATTATAACTGACTTCAGTGTTATATATATATATATATATATATATATGAGATTTTACATTATATATGTTCCGCAGTTAGTTTATCTGTGTTATTATATATATTATCCTAAACTATTATGAACCATCGTAGTTCGTTTTTATACTGGAATTGGGTATGTCGGTGGGAGTAAATAAAGAAGAAAAACTAAAATATATACCACTCCTATCGAGATAACCAATACTAGTGTAAGGCCTAACTACGGATGACCGCTCCTATCCAGCCTTATTATTCGTAATAACAGACAGTATTTTCTTTTAATACTTTTTGTTATTGTGAGCATAGAGGTGGGGCGTCACAATTTTTTTCAAATTTTAAAATTTAAAATAAAAGTTTTAAATTTTTATTAATATTTTATTAATTATTAATGAATATTTAATTAAAAATGCATTTTAAAATTATAAATAAAAATTAATTTTTTTCTGATGTGTACATGACCTAGAAATAAAACAATAATAATAATTTATCTTGAATCATTTTAATAATATATATATATATATATGTTGTAAATACATATATATTTATTATAAACATATATTTGTGCATATATATAATTAATTTATTATTATATATATGTATACACATATTATTCACGGCTTATAAAATATAAATGTACATTTTAATATTTAAGTTAACTTATATATAGAATTAAACTAATATATTATAATAATAAATATTTTATTTATAAGATAATATTACAAATATTTATTAATATATTAAGAAATATTATATATATGTATATAATTACTTAAACTAACTAAACATATGTGTGTGTAATTTATAATAGTTATATAAAATAATAGCTTATATACAGTTATACATACATATATTTGGGCAACATATACTTGCATATTGGATGCGCTATTGTGTCTGTTACAATGTAAGTCATAATATCTATACACGGACATGTTATACCTAGCACGATAGATATATTACACATGCACACACAAATATATATATGTGTGTATATGGTACGCGCATGTGTGTATCAATATATAAATTAAATAAAACTATGTAATTCATAAATTTAAATAAAATAAAAGATTTTATTTAAATAATATTTACCAATGTTCCAAATGATTAGACTTCATAGGCCCTATAAAGTTCATATATAGTTAAAAAAATTAAAATTCACTCATAACTTTTGGTGCAGGCCGGCTCAGTTCCAACAATTCGTTCATAGATTGGGTTTATGGATTGACCAGGAAACATCGGAAGTTTAGTAACCGTAGACCGTCTATTTTGATCCAATGTGAAACGG
Organism: Allium cepa; assembly: GCA_030765085.1. Taxonomy (NCBI): domain Eukaryota; kingdom Viridiplantae; phylum Streptophyta; class Magnoliopsida; order Asparagales; family Amaryllidaceae; genus Allium; species Allium cepa. Next base: position 1,026,838,133 of record CM060935.1, on the reverse strand, counting down.
CGATGATATGATGGTTGGAGGACATAGAGATGTAGAAGAGATCTTGGAGGTTGCTATGGTGGGGTTCGGTCGACCATCTAGGGTCGAAAACTGCTAGAATTGGTTGAAGAAGTTCAAACGACAGCTGGTTGTTCTGGGAATGCGAAAGTGGTTGGAGATGGACTAGAGGGTGGCGCGTGAAGAAGGCAGTCTTCTTGTGGTCAGATTTGGTGCTAGAGGCCGGAGACATGCGTGGTGGTGGTGCAAAATGGCGGTGGGGAAGAGACAAGCAAAGTCGGGTTTCATACCTATAGCAACGAGGAAACGAATCGTACAATAAATCAAATATATTAATTAAATAATTATAATAAATACTCTGCCTTTGAACATTTGTAATTCTCACATACGACTTCCGTTTTTGCGACATCGAGATAGTGGTAGGATGAAAAACATTTTGATATATTGTTTACCATGGTTTGATATAGCTTACAAAATGGTCTTAGTTGGGCAAGTCCGTTCTAATGATTTGTATTTGGCGATGCATTAGTCCAAGGAGCCGAGTCCTCAATATATGATATAGTCCAAGAAGCCGAGCCCTCCAACCATCGTATTTCATACGCTATCATAATAAATGGTGGAAATAGTAGGGGCATACCATATAATACTTCTTAGTGGATGCATCAGGTTAAAAATGGATGCTTTCGTAAACTGCCAAAAATTATTTATGAAATAATAAATGTTTTCAGTATTAACCAAAATAGACATAGTTTTATTTTAGTATGAATGTTATGAATATTCATTACAAAATAAAACTATGATAGTGGTATTTTTTATAACAATAGTGTGCATTAGAAAATACAGAAGCAACTAAAATTTTACAATTATTTTGAAATTATGGACTAGACCATAGTTTTTGAGAAATAATTCTTCAATCATATGATTATAAATCGTATTGGTGAACTGTATCTCAAACGAGTAAGGGCCAAGCACCCAATCTATGGGAACGACATAAGACTTAGTGAACTCTTTAGATTGATACATATAGATGCATGCAATCGCAAGTCTAATGATATCAAAATAGTTCCAAGTATGCCGTCAAATTTACCGATTAATTATCATAGACATAAACATGTGCATTTGATGTACATGTAGTATATTTATGATAAGTTCATAAAATATAAAAGGGAGCAAATATATAACATAAAATGATTCGACTTGATCAAATAAGCAGGTATATCGGAAAGAGTTCCAAATGTACCTAAAACTGAATAAAGATTAAACCTATAAAGTCACCCCTCCTTATGGTATATAATGATGCATCGATAAGGAGTATTTGGACTTTCTTAACAAAGTATGATTGATAATGAGGGAAGATGAGTAAACTTTTTTTTACGAAATCGTGTACTTAAGAGTAGTACATACGGTTAAATTAATTTTATCTAAAAAATAGTTTATGCTATCATAAAAGATAAGAGTTTACATGAAACTTGTATACATCTTAGGTCAAGGAGTGACATGTCGTGCGAGTTGAAAGACTACACGTCATAATTATTCATGAGGAACCTTGGGTGGAACACTCCAAAGGAGTTTGGGATTGTTCAATATTGACTGACCATTATGTTTTGAACATAAGTTTCATAGACCAAGTTGGTTTTATGTATATAAAGGCAATTCATAAAGTGTTTATGAATACCCACTCCACAACAATAGAGATAATTGTTGATTCAAGAAATACCAACTTCGTAGCGAAAGAATTTCTTCTAGAAATTATTGGTAGTAAAATGTATTTGGATACGATACAAAGATAAAAAAGATTACGAAGGATGAAACAAAATTAATCAAACTTAATCTAACATAACACATTAGAGTGTCTAATAAGTATTCTTCCACATTGAAAAGAAACTATGAGCTTCATATCGATGTTGAGAAAATAATATCCTAAATTTTCAATAAGCTATTAAGGGTACAACTTTGCTATGTGGAATGAAATGCAAATTCAAAATAGATTCCAGGTATATTATCAAAACATGATTTTGATAGTTGAACTTGAAGGAATATGATCCACCGACCACAAATGAGTTTCAAGAAGACCAATGCGGTTGGAATATAATGAGCAACATTGATAAGAATAACGCTTTAAATTTCAAATGTTGAAATTAGCTTAACAGATTCATCATTCAGCGTGCTGAAGTTAATCACGAAATGATAGCCCAGTATTATTTTGAATTTTGGCACACATGTGTTGAAACAATTTTTTTTGAATAATGACATAGAATAGACTGTTTGCACATAAAAATGAAAGAATCTCAAATTTAGTGCGAGTGTAATGAGTTTGTGGGTTTTTAGATATGATCTAAGAACAAATACTAAAGTATCGTTCGATAAGCATCAGAGTTGAACAAATATTTTGATAGAATTATTAAATAGTTTGATTTCTAGTCAAAATGCAAAAGAAGCATGTATCTATAAGTGAGAATATTAAAAATGTATTTAGATATTTCAAAATTATAAATCAAAACAACAAACATATGATTATTAATGATGCAGCCAAGTTAAAATCGTTATAATTGGTCGTTTAATTCTCGATATTGGATTTGTAAATAATATCTTTTATAATAGGTACAAAAAATATTGCAACTGTCCCAAACAATACACATATGCCGTATTAAAATGCTAAATATGAAGCATTTGAGATGGATCCCTTATGCATTGACTGTAGGAATTATCACATATGCTATATTTTCTACTATATCACATTAAGCTTGTGTACTTGGTATGTTGAGTGAGTATTAAATCCAAATTCAGATCGCTATATGGTAGTTTAGACCGTTCTCAAGTATTTACAAAATGTTATAGAATTATTTATAGAAGCAACGAACTCCCTATGAAGGGGTGATCAGACTTGAAATTCATAAGTGATATCGAGTATAATATGTCAATATTAAATTCATATTCAACCATTAGTTAAGGTGCTTTAAGTTGGAAATGTTCAAAATAAAGTGTTGCGACTGATTCAACCAAAAAGGCTAAGTATATCGCCACAACAAAAGCAATATTTAAATATAAATACACAAATTTAAAACGGAGGTAGGGTGATCTCAATTATTGAGAATATCTTATCATTATTACATGATAACAATGTCGTGATTCAGGTCAGGAAAGAACCAAAAGTTGCCCAGACATCAAGAAACATACTCTGAAAAGTTCCACATGATAAAGGCAGTTTATCAACATTGGAGAGAGTTGATTGACCAAGTAGATACAACATACAACATATAATATAGCAGATCCATTCAGGAAGGCACTGGCTTTGTCGGTTCTCATCAACTGATCAAAAGGATGGGATTGAGATTCCATAATTGGCCTCAAGCGCAAGTGGGAGTTTGATAAAGTTAGGTGTATGGGCAATTCTGTAATTTACTGTAAATTATTAGCTCTGTAATACAATCTCATTCGAAATAAATTTTTTCTTCTTTCTATTATACATTGGTTATAATTTGTTATATTAACTATTTATTTAATTTAACTATATTTAATAGAAAATCCGTGAATGGTATATCTTATAATAGTAATTACAATGTGATGTAATCGTGAGAAGTTTATCAAAATGAAATTAAACATATCATTTTAAATATTCCTATTCAAGATGTATCAAAACCGGGTATCGATATATTCGTTGAGACTAGAGTGTGTAACGCTCTCCAAACGTTGGGCAGTATACTATTTATGTTTGTTAGAGCTCCAAGGGTTTACGTAGTGATAGTTATTGAATAACCATGGAATGACTCACTGGATAGTTTTCTGTTGATTAATATGTCTAGTTCAAAAAAGAATGACAAAATGACAATACTACACGGTTCTCTCGACTTGAGAATACTGTTGAACTTTAATGTGGACACTCCACTTTGATTATCGTAAAATTATAGCACGACGTCCATCGGGCGACTAGTGTTCATCTCGAAACCATCCTAGAGAAGCCATACCCGGAGAATTATCAAGAGGATTTTAATTTTGTGAATCACTATCTTGACCAGAAAACTGAATGAGATTTGAATGAGAGCAGTGGACCATAGCCACCATTTCTCACATGAAACCCTATTTAATTGATTTCATTAATTGAATACATAAATAATTAAAGATGAACATATATAATGGTATATGTATATATATTTATCTTGAATTGTTTAAGATAAACTAAAAATTAAAATTTTGAATTATTAAAGATATATAATTAAACATGTTTTAATTAAATAAACAATTTATTTGATAAATAAACTAGTTAAATGTTAATTAATACAAACATGTTTACACAGTGATATATGAATGTAACTATAATTGTTGTAATCATATATTAATCCTAAATTTGTTTAAAATGCATAAAACTAAATTGATTTATTTTAGATATTTAATTAAATAAATTATTTATTAATCAAATTAATTAAAAGATAACTAATAAAACACACACACATATACACATATACACAATGATATATATTTATGAAATTATAAATATTATAGTTAATATTTATCTTAAATTGCTTAGGATGAATAAAATAAAATTTTAATTTTTTTGGGTAATTTAATCAATATATTAATTAAATTAATAAATTAAAATTAATAACTAATACTTAATTAATAATATACATATGAAAATTATATAAGTTAATTAGATTGTAAAATGTTATAAATAAATTAAACTTGTATGATATGGATGTATAATATAAGTGGACTTGTAAGAAGTCAACTTAGATTAAGAAATGAGTATATGCGTATTGTACGTATACCATGGTTATACTGAAAAGATCTTTGTTAATTTGTTAATTTTTTAATGATTTCGAACCAGAGTAGATTGCTGTTTTATTACTAGTCAAGGAAGTTTTTTCTTCTTCTTCTCTTCTTCGATATGATGAAAGATATTTGTTAATTTGCTTTTATGTATTAGCATATATGTTTTACCATGCTTAAATATTCAAAAATGATGAATGTAATGGAACAACTAAACTCATTATTCACATCACGTCCTAATAACTATATTAATTATATATGAAAAATTAACTTACAACGTAAGTTACGTAACATTATAATACTCCTGGTGTGTGTTCGCAGCTTTATTTTATTCTGTTACCGCATCAGACGCATCAGACACGGTGGGAACGGTGATAGGGCAAATGCCTCGTTGAGATGAATGCAAATTTGTAATCCATTCATGATTAATTAGCGTATTAATTAACTAAGTTTGATTTTTATAAATTTAAAATTAATAACTTGTGCAAATGAGATCCGTTTGAGAACGGTTTGTTGCGTTGCGATTGTATCAAAGTGCTACACGTTAAGGATTGTTTTGAACTGAATCTGAGCAATTTATAATTATAAAATTTATTTATTTATTTATTTTTGCAAATTATTAATACATATTGTTTATTAAAAATTAATTAATTAATTAATTATAAATCAATTAAACTATAGATCACAGTTTAAATACTCGGCTCAATTATATGGTCGCATTGCCCAACGCATTCCTGTTTCATCCGCTTTCCTCCTCCGTTCAACTTTCTCGTCTCAGTTGCCAAAGTACGCACACTTGCATCGGGCTTTTAATGTACTAACTGCAAACCAAAAAAGAACAAATATTTCAGCGACTCATATCAGTTTTCTCCCTGATATCTTGCCTCAAAAATAAATTTGTGATTTCTGTGAAAATCTGCTCGGATAATCTCTGTCCCGCGAATCAATTCTTAACACTCCCCTCTTTATTTCTAATCAGTATTTAGTTCTGCGATTCAATTCTTTATACTTCACTCCTTCTAACTTCTTAATTCCAGTTAATCTTCAGTTCACATCACAAATCCAAAAACATAGATATCTTGTAGACATCAACGAGGTGGGCGAGGTCGATTTAGAGGAAGGAGAAAGCAGCGGCAAGAACTACGACGTGGTGGAGGACTGCGAAGAATCGTTGGAGAAGGGTTCCGTCGGGCATACATGGATTTCAGAGCCGAATTGATTCACGTATGCGGAGTAGGTACTCTGTCTCCCAGTGTATTTGGTATATTTGATTGTTTGCATTCATTGGAGAAAATGATTTACATTTATTATACTTATTTTGTTTGATCTTTGGAAACATCGAAATGCTGATATTATTTTTTCTTTAATTAAAATACTATGATATAAATTGATTATATATATATGTATATGTATATATATATATATTATTTGGTGTAACTTATCTCTTATGTTACTAAAATAATGAAAAACTGCTAACTGTTGTGTATAGCTACTTTGAGGTTGTTTTTCTTGTCCTAGTTGCTTGTTATGTCAACTTTACACAATTTTTCCTGAAGATACGCCGCATATATACTGTACCTCATATTTACTATGTATCGTTATGTCGGAACAAATTGGTACAACGTCCATAGGAGTTAGCTACCAACTGTTTCAGTCCATTTATTTCATTTAGGGTGCATAAATGTTGTAAGTGTCCAAGTTTTATTTCTATTATTGATTACTGTTTATTTATCTTTATTTTAATAATAGTTGTAAGTCACACTTTTTTGGTATAACGTGAACTACTAAAAATGCCCCTCTACAAATATTATTAAATATTACTATTGCTTAAAAATAAGATCTAATAGTAATTTTTTTTAACAATTCAAAACGTGCTTATCTTATTATCACTTAAAAATAGGATCTTACGAATAAACTTTTTTCAAAGTCATTTTTTACTAATTAATAACAGAAATAAAAATTTAAACCAATATAAAATTAAGTTCATTCTTTAGTAATTAATAATAGAAATAAAAATTCAAACGCCCCTAAAAGTAGGATCTAATAATTAAACATACTTTACAAATTCAAAAAGCTTCTAAAAATAGGATATAAAATTAAACTTTCTTTAAAATTCAAAATACTTCTCTACAAATATACAAATCTTAGTATCACTTGAAATAAAAAATTATTTTTTTGACTAATTTAAATATATACAATTTTAAAAAAAAAATCACGCGCGAAGCACTTGCCATTACACTCGTGTTTAATTATTTAGTTTTTAAATCACACCTCTTTGGGGTATCCAAATTGGAATATAAAACTAACCTATCATATTACCCCCTAACAACGAGAGTAACTCTATTTTATTTGAGTTTTCATTGCGTGTGAAATATAGAAACGATAATGTTCAAGAATTTCACTTGTTAAAAAAAACCTAGACTTTCAAAATAAGCCATCAAATAATAATCAAATAAAGTCATGTATCGTTTTTACACCGAGTAATATGCAAATTGTTTTTTCCTTTATCCGATGGCAGTCTATAGAAGGGTGATATTTTTTTTGATGGAAGAGTGATCCTCTCTAATGAGGAGAGCACTCGCTAGATAGGGTGATATATTCAAAATTACTTGCTCAATTTTTGCATTTGAACACAACACAAATTATTTTTTTACAGTCATGTATGAATAGTTAAATTGTATTGTTTTATTCAAACAAATTTTTATATTTAATGTGCGGAATTCGATAATGTTTTGTTGCCTCAAAAATAATGATATGACAATAGTTCACGGTAGTAAACGGATTTATCACTTAAATCTTTCACTGAACCAAGCAACAATTCAACTTAGAAAATGAACTGAAATTTGAATGAAGTAATTGTTAGAGATGATGCCTGAATTCGAGAAGAGGCATTGGAGAAGCATCGACGAGGAAGGAGGAAGCCCTATACTTCGTTCGGTGAAGGCTTGCCGAACCAAACTTTTGGTTCGAAGGTGCTAGAGTAGCCGTCGCTTCAAATTTGGAGCGGTGGAGTGGAGGACCGGACGAGATTTCTTGTCCGGTGGTGGCGAGCTCAGTCGGTGGAGACATGATAAAGCTAGGCTTTGGAGCATTGAAATTGAAGAGCATGACGAACCATTTCTTTGGTTCGGTTAGAAGCAAGGAGCACCGCTCCAGTTTTGTCATTCGGTGGAATGTTTGCCGGACGAGAATTTTGGTTCGGTAAGGAATGCCGAACCAAATTACTCGCTCGGTGTTTATGCCGGTCCAGATGCGTCGTTCGGTATTTAGGAGATGCCGGCCCAGATGCGCCGTTTGGTATTTGAGCATGTCGCTCCAATAGGGAGATGCCGGTCCAGATTGAGTTTTGCCGAACCAAAGTGATGTCGAGCTACATGCGCCGAACCTGATGATGCCGAACCAAACCCTAGAACTGCTATATAATAGCTACCCCTCCTCATTTTTTTACTCTATAAATAATGGAGCTTCTGGACAACAATGACAGCCGTTCCAAAGAACTGAAACTCTGTAGAATTTTGACTATATAATTAATTCTTCTTATGTATAGCCTCCGAAAGTGAATTAATCTTGTAACTCTAATCTTTCGGTGATTAATAAAATCTTCTCTCCCCAAGTGGACGTACACTGCCTCGCGGTAGTAGAACCACTATAAATACTGGTGTTATTTATTTTTTCTGCATTGCATAGATCTGTGACTGTCTGTTCTAGTGTTTATCTTTGTTTGTTTCGTCTCACTACAATCACGATCCAGTTCGTTGTTTTTACGCCGCGTTGGGTTTTTTATTTTCTTGAGCCGATCATCTGAAGGGATTTTATTTAACAGTCTGGTATCGGAGCTGCAAGGTTGATTGAAGAGTGTTAGATGCTATGGCAGGAGATGAAGCGACTCCAGTTATTATAAGACCCAATACTAGAGGGATGTATATCGCGTCAGGATCACAGTTGGCAATTGAGAAATGGAACGAGGATAAAGACTTTGAGAAGCGGCAATGGAGGATGAAGGTTGTACTAATGAGGAATGAAGTTCACCCAGTAGTGTTTGCCCCTGAGGAGTTGACGGCTGACATCTCAGTCGCGGAAAGGAATGAGATGGAGAAATGTATGTTTACTACTTTACAGCTAGCTATGTGAGAGAATGTTATCCTATAGATTGGTAGCGAGACCACTGCTAGGGGCATTTGGACCAAACTGGAGAATCTCTACTTGAAGAAATCTCTGACTAACCGTCTGATATTACTGAAGGCATTTTTCACCATGCAGATGAGAGATGATACTTCGGTAAAGGAACATCTTAATTTCTTTGATGATTTCGTGATGAAGATGAAGACTGTTAACTTGAAGATGGATGAGGAGCAAATGACAACAATTCTTTTGTGTTCTGTTCCAGAGTGATACACATGTTTCCCAACAGTCTTATCTTCGCTAGAGACATATTGACAGTGGAAGATGTGAAATCAAGCCTTCTATCTAAGGGTTTGAGAGATCAGATGAAGAAGACAAGTAAGAGACAAGTGAAGGAAGTAGATGTGCAAGTAGTAGTCACGGTCTGTTTGGAGAAAGAGGTAGAGAAGAGAAGAAGAATTGGCACTCTAGAGGGCGTTTCAATTCTAGGAAGCCCGGTAATGGCAGAAGAGGAAAGTCTAAGGACGGGAAGTGTTTTGTCTAAAAGAAACCTGGTCATTGGAAAAATGATTGTTTAGATTTAAAGAAAAAGAAAGAAGATAGATCTTCATCATTTGCGATGGAGAAGTCTGTATCTGATGATGTGTTGTCTGCAGCAGTGTCAGATGTCTTAGACAATTGGGTGCTGGACTCGTGGACGACTTTTCATATGACGCCTAATAAAGATTATTTCAGTTATTTCGTTGGACGAGAAGGAAGCTCTATTCTTATAAGTAATGATGCTAGCTGTAGAGAAATGGATGAAGGTACAGTGAGGATCAGGATGTTTGACGGAGTGATACGCACTTTGACAGGTGTCCAGTATGTTCCAGGTCTTCGGAAGTCCTTAATTTTTTAGGACAGTTGGCATCTTTGGGATGCAAGGTAACTATTGAAAATGATAGTCTGAAGGTTTCGAGAGGTGCACTAGTTCTTATGAAAAGAGTTTCGAAATCTGTAGTTGCTGAAAGGAACTACAGTTCTTGAAGAGTTGTGTGTTCGAGTAGATAGTTCTCGTGTTTTGGATGCCACAAAGCTTTGACATCTCAGGTTGGGTCATATTTCAGAGAAAAGCTTAGAGTTGCTTCGGAGACGAAATATGATCAAAGAAGAAAACTTCGACTAGATGGACTTTTGTCAAGAGTGTGTGTTAGACAAACAAACTAAAGTATCTTTTGGAGTTGGACTCCATAGATCAATGCGAGTACTTGAGTACGTGCATACAGATGTTTGGAGACCGGTTGCTATTCGTTCTTTTGGAGGAGCAAAGTATTTTATCTCTTTCATTGATGACTTTTCTCGAAAAGTATGGGTGTATGTGATGAAGGCCAAATCAGAGAGTTTTGAGAAGTTCAAAGACTAGAAAGTGCTTGTTGAGAACCAATCTAGTTCTAGGTTGAAGGTGCTGAGATCTGATAATGACGGTGAATCTGTTTCTAAGGAGTACCTCGACTTTTGTAGACAGCATGACATTCAGAGATATTTCACCACACCCGAAGATCCGCAATCCAATGAGACTGCAGAAAGGATGAACATGGCTCTACTGTAGAAGGTCGTTGCTTGGAATTGGCGGCGGACTTGTCTAGAGGCTTTTGGACCGAGGCATTATCAACTGCGGCGCATATCATAAATCGAATTCCGTATTCATCTATAGATGGGAAGATTCCAGAGGAGAAGTGGAGAGGTAAAATAGTGTATTTTGGTTACTTTCGAATTTTTGGTTGTCATGTGTATGTTCACCATACAGGTGATGACAAGTTGGAGGCTAAAGCATACAAGGGCATACTAATGGGATACACCAATGGTATCAAAGGGTATCGAATTTGGAACCCTTTTGATCGAAAAATCATTCATTCCAGACATGTTACTTTTGATGAGTCTGCTATGTTCAATCCGAAGAAGAAGCTACCTACCACATCAGAAGCTTCCGATAGGTCTAAGGAGACGGAAGAAGTTTCCATGTTCCAGCCAACTAGTAGAGTTGTTATTGATGTCATCAAGGAAAACGCGGTTGACGAAACATCATAGGATAATCCACAGGTATCTTCTAGTAGTGCTGGTGATGTGCAAGAATCTAAAGGAAGTTCAGTTCAAGGTGGAGCTGAAAGAAATTTAGGCGAAGCAGTTTCTACCCGGGACAGTTGTAGGACTATTAGGCCGTCCGAAAGGTATGGCGATTGGCAGTTTGCAAACCTTATCCTTGGTGATTAGTTTGACTATGCCCTACATATGGTTCATGAGGAACCATTGACCTTGATGAAGCTTTGAAGTCACGTAACAGTTCAAAGTGGATGTGCGCTATGGAAGAGGAGTTAGAGTCGTTGAATAAGAACAAGACTTGAGATTTGATACCACCTCCTCAAGGAAGCCGAGTCATAGGTTGCAAGTGGGTGTTCAAGATGAAATATGATGGGAGATACAAGGCTAGACTAGTTGTTAAAGGGTTTTCACAAAAAAGTGATTGGAGTATGATGAGATATTCTCTCCAGTTGTGAGGCATACGTCCATCCGCATTTTGCTAGCTATCGCCGCAGTTCATGACTTGGAGCTGGAGCAATTGAACGTGAAAACCGCTTTCTTGCATGGAGACTTGGATGAGACCATCTACATGAAGCAAGCAGAAGGATTTGTTATAGATGGAAAGGAAAAATGGGTTTGCAAATTGAAGAATTTTTCGTATAGACTTAAGCAGTCGCCTAGACAATGGTATAAGAGGTTTGACTCTTTTATGCTTTTACTTGGTTTTGATCGTAGCATCAAAGACGCTTATGCGTACTTCAAGTATTTAAAGAATGATATATGAGTATACCTACTCTTTTACGAGGATGATATGTTGATTGCTTTCAAGGATAAAGCTGAAATCGATAGTTTAAAGCGAAAGCTAAAAACAGAATTCAAAATGAAAGATTTTGGAGTAGCAAAGAAAATTTTGGGTATGAAAATCCAAAGAGATAGAAAGCTAGGACTTTTGAACCTCACTCAAAAGAAGTACATTCGAAAGGTGCTTGCTCGGTTTAGCATAGAAGGGGTAAAGACAATCAACACACCCATGCCTTTGCACATACAACTTTATAATAAAGGCTCTCCGATCTCGGTAAAGGACAAGACTTACATGATGAAGGTCACATATGCAAGTGAAATTGGCAGTTTGATGTATACCATGATCTGCATCAGGCCTGATATTGCACGGGCTGTTGGATTGGTGAGTAGGTTCATGAAAAATTCTAGAAAGACGCTTTGGGAAGCAGTGAAGTGTATCTTCAGATATCTTAGATGAACTCCAAACTATGGACTTGTCTTTGGAGGCAGAGGAAGAGATTTCAGCTTGGTTGGATTTTGCGATTCTGACTATGCCGGTGATAGAGATCGAAAAAAGTCGACCTCCGGATATGTGTTCACCATAGATGGGACATCGATCAGTTGTAGAGCGAGATTGCAGAGGATTGTGGCTTTGTCTACTACAGTTGCTGTGGTTACAGCAGCTAAGGAGGCGCTTTAATTAAGACGATTGTTGTGTGATTTGGGCTTCGCATTCGAAGGAGTGAATGTGTACTGTGATAGTCAGAGCGCAATTCACTTAGCTGAAAATCTGGCGTTCAGCTCGAGGACGAAGCATATTGAGATGAGAGAGTCATTCCTTATCTCGATGAATGAAGAGAAGCTGGTTCGTCTTTAGAAAGTTCACACAAAGGAGAATGTAGCAGACATTTTTACCAAGTCGTTGTCTGTTGCTAAGTTCGAGCATTGCTCGAACTTGATTTGCTTAATGAAGTGCTAGGTGCCATGGAGGATGAAGGGAGTGGAGATGGTTCATGGAGACGTTTTTTTTCATGGTGGAGATTGGTAAATTCTACACGGACTGGGTACTTTAAACACTTTGTTAATGGGCGGTGACATTGCCGGAGTTCATTGACATAGTGTAATAGGCGATGAAATTGCCGAAGCTCGTTGGATAAGTATCCATTGTCTGGAGCATAAAGGTGTAGATGGAGTTGGAATGCTTGTTTGGAATTCGGTATCAAGATGGAGATTTTTAGAGATGATACCTGAATTCGAGAAGAGGTCATTGGAGAAGCATCGACGAGGAATGAGGAAGCCCTATACTTCGTTTGTTGAAGGGCTTGTCGGACCAAACTTTTGGTTCGGCGGTGCTGGAGCAGCTGCCGTTCTACAGCTGGAGCAGTGGAGTGGAGGACCGGACGAGATTTCTTGTCCGACAGTGGCGAGCTCGGTCGGTGGAGACATGATGAAGCTAGGGCTTTAGAGCAGTGAAATTGAAGAGCATGCTGAACCATATCTTTGGTTCGATGAGAAGCAAGGAGCATCGTCTCAATCTTGTCATTCGGTGGAATGTTTGCCGGACGAGAATTTTGGTTCGGTAAGGAATGCTGAACCAAATTACTCGTTTGGTATTGATGCCGGTCCAGATGCGCCATTCGTTATTTAGGAGATGTCGGTCCAGATGCACCATTTGGTATTTGAGCATGTCGCTCCAATAGGGAGATGTCGGTCCAGATGCACCATTTGGTATTTGAGCATGTCGCTCCAATAGGGAGATGTAGGTCCAGATTGAGTTTTGTCGAACCAAAGTGATGTCGAGCTAGATGCGCCGAATCAGATGATGTCAAATCAAACCCCAAGACTGCTATATAGCAGCTACCCCTCTTCATTTCTTCACTCTATAAATAATGGAGCTTCGGACAACAATGACAGTCATCCTAGAGAGCCGAAACTCTGTGGAATTTTGACTGTATAGTTAATTCTTCTTATGTATAGCCTTCAAAAATGAATCAATGTTGTAACTCTAATCTTTCAGTGATTAATAAAATCTTCTCTCACCAAGTGGACGTACACTGCCTCGCGGTAGTGGAACCACTATAAATACTTGTGTTATTTATTTTTTTGCATCGCATAGAACTGTGATTAACTGTTCTGATGTTTATCTCTGTTTGTATCGTTTTACTACAATCACGATCCAGTTCGTTGTTTTTCCGCTGCGTTGAGTTTTTTATTCCCTTAGATCGATCATCTGAAGAGATTTTCCGTAACAGTGGTTTCTTTGGAAAGGAACTCGGTTTAGTGGAGCTTATTACGAAGCCTACGACTAGGTTTCCATGTTCTTCACAAATAGTTGAGATGTGAAACAAAAGTGTAGTGCACTGAGATATTGATATGGTGCCTCTAGAGTGTGATAATAAGAAGAGGAAGTAGTAAATAACTATTATGGTGCTGAGGGCATCTTAATTTTCTCTTACCAATGCCATTCTAATTTAGTTACAATCTATTAAATTTTTGCCCTTTCTAATACCATAAGTATATTTTTTTTAACAATTAATCACAAAACATGAAATATAACGGTGTAAATCAAATCCACCCATTAATTTTTGTTGAATAGAAGAACACCACGAGCAATTTTCACTTATTTATTTTATAAAAAAAATATTCTATATAAACATTTGTCAATCTCGGCATCTTTGAAGCTAGATTTCTCGAAAATTGCGAAAATTTTAAAATATTATTTTAATTTTTGTATATTTCCTGAATTTTTGGCAAGAAAAGATAATTTTTTACAACAGTACATAATGTTCGAGAGATTTTTTGAAGCACCTTATTCATCATTATGATTATGCATGCATTGACTTGATTAACTTATTAGCAATTGAATATACTGATCTTGTAATTAACAAATTATATATAATTTTGGTGAATATATGTGATTTTTTGATAAATTTTGGTGAGTATTTATAGCCCCTGGATTAGTAAAAGACGTTATGAAGTATAGTAGGTAAATTTACTGCTATTTTTTTTAGAAATGGTGTTAGTAAAAGCAAATTAAGATGCCTTATGTTATTCTTTAGTGATAGTATTAATAAGTGTAAAACTGGGTGCTCTTAGTTAGATACTTTTTTTTTCGCAACTTCAAATTGAAAATAAAATTTGGAAATTATTAATATATTAAAAAAATCCAATTTTTTAAAAGATTACAAATATTCGATAGTTTTTTCCAAAAGAGAAGTCCAAAATTTTCAAAAAAATTAAATGATGAAATTACAATTTTCTAGGAAATTTGAAAATGGCTTGAATTTAGTTTTTCCAATGAAATTTAGGGAAAAACTTCCAATAGAATTACATATTTCAACTGCTATTGCAATTGATTGAATAATGAAAAAGAAAGTCCATAGTTGCACGATTGCACTAGTTTAATATTGAACGAAATGATGGTATAATAATGCAAACTCAAACATTTCAATGCTGATAAAAGCAACAAAGCTCCAATGTATATCTGACCAGATTCCGATAAGTCGCAATCTTTGTATATAGTGCATGATCAAAAATAAAAGGCAAAAGATTTGCATTCATCTCAAAAACATTTCCCCTCTCCTCCTTTTTCTCAAATCCCTATAAAATTTAGCAAAACACTAAAAATATGCATCCTCTTCCACAAATCCAAATTCAATGCGTCGGAAATAAACAAAAATATCACAAGAAAAATGAAAAAATGGTATGCCTTAACAGCCGTAACCTTCTTAACACTGACTCCGCTCTGCAACAGCAGGATACCGACTACTCTAGATGGTCCATTCACGCCAACAACAGCAAAATTAGGCCATAGTTTCCCAATAGCACATGCAGTAGATTTACCACACAATGAGCAAAGGTTGCAGAAGAAAGTCAATGATTTCGAGCCAGAGCAGATTGCTGTTTCTTTGTCCGCTACCGAAACTTCCGTCTGGATCTCCTGGATTACAGGTATATTGCACGGTTGATCTCAATCCAAATACCACATTTTTTTTATCCTTCTTCTTTCTTCATTTTAATTTTATTTCCATGACAGGTGATTTTCAGATTGGATACAACATCAAACCATTAGACCCTGATAGTGTAGAAAGCTTTGTGCGATATGGAAGAGTAAAACATACACTACGGCGCAAAGCAACCGGTTATTCACTTATTTACAACCAACTTTATCCGTTTGAGGGAAAGCTTAACTACACTTCTGGAATAATACACCATGTTCGCCTTACAGGTATTTATCTACTTACAGTTCAACCCAGCGCTTTTGCAATATGTCTTTAAGCACTTTGATTAATTTCAATCAAATGGTGTATCTTAGCAGAGCAAAGCCTGAAAAAAATGTACTATGCATTGAATACCATTGATCATTAGATATAATGACCCAGGTTCAGTCAGGGTTTTCATACTTTAATTATTTACCAGAGTAGTGGTGCATACCCTTGGATTGAGATCAAATGTCTGGTTAGAATATCAAGGTTCATAGAGAGGTGATCTATAAATCCAACCCGATGTTAAAATTTTTAGAGGGGTTGGATTTTTAAACCAGCACCCAATTATACTTATACTAACACTGTTAAGATTAATTGTTAGAGTAAAAGACAAATAGCTTAAAAATATATAAATTTTAATGATTACGCTTACAGTTAATCTTAATAGTGTTAGTATAATTGGGTGCTGGTTTAAAAATCCAACCCCTCTAAAAAATTTAACATCGGGTTGGATTTATAAATCATTTCTCTTATGTAGATCACTACATTGTGAAATCATAATGCAACAACTTTGCAGAAATATATCACTAGAGTTTACAGTAAGATGAGCCACACAAAGGGATGAACTATTCTAATATTCTACTTGAGCAGGTGATCTCAATCGCCTTTCCTTATGTTTAGGTTGTTGAAAATATCATTTTTCTCATATCTACTCCCAGGACTGAAGCCAGGAACAAGATATTATTATCGATGTGGAGATCCGGAGATAGGTATGAGTAAGGTATATGGATTTCGAACTATGCCAGTATCAGGGCCTAAAAACTATCCAAAACGCATTGCGATAGTAGGTGATTTGGGTTTGACACATAATACTACAACAACGGTCGAACATATGAGACGTAATGAGCCAGATCTGTTTATATTGGTGGGAGATGCTAGTTATGCAAATATGTACCTAACAAATGGTACAGGGGCAGACTGCTATAAATGTGCATTTAATGATACTGAGCTACACGAATCTTATCAGCCTCGATGGGATTATTGGGGACGGTAAGGCTGGGTTTTGGTTTTATATACCTTATATTTATCCATAGATTTTGAATTAACAGTCTTATATAACAATAAGGTTTATGGAGACAATAACATCAGAAACTCCAATAATGATGATAGAAGGAAACCACGAAATCGAGGAACAAGCTGAGAATAAGAAGTTTGAAGCTTACAACGCAAGATTTGCATTTCCATCTGAAGAGAGCGGATCGAACTCCACTTTCTATTATTCTTTTAATGCAGGAGGGATACATTTTATCATGCTTGGTGGCTACACTTTCTACAACAGATCAGGTAATGTTTGACTCTTAACCCAGATATATGTAGCATATCAATGGCTGCTGATACAACATTATATTATCCTGTGATGAGTTTTTGTTATATCAGCAGACATTGATATGTACAGTAAGGTAACCTTACTAATTATATATCCGGTTACCTTACTAATTTGTTGGAATAAAATGAAGTTACAGTAAGGTAACCAGATTTGTAATTCCCATGTAGGAGAGCAGTACAAATGGTTGGAGAGAGACTTATCGAAAGTAGACAGAAAAGTAACCCCTTGGCTGATTGCCAGCTGGCATCCTCCATGGTACAGCAGCTACAAAGCCCATTACAGGCAAGCGGAGTGCATGCGTGTCGAGATGGAAGACATTCTCTACTCCTACGGCGTTGATATTGTCTTTACTGGCCATGTTAGTGCACTAATTTCGTTTTTACCTGCTCAAAAAATTAGCAGTATAATAGATAGTAAAATACGACGACGATGATGATAAAGCTGCATTAGTTATAGGTTCATGCATATGAAAGGTCTAATCGGGTTTACAACTACAAGTTAGATCCATGTGGTCCTGTGCACATAACAGTAGGAGATGGAGGAAATCGTGAGAAAATCGCTGTGGGTCATGCAGATGATCCTGGAGAGTGCCCGGGCTCGCTGAAAAAACCTGACTGGACTGGCGATATTTGTGCTTTTAACTTTACTTTCGGCCCTGCTGCTGGAAAATTCTGCTGGGATCGTCAGCCTGACTATAGTGCTTATCGAGAAAGTAGCTTTGGTCACGGAATATTAGAGGTACGCTGTTGAATTTTCTACTGCTTCATGCTTGATTAAAAAAATTAGCTCATTCATGTGTTAGAACAGTTGGCTCATATGAACTTCTTATGGTACTAGCTCGACTATTTTTTACCTTACAGAATTAAGTTTCAGGTTTCTTTGTTAACTTTGTTATTCTCATTTGAGTGGATGGGTACCTTTGCTTGCGTGGCGCGCATATGTTAAAATAAACATTAACATCTCAAAATAAAATGAATTATTAATGGAAAACAAAAATAGGATTTAAATGATAATGAAAATAGGTTAAATAGGTGCTAGACTTTTTTTTTTGAAAGAAGAAGATATAGAGATTTAGTTGTGATATACATATATACATATACATCTATACATACACATACATATAAATATACACATATCTGTGTGTGTATGAAGAGGTATTGCAATAAACTTCAGAAGTGTGAAGTATTTACATTATATAAACTAATTCTATTCAAACACCTAAAATTACTTAATTTATGCCTATATTATGGGACTCCAAAACTGGATGATGGAGGGTCATTTTTTCATTTCAGAAAATTGATAGTGGGTGTACAAAAAAGTTTGCCCCCCCTTAGGTAAAAATAGGTAAAAATAAATAAATCCGTAACTACCCATGGTTTTTCAACAATTAATCACCGTTTCTCAATATGACCTCACCAAAAATGGTTTGTGGTGAACCATATTTTTGTCTTATTTTTCGATGGGTGGTTGCTGAATTTTGCTTTGCCCAAAAATGGAGTTCCTTTAACAATGTTCTTTTAAAATTAATTTTAGGACAAATTTACCCTTTTTCATTACAACATTAACAATTGTTTTTTCCACCCATTATATTAAAACCATAATATATATAAAAAACAAGAACAAACGTTAATAATTTTTATCACGGAATTCATTATAAGCTTCAAACAGAATATGAATAAAAGAAGAAAATAATTTTGTTGTCCTTTTCTTTTGGATTTTTCTTTTCTTGAAATCAACCAAGATAATGATTCTTGAAATATGCATGTTAACAGTTCTCTCAAAGTACGGACTAACGTGAATTAAAAGACATGAAAATTATCATATAGAGTTGAACTTTTTATGTTGGATTCCAATTTAGAAATTTTGTTTAAAAAGAGAAAAAAAAAAATGAAGAACAGTGTACAAAACATAGTGTTATCTAAATGTATGTGTACTGGTGTAGGTAAGGTAAAAAAGTTGGTGTATACTGATTTTCTCAAGAGTTATGACGCAAGTATAGCGTATTATTTGACGTTTGAATAAAATTTGCCAAATAATGATATAGTTGGAGAGTTAGATAATGAAATCATTATGCCTGCTAGATTTTATAGAAATACAGTTGCTTAACTTCTTTGACTATGTATCAGGTAAAGAACGAGACACATGCATTATGGACATGGCACAGAAACCAGGACTACTACAAAAAAGCAGGAGATCAGATATACATAGTGAGACAGCCTGATAAATGTTCTATTCGACTGAATTCAGCAGCTATTGGCACACAAGATTATCCTAGTTTGATAGGCGAGTTGTGACAACCATCTATTTTGCTAGTCATAGATTACAATTTGAATACCAGTATACAAGGTGTTCATAGAGCTTGAATGTCTGTAAACACATACAACAATATCTCAATTTTGTAAGTATTACAACAAAACATCACATTTCAGATAAGAAACATATAAATTAGATGGTAGTATTGTACTGTCTCCTATGCTATATTGAAGAACATGGCAGTCATTTCATCTTTTGCAAATCAATTATATTAATTTTGTTATGTTCCTAATTATATATCAAGTTTATTTATTTAATATAATTATGCACACATATATGTTTTCATTATTACATTTTTAAATTATATATACATATATATGTCGTTAGAGTATTTTTTACGTTCGAAAATTCGACGGTGTTTGAATTTGGGAAGATGATAGCAATACCGGGTTGGCCCTAGAAAAAGTACCAAAAAGGGAAACTGGCAAAGGGACGAATGCTGCTAGGAATAGCGTCGTAGAGTATAATTATAAGGATCTATGCCTCAGCCAAAATCGAATGTGGTCAAAATTGAATGTGGTGACTAGGAGACAGATGGAAAGGATTGTTGTTGGAGTTCACGAAGCAACGATAGCACTCAGTGTATAGAGAATATGAAGCGATAGTTCGAGCAGTATAAGAAGACAACTTAGGGAACAGCTGTTTTTGTCGAAGGATCTCACGTTCGAGAGCGTGATGCTAAAAAAATTCTCAGGCCCAATCAGGTGAAAGTAGCTCTAAAAAAGATGGGAAAACAAACAAAAATAGAGCCAACAAGCAGAACAAGAGATGAACTGGAGCCTGGATTGCTGTTGTCCCTGGGGCATCGGTTGGTATCGATTCACCAGGATCGATCGGTACTGGTCGACCCCAGAAATAGAATCGACGACAACAACGATATGACAATGTTCCCCTTGATGAACGAGTAAGGGATGAAGTAAAGGGGTGATACCCACATACGAGAGCACTCTTGTGCACACAATCATGAAATACAGCGTGATCGACATGAATGATTTGGATATGATCTACATATGGATTGGGTTCCTGTCTTATATCATGTAACGTAGATAATTTCCTCTATTTTTGGAAGTGCTGGCGATTATGTTGTTCTGCAAGATTAAACTTGGATCCATCATTTCATATGATCAATTGACAAATAAGTTTTTCTTTGTCAATTTATGGTGCATGTTGTGCAATCCAAGGAAGTTATTTCGTTAGTTCAATAATAGTGAATTACTCCACTCGCTTGGCAAATGTGAAAAACAAAACAAAGAAGCTTTTGAAGTTTATTTGAAAAAGTTCAATGTTGCGACAAGGTGTGAATTCTGGATGACAACTTGGTGTTGATGGCTAGTTAGTGGAGTGAACATAAAGCTAAGTCGGGGAAATGACCAACAACGAAACAAGTCAAAAACTCTAAAAGATTGTTAACATAAAACTAATTAGTATTTGAACTGGAAGAGACAAAGGCCGGAGAAAGGATGAATGGAACTCTAAGGGTTGTTGAACCTAGGGTTGAATTCAGTTCCTCATCGATGATTTACGTTTGAAACCTGTAATGATCCGTATTTTACGTATTAAAGAATCATACGGTCTGACAACTTTGAAAAATGGCTACTAGAGGCAATTTCCATCATTGGGATTTTTGTCGAATAGTTTTAACATTGAAAATCCTTAAAAGACCTATAAATTTTGATAGGAGCCGAATTAGAGGTTGAGACTACTTCCATTGGATCGAGAGGGTGTTTTACATTTTCGAAAAGTGGTCGTATAAAGAAAAGGGATTTATCGGCTACGAGTTATGGCTGTTTGAAGTTTGCATTGATTTCGGACTTCTTAATGGGTAATTACTAAATAGGGAACTAATCGGTGAACCCAAGGCCTATTTCGGATTTGGCATTGATTAGGGCTAATGTGGGTTTCTTCTTCTCGTTTCATTACTTCACAAAAGAAAAAAGAAACCACCATTATTGCTCTCTTGACAAAAAAACTTCCCCAAACCCTTTATTTTAATCGGCCTAATTTCGTCATTAGGGGGAGATAAGTGAGTTTGCTCTTGGATTAGAGAATTTGCTAGTTGAGGCATCTTGGATTGGTGATTCATTTTTGAATTTGGAGCATTCTTAAATTGATTTGGGTTGTTTTGGATTTAGGTAAGTGTTTAGGACCTCTCACTTACTAATTAGTCATTATACACCTTAAATTGATGTTTTTAAATGATTTTCAAACTCCAAAACATGTTTTAAGCCTTTTTAAAGAATATATATAAGTTCCAAGTAATTTGAATAAATTTATAAAATTCATTTTCTTAGGGATACTATATGTTTTTATGGATACTACCCTTGGATTTAAGATTCATATTGATGTATTTGATTGTATGCTTGTTAGTATAGTTTATTTGTGATGATTGCTTGATTTTACGATGCTTGAATGGTAGAAAATGTCGATCGAACGACAACTTAGTTTTAGAAAAAATATCAGGGATCAGTGATGATCTCTGACTTTTGTCACAAACTTGGTGCGATCGATATGTGGTGACAAGGATGGCTCCACAAGACCACGTTCCAAATTTCAAGTCATTTGGAGTTCGTTTGCTCGAGATATGGTTGATTGAAGATGGATCGGTTTTGATGGATTGATGATGACCCATAAAGGTCACATTGTCCAAATGACATGTGATCCATATGGTAGGTCAAGAAGGACTCCCTAAAGCTACATTTCAAGTTTCAAGTCTTTTGGAGCTCGTATGTTCGATTTATGGCTTTGGAAAGTTCAGTTCGGTGGAGAAGGATTAGTATAGGGCATACTTCGGGCCAATAAGGAAAAAACTCGGGATTGACTTAGGGAATTCTTAGATCAGTGAAGGTAAGAGAAAAAAAATGAGTTAAGTTAGGGATTGGTGTTGATCCCTGGGCGTGCTGCGCGCTAACAAGGAAAAAACTCAGGCTTGACCTAAGGCATTTTCAGATCGATGAAGGTACGAGGAAAAAAATGAATTAAATCAGGATCGGTACCGATCCCTGAGCATGCTTCGGGCTAGCAAGGCAAAAACTCGGGTTGACCCGTGGCATTCTGTGACGACCCGCCTTTCTAACCACAGAAAGACGTATCATCAATAAGAAAAGAAAGAGATAGAAATAGAAAAGATAGAAAGAAAGAATAATAACATCAGAATCTCACAGCGGAAACGGAACAAAATATAATACATCACATAACCATTACATAGTTTTACATATATCAGAGTTGCACAACATCATACAATAAGACAGTTATATATATCTGCCAATACATACATCCCAAAATATAACATACATCAACGAACACAGCGGAACTAGATAGATAGATACGTCTGGACTCCTGCTCCAAGCTCCTCCAGAACTCAACAATCCTAAACCTATCACTTGGCCACTCATAAAAATTTGAGTACCCAAGAGTTTATGAAAAATAGAAATAAACTCCGGGTCATACATGGGTCTGGTGTGAGCAAACGGGTTAAAGTTGTTTAACTTTGAAAACCATTTGAAAACAAAGGTATCACGTAAGACTTCCCACACATAAACACAGATAAGTTTTTACCTTACGCTAACCAAAACATCTTATAGGAAATCTAGAGATATTATAATAGTGTCTAGGGTTTTCAAGTAAATAGAAAATAGCTAAAATTGTTACATTTATTAAATTCCAGCTACATAGGTATACAATCAAAACCATAGTGTCTCGTAGGGAAAAATAGGTTTCCATCAATGGCAGTGCTACTGGGGTACCGCCCGTCACAGCACGGGGTCTAGATCACCGTACCGAGGATCACTCCCGACCCCCTACAACATAAGGCCGGAACCATTCCTTACTGAACAGTTTTGAACAAGATAACGTCGCAGTTGTGGCCAACAACTGCCCATGCAGCCGAAATAAAGGGACATCTAGACAGGGGTATATCACGTCCTACTTGGGTGCTACCCACCTAACCTTGCTGCACCTTTCCTGTTTTAGCCATTCCCGGTTGATGAGGCTTGAGGCTGCGATTACCTTTAGAGAACACATCTCTTAGAATGCTCATCGTTCATCTGACGATGTTCTGAAAGCATTCAATCCATACAAGTTCGTTTCGGGTTCGAACGAAGCCGAAGGCATTATCTCGTTACACTCATTTTGGAATCACCTTCAGAGTTAACGACGATAACCCTTGCACTCTAAAACACCATCTCGATCTTCACTTGGAGATCTCACGACCTATCGTTTAATTTGGATCAATGTGGTTTTCGAATAATCATAACTGACACCCGATCCCGGTCTCATTGAAATCCAAACTCCATTTTAAAGGCCAAGTTGTTTAATAGTTTAAACAATTTAATTCAACACTTTGAATTCACATGGCATTTATCACAGATAAAACATACACAGTCATCACAGATATATCAAGGCATATCACAAAGTATCACACAATATCACCAAATAGATATCACAAATTCAGATATTCTACTTATACAATCATTCATAAGCAAACATTTTTAATCCTGCTGGATAAATCATTAATTAATTAATTATTTCATTTGAAACCATTTTATTTAATTAATCACTTCTTAATCAATTTATTAAACCTTAATTACTTAATTCATTACTCCTTAATTCTCATTTCTTAATTAATTAATCATTAATTACTAATTAATTAATTATTAACCCTTAATTATTTATTTATTTAATTAATTAACTACTAATTATCTATTGATTAACTTCAATTAGCTAATTACAAATTAATTAAACACTTAATCATTAATTAACCAATCTTTAATTACAAATTGATTAATCTCTAATCACTTAGTTAATTACAATTATAAATTAATTAATCGTTCTTAATTACCCTTTTCAAACAATTAATTAATAATAATTTATCTTATTTAACATTTTAAAATCTTCCTTAATAACTTTGAAATCAAATTATTACTAACTTAAAAGCTTTGATTTTAATTAAATTTATAACTTACCTTACATTAACTACTTAATTAAAGTATTAATTGGATTTTAAAAACATTGTTAAGTATGTACTTAATTCATTAAAACTTGTAATAATTTCTTAGATTAATTTGTCAAACCTTTATTAAATCATCAATACTTAAAATTTGATTAAGATAATTAACTTCAAACTTTTAATAGGCTAATAGTTCAAATCAAAACCAGAGAGAATCCCCTGTTCACTCGAGTTGAAACTCGAGTTTTTCCCACCATTTCTCGAGTCCCCTCTTCTTCTCATACTTTTTTTAAGTTAAGTTATAAACTGCTGTTCAATTCCACACGAACACGAGTAACCCGAGCCAAGCCATCTCCTACTTGAGCCCTCTTTCGAGTCACCACGAACCAAAATCTTCCAGACACCAATTCGTTGGCGTGCACGTGCATGGCACTTTGCCGGCGCTCCGGCGAACTTCGTTACCTCCGGCAAGTCACGAACAAACACTAAAATCGAAAACAAAGTTCAAATCGACTCCAAAAATTCTAGATCGAAGTTTGGCCTTTCGTTCGAAATTCTGGAACTTGACTCCACCTAACAATTCGCTTCGCCCATCCACGCCGTCCACCTGAGGCGAAACAACTTCGGCCTTACCTCACCGAGCCTCCATACTATGATTTCCCCGAAGCTCGTGCAACTGGACGCATCAGAGGTGACGAAATCACCTCGTTTCCAGACCACGACAAACCCAAGCATTAAACCCTAACTTCGCCTCATTCCATCATTGTTTACAATAGAAAAATTATTTAGCAATTTCCTGATATCATTAATCAACAAGCTAGCTTCAAACAAAAATTCAACATCCAAAATTTGTTCGATCGCTGGAAATTGGTAAAAAACATTTTTGGTTCAACTAAGAACTGCTCTTAACATACTTAACTAAAAATTACCATTTTTGTTTTAAAAATTTTATTTTGCAGTGTGGATTCAAGTTATGAAATTGAATTAGCATTTCATGACATTTGAATTTAACATAATATTACATGTTTCCATGTAAACAAGATTCCCAGTGGTGATACTTCCCCAACAGGTTTAAAACAAAATTTAAAAACTTGATTTATCTTTAAACAACCTATTTTGTTTTAAACCCAAAGCCTAATAATGGCTAGATGAAAATATTTTAATTCTTGAATAACTACTCAACTCGGTAACAAAAAAACAGAGAAGAATCAGAATAACTCATATAGATATACAAAGTCATATTCAACAACACATATGCAAGCACAATATTGTTCATGAATCACATACACAAATTAAATTATACTTAAGTCTTTAAAAATTATGTTTACTCACCTAAAAAGTTTGTGAACAGAGAGCCAATATCTATTTTGAAAACTGCAGTTTGATCTGCCTTTAAATCCTGTTTTGTTTAGTTGAATGAATTTGAGTTTGTACCGGGTGATGTTTATTTATTTTTATGATTTTTTTTCTAGCTTGCTATGTTATGAACGAACTAGAACTAGAATAGATGTATATATAAAGAAAAGTTTTTGTACAGGGTAGGCTTAACTGGTACAGTTTCTTCTTTTGTTCAGATTTTTTTTTGACTAAACAAGATTTTTCTATTGAACTGAATTGATTTGCAAATATTTTGAAATGACTTTATTTTGTGCTTGAGTTAATATCATTTAATTCATGTCCCCTTATAATCTTACATCTGTTAGGAAATCAATTCTATGGTTTCGATGATAACAACCATACAATGGAAATCGAATATACATATATATATCTGTATTTACAGGTAGTTGATAAAGTAACATCACCAAAGAGACAAAAACAAGACTCAAAAGAAGTATCAAAAGACTTCAAGTCGATAAAAGTGGAAGAGGGATGACACAGACACAAATAAAGCAACTTGCACACATTCAGACGTCTGGGTACACTAGCCAGATGTCTGATTGATTCCTCTGGTTCGAAACTCAGAAAGAATCAGACATCTGGTTAATGAACTCAGACGTCTGAAAAGCATCTAGATAAAAAATAATATGAAAGCCAGATGTTAGCACCAAAATTGGTCACTAACACCCTTGAGTAGAGTTATGTAGAGAGATTAATGAAGAGATTAAATTAAAATAGAAAAATAGTGTGATTCAATGCCAAAAGAACAATATAAACGAGAACACCAGATTTATAATGATTCGGCGTAACTGCCTACATCCACTTTGAGTTTAATCTTTATTGCTTTCTCAATCACTTGAATACAGATACAATCCGTAAACAAATCGCTTGAGTACAAGTTTGAATCAAAAAGAGGAGAGTATAAAAAATGACATAGTTTCCCCAGTGTTCTCCAAAAAAGGTTCCTTTTCAGTGTGCCCCTGCCCTTCTATTTATAGACGAAGATGGGTTGGACTTCCTTCACGGGCTCAAGGCCAAAGTGACTTGGCCCATATAGGGCGATCTCAAGCTAGTTGGTCTATTCTTGGCGAATCGTACCCAAATGCCAAAACATGTCGACTGCATCAAACCCATATATCCTCCGGCTCTTCTTGGTCAGAATCTTGTCTAATGCTAGCGATAATTTCTTCAACTATCGTCTTGTAGCCGGGACAAGGTGCCGGTTAACACCAGACGTCTAGTTAATAAACACAGACGTTTGAAATACAAGCAGATACAAAAAAATATGAAGACCAGACTTCTGAAATATTTTCAAGACGTCTGATTTTGAACTCAGCTGTGTAAATTCAAAGAACAACTGTCACATTCGAAAGGACACATTCGCTTCTCTTCACTGCAACTCTTCATCACCATAAGAAGCGACCTTAGAGCACTTGCTGACAGTTGCAACTACACAAAGGATCTCTCCACCACTATAAATAGAATTGGGAATTCAAGAGAAGATTTTACCTTCTTACTTACGCTCTTAACTCTTATACTCTGATTTATACCTGATCTCTAAGCAATCAAAATTCCTATAGTTAACACTTCCATAAATATATTGGAAGCAATTGTACTTAATAGTCAACATCTGTGTTATTGAACACATTCTTGACAAAGAAACTCTGTTGTTGTAAACCTGTTCCTTCGGGTCAAGAGAGGGTTAGTTGAAAGGAAATTCTGAAGAGGAGCTTCGGGACTGGACGTAGGATGGGAGGTCCGAACCAGTATAAAATCCTAGTGTGATTATTTTACTTGTCTATTATCATCTATCAAGTTATATTATATAGTTAGTTGTTTATACTTGCATATATATCCTATACGGTCCACTCATATAGACTTTCAGTTGGTATCAGAGCAAGGTTTTGATCAAATAACAATAACATGCTTTTTGAATCACCTTAATATGGCAAGTATTTTTCAAGAAGGACAATCCACAGCACGACCCCCACTCTTTAATGGATCTAATTATGCATATTGGTCAACACATAGTCAGCCACACAAGATAAATATGAAGCACCTACTACTTCTATGAACACTTGGACCGATGCACAAAAGACCTTAACATCAAATAATGCTAAAGCTATGAATGTTTTATTTTGCTCTTTAGACAAAAATGAATTTTCACGTGTCATGTTATGCACCACTGCGTTTGATATTTGGCGTACCTTACTAATTACACACGAAGGTACAACAAAGGTCAAACAAACTAAGATTTCAATTTTACAAAACCAATTTTCTTCATTCAAAATGAAGCAAAATGAAACTATTGTTGACATGTATTCTAGATTTCAAACTATCCAACACGATCTTATGACATTAGGAGTTAAATTTACCGATTTTGATTTAGTTTCTCGAATACTCAACTCTTTGACATCAGATTGGGAAAGGAAGGTTTTAGCTACTGAAGAAGCTAACGATCTTTCTACTCTCAAAGTTGAAGAGTTGATAGGAAATTTAATGTCCTATGAAGCTAATTTGCAGGCACGAAAAGAACTAAACTCGAAGAAAAAGAATATAGCATTTCCAGCAACAAAAAATGATGACTCAGAATTAGATGAAGAAGAAATAGTCTTCATTGCCAAAATTATAATAGATTCAAGAAACTTAGAAAGATAACCAAATTTCAAAAAGAAGGAAAGTCCAACACAACAACTCAAATCAAGTGCTATGAATATGATCAATATGGTCATATGAAGAAGGATAGCCCTAAACTCAATAATGACAAAAAGAATAACAAAGTTCAAAAATTCAAAAAGAAGAAGGCTTTCAAAGTAACTTGGGATGACTCAGATTCTTCATCTTCAGAAAGTGATAGCGATAGTGACGGAGAACAGGCTAATGTGTGTTTTATGGCACAAACTGAAGAGGTATGTCCTGAACTTAGCTATGATGAACTATTAGAACTTAGCATGGAATTAGATGATAAATTTAGACAAATAAAAAAATTTAACAAAGAATATATAGTAAAAATAAATAGATTAGAACTTGAGGTAGGAATGTTGAAAGATGAAAAAATTATTCTAGAAGAAAAACTTGAAATATCTCAAGAAAAAAATCAAAAATAATTTGATATAAAATGAGAATATTACTATAGTAAAAGAAAATTTGTTAAAAAAATGCTGAGTTTAAAAATAGTGTTGAATCATTGAAAATTGAAAATATAGAACTAAAAGAAAAATTAGATAAAATTACCAACAATGTGTCAAAATTTAATAAAAGAAAACAAGATTTGGAAAATCTTATCAAAACTTCAAAACCATCAGGCAATAGAAATGGAATAGGATTTAAAATTCTTCTAAACAAAAAGGAAATGATACTAAAAATATTAGTTACATAAAAACTAGAAGTTTACCTAAGTCTAAATTGAATATCAAAAATATGAAAATTTGGATTCCTAAAACAAATAATAATTTGATTAGACAAAAGCATATTGATAATTACTTAGAAAGAGTAGTCTATAATAAAAATTATATTTATAAAGGTACCAAACCATCTTGGGTATGGCTACCTTCCCCTAACAATTAGGACCCTAACAAAATATACGGGTACCAATTAAAACATTTTTTATTTTACAGGTACCTAAAATAAAAAATAAGGAGAAATGGATACTAGATAGCGGTTGCTCCAAGCATATGACCGGAAATTCAAAAATGTTATCAAATATAACATACATCGATGGTGGAACGGTAACCTTTGGAGATAATTCAAAAGGATATGTCATAAGCATTGGAGAAGTCATCAACTCTGGTATATCTAACTCTTCTATTATTACAAATGTTTTATTAGTAGAAAATTCAAAACACAACTTACTAAGCATTAGTCAATTATGCGATAAAGGTTTTCAAATAAATTTTGAAAAAGATAAATGTAATATTTTAGACAGGAAATTTTCTTCAAGGACACATTTTGGGGTTTTTTTTTATGAAGAACGACCCATAAATATTTTTCTTTAAAGGACAACTTAGCATTTTTAGTTTAGCGGCCCAATTCTCGCGCGCTTATTCTTCTTCTTCATTCGATCAAAATTTTGAGTCGCGATCAACTATCTTTCTCCTAATTGTAATATCAATCAACGTTATTCCTTTATTTCAATTTCGTCCACTTCAACGATTATTTTTTTCTTCTTCCGTGCTTTTGTTGATCTCGTTCTTTTCATATCTGTACGGTGATCTCGTTTTTCTCAGGTATGCTTATATCAATCTATTTTTTTGATTTTTTTCTATTCGAGATAAATAAAATTGTTCGTGATTTATAATTGTGTTTATTATTATGAATGATGTGCAGTGTTGTTCTTCTCTTTGTTTTTTCATTCGTCGATGGATGATTGTGGAAGTACCAGCAGGTTTTTTTATTGTTATACTCGTTTCTTTATGCAGTGTTGTTTTGTAGTTACTTTTCATTTGATTTATTTTGCATTTTCTTGCATTAATGTTGGGATGATTGGAGAAGTGTCGTTGGTTGGGTTGTATATAAATTTGTGATTGAGTGGAAAACTAATGTATTTTAGGTTCAGTTTTTGGGTATCATTTTTATATTTTCTTAGTATCATTTTTTTTAAATCAGTTTCTAGGTATCAGTTTTATCTACGGTAGGTATCAGTTTTGTAAAATTGAATAATTTCTGTTCTGAATCGTATATATTTTTACTACTGTTTATTTTTTATTTATTTTTTGGCAGTGGGGATAACAGCCTTCTTTGTTTGTTTGTGATGAATAATAATACTTTTAGCACTCGATTGTGTATCGATTGCTCTTTGTTCGATTTGAAGAATGAGATATGCCGATATTGGTCTCAATTCACTCCTTCTTGCATTCAGATTTCTTATTTACTTGAGGGCAAAGTTATTATGGTTGACACTGATTCTGATATTCAGAGCATACTTTGTTTTCAATTACATAAGAAAAGTTCTTTGGTTTTACTGTTAAGGTTAAGGGTTGTGAATTGGAAGTTGTTGATGGTGCTTGTATTTCAAGTTCATCCTATGTTTCTGCTTCTTCATCTTCCCTTGTCTCTGTCTGTTCCAATGTTGTTGTTAATGGTAAAAGTTATTTAAAAGATATGTTGAGGAGAGGGTCGACATTAAGCATTTCCAATTTTGTTGGTTTTTGTTTCGGAGGCGCTGAACATTTTAGAGAGTTTTTGATGGCATATCAAATTCAAAAGGGGTATGAATTAGTATTTTTAAAGAATTGTGTTACAAGAGTTACTGTAATTTGCTCTTCATATAAGGATGGTTGTCTTTTCAAAGTCCATGCTTCCTGTGATTCTGGAGAATTGAAAAGGTTCTTTATCAGAAATTTGGTTCCTGATCATTCTTGTGGGGCTGGTCTTAGACATGTGAATAATCCACATATATCTAGTTCTTTTGTTAAATCGATGATTATTGATGAGATCCGCGATTGTCCAAGTAAAAAGCCTAAGGATATTATACTTGATTTTAAAAGAGAATACAATTTTCAGTTGTCTTATGGTTATGCTTATCATGGAAAACAACTTGCATTGATGGAGTTGCACGGTAACGATGCTTTGTCTTATAATGATTTGAGTTGGTATTTGGAAGCAGTGAAGAAATCTAATCCAGATAGTTATGTTGATATGGATGTTGATCCTTGTAGTAATGAATTTCAAAGGGTGGTTATTGCTTTTGGCGCTTGTTTACTTGGTTTCAAGTCTTGTCGTCCTATGATATTCTTAGATGCTACTCACTTGAAGGGACGTCCTGGTGTATTGATGGGTGCTACTGCAAAAAATGGTGATCAAGGTATGTGTTTGTTTTCAAACTTGATTTGTTTGTATTGAGATTATAATACTTGACATAATTATTAATGTACATTTTTTATCATAATTTGTATTCTATTGGTATCAGTTTTAAGAAATGTAGTTTATAAGTAGCAAGTTTCTAGTATCAGAATTTTCATTGAATTAATTTGTAAGTGTGTATTTCGTATAATATGTTCATACTGCTAAACAGGAGATTAGTATCTTTTTTTGTATATAATTAGTATCAGTTTCACTTAGTTCATATATGGTATCATTTATAGTTATGTAGTATTGGAATTTGTTTTGTATCGAAATATGTCATTTTTTGTTTCTTTGTTGTTTTATAATGAAGATTAATGTGCATAATGTTGTGCTTATCAATATTTTCATAATGGTCATACCAGGTTTTAGGTATCAGTTTTGTTACTGTTAGTATCAGTTTTATGAATTGTTTTATATTTATGGTTGTAGTTATTTTTATTTTATTTTTTACTAATTATTTTTTCGTTTGCAGGTTTCTTCCCTTTAGCTATGAGTGTAGTTTCTGTTGAAAATGTGGATAACTGGACATGGTTTTTGAAACATTTAAAACAAATGCTTCAAGAAGAGCGTACTTTAGTTTTTATGTCCGATCGCCACCAAGGTTTGCTTGCAGGTGTTCGTGATATTTTTCCTTCAGATTATCACAGTTATTGCTTCTTGCATATGGAACAAAATCTTCTTTCTGCAGTGAAAGCCAAAAATGCAAATGTGTCTATTGTTGATTTATTCAAAATGTGTTCTAGAGCTTCAAATCTATATGAATTTGAAGGAGCATATTCTAAGTTTTGTCACATTGGTGGTGTTGCTGGTGTTAATTTTTTAAAGGATAAGCCATTTGATAAGTGGGTGGATTTATTTTTTCCAGGGAAACGTTATGGTGAATATAGTTCCAATGTTGTAGAAAGTTTTAACAGTTGGATTTTAAATGAACGAGCATTGCCTATTACTTTGTGTTTAGATGGTATTCGTATTAAGATTATGGAACAAATGGCTAGAAGAAGACAAGAATGTCGTTTGTGGAGAACAAGTCTATGTCCTTCTATGGAGTTACGTTTAGATGAATTGATTGAAGAAGGGTTTGGATGGGATGTATATAAATCTTCTGATTTTGCTTTTGAAGTGAAATCTCCAAACTCTCATTCTGTTGATTTGAAGGAGCGCATTTGTTGTTGCAACAAGTGGAAAATTACAGGATTTCCTTGTGCTCATGCTATAAAGTGCATGAACAAGTCAAAGTTGTCTGTATATGATTTTGTCGAGAATTATTTCACTGTTGATGCTTATCGATGTTCTTATGCCAATGCTATAAATCCTATTCCAAATTATGATAGGCCTATTGTTGATGGTAGCATACAAGATGTTATCAAGCCACCAAAGGAAAAACGTGGTGCTGGTAGACCATCAGTGAAGCGCATAGGAGGATTTTCATATTTTCATAACAAGCAAAACAGATGTGGCGAGTGCAAGCAATTTGGTCATAATAAACGGAATTGTCAAGCTTCAAAGAGGATATGATTTGATTTTATATTTTTAATTTGTTTAGAGTAATAAGTGTATGTGAGACTTGTTTCAGTGGTCTATAGTAATTGAACCTTTTGTTATTAATTTGTATTTAGTATAGCATATTATGGAATTGATTATAATTTCAGCTATTTCAGTATATATTATAGTATCAGTTTTTTGTTTTTACAGTATGATTTCTGTTGTTTGTTTGTGGAAGTTTTGGTATCAGTATCATTTTTATAGTATCATTTTTTTACAGTACCAAATATTATCAGTTTATAGCTGTATTGTTACAGAATAAAGAGAATGGAGGCAATTAGGGAGAGAACAATTCTATTGAATTGAGAGATATCTATTTACAATACAATCAAGCTCCATATTTATAGACTACTTATGTAGTGCAGATTACAATAATGCCCTTTCATATTTAGCATATTCATCCCTATTATTAATGTATATTACAACACTCCCCCTTGAATATGCGTATGTAAAGATGATAAGAGTAATTGCCTCATTAAAAACCTTGTTATGAAAAACCCAGTGGGAAAAAATCATAAACAAGGAAAAGAGTACAACATGATTTCATCTTTAAGTAACATATATTTTATAATGTTACTATGAGGGTTGATTCTTCTGGATCAAGATAATGCCTCATTAAAACCTTACTAATAAAAACCCAATGGGAAAAAATATTAGTGAAGGAAAAAGAGTACATTATAGCGTATTTCATACGCTCCCCCTGGATTATAACGCATTATTCAATTAGTTTGTTGATGCAGCCGACGCATACCAATTTTGTACACCATCTTCTGAAATGTTGATTTTGGAAGCGCCTTTGTGAATAAGTCCGCTGGATTTTCTTGGGATCGGATTTGTTTCACTTCTATCTTATTATCCTTTTTGTAGCTCATGTGTGAAGAAAAATTTAGGAGAAATGTGTTTCGTCCTATCACCCTTAATGTAACCCGCTTGAATTTGAGCTACACAAGCTGCATTGTCTTCATAAATAATGGTTGACCTTTCCGTTACTGATGGAAGTTGGCAGCTTTTTCGAATATGCTCAATCAGTGATCTTAGCCAAATACATTCTTTACTTGCTTCATGTAGTGCTAGTATTTCAGAGTGATTGGATGATTCAATGTTTGTTTTGTAGATCGCCATGAAATTGCTGCATTGCTGTTATTAAATACATATCCAGTTTGTGATCTTGCTTTATGTGGGTCAGAAAGATAACCTGCATCAGCATAGCCAACTAGATTTGGATTAATGCCTGTGTTAGAGTAAAATAAACCAAAATTTGTCGTTCCACGAAGATATCTCATGATATGTTTTATACCATTCCAGTGTCTTTTTGTTGGTTCTGAACTGTATCTTGCTAGAAGATTTACTGAAAATGCAATATCTGGTCTTGTGCATTGGGCCAAATATAATAATGCACCAATGGCACTAAGATATGGCACTTCTGGGCCAAGCACATTCTCATCTTCTTCTTTTGGGCGGTAAGGGTCCTTTTTAATATCTAAAGATCTAACAACCATTGGCGTACTAAGTGGATATGCTTTATCCATTTGAAAACGCTTTAGAATTTTCTCAATGTAGTTTGATTGATGGATTAATATGCCATTAGTACTATGCTCAATCTGTAGACCGAGACAGTGCTTAGTTTTGCCAAGATCTTTAATTTCAAATTCCTTCTTTAAGTAATTTATTGTTTCATCAATCTCTTCTGGAGTTCCAATCAAATTTATGTCATCAACATAAACTGCTAAGATAGCAAATCCCTTTACCGATTTCTTTATAAAGACACATGGACAAATGAGATTGTTTTCGTATCCTTCTTTTACCAAATATTTACTAAGACGGTTATACCAAATTCTTCCAGATTGTTTCAATCCATATAGTGATCGTCTTAGTCTTAATGAGTACATGGACTTTGATTTTGCTTCAGGCAATTTATATCCATCTGGAATTTTCATGTAAATGTTGGTATCTAATTCACCATAAAGATAAGCTGTCACAACATCCGTTAATCTTATATCGAGTTTTTCAGAAACTACAAGGCTTATCAAATATCGGAATGTTATGACATCCATGACAGGGGAGTAAGTTTCCTTAAAGTCAAAACCCGGTCTCTGCAGGAAACCTTGTGCGACAAGTCGTGCCTTGTACCTCACGACTTCATTTTTATCATTTCGTTTTCTAACGAATACCCATTTATAACCTACTGGTTTAACATTTTCTGGTGTTTTTTCTATTGGTCCAAATACACCATGTTTTTGAAGTGAATCTAGTTCCACTTGGATAGCATCTTTCCATTTTGGCCAATCGTGTCTTTTTCGACATTCATTTATGCTATTTGGCTCATTATCATCATTCTCATTATTCTCATTATGGTCATGACCTTCAATTATTTCAGTAGCTACTGCGAATGAGAATACATCATCAATTATTATTTTACTTCGATCCCATATTTCTCCGTAGTTCGTATAAAATATTGAGATCTCATTATTATTAGGTACCATTTTATCGTTGGAATCTTCTTTTATCTCTTCTGGGATAATGTTTCCTTCCACGCTTCTAGGAGAATTGGGATTTTCATTTGAGTGATCTTTTTGATCACTTATAACCTCTTCAGGAGGTTCCTTAATTGATGATTTTTCATTAGACTTTCTTTTTCTAGGCGCCAAGTCTTTTGAACCAATTGGCCTTCCACGTTTTTGTCTTGCTTTAGATTCATTTGCTGCTATATTTATTTTTGATCCTTCAGGGACATCAATTTTTGCTGGTGCATTAAATGCATCCGGCAGTTGATATGCAATTTTTTGAATATGCAAAATTCTTTGTACCTCATATTGGCATTGTTTAGTACGTGGATCCAAATAAGACATAGATGGATTATTCCATGATATTTCACGCCGTTCTACTGGAACGGTCTTTTCTCCCCCTAACGGCGGGAAGATTGTCTCATCAAATTTACAGTCTGAAAATCTTGCAGTGAAGACATCACCTGTAAGAGGTTCAAGGTAACGAATTATCGATGGGGAATCAAATCTCACATAAATTCCCAACCGTCGTTGAGGACCCATTTTAGTACGAAGTGGTGGATTAATAGGTATATGCACAACACAACCAAATTTTCGTAAATGTGAAATATTTGGTTGAAATCCAGTTAAGAGCTGTGATGGTGAAAGCTGATGATAAGCTGTTGGTCTAATTTTAACCAATTTCGATGCATGCAAAATTGCATATCCCCAAGCTGAAACAGGTAGTTTTGATTGCATAAGCAATGGTCTTGCAATAAGTTGCAAGCGCTTAATTAATGATTCTGCTAGACCATTTTGAGTATGAACATGAGCTACTGGATGTTCAATTTCAATCCCCAATGATAGACAATAATCATCAAATACTTGAGAAGTAAATTCTCCAGCATTATCTAGTCGAATCGATTTAATTTGATGATCAGGGAAGTGTGCTCTCAATTTTATTATTTGAGCAAGTAGCTTGGCAAATGCCAAATTTCTTGTAGAAAGTAAACAGACATGTGACCAACAAGTTGATGCATCAATCAATACCATAAAATATTTGAATGGTCCACATTCAGGGTGGATTGGGCCACATATATCACCTTGAATTCTTTGTAAAAATGTTGGAGATTCAGAGGTGATTTTACTATATGAAGGTCGAGTGATTAATTTTCCTTGTGCACATGGGGCACATAAGTAATCACTTGGTAAATTCAATTGGTTTGATAAATCATGTCCGTTTGAGTTTTTGGCAATTTTACGCATCATAGTTGATCCAGGATGACCCAAGCGATCATGCCAAAGAATCAATGTCGTTGTATTTGTGAGCTTCTGGCTCATATTTATAGAGTGAGATTCAACTATGCCAATTTTTGTAAAATATAAACCAGTTGAAATTGTACAAAATTTTTCAAGGATAAGCTTCTGGCTTTCAATTCTAGAAATAACACAAAGATATTCTTTGTTGTTTTCATTTATAGTTTCAAAATGGTATCCATTCATTCTTATATCTTTGAAACTCAGCAAATTTCTTTTAGAGTTGCTTGAGTATAATGCATTCTGAATAAAGATATGCGTACCATTTGGTAATATTATATGGGCTCTTCCGGACCCGTCAATTATATTAGCAGATCCAGCTATAGTGGAGACTTTAGCTGAGAAATTTTTAGATAGTTCAGAGAAAAACTTCTGGTTTTTCAAAATTGTATGAGTAGTTGCACTATCTAGTAAGCATATATCATCACCCAAATGGCGTTCCATACCTTTTTGGAGAGAGGAAAAGTAACGAGTTTATAAAGAAATGCAAGAACAATTCCTTTACCTGCTGTTTTAAAGGAAATAAGAAATAGAATGTATGTAGATATATTCTAAAAGACTCGTCTGCACTAATATATATAATAGGATTTTGAATATAAATAGCCTTAGAATTGGAATGGTCAGAAGAGAAATGGTCAGAGTAATTAATATTTAATTACTTGCTGAGAAGTTGGAAAGTTTGAAGGTGAACAGGTTGAGGTCAATAATTAATTCGCATTCCTTCGTGCTGATAACGTGTTACAGAATAAAGAGAATGGAGGCAATTAGGGAGAGAACAATTCTATTGAATTGAGAGATATCTATTTACAATACAATCAAGCTCCATATTTATAGACTACTTATGTAGTGCAGATTACAATAATGCCCTTTCATATTTAGCATATTCATCCCTATTATTAATGTATATTACAACATGTATCAGTTTTTTAAGTTTTGGTATCATTTTTTAAGTTTTGGTATCACTTTTCCAGTTTTGGTATCAATTAATTTGGTTGGAGATAATGTTTCAATGATTGGATATAAACAGTTTTATTATCAGTTTCTGTTTGTTTTTAGAATCAGTTTTGTGTATTATAATATGTGCTATAATTTACAGCAGTAGTTCTTAATAATTATAATAATATATAGTGTTTGCAAAACCGGATGCCTGAACTAATTCTTGTTTCATACAGTATGTTGAGTTTAAGTTTTAACAAAACTGATTTTATCACTCATAAGAAGTGATTCCCAGTTACTGTTTTGTATTGTAATGTTACATGAAATTTGATAATATCATCTTACAACTAATAGTTGTATCATAAAACTGATAATATTATGTTGGATCCATAGTTGGATGATAGAACATACATTATTTAATCTTGTTATAATATAAACAACAGGAAAAGAAAAGAACATCACCACAACACGTCATTCCAGGAGATTAGAATTGTTTTTAGAAGTAAAAGCAGCAGTGTTTTGCTTACAGAACAACATTACTTCATAAGTATGAAATTACAACAGAACATCATTAATTCACAGCTATACATTTCAACATAACAACATTACGTCACAGGAATCAAATTTAATTGTGAAATAATGCAATGTGAACTCATTTCCTTTCTTTTCCTTGTTCTTCTAGGCTTGACATGTATTTTGACAAACTCTAGCAGTGTTCATCGTCTGTTAATATTGCATGTGCAATTCTTGCTCTTGTTGATAATATATCTTTCTTTTCAATTTTAATTGGTATCCTGCTTCTGTTCAGCGAAATGATGAATATCATTACAAAAATCCCACAGTCAAGCCTGTTCAAACCAAGATGTAATATTAGTATTAATTTTCATCTGCTTTATTAATAGGTTTATAATTAGTACAAAAATTTGAATTTTAGAGATAATGGTACAAAAATACAGTATGTTTTGAATTAAAATATTTAGCAGTTATACTAGTACACTATGTATTTATTTCTGTAGGTGTCAGTTTATTTTTTGTAGGTGTCAGTTTTGTTTCTGTAGGTATCAGTTTCTTGTTATGTAGGTATCAGTTTTCTTCCTGTAGTAAATGTTTATTTGTATTTAAAGTTTATTGTATTGAGAGATAATAATTCTCAATATTTTTATTACAAATCAAATTCAATTAAATAAAAACGGTATATAATGATGTCTAGAAGTATGTATTGAAAATTATGATGCAAAAACATTTATTATAATGGAAAAAACCTTACGTGTCTGCTCCCTGCTGTGCACACTTTATCTGGTTTCACTTCCATGTCTTTTATGTCATTGCTTTTCCAGATTTCTTGGAGCATTTCCTCTATTTCATTTCTCTAAAACAGGTAATATATTAAAAACTTAGCTCATATTCACGGTGATAAGTATTTTTTTAAAAGAAATATAAATCTCATACCAATTTTATAGCCTCCTTTAAACTTGAATTGTTTCTTTCGTTTGATCTTCTTGGGCGGTTAGAATCAATGTGGCACCATTGCATTGTTGGGTATGTTAAAGTTACTAATGTCCAGTGGTTACCACAATGCAACGGAAAATATATGCTTTCAGTAAATTTGTCGTGTACAATAGATTCTAGCATAGGGAGAATGAGACTTTTCTTCACACTCTTCATATCACAGACAATTGCTTTCTGTTTAATATGAAAATAAGTTATGATATAATAAATGAAGCAATTATTATGTAATTGAATATTAAAGTTTTATTTACCGTCATTGTTGTTGTGAAAGCATAGCTGTGGTCTTCTATTCCACATTTTGAAATGTACCAATCTATGATCTGTATTAAAATCAGAATAGTATACTTTTTTTATTGGTGGAGCTATATTAAATTGTTAATAGTTTCATTACTCTTAGTAGTTGGTGTGTATGTTGATAAGTATAAAAATAATAAAGCATAAGGTCAATTTAAGCATGTTGTGCATTTTGGTATCAGTTTTGACGTAAAGAAAAAAATTATTATGTACCTGCCCGTCTGTTTCGCCTCCTTCTAGTAGAAGTTTTATTGCATTCTTTGTTATGACACAACCTCCTCTGATTGTGTCATTGTCTTCCCATGCCACTACACTATTTTGATAACAACAATTTGTATTGTTAGATAAACTTAATTTCATATTTAAAATTATTATACATATTTGAACACTTACTTTTGTGATGATGTTGTTAATGAAAAGAAAGTTTTGATCACATTTTGTTGCTCAACGTTGAGGTAGATCAAACATTTGCAATGACCAAGCCCTATCTCGTAAAGTGTTGGCTCTATTACTGCAAGTGGCTTTGGACTATTGTCTTGGTCATTTTGGTTTTCAACATTTTCTTTTTTTTCAGGTTTTTGTTTTTGCTTATTTGCAACTTTCTTTTGTTTCATCCCATATTCATAGCTATCACGTTGCTTTTTCACTCTTGTTCTTGCCTTTAATCTTTGAATATAGGAAGCTGTCCCTTTTTGTGTTGCTTTGATTTTTTTGTCAGTTGATTTTATGACTTTTTGTTTCCCTTTTCTAACAGATGTTTGCCCATGTTCTTCTGCATCTTTTTTTTTTCTTCAGTTTTTTCGCTTTCAAAGTCTTGTGTGTCGTAAAGCTTGAAGGATGGAGGGGTAAAGTCAAGCACTGAAGCGACATACGGTATACTTTTGTTTTTTTCGTCTGTATCCTGTTGAAGAGTTTGAGTATCTTCTGAGCTGTCTCCCTACACTTCACTTTCTTTTTCCAACTCTTCTTTTTGGTGTACTTCAGTTGGAGTTTGTTTTTCTTCTTCATGTTCACATTGTCTTTCTTCACTGCTTGTTTTTTTACTCAATTCAGTTCCTATTTCGATTGGCATTTGTTTGTTCATTTGTTCTGTTTTATCTGCTGTTTTTTGTACACTCTCTTCAGCTTTTTCTTCATTTTTTTCTATTTCCATTTGTACAAAAGTAT
The DNA here is from genome assembly GCA_030765085.1 of Allium cepa. Taxonomy (NCBI): domain Eukaryota; kingdom Viridiplantae; phylum Streptophyta; class Magnoliopsida; order Asparagales; family Amaryllidaceae; genus Allium; species Allium cepa. The sequence goes on along the minus strand of CM060935.1, from coordinate 1,026,797,090 downwards.
CTTCATCTACTTCATTTTGTAAAATGTTGCTTTGTAGGTTGAAACTTTCCTTTTTATTTTCACCATTTTCTTCACTGTCATTCAAAACATCTTCAACTTTATTGTTGTTGTCTTCAGCCTGCGATGTTTTCTCTTCATTCTCTTTCAGTTTCAACTTTATTTCTTTCAACTCTTCTTTCAACCTGAAAACTTCTTGCTCTGCTTTAATTCTTTTCTTTTTTTCCACTTCTAATTCTTTTTTTGTTTTCTTTGTTTCTTCTTCCAAATCTTTTATATGCATTTGGAATATCCTGATGCTTACATCTTCCTCAAATGAATGTGCAGTTTCTGTGGTTTCTTCAAACTTTCTTTTCTTTCCATGCTTTTGTTTTTGAATTTTGGGAAATTTGTGTTGAACAGTCTCTGTTTGAAGTAGACTTTCTTCATATGGGCTGAGATTTGTGATTTCTTTCACCTAGAAAATTGGCATTGGAAAATTTGTTTCATTTTTAAGCTATGATATCAATTTGCAATGATAATTGAATTTTTACTGTAATGAAAAAATAAAATTGTATTCAATAAAACAAATATTTATTTATGATTATTTTCTGATACTATTAATATCAGGTTCAATCATATTAGTATCAATTTCTTATAGTATAAGTATCAGTTTATAATCATAATAGTATCAGTTTCTTATACTATAACTATCAGTTTCTAATATGTACAATTACGGTATCAGGTATTGGATTGTAGCATCAATATAAATTGTGAAATTATAAGGTATCAGTTTTTGCATTCTAGTATCAGTTTGGAATACATCCACATTTAGTTTCAAGCATGTAATCATTTGTTATCAGTTTTTGCATTTTTATCTCGGTTTATGATACTATTAGTATTTGTTTCAAGCAAGTAAACATATTGTATCAGTTTTTTGCATTCTATTTTTTGTTATTGATACTATTTACTATGTTTTGCTATGATATCATTTTTTGATCACTATAGTATCAGTTTTATGCTATAGGATAAATGATCGACAATAAAACTTTATTATGCATAATAGTTAAAGCATATTGATTAACATAAAATGAAATGGAATTTTTACTTACATCACCCTCTTTCACGTTATCAAAAACTGCTTTTACTGCTTTGTCTTTGAGTTTCCTTAAATCCCATTTTGCAAATCTTGGTAAGGCTGGAGTATAATATTGTCTTTGTTGAATGAGATCCAGTTTCTCACAAATGCAATACTGTTAACATTAAAAGAATTGATTAGATATGTTTGTTAAAAAAAATAACTAGTAAATTTTTTAATAAGTAATCTTACCAGTGGAAGCATGGAGCATCCCGACATATTTCTTGGATTATGAATGAACTTCTTAACAAATTTATTGAAATTCTTTTCTATCGTCAGTGGCCAAAAAACTAATTGCATTGTCTCTACATTAATTAAGTATGGAAGAAGTCCCCATCTTAATTTTTGCTGGTTGTTTGGAAAGAAAAATGTTAATAGTATTTCAATTACTATTAACATTGGCAAGTCTTCTTCATACCCTTTTTCCTTTTTTGCAACTTCTTGCTTTATTCTTTTTTCCACAACATTTCTTGTTATATAAGTGCTATTGCCGAAGTTTCTGTTTGCAAATTCTCTACATTGCATTGGAATTGTTTTGTTTGTCATTTTTTGAGTCGGCTCAATGTTAATTCCTTTTAGTGGTAGGCCAAAAATCAAACTTATATCTGTTGCTGTAACTTTCATCTTTTCTGTGGAAAATAAGAAAGCATCTTCGACAACTGAGTAGCATTTGTACAAAGAATCCAAATTGTGATGATGCTTTTTGCATTCTTTCATCATAATTTTCTCTTCATAGAAAACTCTAAAGAAGTTGTAGAAAGGAGTGCTCTTCATTATATCCATTTGCTTCTTTGATAGAGCATTTTTTTGTTTTATCAGTTTTACTGTTTTGAATATTGCCTGCAGTCCACATCGATAAGCTGTTTCATGCTTTTTGTCTTCAGATTGCTGTTTTGTTTTCGATCTTTCTTTTATGTATTTTGGATGAGCATCAACAAAATCATCATCATCCTATTAGTTCGAAATAAAGACAGTAAGTTATCTGTGAAATAAATTATGTTTAAAAACAACAATAGATTCGTGTATTAGTTGTAGTGAAATATCTTCTGTCTAATATACAACAATTTCAATTTTGAAGTAACTAAGTATCAGTTTTGCAGTACCTAAGCATCAGTTGGTATTAAGTAGGTATCAGTTTTCTCTAATCAGGTGTCAATTTTTCCAAGTAGGTATCATTTTTTTATAACTAGGTATCAGTTTTTTGTAACTAGGTATCAGTTTTCTGTAAATAGGTATCAGTTTTTGTAAATGGGTATCAGTTTTTTGTAAATAAGCATCAGTTTTTTGTCTGTTTCATATTTCAACTAAATGATACTGACTATTATTTAATCAAACAATTTACGCTTAATGATAAACACTATTATTACTTGTTACTAGGTATCAGTTGGTACTAATTAGGTATCATTTTTCAGTAATCAGGTATCAAGTAGGTATCATTTTTATATAACCAGATATTATTTTTTGGTAATTAGATATCAGTTTTTGTTAGTAGGTATCATTTGTTTGTTTGTATCATATTTGAAACAAATGTCACTGACTATTGTTTTATCAAACAATTTATGCTTAATTATAATGACTATTATACTAGTAATTGGGCATCAGTTTGTTATACCTATTAGCCTTTTCTTTTACCAAATGATTTAAAGGTAGTATTTTTGAAATATACATTATGGTATAAAGTTATGATGTTTTATATTTTACCGAATTGAGTTGTTCTTCGTCCGGTTCTTGATCCACAGCTTCTTTATCTTCTTTTTGCTGAGATTTAACAAAATGAAATTATTAGTATTTCGATGTTGCTATAACAAAACTATATTAATTTTGTTGTGTTTGATTTTATATTAATAGTTACCTTCTTTGGTATACTTTCACTTATTTTTGGTTTGCTTGTTCTTGCTGTCATTTTTTCCTCTCTTTTCTTTGTCCTTTTTTCTCTATTTTGGTTTTGTTCTTCTGTTGCTGTAGGTTTTTTAAGCCTTAATTTGTTGCTTTTTCTCTTTCGTGCCGACGCTATCGTTTGTGCTAAAGGAAGGTTTTCCTCTTCTATCTCTGCATTTACTTTTTGAACATCTGCTTCGTCGACATTTCGATTTTGGTTTTGTTGATTCGCTGTCGACTTAGTTAGGTTTTCTTCGGCTTTCGATTGTTGTGGTCGTTCTTCATCTACATTCGATTTCTGAGTTTCTGTTGGAGATGCAGATTTATTTCTTGTTTGCGGTGCCATTTTTTTATGTCGAGGAAAATTAACGTGAATCCTTTGTTTCGAGCAAAATTACCGATTGTTGGAGTGTAAGGAAGGAGGAGGAAGATGGACAGAGTTCTTCGTTTTGTTTGAATTTATTTCTGGGCTTTGTCCTTACGGTAAAAGTTATATGCGCGTGTCCTTTTGGACAAATATATATTATAATTTGTCCTTAAATTTTTTTCCCCTATTTTAGATAATAACAAACAACTCATTTTGAAGGATTTAGAAACAAAAATATTTATGTATTAAACATGAATATAAATAAAAATTCAAACTTATGTTTAACCGTCAAACATGATGATCCATGGTTATGGCATAAACGATTTTGTCATATCAATTTTAAGAGTATTAATAAGTTAGCAAAATATGAATTGGTAAGAGGATTACCTAAAATGAATTGCAAAGTAGAAAACTTATGTGACGATTGTCAAATTGGAAAACTAAAGAAAAGCTCGTTTAAATCTAAAAATAATATTTCTACAAAACAACTATTAGAATTATTACATTTAGATTTATTTGGCCCAACACAAATAAGGTCTATAAATCACAACAAATATGTTTTCGTAATAATTGATGATTTTTCAAGATATACGTGGACCTTATTTTTAAAACACAAAAGCGATACTTTTGGTATGTTTAAAATATTTGCTAAAAGAATTAAAACTCAAATGAATTTGAAAATTAAAAATATTAGAAGTGATCACGGAGGAGAATTTGAAAATGACCTCTTTACAAACTTTTGCAGTAAGAAAGGAATAACGCATAATTTTTCTTTTCCTCGTACACCTCAATAAAATGGTGTCGTAGAAAGACAAAATCATACATTAGAAGAATGTGCACGAACATTACTAAATAGTAGTGGTTTACCAAAACACTTTTGGGCTGAAGCTATTGCGACATCTTGTTATGTATTAAATCGAGTAACCACACTCCCCGTGACTAAACAAACTTGTGTTGAAATATTTTTTGGTAAAAAACCTAAAGTATCATACTTTAAAACTTTCGTTTCAATATGTTTTATACTAAATACAAAAGATAACTTAGGAAAATTTGACCCAAAAGCCGATGAAGGTATTTTTGTTGGATATTCGAATCATCACAAAGCATATAGAATCTTTAATAAATGAAATAATACTATTGAAGAGAGCTTACATATCTCGTTCCATGAAAATCCTTTTAACCATCATACTAATGATGAAGAAGAAATTATTCCACTAACAAATTCAATAAATTCTATTAGTAATGAAACAAATATGCAAAATAACACCTTGATTTCATCCCCTAAAATTCTTAAGAATCATCCAACAGATAATATTATTGGAGATCTTAATTCAAGAGTAACTAGAAATCAACTCAATCAAATAAGCCATATAGCATTTGTGTCAAACTTTGAAACAAAAGATAATAAAGAAGCCTCAAATGATAATTTTTGGATAATAGCAATGCAAGAAGAATTAAATCAATTTGAACATAATAACGTATGGGAATCAGTACCAAGACCTGAAGATCAATCGGTAATAGGAACAAAATGAGTATTTAAAAACAAAGCAGATGAGAATGGAAATATCGTTTGAAATAAAGCACGTTTAGTTGCTCAAGGTTACAATCAAGAAGAAGGTATAGATTACGATAAAACCTTTGCTCCAATAGCAAGATTAGAGGCCATTCGTACATTACTCGCCTTTGCAACTCATCACAATTTTAAGTTATTTCAAATGGATGTCAAAAGTGTTTTTTTGAATGGTTTTATTAAAGAAAATGTATACATCGAACAACCACCATTATTTGTTCATGAAAAATATCCCGATCATGTTTTTAAATTACATAAAGCACTACATGGATTAAAACAAGCCCCTCGTGCATGCTACGAACGTCTTAAAAATCACTTGATAACATCTGATTTTCATATAGGCAAAATAGATACAACTTTATTTATTAAAAGAGAAAATAATGATATTTTAGTTGTACAAATTTATGTTGATGATATCATCTTTGGTTTAACCAACAAAAATCTATGTAATCAATTTTCAAATATTATGAAAAATGAATTTGAAATGTCACACATGGGAGAATTAAATTTCTTCTTAGGTCTACAAATAAAACAACTCGAAAATGGAATTTTTATTCACCAAGAAAAATATTGTAACGATTTATTACGTCGATTTGAAATGGATAAAACATCAAGAAAACCAACACCAATGAGTACTACTGTTCACTTAGAAAAAGATGAAAATGGAAAAGATTTTGATAAAAAGTTATCGAAGCATGATTGGTTCTTTACTTTATTTAACGGTCAGTCGACCTGATATTATGATGAGTGTATGTCTTTGTGCTCGATTTCAAGCAAAACCAAAAGAATCTCATCTAAGAGCTGTTAAGCGTATTTTACATTATCTATCTAGTACTAGAGATTATGGTTTGTTTTACCCTAAAGGATCATCGTTTGAACTTGTTTCATATAGCGATACGGATTTCGGTGGATGTAGAACAGATCGTAACAGTACTAGTGGAACGTGTCACTTTATCGAACAATCATTGGTTTCATGGTTTAGCAAAAAACAAAATTGTGTTTCCTTATCTACTTGCGAAGCCGACTACATCTCCGCAGCTCTAGCATGTGCACAAGTGATATACATGCAACAAACACTAACGGATTTCGGTAAAATTATCAAAAAATCTCCAATATATTGTGATAACACAAGTGCTATAAATTTATCAAAAAACCCTATTAATCACTCACGAACCAAACATATAGATATACGACATCATTTTCTATGAGACAATGTTGAAAAAGAAACTATTTCTTTAAAATACGTAAATACCGAAAATCAAGTAGCCGACATTTTTACAAAACCATTAAATGAACAAACTTTCATTAAACTCCGTCGAAGTTTAGATATCTATTCACTTCATGATCTTCTTCCTTAAAAAATTAATAACTTCATTTAAAGACTAAGTTTAGGTATCTATTTTATTACCACGAATTATACTTATTAATTTCTGAACCATTAAATTTTTTAGACAATTAGCTGTCCTATAAATTATGTTTTCAGCTTATACACACACACACACACACACACACACACACACATAGTTACATAACAACTATATACAAACAATCATTTTTTTTAATAAAATATAACAATGTCTTCTGGGGACTCCTATATATCCATCTCCATCTCAACACCATCGACGGATAGCTCGGTTGACACACCACAACAGCTTCCTACGCCTACACCAAAACAAGAGCCAACAAATAGGTGGTCCTCGTATCATGCGGGTTTTACTCCAGATAATAAGAAAACTAAAAGATCTCTATTTATTTCTCCTAACACAAAGGAGAAAATTGATGAAATTCGTCATTACCAGAAACAACAGATAGATGTTCAACGAGAGCTATATTTTGAACAAAAAGTTACGGCACGACGGTTAAGTTTTCTAGAGCAAGTGGCGATGAAGTTTTGTTCGTCACGAAAGAAAGATATCCATGAACCGCTATCAAAACCTTGTAGTTCATTAGATCCATCTTCTTCATATCGTACTCCTTCAGACCCTTCACCAAGACGATATTCTGGCTCCCCATGGGCTCACGAACGAGGAAATATGTGGTCTCCACTAAGACCATGGAGGGATGATGAGTCAGGAGATCGTAAAACTCTATCGCCTTCTAAATAAATAAATCATATTAATTGTTTGCGCCAAAATTGGTCACAAACCCCAAATACCATGAAAGCACCAGTGTATGAACACAAACCAATGATATTCAAGCACAAATATCAGATCTCAACAAATATCAGATCTCAACAAATATCAAACAGCAATTCAAAAATAATGATCAAAGACCCAAGTTTTACAGTGGTTCGGCTGTCTCCGGCCTACGTCCACTCCAAAGTTTTTTCCTTTTATTAATTATCCTTGATGATTACAGATGATTACAACAGTAAATATGAAGAATTTCCAGTACAACAGCAGTATTGAAGCGTAGAAATGAATCCGACAGAGTCTGGAGGTTGAAAGGCCAAAGATCCAGAAGATCCCCTTTTCTAAATGACCAGGGGCTCTATTTATAGGTGTAGGATGCTGATATTTCGCTGAAAATCCGGGAGACCACTTCTGGCACGTGAGGGGGCCCACATGCCCGGCCTCAGGAAATTTGGGTCCACTTTGGGATCGATTCGAACTCCATTCGAATCGATCAGAAAATCATCCAATCGAGGTGAAATTTGGTGTGGACATTCTTCAACATGTATGTAAACTCCTGTAAAAATTTCATTGCATTTGGATCAGTGGACCTTGAGTTATGATCGATTCGAGTTTGGGTTGTCCGCTGGCTTATCGTCTTCGAATCCATTACTTCGAATCCATCTTGTTCGACTCCATCCAAAGCACGTGCGCATCGATGACGTGTCACGAAATCTCAGGGTCACTCCACCTTGTCGCCGTGTTGAACGTTTCTTCCCTTGAACTGCGCATACTTCACGTGCTTAATCATGCTTTGCATCTCAGTTCGTATCCATTCTGTTCGTATTGCTCTGTCCACTTCCTTCGTATCAATCGTTTCGAATAGATACGAACATTGTCCCTATGTCCTTCGAATCCATGAAGCCGACTCCCTGCGTACCCTTCTCGAACGCCCTCTTCGTATCGATAGGTACGAATCCAGAATCCCAAAACTGCTACTTCCTTTTCGTATCGATCCAACACTGATCGATACGAAGGACTTCTGCGCAGCCATCCCATTATTCCATAACGACACGAAGTGCATCAATTCGAAGTAAACTCCTACATTTCTTCTTGATCAATACGAACTGTATCGATACGAACCAACCCCTGTACGCCTATGGATACGAAGGAGACCTATGTTGTCATCGAGTCGAAGTCCACCTAACCTTCTCTTCCGATCGATACGAAATAACCGAGTCTTGTCCATGCCGATCGATACGAAGTGTATCGATTCGAAGTCCTCGCTTCCTGATCGATACGAAGTGTATCGATTCGGACCATCCTTGCATGCCGATGGATGCGAACAGCATGTTCCTCCTACCTTGCATCGACCATATCTCCTTCATACGAACTCCGATTAACCTGAAATTTGAAACATAGCCTTTCCTAATCCTTATCATCATCTCCAATCAACTTCGTCCCGATCGGAGATCAACCAAGTTTTGACATCATCGATTGTAACCTTGTTTCCAATCGATCTCCAATCCCGATATCCATCATTCCTTTCCTATTTGTTGATATTCCAGTTTTGACCAAAAAGTGGGATAACACTTTGCCCCCCAAAACATGCCTTGTGATAAGAAGGCGTGTTTTGAATAGTTCCTATTCCAATATCCAAAGTCCATAGCCATATCGCCGGAGTACGTCATCCTTGACTTCTCCGAGCCGATGCCCAATTCCAAATCCAATAACCAAAGCCTTAGCCAATTCCATATCCATTCGAACTCGACAACCGAGTCCTAATCCATCCTTATCCAATAGCCAATAACCGAATCCAGGACCTCTCCGGGTTGATATCCGAATCCATAACCTCTCCGGGCTCTTGCCAAGCGCAACTCACACCTGACGGCCGTGGTCCAGTGTCCCTGGACGTTGAGCTAACCTCACCGGGTTCTTGCCAACCGCAATCCACACCTGGCGACCGTGGTCCAGTGTCTCTAGACGTTGTACAAAGCCATGGCTTAAGTCCTAAGCCGAATCCTGGTCTCTGCGGACCCTTGTTGAGCATAGTCCATACTCAACGACCTGAAACAATAATCGATAATATGTGGCCTAAGTCCTAGGCCGAATCCTGGTCACTCCGACCCTTGCCGAGCACAGTCCATACTCGACGACCTGAATGAGTCAATTTACCACGTTCGGGCAAAGTGACTCACCCCTTGCCAGGCATAATCCATACCCGACGACCGTTTATCAAAAACTAGATAAAAATCCAATCCAAAATCCAAATCAAAGCCAAAAAATCAGAAATCAAGACCAGCATCCAAAACCGAAAACAATCATCCAAAGGAAAATCCAAATCAGAAAGCAAACAAAACTAGGAGTTCAATCCAAACTCCAAAACCAAACCAGAAAGAAAAGCAATGTCCAAACCAAAAGCAAAAGATAAATTTCACAAACCATAGCATCGCAGTTTATCATCATTCAGAGCATGCCTAGGGGCTATCTCCGTCCCCGTACATGTGTAAATTTCTTGGTTGCTTGCCAGTAGTTCGCTACTCATTTCATACTTTCCCTGATCAATGGATGATTAATCGACCGTCATTCCTGGGCCTCACATCATCGTGGTGTGAGGTAGTTGGTGGTTGCTCCCGTTCCTCCGCTGCATTCCGAGTTCCGACATATTGTCGCAACTATCCATTCCTTACATGCTCCTCGATTATATCCTTTAAGTGCCTGCAGCTATTGGTGTCATGTCCATCCAAATTATGGAAGAGACGGTGCCTTCCTGATGTCCTCTCCCGTTCTGATGGTTCTCTCCTAGCCGGCCTTCGGTAGGGAAGGCGATTCCGAGTATCCAGGTATATCCGTTCCAACGTCTCGTTCAATCCTGTGTATGTAGAAAACTTTGGATCCTTCCATCGCTTCCTAGCGTTTCCAGAATCATCGTCCAACTTCCTTTTCCCTTTGCCTTTATCCAAACCTTTGCTGGATGGTCCTCCACCCTCAGTTGCATTAACCTTTTTCACCTTTAAATCCATACTCGCATCTTCTTGCCGAAGGAACCTCTCTGCCTCGTGAAAGAATTCCTCGAGATCCTATGGGGGATCTCGTATCAGAGATACCTTAAAATCTGAATCCTTCCTGACTCTTGATACTGCCGCCATTAAAACCATTGATGGATCAGGCCGATCCACCGAAGCTACTGCCGCACTGAATCGAGTTAGAAAAGCTCTAAGCGATTCATCCATCCTCTGTTTTACCGATGTCAGTGTCATCACGTTCTTCGGTCTCTTGATATGAACCAGAAACTATCCCAAAAACCTTTCCACCAGTTCCCCCCAAGTCCTGATAGATCCTTCTCCCAACTGCCAAAACCACATTGCAGCTAAGTCCGTCAAGTACAAAGGAAAACATCGCGCCATTACTTCCTGCGATGCCCCCAGCACCTCCATGTGTCTGGTGTATCTCATCAAGTGATCAGTTGGGTCTGCCTTACCATCATACACATGCACGCTAGGTAGCTTGAACTTAGGTGGATTCTGAGCCATCCTTATTTCCCGAGCAAACGGACTCCTATTCACTCCTTCCAAGTCTCTGTTGGTCAAACCACCTCGCACATTTTTGCTGATTATCTCTACTAATCCAGTATTGTCTGTTAGGGGTTGCCCCCATGCCTCCGAGGGAACTCTGGCACATATTCCTCATGTGGCTCAACAACGTTGGCCATAGCCTGTTGAACTCCTTCCAAAGGTCCTCCTGTGTTGGATCCTATGGGCCTGTCCCTAAGCCCTTGTTGATTGCCTTCTGGCTCTATATCCTGTTCCCCATTGGGTTACACAACCCTAGTCCCTTGTCCTGCATCCACAGCAGTTGTAGCTGTTCCTAAGTTCTGCATCCCTGTAGCTCTCATTTGCTCAATGAAAGTCTGCATCATTTCCTGTTGGCTCTTCAACAATCTCTCTTGCAAAGAATTTGCCATAGCTTCCATTTCATCCCGGGTTATGTAGATTAAAGCCTGTCCTTCTGTAACGACCCGACTTCCTACGCCCAGGAAGACGTATCGTTCTTAAAGAAAGAAAGGGATGAGAAAATAGAAAAATAGAGAAGAAAGAACATTAACATCAGAATCTCACAGCGGAACGAATAAATTATAATAATCACATAAGTATTTATATAATATATAACATCAATCAGAGTTATACAGATAACACATCACATACTAGACAGTCATAAACACCTGTCTAGTTATACAACTCAATACACAAAACAATTCAAACAAAACGACTCAGAGATACCAACACAGCGGAACTATATATATATCTACAACGCTGAAGCCACCTGCTCCATTGCTCCTCCAGAATTCGTCAAAGCTAACCTGAATCCCTTGGCTACCCGTAAAAATTTGGGTACCCGAGAGTTTATGAAAAACAAAAATAAACTCCGGGTCAGACATGGGTCTGGTATGAGTAACAGGTTAAAGTTGCTTAACTTTGAAAATCTTTTGAAAATAAAAAGTATCACGTAAGACTTCCCACACATAAACATGGAAAAGTTTTTACCTTACGCTAACCAAAACATTTGATAGGAAATTATGTGATATTATAATAAGTCTAGGGTTTTCAAGTAAATAGAAAATAGATGAAATTGTTACATGATTAAATTCCAGCTACTATCCACAAAAGTGGGTAATACAATCAAAACCGTTGGCACTTATTGGATTGTGGATTCCATACAATGGCAGGGCTACTGGGGTACCGCCCGTCACAGTACGTGGCCTAGATCAACGTACCGAGGATCACTCCCGACCCCCTGCAACACAAGGCCGGAACCATTCCTTACTGAACAGTCCCGAACAAGATAACCCCGCAGTTGGTGTACATCCAACCGCCCACACAGCCGAAATAAAAAGGGACATCTAGACAGGGGAAAATCTTGTCCTGCTTGGGCATGACCCACCTAACCTTGCTGCACCTCCCCTGTTTTATCCATTCCCGGTAAATGAGGCTTGAGGCTGCGATTACCTTTATAGAAAACATATCTTAGAATGCTCATCGCCCACCTGACGATGTGTTGAAAGCATTCAATCCATACAAGTTCGTTCCGGGTTCGAACGAAACCGAAGGCATTATCTCGTTACACTCATTTTGGAATCACCTTCAGAGTTAACGACAATAATCCTTGCACTTTGAATCTTCATCTTCACTTCAGCTTCACGACCTATCGTTACTTTGGAATCGATGTGGTTTTCGGATGTTCCAAATAAGGAAAACCGATCCCGGTCTCACCGAAATCCAAAACGTGTCTTTTAAGGCCAAGTTGTCTATTTAGTCTTAACAGTTTAATTCAACATTATCAATATACACACAGATAGATAATTCATAATATCACAGTAGAAAATCATATCATCATCATAAATAGATAATCAAAATTATCAACCCAATCAGATAATAATATACTATCATACTTAAACAAACATCCAAGTCCTTTAGATAGTATTCATCTCATATCTGAGTTCACAATCATCAAATGAAAGATTAATTTCATTCATCCATAAGCAATGATTTATAATCATACCATTTGTAATTAATTTAAAATGAATTAAATTAACTACTTCTATCTCTAATCAATTTAAAGTAAATTGAATTAATTACTTCATTAATTATTAATTATTGATCTTTAATTTAGATATAAACTAAATTACTTTATTTAAATCAATTACATTAAGCAATTAATCCTTAATTAAACACAATTATTAATCATCCTTGATTAATATCAATCAGCAATTAACTCCCCTTAATTACATATTAATAATTTAATTATTCCATAATTAAGTATCTCCATTAATTAATCCCTTGATAAATTTCAAAAGTAATTATCCAAATTACTTTATTGACACATCATCTTTCACTAATTACATTCAGTAATTAACATTAATTACTTCATTAAGTAATTATGCTCCATTGAATACACTAAGTCATTACACTTATCAATTTATCAAATGATATCCTTAATTTAATTAAAATAAACCAATTAACTTAAATTAACCATCTTATCCAAAATTAATTACCATAAGTAATTAATCTCTTAGTTACCTTTATCGAGTATTTAACAATGTACAATAGATTATCCAATTAATCTAATTAATTATCCAAAATTAATCCTATATATGAATTAATTAATAATCCTTAGTTAATTATCTACATTAACTAATAACATTCTTAATTTACTTCTTAATTGATCTTTAGTTATAAATCAATTTAAATTATTAACTTAAATACATAAGTCATTCCTTAATTACCCTATTATTCTTAAGATGATTTATTTCTTTATTAATGACTTCATTAACATTACATTTAAATTTAAATTTGAATGTCATTTGAATTAAAGATTCAAAATGATTATAATTTAATTCAATTTATAATCTTTTAAATAAATGTAAATAACATTTATTATTTACATATAAACTTATATAAGAAAGACTTTCAAATTAAACTACCTGAATCTTAATTCAAATTTAAATTTCCAAAAATACGTTAATATTTCAACTTGCAAATCTCAAGCTAAACAATTTATTTACTTTCCATTCAAAAATCTTAAATCAAAGAATTCTCAAAATCAAGTTAATTTTTATTGAAACAGTTTACTTTTCAAAACTATTTTATTTGAACTTATTCATAATTAAAACTGAGTTAAGCTTTCAGATTTTGAATTCTATGTAAACTTGAATTCCCTCAATTTATCTTGATTTAAAAACTACGATTTAAACTCTCTTTTAACAATCCAAATCCATTTTAACTTTAAGATTCAAATATCCATTTGAATCAAAACCTTTAACAAAATCGAATTTAACTGCTGCAACACTTTTGTTTCAGGTCTAATTTTAAATTCTGGAAATTATCAAGTTTTAAACCTGAAACTCATTTAAATGTTTAAAACTTCATTTTTGATTCAAAATATAAATTTGAATTCATACTTCAATTTAGATTTTCACTTTGTTTAATCTTAGTTGACAAATTTAAATTCAAATACATAATGATTACAACTAACTTACAATTAATTTTACTTTAAATTTGATTTAAATTTAAAATTACAGGTAGTTTATACAGCCTGTAGCAATTCAACTCTCACCCGAGACCAAAGCAAAGTTGCTTCGGGTCAATGCTCTCCCTACTTCGAGTAAACCATGCAAATGACCCGAGACTTCCCCGAGCCTAAAAAAAACTGCACACCAAACTGTGACAGTTCAAAAACTTGGAACCATCTCAATTTCCAACCCACTTCAGTGCTTCGAGTTCTCCATCACCTTGCTTCGAGTCATCTACTCGAGTGACTCGAGTATTTCCTGAGTTCAACCCTCTGCACACACACCCAAGCTCGACCGAACTTCAATGGCACGGTGCACGTGCACCGTGGCCCCAGCCAACTCCGGCAATCCATAGGAACGTTAGCACATTGCCAACAACCATCAGATAACACCACGGCCACCTAAAATCCATCACCACGCCCAAAACAAAAATGAGCAGTAAAAGCAAAACCTGGAAACCCCAACACCTTCCCACCTCAAAACCTGTCATCATCGAGTTCTCCACCCTCCGACCATATGAGGGTCTATAACTTCGGCCTCTTCTTCGACTACAACCAAACTATCACCACTCCAAATATCTCTGCACTCGATCACCTACAACGGCCATGGCGATTGATTCTTCAAAGCACAGGAAAGTTTAGGGTTCTAGAGGAAAACCCACTGCCGCATCTCCCCTGATGGACTTCATCACCGCCACCTATTTTTCCTAGTATCATCGATCACTTCTCCATTGACCTGAAGAATCCCTGCCCCTCCAGTCCACTTGATCACCAGAAAAACCCATATACTCATATTTCATTTAAACCAGAACCACTCCCTAAAACCCAAACTAAAATTTATGATGTTTAGTTCAAAAATTATATTATAGTTGTGGTTTCCAAATTTTTAATACTGGATCTCTAAATTACAAGTTTGAGATTTTACATTGTTTATCAAAAACTGTTGTTTTTAGCTCCCTGAGACACTCAGACTTGAAATTTAACTAAATCAAGCTTCTAAACATAAATACATAATAAATCAAACAGCTTTTGTTTGTAACTAAGTCCTAATAACAATTAACTGAAGAGAATTATTAATTTAAATCTAAACAAGAAAACTGGAAACTAACAGAGGATGTTTAAATGGACATAAACATGCACAGGCAGATTCATTTACATATATACATACCACAACATTTATCACAGAAAGCATATAACCATATTCGTTCTTAGATTTAAAGAAAATAATGTTACTCACCTTGCTTTTGGATGGAGACAGAACATTCTTTTTTTTTCTTTTTTCTGAAACAATTTGAACATTAAAACTGGGAATGTTTTACTTGATTTTCCTTTGATTCTTCTTGCTTTCCTCAGTTGTAATATTACTTTAGTTTGTATAGATGCCATTTTTCTTGTTTCAGGATTGATATCTTTTATGAACGAACAAATATAATATGACATATATAAAGAAGTTTTCAGGGAAGGTAATAACTGGTATAGCATTTTCTTTGATCAGATTGATTTTGTTTTTATTAGGCAAAATCTTTCTTATGGAGGCTGAAATACACTCGAAATGACTGTTGTTAGCAGCTAAGAATTTGTGTCATTAATGCTAATGTACTTTGTGTCTCAATCTACCAAATTTTATGCTTAGATATTTTATTATGTTTTGCATACTTGTCTCTTTTTACTATTCTTGCCTGCATCTTAATTTGTAAGCTACCTGCATAATCTTTTTTTTTTAAACTTTGCACTTCTCTGCTCTAACCTGCAAAATGAAATTTTATTTACTTTGCTTTTATTAGCTTGCTCTACAAACTATCTTATATGTTAATTTTGTTTACTCTTTAGCTTGCATATCTAATTTACAGTCATGATTACTTGCCTGCATACTTTATTTACAAGCTACTTGCATATGTTTATTTTATTTCTTTTACCAGCTCATATATTTGCTTTGTCTTGTAACTTGATATTTGTAATATATTTATTTTCTTTTATTTTGTTTCTCTAACCTGCATATGTTTAGATATTTTATGTACTTTTAGTTTGTTTTGTCACATAACTTTGCTTTACTTTTACTACTTGCCTGGGTAATGTTTTTGCTTATGTCCAAATATATACATATATAGTTGTTTTAGTCTTTACTATGAATTCAGTCTAAGTATTTAGTTCTATTTTCTAACATGTGTGTTTACTTTTATTTTTCTTATATTTTTTTTTAAACATAGACTAACAAATATTTGATTACCTATTATTATTTTATTTTATACTTATATTAATAAATGTTTATTTTAATTTGAACATTTTGAAACCTCTATTTTTTATTTCCAAATCATAACTTTCATTCAAACACACATATATATAATTAAAGTTGAAATAACAATTTTATTAAAAATTCATTTGTAAAGATTTACATTATTAATAGAGCTCATTATTAAGTCAAAATGATTTATAAAAGAATTTATCTCTTTATTAATAAACTACTTATTTTTATCAAGCTAAATTTAAAACAAATTAAACAACCCTTTTGCTAAATTTAAATGCAAGCTAAAATTATTTTAAACAAACTAAGCTTAAATTTTGAGTAATTTAAAATCATATGATCATTTATTAAATAGCTTAATATCAAATTTCTAAATTATCAAAAATATTAGAATTAGAAACATGTATATTTATTAAATTTAAAACAAAGATTATCCATTTACAATATATACAGATATATACATTATATATAGAAGGCAATTTGATTAACTTTTAAAAGATAAATTATCAGTTAAATATTTATTTAAAGAAGATTATTAAATCAATTCATATATTATTAACAAATATTATCAAATCAATTTAATTTTTAATGTAGATTATTAAATTGATATTGTCCCAAATTTCCGGGATATCACATTCTTCCCCCCATAAAAGCATTTCGTCCCCGAAATTTAAAACCAAGGTAATTTAATAATCCAATTTAAAAATTTAAAATTTTAAAATTTTTACACTAGCATATATCAACCATAAACTAACAATCATAGTAACCAATTCATCTGAACAAACAAATCTAACTATCCAGACAAAATTCTAAATAGAATTTTCTCGAGTTTCCCCAAGTATAAATACCGGGATACTCGCTCTACAGAATCCAAACAACCAATACTACTACTAAACTACAGAGTTCCTACTCATCCATGTCTATTTCACCGAGCCTCTCTCCGAGACAGTTCCCAGATCGTTACGCCTTTCGTGCGGGCCGGAACTTACCCGACAAGGAATTTCGCTACCTTAGGACCATTATAGTTACGGCCGCCATTCACCGGGGCTTCGGTCGCCGGCTCCCCTATCATCAGGTCACCAACTTCCTTGACCTTCTGGAACTTTATCGCATTGCAATAGACTTATTTACCTAATCTTTTCAGCGAATTCTGTATGAGAAAAGGTTACGTCTCCAGTATCTGGAAAGACTGGTGTAAATCCCTTGTTGTGGGAGGAAGAACTTGTTTGCCCGGTGCTCGGCGGTATTAAGGAGTTGGTGACCTGCTGACTCTAAAATCAAAGATAGATCTTACACGTACTCCCTCAGAGATACGTGAAACACTTCAAATTCCAGTTATCCAAACTGACAATTCAATCTTGAAACCAAACACTTATCCAAAATCAAATATCCGATTTGGGAATCCAAATTCCTTCGTCCCTTATAAACAAACTGAACCAAAGACAATCCAACAAATTGATCTTTCCAAGACCAACCAAAACCCAGAATACAACTCTATTCCAAAATCAGAAAACAGAACTCACATCTCTCGTCCGGAGAGATAAAACAGGTGCACTCCAATCTGGTCTCAGATCCTGAAAAATTTCCTGTAGAACTCTCTAATCCAAATACTGCAACATCCAATTGCTTCCAAACTAAAATAGCTGCCACTATGCTTCCCCTGCGCAACTCTGACTGAACAGATGAAAATGCTGATTATGAATTCAAGCACAGACTGGTCAACACATTCCAAAAATAAAACTCAGAAGTTCCTCCAAAATTCTGAGCTGCTTCACCAAACTCAATTTCCAAATCTTAACAAAACTCTAACTTCCAGAAGACATCTAGAAAAATCTCTGAAACCCCAAAAGAACACCCAAACCATCGCAAGTCACTTTTGCGATCGATACAGCCAAATTCCAAAGATACTGCTCCCTTTTTACAAATCAGAACAGCTTACACTTATGTAGCCAATCCATCGAAGAAACGGGTCTACATAATTACTTCTGAATTCCATTCCAGAAAACCTGCTAAGCCAGAAGATCTCTTGCCAACACCGAAAACATCCCAAGCTGCATTGCTGCCACAGATGCTAAGATTTCCTATCCAAAGCTCTTCGAGAAACTCGGACCTCAAAACAAACAAAACACCCAGCTGAGCACAGCCACAACACCGAAGCAGTCACTCTTCCTTACTTGTTCCAAAGAAACATCGTCGGAGACATCCATAGTCACTGTGTCTCATCACACAGCTACTACACCTTGATGTATCAAAATATCTTGACTTACTTCTGTCCACCCGACAGATCCAAACTCTAGCTCAACCAAACTCTTACACTTCAAAGATGAACTCCGAACCTTAACAGGTTTTCTTCAGAGATCAATGAAATCCTTACACCATCCAAAACTTACTCGAGAAAATATTAGGCCTACAGTCTCGACAATTACACTTCCAACCATTGATAGTTGTGTTACACACACCACTACCTATCTACCTTTATAACACATTGGAAAACCTGAACAAGTAATCCAACAAATAGGTAGAAACAAATATATATATAAATATATATATATCAAAATTACAAATACGCTCTCTGAGTAAAGAATACTCTCAAGAGCCTAGGTATTCACTCAACCTAGCGCTCTGATACCACTGTAACAACCCGACTTCCTACGCCCAGGAAGACGTATCGTTCTTAAAGAAAGAAAGGGATGAGAAAATAGAAAAGATAGAGAAGAAAGAACAGCAACATCAGAATCTCACAGCGGAACGAATAAATTATAATAATCACATAAGTATTTACATAATATACAACATCAATCAAAGTTATACAGATAATACATCACATACTAGACAGTTATAAACACCTGTCTAGTTATACAACTCAATACACAAAACAATTCAAACAAAACGACTCAGAGATACCAACACAGCGGAACTATATATATATCTACAACGCTGAAGCCACCTGCTCCATTGCTCCTCCAGAATTCGTCAAAGCTAACCTGAATCCCTTGGCTACCCGTAAAAATTTGGGTACCCGAGAGTTTATGAAAAACAAAAATAAACTCCGGGTCAGACATGGGTCTGGTATGAGTAACAGGTTAAAGTTGCTTAACTTTGAAAATCTTTTGAAAATAAAAAGTATCACGTAAGACTTCCCACACATAAACATGGAAAAGTTTTTACCTTACGCTAACCAAAACATTTGATAGGAAATTCTGTGATATTATAATAAGTCTAGGGTTTTCAAGTAAATAGAAAATAGCCGAAATTGTTACATGATTTAATTCCAGCTACTAGCCACAAAAGTGGGTAATACAATCAAAACCGTTGGCACTTATTGGATTGTGGATTCCATACAATGGCAGGGCTACTGGGGTACCGCCCGTCACAGTACGTGGCCTAGATCAACGTACCGAGGATCACTCCCGACCCCCTGCAACACAAGGCCGGAACCATTCCTTACTGAACAGTCCCGAACAAGATAACCCCGCAGTTGGTGTACATCCAACCGCCCACACAGCCGAAATAAAAAGGGACATCTAGACAGGGGAAAATCTTGTCCTTCTTGGGCATGACCCACCTAACCTTGCTGCACCTCCCCTGTTTTATCCATTCCCGGTTGATGAGGCTTGAGGCTGCGATTACCTTTATAGAAAACATATCTTAGAATGCTCATCGCCCACCTGACGATGTGTTGAAAGCATTCAATCCATACAAGTTCGTTCCGGGTTCGAACGAAACCGAAGGCATTATCTCGTTACACTCATTTTGGAATCACCTTCAGAGTTAACGACAATAATCCTTGCACTTTGAATCTTCATCTTCACTTCAGCTTCACGACCTATCGTTACTTTGGAATCGATGTGGTTTTCGGATGTTCCAAATAAGAAAAACCGATCCCGGTCTCATCGAAATCCAAAACGTGTCTTTTAAGGCCAAGTTGTCTATTTAGTCTTAACAGTTTAATTCAACATTATCAATATACACACAGATAGATAATTCATAATATCACAGTAGAAAATCATATCATCATCATAAACAGATAATCAAAATTATCAACCCAATCAGATAATAATATACTATCATACTTAAACAAACATCCAAGTCCTCTAGATATTATTCATCTCATATCTGAGTTCACAATCATCAAATGAAAGATTAATTTCATTCATCCATAAGCAATGATTTATAATCATACCATTTGTAATTAATTTAAAATGAATTAAATTAACTACTTCTATCTCTAATCAATTTAAAGTAAATTGAATTAATTACTTCATTAATTATTAATTAATGATCTTTAATTTATATATAAATTAAATTACTTTATTTAAATCAATTACATTAAGCGATTAATCCTTAATTAAAGACAATTACTTATCATCCTTGATTAATATCAATCAGCAATTAACTACCCTTAATTACATATTAATAATTTAATTATTCCATAATTAATTATCTCCATTAATTAATCCCTTGATAAATTTCAAAAGTAATTATCCAAATTACTTTATTGACACATCATCTTTCACTAATTACATTCAGTAATTAACATTAATTACTTCATTAAGTAATTATGCTCCATTGAATACACTAAGTCATTACACTTATCAATTTATCAAATGATATCCTTAATTTAATTAAAATAAACCAATTAACTTAAATTAACCATCTTATCCAAAATTAATTACCATAAGTAATTAATCTCTTAATTACCTTTATCGAATATTTAACAATTTACAATAGATTATCCAATTAATCTAATTAATTATTCAAAATTAATCCTATATATGAATTAATTAATAATCCTTAGTTAATTATCTACATTAACTAATAACATTCTTAATTTACTTCTTAATTGATCTTTAGTTATAAATCAATTTAAATTATTAACTTAAATACATAAGTCATTCCTTAATTACCCTATTATTCTTAAGATAATTTATTTCTTTATTAATGACTTCATTAACATTACATTTAAATTTAAATTTGAATGTCATTTGAATTAAAGATTCAAAATGATTATAATTTAATTCAATTTATAATCTTTTAAATAAATGTAAATAACATTTATTATTTACATATAAACTTATATAAGAAAGACTTTTAAATTAAACTACCTGAATCTTAATTCAAATTTAAATTTCCAAAAATACATTAATATTTCAACTTGCAAATCTCAAGCTAAACAATTTATTTACTTTCCATTCAAAAATCTTAAATCAAAGAATTCTCAAAATCAAGTTAATTTTTACTGAAACAATTTACTTTTCAAAACTATTTTATTTGAACTTATTCATAATTAAAACTGAGTTAAGCTTTCAGATTTTGAATTCTAAGTAAACTTGAATTCCCTCAATTTATCTTGATTTAAAAACTACGATTTAAACTCTCTTTTAACAACTAGAATTAGGAACTCGATTTTTAAATCCAAATCCATTTTAACTTTATGATTCAAATATCCATTTGAATCAAAACCTTTAACAAAATCGAATTTAACTGCTGCAACACTTTTGTTTCAGGTCTAATTTTAAATTCTGGAAATTATCAAGTTTTAAACCTGAAACTCATTTAAATGTTTAAAACTTCATTTTTGATTCAAAATATAAATTAGAATTCATACTTCAATTTAGATTGTCACTTTGTTTAATCTTAGTTGACAAATTTAAATTAAAATACATCATGATTTCAACTAACTTACAATTAATTTTGCTTTAAATTTGATTTAAATTTAAAATTATAGGTAGTTTATACAGCCTGTAGCAATTCAACTCTCACCCGAGACCAAAGCAAAGTTGCTTCGGGTCAATGCTCTCCCTACTTCGAGTAAACCATGCAAATGACCCGAGACTTCCCCGAGCCTAAAAAAAAAACTGCACACCAAACTGTGACAGTTCAAAAACTTGGAACCATCTCAATTTCCAACCCACTTCAGTGCTTCGAGTTCTCCATCACCTTGCTTCGAGTCATCTACTCGAGTGACTCGAGTATTTCCTGAGTTCAACCCTCTGCACACACACCCAAGCTCGACCGAACTTCAATGGCACGGTGCACGTGCACCGTGGCCCCAGCCAACTCCGGCCATCCATAGGAACGTTAGCACATTGCCAACAACCATCAGATAACACCACGGCCACCTAAAATCCATCACCATGCCCAAAACAAAAATGAGCAGTAAAAGCAAAACCTGGAAACCCCAACACCTTCCCACCTCAAAACCTGTCATCATCGAGTTCTCCACAATCCGACCATATGAGGGTCTATAACTTCGGCCTCTTCTTCGACTACAACCAAACTATCACCACCCTAAATATCTCTGCACTCGATCACCTACAACGGCCATGGCGATTGATTCTTCAAAGCACAGGAAAGTTTAGGGTTCTAGAGGAAAACCCACTGCCGCATCTCCCCTGATGGACTTCATCACCGCCACCTATTTTTCCTAGTATCATCGATCACTTCTCCATCGACCTGAAGAATCCCTACACCTCCAGTCCACTTGATCACCAGAAAAACCCATATACTCATATTTCATTTAAACCAGAACCACTCCCTAAAACCCAAACTAAAATTTATGATGTTTAGTTCAAAAATTATATTATAGTTGTGGTTTCCAAATTTTTAATACTGGATCTCTAAATTACAAGTTTGAGATTTTACATTGTTTATCAAAAACTGTTGTTTTTAGCTCCCTGAGACACTCAGACTTGAAATTTAACTAAATCAAGCTTCTAAACATAAATACATAATAAATCAAACAGCTTTTGTTTGTAACTAAGTCCTAATAACAATTAACTGAAGAGAATTATTAATTTAAATCTAAACAAGAAAACTGGAAACTAACAGAGGATGTTTAAATTGACATAAACATGCACAGGCAGATTCATTTACATATATACATACCACAACATTTATCACAAAAAGCATATAACCATATTAGTTCTTAGATTTAAAGAAAATAATGTTACTCACCTTGCTTTTGGATGGAGACAGAACATTCTTTTTTTTTCTGAAACAATTTGAACATTAAAACTGGGAATGTTTTACTTGATTTTCCTTTGATTCTTCTTGCTTTCCTCAGTTGTAATATTACTTTAGTTTGTATAGATGCCATTTTTCTTGTTTCAGGATTGATATCTTTTATGAACGAACAAATATAATATGACATATATAAAGAAGTTTTCAGGGAAGGTAATAACTGGGTATAGCATTTTCTTTGATCAGATTGATTTTGTTTTTATTAGGCAAAATCTTTCTTATGGAGGCTGAAATACACTCGAAATGACTGTTGTTAACAGCTAAGAATTTGTGTCATTAATGCTAATGTACTTTCTGTCTCAATCTACCAAATTTTATGCTTAGATATTTTATTATGTTTTGCATACTTGTCTCTTTTTACTATTCTTGCCTGCATCTTAATTTGTAAGCTACCTGCATAATCTTTTTTTTTTAAACTTTGCACTTCTCTGCTCTAACCTGCAAAATGAAATTTTATTTACTTTGCTTGTATTAGCTTGCTCTACAAACTATCTTATATGTTAATTTTGTTTACTCTTTAGCTTGCATATCTAATTTACAGTCATGGTTACTTGCCTGTATACTTTATTTACAAGCTACTTGCATATGTTTTTTTTATTTCTTTTACCAGCTCATATATTTGCTTTGTCTTGTAACTTGATATTTGTAATATATTTATTTTCTTTTATTTTGTTTCTCTAACCTGCATATGTTTAGATATTTTATGTGCTTTTATTTTGTTTTGTCACATAACTTTGCTTTACTTTTACTACTTGCCTGGGTAATGTTTTTACTTATGTCCAAATATATATATATATAGTTGTCTTAGTCTTTACTATGAATTTAGTCTAAGTATTTAGTTCTATTTTCTAACATGTGTGTTTACTTTTATTTTTCTTATATTTTTTTAAAACGTAGACTAACAAATATTTGATTACCTGTTATTATTTTATTTTATACTTATATTAATATTAATAAATGTTTATTTTAATTTGAACATTTTGAAACCTCTATTTTTTATTTCCAAATCATAACTTTCATTCAAACACACATATATATAATTAAAGTTGAAATAACAATTTTATTAAAAATTCATTTGTAAAGATTTACATTATTAATAGAGCTCATTATTAAGTCAAAATGATTTATAAAAGAATTTATCTCTTTATTAATAAACTACTTATTTTTATCAAGCTAAATTTAAAACAGATTAAACAACCCTTTTGCTAAATTTAAATGTAAGCTAAAATTATTTTAAACAAACTAAGCTTAAATCTTGAGTAATTTAAAATCATATGATCATTTATTAAATAGATTAATATCAAATTTCTAAATTATCAAAAATATTAGAATTAGAAACATGTCTATTTATTAAATTTAAAACAAAGATTATCCATTTACAATATATACAGATATATACATTGTAAATAGAAGGCAATTTGATTAACTTTTAAAAGATAAATTATCAGTTAAATATTTATTTAAAAGAAGATTATTAAATCAATTCATATATTATTAACAAATATTATCAAATCAATTTAATTTTTAATGTAGATTATTAAATTGATATTGTCCCAAATTTCCGGGATATCACACCTTCCCCAGCTCCGGAGGATGCTTGTTGACTTCCTTCTTGTTGGCTTCTCCCCGCCCTTTGCCTTTCACTATTTTGCCTAGTCATTGTCTTCAAATCCAAACTCCTCAAAATCTTCAAATCCAAACTTCGAATCCGATATAGCGGGTGCTAGTCCTTCTCAGTGAAAGCACCAAAGTGTTTGCGCCAAAATTGGTCACAAACCCCGTGAAAGCACCAGTGTATGAACACAAACCAATGATATTCAAGCACAAATATCAGATCTCAACAAATATCAAACAGCAATTCAAAAATAATGATCAGAGACCCAAGTTTTATAGTGGTTCGGCTGTCTCCTGCCTACATCCACTCCAAAGTTTTTTCCTTTTATTGATTATCCTTGATGATTACAGATGATTACAGCAGTAAATATGAAGAATTTCCAGTACAACAGCAATATTGAAGCGTAGAAATGAATCCTGCAGAGTCTGGAGGTTGAAAGGCCAAATATCCAGTAGATCCCCTTTTCTGAATGACCAGGGGCTCTATTTATAGGTGTAGGATGCTGATATTTCGCTGAAAATCCGAGAGACCACTTCTGGCACGTGAGGGGGCCCACATGCTCGGCCTCAGGAAATTTGGGCCCACTTTGGGATCGATTCGAACTCCATTCGAATCGATCAGAAAATCATCCAATCGAGGTGAAATTTGGTATGGACATTCTTCAACATGTATGTAAGCTCCTGTAAAAATTTCATCGCATTTGGATCAATGGATCTTGAGTTATGATCGATTCGAGTTTTGGCTGTCCGCTGGCTTGTTGTCTTCGAATCCATTACTTCGAATCCATCCAAAGCACGTGCGCATTGATGACGTGTCGCGAAATCTCAGGGTCACTCCACCTTTGTCGCCGTGTTGAACGTTTCTTCCCTTGAACTGCGCATACTTCACGCGCTTAATCATGCTTTGCATCTCAGTTTGTATCCATTCTGTTCGTATTGCTCTGTCCACTTCCTTCGTATCTATCGTTTCGAATAGATACGAACATTGTCCCTAAGTCCTTCGAATCCATGAAGCCGACTCCCTGCGTATCTTTCTCGAACGCCCTCTTCGTATCAATAGGTACGAATCCAGAATCCCAAAACTGCTACTTCCTTTTCGTATCGATCCAACGCTGATCGATACGAAGGACTTCTGCGCAGCCATCCCATTATTACACAACGACGCGAAGTGCATCGATTCGAAGTAAACTCCTACATTTCTTCTTGATCGATACGAACTGTATCGATACGAACCAACCCCTGTACGCCTATGGATACGAAGGAGACCTATGTTGTCATCGAGTCGAAGTCCACCTAATCTTCTCTTCCGATCGATACGAAATAACCGAGTCTTGTCCATGCCGATCGATACGAAGTGTATTGATTCGAAGTCCTCGCTTCCTGATTGATACGAAGTGTATCGATTTGGACCATCCTTGCATGCCGATGGATGCGAACAGCATGTTCCTCCTACCTTGCGTCGGCCATATCTCCTTCATACGAACTCCGATTAACCTGAAATTTGAAACATAGCCTTTCCTAATCCTTATCATCATCTCCAATCAACTTCGTACCGATCAGAGCTCAACCAAATTTTGACGTCGTCGATTGTAGTCTTGTTTCCAATCAATCTCCAATCCCGATATCCATCATTCCTTTCCTATTTGTTGACATTCCATTTTTGACCAAAAAGTGAGATAACACTAATTATTATATATATCTATACTTATGTGTTATTTTATTTTACAACAATATAATTATTCATTATCCAAATTCGATAAATAAGTGAAACCATCAAACCTTACGCTATTTTTAGCCAAACTGCAGATTCCAGACGTGTGACTATAGCCTTCAGACGTCTGACACAATGATATACTATTAAAAATTAAGCAGTATGCATATATCAGACGTTTGATATACCCCCCAGACGTTTGACCTTAAGCTCTGCCTTCTAAAATATAATCCAGAAAAGTTCAGACGTCTAACACATTGAACCAGACGTCTGACCAAGTTCTCTGTCACAAATGCTTACAAGATTTATCTAAACCAAACGTCTGAGATATAAAACCAGACGTCTGTTTAAAGTTTCTGCCTATTCAATCTCACAAATTCGACCAAAACAGACGTCTACTCCAAATACCAGACGTCTGTTTGTATCTTCTGTAAAATTTTAGGGCAAACCAGACGTCTGATTTCAAATCTAAACATCTGGAATTCAATCGACCATTTATATACACCCAGATAACGTCATTTTTTCTCTTTATCTCAAAATTATTCTGATCCATGATTTGCTTATTGATGATATTTTTCAAAATCAATGTCTTTAACAAAATTAAATCAAAAATGCCTCCTCGCACTAAGAATATCAACGCTTCAAAACGTAAACAAGACCAGCCTACTTCATCTTCAAACCCCCAGGTGTGCTCCGACGATCAAATCGGGAGGTGGATGCATAAAGCACCACATTCCATCAAAAGGTACCAAGATATTCAAAAGAAGAAACTTCATATAGGACCATTCTATAATCTCCTAAAATTCCATATGTATGATCTAAACGAACTTTGTGAAAATGCTGGATTGGAAACCCTAATCTCTTTTACTCCAAATGATGTTCAAATAGATCAATTAGCTATATTTTTATTCTACGCTAATCTAGATAGTACTTCAGTATGGAACACTGAAGATGACGACAACGGGCTATGGTCAAGTGTTTATGGGAATACTATTAGACTAACTCTAGGTTTAATAGGTAGAACCTTGGGATGCTCCGACATCGGGGAGGATTTACACAACATTCCGGATATGCGCTTCAAGCCACGAAATAGTATTACCCATCAAATTTGGGAGGACGAAATACCAAAATTTGCTTCGAAATATTTACGTCCAAAAGCTCGACTCTTGACAAGAATGGTAATAAATACAGTTGTTCCATGTATGGGGAGTCACGAGCAAATAACAGAAATGGAGCACAAAGCTCTATATGCTCTCTTTAGTGGAACTCGGGTAAATTGGGCCAAATTCATCTTCGACGAGCTCAAACACTTTTGGACTCGATAAAGGCCATGGATCATTTACCCTACCTATATTATGAGACTTCTTCGTGCACATAATGTTCTTTCCTACCTATCGACATTCAAAGAAATCTCGCCAAAATATGCTTCCACCAAATTATTCTCTCTGATGCACCTACCTGAAATCCCTTCAGAATTTATGTCCTTTAAAGATTGGAAGCACAATCGTCAATCTCGAAGAGTTGAGGCTCCTCCTCAACCACATATTGATCCATCTCAAGAGGAAGTACAACATCGACAAGTTACTCCTCCTCCTCCCGAAACATTTGATTATCCGGGACAAGATGAAATTATAGAGACTCGACTGGATACAAATCCAAAAGAAAGTATTCGAGATCTCACACTTCGAAACCAGCATACACTGTCCCAAAATCAAAAATATTTGGCTAAGCAAATTGACACTTTTTAAACTTCATTTTCTACACGTCTAGCCACAGTTGAAGAATCTCTTTCGACTGTTTTATCGGTTCTTGGAGAAGTATTACAACGGGTTCATGGTCCAACACTACCCTTTAAGGATTGGACAACCCCTATACCTTCTTCTCCCGGAAAACATTCAAAACTATTTGAGGATGAACCTCCAAAGGCAGCTTTGACATCTCCTTCAAAGGATAGCACTTCTGAAAAGGAAGAACCAAAGGAAGATGATCCAAATAAAGCTTCCCCAAAGGAAATTTAGAATTTGGGAATCGTAGTTTTTATAATTTTTGTACAAATCTATGATTATAATCACTTCATGTTATTAATGAAAATTTTCCTTTTGACGATTGGCTTCACTGTTATAACTTTTTTTGATAATGCCAAAGGGGGAGAAATATAGGTAGAATCATAAAACATTAAGCACATATTCAGGGGGGATTTGTAATCTATATATAAGTACATTGAATAGTTGTCATCATCAAAAAGGGGGAGATTGTTAGGAAATCAATTCTATGGTTTCGATGATAACAACTATACAATAGAAATCGAATATACATATATATATATATATATATATCTATATTTACAGGTAGTTGATAAAGTAACATCACCAAAGAGACAAAAACAAGACTCAAAAGAAGTATCAAAAGACTTCAAGTCGATAGAAGTGGAAGAGGGATGACACAGACACAGATAAAGCAACATGCGCACATTCAGACGTCTGGGTAGACTGGCCAGACGTCTGATTGATTCCTCTGGTTCGAAACTCAGAAAGAATCAGACATTTGGTTAATGAACTCAAACATATGAAAAGCATCCAGATACAAAAAATATATGAAAGCCATACGTTTGGTTAATAAACACATACATCTGAAATACAACCAGATACAAAAAATATATGAAGACCGGACGTTTGAAATATTTTCCAGACGTCTGATTTTGAACTCGGCTGTGTAAATTCAAAGAACAACTGTCACATCCGAAAGGACACATTCGCTTCTCTTCACTGCAACTCTTCATCACGATGAGAAGCAACCTTAGAGCACTTACTAACAGTTGCAACTACACAAAGGATCTCTCCATCACTATAAATAGAATCGGGAATTCAAGAGAAGATTTTACCTTACTTACTTACGCTCTTAACTCTTATACTCTGATTTATACCTGATCTCTAAGCAATCAAAATACCTGTATTTAACTCTTCCATATATATATTGGAAGCAATTGTACTTAATAGTCAACATCTGCGTTATTGAACACATTCTTGACAAAGAAACTCTACTGTTGGAAACCTGTTCCTCCGGGTCAAGAGAGGGTTGGTTGAAAGGAAATTCCGAAGAGGAGCTTCGGGACTGGACGTAGGACGGGAGGTCTGAACCAGTATAAAATCCTGGTGTGATTATTTTACTTTGCTACTATCATCTATCAAGTTATATTATATAGTTAGTTGTTTATACTTGCATATATATCCTATACGGTCCACTCATATAGACTTTCAACATCCTCATTATTATTTTTTATTTTATTTTATATGTACATAGATATTTTGTATGTAAATATTTTGTTTTGCCTTGCATAGACATATGAATTTCCATATGTATTTATTTATGGTTTCATAGAACAATATAATCTTACCTTATATATTTATTTCTATTTTAACATAAATCCTTGTTTTTTTATTATTATTTTTATTTGAAGATTAGACTACTAAATACTTTATTTATATTCTTATGTTTTATACTTATATTTTATACTTATATTTAATATTGATAGGATTGATTTTATTTTAAACATTATTATTTAGATTACATTCATATGCATAGATTTAGATTAAATGTTAATAATGTAGGGCATTAATTAAATCGAATAAGGTAGATTTATTTTAAATATTTTTAAAAGATTCTATTTTAAATTTTCAAATCAAAATTTCTTCCAAAATACATATATATATATATATATATATAAATAGTAAATTTCCAAAGTCTTATCTGTTTTTTTTAAATGATAGGATTGTATTTTTTAAATGATAGGATTGTATTTTATTTAATTAGATTAAATAGTTATTAAAATAATATTGCCAAAATCCTGGGTCATCACACATTCTTAGATCGACGAAGGTAAGAGAAAAAAATTAGTTAAGTCAGGGATCATGAAGGAACTAGGCCAGGCCGCAGCGGTGGATGAATTTCAAAAAAATTAACAATTTTGGATCTTTAATGGCCCTTAGTCCTATCTTATTATCAACGACAACAAGGGAACTGTCTTAGGAATGGTTTAGTAGTATGGTTTATTTAAGTTAAAGAGATGCTGTCAAAATTCATTTAGAACTTTTCTAAATATAGTTTAAATAAAATAATATATTTTATTATATTAAGTAGAGGAAAGTTCAAAACAAATTTATATTTTAAATGTATAGTGTACCAAATACACCTAATAGGTATCTATATGAGATAATTTAGGAAAGGAAACCTTTAATTTTTTTTCCTAAATTAGGTAATTAATTTAGAGCATAAATTGCATTAAGTGGAGGGAGAAACCTTTCATTTTTGCTCTTTAATTAAATTGATTGATTCATTTAAATTGTAATCGGAGATTTATTTAAATTTTGATTTTACTTAGATAAATATACATATACATATACATATACATATACATATACATACATATATATATATATATATCATATACATTTTTTTAGAAATGAATATATATCATATGCATATATATGTATGCAAGTGCAGCATAGCAATCTGTACAGGGTATAACATGCCCGTATGTAGATATTGGAATTTACATCGCAACAGACACATTAACTCATATTGTACGTATTGTATATTGCCAAATATGTTTACATGAACATATACTTAAAATTTAAAAAGATTATATATATATATATATATGTACGTATAAAATATATATTTTTATTAAAATATTGTAGAAATATTGATTTATTTATGTAACTATATATTGTACCATAAATAGCAAAATATATGTGTGTGTATTAAAATAATTACTTTTAACTTTTTTTACTAGTTAGAAAACATGTTAGATCTGAATTTATAATGATTTTAATATTTAGTGTATATATATGTATTATACTAAATCAAACTATATCAGCTATGTTAAATTAATAGAAAATAATTATATGATAAAAATTCAAGTTTTGTGATTCTAAAAAACCTAAAAACATATTTTAGGGCTTATAAATTGTTTTTGGAATTTTATCAATTAAAATAATATTTTTAATTAAATTATAGATAGTAGGCCGAACCTAAATTAATTTTGAAAAATATAAAATTAACTTGAAAAAGGTTTAAAAAATTCTACGGCACCTGATATCACGAAGTAATTTTAAAAAAAATAAAAATTATTTTAGAAACACGGATTATTTTACATAAATTTATTGAATCAGATATCATTAAATAATAATAATAACAATACATAAATAAATGATTAAAAATTAATTTTCAACACTTATAATTCATAATAGACATAAAAAAATGTTAAGAAAATTTCAGATCAATGTTACACAATAAAAACAAAAACATATATTTTAGTTCCAATTATATATGAATATTTAAATCATAAATTAATACACGCACACACAAAAACATATATAATTTCAAACTAAAATTTATTTTAATGTTTAACATCACATTACAAACATAAAACGTGAATTAGATCCATAAACTTTATACACATATCCAATCTCCATTGTGACAACAATAATACATACAAAAATCTCACTTAATTAATGAAATAACAATAATCTAATTTATATACATAATATTAAACGATTAACAAATCTTAAAGCCATAATAATATGATTAACATAGAGAAAATCATTACCTGGAACAGATGCCCTAAAATCCACTTTGAAATAATGAAATCTCTTTCTTTAAAATTCTTTAATTCGTTTGATTGCTAATTTAGAATCAACGACCGTTCACTATTAAATAATTTTTGTTTTAACTTGAATTGGATTTGGAGAATTTGGGATTTTCCTAGAGGATAGTTGCTGCCATTAAAAGGAAGAACAGGAAGAAAGAGGGCATCTCAAAATATTAACTAGAATTTGAATAGGGTTTCGAGATTAGTATTTATATGGTAAGGATAAGAGAGCAAACTATGATCTCAACCACATATCTCCCCACGCTAATTGCACACATAGTAGCCGCCTCTTCCCCTTGCTAGAATAGCCACCCATCACTCTAAAATGCATGGGTTGTGAGCCCATTTAATCCAAATTAAATATGCATAATTATATTTAACT
Source organism: Allium cepa (assembly GCA_030765085.1). Classification (NCBI taxonomy): domain Eukaryota; kingdom Viridiplantae; phylum Streptophyta; class Magnoliopsida; order Asparagales; family Amaryllidaceae; genus Allium; species Allium cepa. Next base: position 1,026,764,360 of record CM060935.1, on the reverse strand, counting down.
TAATTTGTTTTCGATATCTTATATCAATCAATATATTTATAACTATTATAAATATATGCAACAATTTTATTTTTCAAATCATATCCAAATTTTATAATTAATATTTAATAAATATTAATTAATTTAATTAACTTATAATAGTTATAAACTAATTAAATCGTTTGGTCTAAAGAGAATTCATCATTTGGTTGTGTGATTCTTAGGTGTTAATCAGCGATTAATATTGAACTATTCGAATGTCAACGTTCACACGTCACTTAGCACGTGGTGTGATATTATGGCCAGATTTATCGCTTACTCGCTTCAGTAAAATCCAATTACACTTTATCACTATACCTATATTATTAAAGAACATTACAAGTAATTTCGTCTAATAACGCGGAGAATACGGCTGGTTAAGGGCAATCAAATGTGAATATATCTTTGGACTAACATTGACACGTCTTTGTTACCTTTTTGAGGATCTAAACTAAAAATTTGACCTATGCAGTATTAATGCAAAGTAATAAACATACCTACTTAAAATATTCAAAACAGTATATAATATAAACAAATCAGAATGAGAGTCACAAATCACAGTAGAATAATATACATCACATATCATAATAAGATGCGAGTCTACAAAATATCAGTACTAGACCCACATAATGTATACATCACGTCCAAAATACTACATCAGGTATACAGCGACTGTTAAATAATATACGGGACATATCCTCCTAAATGTCAATAATATGAGGATGAAGTAAACTGAATAGTCAAAATAGTATACTCCAATGCTAGCACATAATCCATAGGTCAACGGGTCCCTGTACCTGTAGAGTCTCAGCTTGACCCGAATATTATAAAATAAACGGGTCAAACTATATCTAATAATAAGGTGAGATACTGATATCATAAATATATGACTTAACAATAAATAAGCCATAATCAAAATATTTCAGAACAAGTGATCCTAATAAGGTATGTCATTTAAATTAAAATCACCATTTCATAAATCCATTTATGACTTAACCATAAAATAAGTCATCTCAAAATATGCCTGAAACCAATTGACCATAATAAGGCATATCAAACCAAATCACCATTCGATAAATCCATATCAAGTCTCTAATGGATTACCATAAAAAATATGGCGATAACAATTCAAAATTCTTCAAAGCTAAAAGATACTAAATATCCATCAAAAAATCTTTGAAGAAACAAACATCACTAATAAATAACCATAATCTCGGATCTGAAAAAGATTATGATAGCCTTGATAATGTCGCTAACACCCCCTCAGGTAGTTTCTTTGGCCCTAACAACATCGCTAACACCTCCTCAAGCAGTTTCGCCCTGAATGAAAGGTTGTTGACACATCTCTGAGCAGTTTCGTCGGTCATGGAAAGGTTTCTAAGATCGCACTAAGCAGTTTCACTGTGAATGACAAGGTCACTAGCACCTCCTCAAGCAGTTTCATCAAGCGCTACTCAATTCTAAGAATGTATCGACTCTTAGGTCGTTGAAAACGAGTCATCGTCTCTCAGGGATCCATCGACCTGGAATCCAAATACCCTAAGATAATACAACTGTAACTGTTAATTACTATTACTCAAGTAATTAAAAGAATTCAACTAACTGTCGCATACCAGATGTAAATTCAAGTATTCACTAAAAGTTAGTGAATTCCACTCAAACTCTATTTAACAAATTATAACCATCAGCAAAAGAATTGTATGGAATGTCCCATACCAATCCGACAATTCAATTATTTATTAATATTCTTTTTTTCATAGAAAATCACGAAAACTCATTAAAATCTCAAATCCATAATAAATAAAGTAAAAGAGTTTTAAATTAATTTTATATATGCAAAGATATTATTTTAAAAAAAATCACTTTAAACCCTTAAACTCATTATAAATAATAGTTTCTTATTTACAAAAGATTTTAACTCTTCCAAAATCATTTAAACCTCTTTTATAAATAAAATCACTTAAATCTGTAATTATTACTTTCATAATAGCTTTTATAAAATAATACACATTTTATCTTTTGGCTCTAAAACATTTTTCAAAATTATATGCTTCAAATAAAAAGTTTAAAAAGGTTTTGTAATTAAATATTACTTATTTTTAAAAGCTTTGAATACAAGTTTTGAAATAAGAAATAAGTTAAGAAGGTAATATGATTTAACTATGTTCTATAAATTGAAATTTTAATTAAATAAAGGTCCAATTAGAAGAAAAAAACTTATTTTGAAAATCTTCTAAAAACATTTAAACAATTCAAACAAAAATCCATCGAAAATTCAACACTTAGAGCCAACATTGCTCTCAAAAAGTATAATTCCATAATATGAAATTATTTAATGACCAGTTGCTTTCCAATCACTCAAGCACAAACAATACACAACAACTGTGTAATTTATTTACAACTAATCAAATGCATTTCGATGGTTTTCAATATTATGCGATTTCATAATCAATAATGAATTCGAATCCAATATTTATAACATATAATTCAACCAACGGAGCCACCAAACTAATAGAAACCATATCATGCAATTTCATTCCAAGCACTTTGTAACGACCCAGAATTTCTAGTTGTAAATTTTGAACATTTAATTCATTTTAAATGTTACATGTGGTATCAGAGCATTTGGTTAAGCGATAACCTTGGCTCTGTTGGGTGTTACTCATTAGAGATAGAGATAGTAGTACTCTAAAATGAGTTTGAGTGTAATAATAAATATGAGCGCGTATTTGTTAGTGAATATAAAATTGTTTTTATACAGTGTTGACTTATCGGTTGAGTGTTTATGAATTCTGGTCGGTACAGGAAGTACAACCGTATCGATAGGGGTTTCTAAACTCTTAAACAAGATAAACTGACATGGTATTGTTTTAAAGTGGGGTAAATGAAATAATTTTACTTGAAATTATATTTTGGATATAAAAGGAATAATTATTCTGAAAATATTATATATATTTGGTTGTTTGGTTGTTGATATTATAATCAAATATTAAAATCTAAAGTTTGAAAAGGTTTATAACCAAATAAAATTCTATAAGTATGATTTATCCAAAAGAAGAATAACTAAATTTGAATTAAACCAGAATTTAAATCCTGGGAATTTTGAAAAGTGTTTAAAATGAATTTAAAACAAAAAGTTTGGAAATTTAAAATCTTGGGAATGTTTGAAATGTTCCAAAGTGTTTGAAGGCAATGATAGAGTATTATTTTGGGAAATATTTTCGAATGAAAATTGTTTTGAAAGAAATTTATGGAAGTAAGAAAGCACTGAACTCACTTCAGTCGCTGGAAAAATAATCCCGATGATGATGACCACATCATTAGAATTTATTTTCGAGTTTCTAAAGTGATGGATTGCTTCCATAATAATTGGGTATGATATCTGTTTAGATTTGTTTGATGCACAAGGTGTTTTAGAAATTTCAAAAGGGAAATTTGTTTTGGTAAAACCAAGTGTTTTGGATTCCAAAAATTTGATTTGATATACCAAGTGGGTATGTGTTGATTATTATTTCAAATGGTTTTGAAATAAAACCGGGCAATTGAATTCTGGAAACACAATTTAAACAATGTGAAAGTTAAGATAAATCAACTATTGAACCTATTAAGTGAAGTTGATATTAATAAGATTAAAAATGAAAATTTTATTCCTGGAATTAAAATTTAACTTGAGAAAATGGTGGTGAATAAAATATATTTGAATTTAACTTAAGATAAGTTAAATAAAATTGGAATTTGAAATTGAATTAAATTGGATATAAATTTGAAATGTAAAATTATTATAATTGTGTAATGAAAATTTTATATCCTTAAGCTATTAAGTGTTATATAGATAATATGGAATTGTGATTATCAGATGGAAATAACTCAAATGAGCAATATTAGCTTTCAAGTAAATAAGTTGGTGAACTTATAAATAAAAAATGGAATTATAATCACAAATGGGAAATAGTTCGATGGTATGGTGAATTCAAACTAAATCCTAAATGGATGTTAAGTGTGATAAAGATATAAGATGTGAATGGACCTAAGTTAGTAAATAAGTTTTGAACTTACATATTTTGAAGAATTTTTTTTTAAAGTGAATGGAGAAATAAAATTGGACTGAATTGGATTTAATTTAAGTTAAAAAGAAATTAAGTTAAATTTGGATTAAATTGAAACCAAAATTCGGTGATGTTATAAATAATATTGAATGAAATTCAATTCTTATTTAAGTAGTAAATGAAGTGGAATGAATGCAAGTTGGCTAAATAAAATTTAGCTAAACTTGAATTAAATTTGGAAAAGAAATTGAGTTGAATGAAAGTTTAATTTAATCGAAATAATACTGAATTAAATTCTGACCTAACTTAATTCGAAAGATAATTTGAAGATGAATCTAGCGTGAGCTAAATTGAAAGGAATTTGTATTGAAATGGAAGTGTAAGAATAAGAATTTAAATTGCTAATGGAATAAAAATGAGGATGTTTGGGTTGTAAATAATTTCAAATGAAGTAAAAATTAATATAGTTTGGTTTGGGATTAATTTAAAATGGTTATAAACTTCAGTAATTGTTGTTTGCTTGAATGACATCAAATTTGCATTGAGATTATTCGTTTTTTTGTAAACAAAGCTAATAAATTAAGGAAAGTAAATGAAGTTAGTTTTGAATATATTAGATTGAGATGAATTAATTGAAATTGGTATAAGCTTATGTAATTGTTGTTTGGATAAACAACATTAGAATTTGCACAAGAAAATAGTCATTTTGTGTAAACGAAAGTAAATTGTTTAAAGTAAGTAAATAAGTGGTTTTTGAATAAATTGGAATGGGTTGGAATTTAATTTAGTGGAATTGCATATAAATAAAGTGAGTTATGAATATGTTGATCATGTTGTAGTGATTTTGGAGTTGGTCGTGATAAATATGTATTGAATGTAGCAAATTGGTTGTAAATCTTTTCTGAGTAAAGTAAAATGAAATTTGGATGTATTAGGGAAATTTAATGGTGTTGAAACCTTATAATTGCTTATAAAATATGGTTTACTTGTAGGATTTCGAAAATTATTGTGTGGGCTTTGAAAATTGACATGTTTGGTTTAGATTAATATATGGAATCTTGTTGAAAATCTTATATTATTGAAAACTCATGTGTTTGTTTAAGTAAGTACATGTACGGGAGGCAATCGATAGAGTTGGAGCGCGTATATGCAATATAAATTATCCGCGTGCTTTTAAAATGCTAATAAAAGGTACGCCTACGCTATAAAAATAGGAAATATGAACTGTTTTTGGTTTTCTGACTGTGTGGGTCGATGTATATATATTCGTGATATTGCAAAAGCTCCTCCGTACAAAGGAGACGCTGCCAAAAAATTTCCAAAATTTTGGGAGTTAGAAATTTTTTTGAAATTTTGAAACGTTTCGTTAACGACAAATTGATTTCAAATTAAAATTTAAATAAAAAGGATTTTGGAATAGGAATCAAAACTAGCAGTTTTGATTTGAGATTGAAGAATTTAGGCAAAATGAAATTTGTGATTTTTACTAAGTGAGTTTTGCTATTGAGTTTGGAGCATTATTTCTACCTTAGCAAATTTCGGGGACAAAATTCTTTTAAGAGGGGAGGATGTAACGACCCAGAATTTCTAGTTGTAAATTTTGAACATTTAATTCATTTTAAATGTTACACACTTCAATCAATCATTATGCAATTTTTTCACATAATCTTAACCGATAAAACATGCGAATTATTTTAAAAGCTTTTAAAAACTTCCCTTTCAACTCTTTCGCTTATTGTTATAACTTATTAAATATAGTTTGAGTGGATTTTACTAGCTTATAGTAAATATCTGAATGTACTATTTGGTATGGGACAATTATTTAAATTCTAGTGATTACTATAGTGAAAGGGATTTACACTTTAGAGTTATACTATCTTAGAGTGTTCGAATTTCAGGCTGATAGATCCCCGAGAGACGATGACTCATTTTTCATCGATTTACAAATCAACACATTCTTAATTTTGGGTAGGCAGACCTATTTTTTTAAGTTAGGTTTATTATGGTGTAACATGGCTGCCCTTTCATTTCTTAAACAGGTGCTTACATGCATGATTAGTCTATAAACCGAATGACTAAAACCTTTCAGTTTAATTTTAGTAGACATTTGGATAATGTTTACCTATTTATTTTCGTTAGATAAATTCGCATTGTTTTGTCATAAACAATATTAGCTTTTATTATGATTCAGGAATTCTACATGGTAGTCTATTTATTTCGTTAGAATACTGTGCTATGTGGCGGAGTTTATGCATTTTAGCCAGGCCCCTTGTTGCACTGTAATAAACTGATAGTTGACTACCATTATTATTTCATTAGTGATGATTGTTCTTTAAATATTTTAGGATGGATATTTAGTATCTTTCGGCTCTAAAGAATTTTGAATTGATATCACCATATTCTTGGATAATAGTCCATTTAAGACTTAATAGAATTTATGAAATGATGATTTTGATTGATACGCCTTATTACGATTATTTGATTTTTGACATATTTTTATTATGGCTTATTTTATTGTTAAGTTATATCCTTATATGGATTTTGAAATGGTGATTTGGTTTGATATGCCTTATTATGATCAATTGGTTTTAGGCATATTTTGAGATGATGTTTTTTTAGGATTAAGTCATATATTTATGATATCAACATCTAACCTTTTTATTACATATAGTCTAACCCATTTATATTTAATACTCGGGTCAGATTGAGACTCTACGGGTGTAAGGGCTCGCTGACTTTTGTGCTAACATTGGTTACACTATTTGGCAGTTACTGTTTACTTCGTTATTGTGCATATTGAGACCTAACATGATATGTCATGTATATTATTTAGTAGTGAATTTGTACGTGATACAACATTTTGGATGTGATGTGTATATTTATGTGGGTCTAGTACTGATATTTTGTAGACTTGCATCTTGTTATGATATATATAATGTATATTATTCCGCTACATTCTCTGACTTTGGCTCTGATTTATTTATATTATATATTGTTCTAAATATTTTAAATCAGTGTGTTTATTACCTTGTATTAATACTGTACATGCCAAATTTTCAATTCAGATCCTCCTAATGGTAATAAAGACATGTAAGTGTTAGTCTGAAGATATATTCACATTTGATTTCCCTTAACCAGCCGTATTCTACGTGTTATTTTTTAATAATATGGGTTAAGTGTTACTCAGTTGTGATAATTATTTACACCAATTCTTTTCATCAAAACTATATCACTTTGGACTGATTGAATTTGGTAATGATCAAAACGCCAACATCGTCCACATTCAACTCTATAATCCAAACACAAAGTCTTTGGTTCAACAATAACAATTATTATTAACCGAAATACTTTGGCTAGAGATTTTGAATTTGGGTTGACTTGAGTTGATTGTGATACTAACCCCATATAACCAAGAAGATGAATCCTCTCATGAACAATTCTTCACTTTTAGTACTTCCGCTTGACATAATTATAGTCATTTGATGGACACCGTGCAATGATTTGATTATAATTAAAGTGGAGCTTTCATATTGAAGATTCATGGTATTCTCGAATCAAGGGTACTGTGTAAATCGACATATTGATATTTTCTATTTGACCTTAGTCATATTAACCAACAGAAAACTATCGAGTGGTTCGTTCCATAGTTATCCAATAACTATCAGTACATAACTCCTACATGCCCCCAGCAATCATGAGTAATACACTGCCCACATTTAGAGAGCATTGCATAATCTAGTTTTAACGGATACATTGGTATCCAATCTTGATGCATCTTGACTAGGAACATTTAAAATGATATGTTTAATTTTATTATGATAAATTACTCACGGTTACAACACTTTGTAATTACTATCACAAACATATCATTTATGAATTTTCTATTAAATATAATTTAAATTAAATTAATTAATTAATATAACCACATTATATCAAGTATACAATAGAAAGCAAACACCTTTATTTCGAACAAGATTGGTCAACAAGTTAGATATATGTAATAAATTACATAACTGCCCTAGGACATACCAGTAACTCCATCAATCTCCCACTTGCATTTGGAGCTAATTATGGAATCTTATTCCAACTTCTACAGCTCAAAACCAATTGGTTCAGTCCCTCTGTGAATGGCTATACTATTATGTTTCAATTATCTACTATGTCTATCAATTCTCTCTAATGGTGATAAACTATTTTATCAAGTGGAACAGTTTGAAGTATGTCTCTTGTCTTCCAGTGAGCTCTAAGTTCTGTTACAAACTATATCGCAACAATGTTATCATATAACAGTGTTATGAGATTCTCAACTTTTGGAATCGGCTTAGTTATAAATTTAAGCACTTATATTCCTATATACATTACTTTTATTGTGGTGCTATTTAAGGTGATGTATGTGAGAAATGCGGATTACGGATCTTAAGGCTGGAATAACACTAGGGGATGAATAGTGTTTTATGGATTTTCTAAATCTTTTTGAAACTTATGTAATTTAATCACTAACAAATGCAATTCATAGACACAGATATAATTACAGAATTAGACACAGATGCAAATACTAAATAAAAGCAGTAAAGGAAAGAACATATCGGGATTTTATAATGGTTCGGAGTTACCTTACATCCAGTCCCGTAAAATCATACGGATTTCATATCAAAATAATCTTCCAGATTACACTCTCAGTTTCAAGGCTATGAGGTACACCCTCCTGTATTCGAGTCTAGGGCAAACTCTTTTGATTTAACTAGGCTACAAGGTCACCTAATTGATTTCCGGGGATACATCACACCTAATTGATTTCAAGGCTCAACCGCACCTTTTACTTAACAGTTTGATTTACAAAAGATTCTATAACTCTGAATAGCATTGAGATCTTACAGAGAGAGTGGCAGAGAATCAAACAAGAGATAATCAAGTTTGATTCACTTGGTATTTCGGTAGAGTATAATTTAGGATTCATTAGAATAAATGTGAAAGATGAAGAGGAGAGAATGTAAATGAAATCTGGTAAAAAATTCGTTTAGAACTTAATGGTATTTATAGTAGAGCAACAGCCATATCTATTCGTGAAAGGATAGAAGAATAGACAGTTCTTGTGAAAATTGAAATTTGAAAATAACGGACACCATGTCGACATGGGGGTTTGAGCGATATCAACATGCTCAAGGAAAAATGGTGTTTTGATTTTCTTATTAAAATTGGTTTCTATAATTTTTAAAACAATTTCTAAACTTTATAAATATATTTGAATATAGTTTAAACATATAAGAGGGTTTAGAAAGTAATTTTTAATATATATAATTTTAATCTATAAAATGATTTAAAATCTGAGTATATAAATATTTTAAATCTAAATATTTAAAACAAGAGATGGTTTAAAAATAAGGACAATTTTGATATCAACATATTAAAAATGATAAAAATAGTTTTGAGGCTAAATATTTCAAACAGGAGAGATGTCTTTTTGAAAAGAAAGATTTGAAATCATTTTTTTTAAAGCAAGAGATATATTTTTGAAAAACATTTTTATAAAATTAGTGGATATCAAAATAGGACCACTATATCTTCCACTAGACATTGTCGTGGGTTCCATCCCACTAGGGTTCCATCCCTTTAACAAGATCAAAGTGGATTTCATTCCACGAATTAATTTCAAATAAAGATGTAAGTGCTTTCAAGAAGTTTTAACATAATTCTAGACTCAATACTTATCTTTTACTATCGAAATCTTGAACTCTTGATATATTGATACTCATGAGTCTTCAATGTTGATATCTTCAGTCTCCAATCTCTATACTATACAGTCTTCATTCGTGGTACCTTTATGTTTATATTTTGCATATACATATATATCTAAACCATAAATTTAGTATTTATATTTTATAACAAGTCCTAAGGTTGTTGTCATCAAAACCATCACCTCAAGGACTAATAATGTACTTAGCGTTTTTCATTGAATCGGCCAAATGATCTTTCATTTGGAACAATCCAACTTAAAGATTCTTAATTTGAATTTATTATCAACATAATATACTCAATATCACTTATGATGTTTGAGTCCGAACACTCCTTCATACTGCAGTATTTCATAAATACATGAAAACACTTCAAACAATCATTTAGTGAAATCAATTTGAATTTGATATTTGCTTCATGTATCAAATACATAAACAAATCATGATATCGTAGACAATATAACATGTATGATAATTCATATTGTCAATACATAAGGAACTTGTCGGGACCCCATTTTTCGACGCCCAAAAATCGGCATCAATGCGTCCACTGTATTAAATGTCAAACAATCGAATGCCGTAAAACCAGACATGAGGGAAAGAAAAAAGGAGGTAGAAGAAGAAATAGAAAACAATATCAGAATCTCACAATTGCAGTGGAATAGTATATAATAGATAAATGACTAAAGAAAGAATTATATATGTTTTATACATTACATCATCAGAGTACAACACAACCAATTGCAAATACTAGACAGTTATATTAACTTGTCCCCATAAAACTGAATAGACGGCTTACAACACAGTGGAATATACATCAAGTATGTGTGCTACGTCTCGCCATCCAGCACGTCCCCCGGTCTAACCTGAGCACTATAGTAAAATAACACCCGAGTCAATCTGGAAAACCAGCGTGAGAAAACACATTCAATTGGATTATTAAAGTTTCCAAAATCCTTTAAAAATCAAAGGTATCTCGTAAGACCACGCCACAAATAAACATGTCGGGTTTTTACCTTACGATAACCAAAACATTTCTTATAAAATCCTCTAATATTATAGTAGTGTCTATATACAAATACTTATTCAAATAGTCGAAATTCTTACATTCATTAAATTCGAGCATAATAGGTATACAAACAAGTCCAAAGGCACTTATTGGAGACTGGGTTTCCATCAATGGCAGGGCTACTGGGGTACCGCCCATCACAGTACTTGGTCTAGATCAGAGTACTAAGGATCCTCCCTGATCCCCTGCAACACAAGATCGGAGCTACCCCTTACTAGATAGTCCGAATTAGATCACCCGCGGTTGGGATCAGCAACCGCCCACACAGCCACATAAAAAAGGACATCTAGACAGGGATGACCTTACCCTACTTGGTTGCTAGCCACTTAGCCTTGCTGCACCTCCCCTGTTTTAGTCATTCCCAGTTGATGAGGCTCGAGGCTATGCATAACCTTTTTAGCACACATTCACTTAGAATGTTCATCATCCTCCTGACGATGTTTTGATAGCATTCGTCCATACAAGTCTGTTCCCGGTCCGAACGGGATCGATGACACTACTCCTACTACATCCATTTAGGAATCACCCTCAAGGTTAGTAGCGATTAGCCCTTGCACTTCACTTCTCCATCTTCGACTCCAAGCTCTTGTTTTCATCACAAAAATGTTCAAACTAGATTGAAGTGGTTTTCGGGAAATTAATCCCCATCCCGGTCACTTCGAAACGATCAACGCGTTGGTAAATATTGATAGTCAGTTATTAACTATCTATAACATCCACAAACAACATCAGGCCTTAATAATTTCTCAAATTATTTATTTCAAAATATCTTTGCAAGATATTTTTCTACACTTCAACCCATTGAAAATAGTCTTAAAATCACTTTTTTTCCTTCGCGGAATAAATTTCCACCCAATTGTTTAATTTCCACTGAAAATCACCAAATCTTAATACTTTAGGCTTTTAAATAATTTAAATCACTTTTTCCAAAAATATATACTTTAAAACACTTAAAATAAAACCTACTTGAAACTCTTTATTTAAAATACTAGTTATGAAATTTTATAATAATTTCTCATGTAAACTTAAGACAAAACTAATTTTAAACTAAACAATTAGATTTAGTATAAATATTTAATAACCATCTTTTAAATCAAATACTAGTTAAACCTTTAAAATAATCACTTCTATAATTAACTTAATAAATATTTACTTAAAATGTTAAAATGATTAAATAAAAAAATTCCTAAAATATTCTTTTTAAACAACTTTGAACTTCCAACTTATATATAAAAAAATATCCTTCGAAAAAATACTTGGTTTTACAGGGAAATACACTTCCATTTCAGTATAACCCATAAAATCCTTTATAAATCCTGCTCGATTTATCCCAATTTAATTTACGTCCCAATCCCATAAATTTCTTTCAACACTTTATAAATAAAACCACTTTTTATTTTTAAAACACATTTCTACCTCCTTTTATTCACTTTTAAAAATATATGCTTAAATTATTTACATTAAGGCTACTAAAATTACTTAAATAAAAATAATACTTAAGAAATTCTATAAGAGTTTCTGAGTAAAGCTTTAACCAAAATTTCCTTTTAAAATAAAGTTATTATATCAAATATTTATGTTAAAATTCCTTTTTTTAAAATCATAACACTAATTTTACCTTTAAAAATAATTAACTACCATAATTAAGTTAAATAAATATTTACTTTTCACTTAAAATAATTAAAACAATAAATTTCCTAAAACATTCTGAAAAAATATTTTTAAACTTCTATTTTATACTTTGAAATCTTTTCTTTGAAAATATACTTAGTTTTCTAGGAAAAATATACTTTCCAACTTTTAAAAATAAAATCACCTATTATTTTTAAAATGAATTGCACCTTTTCTTATAAATTCCACCGAATCTATACTTTCAAATTTATCCACTAATAAATATTCCACTTCATTTATAAACCAATTTACAGATTTCCATTTCTCATTTTCCTTTAAATCACAGTTTTCAAAACACTAAATCGATTTCAAACCGATTTCCTGGTTTAAATTTCCTTTAAAATTTATCACTCGATTTATCCAATTTCCAATAATTATTTACTTAATAATTTTCTTTTCATTTCCTTTAAAAAAATCCCAACTCTATATATATTCCATTTCTCAAAATACCCATATATTATTCAGCCAAGCATATCATTCAATAATTTCAATCCCCGATATGATCAATATAATTTATCACAGATCATCAAATAAATCACATCGCTGAATATAAAATAAATTTAACGTATTGAGGAATCCAGTTGGATCACACACCTGTTTCCCTGCATCCATAGATATTATCACAATATAAAACACCAATCCCACTTCGAGAGGGATATCGCGGTATAAAGTATCATCCGCTATTATGCGGGGCGCATAAGGCCTCATTTGCTATATAATGCGGGAATATCAATCACACCAATAGATATATATACACTATATATAACATCTCACATCCAAGATGATAATAAATTATCAATTCAAGCAAACAACCAATAATTTAAATTTAACTATTTTAATTTTAAAAGTAATCCAAACGAGTGAGATTAACTCACCTTTATTATTGTTGCAGTCCACTTCATCCTCGACTTGATTCTCACGATTATTGACCTCGTATAATGTGATGACCCGAAATTTTCAAGCAATTAAAGTCGGAATATTTAATTTATTTTAAATAGTTGAGGTTAATTATTAACTTAAATTATGAATATCATAATTTATTTGACAATTAAATTGTTGAATTAAATAATTTGAAGTTGGGTAAGTTACTGAATCTGGAATTATAAGCCTATTAAAAATAATTTGAAGGCTTTAGAATTTATATTGATAATAATGAAGAGATTATAAGTGATAAAATCAAATTTAAAAATGGTTTGTTAAGTTTTAAAATTTATATGGTTTAAATTGAATTTAAAATAGCATTCCGAGGTACCGTCTCAGAATTTGACGAAACCAGTTCCATTGGGTCCGTAATATTGAATTATTATCGGATTTCGAATTTCGTATTAATCGGAGTTAGTATGTGAGTGAACGATATACAATCGCGTTGAAAATTTAGTTGATAATAATCTAATTTAATTTATTTAATCAAGCTTCTTCTATACGCCTTCTTCCTATCATTTAATCACATACTTCCCAATTCTAAGCCGTTCAATCAACTATCAAAATGCTCGAACTAAAACAAATAATAATAATAAGATAAAACAAATGATATTATTATTATTATTATTATTATTAATAATAAAAATAATAAAAATCAAGAAAGAAGCTTCTTAGGGAAGCCGTGTGATAGAACAAAATATAATAACACAGACAACACGATAAGGCCGAACTCCTGTTTCTTCTTTCCTCCAAATCCTTACCGTGATAAAAAAAATATAATAACTCAAGCAAATCGAGTATCATCTTCGTTCTGATCGATTAAGGGATGGTGGCGATGCATTCTTGGGGAAGCTTGAGCAAGCTTGTAGAGTGCGTCATCGTTTTCTGGTAATCGATATTTAGGGCGGCAACTAGGGTTTGAGTTTTCTTCAGATTTGGTCGTTGATTCGAAATTTCGAGCTCGACTTTGTAATCGTTGAGAAGAGAGCTTCGAGTGGTGGATTTTTCGTATGGATCGACGTCAATAAGTGTCGCTTTTTTCCCTTTCCTGTAGGCGACAATCTGTATGTCGATCAACAATGGAAGGTTCGGCCGAGGGTCTGAATGGTTCAGAGCCACAAGGAGGTATAGTGCGATCAAGGGAGATGGCCGCGAGCGTGGGAATCAAAGGCAACCGAAGTCGATGCCGGAGGAAGGGGAGCTTGCCTTTGTATTCTATGGCCTGGACGAGATCGGTGAGGTATTTTAATTATCCATTTGAAATTGGGTAATTAAATAATTTTATTTTAGGATAAAATCTATAACAGAAAACAATATATATTTATATGCAGTTTAAACGATTAATAAACTTATTTAAATTATGTAGTTACTAAGAAAATTACAAAAGAAAATATTGGCTTAACTAAACTATTAATTGAGTTATTTATTTAATGATAATTAATTTGTTAATAAAACTCATTTGTTTTAGTTACCAAAGGATATTTTATTAAAGGAAAAAGTAATTTAAATAAATAATTAGCTAGGTAAACTTATCAAAAGGGAAATAATTGTCAATAAGATCAAAATATTAATAAAATGTAAAATGTTTATACAAGGTAAAGTGTGAAGATAGTTACGAGCAAGCTGGTTTGGAATGGTTTGCGAAACAAAAGGCAAAGGTGAGTTAATCTCACTCGGTTAATTTAAATTTAAATTTAAATGATTAAATTTAAATAATTGTTTGAATGATTGATATTGATTGATGTACTATAGTATGGTGTATTTTGAAATTGGTGTATTATTGTGCTAACATCTGTGCATGCAGGGAAAACTGGTTGGAGGGATCCAACTGGATCCCTCAACATTTATTTAAATTATTTAAATTATTTAATTTCCCTGTTATGATGATTTGATATTTTATGATGAATTATGTTGAAATATTGAATGCTATGGTTCGGTTGGTTATGATTGGGTATATTGAATTGCCAAAAATATATAAGTTGGATTTTGGAAAGAAATTAAAAGAAGTGAATTTGGGAATAAAATAATTATAGAAATAAAAAAAATGAATTGGAAAAGGAATTAAGAGACCTTAAAATTCTAATAAATAGATCTTCGGTACAAAAACGAAATTTGAATAAACAGGAAGTTAATGAATTTAAAATTCGGTGTTAATTTAAAAGAACAAAACATTTATTTAAAAGTTAAGATTTAAATTGTTGAAAGAATAAAGAAGAATTGGGAAAATCTGGAATTTGTATATATCGGATAAAAGTTTTAGAATCAAATGAAAAATAATAATAATAACACCAATTAAGTCCATATTTAATGAAATTTGAAATGAATTAAGTAACTAAAGAAATTTATTTCAAATGGGATAAGTTTGAAATCAATTTGGGGAAAAATTGATTTAAGCGATTGAAGTTGGATCTTCTCCCTGGATAATCAAGTACGTTTTCAAAGTAAGTTTTTAAGTATAAGTTAAAAGTTTTTAAGTTGATTTTAAAAGCAAGTTTGGAAAAAATATATATTATTTCTAAATATTCGAATTCTAAAGTAAATCTTACCTTTTTTATCCTATTATAGTAGTAATAATTTAAAGGATGACTTAGTAGTTTGTTTAGGATTAAAAATTTAGTTATATTTATAAGTAACCTTATTTCAAATATTTATATAGTATGTATTTTTAACAGATTATTAAAATAGTTTTAATTTAAATGTTTTAAAGGTATAAATTTCAAAGTAAAGTGGTTTTAAATTATTTTAAAATCTAATTTGTGCTTGGTATTTTCAGAGGTGATAGAAAATATTTGAAAAAGTTTATTCTGGAAAGAAGATGGTTTTGAAACTGTTTTCAAAGGATTGAAAATAGAAATATATCTCGTGAAGATATCTTTGAGATAAATAAATAATTTGGGAAATTATTTATTGTTTGATGGATGTTTATGAATATTAATTGATAGTTAAATCACCGACTATCAATATTGGACAAAAATGCATTGATCGTTTCGAAGAGACCGGGATCGAGATTTATTTCTCGAAAACCACTTCGATCCGATTTGTACGTTTCGTAAAAACGATGTTGGATTCGAAGATGGAGCAGTGAAGTGCAAGGGCTAGTCGCTACTAATCCTGAGGATATTTCCAAAATGGATGTAGTAGGAATAGTGCCTTTGGTTCCGTTCGAACCCGGGACGGACTTGTATGGATGAATGCTTACGAAACATCGTCAGGTGGACGATGGGCATTCTAAGGGATATTGTTCTAAAAAGGTATCGCTTAGCCTCAAGCCTCAACAAATGGGGATGGTTGAAAATCAGGGGTTATGCAGCAAGGCTAGGTGGGTAGCATCCAAGCAGGGTGAGGTCATTCCTGTCTAGATGTCTCTTTTTATTTCGGCTTAGTGGGCGGTTGCTGATCCCAACCGCGGAGTGATCTCACTCGGGATTATCCAGTAAGGGATAGTCCCGGCCTTGTGTTGCAGGGGAGCGGGCGTGCTCCTCGGTACGGTGATCTAGGCCCCGTACTGTGACAGGTGGTACCCCAGTGCCTAGTCATTGGTTGGAAATCCATTCTCCCTACGAGCCTTGTACGAGTTTTGTTTGTATTACCCACTCTGTGGCTAGTAGCTGGAATTTAATCATGTAACAATTTTGGCATTTTATAAGTATTTGTATATAGACCCTATTATAATATCAGAGGATTTCTATAAAAGTGTTTTAGCTATCGTAAGGTAAAAACCCGACATGTTTATTTGTGGCGTGGTCTTACGAGATGCTTTTATTTTTCAAAGGATTTTTGAAACTTTAATAATCAATTGGGTGTGATTTTCTCACGCTGGTATTCCAGACTGACTCGGGTGTTATTTAACTGTAATGCTCGGGTCAGACCGAGTATTATAGGATACAGGATATGATGCTATGGAGCTCAGGAGACGAGCTGGATGACGATACGTATTCTTGTACTTGTATATATATATATTTCCGCTGTGTTGGGTTGTTGTGTATCCATTTGTATGACATTGATGTTGAGTTGTGTTTGATGTACTCTGATGATGTAACTTATAAACAAAGATATATGATGTTTGAGTAAAGAGTATTTATTACCTATTATATTTTATTCCGCTGCGATGGTTAGATTCTGATATTGTTTTCTATTTTCTTCTTCTACCTCTTCTTCTTTAACCCAAATGGTTCGTATTTCTGTGCAACTTGGGTTGATTGTTGTAGAATAATGGTGACTCAAGGGGTACGGATTTGCGGGCTGATACAGTTGGTATCAGAGCATGGGTTGGAGATAACCTTGGCTCTGGTGGGAATTACTCATTTAAAATAGAGACCGTGGTACTCTATAATGAGTTTGAGCGTATTAATAGATATGAGCGCGTATTTGTTAGTGAATATTAATTGTTTTAATATTGTGTTGATTGATTTATTGAGTGACATATGAACCTTCGTCGACATAGTCTGCGCAACTGTATGAAGGGGTTTCTAAACACTTGAATAGAGCAATTGACATGGTATTGTTTTAAATATGGGTAAATGAAATAATTTTACCCAAAACATATTTTGATATAAAGAATAGTTTTGTGAAAACTATTTAACTAATTTATGGATGCTTGGATGTTAGAAATAATAATATTAAAGCATTATCATTGTTAAGTGAAAATTTAACTAGAAATTAAAATATAACTAAAATTTAAGGGAATCAATTCATTATAAAATGAAATTTATAAATATGGATTATGAATGAAAATTATAAATTGAAATGTAATCAAATAAGAAATTGTTTAAGCATAAACTGTAAAAAAATGAATTATAGTTAAAATTTATTTAAGCAGGATTTGGAAATTTAAATCCCGGAAATTTGGAAGTGTGTGTCAAAATATTTGAAGATGAATAATAGCATAATTGTTTTGGAGATACTTCCAAAAGGAAATTTGTTTTAAAATAGATTTTGAAAGTGAAATAGCATTGAAATCACTTGGATCGTTGGAAAATAATTCTGATGATGACGGCCGCATCATCAGTATTCATTTTCGAATTTCTAAGTGATAGATTGCTGCCCAAATTTTGATTTGCTCAGAAGAGCTAGTTGTTTTTGGAATTTTTTTTAAGAAATATGTTAGGAATAAAACCAGGATTGGTTTAAATTTTAGAGAAGTGTGATTTTGAAATGTTGGAGATTTCAAAATAAGTTGAAACCAAAGCCGGGTGTTTAAAAAATTCTGATGAGATAGGTTGTAAGCTTATAAATTGAGATGATTTTTAAATCGGGAAGGAAATATAAGCTTTGAATGTTGGAATGTAAATTTAAAGAGAAAAGTTAAAAATGAAATTAACTTGGATTGGAGAATAAAATTTAACCGGATTAAAATAAATTGAATAAGCTGAAAATAATATCCAGTTGTATTCGAATTAAGTTAAAATCGAACCGAGTTAAATAAAACTGAGTTAAAATAAAATTGAATTGGAATAAAAATTTAATTGAGTTATCAAATGGAATTAAATTCTTACCTGAATAAATGGAAAATAAGTTGGATAAGGATTGGATTGAAATAAATAAATCAGAATAACTTATAAAAGAATTAAAATCCATGGAAATAAAATATGCTTGGGCTATAAATAAATAGAAGGCTTGAGTTAAAAATAAAAGATGAATATATTCAAGCTTATGATGGAATAGAATTGTATAAAACGATAAGTTGTGGCTTATAAAATTGAAAATGGAATACAAAGCCCAAAATCAATATTTTGATGAATTGAAAAATGAAAAGAAAATCCAAACTTGAATTATAAAATAAATTTGAACTTAAGAAATTAAATGAAGAGATTTTGAGATTAAAAATTAAGTGTTGAATTTTTGTCCAAGGGAAGAATTAATTAGATAATAAATTAGTTAATGTAATTGAATTGTGAATTTATGATGAAGTTTGGAAATAAAACTCAAGTTATAAATTGAATTCGACTTGAATTGTCAGTAAAGTAAATGAAATTGAATTGTGAGTTCATGAAATTGGGTGGTAAATTGAAAATGGGTAGTGGATTCAGAACTTGAGTTATTAATTAAAATTTATTGTGAAGTGTTAACAAATTAAGTAAAATTGAAATGTATCGAATAAAAATGTAAATGGATTTAAAAAAAGGGTAATCATTTGAATTGCAAATTAAATCCAAATACGTGGAGATAAATTGGATATGGCCTTGGAATCAATCGAGTTAAGTTGAGTAATAAAAGAGAAAAATTTACTTGTTAAATGAAAATGAGCTTAAGAATAAATTTGAATAAATTAAAGTAAATTGACTTAAGCTGAATAAATCGAAGAGAGTGAATTTAATTCAACTTAAACCAAGTTTAATGATATTGATTGAATTTGAATCAAGTAAATATAAATTGGATTGAAATAGAACTTGGTGGGTTGAAAATAATATTTAAGGTAATGGAAATTCATAATAGATTGAGTGGATAAACTACTTATATTGAATAAATGAATGGATGGAATAAATAAGAATCAAATGGAAGTGGACTTAAGTTTGAAGTGAAATAAATTGAGTAAATTAAGTTAAGTTGAGAATAATTAGAAGCTCGACTATGAGTAAAATTGAAAGACCATTAAGTTGAAGCTTAGTTTGAATTAATTCGGGAATGGGTAGTAATATGCAGGCTTGGGATGGGTCGAGCTAAATAAATGGTCATGAATGAATTGAAATAAAAAGGGAATTAATTGGTAATGAAATTTGGAGATGGAACTTGAATTGGTTAAATGAAGTCGAATACCAATTTAATGTGGCAAATGTTTAGTTTGCGCATTAATTATGAAATGAGTATTGGATGTGACCAATATGAAATGTTCCAAGATAAATAAATGGATTCAAATAAAATGAATGAAAATAGCATGCAAAATAAATTGAACGGAATCAATTAAAAAGGAATCAATTTAAATTGGTTATCAAGCAAAATACTTGTTTATTCACATAGATCTCGTCAACTGCATAGAATAAATTGTCATTGGATGCAAATAGGAGTAATTAAAATCCCATGAATTGATAGAAGGAAAATAAAATTGATTTTGAAAGCAACTGAATTAAACATGAGTTCAGTTTGCTTAAGAATAAATTAAATGTAAGCGATTGAGTTTTAAACCATTCAAATTAATGAAGTTATATACGAATGGACTGAAAAACATTCACATTGGATGAGAATGATTTATAAATTAATTGAAACAGTTGAATTAGCATGGAAACTATATAAATTGCTTACGGGAAAAAAAATGTTTGGTATGAGCTTCTTTTAGAATTCATATGTTTTAACTATTGTAAACAAGTGAAATATAGTTAAACTGCATATATTTGGCACTTACATGTTTAAATTGAGTAAGTACAGGTACCTGGAAGCCGTGTGGCTGGATTTTGTTGTGCTATTTGCTAAAAATAATAAGCCGCCTGCTTAAAATGCTAAATAAGGTACGCCTACGCAATAAAAATAGGAAATATGAACTGTTTTTGGTTTTTCCGACCGTGTGGGTCGATGTATATATATTTATCTCTTTTGTCAAATTGCAAAAGCTCCTCCGTACAAAGGGGACTCTGCCAAAAATTTTCAGAAATTTTGGGAGTTAGAAAGTTTTTGAAAATTTTAAAAAAAAAATTGTTAACGACAAAACGAATTTAAATTGGCAACTAAAATAAGTTAGTAAATGAAATTAACTAAAATAATGACATGAATTAGTTATAAATGGAAAATAAAATTCAATATTTAAAGTTAAAGATAAATTGAATTTGTATGGAAGTGAAAGAATCTATTTGAATAGAAATAGAGATAAACTAAAGTGGAAGATGAAAATAAATATAAGAAACATATAAAATGCTTATACTAATTTAAGTAAGGCATGGTCAATTCTTAATTGGAAATTGAATATTGCCAATATAATCTAAGTTAATATTTTAATGAATAGATATTGGCATTTTGTGAGAAAATCGATAAAATATTTTTGAAAGTTGTGATTGGATATTAGTGCTTAGCAGGATATGCAGGTAATATAAAGGGAAAAGAGAATTGATTTTGATTTCATAAGATAAATTTGAATTGCCCGACAAAAGGTATGTATTTAAATTTGGTATGAAATTTGATTGGGATTTGGATTTGGATTGAGCCACTTGGCTTTTTGTTTTCTTTTTGGATTTGGGAGGCTGTAGAGCCATTATGTAGTTGTACCGAGCTAGCCGCGCAAAGGAGACGCTGGCGAAATTTTTTGGAAATTTAGGGAATTAGAAAATTTTTGAGAACATTTTGATAATTCAAAATTTGATTCTAAATTTAAACTTGAATGGTTAAACCAACGGTATAGTTTGAAACTAGGGAAGGTTTGGAAGTTAATAAGGATGATAATGGATCTTTTATAAAAAAAGATAGTTAGTAAGATGTTGGATTGTTTGGTTTTGGGGAAAAAGTTAACGGGATATAGATCATTCTTCCTAACTAGTAATTTCGGGGACGAAATTCTTTTAAGGGGGGAGGAATGTGATGACCCGAAATTTTCAAGCAATTAAAGTCGGAATATTTAATTGATTTTAAATATTTAGGTTAATTAGTAACTTAAATTATGAATATCATAATTTATTTGACAATTAAATTGTTGAATTAAATAATTTGAAGTTGGGTAAGTTACTGAATCTGGAATTATAAGCCTATTAAAAATAATTTGAAGGCTTGTAGAATTTATATTGATAATACTGAAGAGATTAGAAGTGATTAAATCAAATTTAAAAATGGTTTGTTAAGTTTTAAAATTTATATCATTTAAATTGAATTTAAAATAGCTTTCCGAGGTACCGTCTCAGAATTTGACGAAACCAGTTCCATTGGGTCCGTAATATTGAATTATTATCGGATTTCGAATTTCGTATTAATCGGAGTTAGTATGTGAGTGAACGATATATAAACGCGTTGAAAATTTAGTTGATAATAATTTAATTTAATTTAATTAATCAAGCTTCTTCTATACGCCTTCTTCCTGTCAATTAATCACATACTTTCCCAATTCTAAGCCTTTCAATCAACTATCAAAATGCTCGAACTAAAACAAATAATAATAATAAGATAAAACAAATGATATTAATAATAATAATATTAATAATAATAATAAAAAATAAAGAAAGAAGCTTCTTAAGGAAGCCGTGTGATAGAACAAAATATAATAACATAGACAACACGATAAGGCCGAACTCCTGTTTCTTCTTTCCCCCAAATCCTTACCGTGATAAATATATATATATATATATATAATAACTCAAGCAAATCGAGTATCATCTTCGTTCCGATCGATTAAGGGATGGTGGCGATGCATTCTTGGGGAAGCTTGAGCAAGCTTGTAGAGTGCGTCATCGTTTTCTGGTAATCGGTATTTAGGGTGGCAACTAGGGTTCGAGTTTTCTTCAGATTTGGTCGTTGATTCGAAATTTCGAGCTCGACTTTGTGATCGTTGAGAAGAGAGCTTCGAGTGGTGGATTTTTCGTATGGATCGACGTCAATAAGTGTCGCGTTTTTCCCTTTCCTGTAGGCGACAATCTGTATGTCGATCAACAATGGAAGGTTCGGCCGAGGGTCTGAATGGTTCAGAGCCACAAGGAGGTATAGTGCAATCAAGGGAGATGGCCGCGAGCGTGGGAATCAAAGGCAACCGAAGTCGATGCCGTAGGAAGGGGAGCTTGCCTTTGTATTCTATGGCCTGGACGAGATCGGTGAGGTATTTTAATTATCTATTTGAAATTGGGTAATTAAATAATTTTATTTTAGGATAAAATCTATAACAGAAAACAATATATATTTATATGCAGTTTAAACGATTAATAAACTTATTTAAATTATGGAGTTACTAAGAAAATTGCAAAAGAAAATATTGCCTTAACTAAACTATTAATTGAGTTATTTATTTAATGATAATTAATTTGTTAATAAAACTCATTTGTTTTAGTTACCAAAGGATATTTTATTAAAGGAAAAAGTAATTTAAATAAATAATTAGCTAGGTAAACTTATCAAAAGGGAAATAATTGTCAATAAGATCAAAATATTAATAAAATGTAAAATGTTTATACAAGGTAAAATGTGAAGATTGTTACAAGCAAGCTGGTTTGGAATGGTTTGCGAAACAAAAAGCAAAGGTGAGTTAATCTCACTCGGTTAATTTAAATTTAAATTTAAATGATTAAATTTAAATAATTGTTTGAATGATTGATATTGATTGATGTACTATAGTATGGTGTATTTTGAAATTGGTGTATTATTGTGCTAACATCTGTGGATGCAGGGAAAACAGCTTGGAGGGATCCAACTGGATCCCTCAACATTTATTTAAATTATTTAATTTCCCTGTTATGATGATTTGATATTTTATGATGAATTATGTTGAAATATTGAATGCTATGGTTCGGTTGGTTATGATTGGGTATATTGAATTGCTAAAAATATATAAGTTGGATTTTGGAAAGAAATTAAAAGAAGTGAATTTGGGAATAAAATAATTATAGAAATAAAAAAAAAATGAATTGGAAAAGGAATTAAGAGACCTTAAAATTCTAATAAATAGATCTTGGGTACAAAAACGAAATTTGAATAAACAGGAAGTTAATGAATTTAAAATTCAGTGTTATTATTTAAAAGAACAAAATATTTATTTAAAAGTTAAGATTTAAATTGTTGAAAGAATAAAGAAGAATTGGGAAAATCTGGAATTTGTATATATCGGATAAAAGTTTTAGAATCAAATGAAAAATAATAATAATAACACCAATTAAGTCCATACTTAATGAAATTTGAAATGAATTAAGTAACTAAAGAAATTTATTTCAAATGGGATAAGTTTGAAATCAATTTGGGGAAAAATTGATTTAAGCAATTGAAGTTGGATCTTCTCCCTGGATAATCAAGTACATTTTCAAAGTAAGTTTTTAAGTATAAGTTAAAAGTTTTTAAGTTGATTTTAAAAGCAAGTTTGGAAAAAATATATATTATTTCTAAATATTCGAATTCTAAAGTAAATCTTACCTTTTTTATCCTATTATAGTAGTAATAATTTAAAGGATGACTTAGTAGTTTGTTTAGGATTAAAAATTTAGTTATATTTATAAGTAACCTTATTTCAAATATTTATATAGTACGTATTTTTAACAGATTATTGAAATAGTTTTAATTTAAATGTTTTAAAGGTATAAATTTCAAAGTAAAGTGGTTTTAAATTATTTTAAAATCTAATTTTATGCTTGGTAATTTCAGAGGTCATAGAAAATATTTGAAAAAGTTTATTCTGGAAAGAAGATGGTTTTGAAACTGTTTTCAAAGGATTGAAAATAGAAATATATCTCGTGAAGATATCTTTGAGATAAATAAATAATTTGGAAAATTATTTATTGTTTGATGGATGTTTGTGAATATTAATTGATAGTTAAATCACCGACTATCAATATTGGACAAAAATGCATTGATCGTTTCGAAGAGACCGGGATCGAGATTTATTTCTCGAAAACCACTTCGATCCGATTTGTACGTTTCGTAAAAACGATGTTGGATTCGAAGATGGAGCAGTGAAGTGCAAGGGCTAGTCGCTACTAATCCTGAGGATATTTCCAAAATGGATGTAGTAGGAATAGTGCCTTCGGTTCCGTTCGAACCCGGGACGGACTTGTATGGATGAATGCTTACGAAACATCGTCAGGTGGACGATGGGCATTCTAAGGGATATTGTTCTAAAAAGGTATCGCTTAGCCTCAAGCCTCATCAAATGGGGATGACTGAAAATCAGGGGTTATGCAGCAAGGCTAGGTGGGTAGCACCCAAGCAGGGTGAGGTCATTCCTGTCTAGATGTCCCTTTTTATTTCGGCTTAGTGGGCGGTTGCTGATCCCAACCGCGGAGTGATCTCACTCGGGATTATCCAGTAAGGGGTAGTCCCGGCCTTGTGTTCCAGGGGAGCGGGCGTGCTCCTCGGTACGGTGATCTAGGCCCCGTACTGTGACAGGTGGTACCCCAGTGCCTAGTCATTGGTTGGAAATCCATTCTCCCTACGAGCCTTGTACGAGTTTTGTTTGTATTACCCACTCTGTGGCTAGTAGCTAGAATTTAATCATGTAACAATTTCGGCTATTTTATAAGTATTTGTATATAGACCCTATTATAATATCAGAGGATTTCTATAAAAGTGTTTTAGCTATCGTAAGGTAAAAATCCGACATGTTTATTTGTGGCGTGATCTTACGAGATGCTTTTATTTTTCAAAGGATTTTTGAAACTTTAATAATCAATTGGGTGTGATTTTCTCACGCTGGTATTCCAGACTGACTTGGGTGTTATTTAACTGTAATGCTCGGGTCAGACCGAGTATTATAGGATACAGGATATGATGCTGTGGAGCTCAAGAGACGAGCTGGATGACGATACGTATTCTCGTACTTGTATATATATATTTCCGCTGTGTTGGGTTGTTGTGTATCCATTTGTATGACATTGATGTTGAGTTGTGTTTGATGTACTCTGATGATGTAACTTATAAACAAAGATATATGATGTTTGAGTAAAGAGTATTTATTACCTATTATATTTTATTCCGCTGCGATGGTTAGATTCTGATATTGTTTTCTATTTTCTTCTTCTACCTCTTCTTCTTTAACCCAAATGGTTCGTATTTCTTTGCAACTTGGGTTGATTGTTGTAGAATAGTGGTGACTCAAGGGGTATGGATTTGCGGGCTGTTACATATAATCATTATACGTTTTATTAATATTTGAAATAATCGGACCATTCATTTCCATTTAATAAATTCAATTTACTAATAATTTAATTTAAACTGATAATTTTCCTTTAAAAATCTTTTAGTAACTAAAATAATTAATTAGTTAATTAAACAAACTAATCACCATGATACACTATTTCAAAATAAATTAGTACATTCAAAATGTGCATTTGATATTTATTATTTTTCTTTTCAAATCGAAACTACATATATATACTTTTATAAAAATAAGTTATAGATTTCAAAAAAAATCAAATTTTATATAAACTTTCAACATTTAAAAATTCCTATTTATTTTTCCCCAAAACTTATATATATATCTGTTTATCTATATTCTTCTAAATAAAAATAGGTACGTTAAAATATATATATTCATATAAATATTATACTTTCTTTACTGTATATATGCATATATACACATAGAATTAAGATAAAAATAAAAATAAAAAGGGTTTATACTTTACTTCGTACAGGCAAACTGTGACAACCCAATATTTTCAGCTATTCGCATCCACACATGTCGGACTTGAATTGCTCAAAATATCACATTGTAAATAAATTAGAGCAAATGAAATACAATCATAGAATCACAAATACAGAAATATCAGAATAACTCGCAGCGGAAATTAAAATACCATAGTAGTTCATGAAGCTACTATAACAAACTCTCAAAACATAATACATAATATCAGTCTGAAAACCATATACAATAGAAATCTCAAATACATAGCAGTTTATAAATACCAGAGCTGAAATAGAACAACTGAAACTGAAAGGGAGCAGATAACTAGACAAGCAGAATCTCCAGCGATTCGTAGCTCTAAAAAAGAAATCCAAAGCTAAGCTGTAAATACTTAGGCTGACTCGGGCGTTAAGTAAACACAAAACACTCGAGTCAGGACATATATACTTAAATAATGTAAACCAACTCAAGTGAACTATAGTAGTAATGTACAATAACTTAAAGGATGCTTGGGATCACCCATCCTTTAAGGATCAGTTAAACTATAAATTAAATATATCCCGTGGTTAAAATTTCAAAATGGTATTTTTATACTTCTAAATCAAATATCATTTAAAAATTCAATATCATTATAAAAATCCATTTCAAAATATCAAAATATCATA
Source organism: Allium cepa (assembly GCA_030765085.1). Taxonomy (NCBI): domain Eukaryota; kingdom Viridiplantae; phylum Streptophyta; class Magnoliopsida; order Asparagales; family Amaryllidaceae; genus Allium; species Allium cepa. The sequence goes on along the minus strand of CM060935.1, from coordinate 1,026,737,010 downwards.
TCTTTTCAAAAGCACATTCATTTAATTTAAAATACCATTTCAAGACACATTTCAAAATAGTTTATATTTCAAAACAAATTACTTCATTTTAAATCATTAAAATGAAGTTAGTATATTTAATAATCAAATTATTAAATTTCTAGAATTTAAATCTTTCAGAGTTCATTTATTCACTTAAATTTATTAAAACAATGAAAATTCAACTTTCGCAGCATTAGAAAATGCTACGGAAAGTTACTTTTAAAACAATTCAATTTAACAAAATACAACATTTAAAATGCTGTAATAAGGTTACTTTAGTTCAAATAAAACCATAGTTAATTTCAGCAACTACAGCACTTACAAAGTGCCATAATAGCCCTTAATTCAATTTATCCATTTAGTTCATTTCTATCAACTATAGCATTTACAAATACTGTAATATCCTTTATACTAGAAATAACAACATGTCAAAAATGTTGTTAATTAAATTCCAAATATTCAATATAATTTCACAAACAATTAAATTTTTATTTAAACCATTTTAAACTTATAAAATCATATATTTTCAATTTTGAAACAATCATTTAAATACCCTTATATTTATAATTTTGTAAATTTAAATTTTCAATCAAAAATCAATATTTAATAATAATTCACATATTAAATTCACACAATCAATTTCAATTCCTATAATTAAAGTTTTAACTTAACAATTAAGTTTAAAATTTTCAAATATAACTTATTTTTCATTTTATTTACATAACTTAAAATTCATTTTTAAACAAAATTCACAAATTTCCAATTTAAGTTATATTTCAAAATTCAACTTAAACATTCATTTATTTAACCTTTTAATTTATAAAAAACTCATTAACACTTTATAAAATCATTTTAAATTCATTTTTAATCAAATTTTAAATCTATTTATCGTATTTTTCTACTTAATTTAAATTCCATTTATAACCAAATCATAATTTCCAAAATAACTTATATTTCAAATTTCTAACTTTACCATTAATTTATTTCACTTATGAATTTGTAGAAAATCACTAATTCTTTATAAAATCATTTTTAATTAAATTTAAATCAAAATTTCGTAATATTTACATTTTTGTAATATTTTAAAATTTAGAAAAATATATATTTAACCACAGTTTGTATAAAATTTTCTAACCTATGTCCAATGATGTGGATAATATGTCATTTCAATCCGTAATTTACAAAGGAAAAATACGGGTTCTATCATTTCAAACCCGTAATCCAAAGTAAATGCAAATAAATAAAAATCGCTCAGGCCTATCATTTCAGCCCATAACGACCTTTCCCTATTCTAAAGTCCGTTCGGGTATGTATCATTTCAACCCATAGTGATTCTAATCTAAAGGGAACTTGCAGTGTGATAAACTGATATAAATAACAGAATAGCATTATATAACAGTAACAGATGTTATAACAGGTAAATAAGCATGGGTGAACATCATATGATCATAGCATAGAAAATATAGCATGGTGATATATTTTACAAATTCAAATGTGATCGGTTTACTAGTCATATAAGTATAAATACTGTATGGTGAGAATTACTCACTGGTATAAGCCGAAGACAACAATCAAAGTACACAAACTGAGATCCACAAAGGCATGAAAGCACGACGATAATTTGAGAGTGGGAGAGCCAAAGCTAATTGCATTGTTGCATGACAACCAGAACAAAGTACAATACATAAATTTCAAACCAAACTATTATAAACAAAGCTAGAAATATAAGCACAATACATAGCTAAACTTTTGCACTTGCATTCAACCACTTATGCTTCAGCTATGGGATAGAAAGGCACTGTAATGGGATGGTTTTAGATCAGGTTTGGATCAGGTTAAGGTCATATAGGGGTAGGCCAAAGCAATATAAAGGAGATGAAGGTATGTGTGCATGCATTTACAAAAACAAGGCAACTACAATGTAACATCCCAAGAAAAATTATCAATTAAAATGAATAATATATTTTAAACCCTTGGAATTTAATTTGAAAATAAATTGGAAAGAATCTTAAACAAATAAAATAAGTGATAATTATATATGAATAAAATTCCAATTCATTTTGAGTTTAAAATTTTGAAATAATGAATGTTTTAAAAGTCATTTGAATTTAAGATCTTATATATATGTATATTGCATATATGAGTAGAATTGAATATATATTGAAATTGAATTTAAATTGTTTAAGATATGTGTGAATATATAAATGGACATAAATGGTTATATTTCAAATTTGAATTGAAATTTGAATTTAAATTTAAAATAAATGTTTTTTAAAAACATAAGTGGCATTCAAAATCATTAAGGAGTAATGTATATGATGTAAATATTGGTTAAAGCAACTTTTCTTTTAACATTGTGTGTGTATATATATACAAATGAATAAAGGGGTACATTCATTTATAAAGTGAATAGGATATAAAAATTTATTAAAAAATTCTTTTGTCTTGTAAAACTACAAATGCTTAACATACACATGGGAGATGGAGTAAGGAAATTAACATGCAATTAGATCTCATGATTTTTTTTACAAATGGCATTAAACATCATTGCTTGAATAAAATAATGAAATTAAAAATTATAGAAAAAATTTCAGCTTCTCTTTTCAAATTTATTTAGCCTACCAAATCTCTAAAAGTACAGTAACAATTGATTGAGCATTTCAAACTCCAACCCTCAAGGAAGAAAAGAGAAAAAATCAAAAATGGTAAACTGCCAACCTTTTTCTTCAATTCAGAAGTAAAAATTAAAATCTGAGAATCATCTTAAAGCATCAAGTTGTAGTGTACGTTTCCATCTCTCAGGTAAATTTTAAAACTCTGTACTTTACAGTTTAATGAATTTATGATTTCAAAATCAAGTTTTAACATCAATTCAAAACTGCAGATTTATAAAAACAAGTGCTTCAGTTTTTTTTTTTTGGCCAGAATAGTGCAAGGTTTTCTGGAATAAGTTAAGGCAAGTGAATTCTTTTTTTAATTTGAATTTGAAGTTGCTAAGCAATATTTAAGCAAGTGTTAATCAATTAAATTAATCAGTTATAAGAAGGAAATCAAGTTAAAGGCAAAATAGATTTCTGGTTTCAACTGCAGAAAAGTTTCTCTGTTGTATAAAAGAATTCAGCTGTAAGTAATTTAAAATTGTTGTTATTGATTAATTAAGTGAACAAACACAACCAAGAATAAGCAAAGATTTTTATTTACAACTTGCAGATCTAAACTAAAAAAAAAATTAAAGTAGGAAAAGGAAGAAAAAGTTTCCAGGCTTCATCCCTATCTTGAAAACCTGTCAGGAGCTTTTGTCTTCAGGAAAAGGTGAGTAAACCTTTGATCTTTTCCATCATTTGTTGTTGTGTGAATGCCTGAATGATGTAGGAAAGTTTAAATTTTGGTTTGCATGCAAGAATTTGTGAGTATATTAATGAATATTTGGCCCGTGCATGTTGTTGTACAGGGTTGCAAATCCCTGTTTAGCTTCAGGATATAAAAACCTGTCAAACCCCAAATTCTTTGTTTCTAGCTTTGTTTAGATTAAAGTGTTAAAATGAAAAGTGTTCAGATTCGCTTAAATTGAATTTTAAAAATAATTTATAAACCAAAATCAAGAATGCATGCCTAGGAATGTTATTTTCTTCCCTGTTACCTTTAACTCTCTGGTTTACAGTGTGTACCATGCCAAACTCAACCCCCCTCTTTCTCTGTTTTCTGTTGAATCTGAATGACAACAAATTAGAGTATAGTTTGGACATGCATTATGTAACTAATCAAAATGAAGCAATATGTTTTGTTCTTTCTTGGAAATAGTGGAAACACGGTCATACCTAAGCTCTGGTTTACAGAGTAAACCATAACAAAATCCAAATCCCTCTCTCCCTCATTTCTTCTGAAATTAAAGTGTAAACAAGTTAAAGTATAGGCTTTAGAATCCATTTGAAATATGTTTGCATAATCATGTTTGAGGTTTTAAAAATGATTTTTAGCATAATTAGTTTAAATATCACTAGGAATTTGAGAAAGACAGTAAAGACCTATAAAATTGATAAAAATCAAACCTTTTATTTTGTAAATTCAAACATGCAACTTGAATCAACTTTGGTAAATACGATTTTTAAAACAAAAATCATGATTTTTAGTCAAAGAATTAATGTGTAATTCTAGGTTAACCAGAAAAGGGTTTTGAGGGATTTTCGGCGATCAACGGCTCTGGGATGTCGGGGCTTCAACTGGAGATGTAGGGATGGTCGGAGGGGCTGGAAAAAATGGTTGGAAGATGATCAACGTTTTATGGTGACGGCGATGATGATTTTTTGTTGGTAACCCTATTTTTGACTAGGTTGAATATTTTGATCCGCGAGATGTCCTCGATTGATCGAGTTCAATAATATTCAGGGGTATGCTAGCTTGGGGGTTGTCGAAGGCTTGACCGGAGGTGACGACGCTCCCGTGGTTGGAGAAGCACGTGCGAGGTGAACATAGGGTTGGGTTATAGTTCCAGGAAGTCAAATTTTAGCTCGATTTTGATTCAGCAGTAATTTTGTATCTTGGGTTGCTCGGTTCGATTCTGACGATCGTGGTGATGCTTCGATGGCCTCGTCGTCGATCAGCAAGGGTCGACGTGCTTGTGCACGTATACATGCCCCATTTTGTTTCAGCATATTGAGTTGTTGGAGAAGAAAGAGGCAACTCGAAGCGAGCATCGGGGGAATCGTGGGGTAACTCGAGTTTTAACTCGAAGTGAAATGTGGGTGCACGGGGTAAAAGAGAATTTACTTAGAAAAATTTCAAGTTCTAAAAAAAATTGAACATATGGGTAATTTTGAGAAAACCCGAAGCAAGCAGGAGTTTTTTTTCGGGTAGAGCCCGAAGCGTATATCGAGTAGCAGGATTTTCTGGTAAAACTTTAACAATCCAAGTTAATTAATTTTTTAATGCATTCTTTATAAAAGATGATAGTTTGTTAAGTGGAATGCGAGGTAAATGATATTGAAACAATTATTTAAAATTTATGAAGTTCAAAGATATTTCAAATTTTATATTTTCTTTTAAATAAAAGTTGTTTTAAAATTTAACTTAATAAAAATTAGAAGTAAACCAAATATTCAAATGTTAACTTAAAACCAAATTTATTTATAATGATGAAATAGTAATTAACAATTAAAGTTTTGTAATGATTGTATAATTAATAATTAATTAATTAAAGAATATTTAATTAATAAAAGTAATTAAGATTTAATTAATTAACGATTAAGAATTAATAAATTAAGATAATCAATTAAGGAATAAATAATTAATAAAGCCAATTAAGATTTAATTAACTCATAATTAAGTAAAATTAATCATTGATTTAAAATAATTAATAAAGATAATTATATGGTTAATTCACTTTAATCACATTCACCTAAATCAAAGATGATTGACTATCATCAAATATTCTGTACTGGATTGATATTTCTGTTGTGATACTGTGATTGCTTTGTGTTGAACTGCGATTTGTGATTTGTTTCTATATGTATGTGAAAACCCCTTTTGCCCGCAAAACGGCACTTAAACTTCGATGCGACAGGGAGTCGGATTTCACTTATTTATCCGAAACCCACATCGAACCCTGAATGTGAATCCTTGTAAATGATACACCCACATGTTTTAAAATTGAGCGCTCACTATTCAGATTAGTAGGGAGAGGACCTTTGTGTCATATAACCCATTTCGAATAGTGATTCGACGAAATGGATAACATTTGAAGACGGTGTTGAAGACCGGGTGTCTTCGAAAACGATAGGATAACCTATCGATTGTCTCTGCACTGAGTTGCTCCGGTATAGAGATCTCCACCTGTGATGAGAAGTCCGATCGGAATTGGGGATACCTGGATTGGCAAGGGCTTCTTCCTTTATTGGACAAAGTGCCTTCGGTTCTGTTTGAACCCGGAACAGACTTGTTTGGTAGTGTGTCTAACACTACACTTTGAGATATAAAGCAGATTTCTTTCAAATACATATCTGTTGGTGGCGGAGAATTTATTCTCTTAGCTTAACACCCTTCTCTGAGACGTACGAGCTCAGAGGTTATGTAGTTGAAGGTTATCAGCGATATACTCCCAATTTGGTAGTGTGGCACGCTAAGTGCTGCCGTATGTTAATGATCATTTGTTGATCATTTGTGATCAAAGCATGGCTTTCGTGTAAAGCGTAGCTTTGTGGACAAAACCACATCGGACCTCACACCCCGGAAATGGTCGAAACAGAAAAGATGCGGCAAGGTTATGAGGGTCGTGCCCTTTAGGGTATGTCATCTCCTTCTAGAAAAGGGTAGTATCATGGTATGGAGCCCAGATACTTCACCTATGTGGTTGCTGCAATCTCATTTACTGTATGGTTGTTGCTTTGTGATGGAGGGCCCTCGGATAAAGGTCATAAACGACCGGGGGGTGGCATACTCGAGTAGTAGTTACCTAGTTACAGAGGTAACCCGGCCTTGTGTTGGCAGAGTGCCGGGAAGGTTCTCGGGACGTCTCGCTAGATGCGTACCCATGTGGCAGTAGGAAGTTCTTTAGCCTGATCATTTGTTGGAAATCCAATTTCCAATACTAACCCAGTACGGTTTTAGTTGTATAACCTGCCATTATGGTGGACACCACTGTTTAGATGGTAGCTATAATAGGCATAGTTCGGAATGTCTATGCTGGCTAAGATTAATATTATACTTTCGAAACGGTTTTCTACACTATGCACTAGTAATAATATCAAAGAAATTTTCCCATATCAAGCATATTTGACTATCATAAGAAGAAATCTCCTCCAATTCTGCGATTGCATTGTGTGTGTGGCGGGAGCTCTTATGGTAGTTTAATTTTCCAAAAGCATACCGGGTTTTCTTGTATAAATTTGATTTATTTAAAAGAAACTATCTTTGAGAATATTTTGGTACGTGAAAAATGAGGGGAAGTCAGTTGAAGGAATGGTGATAAAGTCGGCAATTGAATGGATATGTTGTTTAGTGTGAAAAGGCAAATTGAATATGAAAAGGCAAAGGATACTAAAGGTCAAAAACTCTTCAAATATCCAAATTCTTTTTGCATTTTAAATGCATGAAAAATACATATAAATAAAGATAAAAACACGAAAATATAATGAATAAATAAAAACAGATAAATAAATTTTAAATAAATATAATTAAATTAAAAAAATAGCTTAAAAATAGAAACTGGGTTATAAAAATTGAAAATAAATACACTAAGCTTTGGAAAAATTATAACATTATTTTAAAATATTTTAAAATAAAAATATATACCTATCATGTCATATAACACATATCAGAACATGATATGACAAATAAAAATATTATTTATATAACTTAAAATAGACAATTTTATTGAATAAATCAATGTACACACAATATTGTAAAATGCATAACTTTCACAATATAAATCGGATTTCAACGAAACAAAAAGCAGTATCCTTAAAATTTAATATATTTTCATAATAAAAGATAAAATTCAAAAATTCAAAATTTTAAGTTTTAAATTTAAAGGTAAAAGTTTGACCAGATTGACCAAAAATCCATTTTTTCTGAAAATATCCTATTTATTCAGGTTTGGAATTATAATTCACAAAAGAATCAAAATATACTTTAAAATAACAAAAATTATTCATTTTAATAAATATACTAAAGTTTTCAAATAAAATAATCAAAATAAACAATTAAAATAAATCATAAAATTCAGGGTTGTTACACTCTCCCCCACTTATATCTTTTCGTCCTCGAAAAGAACGAACAAGGAAAATAAGGAAAAGCAAGATAGAAAAAGAAAATAGTACCTGAAAAAAAAATTGGATTCGAAGCATGAATGCTCTCCTCTGTCTACGAGGTACATTCTCGATCATCAGTACCCCATCGTACTTTGATCAGACTAACAGATTTCCTTCTTGGCGGCTTCGTACCTCTGTCGACAATACGAAGTGGCTTACTCTCGACAGTCAGATTTAGGATAAATATCCAAACTATCAAGAGCAGAAGGCTTGAAAAAAAAGAGATAGGTCAAGGAGATACTATAGAAGATGCGAGACATGGAATACATCGTGCATTCCAGATAGCTTCTCGGCAAATCCAGACGATAAGCCAAAGAATCAACTCTTTCCACAATGCGGAAAGGACCCTCGAAGAGGACAAAGGTAGGAATAGGTGGAAGGGAAAATACGTTAAAAGACAAGGATGAACCATTATTTTAAAACCATATAAATTTCAATTTAAAATTATATATTTACAATATTTTAAACATTTTATAATATGATAAATAGTCATTTGATTCAAATTTGATAGTTCGAAGTAAATAATATTTAAAGCATTTTAAATTATTTAGAAAATTAAAATAATGATCAAAATATCCTTATATAATATTTTGTCAAAATACTTTTATAACTCGATGTCTTAACAAGTTTACTTTTGTTCCTGCAGACTATGGTTATGCGTTGATCAGGCACAAAGCTAGAATTCTCCAGGTACTTGGTGGACTTGTTTCAACACCCAGTGAAAATACCAGAAAACCCTTTAAAAATAGATATGGAAAGTACAATCCAAACAAAACAACCAAACCAAAATATGTCGATCATGGATCGCGGATACACAATGGTTACGCCTGGATCCCTCAGGAAACATCTGTACCCGTAGGCTGACTACCGCAACCCTGCGATTACGCCATGAAGACTGGTAGTATCGCAGATACACAATGGTTACGCCTGGATCCCCAAGAAACATCTGTAACCTTAGGCTCTCGCAGCCCCTGCGGATTACGCTACCAAGCGGCCTAGTAGATCACATATACACAATGGTTACGCCTGGATCTCCCAGCAAACATTTGTACCCTTAGGCTCTAACAGCCCCTGTGAATTACGCTATGCAATCACGCTCGTAAGACCATGGAGATCGCCATGGAATTCGATGGACACTCGAGTATCATATCCGAAAAACCAAACCAGAGAGAATAATATCGATAGAATGAATCACAGTGTGGCCACAAAGCGAATATCAAGCAGAAGGCACTTTCCATATCTTTACTTTGAAAATATGTATCATATAGTACCTTTCAAAATCACTTTCAAATGTCATACTTATATAAAGTCCATTATATATAAGATTCCATTTTCAAATCAAATACTTTCCAAAATCAATAGTATATTAAATCATATGTATGTAGACTTCGATTATATAAGATTTCTCCTTCCAAATTAAGTATGAGTACCTTTTCGAATCAACAGTTTTCAAATCAATTTCATACTTATACAAATAAATTTTATATAAGTTCGATAACTCCCAAATCAAAGTATTTAAATAAACAAGGTTCTCAATTTCAAACCATTTCAATATCAATTCAGTTTCAAAATATATATGATTTCGCCAAATCATTTCTTCCAAATTACATATATTCGGTTTCAAAGTTTCTTAAAACAATAGATTTAGAAAATAATCCAAATTTACAACTCAACAAAATTTATGTCAAACAAATCCATTTCCATTTCAAAAATATATTCACTTTCAAAAAACATAATACTTTCAAAGTTATAAATCTTTTGAAACCAAATACTTGAAATCATTACACTTTGAAAATCATAACATTTCAAAATCATACATTTGAAATCATAAAACATTCCTCTAATTCTTTACATTTCACAAATTTATTCAATTGAACCCAAATCTAAAATTTCCAATTTTAATTCAATTCAAACCATTAGTTTCAATTCAATTTAGTTTTTCCAACAAAACCATTTCAAGTATTATCAAAATTCAAATAAAGATTTGATCCATAAAATAAACTATTCAATCTTTAATATATTTCAGAGCTTAAATATACCATATTCCAAAACTAAATTTTATAATTTCATATATCTCAAATTTTTTCTTCATTATTACTTAGTTTTGAAACATTCATTTCATAAATCCATCATTTTTAAATAAACTCAAATTACAGGTAACGAAATATCCTTTCATACAAATATAAACTTCAAATATTCATTTATCAAAATTAATTATCATTTCAAATTCACATTCTTTATCAAAATAAGATTAAATCATTTCCAAACCATTTCAATCATCAAAATATCTAAAGTGGTTATTAGTTTAAAACCATCTCTTTTTAAAACCTTCAAACTATTTATTTCTATATGAAAAATCCAATTTACCATTGGAAAGATTATTATTCTATATATACACTTTTTCAAAACATTTCAAATCTATATTTCATACCAATATAATTCAAAATAGTCTTATTTATTTCACTCAACAAACAGTTTCAAACTTATATAAATCATATTACTTTATACTTTAATCATACCAAACTAAACTTATATTCTTTATCAAATACCTTATACCTTTCGAAATTACTTAGCCTTGAAAAGTTAACCATGATTTGGAAGTGCTCAACCTTAAAATAGTCGAAAAAAAATCATATTTTCAATCCAAGAGTTGGAAATCACCAACAAATCAGTAAACTAATTTCAAAAGATAGAGTTATACCAAAACAAATCTAATTCTGAGGACTGAACACCGGCTTACATTAAATCATTTCAAACATATATATACATATATCTTTCAAATAATCAAACCATACTTCAAAATCTGAAATCAAAATTTGGTTTCACAAAATCACTCGCATAGCAAATCTACTAGAGTGGCCTCTCCCCTACTCAGAAACTCGAAAATCAATGTCGATGATGCATGCATTCATCACCAAAATTATTTTCCAACGACTTAAGTGGGTTCTGGACTTTTATTTTCTTAAAACTTCTTTAAAATCTCTTCGAAATCATTGGAATTCATTCGAATACATTTGAAACATTTCTTATTCAGAAAATATCTTTAAATCATATTATTATTATATATTTTCCAAAATCTTAAAACCGATTTCAAAACATCGGAGTTCGATCCCTCGAAATTCGAATTCAAAACCCTTCAGTTATAGGTCATTTTATATAAGTCAAACTCTTATATATTTTCAAATTTTCAAATCCTTTCAAAACTTCAAATTTCTCGTTTTAAAATGGTATATAATCCTTATCGAAAACATTTCACCTTCATATACAAGATAGGGTCATCCTTATCAAAATAATAATTTCGATGTATGCACAAATTCAAAATAAAATCAAATAGGATGGATTTCAAAACAAATAGAGATTCAAATTTAGAGGAACTATAATCAAATAGAATTCTGGTTCGAAAATAAGCTCAAACGAAAATGAGATAATTTAGTTACCAAATAAAAGATAGATAAGCCTACATAAATCATGGGCGACCTTAACCGAGTCAATCGTGACTTCAGGAATATAATCAATTCGAAAATCTAAGGCTAATCGACATTCGATCGCCAGAGATAAAATCCAGGTAGAGCAGGGGATAGATAGCATCAAAAACCGAGGATACAAAAATCTTCCGTGAATCAGTGCTAATTGTAAAGGAGTTTCACCCCTTTACAAATCATTCAAAGATTTGCGGAATCACCGATCTTTAGAGAGGTCATTCCAAAGTGGAGTTACAGAATGCTCCAAAATCAAAAGGATAAAATAGGGAAGACATGACTGGATTTCAGAACAAGTTGGAGTGTTCCAAAGTTCATGGAATCCTAATCGATAAGAACCATAACCAAGAAATTTATAACAAGGTGGATACCAAAGGGATGAAGTTTTGAAAATCTTGGTTTTAAAATAAGAAAATTTTTATACCAAAATAATCTTTGAAACTTCTTTAAAAATCATTTGGAAATCATATTATCCTTTGAAAATACGTTCTCTCACAAAGAAATGATTCGGAGATTGATTTCACTCATCCTAGGGTATTTCTACCCTATCTCTAATGAGTTTTTGCTCCGCAAGCTATGTTTGCCAAAAACCAAAGCTCTGATACCAACTGTAACGGGCCACGCCAGTGGGGTAATGCCCACCTTAGCATACATTGGTACATGTGTTCTGCCTTTACGATTAGCCTCTCGACTGCACCACCAACCCTCGCGGGGACATGTAGGAGTAAGATTCAACCGTTCGCTACCAAACCAAGAAGCAAGAACCCCCTATCATGCTACACCCTCCAAGTGCAATGGCAGACACACATGCTAGACTTGAATTGCTCAAAATACCGCATTGTAAATAAATTTGAAGCAAATGAAATGCAATCACAGAATCACAGACACCGAAATATCAGAATAACCCGCAGCGGAAATTAAAATACCATACTAGTTCATGAAGCTACTATAACAAACTCTCGAAACAAATCCATAATATCAGTCTGAAAACCATATACAATAGAAATCTCAAATACATAGCTGTTTATAAATACCAGAGCTGAAATAGAACAACTGAAACTGAAAGGGAGCAGATAACTAGACAAGCAGAATCTCTAGCGATTCCTAACTCCAGAAAAGAAATCCAAAGCTAAGCTATAAATACTCAGGCTGACCCGAGCGTAAAGTATACACAAAACACTCGAGTCAGGACACTTATACTTAAATAAGTAAACCAACTCAAGTGAACTATAGTCGTAATGTACAATAACTTAAAGGATGCTTGGGATCTTCCATCCTTTAAGGATCAGTTAAACTATAAATTAAATACATCCCGTGGTTAAAATTTCAAAATGGTATTTTATACTTCTAAATCAAATATCATTTAAAAATTCAATATCATTTCAAAAATCCATTTCAAAATATCATATCTTTTCAAAACCACATTCATTTAATTTAAAATACCATTTCAAGACACATTTCAAAATAGTTTATATTTCAAAATAAATTACTTCATTTTAAATCATTAAAATGAATTTATTATATTAATAATTAAATTATTAAATTTCCAAAATTTAAATCTTTCAAAGTTCATTTATTCACTTAAATTTATTAAAACAATGAAAATTCAACTTTCGCAGCATTTAGAAAATGCTACGGAAAGTTACTTTTAAAACAATGCAATTTAACAAAAGACAGCATTTAAAAAACATTGTGATAGGGTTACTTTAGTTCAAATAAAACCTTAGTTAATTTCAACAACTACTGCACTTACAAAGTGCTATAATAGCCCTTAATTCAGTTTAGTCATTTAGTTCATTTCTATCAACTGCAGCATTTACAAAGGCTGTAATATCCTTTACATTAGAAATAACAACATTTCAAAAATGCTGTTAATTTTTTGAGAGAAATGTGTGATCCTCTAAAAAACGAGGAGAGCACACATGAAGCTATATATATAACAAATGTAACGGAGCTGCCAACATGCCTGGAAGGTGACAAGTCTATCAACTAGAAAAAATAAAGAAGTAGATACCCTTCAAATGAGCTCCGACAAAGCCACCGCCCATTAAACCCTAATACCGAGCTCCGGCAAGGCCACAGCCCGATAATAGAGTGTTAGAGGTATCTAAAACCAGAGAAACTAAAATACAACACCCACCAATAAGAGAAGAACCACAAAGAAGAACACCAAGGGGCGAACTAAAAAGAAGAACTCCACTCAGAAGACACTAAGTAGCCACAAAGGAATGCAAGACGCGATCGGAATCCCTGTGAAAAGCAATCCTGCCAACTGGTACAAAGCTGCAAGCTATCCTATAAACCAGTCAAGAGAAAACAAGCAACCTGTCTAAATAAACCTGAAACAAAACTAGGAAACCAAGTTAGAATGAATCACATATATGTATATAAATAGATTTTATATACATATATGTGAGGATAAAAAACAAAATGAAAATTTAAGCAAGAAAAAGCTAGAATCAAAAGCTAACAATTCTAAAGGACTAAAAGGTAAGAAAAAACAGAAATAAAAGCAATACAAGAAACTACTATAATGGCCTAGAATAGGAAGAAAATTATACTGCATCATGTGAACATTATTTAAATTAGTATAGGAATTAATAAAAATATTATTAGGGACAAAATTATTAAAGTTAAGTTTGAATATGTTAATATTATTTCTAACCTTGTTAAGATATTCCTTAAAGCAATTATTTTTGGCTAATTTATATTTGGGATTAGAAATTCAATTTAAGCAGAAAGATGAAATTAAAATAATCAAATTATTATAATGATTATTTTTATTATTAAAAATCCTTTGATTTCTCTCAAACCAAATGTACCAACAAGAAATTGTAGATATAGTATCAAGCAAGTATCTAAAATCCTTATTGAACTTAAATCTAAAAGAGTTCCAATAGAAAAAACAATCAGTAACTCTAGAACTAATACTAAACTCGAAAATATTAAGGGTCTTAATAAGAATAAAATGAGTATCCATGCATTCGTAATAAATATGATTAATATCTTCAGAGTATGTGTTACAAAAATAACATTTATTATCAATAGTAATATTTTTCTTTTTTAAAAGTTCAATAGTATTCAATTTACCAACAATGATGAGCCACATGTGGATCTTAGATTTTGGAGGAGCGTTAGATTTCCAAATAAATTTAAAACAATTGTCAGAAACACCCGAAAAGTTAATAAATTTGTAAAAGGAATTAGAAGAATATTTTTTCTTTTATCCCACTCCCAACTAATATAATCATTATCATTATCAATGTTGTAGAGATTTAGCTTAGCATAAAGCAAATAAAGCTGTCTAAGGGTTAAGCCTACTAAAATACTATTAAAATTGAAAATCCAAGGAGGGTCACTTTCAGAGTTAAAAACATCATAAATAAACGCAAATTTAAAGTTACAAATATCATATAAATCTTTAAACTCAATCTTAAGAGGAGTGGCGGACAACCAACTATCGTGCCAAAAAAATGTGTTATTACCAGAATGAACAATAATATTTACACCTAATCTGAAAATATCATTACATTTTAAGATGGATTTCCAAAAATAAGAAAGTTTACGATAAATTGAAGGACTAATTTGATAGAGATTATAACTACCATTGTAGTAATATTTAAAGATAATCACCTTCCAAATGGAATTATCACTAGTATCTCTGAATTTCCATAACCATTTACTAAGAAGAGACAAGTTCATATTACGTAAATTAGTGACACCTAAACCACCCTCTTTTTTGGACTTACAGACAGTATCCCAATTGACTAAACATTTAATGCTATTGTTTGGATTATCACCGCTCTAAAGGAAGTCTCTTCTAATTTTATCTATTTTATCTATCACCCAATCAGGAAAGAGGTGCATAGACATCCAATAGATAGGGAGAGCTGATAAAACAAAGTTAATCAAAACTAGTCTACCAGCTCTAGATAAGAATCTCACATTCCAATTAGTAATCCTATTATTAATTTTATCAATGATTAATAACTAATCTTCATGCTTAAGTTTTGAAGGTCTAATGACAAAACCAAGATAGTCAAAAGGAAAACTCATAGTTTTACAATTTAAAGTATTAGCAACTAAATTTTCAACTTTATCAAAATCTTTTAAAACTAAAACAGAACTTTTATCAAAAATTATTTTAAAACCTGATAAAAGTTCAAAACTATAGAGAATAAACTTTAGTGCAATAATGTGCCTAGAAAGATGAGAGGAGAATCAAAGTATCATCAGAAAATTGAAGGACAGACAAACCAAAACTCGAAATATCATTACCAATATAACCCAAGAGATTATTATTAACA
The DNA here is from genome assembly GCA_030765085.1 of Allium cepa. Lineage (NCBI taxonomy): Eukaryota > Viridiplantae > Streptophyta > Magnoliopsida > Asparagales > Amaryllidaceae > Allium > Allium cepa. The sequence goes on along the minus strand of CM060935.1, from coordinate 1,026,721,398 downwards.
ACATTCTTTATAATCTTAGAAAAAACATCAGCCGCTAAATTAAACAGAAGGGGCGATAAAGGATCCCCTTGCCTCAATCCTCTCTTGGATTGAATTTTATTACTCAAAATACTATTAACCATAATGCTTGAGTTTCCAGTTTTAAGCAAGTTTATGATCCAGTTAATCCATCTATTACTAAAGCCTCTAGCAAGGAAAATATCAATAAGGAAATCCCAATCAACCAAGTCAAAAGCCTTAGAAAAATCTAAATTTAAAATAGCACAAGTTATATTATTTTTACAACAAATATTAATGTATTCTTGAACAACTGCTACACCATCAGTGATATTTCTTCCTTTAATGAAAGCTGATTAAGAACAGTCTATTAAATCATTCATTTTTAAACTAAGTCTATTAGCTAAAACTTTAGAAATAATTTTAACAGAGCGGTTAATCAATGAAATGGGTCTAAAATCTTTTAAAGTATTATCACCAACTTTTTTGTGTAATAAAATAACATTAGCAAAATTAAATCTACCTAATTGGAGATTTCCATTATAAAATTCATTAAACATATTAATTAAATCTAATTTTAAAACCTCCCAAAAAGATTTGTAAAAGAGAATAGGAAATCCATCCGGACCTGGAGATTTATCTCTCGGTAAATCAAAAATGGATTTACGGATTTCCACTTCAGTAAAAGGAACATCTAAATCAGATAGATTAATATTAGAGACGGACGGGTAAAGATCATTCCATCTAACATTAACTCTATGCTTATTTTTATTACCAAAGATATCTTTATAATAATCAGTGAAAGCATTATTGAGTTCTCGTTGTTCAACTAATTCCACATTATTAACTAAAATGGAATTAGTTGTGTTACTACGTTTTCTACTGTTAGCTATATTATGAAAAAAATTGGTATTGTTATCACCTTCATTAATCCATTGAATTTTTTATCTTTGTTTCCACATAACTTCCTCTTTTTCAAGAATAGAATTTAGTTCCTCTTTTAAGTTATTAAGAACATTTTCCTCTCCTGAACTTAAATGTCTAGATTCTTCAACCTTATTAAGCTTAAGCAACTCATTAAGAATATTCTCTTTTTTAATTTTGATATTACCAAAAATGTTTTTATTCCGGTTTTTAAGAAATATCCTGAGATTTCTAAGTTTGAGCACAAAAGCTTTAGCTGAATTATCACTATACTTAAAACTATAAAAACTCATAGATGACCATTTATTAACTATTAAATTTGAAAAATATGGTTCAAGAAGCCATGTTTTTTCAAATTTAAAGGAACTAATAAAAATTTTATGATGATCGCAAGACAGAATAATGGGACAATGATCTGAAAGGGTGAAAGGAAGCCCAGTCACTTTACAGATGGGATATTTATCCTCAATTTCATCGCTATCGAAAAACCTGTCTAAAAGAGCCAATAAAGGAAAATCCCTATTATTACTCCAAGTAAAATCTCTATTGGATGGAGGAATTTCAATCAGCTTAGAGAGAATAATAAAATGATCGAATTCCTCCATGGCTGAATAATCACCTTCTCGGGGAGAACGCTCCCCGATAAAACGGGTAACATTAAAATCGCCCCCCAATATCCAAGATCCGGGGGCCAAAGATCTAAACTCGAGGCATTCATTCCAAAGGATCCGCCTATCAATTTTAGAATTAGGCCCATAAACATTAGAAATATTTAAAATAGAATTGTCGGTTAAATTAAGTAAAATAATATGTAAAGAGTGCTGCTTTTGAATACACTGGAGTAATTTAAAGAGATTATCTCTCCAACCAATCATAAGATCTCCAGAAGAACCCACAGAAGGAGGAAAAACCCAATTCCTAAAACGAAAGCCTCCTAATCTTCTAAAAAACGAAAATTAGGACACTCGATTTTAGTTTCTTGTAAAAGAACAATGTCAATAGAAAAGTATTTAAAAAAGATTCTAACTTTATCGCATTTATTTAGGTCGTTCAAACCTCTTATATTCCAACTAATGATTCTCATAAACCCATAAATCTAGCCCTATCAAGTTCCTTACTTCTAATAAACTCACGATCTAACTCAATGTCAGAGAAAATAAAAGCAGAGCTATTAGCTAACTGACTGAAATCTATAGCTGATAAATCACCAAGAGCATAAGACGAATAAATGCTACCCAAATCAACATGCGTACCTGAGCCTGATTCCATAACACCGCTCATGGTGTTCGAACCAGGAAACTCACCCAAAGACTGAGAGCGACTGCCTCTAATCCTGACCCTACGACGAACCGTCCCGCTAGAAGCTGAAAACTTTCTTCTTCTACCTCTCTTCGAAGAAGAAAAAGAAGGTACTGAATCACCATCAGCCACCCTAATCTAACCTGACAAAAGAAAACCATATCTCCTCTCCAACGCACCAGTAACAAAAGAGTCAACAATACCCAAAGGAGCCACTGCCACATTAACACTCCCATCCAAATGCTCAATAGTGGAAACTACAATGACATCACCATTATCACAGATGTCACCAGTATCAACAGAGTCAACAGAACCCAAAGGAGCTAATAATAGATTATTACTCCCACCCAAAAGCTCAACAGTGGAATCTACTCTGCCTTCACCATTATCACAAACGTCAATACCAAAAAAGGGGACAGGATCTACAATACCACTCTGAGCCTGTGCATCATGCACGACTGTGACAGAATGCATATCATCAAAAGCGGGATTGAACAAGTTTAAGAACTCATCGTCCACAATACTCTCAGGTTCAACAAAATTCACATCCACGTTATGATGCTCAATTGAAAGGAGCCAATCTTGAAAGACATCAAAGTCATAGCAAACTGAAGAAACAGAGTCAACTGATTCTTTTGAAAACACCCAATCATCCATCCTATTACTTTTAAGGGAATCGAGTTAAGAGATCTGATCTGAAAGATCGAAGTCAAAAGGCAAATTAACTGTTGACATTGATGACCATAAGCCATTCTCCAGTGTAGTATCATTTATAACATCAACCAAATTGTTTTGATGATCCAGATCAAGATCGAACAAGAACTCACTAAAAGTAACAATTCTTAAGCCTATCACCTTGATCAACACAATCAATAACAACAGTGATTTCATTACCAATCGACTCTGTCAATTGATTATCCAACAAGCAACCTGAAAATTTGTCTCTATCCACAACTCCATCAACAAATTTACTGAAAGATGCCGAATCTAAAAACTCAAAACTGTTTGTTGTCGGAATCACAAATTCATCCATTTTTCTATTTCGATTCTTTCCTTTCTTGGACTTTACAACAATAAAATTATCCTGTTCTTCAACACTAAGACATCCTTTCAAAGAAGATAAAATACCAGGCGAACCAATGCAATACGAAACATCAGGGTCAAGAAGAATGGGTTCAAAGCCCTGATAATCATCAATAACATCAAGATAGTTGAAAGGACTTACAGAAACAAACTCCAGTGAATCATACTTGTGATTTAAATTATCAGAGACAGCTACACTTTCCTTTACATAACCTCCTTTACCAATATTCGGTTCGTTAATAATTTCTAAATGATAGAACAATTCATCCAAAAGACTGAGACCTTCAATTTTCTTATACCAGAGATGATTTATCAATAAACCCCTCAACAACAAATATTTCAAGGAAAATTGAAACCCGTGATTAACCATTCCTGGAGCTAAATTACTGGTAACTATCTCATCTTCTACCTTGCCGAAATAATCTTCAGGGTTACCAAATCTTTCCTTATAACCTTTGCCTATGTTTGGTTCATTGATTATATTAAAATGAAACAATAATTCCTCCAGGTATTTAATTCCTAAATCTCTGTTAAACCAAAGAACATCAATCAATATTCCTTTCAGCTTCAAGAATTTTAAGGCGAATACCATGATTGATCGAATTTGAAAAAGGTTTAGAAATCAAATTTGAAGAAATATCAGAAGCCTGAAACTTATCGCCATCGATCCTCCTATGCCCAAAACAACCACAATCAAAGCATCTTAAAGGATCGCGACAATTTTTTTGCAAGGTGGTTAAGATCCTCACACCTGATACAGAAAATCTTGCCCTTTTTGGAATCAATCCACCTCGATTTAGAAATGCGAGACACTTCTTGATTCCAAGATGGAAGATTATTCTTAACCACTTGAGCGTAAGAAGCAGAAGGCTTACAGTAAGGTAGATTGGATAATGTAGAGGAAAGAGAAGAATTACATAGAGGATGATAAGGAAACGACGAAGTATTCAATAACAAATTTTGAGAGTCCACCATTATTGTTTAGCGTGAGAAGCTCTCCGATTTGATTACACGAAGGATGGAAGGTTTAAAAATGTTGTTAATTAAATTCCAAACATTCAATATAATTTCACAAACAAATAAATTTTTATTTAAACCATTTTAAACTTATAAAATCATATATTTTCACTTTTAAAACAATCATTTGAATACTCTTATATTTATGATTTTATAAAGTTAAATTTTCATTCAAAAATCAATATTTAATAATAATTCACATATTAAATTCACACATTCAACCCATAGTGATTCTAATCTAAATGGAACTTGTAGTGTGATAAGCTGATATAAATAACAAAATAGCATTATATAACAGTAACGGACGTTATAACAGGTAAATAAGCATGGGTGAACATCATATGATCGTAGCATAGCAAATATAGCTTGGTGATATATTTTACAGATTCAAATGTGATCGGTTTACTAGTCATATAAGTATAAATAATGTCTGTTGAGAATTACTCACTGGTGTAAGCTGAAGACAACAATCAAAGTACACAAACTGAGATCCACAAAGGCACGAAAGCACGACAATGATTCGAGAGTGGTAGAGCCAAAGCTAATTGCCTTATTGCATGACAAACAAAACAAAGTACAATACATAAATTTCAAACCAAACTATTATTAACAAAGCTAGAAATATAAGCACAATACATAGCAAACATTTGCACTTGCATTCAACCACTTATGCTTCAGCTATGGGCCAGAAAGGCACTATAATGGGATGGTTTTGGATCGGGTTTGGATCAGGTTAAGGTCATATAGGGGTCGACAAAAGCAATATAAAGGAGATGAAGGTATGTGTGCATGCATTTACAAAAACAAGGCAACTATAAGCAACAACATGGATTTCAAGGCCTAAATGTCTTCGGCCAAGGGACTATTGGGCACGGCCTGATCTGGTATGATCAACTACAGGTGAGGCATGGGTCCTAGGCTATGGTTGTGGCTGGTGGTGGTGGTGGATGGTAGGCCAAAGTGGTGGTTGAAGTGGTGGCAACAAGGGGAGTTCGGCTAGCATGGATAAAGAGGAGTTTTTGTCAAAATTTTGGTGGATCTCCAACTTGGATGGCTCGGCCATGGAAGGTCAGTGGAGAGGAGGGTATGGTGGATAGAATAGGTGGTAGTGGAGGCGGCCAAGGGGCTGGAGGTGGAAGAGCCGAACCTAAGTAGGTGATTGCAAGTGCAAAAATCAACAAAAATCAAGTATAAAATGAAAAAAAGTGAAAGATTTTTACCAAAATTTTTCTCTCAGGAAATGAAAGCCGTACTCTTTGTGTTTGAGAATGTTTTGGTACGTGAAAAATGAAGGGAAGTCAGCCGAAGGAATGGTGATAAAGTCAGTAACTGAATGGATATGTTGTTTAGTGTGGAAAGACAAACTGAATATGAAAAGGCAAAGGATACTAAAGGTCAAAAACTCTTCAAATATCCAAATTCTTTTCGCATTTTAAATACATGAAAAATACATATAAATAAAGATAAAAATAAAAAATTAATGAATGAATAAAATAAATAAATAAATTTTAAATAAATATAATTAAATTAAGAAAATAGTTTAAAAATAGAAACTGGGTTATAAAAATTGAAAATAAATACACTAAGCTTTGGAAAAATTATAACATTACTTTAAAATATTTTAAAATAAAAACATATACTTATCATGTCATATAACACATATTAGAATATGATATGACAAATAAAAATATTATTTATATAAATTAAAATAGACAATTTTATTAAATAAATCAATGTACACACAATATTGTAAAATGCATAACTTTCACAATATAAATCGGATTTCAACGAAACAAAAAGCAATATTCTTAAAATTTAATATATTTTCATAATAAAAGATAAAATTAAAATATTTAAATTTTAAATTTAAAAGTAAAAAATTTGACCAAATTGACCAAAAATCCACTATTTCTGGAAATATCCTATTTATTCAGGTTTGGAATTATAATTCACAAAAAATCAAAATATACCTTAAAATAACAAAAATTATTCATTTTAATAAATATAATAAAGTTTTCATATAAAATAATCAAAATAAACAATTAAAATAAATCACAAAATTCAGGGTTGTTACACAAACAACCCACCGAGCTCTGCCTCGAATCTCGAACGAGATTGCTATCCTCGTCGAGCCATTGCCATTGCGCCCACCACCGATCTACGAACCCCAAATCGCACAGACCTTCCCCTTATCGAACGAGCTCCCTCCTCCCTTACTGAAATAGGCCCCGCCTTAAACGAAAGCGAAAGCTGATGCTTCACCCAAAACGCCTCCACAAACCCCTACTCGCTGCTCGAAAACACCTTGCCTCACGATCGACGTCCCCCCTTCCATCTTGTGCTCGCGAATCTCGCCGCGTGGTCGCCTCACCTCCATATGTGCACACGCGTGATTGAGGGCAATGCGGCCTCCTTCGATCCCACATACCTTTTAAGTGAACGAATTGATTCGCTCTATACTCTATTTTTTTTAAAAAGATCGATTCGGCCATTACTTTTCTTTTTATTTTACTGCGTTTTATTTTATTTTATTTTTTTCTTTCGAGATTTTTTTGAATCAAGGATTGGGAAGCGAGTATGTGACAGATGGCGTGAACTAGAAGACAAGTGGCCATGGAATAAAAAGATAAAGTTCTGATGTAAATTATTTTGACTAGTCAAATTATATTTAAAATTTAAATTTTAAACTTAAATCGTCTCGAAAATGCAACTTAAAATTTCAAACTCCTATGGAGGTGTGCCGCTAGGCGTTCACAATGTTATACCCCGATAACGAGCACGATGGAAAAGGTTTCGAATCCTAACTCGATCGTACGGAGAAGATAGCTTTTTGGACTCCGTTATTATATTAAATCTCGATATAAATTTCAGCGCGTTTTTTACCGTATGATCACATGACAACTCCAAACGCTATAAAATTTAAAATCCAATAATAATACACTATTACGGATCCAATGAAACCTGTTTCTTTGAATTCCGAAACTATACCTTGAAATGCTATTTTTAAATGTCGATTTGAACGATATACTTTTAAAACTGAATAAACCACTTTTAAATTCAATTTCAAAAGTTCTATTACATTCAGTATTATCAATATAGATACTATAAGCCTTTAAAATATTTTTAACAAGCTTAAAACTCAAGATTCAACATTTTACCCAGTTTCAATTATTAAATTCAATATTTAAATTATCCAACAAACAGTGATATTTGAAATTCAAGTTAAACGTTAACCTTTAAATATTTAAAATTAATTAAATATTCCAATTTAAAATATCCAAAATTCTGGGTCATCACATTCCTCCCCCTTTAAAAGAATTATGTCACCGAAATTACTAGTTAAGAAGAATGATCCAGAACTCGTTAACTATTTTCCAAATCCAAATAGTTTTTTGAACAACTTCCCAGAACCAATAGTTTTTAACAACACCCAAAATAATCTTTTTATTAAAGACACTATCATCCTTACTATCTTCCTAAACTCATCCATAGGTTCCAAATAATATTATCCCCTTAATAATTCAAATTATAGTTTAAATCAAATTTTAAACTATCAAAATTTTCTCATAATTTTCTATCTCTCCAAATTTTCGAAATTTTTTGCCAACATCTCCTTTGCGCGGCTAGATCGATCAACTACAAAACGCCTCTACGGGACTCAGATTTCAAAAGAAAACAAAACGCCAAGTGGCTAGATCAGAAAATCATCAAATTTCATATGCCCCCCCCCCCGACTTCCTAACGGACTCAGATCTAGTTTCTTGATCAGAAACCATCATTCTCCTTGCATAGCCATGCTATGATAGAGAATTTCCAGAATCAATCAAAAATCCATATCCAGGGTTCGCCATCGAAAATGGAGTGAAAAATCCCAACTCGGATTGATATAACTATCTCGAAATTATGTGCTTGAATTTGGATCAAATCGCTATGCGAATAAAATAAAATACATACATCCTATATATTTATCTCAACTGATTATTAGCTATATCAATTTTCTTTTATTCACATTTATTTCGTTCACTTATTCACAATTATCATTTTCCCTCCACTACTTAAGCTTCCACATTTAATTTTTATTTAACTTAAATTCTCAATTCCATTCTGAATTCAATTTATGTTCCATTCTTGATTTATTAATATTGAATTCTATTCACCTTATCTCAACCCATATTTAATTAACTGTTTCTTTAAATTAGTTCCACTCACTAATTTATTTTAAATCTCAATGAATTTTATTACCAAACTTTTATTATTCTAGTCCACTTCGAACTAATTCTTCAACTTCACTTTGCACAATTTAAATTAAATATCATCCCAATATTCAATTTCAATTCATTTACTTTCAAATGTAAATTCATTTGTTCATTCACAAATTTATTTCCAACTAATAAATTTTTTATTTCAATAGCCATTCCATTTAGTTTACTTAGACCTTTTCCTCAAATTCACTTTTATTTAACTTGATTTAATTACATTCCAATTCAATTTAAAATTTAAATTTCTATAGGTTTTCCAGCTTATTTACATTCCATTTACCAATCCCCTTTAATTTACTTCATTAAATCAGCTTGCTTTTCTAATTTATTTTCGTTTTCACACTTATTTTATTTAACTCTTCTTCAAGTTAGATTTTATCCTAACAAATCCAAAATTTAATAAGTTATCAAACCCATTTATATCCTATCAACATTTTTAATTAAGATTCCAGAGTCTTTTAAACAATTACTCAACATTTCAAAATTCATTTTTGAAATAATTTTATATACATAATTCATTTTCATATCCAATTATCCTTTGAATTTTAAATCTAAACCCGTTTTGCAAATGACTTCAATTTAAAGCATTTAGGTAGCAATTCCTCTCTTGGAAACTCGAAATGAACATCGACGATGATGCAGTCATCACCGAAGTTATTTTCCAATGACCTACAAGAGTTTAGTGCTTTTACTCTTTTCAAAACATTTCAAATATTTTTAATCACAAATCCCACCTGATTTCATATCCAACTCAAAAATATTTCTGAATAATATCACCAATATTTTCCCAAAACCTTTGGAAATCATTATCAAACTCAAAGGAAATTAATTGCCAAATTTTCGAATTTCAAAACCTTTCAATTCATATTCAAATATTACTTTGGAATTTCAGGTTATAAATCCCATTTATAATTCGCATTTACAAACTCCATTTTGTTACATAAATTTATTCCCTAACTTTAGATTTTAATTTTAAATTCCTTATACAATTTCCACATCATCATGATAATAATTTAACATTATCATTTCCTAACAATCAAGCAACCATATGTACATATAATAATACTTGAAAATTATTTCTTTAATATATAAAAATAATTTGGGCAAAATTATTTCATTTACCCTATTTAAAACAATACTATGTCGAATTGTTCTATTCAAGTGTTTAGAGATCCCTATCAACAACGTTAATTACTCATATTGACCAGAATCCACAAGCCACTCAATAAACCAATCAACACAATATAAAACAATTTTATATTCACTAACAAATACGTGCTCATATCTATTAATAAGCTCAAACTCATTCTAGAGTACTACGGACTCTATTTCTAATGAGTAATCCCCACTAGAACCAGGTTCTCGCTTAACCTCGCTCTGATACCAACTGTCAGGCCCTGATTTTTCGACGTTCGAAAATCGACATCAATGCGTCCACTGTATTAAATGTCGAACAATCAAATGCCGAAAAACCAGACCATGAGGGAAAGAAAACAGAAGGTAGAATAAGAAATAGAAAACAATATCAGAATCTCACAATCGCAACGGAACAATATATAATAGATAAATGACTGATCTTTATACAGAAAGAATTATATATGTTTTATACGTTACATCATCAGAGTATAACACAACCAATTGCAAATACTGGATAGCTATATTAACTTGTCCCCATAAAACTGAATACACAGCTTACAACATAATGAAATATATATCAAGTACGTGTGCTACATCTCGCCATCCAGCACGTCCCCTGGGCTCCATAACAGTCCATCCAGAGTCTGTACACTATAATACTCGGTCTGACCCAAGCATTATAGTAAAATAACACCCGAGTCAGTCTGGAAAACCAGCGTGAGAAAACACACTCAATTGGATTATTAAAGTTTTCCAAAATCCTTTAGAAATCAAAGGTATCTCCTAAGACCGCGCCACAAATAAATATGTCGAGTTTTTACCTTACGATAACCAAAAAATTTCTTATCAAATTCTCTGATATTTTAGTAGTGTCTATATACACTCAAATAGCCGAAATTCTTACATTCATTAAATTCCAGCATAATAGGTATACAAACAAGTCTAAAGGCACTTATTGGAGATTGGGTTTCCATCAATGGCAGGGCTACTGGGGTACTGTCCGTCACAGTACCTGGTGTAGATCAAAGTACCAAGGACCTTCCTTGATCCCCTGCAATACAAGCCTAGAGCTACCCCTTACTGGATAGTCCGAATAAGATCACCTCATGGTTAGGATCAGCAACCGCCGACACAGCCGAATAAAGGGACATCTAGACACGATGACATTACCCTAATTGGTTGCTAGCCACTTAGCCTTGCCGCACCTCCCATGTTTTAGTCATTCCGGGTTGATGAGGCTCGAAGCTGTACGTTACCTTTTTAACACACATTCACTGAGAATGCTCATTGTCCCCCTAACGATGTTCTGATAGCATTCGTCCATACAAGTCCGTTCCTGGTCCGAACGGAACCGAAGGCACTACTCCTACTACATCCATTTTGGAATCACCCTCAGGATTAGTATTGATTAGCCCTTGCACTTCACTGCTCCATCTTCGAATCCAAGCTCTTGTCTTCCTCACGAAAACATTCAAACCGGATCAAAGTGGTTTTTGGGAAATTAATCCCAATCCCGGTCTTCTCGAAACGATAAACGCATGGGCAAATATTGATAGTCGGTTATTAACTATCATATAACATCCACAAACAACATCAGGCCTTAATAATTTCTCAAATTATTTATTTTAAAATATCTTTGCAAGATATTTTTCTTCACTTCAACCCATTGAAAATAGTCTTCAAATAACTTTTTTTGCTTTCGCGGAATAAATTTCCACCCAGTTATTTAATTTTCACTTAAAATCACTAAGTCTTAATACATTAGGTTTTTATAATTTAAATCACTTTATCCAAAAATATATACTTTAAAACACATAAAATAAAAACTACTTAAAACACTTTATTTAAAATACTAGTTATGAAATTTATAATAATTTCTCATGTAAAACTTAAGCCAAAACTAATTTTAAAATAAACTATTAGATAGAGTATAAATATTTAATAACCATCTTTTAAATCAAATACTAGTTAAACCTTTAAAATAATCACTTCTATAATTAACTTAATAAATATTTACTTAAATGTTAAAATGATTAAATAAAAAATTTCCCAAAACATTCTTTTTAAACAACTTTAAACTTCCAACTTATATATATAAAAATCCCCTTTGAAAATATACTTGATTTTACAGGGAAATACACTTCCATTTCAGTATAACCCATAAAATCCTTTATAAATCCTGCTCGATTTATCTCAATTTAAGTTATGTCCCAATCCCGTAAATTTCTTTCAACGGTTTAAAATTAAAACCGTTTTTTATTTTTAAAACACATTTCCATGTCCTTATAATCACTTACAAAAATATATACTTAAATTATTTACATTAAGGCTACTAAAATCACTTAAATAAAAATAATACTTATGAAATTCTATAAGAGTTTCCGAGTAAAGCTTAAACCAAAATTTCCTTTTAAAATAAAGTTATTATACCTTATATTTATTTCAAAATTCCTTTTTTAGAAAAATATCATAATACTAATTTTACCTTTAAAAATAATTAACTTAAATAAATATTTACTTTCACTTAAAAATAATTAAAATAATAAATTTCCTATAACATTCTAAAAAAACATTTTTTAACTTCTAGTTTATACTTTGAAATCTTTTCTTTGAAAATATACTTAGATTTCTAGGAAGAATATACTTTCCAACTTTTAAAAATAAAATTACCTTTTATTTTTGAAATAAATTGCACATTTTCTTATAAATTCCACCTGAATATATACTTTCATATTTATCCACCGGTAAATATTCCATTTCATTTATAAACCACTTTACAAATTTCCATTTCTCATTTTCCTTTAAATCACAATTTCCAAGACACTAAATCGATTTCAAACCGATTTTCTGGTTAAGATTCCCTTTAAAATTTATTGTTCGATTTATCCAACTCCCAATAATTATTCACTTAAGAATTTTATTTTCATTTACTTTAAAAAATCCAAACTTTATATATATATATATATATATATATATATATATATATATTCCATTTCTCAAAACACCCATATATTATTTAGCCAAGCATAGCATTCAATAATTTGAATCGCCGATATGATCAATATAATCTATCACGGATCATCAAATAAATCACATCACTAAATATAAAACAAATTTAACATTTTGAGGAATCCAGTTGGATCCCTCCAACCTGTTTCCCTGCATCCATAGATGTTAGCACAATATAAAACACCAATCCCACTTCGAGGAGGATATCGTGGTTAAAGGGTCATCAGCTATTAGGTGGGGCGCATAGGGTCTCATCCACTATATAATACGGGAATATCAATCACTCCAATAGATACATATATATACTATATATAACATATCACATCCAAGTTGATAATAAATTATCAATTCAAGCAAACAACCAATAATTTAAATTTAACTATTTAAATTTAAAAGGTAATCCAAATGAGTGAGATTAATTCACCTTTACTATTGTTGCAGCCCACTTCATCCTCGACTTGATTCTCGCGATTATTGACCTTGTATAACATTATATGCTTTATTAATATTTGAAATAAGCAGACCATTAATTTCCATTTAATAAATTCAATTTACTAATAATCTAATTTAAACTGATAATTTTCCTTTAAAAATCTTTTAGTAACTATAATAATTAAATTAGTTAACCAACAAACTAATCACCATAATACACTATTTCAAAATAAATTAGTACATTTAAAATGTGCATTTGATATTTATTATTTTTCTTTTCAAATCGAAACTACATATATATACTTTTATTAAAATAAATAATAGATTTCAAAAAAAATCAAATTTTATAAACTTTCAACATTTAAAAATTCCTATTTATTTTTCCTAAAACCTTACCTATATATATATATATATATCTGTTTATCTATATTCTTCTAAATAAAAATAGGTATGTTTAAATATATATATATATATATATTCATATAAATATTATACTTTCTTTACTGTATATATATACATAGAATTGAAATAAAAATAAAAATAAAAAGGTTTATACCTTATTTCGTACAGGCAAACAACCCACTGAGCTCTTTCCGAAATCTCGAACGAGATCGATGTCCTCGTCGAGCCATTGCCACCGCGCCCACCACCGATTTGCGAACACCAGATCGCAGGGACCTTCCCCTTATCGAACGAGCTCCCTCTTCCCCCACTGAAGTAGGCCCCGCCTCGAACGAACGCGAATGCTGATGCTTTGCCCAAAATGCCTCTACAAACCCCTACTCGTTGCTCGAAAACACCTTGCCTCACAATCGACGTCGCCCCCTTCCATCTTGTGCTCGTGAATCTCACCGTGCAGTCACTCGCCTCCATATGCGCGCATGCATGATTGAGGACAATGCGGCCTCCTTCTATCCCACATACCTTTCAAGTGAACGAATTGATTCGTTCTATACTCTATTTTTTTAAAGATCGATTTGGCCATTACTTTTCTTTTTATTTTACTGCGTTTTATTTTTTCTTTTCGAGATTGTTTTGAATCGAGGATTGAGAAGCGTGTATGTGACAAATGGTGTGAACCAGAAGACAATTGGCCATGGAGTAAAAAGATAAAGTTCTGATGTGAATTATTTTGACTAGTCAAATTACATTTAAATTTTAAATTTAAATCATCTCGAAAATGCAACTTAAAATTTCCATCTCCTCTCGAGTCATGCCGCTAGGCGTTCATAATTTATACCCCTATTACGAATACGATGGAAAAGGTTTCGAGTCCTAACTCGTTTGTATGGAGAAGATAGCTTTTTGGACCTTGTTATTATATTGAATTTTCGATATAAATTTCAGCACGTTTATCTACCGTATGTTCACGCGACAACTCCAAACACTATAAAATTATAAATCTGATAATAATACACTATTACGAATCTAATGAAACTGGTTTCGTCGAATTTCGAGACTGTGTCTCAGAAGGCTATTTTTAAATGTCGATTTAAACGGTATATTTTTAAAACTGAACAAACCACTTTGAAATTCAATTTCAAAAGTTCTTTTACCTTCAGTATTATTAATATATATTTTATAAGCCTTTAAAATATTTTTAACAAGCTTAAAACTTAAGATTCAACATTTTACCAGCTTTTAAATATTGAATCCAATATTTAAATTATCCAATAAATAGTGATATTTGAAATTCATGTTAAACATTAACTTTTAAATATTTAAAATCAATTAAATATTCCAATTTCAAATATTCAAAATTCTGGATCATCATAGAACTCATCTACATGTTCCATATTAAATAATTTAATAAGGTGTCTTTGCATATCGATTTGGGGCATTCCCAATATCTTTTGTACTCACTATAAAAGACATCATTTACCATCCAAAGTAGAGTATTAAAACAACTAAGGTTGATTTTAACAGAAGTACATCGTTAAAATCAACACGTATTGTTTACTTATTGTTTAGAAATACCAATGTATCTTTCAACATTCTTTCTTATGAAAAACGCTTCCTCTGCACTTTGATAGAAAATCAAACTATTTGATTTTCTATCAAAATACTTATTAAATCTTGATGCTTATAAAATGATACTTTCGTATCATTTCTTAGATCATACCTTAAAATCACAACCTCAATATCGCTCCTACCGACTTTAAGACACTTTGGTTGTTATATGCAAATAGTCTACTATAAATCATTATTTATAATTTTCTATTTAGCACATATGTACCAAAACATTAAGCCTTATCAAGCGATAATTTTATGAGTAAATTCGAAATGACTTGAGTATGTTGAATAACAAATTTATTACGATAATTTCAACAATTAAAATATACAAGGTTATTCTTATCAACGTTGCTCATCAATTCCAACCGCATTAGTCTCTTAAATACACAATCGCAGCCGATAGATCATATTCCTTCGGATACAATTATAAAATCATATTTTGATAACATACTTGAAATCCCTTCGAATTTGCACATCATACCATATATAGTCAATATTTTTAATGGCTTAATTGACAATTGAGGATTATCTATTCTCGATATTGATAAGAAACTTATAGTTCCTCTTCAATATGGAAGAATAATTATTAGACACTCTAATGCGATATATTCATTTAGGTTAGTCAATTTCATTTCAAATCATCTAATTAGTTCTATCTATGGATCATATCCAATACAATTTACTACCAATAATTCCTCAAAGAAATTGCTTCATAATGAAATTGGTATTTCTTGAAACAACAATGGTTTGAGTACGTTGAATAACAAATTTATTGCGATAATTTCAACAATTGAAATTTACAAGGTTATTCTTATCAATGTTGCTCATTAAATTCCAACCACATTAGTCTTTAAAAGACACAATCACAGCCGATGGATCATATTCCTTCGGATACAATTACTAAATCATATTTTGATAATGTATTTGAAATCCCTTCGAATTTGTGCATCATACCATATATAGAGTCAATATTCTTAATGGCTTAATTGACAATTGAGGATTATCTATTCTCGACATTGATAAGAAACTTATAGTTCCTATTCAGTATGCAAGAAAAATTATTAGACACTCTAATGCAATATATTCATTTAGGTTAGTTAATTTCATTTCAAATCATCTAATTAGTTCTATCCATTGGTCGTATCTAATTCATTTTACTACCAATAATTCCTCAAAGAAATTGCTTCATAATGAAGTTGGCATTTCTTGAAACAACAAATTGTTTTTTAGTGGAACATAATAGGTATTCATAAATGTTTTATGAATTTTTTTTATTATAAAACTGATTTGGTTTTGGTTTACAAAACTTACGTTCAAAACATAAATATGTCATCCAATGACAGTCTTTTCCAAAATCCTTTTGGGGAGATCCATATAAGAACCCTCATGAACAATTATTACGTGCAATCTTTAGACCCGCACAATTTACCAACTCCTTAATCTAGGATATGTTGGAGTTCCTTATAAACCCTTATCTTATGTGATTTTATAAACTGTTATTTATGAAATATATTAACCTTGTGTACTACTCTTAAATACATGATCTTGTAGAAAGAAACTAACTCAACTTCGCTCGCAATTGATCGTATATTGTCTAACAAAGCTTGATTACTCCTTATCGATGCATCATTATGTATCACATGGATGAGTGACTTTTGAGATTAAATCTTTATTTATTTTTAGATACGTCCAGAACCCTTTCCAATATACTCACTCATTCGATCGAATCGAATCATTTCTATTGCATGTTATTCTATTTAATTATGTTTTATGCTTTATGAGTTTACTATAGATATACTACATGTGTATCAAATACACATGTCCACGCCGATGATAACTCATTGGTGAATTTGACGAAGTACGTGGAACCATTTTGGTATTGATAGACTTATGATTGCATACATCTATATGTATCAATCCAAAGAGTTCATCAACTCTTATGTTCCCACTAAATGGGTGCATGCCCTTAATTGTTTGAGATATAATTACCATTATCAAATGATTCATAATCATGTAATAAAATTATTTCTTAAAACTACGGCATAGCCTATAATTTCAAAATAACTGTAAATACTATTAGATACATCTGTATTTTCCAATGCACCATTTTTACTATGAAAATAATACCATATTATAGTTTTATTTCATAACGAATATTCATAATATTCATATTGAATTATAACTATGTATATTTTTTAGTCAATAACAAAAAATAGCCATTATTTCATAAATAATGTTAAGCGTGTTTTACGAAAATAATTTTCATAATTTGATGCGATCGATAATTTCCATATGGCATGCTCCCACTATTTTAGCCATTACTTTAATAGCATACTATACTCGGAGGTCCATCATTTACTTAATATAGATTTATTTATTTCATATACTGCAACTAGTTTACCATGAAGAGTTCTTTGACAAATATCTTGAATTTACAATAAATAGATAACATAGAAAATAATTTTCTATATGAATATATATTTTGGAATAAAAATCATATTTCTTATTCCAGTGTTAAGCATCAATCACTATCATAACAATTTCTTATTTCCGCTGTTTCTTTATGAAGCAGAAATGACTATTCACTCTTTTCATCCTAACTGTACCTTAAGTCACATCTACTTTGTACATTCGTTATTCTTTCAAAATAGTCAAACCATTCAAAAGAAAAACCTTACTACAATATCGTAACGAACACTTTACAAAATGCATTCGATGATCCTTAAATTTTAAGGACGTCAAATATGTTGTACTTTATGTAAAGTTATCAAACAAACATTTCGACGACCAATTCTTAGATTTATGTTGTAGATTTGGTCTAGTGTTACATTTAACACAATACGATACTTTTATAATCAATCAAATTGAATACTCGATCTCTCACTATGGTTTATTTTGTTTTATGAATGAACTAATTTCATCAAAGTATTATGCAATACAAATATTAACTGTTCACCACATTCAATTTATATAGGATTGTATATGGGTTAAATATTTGTAGTCTTGTATTGCTTTAAGAGTTCAAAATATAGAATGCAATAACGGTCTCGACCAAATAAACACGTAGGCGACCAAATTGCGAACGTAATAAGCAATTATAGAATTAGGCACTTGTGTAGGTATTGAAACACTAACATTCAAGAAGCATTTATTAGTAAGCATATGGTATATTTCTATTTTCCAATCTTCAAATTCATTTGTGTATCTTAATTGATAAACATTTTATCAATCTTATAAATGCATAAAATTATCAATATAGATTATTATAACATTATATAGCATATGTTATTACAATATTAGAAAGCTTGAATGTTATCATTTCATTTTTCTAATAAGGCTCCCACTAGTCTTTTGTGTTTTGCCAAACCCTAAGTTGAAACATAGAGTCTATTGACTTCACTAGTCGGTGTTAGGACTCGTCCGTCTTGGAATTCTAACCTTGAGTTTCCTCAATAAGACATAGATTCACAAATGATGGATAACTCCTTACCGATTGTATCATATACAACTCCTAATCCTTTGGTATTTTGTACTAATTCTGTTTAGACCTTGAGCCTGCTCAACAAATTAAAACAAAATTATTCACTCGTATCTACCATATCGCGATTGCCTAAGTATAGTATATGTACCTTAAGTTTTCTCAACAAATACATATAGTTATCTTACATTGTTTAGTCAATATATTAATAACACTGCACATAATATCCCTAACTTGAGTCTGCTCAATAACTAAGGAGTATGCAAGTAATTTATTAATATATATATATATATATATATATATGTATGTATGTATGTATGTATGTATGTATGTATGTATGTATAGTAGAGGACAACATTATATTGAAGATTCATGATTTTAAATATTTGATATTGAGTGATATTTACTTATGAAATAATATAACTCTTGTGAATTACCCTTGTGATTCAAGTATTGGACACATCGAGAATCACGGTATACATATAATTATGTATGTATTTATTTCTTAAGTCCCTTATGGGTTCCTTTAATGCTCCACATTATTTTATATTAATTAAATCATATTTAATTAATTTTAATTAATTAACATTTTAATTAATTTTTATATTGATATAAAATTTATATTTGTATATATTATAACCTTTTTAGTATAACACATGTATCATATACATATGTGTATTATTTAATTAATCAACCTTTTAATTAATTTATTTAATTAAACTATTTTAATTAAATTATATTAATTTCAAACTTCAACTCATAAGCATACATGTATGCTTATGTAATTGTAAAAAATTTAAAACAACATAACATATATCTCTATATATGATACATGCACTTGTTTATTAATTAGTTAACTTATGTAATTAATTTACTTTTATTAATCTTATAAATAAATTTGAAATTTATGTGAATTGTTTTTCAATATTTTGAAAAATTATGTTATACTATAACTTTTATAATAAACAATTTTATTTTAAATTTAACTGTTAAATTTAAAATCTTTAACTTTAATTTTCAAAACGATTTTCAAAATTAGCACAAGGCCCAATTAAACTTGGGCCTTTTCTATTAGGGGAAACCTTCGGGCTCACATCACCTTTCAGGCCAGGCTGGTAACCATGTACAACAGGTATTTGATTATCCAATTCCAATCTTAAACATTACCTTTCTAGATACTGTATTAATGGGCAGGCCTGAATTAGTCAGCCTTAATATGACTAATTCAGAGCACATAGGCTATTGGGCTCTAATACCCTTGAAGGAACTAGGCCAGCCCGTAGCGAAAAAAAATGGATAAATTTTAGAAATTTCAACCATTTTGGATCTTTAATGAGCTTATTCAGTCTAAATTCATTTATAACTTTTCAAATTATAGTTTAAAAAAATCATGTATTTTATTTAAATTGGTTAAAGGGAAGTTTAAAACAAATTTAATTTTAAATATATAGTGTATCAAATACACCTAACAAATATTTATAAGAGTTAATTTAGGAAAGGAAACCTATCGTTTCTTTCCCTAAGTCAAGTAATTAGTTAAGAGCATAAATTGATTTAAGTGGAGAGAAAAACCTTTCACTTTTTCTCTTTAATTAAATTGATTGATTCACTAAATGTCATCGATTAACAATTTGTTCATGGCATAAAAAGTGACAAAGTCCAAATGTATTCTAAGTGTAACATGTCAAGTTGTGTACAAATATTTATTTAAATTGTAATTTGAGATTTATTGATTTTACTTAGATACACACACATATATGCATATATATATACATATATACAAGTGTAACACAGCAATCCATGCAGAGTATAACATGTCTGTATATAAATGCTAGGATTTACATCGCAACAAACACATTAGTTAATTTTGTATGTATTGTATGTTGTGAAATACATGAATGAACATATAGTTATAAATTTCAAAATGATAATATATATGTGTGTATGTATATATAAAATATATATTTTTCATTAAAATATCATAGAAAATATTTATTTATTTATATAACTACGTATTTTACCATTAATAATAAAAATCATATACATATATGTAGATAGATATATATATATATTTATTAAAATAATTAATTTTAATTTTTTTACTAATTAGAAAACATGGCAGGAATTTACCATGATTTTAATATATATGTGTGTATGTGTGTGTATGTATATGTAAATATATACACACATGTATATTGAATTAAACAATATCAGCAATAATAAATTAATATAATACAATTATATATTAAAATTTTAAGTTTATAATTTTAGAAAATCCAAAAATATATATTAGGCCTTAGAAAAATTTCTTGAATTTTTTCGGTTAAAATAATAGTTTAATTAAATAATAGATAGTAGGCCGAAACTAAATTAATTTTAAAAAACATAAAATTAACTTAATAAAAATTGAAAACTTTTTCTTAGGTACTTGTCATGACAAATTAATTTTATAAAATATAAAAATTATTTTTAGAAACAGGATTAGTTTGCATGAATTTATTGAATCAGATAATCATTAAATAAAAATAATAATATAAATAAATGAGAAAAACTTATTTATGGCACTTGTAATTTGTTATAGACATAAAAAAGTGTTAAGAAAATTTTGATTAATTTTATTCAATAAAAAAGAAAATATATTTTAATTCAAATTGTATGTGAATATTTATTTCTAATACTTCCACTCGACCCAACTATAGTCACTCGATGGATGTCGTGTAATGATTTGACTTTAATTAAAGCTAAGCTTTCGTATTGATGGTCCATAATATTCTCAAATCGAGAGAACTGTGTAAATCAATCACGTCGATAGTTTCGTTTGACTTTAGTTATATTAACCAAAAGAAAACTATCGAGTGAGTCATTCCATAGTTATCCAATAATTTTTGGTATGTAACCCCTACATGCCCCTAATAGTCATGAGTGATACATTGTCCAACACTTGGAAAACGTTACGTACTATAGTCTCAATGGATACATCGATATCCAGTCTCGATGCATCTTGACTTGGAACATTTAAAATGGTATGTTTAAATTTATTATGTTAAATTACTCATGATTACAACACTTTGTAACTACTATCATGAACATACCATATATGGATTTTCTAGTAAATATACTTTTAATTAAATTAATTAATTAACACAACCACATTATGTCAAGTACATATAATAGAAAGAAAACGCCTTTATTTCGAACAAGATTGGTCAACGAGTTAGCAATATACAATAAATCACATAACTGCCGCTAGGGAATACCCTTAACTCTATTAGATCTGTACCGATCTCTGGGCGTGTTTTTGGCTAGCAAGGAAAAAACTCGGGCTTGACCTAGGGCATTCTCAGATTAGTGAAGGTAAGAGAAAAATAAGTTAAGTCAGGGATCGATATCGATCCCTAGGCGTGCATTGGGCATTTTCTGAAATTACTCGTATACGACTTCGGGACAAGGTTTGCTTCAGGCTAAAAGTAGGAATTCTTGGGCTCTGCTTTGGGCCAGAACTTAAGAAAATTTTGAGTTGAATTTTTTGATGACTTTTTCGATGTTTTTCGACGATGATGACTCATGAGACAATGATGATGATTCCGTGATATGAAATGATGGATGGATCTAACGATAGGTAGTTGTACATTAAGCCACAGAGTAGTGGACTATGAGCCGGATCGAAGGAACTATTGGAGGAAGGTTATGGGACAAACGATAATATTTTCGACTAACAATGATTTTCGAGAATGATTACGAACCAAAACGAACATAAAGGGGAGTTGTAAGAATAGTTCCAGGATGTGCTCTGCTATGGATGATGTGTGAAAATAGATCATTGATATTCGTAAATTTCAAGTGTACTTGTGAAGCAGAGGTATATGAGAATACTCACTTGGGTATATAGGGAGCCCCAGATCACACAATGTTTCGATCCGTTTACCTTAGACCGTTACAGGGTATGCAATCTAGTTCCTAGCCTACTAAGTAGCATGGATTCAAGTTCCTAAAATTAAGACGTTAAGTAGTCCTCGACTGTACAAGGAGGTCATACTGTTGTCATATATCCAACGTACTGAGTGAGTAAATGTGATGATGGATGCTATGTTTGCTTGTCACACTAGGGATGTCACACGATGTAAATATTATCGATCAGAATGTTGACACCCCTTAATACTTTGATGTATGGAACACCCAGGATGACTGTCGTATGGTAGCGTATATCTTCTGTATATGCTAACTATGTGGATGAGGGTTCAGGTCATGTACGATTTTCCATACTATTTGTCCTCGTACATTGACTATAGTATTTGAGATTTTCTATAATTCACACCAGATTATTGTTTAACTCAGGATTTTATGCTTTGCTTCCTATTGTTCCAGGTACTATTAAATGAGTAGATCAGGGATATCAGGTATATTAAGCACATAGAACAGGACAGAGGATAGGCCGGAGGCTATACTCTCATATCACTACCTTTATATTGATTTGTTATTCCACTGTGCAGCACTATAGAGCTTACTACTGCTATTATATATTTAGAGGCAGTTGCCCATTATGAGTTATTATTTGATGTATAACTTTATTTCATATGTTGTATACTATATGGCTCTGTGCACTAAGATTTTATGACTCATTCAGTTATTTCTGTCTCGCTTGTTTTATATCTAAGATATTTATTATATTTTATTCGACGCGCTGTGAGATATAGGATAGGTTTTATGGCTGTTTTACTCACTTTGCAACCCTTAACGGTCATCCAACATCGATCGGGCATCGGCAGTGCATTATAAGGTATATTGTGTGCCATAGATAACATAAAAATTGTAACATATCAATCTATATAGTAACATAAAAATTGTACCATCAATGACTAGTGGTTGGTGAATGGTATTCTGGTTTGCAGTTGGTAATGAGCTTTTCCCATTTACATATATGATGTTCATTTGTCTATAATATCTTATATTAGATGAGTAAATATACATTTGGTTGCCACCTATGCCTTTACACCATCTCTTTCATTTAGTGTTGTGAATAGATTTTTAGGTGCCACTTATGGCCTCACACCGAAGCTTTCATTTAGTGTCGTGAATAGACTTTTGGATGCCACTTAGAGCCTCACACCAAAGCTTTCATTTGTGCCATGAATAGACTTTCGGACTTTACTTGTAGCCTCACGCCGAAGCTTTCATTTAGTGTCATGAATAGACTTTTGGATGCCGCTTATAGCCTCACACGTTTAGTGTCATAAATAGACTTTCAAGTTATCATTTAAGGCCTTGTACCTACGCTTTCATCTCAGGTTGCCACTTAACGCCTTACACCAACGCTTTCGCCTTTCAGTTGTCACTCAAGCCCTTACATCTCGCTTTCATATTTCAATTGTCATGCACGGCCTTACACCTTAATTTCGTATTTTAGTGGCCACCCAAGGCTTTACACCTTGCTTTCGTATTTCAGTTGCTGCTCATGGTCTTATAAATCGCTTTTGTTTTTAGTTGCCACTTAAGGCTTTACACCAACGCTTTTGGCCACTCCACCTAATTTCTCTTTTATTAGGTTTCACATTTATGTTATGCATTAAGATTTACCAAACTCTAGGTACTACCATGGTTATCTTTATCCACACAGGTTTCGATATTTACTTTTCTCTAAAAGTCAGTTGGTCTTGGCATTGAGTCTCCTCGAAAGTCAGTAGGTTTCGACATTAACTTTTCCCAAAAAACAATAGGTATCAACAAAACCCTACCCTCGAGGCCGTATTAGAGAAGCCTAGTTTAACATTTTGTCGATATAAACGCCTACGTCACTCTCCTTAGGCATTCACCTTCATTTGGAACCTTCATCGACTTCGGCTTCATATTTACTTAGAATTTGCTTAATCTTTCTTAGTTCATTTTAGTTTTTGGATTTATACTCTTAGTAAACCTTAAAGCATGACTCCTCTGCATGTTCGTTGCCGTCTTTGAAGGAATTAATTCAACCTACAATACGTAAAATTGGTATGTTTCAAATAAATTCTCTATTTGGACGATAATGGGCCTATACGGTTATTGGGTTTCATTAAATTCAATCTTGTTATTTTGTAATAAAATCATATTTTTACGAATAATCTTATTTGTTACATTTATTATAATTAGATGTGAAATCTAAAGGGTGTGAATCTATCAAATATATTCACATTTTAAAAGGTGTAACAAATACATGAAACATATAGTATGTTTATTGTTTGGCGTTTAAGAATGAGAACAAACATGAAATTATATTTGGATATAATTACATTAAGATCTAAAAGGAATGAGATAAAGGGAGCATCGTTGATTGATTCCACCTTCCTCTTTTGCACACATTTAATTGATACTACATCTAATTAATTTACAAGGTTTTAAAATGATAAAAGTAACAAATAATAACATTGTTAATACATACATGTGTAGATATTGGGATTTATACGTGTCGTGATTTATATCTATCGTGTAAATATTTGCTCTATACATACATATATTATTGCCTCAATTCAAGACGCTTAATAGAATTAAATTAAAAATATTATTTCTAAAAGACGTGCCTTAACAATATAAAATGTAAATATAAATATTTAAACATGTATACACATATTTATATATACAACGATTAAGCCAAAACAAATTCCAGTTGATTCAAAAACAAACATTCGTACTACATTAAACCATTCTAATGCATTTGTAAGTACATACATTGTATATGTGTGTAAGTATGTATGTATATGTGCGTGTATAAAGTTTCAATCTGACAAAATAATTTTTTTTCAAATAATAAAAATATCATAACACCAAAATTGCATACATCAAATCCAAATAAATATCAATAGTCCATATATTGTTGGACCGATTAAAAATTCAAACAAAAAATTTAAAATATATTATTATAGGTAATTTTAAAATATAGATTCATAACCATAGCACTATTATATATATGTACTGGTTTTAATTTATCAATTCAAAACAAATCAAATCATTTAACAAATTGTTTAAATTATGTTACTAATTTTATATCATGATGAGACAATAATATATGCCTATAAAATATTGGTAGACATACTATATCTAAGATTTTTTTTTTAGAATACACCTTTTTAGATTTAGCCATTACGTGACACTTTGTTTTAGAATTCACTCTTTAGATCCTCGAATCTACACCCAAATTTGCAAGAGAATGGTGAACCATGTAGATTTTATATTCACTTGATGTTTTTATTTGTTTTGGAGTAGATTTTTTATTTAGAAGAGGAGGAAGCCATGTTCGGCTATGGTGGGGAGAGAAGAAGAGAAAAAGAAACCATTAAATGAAATAAAATTAATGGATTTGTTTTAATATAGAGAACGCAACCTTTCTCATTCTTTTAATTAAAATTTCCCTACGTAATCCTTAATTTTCTCCCACATCACCCTTCTTGTTAACCCAAAAAATGGATCAACACCCTAGATAGAGTGTGAAAGCACCAGCCCTATTTCTCAGAGCAAACAATATAGAATGAAAAAGTAGCAGAAGTAGTAAAGAGATATAAGAATTTTATAGTGGTTCATTTGTTAACGAAGCCTACATCCATTTTATATCTTTTATTAATCGACTGCTATTAAGATTGATTTGATTTACAATATGATTGAATCACCTAAGTTAGATCAAATTACAAGTACTTGGAGGCAGCCGGAGGATCTCAGTTGCTCCTTTGTGACTATTGTGTCGAAGAAGAATAGTAATGGTAGAGTTGCAACAGCCAGTCTAGAGACCCTCATTCTTTTGCAGATATGATGGTATTTATAGGAGTTAGAGAGCATTTGGCCAAGAGCCGCTTCACCAAAAACCCGTATCTATCTTGTAGAGCCGGCATAGGAAATTTGATGGTGTTTGGAGCTAACTTTTTGGATCGGTGTCGATCCAATTGGATTAGATCGGTACCAATCTGAAAAGTTGTGCAATTCTTATACAACCTTCATCCGGTTGGCTTCCTTGTTTAGTGGTGATGCTCTCCATGCAATCTCATAACTTGTTGATCTGTTTTGATAATGATTCATCTATAGAGTTGACTGAACTATAGTTTGAATCGGATAAATCTTTGCTTCCGGGATTTGGATGCTTGAATGTCACCAAACTTGATAGATAAGTTAGGCTGAGCCATATGAATGTGAGGTAAGTGATTTGGTGAAGAAACGATCCAATACTTTGGATCGGATCGACGCCGATCCGAATAATTTGCATATTTTTTGTCTAAAATTTTTGGAGTCCATCTTCTAGTTGTTTTAGGCCTTCGGATCAAGTCCTGCTTCAGTCTAGCTTAATCTGAACGTCTTAACTCCTACTGAATTCTTATTGGTTAAAAATCCAGTGCCCCCTAGAGTATGCTTTCAATGAAAACAAGGCATGCTCTGGAATTGTTTATCTCTAGGTTTCAATTTTAAGGAATTTCGTTGGACTTATCTAACCATCTTGAATAGCTATCTACGAAGTACCAGCTAACTGTTCAATCCGTAGTATTTTTTGTGATTACGAAGTGGTATTGACATAATAATTACCAAGATGAATGCGAACATCGAGTAGGTCGCGCAGGAAAATTTTGGGAGCATTTGAAGGAGTAAATTTGAGCCGGTATCGATCTTATTGGATCGGATCGGTACCGATCCAAATGCTTGATAATTGTTTCAAAACTTGCTCTTTCTTTTCTTTTCTTTAAAAACTTTATACGAGTCGACACTTTACTTCGGTTTATTTCTATTCGATCAGAACCCTTATTTCTCCAGCCGATCCGACCTCTCCAAACCCTAGCTCGCCGATCCAAGCATTTTGTCCATCAAGGAGCTACCGCCATCGATCTACAACACAAGTTCCATTAGCCACCGCTTCCTAAATCCGTTGCCGAGGGTTGGAGCAAGGAACCGCCGCCAAAAATCTCTAATTTCATAAAGACTCCCGATCTGATCCGAGTGAAATCCTAGCATTGGATCTCCCTGAATTAACGGTCGATTTATCTTCTTTAATTCAAAAGTTGCTGATGAAGTTGTGTTAGTGATGGATACGGTCGAAGATTGGAGTTGATTGTGACTTTGTGGAAGAAGATAGCAAAACGAGTCTTGATTTTTTCATGGAACGAAGCTAGGGTTTTGCCTCGGTACTCGACATGTTTTGCTATCTTCAACTTGCACCAAGTTATATAGTAAATCCCGACACAGTGTCTTGCAGATTGATTTTGGTTTTTTTGGAAGGTGATAATAGCTTAGGGTAGTGCCTTGTGTGCGGCTCATGTTGTTATCACCTTCCAAAGAACTAAAATTGACTTATGTTGAGAATTTTTAACTTGATCTGTACCCATTGATTTATATTCACTCGCTTCATATTTGTCCTGTCATTGCATAGTTGGTGCACCTGGAATAGGAAAGGCTTTCCATGGCTCTTCGCACAAGGCATATGTTATCAATCGTTGATCGATAACGGGTAATTATAGAAGAAATGAAATTAACGGGTGATACAGATTTCTCT
The DNA here is from genome assembly GCA_030765085.1 of Allium cepa. Classification (NCBI taxonomy): domain Eukaryota; kingdom Viridiplantae; phylum Streptophyta; class Magnoliopsida; order Asparagales; family Amaryllidaceae; genus Allium; species Allium cepa. Next base: position 1,026,693,254 of record CM060935.1, on the reverse strand, counting down.
TTCTGGTATGAATGAGCCTTCCATATGGAATGGTTTGTTCAAGCATTTAGGACATCGGACCCATTCTCACTTAGATTACACATCACACATACTCCTGGTTAACACTTGGAATCTGATCGGTGATTGGTACACGTTGATTATCTCTCGGATTTCAAGTGTCAACCACGCAAGAGTGTAGTGACCCACCTTTTTGGACGGTTTAAATCAACAATAAACCACACATTTCAACTCAAACCATTAAAAAGAGAGGATTTTTAATGGGGTAAATAAGAAAAGAAGGAAAAAAATATAGAATCTCACAGTGAAATGACAAAATATAATGATCAAATAAACAGTTCATGATGCTGTTTTACAAATAACATTTGATTACACTTTTATAATACAATCTGAGTTATACATACAACAGATAAAATAGTATAATGCAGTGGAACAACATGATGCAGTGGAATATATATATATAATACTAAACTCTGTCTTCGTCCTCTGGAATAAAGTCTTCAACACTGAAAAGCTCAAGCTGACTTGAGCGTAATGAAAAGAAAAATCACTCGAGTCAGAACTAAAAGATCTCGTGTGAGTTAAATAAATAGTAAATGTGAATGTAACGGCTTCAGAGATGTTTATGGGATTTTACATCTCCTATCCAGTGTATAATGTGCGTGCAATGTTCGAGATTTCCATCTCCTAAGCATCCATTAAACTATTTGTATGTAGTAATATACACTATATGTATAATGTCTATCAGTATAGTAAAGTATTAAAATAGCATTAAGGCATCACACGTACTCCCTTAATACATATTATAAATGCCTAGTCTATACAGTGTTGTAAAATCCACCAAATTGGTGGCCTATCAGGGAGTATCCCATAGATACGACATAAAACAAATCATGGTGGGCTCAATAAGGTAGATGACAAGGCACGTGAAGCTATACCCTGGGTAGGATTCTATTGTTTTACACTTTCGGCCCGGTGGTAACGCATAGCCGTAGCTACCGCCCACCTTGAAACAACACTCCCATAATAAATCGAGGGTGGCCACCAATCAATCACAAAAGTAAGAGGTATGGCATCGAAGAAGTGTGTCTGATCGGAGGAGCGACTTCACTTGGCCCGTCAGTTGCTCCTGTTTTAGTCATCTTATTTAGGGCTCACTTCATACCTCAACATAGTAGCGTCGCCAAACAATCAAACTTCGTTCTGGATACTCTATCATGTACAAGGTTGTTAAAGTGGTTTCGGTATTGGTAGAGAGTATGACAATATCCGACCCCGGTCTCTTTAACAATCAAACGTTTACATTTTCACACCGTGGCCATTTCATAAACATTCATAACAATAATCCAAAAAACAGTTTATACTTCATATCAAGATATTCATATACTTTTTCCAAAACTATAAACATATTCATAAATGCCAAGGAAGATTTATTCAAACAATTTCAAAAATAATTTATATATCTTACTTAAACCATTTATAAACTATTTAAATGCTTTAAAACCATTTATAAAGCTATTTAAAATTTCAAAACAGTTTACAACTCTTCCCTCTTTTATAACTTTTACACAAATTCCTTTAAGCGCTTCCAAATCTATTTATACAAGTTCTTTTATAAACCCTTTATAAAATCATTTAAAACCTTTATAACTCCTTTATAAAACCATTATAAAATCCTTTATAAAAATCCTTTATAAAATCCGTTTATAAAATCCTTTATAAAATCTCTTACAAAACTTTTACGAAAGTCTAAAATCTTTTACAAAAATCTTTATCTATTAAAGTTATTATAAATTACTACATTCATTATATTAAATTAAATTTATAAATAAATCTTTCAAACTATGTTATATATTTTATTAAATGTTAATTCATTATTTTAAAAAATTATCTATTCAAGTTATTGTATAAAATCTGTATTTGTTTATTAAATTAAAACCATATTTATTATATTAAACTAAAACTCAATTTATTATATTAAATTAAGACTAAATTTATTTTATTAAATAAAAATAAATTTATTATGTTAGTAGATAATCATAGCTTTCAGGAACATCACGAACCATCAAATTTGGACACCAAATGGAAAAGATATGCTCAAATTACCAACAACATTTAGCATAGAAAGTCACAGTTTTACGGTGACAGGGCAGCGAGTTTGAATTGGGTTTTTTGACCCTTTATGCTTAAAATATTCGAAAGTATTTAACATCAAAGTTATCACACTCTTTTCAAGCTTTCCAGAATTTCAAAGAAAATCAAATTCCGATTTTAAACGTAAGAGATATGCACAATTATTGACAACGATTCACAAATGAACATACAGCAAACAAAATTGAGATTTCTTACCTTGAAATCTCAATCTAAGTTAGAAAATGTGAGTTAAATAAAAATAAATTTATTAATATAGAACCATATAAAATATTTTATTAAGTTAAAATTTTAAATTATTAAAATTACATGTTTCAAACTAAATAAAATTATATGTTAAAATCTTAAGATTACATTTACATAATTTTAAACTTTAAACATATAAAATAATTTATTTTCCAAATATATGTTTTAAATTAATCATGAAGTCAAATTTACAAATCAAAGTTCTCAAACCAAACATCCTTTATAATTTTAGAAAATAATTTCAAACCGACCAATGGTGTTCTTATAAAATTTTCTACCCTATGGTCAAATGATATGGAAATATATCATTTTAATCCGCAATAAATTTAAATTTACGGATATATATCATTTCAACTCATATCCCAAATCACAATATTCCAAATCCATAAAATTGCTTGGGTTTATCATTTCAATCTATGATGATTTTTCCCTAATCTATAAGATCGTTCAGGTACGTATCATTTCAGCCCATAATGATTTTTCTAACAATAATTAAAGGAACTTGTAGTGTGATAACAAAGTATAAAATAAACATAATATCAAATCATTCAAAATGTCAATAATTAAGCATCTATCATAATCATCATTCAAATCAACCAACAAATCACAACAATTAACTGGTTATGACTATCAGGTATTTAACTAGCAATTTGAATTCAATATTAATTAAAATGGAAATTCAATTCAATAAATTCAATTTCAATTAAATGTCAAATTAAGCTACCAAACAGCACCCAATAATGTTATCATCACATTATAAAATTAACTCAACTAACATAAGGTGGATTAGTATTTGTGAGTGGGTTAAATCACTCACTTTTGATTTCAAGTCGATTTAAAATCCAAATGAAGGCCCAAATTTAAATAGTCTCAGAATCCAACCAAACTATTTCCATGTCGTCCGAAATTTTGATACGATTGTAAACAAGAAACCGCTTCCAAATCTAAGCTCGTATGAAAAGGTTATGGATGCTAGAACGTTTAAATTAAAATAAAGTAAGGGTATTATTATAATTAGCATTATCTCCTAAATCAAACCCTACGGTCGCGTACAATCGAACCACTAACTTCAGCCGCACCTTCTCCCACGTCACCGCGCCACCTCCGATTAGCTTTGACCAAACCAGCCAAGGCTGTTGGCCTCCATGTCCTAGGCCGCACCTACACGTGGCCTCACGACCACCCCACAGCCGCCAGAGGCGGTGGACCGCCGTCGCCTTCTCCTCCAGTTTGCCTTGAATCTGAGCACTTCCAGACCTAAGTAGCCATACAGATGAACTCGCCTCGACGACCTCTACACACTTCAATTTCCCGATCGTCAAACGAGTGAAGATCCACCTTGAAATCGCAAGCCGTAATATGGACAGTCGAGGCTTCTTCATCGTTTTCTGGTCAAATGATGGATCAAATCAAAAATGAATTGCAGGGGTAGATTGTGTTCGTCAAGAGCTTTCCAACAAAATATAATTTGATATGGTTTTGAGGAGGTTGGTTTTTCGATTTTGGTTTGAAATTGAAACTAGGGTTTTGAATTGTCTCCGGAGGAGATGTGAAAGAAATGTACGTACAAAAAATAGAAAGTAAAAGGCTGCTAGAGTTTGTAACAGCCTATATATAGACAGATCTGGATTAGAATGAATAGACAAATCAAATTGGGTCGAAGCGATAACGAAAACTGAAAAGCCTGTTTCGCTCTCGAAATGAAAATAGGTCATCCAATATATTAAAATATACATTTTTTATTTTTAAATTTAATGGAACTAAATTCAAATCCAAATTCCATTGTATAAAGAAGTTAGCATTTAAAATTAGATTATATTCATTTAAATTCCTTTAATTGATTTCTATGCATTTTGAACCCACATGATCAAACGATAAGTCTGATCGCTACGAAACTTGAAATCCTATAATAATTCACTGTTACGGATCTGATGAAACTAGTTACGTTGAAATCCGAGACAGTGGCCAAAATGGCTAATTTTCACGTTAATTAAATAAATTATTATTAAATAGATTTAATCAACTTTAAATTCAAATTTAAAAGTTAACAAATTTATCATTCCTAATTGCATATTAACTTACAATCTTTTAAAATAAATTTTCCAAGTCAAACTAAATATTCATAGTGCGCTAATTTCAATGTTCAGTTACAACTATAATAAAATCCCGGTTAATTATATTTAAATTTAAATCAATTTCTTTTATTTCGAATTACACTCTTATTATTGAATCGACTATTACCTTATGAATATTGTAACAACCCTGTATTTTGTGATTTATTTCTTTTGTATATTTTAATTAAATTTTGATTTAAAAACTTATTTATTTTTTCTTGAATGATTAATTTTGTTACTTTAAATATAAACTTTAGTTTTGATATGAATTATCATTCCAAAGCATGACTAAATTTTTTTTTCCAAAAAGTGAATTTTGGTCAAATTAATCAAACTTTGACTTTTAATTTAAATTTTTAAAAGTTTGAAAATTTAAATTTTATCTTTTATTATGAAAGTACATAAAATTTTAAGAACACTGCTTTTCGTTTCGTTGAAAACGGATTTAAATTGCAAAATTTATACTGTTTTCAATATTGTGTGTATATTGGGTTATTCAGCAATAGTCTTTATTTTAAATTTTATAAATGACATTTTATTTGATATATCTTATTCCAAATTGTATATTTATGTTATATTATGTATACTTTTACTTTTGGATATTTTTAAAATGATAATAGAATTTTTCAAAAATTTACTGTATTTATTTCCTATTTTTTAAGGCTGTTTTCTTATTTTCTGCTATTTTCTTCATTAAAATTATATTTAAATTTTTTTGTTTTGTTTTGTGAATGTACTTTTATTTTATATTATTATTTATTTTTAAAAATATATTACAAGCTCATATGAATTTTCTAAAATTTATTTCATGTAATTTCAAATTTTCTAGACTAGTTTACTATTTTAGCTATTTTCTTTAATTTAACTTTATATATTTAATAAATATTATATATGTATATATATCTATATTTTGATAAATTTTCGAAATATATCTTTTATTATTATTAACTCTAGAATATCAAGTTATGTAAACAAATTTAAGAAGTTTGAAAGGTTTAAAGGCTAAGAAACGTAATGTCGTTTCACGTTTCTTTTACAGTTTCTTTTGTCATCAATTCATCAGTTATTTTAGCCACTCCTTACTTTATTTATTTATTTTATACATTTACTTTTATTTTCTGTGTTTATACTTTATTAATATTAATTTTATATGTATTTTGATTAAAAATAGATTTTTTTCAAAGATTATTTGGGTTGTTTCAATTTATTTAGCCTAGTTTCACATATATTGATATTTTCTTTATATAAATTATATAATTTAAAATGTATTTATTTATTTTTCTTATTTACATTATTTCTGAGATTATTTATCTATTTTATTAGGTTTTTTTATGTATTTACAAAATAGAAAAGAGAAATTTGAAAGGCCTTAAACTTTCTATCTTCCTGTGGGCCTTTATAGTCCACCCTTTTACTTTTAATCTAACCTTTCACCAATTAACTCTAACTATTCCTCATTTTTTTTCTCCAGCCAACTTCCTCCTGTTATTCATGAATTTTCAAAGCTCTAAAACCCTAAAAATCATGGCCTCCATCTTGAAGAAAAAAATTTAGGTAAACTCCTCTTTTCTTTCTACTTTTTCTCCTATTTCTATGCAAATTTGCCTTGCTTTCTCCCCTGATTGGAGCGGCTTTCCCCCTTGCTCCACGGCCACCACCCCCTTCCATCTCTTCCCGACCATCACCACCATCTAAGCCTACAACCATGACCATGGCCGAACACCCCTTGATGGTCAAACTCTTCCAAATGCAACCAAAAGCCTAGATCTATGCTTGTTTGGCCTTTTCTTGCTCATCCACTTCAACCACCACCCTAGCAGCAACCACCACCTCTGACCTGATCATCACACACCCCTCCAACCTCTGTCCAGATCTTAAACATCAAGAGCGGAGCCAAACAATGCATGTAGATGAGCCTTGTGGTGCACCAAAACTACACTATGTTGCCTAGTCTCTTGATATTCTTATGTTGTAACTTCCTCCACATGTTCTAGCCTTTATGCCATGCATTTCTATGATCAAACCTGAGCCGAAGTCATGTCAAACCTGACCTAAATAAACCCCTAGGTCGTGCAAAAGAATAGAGAAAGCAAGGCAAAAGTCATTGCATTCATATCTCTTTTTATTCCTTTTTATTTCAAAGTTATTTCATATCTAGTTTTATTGAATTTGTGTTTGTTTGGATATTTTGTTTTGGGTTGTAACACAAGTTCTAAGCTTGGATCTCTTCCCACTTGAGCCTATTGTTCTGTCATCGTGCCTTCTGGAATCAGTTGTGTCATTGGTATTGAAATCTCCAGCCATAAAAGGTGAGTAAAACTCACACGATGTTTATACTTATGCAGTTGTGAAACAACAACAATTGAATGTGTAGAATTTTATGTGATGTTATAACTGACTGTGGTTATTTATATATGATGTTAAACCTGTTAAATTTCATGTCATATCATCTGTTATTATATATATGTTGTTACTGTTCATTCATATCTGTTTATCACCATTCCAAGTTCCCTGTAGACTAGAATCACTATGGGTTGAAATGATACATACCCGAACGGACTTTAGAATAGGGAAAAATCGTTATGGGCTGAAATGATAGGCCTGAATGATTTTCAAATTTATTTCTTTTATTTGGGACTGTGGGTTTGAAATGATAAAACCCGTATTTTTCTTTGTAAATTACGGGTTGAAATGATATATTACCCGTATCACTTTACCTAGCGTAGAAAATTATATACAGGCCCGTAGTTAAAATATGTTTTTCTAAAATGTTTAAAATATTTTAGAAATGTAATTATTATAATATTTTGATTTAAAATTTATTAAAAATAAATTTTGTAAAGTATTATTGATTTTCTGAACAATTGTAAGTGAAACGAATTAATGAAAAGTTAGAAAATTTTGAACGTAAGTTATTTTGGAAAATTTGATTTAATTATAATTGGAAATTAAATTGAATATGAAATTATGATAAATTTATGATAATTTGAATTTAAATGAATTAAAAGTGATTTTATATCATATTAATGATTTTTAACAAATTTGAAATGTGAATGAAAGAATATTTTAAGTTGAAATTGTGAAATATAACTAAAATTGGAAATTTATGAAATTGACTTAAAAGTGAACTTTTAGTTAAGTAAATAAAAATAAAATTAAGTTATATTTGAGAATTTGAACTTAAGTGTTAAGTTGAAATTTAATGTAATGGATTTAAAATTGAACATTGCAATTTAATAAGTGAATTATTATTAAATCTTGATTTTTGAATGGAAATTTAACTTTATAAGATCATGAACTTGAGGAAAAATTAAATGATGTTATAAATGTGAAATTGTATGATAAGTTAAAAATGTTTTAAATAAAAATATAATTGGTTAAGAAATTATATTGAATATTTGTAGATAATTGACTGTATTTTTGAAATGCTATTAATTACAATGTAAATGATATTACAGCATTTGAAAATGCTGTAGTTGTTGATAATGAACTAAAAAGCTAAATTGAATTAAAAGCTATTATAACAATTTTTGTAAGTGCTATAAATTGTTGAATTTATCTAAGTTTATTCGAAATTTAAGTAAACCCTATTACAACATTTTAAAATGTTGTCTTTTGTTAAATTGAACTGTTTTGAATGTATTTTTCCGTAGCGTTTTCTAAATGCCACGAAAAGTGAATTTTCACTGCTTTGATAAACTTAAGTGAATAAATGAACTTTGAAAGTCGAAAATTTTGAAACTTTAATAATTTAATTATTAAACATAATAACTTCATTTTAATGATTAAAAATGATATTTGGAATATATACTGTTTTGAAATATGGATTGAAATGATATTTTAAATTGAATAAAATGAATAATGATTTGAAATGAATGTGGTTTCAAAAAGATATGATATTTTGATATATTAAATGATTAAAAAGTGGTTTTGAAAACATATGATATTTTGATATATTAAAATGGTTTGAAAATGGAGTTTTGAAAGATATGATATTTTGATATTAAAATGATTTGAAAAGAAGATCCGAAAGATATGATATTTTGAAATGATTTAATTTTTATTTTGATAAAGATTTGGGTTGAAATGATATTTTATTTTGGAGTATAAATATTGTTTTAAAAGTTATAACTACGGGTTATAATAACGATTGGTTGTTAAAGAGACCGGGATCGGATATTGTCTTATAGCCGGCCAATACCGAAAACCACTTTAACAACTGTGTACGCGGTGGAGATTTCCAGAATGAAGTAGGATGGTGACGACGTTCTCGAGGTATATTACATGGACCCAACTCCCATGAGTTGGCATATATGACTAAAACAGGAGCTATACCGGGCTACACAAAGGTTCGCACCCTTTCATCGAGCATGCTCCATCGGAAACCATTATATTACTGTTGTGATTCGATTCGGTGGCGCCACTTTGATTCGGGGGTATTGTTCGAGGTGGGCGGAAGCTGCTGGCTTGCCGTCACCACCGGTCCGGGAGTGCAAACGGTGTATCCACCCTGGCATTGCCTCGCGTGCCGTTTCATATCCTTATATCGAGCCCACTACGATTTTGGTTTTAAAGATCCGACCGCGTTAAGGTTCACCATCCCCTTAACGCTATTTTCTATATGATTATACTTTACTGATTAGACACTACTATATATAGCGCAATATACTACATAGTAAATAGTTTAACGGATCCTTAGAGGATGGGAGGTCCCAAGCATCTTCTAATTTACTTGTACCTTTACTACAGTTCACTTGAGTTGGTTTACATTGTATAAGTATGTATGTCCTGACTCGAGTGTTTGTATTTTTATTTACGCTCGTGTCAGCCTGAGTTATTCACAGATTTGGATTTCCACTTTCTGGAGATTGGAATTGCTGGAGATTATCTACTTTTCAAGTTTATCTTTTGAAATCTGTTGTTCCTTTCAGCTCTTGTATTAGTTGACATCTATGAAGTGAGACTTCTTTTGTACTTTATTTCCTCTGTTGTATTTTATGTAACTCTGATATTTTTATATAGTAGCTTCATGAACTACTATCTCTTTTTACTTCCGTTGCATTATTATTACTCTGTGTCTGTGATCTGTGATTTTTATTTACTGTATATTCTGAGATTTGCCAAATTTTTAATTACAACGCGGTATTTTGAGCAATTCAATTGCGGCATGAGTGTCTACCTATACACTTATAATGGATGCGAATGGTTGAAAATACTGGGTCGTTACAGTTGGTATCAGAGCTTTGGTAGCTCTAGGCAAAACTCAGCATATGGAGTGAATGTATTTACAGAACCACTTACATTCGAGTTTGAATCTCTTCCTTTTTGACTCAATTCCTTTGAATTTTGGAACATTCCCTACGATTCCAAAATCCATTCGTATCCTTCACTATTCATCTTCTTTTGACTCTGGAGTATTTCATAACTCCGCTTCGAATGATCTTTCTAGTAAGTCGGCAGTCACGCCAATTTCAAATTGAATTGAAAAAAGAAGGGGGAAAACTCCTTTACAAATTAGCATCGATTCACCAGAGATTTATATCTATCCTTGGTTTAGATGCTAATATCTTTTGTTATTCCAAACTCTAACTCTCAAGATCAAATGTAGATTTACCCTAGAAAATCCATATTGATCTTATTCTTTAAAGTCAAGGTTGACCCGGTTAAGGTTGCCCGTGATTTATTTAAGTTAATCCACCTCCCTATTTTGTTATTTAATCATCTTGTCTTTTGTTTCCAATCTATTCTTCTAAACATTTTGAATTGTACTTGTATATCTATGTTTTGTTTTATATATTGTGTTGTTTGGGTTGTTGATGTTGATTTGGGTTTCCGATCGATTCGTCTGATCAACGCTATCGATAGGATTTCTAAAACACTTTGACAGAACAAACTGACACGATATTATTTTAAAATTTGGTCAATGAAATAAAATTTTGATATATAAGTAAATTTATGGAACTTAATAAACTGATTTAAATTGATTATTTAAAGTGATAATACTTTATCATTTATTGTTCTATAAATGAATTTATAAATAGTTGTTTATAAATTGATTTGGGAATTGAAATGAATTTAGAACAAGAAATTTGAGAATTTGATTTCCAATGGTTTCAAACCTTTTGTTTAAAAAGTTTTAAAAGGGATATATTATTTAAAGTATTTTCAAATAGAAATTTGTTTCCAAAGAATTTTAAATTTTAAAATTAGTGCTCTTCTCATTGTCGCTGGGAAATAACTTCGGTGATGATCGCAACATCATCGACGTTCATTTTCGAGTTTCGAAGTGAAGAGACTGTTCAGTAGTCTTGCTACAGTTTTGTTTCGGGGGAATTTAATTGATTTGAATTTCTAAAATATGACTTGATTTATAATATATATAGATATATGATTGAAATTTGATTTGACATATTATATATATATTATTACTTATCTCTAAATGGTTTGGAGAAATCGGAAATACAATTCTTAAATTTTATTTTAAATAATAATTTCAATTATAAAAATAGAATCAAAAATTTGGATAAATGATTAAAACTTGAGAATTGAATTGGAAAGTTTTATTTGTATAATATAATTGCATTCAAATATAACTTACCTTAATTTCAGAAGTTAACAATGTAATTGGATAATATACAATATAAAAAGATTTTATAAATGAAATTTGAGTGGTTATAATAAATGTTATACACTTAAATTTTAATTATAAAATGATTAACAAAGGTAAATATAATAAAGGGTAATTGAATAACTTACAATAAAATGATGTTAAAAGAACTAAGAATGAAAGAAAGCAGTTATAATAAGTGTAAGTATGTTTAACATAAGTGATAAATATAGTGAGAGGAATAAATTTAATTTTAATTAGGAATGAAGAAGAATTAAATTTATTAAGTATATTGTGAGTGTAATAAATGATTATTTTTCAAACCCATGGTTTTAAAAATTGTTAATTTAAGATGATTGGATAATAAGATAATGAAATTTGGGATAGTTAAGATTTATTTAACTTTTGTAAAGATTTATTCTCTATTTAAGTTGAAATTTCCATGCTTTCAAATTTATTTCCTTATTTTGTTTTTCAAACTATCTTTTGGTTGTCCTTATCATCCTTATCTTGCTACAGACTGGTATAGGCATCTTTCTATAATCTTTGATAATCTTTAGTACTCATTTGAATCTATTTTGCGTGTTTGAGTTCTTGATTTTGGAGAATTTTGGAAAGATCATCTCCACCTTGTTAAACATACCTGTAACAATAGTTATCAGGTATAATTTAAGTCTCCTTGTCATCTTGTCCTAATCTTATTTCACTCTATTTTTTTTTCTGTGTTTTCCCGTACCTCATTCCTTTTCGGGGACGAAAAGTTTTGAGTGGGGGAGAGTGTAACAACCCTGTATTTTGTGATTTATTTCTTTTGTATATTTTAATTATTTTAATTAAATTTTGATTTAAAAACTTATTATTATTTTTTAATGATTAATTTTGTTACTTTAAATATAAACTTTAGTTTTGATATGAATTATCATTCCAAAGCATGACCAAAAAAAATATTTTCCAAAAAGTGGATTTTGGTCAAATTAATCAAACTTTGACTTTTAATTTAAATTTTTAAAAGTTTGAAAATTTAACTTTTATCTTTTATTATGAAAGTACATAAAATTTTAAGAACACTGCTTTTCGTTTCGTTGAAAACGGATTTAAATTGCAGAAGTTATACTGTTTTCAATATTGTGTGTATATTGGGTTATTCAGCAATAGTCTTTATTTTAAATTTTATAAATGACATTTTATTTGATATATCTTATTCCAAATTGTATATTTATGTTATATTATGTATACTTTGACTTTTGGATATTTTTAAAATGATAATAGAATTTTTCAAAAATTTACTGTATTTATTTCCTATTTTTTAAGGTTGTTTTCTTATTTTCTGCTATTTTCTTCATTAAAATTATATTTAAATTTTTTTGTTTTGTTTTGTGAATGTACTTTTATTTTATATTATTATTTATTTTTAAAAATATATTACAAGCTCATATGAATTTTCTAAAATTTATTTCATGTAATTTCAAATTTTCTAGACTAGTTTACTATTTTAGCTATTTTCTTTAATTTAACTTTATATATTTAATAAATATTATATATATATATACATATATATATTTTGATAAATTTTCGAAATATTATCTGTTATTATTATTAATTCCAGAATATCAAGTTATGTAAACAAATTTAAGAAGTTTGAAAGGTTTAAAGGCTAAGAAACGTAGTGTCGTTTCACGTTTCTTTTACAGTTTCTTTTGTCATCAATTCATCAGTTATTTTAGCCACTCCTTACTTTATTTATTTATTTTATACATTCACTTTTATTTGCTGTGTTTATACTTTGTTAATATTAATTTTATATGTATTTTGATTAAAAATAGATTTTTTTTCAAAGATTATTTGGGTTGTTTCAATTTATTTAGCCTAGTTTCACATATATTGATATTTTCTTTATATAAATTATATAATTTAAAATGTATTTATTTATTTTTCTTATTTACATTATTTCTGAGATTATTTATCTATTTTATCAGGTTTTTTTATGTATTTACAAAATAGAAAAGAGAAATTTGAAAGGCCTTAAACTTTCTATCTTCCTATGGGCCTTTATAGTCCACCCTTTTACTTTTAACCTAACTTTTCACCAATTAACCCTAACTATTCGTCATTTTTTTCTCCAGCCAACTTCCTCCTATTATTCACGAATTTTCGAAGCTCCAAAACCCTAAAAATCATGGCCTCCATCTTGAAGAAAAAAATTTAGGTAAACTCCTCTTTTCTTTCTACTTTTTCTCCTATTTCTATGCAAATTTGCCTTGCTTTCTCCCCTGATTGGAGCGGCTTTCCCCCTTGCTCCATGGCCACCACCCCCTTCCATCTCTTCCCGACCATCACCACCATCTAAGCCAACAGCTATGACCATGGCCGAACACCCCTTGATGGTCAAACTCTTCCAAATGCAACCAAAAGCCTAGATCTATGCTTGTTTGGCCTTTTCTTGCTCATCCACTTCAACTACCACCCTAACCACCACCATAGCAGCAACCACCACCTCTGACCTGATCATCACACACCCCTCCAACCTTTGTCCAGATCTTAAACATCAAGAGCGGAGCCAAACAATGCATGTAGATGAGCCTTGTGGTGCACCAAAACTACACTATGTTGCCTAGTCTCTTGATATTCTTATGTTGTAACTTCCTCCACATGTTCTAGCCTTTATGCCATGCATTCCTATGATCAAACCTGAGCCAAAGTCATGTCAAACCTGACCTAAATAAACCCCTAGGTCGTGCAAAAGAATAGAGAAAGCAAGGCAAAAGTCATTGCATTCATATCTCTTTTTATTCCTTTTTATTTCAAAGTTATTTCATATCTAGTTTTATTGAATTTGTGTTTATTTGGATATTTTGTTTTGGGTTGTAACACAAGTTCTAAGCTTGGATCTCTTCCCACTTGAGCCTATTGTTCTGTCATCGTGCCTTCTGGAATCAGTTGTGTCATTGGTATTGAAATCTCCAGCCATAAAAGGTGAGTAAAACTCACATGAGTTTATACTTATGCAGTTGTGAAAAAACAACAATTGAATGTGTAGAATTTTATATGATGTTATAACTGACTGTGATTATTTATATATGATGTTAAACCTGTTAAATTTCATGTCATATCATCTGTTATTATATATATGTTGTTACTGTTCATTCATATCTGTTTATCACCATTGCAAGTTCCCTGTAGACTAGAATCACTATGGGTTGAAATGATACATACCCGAACGGACTTTAGAATAGGGAAAAATCGTTATGGGCTGAAATGATAGGCCTGAATGATTTTCAAATTTATTTCTTTTACTTGGGACTGTGGGTTTGAAATGATAAAACCCGGATTTTTCTATGTAAATTACGGGTTGAAATGATATATTACCCGTATCACTTTACCTAGCGTAGAAAATTATATACAGGCCCGTAGTTAAAATATGTTTTTCTAAAATGTTTAAAATATTTTAGAAATGTAACTATTATAATATTTTGATTTAAAATTTATTAAAAATAAATTTTGTAAAGTATTATTTATTTTCTGAACAATTGTAAGTGAAATGAATTAATGAAAAGTTAGAAAATTTTGAACGTAAGTTATTTTGGAAAATTTGATTTATTTATAATTGGAAATTAAATTGAATATGAAATTATGATAAATTTATGATAATTTGAATTTAAATGAATTAAAAGTGATTTTATATCATATTAATGATTTTTAACAAATTTGAAATGTGAAATGAAAGAATATTTTAAGTTGAAATTGAGAAATATAACTAAAATTGGAAATTTATGAAATTGACTTAAAAGTGAACTTTTAGTTAAGTAAATAAAAATAAAATTAAGTTATATTTGAGAATTTTAACTTAAGTGTTAAGTTGAAATTTAATGTAATGGATTTAAAATTGAACATTGCAATTTAATAAGTGAATTATTATTAAATCTTGATTTTTGAATGGAAATTTAACTTTATAAGATCATGAACTTGAGGAAAAATTAAATGATGTTATAAATGTGAAAATGTAAGATTTTATAAGTTAAAAATGTTTTAAATAAAAATATAATTGGTTGAGAAATTATATTGAATATTTGTAGATAATTGACTGTATTTTTGAAATGCTATTAATTACAATGTAAATGATATTACAGCATTTGAAAATGCTGTAGTTGATGATAATGAACTAAAAAGCTAAATTGAATTAAAAGCTATTATAACAATTTTTGTAAGTGCTATAAATTGTTGAATTTAACTAAGTTTATTCGAAATTTAAGTAAACCCTATTACAACATTTTAAAATGTTGTCTTTTGTTAAATTGAACTGTCTGAATGTATTTTTCCATAGCGTTTTCTAAATGCCACGAAAAGTGAATTTTCACTGCTTTGATAAACTTAAGTGAATAAATGAACTTTGGAAGTCGAAAATTTTGAAAATTTAATAATTTAATTATTAAACATAATAACTTCATTTTAATGATTAAAAATGATTTTTGGAATATATACTGTTTTGAAATATGGATTGAAATGATATTTTAAATTGAATAAAATGAATAATGATTTGAAATGAATGTGGTTTCAAAAAGATATGATATTTTGATATATTAAATGATTGAAATGTGGTTTTGAAAACATATGATATTTTGATATATTAAAATGGTTTGAAAATGGAGTTTTGAAAGATATGATATTTTGATATTAAAATGATTTGAAAAGAAGATCCGAAAGATATGATATTTTGAAATGATTTAATCTTTATTTTGATAAAGATTTGGTTGAAATGATATTTTATTTTGAAGTATAAATATTGTTTTAAAAGTTATAACTACAGGTTATAATAACGATTGGTTGTTAAAGAGACCGGGATCGGATATTGTCTTATAGCCGGCCAATACCGAAAACCACTTTAACAACTGTGTACGCGGTGGAGATTTCCAGAATGAAGTAGGATGGTGACGACGTTCTCGAGGTATATTACATGGACCCAACTCCCGTGAGTTGGCATATATGACTAAAACAGGAGCTATACCGGGCTACACAAAGGTTCGCACCCTTTCATCGAGCATGCTCCATCGGAAACCATTCTATTACTGTTGTGATTCGATTCGGTGGCGCCACTTTGATTCGGGGGTATTGTTCGAGGTGGGCGGAAGCTGCTGGCTTGCCGTCACCACCGGTCCGGGAGTGCAAACGGTGTATCCACCCTGGCATTGCCTCGCGTGCCGTGTCATATCCTTATATCGAGCCCACTACGATTTTGGTTTTAAAGATCCGACCGCGTTAAGGTTCACCATCCCCTTAACGCTATTTTCTATATGATTATACTTTACTGATTAGACACTACTGTATATAGCGCAATATACTACATAGTAAATAGTTTAACGGATCCTTAGAGGATGGGCGGTCCCAAGCATCTTCTAAGTTACTTGTACCTTTACTACAGTTCACTTGAGTTGGTTTACATTGTATAAGTATGTATGTCCTGACTTGAGTGTTTGTATTTTTATTTACGCTCGTGTCAGCCTGAGTTATTCATAGATTTGGATTTCCACTTTCTGGAGATTGGAATTGCTGGAGATTATCTACTTGTCAAGTTTATCTTTTGAAATCTATTGTTCCTTTCAGCTCTTGTATTAGTTGACATCTATGAAGTGAGACTTCTTTTGTACTTTATTTCCTCTGCTGTATTTTATGTAACTCTGATATTTTTATATAGTAGCTTCATGAACTACTATCTCTTTTTACTTCCGCTGCATTATTATTACTCTGTGTCTGTGATCTGTGATTTTTATTTACTGTATATTCTGAGATTTGCCAAATTTTTAATTACAACACGGTATTTTGAGCAATTCAATTCCGGCATGAGTGTCCACCTATACACTTATAATGGATGCGAATGGTTGAAAATACCGGGTCGTTACAAATATAATTAATATTAGTTTACATTTTATTACATTCATATTCTACAGTTACCGTCCTTTACCATATTAACTGCAATAGTTAATTACATTAATTCCAACTGATTTATAATTAATTTCAAACGGATTAGATATCAAGATAATAACAAAACAATTGTTATACATTATCACCCCTGTTAACCTATTGTTTACGAACAGGATTGATAAATTACTTACCAAATATTGACTCATTCTATATAAACAAATTTCAATTAATTACATATGATTTCTCTTTTTTAGTATAATATTGAATTATTCCTTATTTACAATTATAACCAATTTAAGTTTACAATTGTTTCAATTAATTGAAATTACATTAAAATAATTGTTTATAACATTCAAACAGCATTATTAAATCATATTTTCTCATTAATAAATCATAAATTTAAATTTCTCACAATATTAATATTTCAAAATATTATTTAAAATTAATATTTTTAATTATCAAAAAATTACGGGTCATTACAAAGGGTATATGGTTTAGAGACTAGGCATACCAAGCCATTTTGAACACAAGCTCATCTCCTTTTAAAGTGGAGTCATTGTCGATACCAACTGGATCCGCCGCTTCCATAACTTCAGGTCAATATGGTCATCTGATTCCAGTCGTTCCCATCGTCCATCGCACTCCTTCTAATTTCAGATTCTTACTTGATCCTCCAAGGAAAGCTCCTACAATTCTTGCACAACGAGATGTTGTGAAGCATTTTCTTGCAATATAGTATCCCAAGGATGACGTACTTCTGTTATCGAGAGGAGAATTTGCTCAAAGACCACCTTTTGGATACGTGGCTTGCCACCGATATATGTGCATATATGGTGTATGCCCTCATTCAATCACTTCTTAATGAAAACACTTTAGAACATAGGGTTGGCCCCATTCCAGATTCTTCTAAATGGATACGCCATGTTGACTTTCTTATATGTTATGTTCATGCAAATGCTTAATTGTGCCTCGAGCTTCGTCAAGCTGCAGCATCTTCTATTGTTCAAGAAGAAAGAGGCTAATCTATCACTTGTTTATATTGAAGTGTAGCGTAGCCGAAAATTTATACTAGAACTTCTGAGCAAAGTTCCTTCATTTAAAGATCAGTTCCTTTTTGCTAAGTATCCAGAAGGATTCAATCATTTATGGACTATGGGGGTAAGTCTCCTTCACCATTCTCGAAGTTTCTTTTAATTGCTATAATTTTTCTAAACAGTCATATATTCCTTGCAGTTCTTTCGAAAATTAACAAGGACCCGACACTCAACACCATCTTAGTACCTTGAAAGTGGTTGATGCACAGGGGTGCACGATTAGATTCTTGGTCACAGATGAGAACCTTCGCTAATGTGGGCTTTCACATCATGGGAGATCCATTGGATTCTTTAGCACTCCTTCATGCTCTAAAGCTCGAACCCATTCTATTTCCTCTTCTTATGACTTTGGTGAAGATGATGAATAAAGTGGTCCATCCGATGGGTCAAAGAAGATTCTTGAGGATATCCAAATTCAAGTCGGGGTTGACAGTCCACCCAAGAAACCATCGATTCTAAAAGAGAAAAAGTAAGAGTTTATTCAACTAAAGGGCAAGGTTCCGCTTATTGAAGAGAAGGAAGAAGGAGAAATCAATATGGAGAGTCCTCTAAATGAGGAAGAAATAGATTGGGACACTGATGAGGGTGATGTTAAATTAGGCAACAAGACCTCGGAATTAAGCCCTGGTCATGCACCCTTACCTTCTTTGAAAGAGCCTATTAAAGGAGCTTCTCCCAAGACTGAACCTACATCCAACTCTCGGCCGGAAGGTTATGACATTGATTTGGGATATTCAAGTGACACTTTTGTGAATATGAGTGACTTGATGGATTACTTTACTTCGAAAGGGTTGCCTTCCCAGTCTACTCAGATCATCCCTATAGGAAGCAATGTCGTGAATGTTAGTTGGTGATCGATCTTATTTGTGTATTACGCTTGGGTCATTAAATTGCAACACACACTTAATTAGGATCACACACTTTATATTATTATTATTTTCTAGGATGTTTTAGTTCATTAAACGCCTTTTTCCTAGAGCCATGTTATCGCTTGCTGCAGGAATCATGTTTCATGGTCTTTACAATGATCATGTCATGTTTTGGAGTCTCAGCATATATAGAGACACTCTTTATGGTACCATGCTCTCTGGGAGACTGACGAGGAGAGGAAAAGTAGGAAGGATAGGGAGGTGGAAGAACGCCGCCATGCTAAGAAAGATCAAGGCAGAGATAGGAGAAGTGGCTATGAAAATAGGAAGATCCCGACTGAGCGGGGAAATCCGTCAAAGTAGTCGAAAAAAGTCCAAGAACGAGAATCTGCTCCACAGTCTCCTGCTTCCACAGGGACAAATGTCCTACTTCCGGTGCCATGACCTCTTCCACTCATACTTCATGACCAACACTCCCTAGATTTTGAGGCGTGTGCCTTACATTCTTCCTGCTGTTCCCCCACATCTACAAGCTGCATTCCTAAGTCGTTCTTAAGGGGGTTGTGTTTGATAAGCTCAATCCAAAGTCAGCTAGTGTCGAGTCTTATTCACCCTATTTCCAAGAAATTTAGAGCAGTTTGGAGCATGCTGAAGGATGGAAAAAATTATGCGTACATCAATCTTTTGTTAACCGAAACAACTACCAGGATATCCTCTCATTTGAGTTCGAAAAGGATGAGTACGAGAACGGCTCGCAGATCGCAATGTAGTGATCAGGAGGCTAAAGAAAGAGAGAGATGATGCCTTGAAGAGGGAGAGCAAAATTACTTCTTTGCTTAAGAAGCTAAAAGAATTCATTGATCGAGCTGCAATCATATTAAGAGATGAGATAAAGAAGTGTCATACAGATGACGTGGCTTTAAAAGAAAAGTTGAGGATAAATGAGATGATGGTTGAGATGCAGAAGAAAACCTTTACCGAGAAAGCTCAAGATATTATCTCTCTTCGCGAACAAGTTTCGAATTTGGATGCTAAGAAGAAACATCTGGCGGTAAAGAAGGCTAATATGGATGCCAGCTTTTTAGAGCTTTAAGATACCTTCATAAAGAAGATGCAATGCTTAGATGCTACTATTTTGGGCTTCTATGTCAACTCCATGTTGCATCAGGCGAGTCTTAGTTAATTGGGTTTGTTGTTCCTTCGTACGCTTGCCATAGTTTGAATTCTGGCTCAATTTTAAGACATGGGTGGCGCTTATACCGAAGAGGAGTTGGTTTACACATATCTAAATGAAGAGTCCCACCAAGATTTAGGGGAGGGCCAGGAAATATTGAGACTAGAGAGGGAGCAAGAAGTTATTGATGCCGTGGCAGGTGCTAAGGCTATAACTGGGAATTTTCTTTTAGGCCCTGGTGAGCCGTCTTTACATCTTCGTGCTGATATGGGGATAGTTTCTACTTCTCCCATGATTATGCAGTCGTCAAAAGAGGGCAACAGCGAGGGCTTCGAAGTTGTGGCACATGAACTGACCCTCATAGTAGGTAATTTTCTTATCTCTCACGTGTTTGAAGACTTCCAATTTACGCCTGATGAAATTGTCGAGATAACCACCCTTTATTCTAATATTATATATCAACCCTCTCTTCCAACCAAGTTTCAACCAACACACGGTGTCAAATGTACTGCTATTCTAACTACATCAATTGTCATCTCCGCATCTGGCTCGCAGCCCAGTTCGCACTCCAAGAAAATTGCAGTATTGCATGGTTTGGATGAGCCTTCTATATCTCAAGAGGAGGATTTGGCAGCTACTAAAACATGGATGTAGGTGGATCAAGCTAGCCAACTAGACAAAGTAGAGGTTGAGAAGCTGATGACTGAGCTGCAGATGGTAGCGGTAAAGAAGGAGAAGGTTGAACAGCAAAAAAGGTCTCAAAGAGTTCTTACAAATCCCGCAAGCATAAAGGCAAAGGAGGGTCTGCCAATGGCAATGTTTTAGAAAGCAAGATCACCCCAGGAAGGGAGAATCTTGACAAGTTTTTTCTCAAACGAGAGAAAGGAAACAGGGAAGGTAGTGATAAGAAGTCATGATATGTCCATGTACTCGTGAAGCAGAGCTTTTTCTTTTGTGATTATTTTTATACAAGCGCAGAGTCTGCACTTAGCATTTCTTCTTGTTGTTGCAATAGTAGTGTTTCTATTTTCCTATTCTTGGCCGATGTTATATGGATGCGGGCTTTGTTGTTTTTTGTTGTACATAAAAACATTATAAGTATAAAACTATTAGAATTTTGATTGCAACTTCGCTTTTCTACTTATCTACATTCCATGCATTGTTGCCTTTGTATACCACTTTTTTTATTCAGCGCTATTTTTTCCTACTCTGTTTTATTTAGTCCAGTAATTACTGCTAAAATTCTTTGTTGGAGTAACAGAACTGTGAAATATTTGCTATTTTGGTTGAGTGATGGTGTGTGCCCCTAGTTCATGGGTCTATTTACTCTAAACACTGATACAAGACTGGGTGCCCCTGGTAGTCTTCCAGATGTCCCTAGTTGGGTCTATACTACAACTCCTATCTTTAGGAACTTTTGGTTTTATTGTCCTCATTTAGATATCAATTTTGATTTTTGACTTGAGATATCCATGAAGCTTTATAGCAGCCTTACGGCGAGTGATTTACGCACTTAAGTGATCGGTGATGTTGGAGCAACACCAAATTACTTGAAATTCTATTAAGTGATTCTATTACAATGCTGACATTTAGATTATTGTGCATGCGTGTCGCTCCTTGGAGTGCTATTTCCTTCGCTCTGGAGGTGGTGCACGGCTTTTTGTAATATGAGAATTCCTCATCTTTGGATGCAATTTTGGTAATCCAAGTAGTGGTGCGCGGTTTACGAAATTTGCATAGTGGGATCGAGGCTTGCTCGGTTGTAGTTTTGCGAACCAAGAAGCGATGTGCGACTTACAAGATGTGCAACTTAAGTGATTGTGTTCGCTTGGACGTGATTCCACAGTCCAAGAAGTAGTGCGCTGCATAAAAAATGCACGGCTTAAGTTTGGACCTTTGGTGTTGGCATTGGTTCTTAGAAGGCCGGGATTGAGTTCCGTCGATCGATGGTTTGAGTCGATTTGCTTCCGTCGACTAGGTAGGTAGATGGGGCATACTTAGGTATGGTTCCACTATGTCAAGTAACGATCGGATGATTTTGAGTTGATTTGACCTCGTTGACTCGGTAGTTACTTATGTGAAAACATTTTTATTGGTTTAGAAAGCAAAGCAATTTCATTAATTAAAATAAAAATTGGGCAAGTTCTACCTATTTACAATGCCTCCACTATCCCAGGGTGGCTTATTTGCAAAAATAGTAAATACATGAGATAGTCTTAAATAAAGTAATGATGAAGTGAATTACTGTTCCAAGCGGAGGGTATTTGGTTTCCATCAATGGTTGTTAGCTTGAACGCGCCATCCCCTAGCTTCTGGCCGAATACATAAGGCCCTTCCCAGCAAGGTCCGAATGTTCCTGGTATAGGGTAGACTCGTTTGAGGACAAGTTCTCCTGCTTTGAAAGTATGGTTATGGACCTTGGAGTTGAAATGTCGTGCGACCCTTTTCTGGTGAGCAGTAATCCTTAGCTCGGCTTCTTCCCGCTTCTGATCAACCATAATGAGCGACTCGAGCAGGAGCTGCTCATTCTGCCTTTGGTTGAATTTTTGCCTTCAGTGAGAAGGGATTTCCAGTGAATGGATTCATTGCTTCCGAACCACATGCCAAGATGAATGGAGAGTTCCCGGTTGCAGATTTATCCGTCGTTCTGTAAGCCCATAGTGCAAGTGGAAGTTCATCAACCTAATTTCTTTAGCTTTAGTGTGACGACCCGCCCTTCTACTACCAGAAATACGTATCATCATTAAGAAAGAAAGGGATAGAAATAGAAAAGAAAGAGAAGAAAAGAACAACAACATCGGAACCTCACAGCGGAATGGAACAAAATATAATATATCACATAAATATTACATAGTTTTTACGTATATCAGAGTTATACAATATCAATACATATGACAGTCATATACATACATCTATCACTATATATATCAGAGATACATCATACATCAACTACTGACACAGCGGAACTAGATAGATAGCTACATACATCTGGAAACTCCTGCTCCCAGCTCCTCCAGAAATCAAAGTCCATAACCTATCACTTGGCTACTCATAAAAATTTGAGTACCCAAGAGTTTATGAAAAACAAAATATAAACTCCGGTTTAGACATGGGTCTGGTATGAGTAAACGGTTTAAAGTTGTTTAACTTTGAAAACATTTGAAAATAAAGGTGTCACGTAAGACTTCTCATAAATAAATACGGGTAAATTTTTACCTTACGCTAACCAAACCATTTCATAGGAAATCCAGTGATATTATAATAGTGTCTAGGGTTTTCAAGTAAATAGAAAATAGCCGAAATTGTTACATTCATTAAATTCCAGCCACTAGCCACAAAAGTGGGTAATACAAATCAAAACTGTAGGGTCTCGTAGGGAAAATGGATTTCCAACAATGGCAGGGCTACTGGGGTACCGCCCGTCACAGTACGGGGCCTAGATCACCGTGCCGAGGATCACTCCCAATCCCCTACAACACAAGGCCGGAACCATTCCTTACTGAATAGTCCCGAACAAGATAAGCCCCACGGTTGTAGCTAGCAACCGCCCACACAGCCGAAATATAAAAGGGACATCTAGACAGGGGAAATATCTTGTCCTGCTTGGGCATAACCCACCTAACCTTGCTGCATCTCCCCTGTTTTAGCCATTCCCGGTTGATGAGGCTTGAGGCTTCGATTATCTTTAAAGAACAAATCACTTAGAATGCTCATCGTTCGCCTGACGATGTGTTGAAAGCATTCAATCCATACAAGTTCGTTCCGGGTTCGAACGAAACCGAAGGCATTATCTCGTCACACTCATTTTGGAATCACCCTCAGAGTCAACGACGATAACCCTTGCATTCTGAAAACACCATCTCGATCTTCATTTCAGGATTCACGATCTAACATTTAAATTGGATCGATGTGGTTTTCGGAGAATCAAAATTGATTCTTCCGATCCCGGTCTCATCGGAATCCAAACGCCATTTTAAGGGCCAAGTTGTCTAATTAACTTAAACAGTTTAAATAATTTAAATCTCAACAACTGAATTAACACAGCATTTATCACAGATAAAATATATACAAGCATCATAGATATAACACAACATATCGCAGAGTAACATAGAATATCATCACATAAATATCAAAATCAGATATTCAACATAACCACCCATAAGCAGTCATCTTTAAGTCTTATTTGTAATTAATTCAATTTAGAATTAATTTCTTGAGAGTTAATCACTTAACTCTGTTTAATGGATCACAAATTATCAATTTCTTAATTACTTAATTAATAACTTATTGTATTTCACACTATTCAACTTAATTACTTCTTAACCCAGATATTTAACTTTGATTTATCATTTAATTTATCAATCTGTTTCAAACATCTAGTTGACCATTTCTTAATTCTCTTATTTGATTATTACTTAATAAATTTTCTTAATTCTTACTTACCAAATTAACTTTTTATTTTATTTTATTTTTGGATTATTTAGTTAATTACGATTACACATTAGTTAACATTTCTACTTTGCTTACAACATAATTAATTTGCTACATATTATTTATCTTACATTTTAAATCATATTTAATAAATTCAAATAACTTAGTATTAATTTGGAATCTTAAAGGTTAAACATGCTTGTGCCACATTTAATTTCATAAATACGAATTGTCTACCATTATTAGCAAAATGTTACATAAGCTTAAACCTGTTATATAAATTCCGAGAGAACACCTCAGATTGCCCGAGTAACGGTTCGTGATTTCATTTCTTTTCCCCGGGTTGCTCCCTGCTCCTCTCTCCTAGTATATATATATTTTAGTTACTGCTGGAAAATTTAAACTCGCACGAACCCGAGTAAAACCCGCACGAAAAATTCAGTTTCTTGCGTCCCTCTCTTTCTTCCTTCATCTTCTTCTACTGATTCTTTTCTTCCTCTTTGTTTTGTTTTTTTTAAGTTAAAGCCTAAATAAAAACTGGAACAAGAATTTGCATAAACACGAGTTCGACCCCGCGTTCAATCCCCTAAACTCGAGAACAACAGAGTGCCCAGCCCCCATCCTTCCAACATGCTGACAAGCCGTGCACGTGCATGGAGCGGAGGCGTCGCTCTGGCGATCGAGAAAACTTCCACCAAATCACAAATCACCTCGACATTGATTACCTAGCATCGAGCGACTCCACTTCCTCGTCAATCAAAATTGAGCGAAGCACGAGAAACTTCAACCCAGACACTATCCACGTTCTCAACCCATAAAGATAACTCCAACCATCTTAAAGCTAACGCCGCCGGCCACGTCTCCGAATTACTCTCTACTATCTCCTTCCAGAAATTCGTGCAACTCGATGCACGAGAGGAAACGCGGCAACCCCATATTCGAACGCCATAAAAACTAGGTTTACAGAAGAAAAATAGACGCCTCCGTTGCTACCGTGGATGATACCACCTTCGGTCATTTTTCCTATGGCCATCGTAGGCTCCTCTACTTCCTCCCATAACCCGACCACCCCCATCTCCTCCGATCGCCTGAATTTGGCCGAAAACCCCTTTTTGTTCATCTACGAATTTCTCTTTGAAAACTTAACGAAAAATTACCAACTTTGATTTAAAAATCCTATCTTTTGATAACGATTCAAGCTATATAATTTAATTCAAGTTTCCCGACATTCAAAAATATCATAAAGTTAAGTTTCCCTAAAAAATGAATTTTTTTGCAGTTGCTACCAAACAATATTCTACCTGAAAAATATTTTCAGATCTCAATCACATATAAACCAACTTGTTTGCTTAAACTTCAAAGTCCAATAATGATTAAATGAAGTGTTTGTTGACTTCTATGTTGATTTTCTATTCTGAAACCCAACAGAGGACAAGTAATACACAGCATATATATATAACAGAGACAAATCTAGAAAGACACTCAATCAAGTAATCTCAAATCATATCATACATACACGATTTAAGTTTAACTTCAATCTTAAGAACAGGTTGTTTACTCACCAAAATAGCTTACTGTTGAAACTTGAAACAGAGGATGGTTGTTTGATGGTGGAAGAAGACAGCAGTTTGAAGTTGTTGAATTGCAGTAAACTTCTTGCTTCCTGACTTTATTTGAACTTGAAATTTTATTTATTTTTTCTTTCTTATCTCAGTTTTTATTTAGGCTTTGCTTAAGGAATGAACTAAATGGAATGATAAACATATCTATATATGCTTTTGAACAAGATACCTTCTGGAACAAGCTTTAGCTTGATATTATACTTGCTTTATTTTTATTTGTAACAAGGTACTAAAACCTGAAATGAAATTGGATATTTTGGCTGGAAGATATGTTTCCAGACATAAAGGTGGCTAATTAAATGTTTATGTTAACATATTGTTATTAATGTTTGCTGACACAAACATATGGTACAAATATATTTGCAGGTTTGTTTGTGTTTGTAGTAATGTGTATTCATATAGGTGTGCACTTATTATGTGTTGCTGACACATATATTTTAGTTTCTCTGTACAAAGAATTTGCAGATCTTTAGTTTGTACTAAGATGTATTCCTAAAGGTTTATACTTATTATGTTTTATTTGATGGAAATATTTGTTTTCTTATGCATATCATGCATATAAAGTTTGCTTGCAGGTTTTTTTTTTCATTTTGACTTCATACTTAAGTTAACATATAAGTAATGTTTGCAGGCTTTTATATTGTCTTCATTGCTGATGTTAACATATAAATAATGTTTGCTGAGCAGTTTTGCTTAATGATACATAATGACCTTGCATTTGTCTGTTGTGTACTTGTACAGTGATTTTTGTTTTATTTTTTTTTATGTGAATACTTGTTCTCTTATGTTCATATATAATTAGTGTTTGCAGACAAGTTTAAAGATATTAGCTTCTTTCTTTATTTACAGATTTTCTATGTTTGTTTTACCATAGTTAACATTTTTATTTATACCTTATATATATTATAGTTTTGTACTTATGTTTGTAGACTTATGTTTATAACCATATTTTTATATTATACTTATATTAAATATTTATAATCTTATTTTATTTTAATTATAAAAAAAATTGTTAGAAACATTTCTTGGTCTTATTTTTATTCAAAGCTTAATCTTTCCAATAAGTTATATTTATATTTAATATGAAAAGAATTGTATTATTATACTCATCATTATTAACTACATTTATACTTTTGATATTAAATGTCATTAATATAAAAAATTTAATTTAATTGAATAATACAGATTTAATTTTGAATATTGTTAAAGACTCTATTTTATATTTTGAAATTATAGATTCCTTTATAATACATATACAACTAATAATATCCAAAAGCTTATTTATTTCAAATGAAAATATTATATTTTACTTAAATTTGATCAAAAGCTTATTATAATAATAGGGTCAAAATTCTGGGATGTCACATTTAGTTAGTCGCTTTTTAATGGTGGACTCGATGATCTTGTTTACTGCCTCCACTTGCTCGTTTGCCTACGGATATTCAATAGTGGAAAAGCTTTTCTCGATTCATAGGTGTTTATAAAAGTCTTTAAACTTAGCGCTTTCGAATTGAGTCCTGTTATGCGTCATGATAGTTATGGCACTCCAAACCTGCAAATAATATTCTTAGTGAAAAAGATAAATAACTTTCTCTATGGTAATGATGGTTAGCGGTTCCGCCTTGGTCCATTTGGTAAAATAGTCAATAGCAATGATAGAGTATTTGGCTCCTCCTTTGGCTATTGGCAATACGCCAATGAAATCGATCCTCCAAACTGCGAATGGCCACAGTTTGACCATCTGTATTAGCTCTGGTGAAGGAGTTCTTTTGATCTTGCTGAATCTTTGACATTGCTCCCACCGTTTGGCATAATCTGCTGCATCGCGGTTGACCGTTGGCAAAAGATACTCATATTGAAGAACTTTCTTTGCAATGGTTTGCTCCCGGGTGTGATCTTCGATATCGCCTTCATGAACTTCCTTGAGGATTCTTCGAGCTTCGCCGTTAGTCACACATCTGAGCAAGGGGGTAAAGAATCCCCTTCGGTGGAGTATTTCATCCTGTATTACAAACCATGGTGCCTTTTGAAGGAGATTTTTCCTTTGATTCTTGTCCATATGGAGTATTCCTCTAAGCAGATAGTCCTTGATTGGTGTCATCCATTTTTTGGGTTCTTCGATTGTTTCAAAAATCCAGTCGATACCCATCTCGCCTATGCTTGGAACAGTCAGAGTTTCGATTAGGACCGGTCCCATTTACTAAGCTTCTTCGGAACTGGTTAGTTTAGCTAGATAGTTTACCTTCATGTTTTGTTCCCTCGGGATATGAGTTGTGGTGTAATGCTCGATGTCGTTCAGCAATTCTTGCACATTAGATAGATTCGGGGCGAGGTTCTCTCCTCGGGCTTGATATTCGCCTCTTACCTGATAGACGGCCAGTTGAGAGTCGCTATAGATATGTATGGACTTTATCCCAATTTTCTTTACAACTTTCCATCTGGCTATCAATGCTTCATATTCTACTTCATTGTTTATTTTAGGTAATTCCAAGCATAAGGCATATCAAACAGATCGTCCTTTAGGAGTTTCTAGCACGACTCATGCCCCCAAGCAAAAGTTGTTAGATGCACCATCGACGAACAACCTCCAGTGTGCCTCCACTTCTAGAGTAACCACTTCTTCATTATCTCCTATTATAAAGGAAATGAAGTCTACCAAGGCCTGCCCATTCATCGCCGTTCGAGGATGGTAATTGATTTTATATTGAATCAATTCAATGTTCCATTTGATAAGCCGGCCAGAGGTATCGGGGTGGTACAACACCTACTTCAAGGGTTGATCTATTAGTACATTGATCGGGTGTGCCTAGAAGTACGGTCGTAACTTTCTAGATGTGATCAAGAGGCGATATGCTAGTTTTTCTAAATTCAGATAGATCTTCTCGGCTCTAGTGAACAGTTTAATGATGTAATATACGGGTCACTAGATCCTACCTTATTCTCGTAAGAGCGCGACACTTAATGCATGGAGCAAGACTGCTAAGTAGATAAACAAGTCTTCTCCATCTATCAGATAGGATTGGCAATGTTTCCATATGTCACAGTGGTTCTTCGAAGGTAGTCAGGCAAGCCTGATTCCGTTTGAAGTTCTTTTTTCCTTTCTTTAGTGCGTCAAAGAACAATATACATTTATCGGTTGCTTTTAAGATGAACCAACTTAGCGCTGCAACTTTTCCATTCAAGATTTGAAACTCCTTGTTTTTTAGGGTCTTGACTTCTCGCAAAGCGGTAACTTGTTCAAGATTAGCTTCGATATCTCTATCACTTACAATGAATCCCAAAAAAATTCTAGAGGCTACCTTGAAGTGACATTTAAGTGCATTTAGTTTCATTTTATACTTGTAGAGTATTTCGAATATTTCGACAAGGTCGTCTAAGTGACTTGCGACTACATGCGATTTAACTAGCATATCTTCTACATAGTCTTCCCGATTTGATGTTTGAACATGGCATTCACTAGTCATTGGAAAGTTGCCCTAGCATTCATTAAGCCAAATGGCATCACTTTGTAGCAGTATAATCCCAGATCTGTGATGAAGCTAGTGTTTTCCTAGTCAGGTTCATGCACCATGAACTGGTTGTATCCCGAATAGGGATCCATGAATGAGAGCAATTCATGTCCAGCTGTTCCATCCACAAGCTGATCAATTCTCGGCACTGGAAAGCTATCCTTTGGGCAAGCTTTTTTTAGGTTTGAGTAGTTGATATAAGTTCATCATTTTCCATTGAATTTCTTGACCAAGACAGGGTTGGATACCCATTCGGGATAGGTTGCATTGCGGATAAAACCATTTTCCATCAGCTTATATATCCACTTCTTCTCTTAGTGCTTTGGACCATTCGAGTCCTAGGCTGCGCCTTTTCTGCCTTATTGGTGTATACTTGGGATCGATGTTGAGTGCATGACATGCCATCTCTGGTGATACCCCGTATATGTCAGAATGTGTCCAAGTGTACACGTCCAGGTTGGCATGAAGAAATTTGGTTAGTTCCCATCGCATCTTGCTTCTAAGACGTGATCCAATTTTCAAGACCCGATTTAGGTCATCCATATCAACTAGGATAGGAATTGTTAATTCTACCAGTGCTGCTCGATCCTCTTCTGAACTCTTCATTCTAGGGCCCAAAGCCTTATTGAATAACGTATGGTCCCCAAGCCAGGGCGGCTCTATAGTTTTTATGCGATAAGTTCACGAATGTGGAGAGTTCTCCCCACATTCTTCACCTTTTATTTTCTTCTAGACTCACGCAGTTCTACAATGTAGCATTCACTAGCGATACTTTGGTCTCCTTTGTTCACCCCAACTCCATTTTCTATTGAAAATTTCATGGTTAGAGACACTAAGCTAAGCAATCTTGAAATCTACCAAAGGCAGCCGACCTAAGAAAGCATTGTAGGCGGACATTTCATCTACGATTACAAAGGTCTGGATGAGGATGACTCTTAAGTTGCCTTCCTTAAGTTAAAAATCAATTGTTTCGAATTGCTTAGGTTCATCAGTGAGTCCCTGGATCTTTGTTCGATAAGTGGATACGTATTTTATACTGATTTCATTTGATCAAACGTGATTTTGAACAGGATATTGATATAGCTACCATTGTCCACCAATACTCGTCTAACCATCGCTGGTCCGATTTCTATCATCACAACCATGAGGTCGAGGGTCAAAACTTCTATTCCTTCAGTGTCTTAATTTCGAAATACTCTATCATCATTTAGGGTCCTCTACTGCTTCGTAGGAGTTCCGTCTTCAACCGCGAGGCACGAATCTTTCGAAACATGTTTCAATGAACTTACATATTGCTCCATTCTCCGTAACTTTTCTACAGGAGATGAGGTTCTCCAAATGTTATTCCAATGATGAGTATTTGGTCGTCCATCTGGATCCCTCTTCGTTGGTTCAAGCTTGGTTCCCTGGTCTTTAGGAGCTTAAGGTATAGTAGGCTGGTTAGGATTATATGGTTTCCTCACATACTGTTGAAGCTTGTTTTCCCGAATTAGCTCTTCAATCAGGTTCTTCAAATGTCGGCATTCATTCGTGTTGTGACCATCTGTTTCATAGAAGTAGCTGTACTTTTTGATATATGTTTACTGTTTAGTTTCTTCCTTATTAGGTAGTTTCATATACTCCTCCATTCCTTGGTCGCAAGGTAGATGTTTTATGGAGTATCGTTAAGCGAGATGTAGTCTTCGTGACTCATTAAGCCTTTAAGTCATTTGTTACCTCCATTTCGCTTGTTGGAATTCTAGTTCTTCCTTTTCTAGTTCCCATCCTTCCCCGCGTTTCCTGTAGTGGTTCCAAAGGTGTTTTCACCTTGTTTTGCTGCCATGCCATTATGGCCAGCATTGGTTGGTTGTGAGTTAGCGGGTTTTCCTTCTAGCTCCTCCATCTCTTCTAATCTCAAGTACTAGCTTAACTTTCAGTTAAAGTTCTTCCTAATGGCAGGTTATTTCATTTTGATCCATTTTTCGAATTCAATATCTGGATGGATAGCGCGGACCAGGGCCATGAAGACTATATCTTCGTTTGGGTTACTTATTTCAGTCACCGCGGTGTTGAATGACTCATGAAGGATTTTAAAGATTCATTTTGTCCTTGGAATAGACAAGATAAGGACATCACATCATTCGGTTGTGCCATGTGAAGCCTAACTGATCAAGGAATTTTGTTGCTAATTCATTAAAAGTGAAGATGGATGTTGGTGAGAGCCTAGTGAACCACATAGAGGAAATTCACAATGGGAAGATAGGAAAACATCAGCATCGAACTGCATTTGAAGCATTTGCTCTGTCCATATACCAACATTATTTGTACAAGTAAGATTTCAGATCTCTAGTTCCATTGTAAGATGGAATAGGTAGCATAGTAAACTTTTCATGGTACCCTTCATTCAAAATGTCATCAATGAAGAGAGCTTTGCTTGGAGCGGAACCTTATTCATCATCTCTCTTGTTCTTACTTTTGTATATCATGTGCTTGATCAACATCGAACGGCATTTGAAGCATTTGCTCTGTCCATATACCAACATTATTTGTACAAGTAAGATTTCAGATCTCTAGTTCCATTGTAAGATGGAATAGGTAGCATAGTAAACTTTTCATGGTACCCTTCATTCAAAATGTCATCAATGAAGAGAGCTTTGCTTGGAGCGGATCATTATTCATCATCTCTCTTGTTCTTACTTTTGTATATCATGTGCTTGATCGTATTCGCGATATATGCCTCTAATGTCCGGTAGTTCGTAAGTCGACTGTCAACGACTATGCCAAGTGTTTGATTTGGCAAAAAATCTTGGTAAGTGGGTTGAATCCTAGGCTCTCCTATTTTCAGAAAAGCCACTTCCTCGGAGTTCTATTGGCTTGAGGTTGGTTGGGAAGGGGCATTCTGGGCCTCCCTGCCGGTGTTGAGTGCATTACCATTTTCTTCCAGCTTGTCTTCGTCAAGTTGCACACCATTTTCAGAGTTGGAGAGATCCACCGCTATTTCTTCCCATGAGGCTTTTGCCCCTATATTCAAGTTTGTAGCGAGCTGCTTTGTAGTTGCAGGAGTGCTTTGTTTACTTCTATGACGTTTGCTATAGCTCCATCTATCATTCTGCTTTCTTTTTCTTCTGTCTAGGCCAGAAATGGAAGAGTTTTCTTGCTTCGTCGCAGCCGTGGGTTCTAGCATGGTTGTAGGAGCATCTAGTGATGCAAGGTTAGAAGGACATTTAATTTGTCCATAAGAGCTTTTTGGATGTTCTCCATCTTTCGGTTTATTTCATCAACCATCTTATTCAATTCGCCTTTTGTGATGACTTTACGCTGGATAGAAGATCTCGACATCGGATCTCCTGTGTTAGCTCTAGAATTTGCTTCGATTAATGGATTATTGGCATCGTTGACTTCTACTTGCTGAGGATTGGTCTCTTCTCTAGTTATAACAGCTCTTGTGGATCTTTTGGAAGCTGTTCTCTTAATTCCCGCCATTGATCCTCAATGGCAAGCTTCAAACTTCCTAGAGCTGATTTGATGGATTTTGTGGATCTAAAGAGGAAAACTAGATCTATGCCCGAGTTCAATTCTCAGTGAAAGCACCAAAATGTTAACCCAAAAAATGGATCAACGTCCTGAATTGAGTGTGAAAGCACCAGCCCGGTTTCTCAGAGCAAACAGTATAGAAAATGAATGAAAAAAGAGCAGAAATAGTAAAGGGACATAAGAATTTTATAGTGGTTTGGTTGTTAACGAAGCCTACGTCCACTTATATCTATTATTAATTAACTACCGTTACAAGATTGATTTGGATTACAATATGATCGTATCGCCCAAGTAGATCTAAATCATAAGTACTTGGAGACAATAAGAGGATATGAGTTTCTCCTTTAGGACTATTATGTGGGAGAAGAAGAGTGAAGAATAGCAATGGAAGAGTTGCAGCAGTCGGTCCATAGATCCATTTTCTATTGTAGATGAGATGGTATTTATTAGAGTTGAAGGGCACTTGGGCCGGAGCTGCTTCACCAGAAGCCCATATCCATCTTGTAGAGCCAGCTCGGGAAATTTGAGGTGTTTGGAGCTAACTTTCAGATCAGTGCCGATCCAATTGGAACGGATCAATACCGATCTAAAAAGTTTTGCAATTCTTGTACAACCTTCATTTGGTTGGCTTCCTTGTTTGGTTATGATGCTCTTCATGCAATTTCATAGCTTGTTGATTTGTTTTGATAATGATTTATGTATGGAGATGACTGAACTATAGTCTGAATCAGATAAATCCTTGCTTCTTCGATTTGGATGCTTGAATGTCACAAAACTTGATAGATAAGTTAGGCCGAACTATAGGAATGTCCAAAATTCATATAGTCCATCTTGTACTTGTTTTAGGCCTTCGAATCAAGTCCCATATCATTCTGGCTTAATCTGTATGTTCTAACTCCTATTGAATTATGCTGGGTTAAAAACCTTGTTAACACTTCTATCTTTATATATGGTTGGCCATTACTTGCCACTTATATGGTGCAAAATTTTCGAAAGCCCTTTAAACAATTATCTTTTATTTAAAAATATACTGATATCGTATATCGATGTATGCGAATATAACTTTTACATATGCATTCAAAAAATTACAAACAACTCCAAAAACATCAAATAAGTTAATAGTAACCAAAATTTCTCGAATACCAATCAATTTATAATATTTTATAAACTAAATAAATCGTACTGTTTTTCGAAGAATTCACGGATATCATCACCCTAGCTAGTGGTGTAACAGTTTGGCTGAATCCATCGCTTACAGATCTTTTGTGTAAAATCCAATTTTATAATTTCTTAATCGATGTTTTTTGTAATGATGATTTGCAAACATTATCTTCATCAATGCTATATCACTGTAGGATTTATGAAATTTGATTTTGTTCTAAATTCCAATATCATCCTTATTCAACTTAGTTTGTCCATAGACAAAGTACTTGGGTCAATAACAACATTTATTATTAAATATACTAGCTAGAGATTTTGAATTTGAGTTGACTACAGTTGATTGTGATACTAACCTCATGCAATCGAGACAAATTATCTAGTATATAATGTTTCACTTCCACTGCTTTAACTCGGACCCAACTATAGTAGCTCGATGGATGTCCATGCCATGGTATAACTATAATCAAACTAGAGAATTCACATTGAAGTTTACTAAGTGTATAGTATCAATCGAGCGAAACGTTAATATTTATCTAACTATCATCAAGCATAAGTAGTCATTAATAACATAGGACTTGCTTTCAGCAATGCCTAAGATTATCTTTAAAATAACCATAAAGTAGACATACATGGGGTCTGTCATACTCAATACATATATAAATCATCCAAATCAAACATATGTAATACAATTATGACATACCCTCGGTAGACAAGGCCATCTCTCGATAACCATATAACAATTATGTTTAGGGTCCAACTCTATGCTCTTAGCATTTTCTAGTTATCCTCGATGGCAATATAATCAATGCATATGGGGTTACACAACTTCAGGGACACACGATCATCTGAATAAACCAAGAGATCGATAATCATGTGATGGTCATCTAGACTTTCAACCCCATAGTAGACAATTTCGCTCTCATCTAATGAAATGATCACATGGTCTCTCGAACCTCCACTAATCTAATCAACACTCGGTATCATAGATAGTCATATGGACTCTCGGTCCTATATGCCTTCAACATCATAACTATCTATATCGGCATCGGTCATAACAAATGATCTGATCGGCTCTCAGTCGTGTACATGATGATATCATATATATGAATAAGTAGTGTATATATTGACAATGACTAAATGAGAGACTGATAGCTCTTAGGCTAGAAGCCTTCCTCACACGCTCTTAGCGCTACTCCTATAGTCATTGGTTACCTCGACGGCCATCGTGACCCAATATCCATCAAGTGCAAGACTACACCATGCAATGGTCATGACCCTACAAGTGCCCGATGGTAAGTGACTGCTGGCCTAAGTGACATGGGGCAGTGGCTCTCAACCAATATAGATCAAAGGGTGTGTCATTAATTCGAGGAATGATCCCATAATCGTTCCGCTAGGATAGATATAAGCCAATCTAGTTTACTCCACATCGCATAATAGAAGTACAAATAAAAGATGGACATACTTGTGGATCTCAGCCTGCTCACTCTTTATTTGCATCACAATAGATATAATACCTCATAGACTTGACCCTATCGAGTGGCATTTATTTACAGAAAGTAATCAAACAAGTATAAACTCGGGTGTCCAATACCACTCGTGTTACTCGAACATTTGCTCAATGCTTGTAAACCGCACTCACATAATATTATGCTACATAACAAGCCCAAAGAATAATCGAACAAATATTAATGAATGCCTCATCCCAAATGGTATTATAACTCCGTTTATTCTAATTTGTAGTGACATAGAATTGTACACACATACAAGCACACATTTCAGAGAGAAAGGAAATTCTATCTACGTTAAAATTATGTAAGTTTATTCCAAAGCTTTTCTTATAAAATATAATAATAATTTCCTCCTTTTTATTTGAATCCATAAAACCTATTTTTCAAAACTACTGATTATATTCGAATATTCATAAAATATACTTTGAAATCCCATAGGATATTAGTTAGAAATCATTACATATTTTTTTAGAATTTTCATAGGCTTTACAAATAATTATTGAGACTAAAAGTCTGATTTCCTTTAATAAACAAATATTTAATAATATAATTAATATCAAATTTATATAAACTATTTCTTCAAAATAATCCATTTACCATAAAGTAGAAAACATATACTTTATTTACATTTTTAAATGTATAGATCTATTTTATTTTATTATTATTTTTAAAATGCATATAGGAAATAGAGCACATGTTGCTCCACCGGTTGACCGGTATCGGACGACCTTTAGGCAATGCGTGTGACCGATGGACCTAATTCGACTAAATTATCGTCTTCCTACTCTCTGTCTCCTCCATCCCCTTCTATCCATTCCTCTGATTCAATATGCAAAAAAAGTATTCAGCCATAGATTAATCCAAACGAACATATAACAAAGAGCTCAACAATAAAGACATAGATTTGTGAGTATATGAACTAGCCTGGAAGTAGCAATAGATAATATCCTGCTCCTTCACCTTTCTCTGCTTTACTATAAATTTTTGTATGCTCTAATTCTTGATCAAAATGCAATCTTCTTTATATGTAGTGTATAGGATGGTTTTGACGATCGAAAAACCAACGCTGCCTGGAGAAGTAACAGACGATCATAAAAAGGCTTTGAAGGACTGGATTGAACATGACTACCTCTGCAAAATTTATGTTCATGATGGCTTGAGTGATGATCTGTATAATTACCACAGCTCAGACAAGTTAGCAAAAGAAATATGATACCGAGGTTGTTGGAGCAAAAAATATATTATTAATCGCCATTTAAAGTTTCAAATGAAGGATGACAAATCTATGGAGGCGCATTCACACGAGCTCTAGAAAATTATGCTTGAGATCATCTTCGAAGGTATGGATTTAGATGAAAATTTTCAGGTTGTTGTGTTGATTGATAAATTACCCCATAGTTGGAAAGATGTTAAAAATAATCTCAGGCATAAGACTAAGGAGTTTTCCTAAGAGAGTTTGATTACTGACTCTATATTGAAGAGGAGGCCAGAAAACAGGACCAGAAATAAGAGGTGCTTGTTGTATCTACCAACAACACTAAGAAATCCACAAACAAGAGTCCGAAACCAAATGCAAAAAAAATTAAAAATCAAAATCGCAAACTGAATCAGAACCACAACAATCAGCATCAGAAAAATCATCATAATACCCTCTAAAGAATGGTACTGGATAGTTGTTCTTATGTTACAACTATGGCAAACCAGGCCATGTGTTAAAAAAGTATCGAAACAAGCTAAATCCTGCACTGCAGACTAACCTAACTGAAGAAGCCCATATGGCTATGCTCACTGAGATCAATCTATTCGGTGGATCAGAAGGGTGGTGGGTAGACACTGGTGCTTCTCGCCATATATGCTATAATTATGAAATGTTTAAACATATAATGCTGTTAATGACATGAAAGTGATGTTGGGAGATTCTCACACTACCACTGTTGTTGGAATTGAAACCGTGGAGTTAAACTTTACCTTTGGAAATAATTTATTGCTTAAAGACGTGATGCATACTCCAGAGATGAGGAAAAAATTAGTATATAGTTTCATGTTAAATAAAGCTGGTTTTACTCAAACTATTGGATCTGACCTGTACACCATCACTAAAAATGGTGTTTTTGTTGGTAAAGGATATGCTATATATGGGATGTTTAAGTTGAATGTTGAAATTAATGGTTCTGTTTATATGCTGCGTGATTTTTATATTTGACATGCTAGACTTTGTCATGTTAATAAGCGACTAATTCATAACATGAGCAATTTAGGCCTAATCCCTAAAGTTACCATAAATGATCCAGAAAAACAAGAATATTGTAGCTAAGCTAAAATTACTAAGACCCACATAAATCTGTGTTTAGAGAGTCAGAATCTTTAGATTTAATAGCACTGATATATGTGAACTTGATGGTACTCTAACTAGAGATGACAAACGCTACTTTATTACTTTTATTGATGATTGCTTTGATTTCACTTACGTTTATCTCATGAGGAATAAAAGTGATACGTTAGATATATTAAAATTATTTGTCATCGAAATTGAAAATCAATTTAATAAGAAAATTAAAACATTTCGATGTGATAAAAAAAACAGAGTATGAACCTAACTTATTAATTGAATTTTATAAACAATATGGGATACTTCATGAGAGAACGGCACCCTGTTCGCCTAAAATGAACGGTAAAGATGAAAGAAAAAATAGGACTCTTCCCGAATTAGTAGTAGATGTTTTATTAAATTTAGGTACAGCATCTCACTGGTTGAGGGAGAAATTTTAATAACTGTTTATTATGTCCTAAATGGAATTCCTAAATCTGATAGCAAAATGTCACCTTTGAAAATTTTAAAAATCATAAACCTAACATATCTTATTTTAAAACATAGGTTGCTTAGCATACCTTCGTATTCTTGACCCTAAAAGAATTAAATTAGCAAGTCGAGCATATGAATGTACTTTCATTGATTATTCCCTTAATAGTAAAACATAAATATTTTTTGATTTGAATGCTTGAGTTATAATTGAGTCAAATTATGTCGATTTCTTGGCAAATAAATTTCCATTTGAACTTAGGAATAGCGGGGGCACTTCTACCACTAATAATCCAATAATCGGAAAGAATGAACATAATATAGAAAGTGAATCTAAACTGAGAAGTAGTAAAAGAGATAGGATAGCTAAGAAGACGACTCTGCTAATCTAAAAGAAGATGTCCTTTTGGATTCAAATCTTTAGCAAGAAGCTATAAATGACGAAATCTTGTCACGACCCGATTTTTCTACGCCCGAAAAATCGACATCAATACGTCCACTGTACTAAATGCCAAACAATCGAATGCCGGAAAATTAGACCGTAAGGGAAAGAAGAAGGAGGTAGAAGAAGAAATAGAAAACAAACATCAGAATCTCACAAACGCAGCGGAACAATATATAATAGATAATAACTAAATTTTATATAAAAGGATTAAATCTGTTTTATACATTACATCGTCAGAGTACAATACCATCAATAGCAAAATACTGGACAGTTATATTAACTTGACCCCATAAAGTTGATTACTCAACATACCAAACACAGCAGAGGTAAGACAAATATGTGTCATACGTCTCGCCATCCAGCACATTCCCTGAGCTCCATAGCAGTCCATCCAGAATTTGTACTCTATAATACTCGGTCTGACCCGAGCATTATAATTAAAAGCACCCGAGTCAATCTGGAAAACCAGCGTTAGAAAACACACTCAATTAGACAGTTAAAGTTTCAAAATCCTTTTGAAATCAAAGGTATCTCGTAAGACCACACCATAAATAAATATGCCGGGTTTTTATCCTACGATAACCAAAACATTTTTATCAAATCCGTCTGATATTATAATAGTGTCTATAGAAAGTAAAATAGAATCTAGCTGAAATGCTTGCAACTTATGTTTCAGCAATAGTTGGGCACAATTAAAACATTACAGTCGCTTATTGGATTGGATTCCATACAATGGCAGGGCTACTGGGGGTACCGTCTGTCATGGTACTTAGTCTAGATCAGAATACCAAGGATCCACCCTGATGCCCTGCAACCCAAAACCGAAGCTACCCTTTACTGGGTAGTCCGAATAAGATCACCCTGCAGTTGGGATCAGCAACCGTCCAAATAGCCGAAATAAAAGGACATCTAGACAGGGATGACCTTACCCTAATTGGTTACTAGCCACTTAGCCTTGCTGCACCTCCCATGTTTTAGCCATTCCTGGTTGATCAGACTCGAGGCTAGGCATTACCTTTTTAGAACACAACTCACTTAGAATGCTCGTCGTCCTCCTGACGATCTTCTAAAAGCATTCATCCATACAAGTCTGTTTCCAGTCCAAACGGAACCGAAGGCACTACTCCTACTACATCCATTTTGGAATCACCCTCAGGATTAGCACCGATTAGCCCTTGCACTTCACTACTCCATCTTCGACTCCAAGCTCTTGTCTTCCTCACGAAAACGTTCAAACCGGATCAAAGTGGTTTCCGGGAAATTAATCCTGATCCAGGTCTCTTCGAAACGATCAGTGCATTGGTCAGTATTGATAGTTGGTTATTTAACTATAATATAACATCCATAAATAACCATCAGCCTTGATAATTTTCC
The DNA here is from genome assembly GCA_030765085.1 of Allium cepa. Classification (NCBI taxonomy): domain Eukaryota; kingdom Viridiplantae; phylum Streptophyta; class Magnoliopsida; order Asparagales; family Amaryllidaceae; genus Allium; species Allium cepa. The sequence continues at coordinate 1,026,652,720 of CM060935.1, read as the reverse complement.
AAATTATTTATTTCAAAATCTTCATAAGATATTTTTCTACACTTCAACCCTTTGAATATAGTTTTCAAATCACTTTTTCCCTCACGGAATAAATTTCCACTCAATTTTTTATTTACACCGAAAATCACCAAGTCTGGATACTTTAGATTTTAAAATAATTTAAATCACTTTATCCAAAATATATACTTTGAAATATTAAAATAAAAACTACATTAAAACACTTATTTAAAATACTAGTAATGAAATTCTGTACTAATTTTTCAAATAAAAGCTTAAGCCAAACTACTTTTAAAATAAAGCTACTTTATAAAATATAAATAATTAATAATTATCTTTTAAATCATAATACAAATTTAACCTTTAAAATAATTGCTACTATAACTAACTTAATAAACGTTACCTTTAAAATTTTAAACAACTTAAATAATAATTTCTCAAGACATTCTTTTAAAAAAAACCCATAAAACTCTTATCTTATACTTAAAAAAATCAGCTTTGGAAACATATTTGGCTTTTCAGGAAAATACACCTTCCATTCCAAAATAGTCCATTAAATCAGTTAATAAATCCTTCTCGATTTATCCCAATTTACATCCTAAATCCATAAATTTTCTTTTCCACACTTTTAAAAATAACGCATCATTTATTTTTAAAACAAATTGCCATTCCTTTATAAATTCCCGTCGTGAATTTATACTTCAAATATCCACTGATATCTTATTTTATTTTATAAACCAGTTTATAAATTTCATAGTCTCATTTTCCTTTAAGCACACTTACAAACACTTAATCAATTTTCAAATCAATTACCAGAATTTATTCCATTTAAAATAAATTCCTTTACTTACTAAATTTTATTTCAAAACCATGAACTTCAAATTTTACTCCTTTATTATGATTTAAAATCTTTTTAAACTGAAAATACCAATTTCATACCTTTTTCCAAATTCTTCTTATCTCTTGCCACTATTTTAAACCTTGAATTTAAAAATAAATCCTTTACTCTTTTAAATAATATCACATAAGTTTAAAAATTCATTTATTCTCATTTATTCAAAAATCTCATTTCCCATACTTGGAATTTATTTATTAGAATTTTTAAATCGACTTTATCCTTTTCCAATTCATTCTTTAATTATCCAAATTCCTAATTATTATTTTACTTAAAAATTCTCTCTTTTGTTTTCCTTTAAAAAATCCAATTTTTTTTATATTTTCGATATCTTAAAATACCAAAATATATTCAGCCAAACATAGCATTCGGTGATTCAATTACCAATATAATCTATCATGGATTGCCAAGTAAATCATATCACAGAATACGAAATAAATTTAATCATTTTTTAGGAATCCAGTTGGATCCCTCCAACCTGTTTCCCTGCATCCACCGATGTTGGCATAATATAAAAATATCAATCCCACTTCGAGGTGGAATATCGCAGTATATGGGGTCATCAGCTATTATGCGAGGTGCATAGGGTCTCATCCGCTATATAATGCATAAATCAATCACTCCAACATATATATATATATATATATATATATATAATATCACATCCAGTCAGTTCAATCAATCAACCAATAATTTAAATTTTAACTATTTAAATTTAAATAGTAATCCAAATGAGTGAGATTAACTCACCTTTGATTTTTGTTTTGCAATCCATTTCCATATTGACCATTTCTTCACAGTTTCAGACCTTAAATAAACATTATATGGTTTGTTAACATTTTGAACTAATCGAACAATTAATTTCCATCTAATAGGTTTAGTTAACTAACTATTTAATTTTAAACTAATTTTCTTTTAAATAATCTCTTAGTAACTAAAATAATTTTGATAAGTTAATTAAACAATTTAATTTCCATAATACGTTATTTTAAAAATAAACCGATAAATGAAAAATAGGTATATGTATGTTTATTCTCTTTTGAAACTACATGTACTAAAAATATTAACATATATACATTTAAAATATAATCTTTATACATTCTACAACATTTTAGAAATTCCTATATTTTCCAGAAATCTTATATATATATATATATATATATATATATATATATATATATTAAATTCAAACAGAATTATATTATATATCTTACTGTACAAATATCTTTACCTAACATATATATATAATTAAGCTAAAACATATTTATAGTTTACTGTAAATTTCTTCCATATATATATAATGCACATATATGCATTTATTAAATAAATTTAAAATTGAAGAACAACATATACCTTACTATACCCAAAACACCATCAGTTGACCAACTCTACCCAACGCCGCCATCTTCCATCCCTCTGCCTTGTGAACCCACCACCAGCTGTCCCGATTCACGTTGCAACCCCGCGAGCTCGAACGAACTAGCAGGCAAGCGACTTCCCCCTTCCAAATTCATCGCGATGCTCGAAGTCGAGCTTCACCTACACCACGTCCAAAGACTGTCGCCGACTCTCCATTCCGTGCCCATGAATGTTGTGCCCCCTTCGCTTCCACACCAGAGCGACCTCGCAGCTTCATCCACAACGACCCAGACATCGACACTCCCAAGCCCTCGCTCGTTCCTCCAAATCAATGTCGCGCTAAAAGAGAAGTCACGGCCTCCCCTTCCCCCTTCTCCCGATTCGATACACCTTCCGACTTCAACTACTATATTTTCATGAATTTTTTTTCGAGTTTCAAATATGATTTGAATTTCCTTTTTTCCTATTTATTTTCAACTAACAGAGGACTGGCTTACTTTGAAAATAAAAGGAGGAAGTGTCTGTGTTTTAAATATATGATGACACTTTTAATTTATCTTGTATTTTTTATATTTTCTTTTCGGATGTGATGCAAAAGAAGGGACGTGGTACGAAAAGGAGGTGGCGTGGTGAATGTTTGCGACAATGAATTGAGGGGGATGGGAAAAGTGCTGGTGTGAATAGATTTACAGCTGAAGGTTGACCATTATATAAAAATATGTATTTTTAAATTCAAATTGTCCCGAAAACGAACCCTAAAATCACGTCTTCCTATCGAGGCATGCCACTAGGCGTTTATAATGTTATACGTCTATTTTGAACACAATGGAAAAGGTTTCGAGTCCTAACTCGATCGTATGGAGAAGATAGCTTTTAGACCCAGCTATTATATTGAATTTTTGATATAAATTGTAACGTGTTTATATACCGTATGCTCACACGACAATTTCAAACTCTATGAAATTTGAAATCCAATAATAATACATTATTACAGATCCAATGGAACTGGTTTTGTCGAAATCCGAGACTATGCCTTGGAAGGCTATTTTAAAATATCAATTTAAACGGTATATTTTTAAAAATGAACAAATCACCTTGAAATTCAATTTTAACGCTTCTATTATCTCCTGTATTAGAAATATAAATTTCCTAAGCCTTTAAAATATTTTTAACCAGCTTAAAAACAAAGATTCACTATTTTAACCAATTTCCAATTATTAAATTCAATAATTTAATTGTCAAATAAACAGTAATATTTGAAATTCAAGTTAATAATTAATTTTTAAATATTTAAAATCAATTAAATATGCCAATTTCAAGTGTCCAAAATCCTGGATCATCACATTCTTTCCCCTTAAAAGAATTTCGTTCTCGAAATTACTAGTTAAGAAGAATGGTCTGATACCCGTCATTATTTTCCCAAAACTAAACAGTTTCAAACAACTACTCAAAGCAACCTTTTTATTTAAGACACTATCACTCTTACTAACTTCCTAAACTCATCCATAACTTCCAAACAACATTACTTACTCAACCATTCAAATGGTAATTTAAAATCAAATTTAAATTATTAAAAATTTCTCAAAAATTTTCTAACTCTCTAAATTTTTGAAAAATTTCGCCAGCTTCTCCTTTGCACGGCTAGCTCGGATAACTGCAAAATGCCTCTATGCCCCCCAAATTTCAAAAGAAAACAAAAGGCCAAGTGGCTAGACCAGAAAATCATCAAATTTCATTTGAAAATTTAAATACATACCTCTTTTTCGGTCCATACAATTTTATCTTCTGAAATCACAAACACCAATGTCCTTTTGCCTTTAAAAGACCTGTATATCCTACTTAACAATAATATTCAATCACGTAGTTCAAAATCATTTTATATATTTCTTTACAAAAGCTTCAATACCTATTTCATCAAGCCCGTACGATCACATATATCATCCGTACGCAATTCCAAATTCAATCGCTTACTCGATCATATAATTTCACGTCCGAACTAGTATCGTCCCCCCGACTTCCTAATACGGACTCAGATCTAGTTTCTTGATCAAAAACCGTCATTCTCCTTGCATAGCCATATACTATGATAGATAATTTCCAGTATCTATCAAAAATCCATATCCAGTGTTCGCTGTCTAAAGTCGAGTGAAAAATCCCAACTCGGATCGGTATGACTACCTCGAAATTCTGTGCTCGAATCTGCATCAAATCGCTGTGCGAATAAAATAATATACATACATCCTACGTATTTTATTTATCTCATTTGATTATTAGTTATATTAATTCTCTTTTTATCCACATTTACTTTGATTTCTATCCACTCATCCACAATTATCATTTCACCACTTTTTATTTAAACTTCATTCAAATACTAACTTAGAATATATTTTTCAATTCCAGATTTACTTAAGAATCCCACCATCAATTTCTTAATTCCAATATAAATATTTACACACTTCCTATATTTATTTTCACTTCACCACTGAAGATTATCTATTTTTATTCAAAATTTTAAATTTCAAATTTCAATCAAACTCAATTTATCTCCAAATTTTAAATATTGAATTCTATTAACCACATCTCAACCCATATTTATTTCCAAACTCTTATTATTTTAGTCCATTTCAAATTAATTCTTCACTTTACTTAACCCAATTCAAAGTGAATTCCAATACTCCAGTTTCAATTCTATTTCCTTATCCATTTCACTCTATTGGTTTATTTTACTCATTCATTTTGACATAATTCAAATTTAAACATTATTCAAGTGTTCAGTTCCAATTCCCATTTAGTTACACTAAATAAATTTGTTCATTCACAAATTTATTTTTCAACTTATTAAATTTTATTTCAATGACTATTCCAGTTCTTGCTTAGATTCCTTTCCTCCAAATTCACTTTTATCTAAGTTAGTTCAGCTACATTTCAATATAACTCAAAATTTTAACTTCTGTATGTTTTCTACTTGTTTACACTTCATAAACATTTTTAATTAAACTTCCAGAGTTTAAACCATTTCTCAACATTTCAAAATCACCTTTGAAATCATATATACCCAAACCAAATTATTCCTTTGCATCCCGAAATCAAACACAATTTTGCAAACAAGTACCATTCAAAACATTTAGGTTGCAATCCTTCTCTTAGAAACTCAAAATCAACATCGATGATGCTGCAGTCATCACCGAAATTATTTTCCAGCACACGAAAAGAGTTTAATGTTTTTATCTCTATAAAACCCCTTCAAATAATTTAAATTTCAAATCTCACCAGATTTCAAATCCAGTTCAAAAATATTTTCGAAATAATACTCCATTATTTCCTAACAAACACTTTGGAAAACATTTCAGAAATTCCCACGATTTAAAATTCCCAAACTCTTTGTTTCATGAAATTCAATTTTATCTTCTGAAATCAAAACATCAATTTATCCTTTGCTTTTAAATACCTATATATCCTGTTTATCAATAATATCCAATCACAGAATTTAAAATCATTTTATTCATTTCTTTTCAAAATTTCAATATAATTGGGTCTAAAAAGTTATCTTTTCCACACGATCGAATTAGGACTCGAAACCTTTTCCATTGCGTTCAAAATAGGGGTATAATATTATAAACGCCTAGCGGCACGCCTCGATAGGGGTTCGCAATTTTAAACTATGTAAATTGAGACGATTTAAATTTAAATTTAAATAAAATATATATTGGTTCTTTGGGCCAGTCGAATAAATTTCACGTCGTTACTTTTTCCACTTCATTTCAAGAGCACTATAGCTCATCTGCTACATGCAAAAATATTCTCCACGCGACATCTTTTCCCCTTTATTCATTTCAATGCCGTCTTTACTTATTTTAAAAATGAAACCGCGGCTCATTTTTTCGTCCTCTTTGAGTCAAAGCTCGAAAAAAACAATAGTAATGGCCGATGGAATCACCTCCTTCCTCTCCTCTTTTTCAATTCAAATCGACCTTATCTTCCAATTTAATTCACGATCTGTCTTTTTCCAGATCGAATTCATTCCTTTCGAAAAAGTGGGGCGGCAGTAACCACGTCGCAACCTAGGCTCACGCAGGGGGAAAGAAGACGCTGACTTGGACGAATGAGAATCGTGCTTGTTTAGGAGATGGCGGCGATGTGGGGGGGGGGGGGGCTACGACGAAGGCGCAATTGCAGGCGCTGTAGGATCTCGCGATCATTGAATAGAGAAGGGGAAAACAGCTGAGGCGATGGCGAGTCATGGCAAGGCCGCGGAGGCAGGAAGGCGGCGGGGTGATTTTGGTTTCGAACCGCGAGTCATGGCGTCGTCGAAGAGGTGGAGTCATGTTCGATGTGCAGTAAGGTAAGATGTCTTCGTATTTTCATTGAATTTAATATATGTACATATGTATATGTCGGCTAGGGAAAATTTTATTGACAAGGTGAATATTTATCTTTGGTATTTACTGAAAAAAGGAAGAAAAGAAAACAGATTTTTATATATAAATATACATATATAATTATACACACATATTTTAATACAGAAATATGTATAAATTTATGGATCTTGGAAAATACAGGAATTTATGCAAAAGTTAGATTTTTGAAATATGTAACTAATTTTTATAAACATATATGTAATTTCAAAATGGAAAAAAGAAATTAATATACATATACAAATTCAAAATTTATTAGTTTAATTTTAAAATAATGTATCATGGAGATTAATTTATTTAATAAACTTATTCAATTATTTTAATCAAAAATATTGTATTAAAAGAAAGTTAGTTTAAAATTAAATTATTTGATTAAGTAAAATTATTATATGGGAATTAAGTGTTCGATTATTTCGAGCATTAATAAACCGTATAAATGTTTATACAAGGTCTAAATTCAGGGAGGAACAAGTCAGGGTTGGAATGGACTGCAAATTAAAGTCAAAGGTGAGTAAATTTCACTCAAACTGGATTATTGATTAATTCAATCTGTTAAATTTAATTATTGGATTGATTGCTTGAATTGACAATTTATTACCAGTCTAGATGTGATATTATATATAGTAGTATACATACATATATTGGAATGATTGATATTCTTGCACTACATAGCGGATGAAACCCTATACGCCCCGCATAATAGCGGATGACCCTTTATACCGCGATATCCCACCACGAAGTGGAATTGGTATTTTTATATTGTGCTAACATCTGTGGATGCAGGGAAACAGGTTGGAGGGATCCAACTGGATTCCTCGAATATATTGAAAATTTAAGCTATTGAATGTTATGGTTGGACTGAATATATTTTGGGAATTTAGAGATATCAAAAGTAAAAGTATTGGATTTTGGGAAGAAAGAAAATGGAAATAAAATGAAAGAAAATGGTTTTCAAAGAAATTAATTATGGTTATATATAAGTAATTTAAATCATTAAGTTAACTTTAACCTCAGAATTAGTAATGACTAGAAATAAATAAAATAATTTGAACTTAAAATTATTTAAGATGGTTGTTTATATGTGAATTATTTGTTAATTACTAAGTTTTATTAAAGTAAATAAATAGTTATGCTTAGTTAATGGGTAATGTTACAATAAGCTGATCCAAACCTTTAATTTATTAAAAGTCTTAAGTTAACTATACTTGTAAATTATTGGTTAATCCCATATATTTAATTAGAATAAAATAAAATGGTTTGTAAAGTTTAATGATAATTAAACTTGATTTGAAAATAATTAATTAACTCTGTTTTAAGTAAATTAACGGCTTGTGTGACTAAATAATCTAGTCAATGAATAGTTTTAAATTGGAATAACCTGGAATGAACAGTTAAATATAAGATGTGAGGCGTTTGCGAATAGATATTGTGATGGGATTTTATGTGAAATTTGACATTCTGAAAATGAATTGTTTTGTTAAAACAACTTGGCTTAGAAGTTGGCATTTGGATTCGAAGAGACCAGGATCGGATATCAGCGATAACCGGAACCACTTCGATTTGATAACTACTTCAATCCTTATGGGTTTGATTTGGAAAAATCTAATAGGCTAGAATTAAATAAATTAAGTAAATCCAACTATTTTGAAATAAGTGACAGCATTGAGATATTAATTTAAATAATAGGTTGGCAAATAAGGTTGGTCATAGCAAGATAAGTACTCGTAATGTTGGATGAGTTGTCTTAGTTTTCAAAAGACATTTATACAGCTCTAGTATTTCATTTTTTTAAGTGGGTTTACTCACGCTGGTTTCCAGTCTGACTTGGGTGTTACTTTATTATAATTCTCGGGTCGGACCGATTATTACAGATTTTCAAGTTAGGACGTTTTAGAGCTCAGGAGGCGAGCGGGATGGCAGAGGCATATTGATTCCCGCTGTGTATTAGAGACTGTATAGATAATGTTCAGGGACAAGTTGTTACAATGGTCCAGATTCATTGAACTTTGATATATTGTATGTATATTGACAGTTACAGCTTTTCTTGTAAAAATGCTGTTATTTTATATTATATTTTGTTCCGCTGCTTTTGTGAGATTATGATTTGTTTCTTCTTCTACCTCTTTCTTCTTTTACCTTATAGTTTGGTATTTCCGGCGTTCGATTGTTCGGCACTCTATACACTCTATACAATGTTGACTTTAGGAGGTCAAAAAACTAGGTCGTGACATTTGGTTTCGTTCGGACATTTGGTTTTGTTCGGACATTTGGTTCCGTTCTGATACTAACTGTCACGAACCGATTTTTCGACGTCCGAAAAATCAACGTTAATACGTCCACTGTATTAAATGTCAAACAATCGAATGCCAGAAAACTAGACCGTAAGGGAAAGAAGAAGGAGGTAAAAGAAGAAATAGAAAACAAACATCAGAATCTCACAAATGTAAGGGAACAATATATAATAGATAATAGCCGAACTTTATACAAAAGGATTAAATCCATTTATACATTACATCATCAGACTACAATACCATCAATAGCAAAATACTGGACAGTTATTTTAACATGACCCATAAAGTTGACTACTCAGCATGCCAAACACAGCCAAAACAAGACACATACGTGTCATACGTCTCGCCATACAGCACATTCCCTGAGCTCCATAGCAGTCCATCCAGAATCTGTACTCTACAATACTCGGTCTGACCCGAGCATTATAGTTAAATAACATCCGAGTCGGTCTGGAAAAATAGCATGAGAAAACACACTCAATTGGATTGTTAAAGTTTCAAAATCCTTTTGAAATCAAAGGTATCTCATAAGGCCACGCCACAAATAAACATGCCGGGTTTTTACCTTACGATAACCAAAACATTTTGATCAAATCCGTCTGATATTATAATAGTGTTTATAGAAAGTAAAATAGAATCTAGTTGAAATGCTTGCATCTCGCATTTCAGCAATAGTTAGGCACAATCAAAACCATACAGGTGCTTATTGGAGATTGGATTCCATACAATGGCAGGGCTACTTGGGTACCACCCGTCACGGTACCTGGTCTAGAACAGAGTACCGAGGATCCACCCTAATCCCCTGCAACACAAGACCGGAGCTATCCTTACTGGATAGCTCGAATAAGATCACCCCGCGGTTGGGATCAGCAACCGCCCACATAGTCGAAATAAAGTGACATCTAGACAGGGGTGACCTTACCCTAATTGGTTGCTAGCCACTTAGCTTTGCTGCACCTCCCATGTTTTAACCATTCCCGGTTGATGAGTCTCGAGGCTATAAGTTACCTTTTTAGAACACAGTTCACTTAGAATGCTCATCATCCTCTTGATGATGTTCTGAAAGTATTCATCCACACAAGTCCGTTCCGGGTCCGAACGGAACCGAAGGCACAATCCTTCTACATCCGTATTGGAATCACCCTCAGGATTAGTAGCAATTAGCCCTTGCACTTCACTGCTCCATCTTTGACTCCAAGCTCTTGTATTCCTTACAAAAACGTTCAAACCGGATCGAAATGGTTTCGAGAAATTAATCCCGATCCCTGTCTCTTCGAAATGATCAGCGCATTGGTGAATATTAATAGTCGGTTATTTAACTATCATATAACATCCATAAACAACCATTGGCCTTAAAATTTTCCAAATTATTTATTTCAAAATCTTCGCAAGATATTTTTCTGCACTTCAGTGACTTGAAAATAGTTTTCAAATCACTTTTTCCCTCGCAGAATAAATTTCCACTCAATTATTTTATTTGCACTGAAATTACCAAGTCTTAATACTTTAGATTTTAAAATAATTTAAATCACTTTATCCAAAATATATACTTTAAAACACTTAAAGTAAAAACTACTTTAAAACACTTATTTAAAATACTAGTTATGAAATTCTATACTAATTTTTCAAATAAAAACTTAAGCCAAACTACTTTTAAAATAAAGCTACTTTATAAAATATAAATATTTAATAATTACCTTTTAAATCATAATACTAATTTAACCTTTAAAATAATTGCTACTATAACTAACTTAATAAACTTTACCTTTAAAATTTTAAATAACTTAAATAATAATTTCTTAAAACATTCTTTTAAAACAACTTTAAAACTCTTATCTTATACTTAAAAAAATCTGCTTTGAAAATATACTTGGCTTTTCAGGAAAATACACCTTTATTCCAAAATAGTCCATTTAAATCGGTTAATAAATCATTCTAGATTTATCCTAATTTATGGAAATTTATGTACCTAATCCATAAGTTTTCTTTTCCACACTTTTAAAAATAAACCACCATTTATTTTTAAAACAAATTACCATTCCTTTATAAATTCCCATCGTGAATTTATACTTCAAATATCCACTGATATCTTATTTCATTTTATAAACCCAGTTTATAAATTCCATAGTCTCATTTTCGTTTAAGCACGGTTTCAAATACTTAATCAATTTTCAAATCGACTACCTGAATTTACTCCATTTAAAAATAAATTCTTTTACTTACTAAATTTTATTTCAAAGCCATGAATTTCAGATTTTAATCCTTTATTGTGATTTAAAATCTTTTTAAACGAAAATACCAATTTCATACTTTTTTCAAAATTCTTCTTATCTCTTCCCACTATTTTAAACCTTGAATTTAAAAATAAATCCTTTATTATTTTAAATGATATCACTTAAATTTAAAAATTCATTTACTCCTTTTTATTCAAAAATCTCCTTTCCCATACTTGAAATTTATTTATTAGAATTTTTAAATCAACTTTATACTTTTCCAATTCATTTTTTAATTATCGAAATTCCTTATAATTATTTTACTTAAAAATTCTCTCTTTTATTTTCCTTTAAAAAAATCCAATTTTTTTATATTTTCAATATCTCAAAATACCAAAATATATTTAGCCAAACATAGCATTCACTGATTCAATTACTAATATAATCTATCATGGATTACCAAGTAAATCATATCACAGAATATGAAATAAATTCAATCATTTTTAAGGAATCCAGTTGGATCCCTCCAACCTTTTTTGTTGCATCCACAGATGTTAGCACAACATAAAAAGACCAATCCCACTTTGAGGTTGAATATCGCGGTATATGGGGTCATTAGCTATTATGCGGGGCTCATAGGGTCTCATTAGCTATATAATGCAGGAATCAATCACTCTAATATATACACACACTATTATATATAATATCACATCCAATCAATTCAATCAACCAATAATTTAAATTTTAACTATTTAAATTTAAATGGTAACCCAAATGAGTGAGATTAACTCACCTTTGATTTTTGTTTTACGATCCATTTCCATCTTGACCATTTCTTTATGGTTTCAGACCTTGAATAAACATCATATGGTTTATTAACATTTTGAAATAATCGAACAATTAATTTCCATTTAATAATTTAATTAACTAATTATATAATTTTAAACTAATTTTCTTTTAAATAATCTCTTAGTAACTATAATAATTTTGATAAGTTAATCAAACAATTTAATCTCGATAATACGTTATTTTAAAAATAAACTAGTAAATGAAAAATAGGTATATGTATATTTATTCTCTTTTGAAACTACATGTACTAAAAATAATAACCTATATACATTTAAAAATCTAATCTTTATACATTCTACAACATTTTAGAAATTCCTATATTTTCCAAAAAATCTTATATATATATATATATATATATATATATAATTCAAACAGAATTGTATTATATATCTTACTGTAAAAATATCTTTTCCTAACATATATATGTATGTATATATAATTAACTAAAACAGATTTATACCTTACTGTAAATTTCTTCCATATATATATATATATATATATATATATATATATATATATATATATATATATAAAATACACATATATGCATTTATTAACTAAATTTAAAATTGAAGAACAAATAGCATATACCTTACTATAACCCAAAACCCCATCACGCTGACCAACTCCACCCAACGCCGCCATCTTCCATCCCTCTGCCTCGCGAACCAACCATCGATTGTCCTGATTCACGTCGCAACCCGGCGAGGTTGAACGAACTAGCAGGCGAGCGACTTCCCCCTTCTAAATTCATCGTTATGCTCGAAATCGAGCTTCGCCTCGACCATGCCTAAGGATTGTCGCCGACTCTCCATTCCTTGCCCACGAATGTTGTGCCCCCTTCGCTTCCACACCAGAGCGACCTCGTAGCTTCATCCACAATAACCTAGACATCGCCGCTTTCGAGCCTTAGCTCGTACCTCAAAATCGATGTCGTGCTAAAAGAGAAGCCGCGGCCTCCCCCCCTCGATTCTATACTCCTTCCGACTTCAGCTACTATATTTTCATGATTTATTTTGTGAGTTTCGAATATGATTTGAATTTCCTTTTTTTTCCCTTTTGTTTTCGACTAACACAGGACTGGCTTACTTTGAAAGTAAAAGGAGGAAGTGCCCGCGTTTTAAATATCTGATGACGCTTTCAATTTATCTTATATTTATTTATTTCTATTTTTTTATATTTTCTTTTCGGCTGTGATGCAAAAGAAGGGACGTGATATGAAAAGGAGGTGGCATGGTGAATGTTTGCTACAGTGAATTGAGGGGGATGGGAAAAGTGCTGATGTGAACAGATTTACAGCTGAAGTCTGACCATTGTATAAAAATATGTATTTTTAAATTCATATTGTCTCGAAAATGAACCCTAAAATCTCATCCTCCTATTGAGACATTTCGCTAAGCGTTTATAATGTTATACCCCTATTTCGAATACAATGGAAAATGTTTTGAGTCCGAACTCGATCGTATGGAGAAGATAGCCTTTGGACCCAGCTACTATCTTGAATTTTCAATATAAATTTCAACGCGTTTATATACCGTATGATCACAAGACAACTCCAAACTCTATGAAATTTGAAATTCGATAATAGTACACTATTACGGATCCAATGGAACTGGTTTTAATGAAATCTGACACTGTGCCTCGGAAGGCTATTTTTAAAATATCAATTTAAACAGTATATTTTTAAAACTGAACAAATCACCTTGAAGTTTAATTCAATTTTAACACTTCTATTATCTCCAGTATTACAAATATAAATTTCCTAAGCCTTTAAAATATTTTTAACCAGCTTAAAAACCAAGATTCACTAGTTTAACCAATTTTCAATTATTAAATTCAATAATTTAATTGCCAAATAAACATTGATATTTGAAATTCAAGTTAATAATTAACTTTTAAATATTTAAAATCAATTAAATATTCTAATTTCAAATGTCCAAAATTTTGGGTCGTCACAAATCTCTTGAATCTAATAAAATTTGGCATTAGTTAATTTACCTCTAGGTTGTAAAACTATAGGTTGTAAATGGGCACTTATAAAGAAGTTGAAACCTGATGGTATAATTGATAAATATAAGGCTTGTCATGTAGCTAAAGGGTTAGATAAAAAGAAAACAATGACTTCTTTGATATATTTTCACCTGTTTCAAGAATATCATCAATTCGAGTATTAATTTCTCTTGCTTCACATATGATCTACTAATTCACCAAATGGATGTAAAAACTTCTTTTTTGAATGGTGAATTAGGATAAGAGATTTATATGGAGCAACCTGAAGGTTTTGTTATACCTAGTCAAGAACATAAAGTTTGTAAGTTAGATAAATCTCCATACGGTCTTAAACAGGCATCGAAACAATGGCATGAAAAATTTGACAATCAAATTATTTCACATGGTATTAAAATAAATGAAAGTGGCTAGTGTATTTATTATCCAAGAATAATATTTGCACTATCATATACTTATATGTTTATGATCTAGTTATATTTGGTACAAATATTCATGCTGTAAATCATGTTAAGTCCATACTATATGCCAATTTTGATACGAAAGATTTCGATGAAGCAAATGTGATTCTGGGAATTAAGATTACTAAGTCTGAAAAAGAAATTCCTTTGGATCAGTCTCATTATATTGATAAGATGTTTAAGAAATACAACTACTTTGAATGTAAACCTTCCAGTGCATCATATGATCCAAGTGTAAAACTATTGAAGAACACCGGTGGATGTGTAAGACAGTATGAATATGCGAGCATCATTGGCAGTCTTTGGTATGCCACTGATTGTATTAGACCCGACATTGCGTATATCGTTGAATTATTGTGCAGGTTTCCTAGAAGACGTAGTATAGAGCATCGGCATGCTGTTGAAAGGGTCATGATACCTTAAAAGAACTATGAACCTTGGATTACACTATCAGAAGTTTTGTTGTCCCTGAAGGATACCGTGATGCAAATTGGAATACTTTATCAGACGATTCCAAAGCAACTAGTGTATATATTTTTAGTATTGCAAGAAGAGTTGTTTCTTAGAAATCTAAAAAATAGACTATCTTGGCTCAATCCAGTATGAAGTCAAAAATGATAGCACCGTAGATGTGGAAATATATAGAATAATAATAGCAGCACAGATAATAGCAGAATAATAAAAGCAGAAATAGAATAACATAGATTTACCCAGCTTCGGCAAAACCTTGCCAACGTGTTGCCCCCAAGGTTTCTACTAGAAATTAGGTACTCAGACGCTTACACATGTAAACTTGCGACACCCGCTATCGACTAACCTAACTCTACGCTCAAAACCCTGCCACAACTCAGCAACTGAGTTGCGAATTCTCGAACCACACCACCGTAGTTCGTTCCCTAGTCACACGACTAGAAAAAACGGTTTTAAAAAATTTACAACTGAAAATAAAAAACTAAACAAAATAAAACACAAAACCCTAATAATAATTCAAGCCCAATTACAAAAAGACCGGCCCCTTTGAAATAAAATGAGTTGTCCTCTTTATAATTTTATTTTTATCTGCCGATTCTTTTTTCATTCAATCCTTCGTTCGTTCCTCTGTGAGAAATTATGGCTCTACGAATTAAAAGTCGTTGCTCTATAATCAATCGACTAAATTGAGGGATTTGCATTGCTTTGTCAATCAACTTCTAGTTTCGTTCGTATGTGTAGTTGCTTAAATTATTGAGTTCGAACCTTTGAAATTGGTATGTGATTTTTGTTGTTTTAATTCCTCTATCGATTGCTTTGGTTCGAACTTGATTCGAGTTGTAGATTTGGGATTTAAATTGAAACTTGGCTCTATGGTTTTTTTTCTTAAACTCGAACAGATAGTAGCCGATTATGAGATTGGGTTAAATAGGATTCGAAATTCTATAATCTCATCTGTACATATTTTATTTGATTTTGTCTGTTACTTTAGCCCACCCGTTCGATTTTAATTAGTTGCTTATGATTGATCCTGACCGGTTCAATTTCGAAGATTTCTTTGCTTTGTTATCATGGCTTCATGAATTTTCTTTAGATTTTGTTCCGTTCTTTTCTGGAATTTGACTTCGGCCATTTGTGTTAATCTGAACTTTTTCGATTTTTATTATCACCTTGGCCACCACAACTTTGACTTTGTTATTTAAAATTTGACATGTTCAAATTAAAATTCCTGATGTGCTCTGCTTGATTACCGTGCTTTTTTGGTTTTCTTATTTTTCTGTTTATCCATACGTGTTGCTCCAAAGCTTTGAATTTGCTTTGCTTTATTTCAGACTTGACTTGTTCATCTTCCATCTTGTCATTCCATTCATTTTCTGGCAATATTCGAATTTTCGTTGCATTTTGAAACCGCTCTGACTTGTTTTTCGAACTGCAATGTTTATTCATGTATGCATATCCTAGTTTGCACTTCATATTAGTGTTGACTTATTTGGTTGTGTGGTCTGTCTTGTATAACGACCCTGACTCGACCTTCGAAAATTGGCACCGAATATGACACTCGTATTCAAATGCCGAAGATCCAAACATCGAATCTGGTTCGCCAGAGCTTATAACACATTAAGTAAATAACACAGCGGAAGAAATGAATAGTATGTATATATCATATACAACATTGATACAGTATCAGATACAATATGATACAATAGATATCAATATACATCAGAGATATGGTACAAGACAATAGCAGCGGAAGGAAAAGATAACGCCAGCAGTGGAACAATATCCCCAATATGGTCTTCAAGAGAGAACTCCAGTATCGGTAATCTCCATCTCCAAGGCACCAATCCAGAAATAGCTCGAACTCCCAATAACGATGCACAAAGATAAGCAAGAGCAGTCCTGATCCAAAGACTGAAATCGCTCCAGATAATCTACTAAACTTGACTATCTAAAAAACCCAACTCTAGACTGCCCGTGTGGGAAAATTGTGGGCACCCAGAGTTTAGGAAAGGGACAATAAACTCCAGCTCAGTCGTGGGACTGGTATGAGCAAACAAAAGTAGTTTATCTTTTAAAACAAACAATAAAAGAATTTAAAATAAAACCGTAATGCTTTTTTAGAAAATGAAACTACCATAAAGCCTCCCGCCACACACAACAATGCAAACGCGGAATTGGAGGAGATTTCTCCTTATGATAGTCAAACATGCTTGATACGAGTAACTTCTTTGATATTATTACTAGTGCATAGTGTAGAAAAACCCATTTCGAAAGTATAATATAAATCCTAACCAGCATAGACATTCCGAACTATGCCTACTATAGTTACCATCTAAACAGTGGTGACCACCATTAGTAAATGGCAGGTTCTACAATTAAAACCGTACAAGGCGCGTATTGAAGATTGGATTTTCCAACAAATTGTCAGGCTAAGGAACTTCCTACTGTCCATGGGTACGCCTCTGGCGGGACGTCCCGAGAACCTAACCGGATCTCTGCCAACACAAGGCCAGGTTACCTCTGTAACTAAGTAACTACTACTCGAGCGTGCCATCCCCCAGTCCTTTGGGACCTTTATCCGAGTGCTCGACACCGACAACCATAAAGCAATCATAAAGTAATAGATCTGCAGTATCCACATGAGTGAAATATCTGGGCTCCATACCATGATACCACCCTTTTCCAGAAGGGAATAACAAACCCTAAAGGGAGCGACCCTCATAGCCTTGCCGCATCTTTCCTGTTTCGACCATTTCCGGGGTGTGAGGTCCTGATGCAGTCTCGTCCACAAAGCTGCGATTTATGCAAAAGCCATGCTTTAATTAACAAATGCTACATAGCAGCATTCAGCATGCCACACTACCAAATTTGGGAGTATATCACTGATGAATATCAACTACATAAACTCTGAGCTCGTATGTCTCAGAGAAGGGTGTTAAGCTAAGAGAATAAATTCTCCGCCACCAAGCAAAAATGTATTTGATAGAGATCAGTTTAATATCTCAAAGTGTAGTGTCAGACATACAACCATACAAGTCTGTTCCGGGTTCGAACAGAACCGAAGGCACTTCCGAAGAAGCCCTTGCAATCCGGCTACCCACAATCCCAATTGAATTTCCCATCACTTTGGGAATCTTTATACCATAGCTACTCGGTGCAGAGACAATCGATAGTTATCCTATCGTTCTCGCAAATACCCGGTCTTCAACACCGGACTTCAAATGCAATCCATAACATCGTATCACTGTTCGAAATGGGTTATATGACACAAGGGCCTCTCCCGGCTAAACCGAATAATGAGCGCAATATTTAAAAATATATGGATATGGGATTTCGGTTAAGTCACAACTTATAAAATCCAAAGCTTTCCTTTTAAATGTTTAAACAAATTACCATTTAAATCTTTTAGATAAAAGATTCATTTCACAACGTTCACCCAGTTTCACAAAGATCTAATCATAGGTTTCAAAACAATTTCCATTTCAATTTGGATTAACTCAATTAAATCTTTAAATTAAAGATTTAATTTATAGCTTTCAAACCCGTTTCCAAAGATTTATTCATAACGTGGAAAACTATTTTCATTTTAGACTTGAAATCCTTTTAACACAAATTGGAAGTTCATTTCTTATGTGAAAGCTTTATATTTGAAAACAAATAGTTTTCGTTTTCGGAAAAAAAATCCAATTACATTTATACGAGTTAAAATCTTTGGGTTAAATTCAAATTCCCAAAACTACACTTTTAAAATGTTTAAAACCCATATAAACCC
The DNA here is from genome assembly GCA_030765085.1 of Allium cepa. NCBI lineage: Eukaryota > Viridiplantae > Streptophyta > Magnoliopsida > Asparagales > Amaryllidaceae > Allium > Allium cepa. The sequence goes on along the minus strand of CM060935.1, from coordinate 1,026,633,990 downwards.
ATTTATAAGTTGGATAGCCTTTTTAAACCCTAGTTTTCAAATCATAGAATTCAATTTCAAATATTGAATTCAAAGTTAAATCAAATTATTTAAATTTCAAAACTCAACCAAGTTATTCAAAATAACTTTTATTTTTGAAATTCATTTTCAAAGGCTTTCAATTCTAATTCCAAAACTATTTTGGATTCAAAAATTCAATCTTTAAAACTATTTCAAAATCTGTGACTTAACCCATTTCCACGTGCAATCCATAGTTGTGTGTGTATAAGTGTGGTTAAGGGGTTTTACACAATAAAAGTGCCACATCATCAATCAGCAAAGATTCAAATACAGCAATATATTTGATAAGCGGTACAAACCATAATGCTTATATTTGATAAGCGGTATAAAGTATAATGCTTATCTTTTATTCACAGATCACAAATATATGTCACAGATAATAAATTATATTAAACAAGCTCAAATCAAAACAGAGCATCACAATCAGGGATATCAAACAATTCGATCATCCAATAGAATCCAAACATCTATAAGTAAAATCAGTTAATTTTCTGATTAATTCAAATCAGATTAACCACTTATGAATTACTAATCCTGGTTAATTAACATTACAAATCATCGTTGGTTAATTATTCTTTAATCATTTATTAATCAACCTTAATAATTAATTAACCTTTACTTTTAATTCATCAACCTTTAATTGTTAAATAATTAACCTTTAATTATTTAATTCACCATTTAATTAATTATCCTTAATTACTTCATTAATTAATTATCCCTTAATTAATTATCACTCCTTAGTAACCTTCATTTATTAATTAACCTTTAAGTTAATTACATAAGTAATTATCCCTTAATTACATTAAGTAATTACACATAAACTTTTAATCATCAATTAGTCAACCTTTAACTTATTAAGTAATTAACCTTTACTCACATAATAAATCTTTAAGTTACAAATTTATTAACCAACCTTTAATAAATTACCCCTTATATTAAGTAATTATCCTTTAATAAATCTCATTAATTAATCCTTCTTTAAAAAAAAATCTTTTAATTCCTTTTATTAATAATCCATCATTAATTATTTAAGAACTTGATTAATTAAAAGATAAAACATTCTATCTTAATGAAGTAATTCACTTGTTTAATAATCTTGTAATTAACCACCTTAACTTAAACCTTTAAGTTAAATTAAAGATTCAAAACTCTTCATTCTTTAATTAATTACAATAATTAACAAATTAATCCTTAATTAATAATGATTCCTTAATCACTTTTACAAATTAATTTACTTTTAATTGATCAATTATTTTCAAATTAGTTACATTAATTATTCTCTAAATTAATTAACCTTTAAACACTTGATTTATAAATCTTTAAAACATTAACTATTCATTCTTAATTACTTTCATTAAGTAATTAACTCCAAGTAATTAATTTCCTTTAATAAATAAACTTAACTTAAATTTTAAAAGTTAATTTACTATCAAAACATTCTTTATATTAATTAACTATCCTTTAATATCATAAAGTTTATTTAAATTAAACTTTTCAAAATAAAAGTTATGTATGTTTTAAACATTTTAAAAACTTGAAACTTTGATTTGCTTTTTAAATTTTAAACCCAGTTCCCTACTTAAATCCAACACGAGACAGGATTCCAAAAACCCCGGGCAATTACAACTTTCCCTCGAGCAAAACTTTGGGCTTCCCCCATACTTCAACTGCTTCGAGTTTTTCTTGCGAGAAACTCGAGCACGAACCCGAGCATTCGTTTTTCCCTAAAACTTCATCTTCTCCAGATATAAAAAATACACGCATGCACATGCACACGAAGCCCCACCACCTCCGCCACCATCGTGATTCCCAGCAAGTCGACAACGACGTCCTCACACCATCGAGCTACTCGGCAACCTCGATCGAATCATCAAAACAAATCGAGCTTTCAGCTACAAACTAGAGACCCAAACCTCATCAGAAAACTCCTCATATCACGGTTCTCCGACCACCGTAAATCACGCGACTGTGACTGGGGCCACACCAAACTCCCCAGCTTTGGTTCCAATCGGACCAGACGACTCCGATCAACATTCGTCATCACACGATGTTGATGAATATAGCAGCAAATTTGGGTTCTTAAACCCTAAAATCTCATCGACTGGCTTCCATGATCATCTAAAAAATCAGTGACTATTTTACCGGTAAACTCCATTATTTAAGCTACCTCCAACATCAACCCCAAGGCTCGATTTCCCATTGACCATTGGGAATTGACGAAAACACGATTCAGTTCAAACCCAAATCCCACATTCAATACCAAATTAAAAAACTTTACTTTATTTACTAAAATTCATCGTTTTAAATTTCGATTCCATATGCATAATCAAATCTGGAGATCCAGATTATCATTTTCCCGTTTTTGAACCATTTTTACTGTATATTAATACCTCCAGATAGTTTATAAACAAAAAATACATATGTTATTTCTAAAACTTAGATCTGGATTGCATAAAAAAACTTCATTTAAATCCTAAAGTCTAAGATAAATTTAAGAAGGATATTTTGGTTTATGAACAGGGTTTGAAAGCCTGTAATCCAACCAAGGTCAGCATAGCCTATAAGTCAAACATGCACACCTAAATTTATATTCATGCAAACACATTCCTATTCATAACAGAAAATTTTCACAGCACACTTGCAAGATCAAATCAGAATTTAAGCTTTAGCAAGGTAGTTTGCTCACCATGATGGGTTTTGAAACAGAGGCCTGGAAGTATGAAGTAGAGTCTGGAAAAATTGATCTTGAGTTTAATTTGGTAAAGCTTGATTTAGAAGTTGTATTCAACCCGAACTTGATCTTGTTTTGAAAATTTGAAACAGGTTCTGTCCAGATTTTTCTAAAATCCGAAAGCTTGAAATTGGAAATGCTTTCAGCTTTGAATTTGAAACTTGCCTCAAGTTGAAGATTGAAGTTTTAAATTTTGAACTATGCTTTGTCTTTGTTTCTTTTCAGTGATGATCTTTGTTTTGTTCTTGAATTTGTTGCTTGTTGAAGCTTTGAACTTGTATACTTTCAGATTTGTTTTAATGTTTCCAGGATTTGAACTTTTGCATTCTATCTTCGTTTGTAATTTCCAGGTCGATGATAATGTTGAACAAAATTTTGATTGCCTCAGGAAATCTCAGAGTTGAAAGAAAAACTGAAGCTTTGCATTGCTTGATAATGTTGACTTCAATTTGCATATTTGATTCAGATTTTGGTTGGGTTAATATTTAGGAAATGAAGATGATGGTCAGCCTTTTTTTTTTTAAGTTTTAAACATTGTTTCAGATTTGAGATCTCAATTTAATGTTACTTTATATTTCAGATTTGGTGAGAAGTTTAATAATTGCATATGGGGGAGCTCAAAAGTTTTCTTGTAATTTTTTTAAATTTTATTATTTTATTTAAGCAATCATAAGGAATGCCATTTGTAAAAATCATCATGATTATGAAATCCCAATACATATTGATTGGTTTACTCCCTTATGTATATGTTTAACATTTATAATTCTACAAAGACAAAGATTTTTATATCATATTTACTTTATAAATAAACATAACCTTTATCCATTTGTATATACACGTATACAATTTTGAAAGGAGAATTGTTTTTAACCAATCTTTATATTATATAGATTTCACCTTAATAATTTTCAAAAACCAAATATATTTTTTCTAAAACATTTATTTTAAATTTAGATTCAAATTTCCAATCCACTTGAATTAAAAATCTATTTATATATTCATACATATAATTATGCAATTTAAATTCAAATTCAATGTTTACATTTGTAAAATGTTTATGTTTCCTTTTATTTTTATATTTACACAAACAAAATTTTATCCCAATTAATTTTCACATTGCAACCTTAAATTTTGTTCACTAATTTTATATACAATATTATTTTTACAATTTCCATTCATACATTTTTTTAATTATTTATTTTTGTACAACTTTTAAAAGAAAAGAAGGATTTAAAAATTTTGATTTCATATTAACAAATGGTCACATTTATTTATAAGAGAATTAAATCTTAAAAATAAACCTTTTGAAATTTATTACATTTTTCAAATTTTAATATAATTAACAATTTAGAAAACAACTATCATTAACTTCTTATTAATCTCAAGCTTTTAATTCCTATTTTATTTTTAATACATTTTATTTTGAAATTCAATATTTGTTTATAAAATACTTATCCTTATATTTTAAATCAAATTTATAATTATAATTCATTTATATAAATATATCTTATTTAAAATTGGAGAATTCAAATATGCCCAAAATTCCATTTACAATATAATTTATTTTTATAGAATTTCTAGCTTAAAATTCAATTAAATTTTATTTTATTATACTTCAAATTCAGATAAATTCTCAATTAATCCACAATTAGATCCAAAATTTAATTTAATCACCAATTTAATTTGACTCAAAAACCATGATCGTTACATCCTGACTGCTCGTTGATGTAGCATATATATATATATACACACACACACACTTACATACACATACACACACATGTTGCTCCTCACTTTGTCATTGCAGTCTGAGTTGCATATAACTGATCTGCATTATGTTGGTTGCTTCGAATATATATGCATTTTCTGTTTAGTTTTGATTTGAAGTTTGGTTTGGGTTTCAGGTTACTTTGTATTTAATTCGAGTTCATTTTGTTCCACTGGCTTGCTTGTGCTTATGCCTGTTCTTATTTCACTAGTGCATCCCTTATGTTTATGTCTGAATCATGTTCAATTTTAAACCAATTGCACTTGTCTATTTCGATGTTGAAGTCACTATATACTGAATGTGCTGGCCTCCATTCCATGCTCTTGTTCACGCCTAAAATGATTTATGTTAGGTTGCATTGTTGATGTTGAAACTGGTCGATTCCTTTTCTGGTTTCATTGTCCATGGTTCCCCTTGAGTCTTGTGTATATTTTGATCTGTTATCACTTCAGTTATGCATATTTAAGTGCACTTGACCATTTTATTGTCGAGTTAGGTTCCATATGTTGAAGTTGCTCAAACCATATAAGCATATGCATGCATATTGCTTCATGTCCAGCGTAGTAGACTCGTTTATCCCCATATATGTGCATACATATGTGTGTGTGTGTGTTGTTGTTGCAGATTTGATTTTAAGTTTGTGCTTTTCTCTATTTCCTTCTTCTTGTTGCTGCTGTTAAAAAAACTATGCACATACAACATGTATATACATACATATATATATATATATGTATGTATGTATGTATATGTATAATTATTATGCCTATCGACTTGGTTTGATGTGAATTTGCTACTGTGTTCATGTGGTCTGCACTTGATTCCATGTGCTTGCATTTGAACTTGACAGTGAAGTTTTGTTACTATTTGATGGTTGCACTTTTGTATTCTCTGGCATAGCTTTACATTTTATTTGGGTTGCACTTTCCTTGAGTTTGAATGGTTGAGTTGTTTTCATGTATGCTCATTGAATTTTTGGTCAAGGCTTGTTTTGTGTTGGTTTTGGATTCTTGTTGCATGAGAACTTTTACTTGATAATTTTGTGATGCTTCTGTATTACACCTGAGATGAATCCAGCCACAGCTCAGGTTTGACCTTGTGCTCACGTGTCTTTGCAGTTTTATCAAGTGTGCATTGGTGTGCACGGCATTGTGGCATGTATAGTGATACACTGTGCATGTCACAAGCTGTTCGTGTATGATGAATTCATAATAAACATGCCGATGAACAACCCAAATAACTAAGGAAAATAATGTTTTCAAAAACACATTTTGTTTTACACTGCAAAAATATTTTTCTTTCAATTTTACCACGTCGGTGTTTATTTTGCAGATAACTCAGATGCTGGATTCAGGCTGGAGCAAAGTCGAAGATAAAATACAAGTGAATGAGTGACATGTAGTAAGGTGCTAATGTAAATGATAATTGTATAATGAAAAATTGTGTTGTAATTTTAAGTGTTGTATATATAGCGAGAACTCAAATTTTGTACTATTCAAAATTGTAATAAAATACTTGTTTGAATAAAATATCTGTTTGAATTTAAATTCCGTGTTATTTATTTTATTTAGCAAATATTTAATTAACAAAATAGTACAATTACAAATACATTTAAATGAATATATATATATATATATCTTTATTATCATCAAACAAAAATCATATACTAGCATATTCAACAAACACTAGCTAATGCTAGTGAAGAAGCGGATTACTTAAGAAATTTGCTAGCTAAGATCCATTTATGGGAAAAACCGATACTAGTAGTGTTGATCCACTGTGATAGTACCGTAGCTATTGCAAAAGTTGAGAATCGTTATTACAACGGTAAGAGATGGAAAATTCGTCATAAACATAGTACTATATGAGATTATACCTCTTCAAAATCTGTAAGTGGATCACGTACGCATCGATGAGAATCTAGCGGACCCTTTAACGAAAGGATTGAACATAGAGAAAGTCCTTTCTACATCTAAAAGAACGAGACTACTGCCTTTAGATTGTTGAGTCATGCACAATGGTAACCCAACCTAGTGACTAGAGATCCCAAGAACTATATTCAATGGGTAATAACAAGTTGTAAAGTGATATGAGTTGAACATGCTACTTTTATATACTTAGAAGCATGTATTCCTGAAGTGATTATAGAAGAGTTAATAGAAACTCTTAATGAGATCTATACTCTAAGTGGAGTGGAGTACCTACCTTTAGGAGTACTCTTTGATAGACTCACTTGTATGGATGTGGAAATGTGACCATTTCTTATGGAATTTTGGATAAGATTCCTACATCATTCACTAAACCAGGGTAGATGTGCAAGGCCATAAATGCACGGGCTTAGTTGATACCACTTTAGAAAGGTTGTATGTGATTTGATGTCAGGAATAAACTTTAAGACTACAAGTCACTCTATTAAGCTGAATTTTACTCACTATGCAAAGATTCAAATCGAAATATACCTTTTGTTTATGCATGATCCTATAATTTCAGAAATTGCTTGGAAATATTTTTTTAATAATTCAAGTGAGGGATTGTTGGAACTTTAAGTTAATTAATTAAAAATAAATAAAACATGTTAATGGTTATATATTTATAAGCCTTTATTATAATCGAGCCATTGCAAATTTATAACGGTAATGTATATTTATGAGCCATTGTTATAATTGAGTCGTTGCAAACATATAACGGCAATATATATTCATGAGCGGTTATTATTAATCCATTGCCAAATTTAATGGTATTATAATTAGTTTTAAATGACAATGAATTCAAATTCATGAACATACAATTTCCATTCCGCCTATTTAAATGATAGATGGGCAGAAGAGAAAATGCAAATAAGATAAAATTTCTCTTTCTTTTTCTTTGTCCTCTATATTTCTTCTCTCTTTAATAAAATTTGCAAGCTGTTAAATTAGAAAGTGTTATATTTAGAACAATTTGCTATAGTGCGAACAGCAAATTGACCAAATTTCAAAGGTGTTTTATCCTAGGGAAGGAGCGATTGATGGATATCTTTGCACCTTGAAGCTAAATCATGGATTGTCTTAAAGAGAGCGACCTAGTTCGTGACTCAGCCAAAAAAAAATATTGCAGTTCAGATTGAGGTACAACATTTTCTTACTAACTTCGTTTGTCGATTGGATGCAATGTTGATCGTGTAATAAACATTGCCTTACCAACGACAATAACTGTTTATTAATGTCTTAGGCTGCAATCATCGCTCAAGGTTTCTATATTTAAATATCTTTACTAATTTCAAAGCAATTCACGGGTGTATCAAAATAATAAATAATTTCTCACCCCATAATATTTACTAAAGTATCATTCTAAATAATAGCTTCCTTTTCAAATAACAAACAATTTCCAATCAAACCACTTTATATAATTTATCAAAATACTATATGGTTTCACCTTTCTAAACTATAGCTCATAACACTTCTTCAAATTTTTTACTTTGTTTTCAAACATACTTTCCAAAATCATTATAAATACTTTCCAGAAAACATTTACTTATTTATTTTTCCAAAATAATAAACTCTCCTTAAAATTTATATCTGATATTATTCAAAATATTCAATCCATTCGAGACATTTTAATATTTTCAAAATATTGAAAAATATTTTAAACTTTTCGAATAATGTGTCCAAAGTCTCATCTTGGCCTTTAGGAATCCTTACCGACAATACTGACCAAATGCATTGACTAAAATCCTTAGAACACTTAATGGACAATTTAACATAGATTTTACCTCAAAAGTTCCTTTAGATACTTTCTACGTATATCTTTTCAAAAATCTACTTTTGCAAAATTAACTATTTACTTTCATTTCAAAACATTTACAAATCAAACTTCAAGGTATATATATTCTACCAATTATTTATAATTTAAACCATTTGCTTGGTTTTATAAAAGCACATGCTTATCGACCATATATGTGAGTTATTAGATTTTACCACACTTTTCTAAAATGTATAGCTTGTATAAAAATATTTTCAAATGCTTTCTAAACATACATTAAAATATTTAATCACTTTTGTTAGTTTGAATGTCTCACTTCAAATATCAAACATCGCATGATAACAGACAACACCATACTATTTATATATAACAAGCGAGAACCAAAATTATATTTATATTCATAATTCTAGTTAATATTTATAATTAATATATTATCTTATACAAAAGTATGATTCTCACTTTCTCTAACGGTAACTTCACCACTGAAGATACCGTAAGGTTTTATTTATTAATATTGAATAGGCTTCTATCCATTGGGCAACAATCCCTATTCAATATATTATTCTTAGCAATAAATTAAAATTCAACACGAACAATCATCAACCAAACAAACATACACAAGGAACAAACGATCGATGTCCCCATAGGAAACAATATTGAGACTTGGTTTTGATTCATGACACAAAGCTATCACTACGACATACAGATTTGACGACTACTATGACAAAAAGAGAATATATACTACATGGAGATAAGACATCAAAATCGGTGCATCAATTATATTATTCTTTTTTTTGAGTCTAGGATCAATTTTGTTAAGATCTTTCCTCGTTTAACGCATATATTAGCTTATACATAATCTTAATAATTTATAAATGTAACCATAGAATATATATATATATATTCAAAGTTTTTCTTTAAAAATCATATATAATATATATTTATTTAAAACATGTGAAAAACTATGCAAATTGCACAGAAATCACCAGGTCAGTCGACTGACCTGGTAGGTCGGTCGATTGACCTGTAAATTTCTGTGCAACATGCAAAGGCGCACAAATAAACAAATAAAACGTTTGAATATTCAGTCGATTGACCTAGAGGTTCAGTTGACTGAATTTCTACAACAGCTACTTTCTGAAAAGACATGACTATTTGTGAAGAATTACGAACCTCTACAAAAAGATTTGGACGCAACACTTCAATTGAAAATCTTCACCAATAGTCGTTGCTTTCTAACATCTATAAATACATACTCTAACTTGATTCCAAATCACCGAGTTTTCTTATTTTTCTAATCTAACACATTTGAATCTTTTGCAACTATAATTTCAAATATTCTGCATTAAAGCAATATTATACCTTTCTATTCTTCATAAACTTCAAATACACACACACACGCTCGAGGAGAAAATTATAGAAAGGGTGTACTACAAATGACAAATCCATGTTATTAGAACACACAAAGTCAAAACAATCTTTTGTATTTGTTGAAGTTCTATTCTGCTACTTATGCGTGTGAAGTCCTCTTCGACCGCTGAAGTGAAATCTTGTTTAGCTGCTCAGGTCATTGTTCGACTACTCGAGAGTTGTATGTACATGTTCCTCCGGGTTAAGTGAGGGTTATTGTTTTAGTGAAATCCCAGAAGGAGTCTGGGACTGCATGTGGGATGGAGCTTCAAACCAGTACATAAATCTTTGGTGTCATTTTTATTATACTACTTTTATATTCCGCATTATTTACTATAAAGCTATAATCACTATACTCTGTATTAGCATATCTCCATATTGCACGATCCATAGCACACTTTCATTTTCTATTAGAGTAAGGTCATCATATAACCGTAACATAATTATTTGATAATCTAATAATATGGAAACTAACACTAGCACTAGCATTAACACTAGCTTCATTGAAGGACAATACACTGCACGACCACCACTATTTAATGGCATAAATTATAACTATTGGGCCATACGAATGAGAATATATATGCAAGCAAATGGTTTTGATTCATGGAATATAACTCAGACAAAATATATTATTCTTCTAAAGAGTATTCTACTTGGTCAAGTACACAGAAACTAGATGCCACAGCAAATGCAAAAGCCATGAATATGTTGTTTTGTGCCTTAGATAAAAATGAGTTTAACCGTGTTAGAATGTGCAATACTGCATATGAAATATGGCGTACACTCAAAGTTACACACGTATGAACTAACAAGGTCAAACAAAGCAAAATATCCATGCGCAAAAGTCAGTTTCAAAACTTTAGAATGAAAGAAAATGAATATATGAATGATATGTATTCAAGATTTCAGGATATCTACCATTCATTAGTAGGACTAGGAGAAAAATATTCAAAGTCTGATATTATATACAAAATCCTTAACTCTTTAACGAAAGAATGGGAAAGAAAAGTTCTCGCTATTAAAGATGCGAACGATATTTCCAAAATAACTCCGAAAGAGTTAATAGGAAATTTAATATCCTATGAAGTGAATTTGCAGGCTAAACGAGTTCAAGCTCAAGACAAAAAGAATATAGCATTCCATGCAGAACAAGAAGAATCAGATTCAGACAAAGACGATCTAGCCTTTAGTGCCAAAAACTTCAAAAAATTCCTGAAGTATAGAAAAGGAAATAGAAATAATGGCAAGAGAAGTTCAAATAGCAATAAACCACCATCCTCGTCAGTTCTGGAGTGTTTTAACTGTCAAAAAAGGGGCATATACAGAAAGAATGTCCGGTTCAAAGGAAAGAATATCACAATAAAAGTAAAGACAAATTCAGAAGAAAAGCTTTCTCAATTACATGGGATGATTCAGACTCTTCTTCTTTTGAAAGTGAGAGTGACAGCGATAATGAACAAGCCAACGTATGCTTTATGGCCAACGATAATGAGGTTAGTGATTTAACTTTTGATGATATGATAGAGATAAACTCGGAATTGTTGGATACTTTAAAAAGTCTCAAAAGAAAATATAAAGAAGCCGTTGAAAATAAAAAAAGGCAGAATTCAAGAGCGATATGCTTAAAGACGAAAATAAAATATTGGAAGAAGAACTTGAGAAAACTCAAGAATCGCTTTCAAATGTTAATTCTCAACGGATTTTATCGAGTCAAGAAATTGAGACTCAAAAAGAAAAGAATGATGTTCTTGTTTCTGAAAATCATGATTCCAAAACAAATATTAAAATGGTAGAACAAGAAAATTCAAGTCTAAAGACCAAATTAAAAGGGATCACTAAAAACATTTCAAATTTTAATAAAGGAAGAGAAAATTTATCTAGAATTATTGAAAATTCACACCTGTTAACAATGGTTTAGGTTATAAAAAGAAAGTCAAGAATTCACAATCTAGTAATTTAAACAATGTTAATTATAATAAAACATCTGTATCTTCAAAAAGACAAGTTTTTAAAACTATCAATATATGGATTCCTAAAACTAATAACAAGTTAATAAGGGATAAATATATTAGATCATTCATGGAAAACATTCATAATAATAAGAATATATCTATAAAAGGGATACTAAACCCACTTGGATTTGGTTTCCTAAGATCTAACTCTTAAGACCCTATTAAAAAGGTGGGTACCAACGCTATCTCATTTCTTTGCAGGTCCCACTCAAGAAGAGAGGAAAATGGATACTCGACAGTGGTTGCTCAAAACATATGATAGGAGACAAAGATATGCTGACAAATATTACATATTCAGACAGAGGCTCTGTCACTTTTAGAGATAATTCCAAAGGCTATATCATCGGTAAAGACGATATGTGCAATTATAGTACATCTAATTTACCTCTTGTTACAAATGCTTTATTATTTAAGAATCTAAAATATAATCTGTTAAATATAAGTCAATTATGCGATAAAGGTTTTAAAATATCATTCTCTGAAAATAAATGTAGTATCTTCGATCAAAATCAGAATCTTATTTTCGAAGGAAATAGAGATAAAAACATTTATGTTTTGAATATGAAAGTTAATCATAACTCAGATATGTGTTTAATAGCCAAAGAAAAAAAATCCCTGGATATGGCACAAATGATTCTGTCATATCAATTTTAAAACTATAAATAAAATTTCTACAAATAAACTCGTAAAAGGATTACCAAAGATGAGTTTTAAAATTAATAAGTTTTGTGACGTATGTCGATTAGGTAAATTAACTAAATCTTCATTTAAATCTAAGAAAGTCATTTCGACATTACAACCACTTGAATTACTTCATATGGATTTATTTGGACCTACCCAAGTTCAATCTATAAATCATAATAAATACGTATTTGTAATAGTTAATGATTTTTCTTGATATACATGGACTATCTTTATAAAAAATAAAAGTGATACTTTTGAAAATTTCAGAACACTTGTTAACCGAATTCAAAATTTAAAAGGTACTAAAATTAAAAATATTAGAAGTGATCACGGAGGTGAATTTGAAAATGAACAGTTTGATAACTATTGTAAAAAGAAAGGAATATTTCCTAACTTTTCGTTTCTTGAACTCCACAACAAAATGGAGTGGTAGAACGAAAGAATCGAACTCTATAAGAGTGTGCAAGAACCTTACTAAACGTGTAACGACCCAGAATTTTTATTAATTTAAATTTGAATATTAATTTATTTTAAATATTAATAAGTGAATTTATAAGTCAAATAAATTTTTATTTGAATTTTTGGATTTAATTGGATTATTAAATCGATAATTTAATAGGTTAAATTATGGAAATAATTAAAAAAATTGAGTTAAATATGATTGAAAATAATTTGTAAAATTTTATTTAATCATACTGGAGTTATAGAAATATTTTAGAACTTTTAAAATCGAATTAAAAGTTAATCTGTGAAAATTGAATATTTTAATATTAAATAATCGACTGTAAAATAGTCAATTTTTGAACAGTCTCAGAATTGAACGAAACCAGTTCCATTGGATCCGTAATAATTAGTTATTACCGGATTTCAATTTTCGTGTCAATCGGAGCTATCGTTTGAGCGTGGCAGCTCGAAACGCATCGATTCGTTTTTAATTTAAATTTGGCGAGTCAAAATAGCCATTTTTCAAAAAGTCTCGGATTTCGACGAAACCAGTTTCATCGGATCCGTAATGTGATATTATTGTAAGGTTTCAAATTTCAAGTCGTTTGGATTTACCGTTTGTCCGGTACAAATTAAAACGCCTAGAAATCGGTTTAAATCGGTTTAATTTAAATTGAACGTTTTCAGCCATAACTCGCACATACTTCCGAATTAGCTTCCGAAACCTGTTCCATTGTGTCCGGAACGCGGGATAAACCCTAGGTACGCTGGTTACGGCGTCTAAATCGGAGTTCGGAATTCCCGGGATGAATAGTGTTTACGCTAGCTTTTTCTATAAATAGGAGTTAAAATCTAAAATAAAAAGAAAATGCAAAACCCTAATTCTAATTGCTCAGCCGCCTACATGAAGTCAATGGCCGAAATTGCCCCAAATTCATCCCTCCAAATCTTCAAATCCAAGCGATATCGAGCCTCGTCTTCAACTAGAGAATTCAAGAGCATGTTGAGATCTATAATCTCAACGGTTATGATCGTGTTTGGAGTTGTAGATTAGCGGCAATTGACTTGAGAAGGAGGCACGTTCGGCCTCGTGTTGCGCGCACCAGAGATGGCCGAACTCCAAGGTGCTCCAGCCGAGTGTCATGCTGGTGATGCTCTTCGAGGTGAAGGTCCCTGATCGCGTTAAAGCTCGTCGTAGGTGATGCGGTCCTAAACCCTAGTTTGATGAGGGATGGGTTGTGTTGCGTTTTAATTATCTGGAGATGCTGCGTTGTGGGAGAAGATGAAGTAAAGGACGGCCAGGATGCAATGAAGTTGGATCTAAGGGCTGAGAGTAGGTGTGGGTGTAAAATAAATTTGTTAATGTTGAATTTAAGCTATTAAATCGTGTACGAACTTCATAAATCAATAACTTTTTCATACGAGGTCGAAAAAATGCAAATCCAGTTGCGTTGGAATCGTATGGACGAGCACTACGCGATGGAGTTGGTTTGGAGTCGTTTGGAGTTAGTGAGAATTTCGGGTAAAATTAAACGCGCGTTTAATTTTATTCGAAATAAAAGCTTAAACGGAATTTAAAATCAAGGTGAGAATTTCTCACTCAATCGAATTAGTTTCGATTTTATTTTAAATAGTTAGATTTAAAATATTTGAATGCATGTTTGAATGATGACTGTAAATTATTGATTGTTAAAATAGACATTATGCGCCGTTAGTAAGCGGATGTTATTTAGTAAGAACATATACCGCGAATATTTCATAAACAGTGAAATTGGTATTATATATAATATCAATATATATATATTGGCATATGTATATATTGCAGTTGATTGATTTCCCGCATTTTTTGTTTAGCGGATGAGACCCTATTACGCCGTTAGTAAGCGGATAATATTTATTAAGAACATATACCGCGATAATTTCGTACTGGAGCGAAATTGGTATTGTGCTAATGTTTTTGGATGCAGGAAACAGATTGGAGGGATCCAACTGGATTCCTCAACAGTATTTATTTAATTTCAGATATTTAGATATTTGATTGATTATCATATTGATATATGATATCGTTGTTAGTCGTGATTGACTATTTGGTGTGTAGCATCATTGGACCCAAATTTTGGGATTTTAAAATGATTTTAAAAGTGATTTTGAAAATATACTATATTTTTGGAATTGATCCATTATAAATAAATAAAAGTTATAATTTTTAAAGTTATAAAAATTATGGTTTTTGTGAAATATAGTTAAAAAGCTGATTTTTAGAAATACGATTAAAAGTCGATTTTTGAGAAATATGAACTAATGATTTTATAAAATAATTTAGATTGGATTTTTGAATATATGATAAAAGTTTAAATATAGGATTTATAAAATTTGATTATTTTATAAATCGAAATGATGAAATTATAAAGGAATTTAAAGACGTTTTAAAAGAAAAATATAAATTGATTTATATTAAAGATTTATAAATTGATAATTTATAAATTAGAACGTAGGAATTATAAAACGAGCTTTTATAAGTGTAAGAATAAATTGTGAATGAATTTCATAAATAGAATGAAATTTATAGAATTTTATACGGTGAAGTCATAAATGGAATTTTATAAGCAGTAGGTTTATAAAATTTATTATGTTGTTAAAATAATAGTTTTGGATAAATAAATGAATCTTATAAGTTATAAGATTTATAATTATGAAATTCTAAGGAACGATTTTGTGAAATAATCGTTTATAAGTAGTTAACTTATAATATGAACGTTTAGTTTATAATTTAGTTATAAACTGGAATATGTTAATAAAGGAATTTATAAAAAGGAAGTTTTTATAAATAAAGAGAAATGGAATTTATGAACGTTGTTTTATAAATTCGCAAACGACTTATTTTGATAAGTTAATTGTTATAACTTAGAAATAGAGTTACATTCACGTTTTTAGACAGTGAATAATCCTTTGAATTAAAATGAATAAAAGGATGGGATTTGTTAAAGAAGTATATTCACGTTTTTGAATAGTGAATGATATGTTAAAGAAATTGTTTTGAATGAGATGTTTAAATAGAATTAAAACGATCTAATGATGTTTTAAAATGTGTTGAGATTCGAAACAATAGATTTCAACATTTATTGTTGAAATAGATGTTTCGAGAAATAAAAGGAAATGGTGGACTATAACACTGTTGTTATAGTAAATTATTTCCGAAAGGGAATGTTTTGTATAGTATTGGGATTTATATATCTATTTAATTTCGAATCCCTATACTAGTGATTTTGGGTTGTCGTAACGATGTTTTACGCAACATTCGTTTTGGCCCAAGTAAATATGTTTAAGTGAATGATTTCCTTAAAGAATGAATTATATACTTAATTCGATTTAAGTATATTGAATATTTTCTAAGTGTTGAAAATAAAAGATTGTGAATTACTTATTTAATAAGTATGGGATTGTTTTTCCAATATAAAGTGAATATAGAGAATTTATCTTTTTAAAGATAAATTGAAATGGATAATTGAAATCGTATATGCATGGATATTTGAAATATAAATTCATTATGGAATTTATATGTGAAAGTGGAATTCGTTTAAAAATAAATATTGATTTATTTTTGAAGTGTTGAAATTATATATCTTGTAAAGATATTTTTGGAAAATAAATAATTTGGAAAATTATTTGGAATCTGGTGATGTATGCATATCCATTGATAGTTCAATAGCCGACTATCAATATTTCCCTTTGAATGGGTAATTGATGTGATTTGTTTGAATGTGAATGCTACACTTATTTTTGAATAAGCGCTCACTATTCGGGTTAACCGGGAAAGGACCATGGGGTCGTATAACCCATTCCGAATATGTGATACGTCGTTATGAATTGCATTTGAAGATCGGTGTTGAAGACCGAGTATTTGTGAAAGCGATAGGATGACCTATCGATTGTCTCTGCACTGGGTAG
Organism: Allium cepa; assembly: GCA_030765085.1. NCBI lineage: Eukaryota > Viridiplantae > Streptophyta > Magnoliopsida > Asparagales > Amaryllidaceae > Allium > Allium cepa. The sequence continues at coordinate 1,026,617,192 of CM060935.1, read as the reverse complement.
CTCCTGGTATTGAGATCTCCTAAGTGATGGGAAATTCGATCGGGATTGTGAATACCCGTATTTCAAGGGCTTCGTAAGAAGTGCCTTCGGTTTTGTTCGATCCCGGAACAGACTTGTATGGATTGTATGCCTGACATTACAAGTTGAGATATAAAGCCGATTTCTTTCAAATATATTTCTGTTGGTGGCGGAGAATTTATTCTTTGCTTAACACCCTTCTTTGAGACGTACGAGCTCAAAGGTTATATAGTTGAAGTTATCAGCGATATATCCCATTTTGGTAATGTGACATGCTGAGTGATGCTGAAATGATCATTGTGTTGATTATTTGTGATAGGATCATTTATTTGATCGTCTATCTTAGTGATCATTGTGTTGATCATTTGTTGACCCAAAGCACGGCTTTTTGTACAAAGTGTGTTTTTGTGGACGTGAATTCATCGAGCCTCACATCCCGTTAATGGTCAAAACAGGAAAGATGCGGCAAGGTTATGAGGGGTAGCTCCCTTTAGGGTATGTGCATTTCCTTCTGGAAAGGGTGGTATCATGGTATGGAGCCCAGATACTTACTCATGTTGATACACTATATCTTTTTCTGTGTGGTGTTGTTGGTGACGAGCGCTCGGTTAAAGGTCCGATGGGACCGGGGGATGCCATATTCGTGTAGTAGTTACCTAGTGATAAAGGTAACCCGGCCTTGTGTTGGCAGAGAGCTGGTTAAGTTCTCGGGACGTCCAGCCAGAGGCGATCCCATGTGACAGTAGGAAGTTCCTTAGCCTGACCATTTGTTGGAAATCCAATTCCCAATACGAAACTTGTACGGTATTAGTTGTAGAACCTGCTATTCACTTATGGTGGTCACCACTGTTTGGATAGTAGCTATAGTAGGCATACGATAATGGTCGTATGTTGGCTAAGATTTATATTCTACTTTCGAAATGAATTTTTCCTACACTATGCACTAATAATAATATCAAATATTATTTTAAATGCGTATCAAGCATCTTTGACTATCATAAGGAGAAATCTCCTCCGATTCTGCGTTTGCATTGTGTGTGTGTGCGGGAGGCCTTATGGTAGTCTCATTTTTTAAAAGCATTGCGAATTGATTTAAAAATATTCCTCTATTTTGATTTTAAAGATAAATAAACTGTTTTGAGTTCTCACACCAGTCACATGACTGACTCGGAGTTTATTGTTTCCCTTCCTAAACTCTGGGTGCCCACAAATTTCCACACGGGCAGTTAAGAGTTAGGTTTATCAGGATATTCTGGATATTCTGGAGTTGCTGGAGGCAAGCTGGATGGCATGGCGTATTACTAGTTTATATAGTATTTCTTTTTCCGCTGCACTGTTTATTGTTGTATGTTGTTGTACACTCTGATGATATGATATGATGTGATGTAATGAAATGAAATGTAATAACGGATATAGTTCTTTGTTTAAAGATTATTTATTTATTATTATATGTTGTTCCGCTGCGAATTATGAGATTCTGATGTTGTTCTTTTTTGTTTCCTTTCTGTCCGTTCTATTTTTAAAATGCTTCTATCTTCTATTTTTCAAATTCTCTGTTTTCTTTCTCTGTTTTCTAAAAATTTCCTATCTTCTTCTCTCCTCCCTAATTTCTATCTTTTTCTCTTCTTCTTTCCTAAATTTTTCTTAAATAAAACCCTCAGTGTTCGGTTTTCCGTCGTTCGATTTCTCGGCAGTCGATAAAGTGAGTGTCGATGTCGGTTTTTCGGAAGACGAAGAATCGAGTCCTGACAATGTGGTATCAGAGCTCTGATGGTTAAGCGACAACCATGGTTCTGTTGGGTATTACTCATTAGAGATAGAGTCAGTAGTACTCTAGATTGAGTTTGAGTGTAATAATAGATACGAGTGCGTATTTGTTAGTGAATATGAAATTGTTTTATATTGTGATGATTGGTTTATTGAGTGGCATATGAACCTTCGTCAGCACGGTCAGTCAAACTATGCCGAAGGGGTTTCTAAACACTTGAATAGAACAATTCGACACGATATTGTTTTAAATTGGGTAAATGAATAATTTTGCCTTGATTATATTTTATATATAAAGGAATAATTTTTCAAAATTATTAAAGTGTATATAAGTTGATTGTTAGGTTGTTTGAATAATCTAAATAAAAGAATAATTGTATAAGAAGAAGGATTATAAGAATAAAATTATAATTAAAGTGATTTACAATTGTGAAATAAACTTATATACATAAGAAGTGAAACTTTATGGATATATCTATGAATATGAGTTGTGAATAAAAATGAATTTAAAGTTAAATGGAATATAACTTAAGAGATATTGAATTAAGTTGAATAAAATTGAATGGAAATCAATTTAATTAAACCAATTGAAAATGATGGTGTTAAATCAAATTGAATAAATATAAGTAAAAAGAATTTGGTTGTAATTAATATACATTGGTTGTTATATGATTGTTAGTTGATTGTATGTAATTCATTAAGTATTAATGAAATTGAAAGCTATGTAATTGAATTCAAATTAGAAGTAAATAAATTTGAATAGAATTGAAAGTGAATAGGATTTAATTAGTGAATGCAAACTAATTAAAATTTAGAATGAATGTTGATAAAATCCAATGTAAATAAATCAAATGTGATTTGAAATTGAAAACCATTTCATTGAATATTAATATGAATATGAATGAATATATATTGGTTATGAATGTAGTTGGTTGATGGTTGAATATATATTTCTATTGTTGCATTTGCTATGTGACATATATAGTTGATATGTTGCTATATGCTGTATATTGAGATTATTATCTATATGCATGTTCTCATGTTGTTTGTTAAGTGTTTAGTAGGTGCGGATCGCGTTTGCTTCGCATTTGGAGTTCGCTTTAGCGCTATATTAGCCGTATATGCTTGCTAATAAAATATAAGGTACATATCTCGGATTAAATATCGCACTTTTATACTTTTTTCCCTTCGGGATGCCTCATTACTTGATGAGATGTATATTTGTGATATATATACTGTTATTTTTTTTCCGGATCGAGCCGCGCAAAGGAGACTATGGCGAATTTTTCCGAAAATTTAAGGCGTTAGAAAAATTTGAGAAAATTTGGAAAATTTTTGAAAACTTTAACTTTGTTTTGGAATTGAAAGTTAAATGATATAGTTTGTTTTTGAAAAGATAACTAAGTATAATTTGAAAACTTAGTAAGTTATTTTAAGAAGTTTAATTATGAATTTTGGAAAAGTTAATGGATTCAGTAACTTTCTTACTTGTAATTTCGAGGACGAAATTCTTTTAAGGGGGAAAGATTGTAACGACCCAGAATTTTTATTAATTTAAATTTGAATATTAATTTATTTTAAATATTAATAAGTGAATTTATAAGTCAAATAAATTTTTATTTGAATTTTTGGATTTAATTGGATTATTAAATCGATAATTTAATAGGTTAAATTATGGAAATAATTAAAAAAATTGAGTTAAATATGATTGAAAATAATTTGTAAAATTTTATTTAATCATACTGGAGTTATAGAAATATTTTAGAACTTTTAAAATCGAATTAAAAGTTAATCTGTGAAAATTGAATATTTTAATATTAAATAATCGACTGTAAAATAGTCAATTTTTGAACAGTCTCAGAATTGAACGAAACCAGTTCCATTGGATCCGTAATAATTAGTTATTACCGGATTTCAATTTTCGTGTCAATCGGAGCTATCGTTTGAGCGTGGCAGCTCGAAACGCATCGATTCGTTTTTAATTTAAATTTGGCGAGTCAAAATAGCCATTTTTCAAAAAGTCTCGGATTTCGACGAAACCAGTTTCATCGGATCCGTAATGTGATATTATTGTAAGGTTTCAAATTTCAAGTCGTTTGGATTTACCGTTTGTCCGGTACAAATTAAAACGCCTAGAAATCGGTTTAAATCGGTTTAATTTAAATTGAACGTTTTCAGCCATAACTCGCACATACTTCCGAATTAGCTTCCGAAACCTGTTCCATTGTGTCCGGAACGCGGGATAAACCCTAGGTACGCTGGTTACGGCGTCTAAATCGGAGTTCGGAATTCCCGGGATGAATAGTGTTTACGCTAGCTTTTTCTATAAATAGGAGTTAAAATCTAAAATAAAAAGAAAATGCAAAACCCTAATTCTAATTGCTCAGCCGCCTACATGAAGTCAATGGCCGAAATTGCCCCAAATTCATCCCTCCAAATCTTCAAATCCAAGCGATATCGAGCCTCGTCTTCAACTAGAGAATTCAAGAGCATGTTGAGATCTATAATCTCAACGGTTATGATCGTGTTTGGAGTTGTAGATTAGCGGCAATTGACTTGAGAAGGAGGCACGTTCGGCCTCGTGTTGCGCGCACCAGAGATGGCCGAACTCCAAGGTGCTCCAGCCGAGTGTCATGCTGGTGATGCTCTTCGAGGTGAAGGTCCCTGATCGCGTTAAAGCTCGTCGTAGGTGATGCGGTCCTAAACCCTAGTTTGATGAGGGATGGGTTGTGTTGCGTTTTAATTATCTGGAGATGCTGCGTTGTGGGAGAAGATGAAGTAAAGGACGGCCAGGATGCAATGAAGTTGGATCTAAGGGCTGAGAGTAGGTGTGGGTGTAAAATAAATTTGTTAATGTTGAATTTAAGCTATTAAATCGTGTACGAACTTCATAAATCAATAACTTTTTCATACGAGGTCGAAAAAATGCAAATCCAGTTGCGTTGGAATCGTATGGACGAGCACTACGCGATGGAGTTGGTTTGGAGTCGTTTGGAGTTAGTGAGAATTTCGGGTAAAATTAAACGCGCGTTTAATTTTATTCGAAATAAAAGCTTAAACGGAATTTAAAATCAAGGTGAGAATTTCTCACTCAATCGAATTAGTTTCGATTTTATTTTAAATAGTTAGATTTAAAATATTTGAATGCATGTTTGAATGATGACTGTAAATTATTGATTGTTAAAATAGACATTATGCGCCGTTAGTAAGCGGATGTTATTTAGTAAGAACATATACCGCGAATATTTCATAAACAGTGAAATTGGTATTATATATAATATCAATATATATATATTGGCATATGTATATATTGCAGTTGATTGATTTCCCGCATTTTTTGTTTAGCGGATGAGACCCTATTACGCCGTTAGTAAGCGGATAATATTTATTAAGAACATATACCGCGATAATTTCGTACTGGAGCGAAATTGGTATTGTGCTAATGTTTTTGGATGCAGGAAACAGATTGGAGGGATCCAACTGGATTCCTCAACAGTATTTATTTAATTTCAGATATTTAGATATTTGATTGATTATCATATTGATATATGATATCGTTGTTAGTCGTGATTGACTATTTGGTGTGTAGCATCATTGGACCCAAATTTTGGGATTTTAAAATGATTTTAAAAGTGATTTTGAAAATATACTATATTTTTGGAATTGATCCATTATAAATAAATAAAAGTTATAATTTTTAAAGTTATAAAAATTATGGTTTTTGTGAAATATAGTTAAAAAGCTGATTTTTAGAAATACGATTAAAAGTCGATTTTTGAGAAATATGAACTAATGATTTTATAAAATAATTTAGATTGGATTTTTGAATATATGATAAAAGTTTAAATATAGGATTTATAAAATTTGATTATTTTATAAATCGAAATGATGAAATTATAAAGGAATTTAAAGACGTTTTAAAAGAAAAATATAAATTGATTTATATTAAAGATTTATAAATTGATAATTTATAAATTAGAACGTAGGAATTATAAAACGAGCTTTTATAAGTGTAAGAATAAATTGTGAATGAATTTCATAAATAGAATGAAATTTATAGAATTTTATACGGTGAAGTCATAAATGGAATTTTATAAGCAGTAGGTTTATAAAATTTATTATGTTGTTAAAATAATAGTTTTGGATAAATAAATGAATCTTATAAGTTATAAGATTTATAATTATGAAATTCTAAGGAACGATTTTGTGAAATAATCGTTTATAAGTAGTTAACTTATAATATGAACGTTTAGTTTATAATTTAGTTATAAACTGGAATATGTTAATAAAGGAATTTATAAAAAGGAAGTTTTTATAAATAAAGAGAAATGGAATTTATGAACGTTGTTTTATAAATTCGCAAACGACTTATTTTGATAAGTTAATTGTTATAACTTAGAAATAGAGTTACATTCACGTTTTTAGACAGTGAATAATCCTTTGAATTAAAATGAATAAAAGGATGGGATTTGTTAAAGAAGTATATTCACGTTTTTGAATAGTGAATGATATGTTAAAGAAATTGTTTTGAATGAGATGTTTAAATAGAATTAAAACGATCTAATGATGTTTTAAAATGTGTTGAGATTCGAAACAATAGATTTCAACATTTATTGTTGAAATAGATGTTTCGAGAAATAAAAGGAAATGGTGGACTATAACACTGTTGTTATAGTAAATTATTTCCGAAAGGGAATGTTTTGTATAGTATTGGGATTTATATATCTATTTAATTTCGAATCCCTATACTAGTGATTTTGGGTTGTCGTAACGATGTTTTACGCAACATTCGTTTTGGCCCAAGTAAATATGTTTAAGTGAATGATTTCCTTAAAGAATGAATTATATACTTAATTCGATTTAAGTATATTGAATATTTTCTAAGTGTTGAAAATAAAAGATTGTGAATTACTTATTTAATAAGTATGGGATTGTTTTTCCAATATAAAGTGAATATAGAGAATTTATCTTTTTAAAGATAAATTGAAATGGATAATTGAAATCGTATATGCATGGATATTTGAAATATAAATTCATTATGGAATTTATATGTGAAAGTGGAATTCGTTTAAAAATAAATATTGATTTATTTTTGAAGTGTTGAAATTATATATCTTGTAAAGATATTTTTGGAAAATAAATAATTTGGAAAATTATTTGGAATCTGGTGATGTATGCATATCCATTGATAGTTCAATAGCCGACTATCAATATTTCCCTTTGAATGGGTAATTGATGTGATTTGTTTGAATGTGAATGCTACACTTATTTTTGAATAAGCGCTCACTATTCGGGTTAACCGGGAAAGGACCATGGGGTCGTATAACCCATTCCGAATATGTGATACGTCGTTATGAATTGCATTTGAAGATCGGTGTTGAAGACCGAGTATTTGTGAAAGCGATAGGATGACCTATCGATTGTCTCTGCACTGGGTAGCTCCTGGTATTGAGATCTCCTAAGTGATGGGAAATTCGATCGGGATTGTGAATACCCGTATTTCAAGGGCTTCGTAAGAAGTGCCTTCGGTTTTGTTCGATCCCGGAACAGACTTGTATGGATTGTATGCCTGACATTACAAGTTGAGATATAAAGCCGATTTCTTTCAAATATATTTCTGTTGGTGGCGGAGAATTTATTCTTTGCTTAACACCCTTCTTTGAGACGTACGAGCTCAAAGGTTATATAGTTGAAGTTATCAGCGATATATCCCATTTTGGTAATGTGACATGCTGAGTGATGCTGAAATGATCATTGTGTTGATTATTTGTGATAGGATCATTTATTTGATCGTCTATCTTAGTGATCATTGTGTTGATCATTTGTTGACCCAAAGCACGGCTTTTTGTACAAAGTGTGTTTTTGTGGACGTGAATTCATCGAGCCTCACATCCCGTTAATGGTCAAAACAGGAAAGATGCGGCAAGGTTATGAGGGGTAGCTCCCTTTAGGGTATGTGCATTTCCTTCTGGAAAGGGTGGTATCATGGTATGGAGCCCAGATACTTACTCATGTTGATACACTATATCTTTTTCTGTGTGGTGTTGTTGGTGACGAGCGCTCGGTTAAAGGTCCGATGGGACCGGGGGATGCCATATTCGTGTAGTAGTTACCTAGTGATAAAGGTAACCCGGCCTTGTGTTGGCAGAGAGCTGGTTAAGTTCTCGGGACGTCCAGCCAGAGGCGATCCCATGTGACAGTAGGAAGTTCCTTAGCCTGACCATTTGTTGGAAATCCAATTCCCAATACGAAACTTGTACGGTATTAGTTGTAGAACCTGCTATTCACTTATGGTGGTCACCACTGTTTGGATAGTAGCTATAGTAGGCATACGATAATGGTCGTATGTTGGCTAAGATTTATATTCTACTTTCGAAATGAATTTTTCCTACACTATGCACTAATAATAATATCAAATATTATTTTAAATGCGTATCAAGCATCTTTGACTATCATAAGGAGAAATCTCCTCCGATTCTGCGTTTGCATTGTGTGTGTGTGCGGGAGGCCTTATGGTAGTCTCATTTTTTAAAAGCATTGCGAATTGATTTAAAAATATTCCTCTATTTTGATTTTAAAGATAAATAAACTGTTTTGAGTTCTCACACCAGTCACATGACTGACTCGGAGTTTATTGTTTCCCTTCCTAAACTCTGGGTGCCCACAAATTTCCACACGGGCAGTTAAGAGTTAGGTTTATCAGGATATTCTGGATATTCTGGAGTTGCTGGAGGCAAGCTGGATGGCATGGCGTATTACTAGTTTATATAGTATTTCTTTTTCCGCTGCACTGTTTATTGTTGTATGTTGTTGTACACTCTGATGATATGATATGATGTGATGTAATGAAATGAAATGTAATAACGGATATAGTTCTTTGTTTAAAGATTATTTATTTATTATTATATGTTGTTCCGCTGCGAATTATGAGATTCTGATGTTGTTCTTTTTTGTTTCCTTTCTGTCCGTTCTATTTTTAAAATGCTTCTATCTTCTATTTTTCAAATTCTCTGTTTTCTTTCTCTGTTTTCTAAAAATTTCCTATCTTCTTCTCTCCTCCCTAATTTCTATCTTTTTCTCTTCTTCTTTCCTAAATTTTTCTTAAATAAAACCCTCAGTGTTCGGTTTTCCGTCGTTCGATTTCTCGGCAGTCGATAAAGTGAGTGTCGATGTCGGTTTTTCAGAAGACGAAGAATCGAGTCCTGACAAAACGAAAGGACATTACCGAAACATTTTTGGGCAGAAGTTGTTGCAACTGCCTTTTTATGTTTTAAATCGTGTTTCTATTAGACCCCTCGTTAAGAATACACCTTATGAAATTTTTAACGGTAGAAAACCAAACATATATTATTTCAAAATATTTGGATCAAACTGCTTTGTATTAAATACCAAAGATCAACTTGGCAAATTCGATTCAAAATATGATGAAGGTATATTTCTTAGATATTCGAATCGAATCAAAGCTGATCGAATTTTCAATAAACGAACGAATCTTTATCTGTCCAATTTCTAACGAATCAAGATATCCATTTGCTCCAATATAAATTGTAGACTATTGAAGAGACACTCCATATATCTTTTGATGAGAACTCTAAACTTATTTCAAAAACAAATGATAAAGATCTACTTAATAATACAAAACTAATCAACAACTCAAGAGAAGATGAAGATATTGTTTATAATTCTAGAGAAGATGAAAACATTGTTAACAATTTAGAAAATAGAAATATTACTAATACAATAAGATCTCCTCGAAGAATCTTACAAAATCATCCTATAGAAAATATAATTGGAGAAATAAATTCAAATGTTCGAACAAGAAATCAACTAAATAAAATGGGTCATGTAGCTTTTCTTTCTACTATAGAATCTAAGAATACTAAGGAAGCGTCATCCAATGAAAACTGGATTATTGTTATGCAAGAAGAACTAAATCAGTTTGAACGAAACGAAGTTTGGGAACTATTACATAGACCGAATGATCAGACTGTTATAGGAACTAAATGGGTTTATAAAAATAAAGCAGACGAATTAGGAAATATAACTAGAAAAGTAGCACAAGGATATAACCAAGAAGAAGGAATAGACTACGAAGAAACGTTTGCTCCAGTCGCTAGACTAGAAGCAATACGAATCTTATTAGCATACACATGTTTTAATAGCTTTAAACTCTATCAAATGGATGTTAAAAGTGCATTTTTAAATGGTTATATTAAAGAAAATGTTTTTGTTGAACAACCCCATTTATTTGTTCATGAAAAATATACAGATTATGTCTATAAACTTAAGAAAACTTTATGTGGTTTAAAACAAGCACCACATGCTTGGTATGAACGCCTTAAAAGTTGTTTAATTGAATCGGGATTCGAAATAGGAAAAGTAGATCAAACTTTTTTTATAAAACATTCTAAAAATTGTATTTTAATAGTTCAAATATATGTTAACGACGTTATGTTTGGTTCAACTAATAATAAATCGTATAAAGAATTTTCTGAAATAATGACTAGAGAACTTGGAATGCCCCATATGGGAGAATTATCGTATTTTCTAGGTCTTCAAATAAAACAAGTTTCAAATGGAATATTTATAAATCAAGAAAAATACTGTAATAATCTTATCAAGCGTTTCGAAATGGAAAACACTTCTGCCAAACTGACACCTATGAGCACAACAGCACATCTTGATAAAGATGAAAATGGCGAAAGTGTAGACCAAAAACTATATCGTAGTATGATAGGATCATTATTATACCTAACAGCGAGTCGATCAGCTATAATGATGAGTGTATGTCTATGTGCACGATTTCAAGCTGACCCAAAAGAATCGCATTTATGAGCCATAAGACAAATACTACGTAATCTTAGTAATACTACAAATTTCGGACATTTCTATCCAAAGGAATGCTCATTCGAGTTAGTATCATATAACGATGCTGGTTTCGGAGGATCACGAATGGATAGAAAAAGTACAAGTGGTACATGTCACTTCATTGGTAAATCATTAGTATCATGGTTTAGCAAGAAACAAAATTGTGTCTCACTATCAACTTGTGAAGCAGAATATATTTCTATGGCACTAGCTTGCGCACAAGTAATCTATATGCAACAGACACTTAAAGATTTCAATGTCAGTTTATCAAAATCAGCAATTTACTGTGACAATTCCAATGCAATAAATCTATCCAAAAATCCAGTGAATCACTCTAGAACTAAACACATAGATATTAGACATCACTTTCTTCACGATAGTATAGAAAAAGATGTGATAAATTTAGACTATGTTCCATCTAAAAATCAATTAGCCGATATTTTTACTAAACCATTGTTAGAAAACACTTTTATAAAAATACATCGAAAACTCGGTATAATGTCAATTAAAGATATATAAATGTCAAAACACAAAATTTTGACTAAAAACTCAAAAATAAAATTTTTGACAAAAAATCATTTTTCTGACCATGCCGAGACTCGAACCTATGATCTGTTGTGAATAGCCCAGAAGTCTTAACCATCCAAGCTATAAATTATTTTCATTACAGCCCAGGTCTGGGATTCTATTATATGATAACAATTATACACTAAATTATGTATAACATTTACCTTTATAAATATATTTTCTACATATTGCATTTACATAGATAAATTACTATAACAGAAAACCAACGAAATAGCAACTAACATTCCTAACTAACAACCTTTTTATAGCTAAATTCAAGATAAACCATTCACTTCATTTTTCTTATTCTCAACATTAGTCTATAAATAGGTATATTTATTCTATGTTATTCAACAAACTAACAGAAATACAAACCAACTATCAAAATGTCAACTTCTTCATCAACTGATTCCATTGAAATTCTAGCCTCTACCGAATCACCAAAAACTCCCGCCATCATACGACACCACCTTCTACCTATCATGATCGTACCGGATATACTCCGAAGAAAAGAAAAGGAAGAAGATGATGTTTGATGTCTATCCAAACGCTAAACAAAAAATAAGTGACTTGCATCACTATCAACAAGAGTCACTAATGCTCCAGCGTGAAATATATTATGAGCGAAAGATAAATTCGAGACGTCTAGGAATTATAGAACACATTGCTATGAAATTTACGGTGCTTCATCCCATCCAATAGACGAACACGCCGTTTCGCCTATTCGACGACCTTCAACTTCATCCCCGCCATAACCACCGGTGTCACCAAATTCATGGGATCGAAATGAAGCATCAAATGTTCGTCGTAAACAGCTACTGGGCTACAAAACTCCTAGACCTTTAAAATAAGAGTAGTTGTTATTATTTGTTATTTTTTGAGTAATTTAACTAAAGTATATACATTTTTTTATGGAATAATCCATTTCTTCTCCGTCGTATTATCAACACATATACTAGTTCTTATACTCAAAAATAAATTTACAAGGTTCATAAGTATGAAAATATTGTAATTATTACTCAAAACAAAGTTGATTGGAAAAATTTACCCAAGTCAGTCGATTGAACCAGAGTATTAATCGACTGACACTGAAGTAATTTTTTTTAAAAAAACCATTATCAGTCGACTACCACAGTGGCCCAGTCGACTGGACCAGAATACAAAATATACATACCCCAGATTCAGTCAACTGAATTAGGCCTTAAGTTGACTGAACCAGAAGTTTAAAAATTTTGAATTTCAGGTTCAATCAACTGACTCATGGATCTGAGCAAAATTACTGCTCCTACCCACTCACGTATTACCTTTTAACCTTCACTTTCCCCTTTGCTATCCACTCTCATTTTAGATTTTCAACTTCTCTAAAACTCTAGATCTTCAAAAACTCAATTTTTACCTCCAAACAATCAAATTAAACGGCTTCAAAAAGAAAAGGACAAGCATCATCATCTCCCAACCTCCTTCCAATGAGCAAATCCAACAATGGCTCTTCGATGATACCGCAATTAGAAGATGGAGGAGAATGCAAGATTCTCACATCTTTGAAGGTTCGTTTGTAAAATTTGCCGATTCTTCTCTATATCATATATAAGAATTGGCTCGTATGAACAATTTGGAGTCTTTGTTCGATATTGACGAAAATAAGCATAAAATCAACCAAATTATGGCCAACTCTTCTACGCTAATCTAAATTTAGGTCACCAAAACATTCAAAATCAAGAAGATTGTGTATGGAGTTTAGTTTGTGGAAAACCCATATTCTTCTCGTTGGATCGAATGGCTCACATTTTAAGACCTGAAAATGATGGTATTGAATTGAGCAATGTTGATTGTGATATGGTCGTTCTTGACCGTATAAGTCATTTATTTTTGGAAGACGATATGCACCAACTAAAGTCCATGACCTTAAGACCAAAAGCTAGAATTATACACCGTGTGTTAATGAAAACCGTAACTCCGCGAGCCGGAAGTTATGAATTTGTTTAGGAACACAACTTCAAAGCCTTATACGCCATCTTTGGCAATATCGAAGTTAATTGGCTTCAGTTAATTCTTGATGAGTTCTTAAGATTCAACAATGGTCGAATGAATGTCATCTACTATGGTGAGTATATTATGTGATTGCTAAAAGAATGTGAGATTCTGGAACCTGGCTCGTCGGTTTCTACCTTCGGGTACTTAAAATGTCATACTTTAGCATTAATGAAGCTACCGGTTGCTCGACCTCCTCCTATCGTTACTTTTGAAGAATGGACACAATGCCAATTATCTCAAGATCAACCACAACAACAACAAGGTGAAGCATCTCACTGTCCAACTCCCAAAGATCAACTTCTCGTCAACAAGACGAAATCTTGATTCCTACAGGTCTTCCACCACATGAATCAATTTCCATGATATGACGTAACCAACAAATACTTAAAACCCATATCACTAAAGTTTATAAAAAGCTTGATAAAATTAAAGAATTTTTTACAAAGTTATGGCAAGCTATCTCATGATCATCCAGCACTTCCACGACTACACTAGGTAATCCGGGTAAGCAACCCGTCTTCACTTGGTCTTCCTCTTCCGATGATCAAGCAAGTGGTAGCGACAATGGTGGTGATGGAGACGATAGTGGTGGTCAAAGATCACATGGCGATAGGGGTAAGAATATAATGGAGTAAGGTGTTACTTTTCTTATATTATAAAAACATTAGTGTTTATTTCACAACATTATGGCCTGTACTAAATAGCCATTCTTTTCGTATTATTTCAAGACTCTTGTTTGTGATATTTGTAGTGTATGAAAGTTCGGATTTTTCATATCATATCTATTAACGTTTCATACTTTTATATTTTTTATTCCTTTTGTCGATGAAAAAGGGGGAGAAATATTATCATTAACATTTAGAATGCAGGATATACATCGTCAAAGATTCAGGGAGAGTAAGTATTTATATTATATATACCGTCAAAATCTATTTACAGGTTGTCGTCGATCGAAAAAGGGAAGAATGTTGTGACTTAGTTTTGATTCATGACACAAAGCTATCACTACAACATACAGATTTGACGACTACTACGACGAAAAGAGAATATATACTGCATGGAGACAAGACATAAAAATCGGTGCATCAATTATATTATTCTTGTTTTTGAGTCTTAGATCAATTTTGTTAAGGTCTCTCCTCGTTTAACGTATATATTAGCTTATATATAATCTTAATGATTTATACATATAAGCATAGAATATATATATATATATTCAAAGTTTTTCTTTAAAAATCATATAGAATATATATATATATTTAAAACTTGTGAAAACTGTGCAAATTGCACAGAAATCACCAGGTCGGTCGAGTGATCTGAGCTGTAAATTTCCACACAACATGCACAGGTGCATAAATAAACAAATAAAACGTTTGAATATTCAGTCGACTGACCCAAAGGTTCAGTTGACTGAATTTTTACAACAACTATTTTTTGAAAGGACATGACTATTTATAAAGAGTTAGAACCTCTACGAAAAGATGTGGACGCAACACTTCAACCGAAAATCTTCATCAACAGTCGTTGCTTTCTAACATATATAAATACATACTCTAACTTGATTCCAAATCACCGAATTTTCTTATCTTTCTAATCTAACACTCTTGAATCTACTTGCAACTATGCTTTCAAATATTCTGCATTAAAGAAATATTATACGTTTCTATTCTTCGTAAACTTCAAATATATATATTTATACATGAGGAGAAGATTATAGAAAAGGTGTACTATAAGTGACAAATCCGTGTTATTAGAACACACAAAGTCAAAACAATCTTTTGTATTTGTTAAAGTCTTGTTCTGCTGCTCAGGCGTGTGAAGTCCTCTTCGGCCGCTGAGGGGAAATCCTATTCTGCTGCTCAGGTCCTTGTTCGGCTTCTCAAGGGTTATATAGACCTTTTCCTTCGAGTTAAGTGAGGGTTATAGTTTTAATGAAATTCCAGAAGGAGTCTGTGACTGCACGTAGAATGGAGCTCCGAACCAGTATAAAAATCTCTGGTGTCTTTTTTATTATACTGCTTTTATACTCCGCACTATTTACTATAAATTATCATCACTATACT
Source organism: Allium cepa (assembly GCA_030765085.1). Lineage (NCBI taxonomy): Eukaryota > Viridiplantae > Streptophyta > Magnoliopsida > Asparagales > Amaryllidaceae > Allium > Allium cepa. The sequence continues at coordinate 1,026,601,875 of CM060935.1, read as the reverse complement.
CTGTATTATCGTATATCCATATTACATGATCCATAGCACACTTTCAAACAATTCATCGACTTCCGCTGCGCACTCTGATTAGTAAAACAACTAAAGACAATAATTAATTTCTAAACCACTATAGGTGTAATAAACATCAACAAAGCCAAGCTCTACTGTTGGACAATTTCTTCTATCTTTATTACGCTCAATGACTACTTTGTATCTCATGCACAGTTCGACTCCTAGAAGATAGAAGAGGCACTTATTTTATAATAAGTAATAAAAATATGACCCTCTGTGATTACCCCAGTAATCAATGTATGATATGTAATATGTATATACTCCTAATATCCCTTACTATAGGGTAACGACCCAACATATCCAAGGGAACATGGACTCTAAGTCTCATTTAAAGCCATGACTCGTGTCTCTTATACTTTATATGGTTCTAAACCTTGCTTTGATACCAAATGTAACATCTCGTCTTTATACACATATCACAAAGAGTATCACTAAGTGTTACTATCTTGTAATACAAAGAATGAGGCGATATTAGGCTTTCACACGTGAATATTCCCTTGTACTAACACTAGTAAGAATTTGAACATCATATAACTCACCTATTTGTACACAATAAAAGCATAAAATAATAAACATGTGCATCTCTAGGATGGGACAACGCATAATATACGATAAACAATAGAGAACACAGAGTCATCAAATGCAGTGATAAATGTATAATATAAAATATACATCAGCCCAAGTGGGTCGATGTAAAAGAGTCAATACCCGCTCTCCTGGAAATATAAATACTACATAAGTCCAATAATATGTCACAACAATACACATAAACATGAGGCTTCGATTTAATATAATGATACCCTAATCGACTAATAATTTACCTCCATCCATGCCCAATAGTTAAAAGCTGGTCACTTCGTCCTTAGACCTATAATATCTCGGGCTGACTTGAGTATTAAATAAATAACACATGGTCAGACTATGTCTAAAATGTATGTGCCAGTATAACATGATAATAGCAAAGTATATCGGTGGTATCATAAAATGGTAGAAGGATACCTCAATGAAGCAATGCATCATAAAACCATATTAAGCAATATCATATATAAAGAAAGTCAAGTCAAACTACCTACTAAGTGTGTAATGTCAAGCACGTGAAACATTAATATTTATCTAACTATCATCAAGCATAAGTAGTCGTCAATAACATAGGAATTTCTCTTGGCAATGCCCAAGATTTTCTCTAAGATAATCATAAAGTAGACATACCCAGGGTTTGCCATACTAATCATATATATAAAAACACATAACAATCATCCAAACCAAAGATACGTAATACAATTATGGAATACCCTTGGTAGCAGAGGTCATCTCTCGAACAACTATATAAAATAATATGTACATGGTTCAATTACATGCTCTCGACGTTCTAAAACTATCCTTGATAGTGATATAATCAATGCGTATGGGTTACACAACTACATAGACACATAATAACCTGAATAAACCAAGAGACCGATAATCACATGACAGTTATCTAGATTTTCAGCCTTATAGTATATGACTTAGCTCTGAACCAACGAAATGGTCACATGGTCTCTCAAACCTCTACTAATCTATTCAGCTCTCAGTATCGTAGATAGTCATTTGGACTCTCAGTCCTATATGTTATTAGCATCATAAGTATCTACATCGGCATCGGTCATAACAAATGATATGATCAACTCTCAACTGTATATACGACGATCTCGTATAGATGAATAAGTAGTGTCTATATCAATAATGACTAGACGGGAGGCCGAAAGCTCTCGGCCTACTCTAGGAGCCTTCCTCACACACTCTCAACGCATTCCTATAGTCATCAGTTGCCTCGACGGCCATCATGACCCAATATCCATCAAGTGCAAGACTATTCTATGCAATGGCACGACCCTACAAGTCCCCAATGGTAACTGACTACTGGCCTAAGTGACATGGAGCAGTGGCTCTCAACCAATATACATCAATGAGTGTGGCACTGATTCGAGGAGCGACCCCACAATCAGGCCACTAGGATGGCAATTAGTCAACCTAGTTTAATCCACGTTGTATAATAGGAGTGCACATAAAAGATACAACACTTATGGCTCTCAGCTTGCCCACTCTCAGTTTTCATCACTATAAATATAATACCTCGTATACCTGACCCTATCGAGTGACATCTATTTAAGAAAGTAATCGAACAAGCATCAACTTAGGCATCCTATACCACCTAATATTACTTGAACGTTTACTTAATGCTCATAAACCACACTCACATAATATTATCTTTATTAATAGTTGGCTTGGAGGCGCAAACTTTTGGTCCGACCGCAAACTTCCGAAAATACACTTTACTCATATATAATTTAACGCTCATCTATATATGTTACCAAATCCGTTAAAAATTCGGATCTAACAAACAGACTCACTTTACAAATTCAACGTGTGCCTTTAGAAATATTAATAAATATTAATATCACTTGAAAATAAGACCTGATAATTTTTTTTTTACAAATTCAGAATGCTCAAATATAATCAGATCTTAATATCACTTTAAAATAGGATATAACAAATTAAATTCCTTTGCAAATTCTTTCTTTATTAACTAATAACAGAAATTTATATTCAAACTACCAACAAAAATTAAATACCGAACTTAAAAATAAAAATTCAAACAAATTATGCATGAGTTCAACGCAAAATATGACTAAAATTTTTTGATTTTTTTTTTTATGTTTTGATACATATATAATTTATAGAACAACTCACACGTAAAGCGTGTGCCGTAACGCTCATTCTATATAACACGTTCAAAGAATAACCGGAGAAATATTACCGAATGCCCCATCCCAAACAGTATATAACTCCATTTATTTTAATTTCTTGTTATATACACACAAGCACATGGTTCAAATAAAGAAGAAATTTTATTTATAGGAAAATTGTCTTAATTTATTCCAAAGCTTTTCTTATAAAATAATAACAATAAATTCCTCTTTTTTATTTCAAATCCATAAAACATATTTTCCAAAACTATTGATTATATTCATTATTAATAAAATACGCTTTGAAATCCTATAGAATATTAACCAGAAAATATTTCATATTTTTCTAGAATTTTCACAGGATTTTTAAATAACTATTAAGATTAAAAGCCTAATTTTCTTCAATAAAAATATATTTAATAATATAATTAATAATGAATTTATATAAACTATTTCTTTAAAATAATTCCTTCGTTATAAAGTATAAAGCATATACTTCATTTAGATTTTTAAACATATAAATCTATTTTATTTTTTATTATTATTGACATTTTTAAACACATACAAGAAATAGAGCATAGGTTGCTCCACTGGTTGACCGCTAGGCATTAGGCTGTCAACCAATGCATTTGACCAGTGGACCTGATTCGATCTAAATGTTCAACTTCCTGCTCTCTATCTTTTCCGTCCCCTTCTATATATTCCTCTGATTCCATACACAAATAAGTACTTATCCATAGATCAATCCAAACAAACATATAACAAAGAATTCAGCAATAAAGACATAGATTTGTGATTATATAAACTTGCCTGGAAGTACCTGTGGATAATATCCCACTCCTTCATTGTTCTCTACTTTACTACGAATTTTCCTATGCTTCAATTCTTGATCAATACGCAATCTTCTTCACATGAAGTGGTGTAGCATGGTGTTAAGAGCAACATATTTTTTATTTTGTAATTTTAGGGATTTTATTTCTATTTATTTTGATTTTTAGAAGAGGAGATGGGTTTTACACTAATTTTTGTTTTCCTAAAGCTAAAGTGAAAGATGAGAAGAGGAAGAAACATGAAAAGCTTAAGTGAAGAATGGAGATGAATTTAGACATAAAATTGTCTAGAAATGGGTTCATAAAGCAAAAGTTGGGTTTGGGTCTTACACAAAGCCAAACCCATTATATTACTTTCTTCTATTCTTTTCTCTTACAAACTATTTTATTCAATTTCAAAACATTGTAAAATGTCAAATAAAATCATATTTATATCACTAAAGCCTTTATTCAACACCATGAAATTTTATAGAATTTATTTCCCTTATATCCTTTTATTTTTAATTTTATCAAAATTACCTTACTTAACCCACTTCCATTTTTATTCCTTTATTAACCCAAAAAAATTCAAATGTCCACTTGATTATTATTTCTTACTCAAAACCATATTAGTCGTCCAATTTATGATTTTATAAAAATATTATTTTTATATTTTAACTCATTTTACTTAAATCATTTCTTACTTTTGAATGTATTTATTAAATGAATTCTAAAACTCTTTACTTCAATATAATAAAATTCAAATTTTCCTTTTCTTTCAAAAATAAACTTCAAATCTCATTATCATCGTCATTAAATCTATGAAACATTACAATCATTTTTAATATATTTAAAATCATTTTATGCTCAAAATATCAATATTTCTTAAAAATAATTAAATACTACGTTTATTAATAATTTTGAACTTTACAATATTTATGAAAATAATTATTCATTATCTAATTCCCATTTTCCCGTAAATACTTCATTGTCGAATCTTTGTATTTTTATTCAAATTCAAAATCATTCTCGATTAATCTTTAAAATCCTTTTTAATTAATTAAGACACTATCATTAATGTTATGGGTTGTTACAGTCTAGGAAAATCTCTATGGCAACCTGCCCTTCATAATACCCTAAATTAACGTCGGATGATAACGTCAGACTCTTGAATACCACAAAAGATAGTTCATCAGGGTAAAAATTAAAACAAAACACCGTACCAAGGCATATCAACACAAGCTCACGACGGGAAGATAACATTAATATATTGAATATACATGAACATAATATGATAAATAACATATAAGAGACAACACTGGCGGAAGCAACTGATAAATAAATACCAATGTAGAAAGTTAGAATACATTATCTCCATTCATTTGAAGTTACAAGTCTCATATACAAAATAGTTGTCTGCCATGAGCTACATCGTCAACAAGTATACATATCCAATATATCGACTTTGTACCTTAAGAATGCTCTGACTGTCCTGTAAGCATGCCCACAAAAGCGTCTGACTTCCAAACTACTCAGTTAAGTATCCGAGAGTTATTATGACATAAATGGATAAGACAAAACATGAGTCAACATAGAGCCTGGTGTGAGGGAAACCATTTCCAAGTACCGTATATACATGCAACCCATATACATCTAATAAATGCAAGCAAGGATCGATGGATAATACCAATCTTACTTTTCTCTACTTTATCTATACATCAATAAGTCAAGATGATACATATTAGTATTTCCCTAATTAAAACAGTACCTACTAAAACAAGTCACGCTACTTAATATGAAAAATAAGTATATGCATAATCTTACACTTCATAAGAAACGATGCTATAGATTTCTCAATCCTTATCAAAGCATCTAAAATGTAAAACAAATACCATGATATAACAATGCTACTAACATAGCATCCCTATACCCAAAACCGAAATACAAATATCTATAACGGATACACATGCCAAATTTCCATCAGTTACTAAAGAGACATATCGAGAGCCACAACTAATTTGTGGACTTCCCTGAAAACCAACAGCTCAAAAGGAATTGGCATGTAGGTCCTGTCGTAGCACTCATCCATAAATGCAACAATATATGACCTACTCTAGATTGGCTTCCCAATCCCTCCACCCCTGCTTCGAAACCACATTTGTATACACCCTTTCCATACGCATACAAAATATTGAAGTATTATCGTCCACGTATGGATTGTGATTCGTTCTTAATGTGCTTCACACTGCCTGGTTTCCCTAAGTCAGGCATACTAGACCATTATATATAAATCGCCCAAGCCATGCCTCTATAATTGTATATATAATCGTTGAATCGCATATTATGCATTTCTAAAATACAATTCATCCACTATTTTATAACCCCAAGTCGGGCATAGAAAACTATACATACGTTTCGGTATCGATAAATCATGCCGAATTGTTATTAGCTACCAAAGAGACATATCGAGAGCCACGACCAACTTGCGGACTCCCTTGAAAACCAACACCTCAAAAGAAGTTGGCTGGTTGGTCCTATCGCAACATCCGTCCGTACAATGCAACAATATATGACCTACTCAAGATTTGCGTCCTCATCTCTCTCCGTACTTGATTCAGAACCATATCTGTAGGCCGAGTGTAACGACCCGTAAATTTCGACAATTTAATTTGTTTATTTAATAGGATTTTTGAAATTTATTTTAGTAGAAATAATAAAGGGAATAAATAAATGTTAAAATGAAGGCTAAAACAAATTATGTAAATGGTGACTTAAAAACCTATTTATAGTAATTTGAATAAAATTCAAATGAATTAAGTAGTAAAAAGATTCCTACCTGGATATAAATTGAATATGAGAAATTTATGAAAGTATCTATTCAATTCATGTAATAAACCATCGTTAACGGTAATTGAAATGAAATTAAGAAACTATGTTAATGCAAGTAATAATCTATAAACTTGAATGAACATTTCAATTTGGTAAATGTTTTAGGATATGACTTAGTATAAATGAAATAATTGGGTCAATTAGTATTTGATGAAATGTTACATTGATTGTAATAGATTTAATTTAAAGGGAGTGGATTGAATAAATCCTATTTAGTGGAACCTTGTTTATTCATACGAAAAAGTTTAGTATATGAGCTATTGCAAGAAATGGAAAGTTGTACAGAATTCTGATGAATGATAATAATGTAAAACGTATACAAAATGTAGGTAATTTGTAATTACAATGTTGTTGAAATTAATAAACGTTTCTTGTGATAATTAATAAATAACGTCCATTCAAAATGTGAGTAATTATAGGATCGTATTTATTTTGAGCGTTACTTTAATAATTTGGATTAATTGAGAAATTTATACAAGAAATATGTACAGTAATAACTAAAAGGAAATACGTTATAAATTTAATATAACCTAACTTAAGTGTAAGTAAAAGATTGAAATTGAATCTAATCCATTTGAAACTTATTAAAATAAATTAGATTCAAATTTATAATAAAAAGGGTTATTTTAAGAAATTGAAATAACTACTATAATTGGCAAATTTAGTTACTTTAAAGTGAAACGGAAAATATTAACGCAATAGTTTGAATCCAATATTTAATTCATTTAATTGATAATAAAGATTCGTTAAATTAATTTAATAGAAATATTGGACATTAATAGATAATTTCTGAATTTGAATGAAATTAAAGGAATTACTGAAATCGATAAATTTAGCAACTTTCAATTTGTTAAACCATTGTAATTGATTTAGAATATAAAGAGTTGTTTATTTAATTGATTTTAAATTTTTGAAATTGCGTTATTGCAATTAAATGGGAATTAGATGTTAAATATTACGTAATGGAGTTTAAGTTGAAAATTTAGAATAACAATAATATTAGACGATGAACCAATGCTAATTTATCTACTTGGTGATAATGGAGTGAATAAAATTTATACTTGGTGATAAATGGATTTCATAGGCAATTAAGTTTAATTTCTGGATAAATTAAAATTTATACTTAATATTGAAAATTGGAAATTTTCAATGATAAATTGATTAATCTTTAATAAATTGATATTTAAATTTTGTTGAATCATTAAATATTTGAGAATTATAAAGTGATAATGATTGCAAATTTCAGAAGTTAAATTTTGAAATTTGATTTAATCAATTTATTTTAAATTTATTTAATTAATATAAAAATAGTCATTTTGGTAACGGACTCGTATTTCGACGAAACTAGTTTCATCGGATCCGTATCAGTGAATTATTGTAGGGTTTCAAGTTTCGTAGCGATCGTACTTGTCGTTTGATCGTACGAACGCAAAACGTCTGGAAATCGATTTAATTGAAATCAATTTGAAAATATTGATTTCAGCATAACTTCTTCATACGATCGAATTTGGACGTGAAACTTTTTCCATCGCGTTCAGAATATTTTAAAATACCTATTTCGATATATGGGTTTACCCAATTTCGTTTCGGGGTCAGAACGGGCTTTTTGGGCCACGTTAGCGGTCGCACGTATATCCAACTTGATCCATTTATTCAAATCTCTAACCTATCTATATAAACCCAATTATAAACTCTAGCCTCAATTTATTCTCATTTGCTTGTGCGTTTATTTCCTCAACTCTGCCTCTTCCTTAATGGATCAAACCTATATCAAAATTCAATCAGATCCAAAGTCAAAAATTCAAAGTCCCTAGAAAAATTCCAAAAAAAATATGTTAATGCTCTCGACGAGCGTAATTCAATGGTGCAATTCGTTTTTCAATCCGGGATTTCCTGTTGCAAAAAATTGGATGATTTAGCTCCGGCCGGCCGTTGTATAGTTTCTCGATTCGACGATGGATCGTCATCTTTACGACGATCAAGAGGTGCTAGCTTGTAGAGGAAGGTGAGGAAGGCACATTGGTACGGTTGGCACGATTTTTAGGTGACATGGTTCACTGGAATTGGTGGAATTAGGGCGCAACGGCGAGTGGACGGCGAGGGCGTCGCGAGTGACGTGGCAGGGGTCGTGTGGCCGGATTTGCATGCTGGGTGAGGCGGCGATGTTGGATGGTGGTGGATGTCAGCGGAGCGACCACGAAAATTGGTGACTTGGTGGCGGCTTCGTGTGTTTCGCGACCTGTAGAGGGGAATTTAGGGTTCTGTAGTACAAGATAAAGAAGGGGTTTGTTGACGTGGCAAAAGAGTTTGGGGTTTGTTTTATTTATTTTCTTTTATTCTAATTTGATTTTTCAACTCATTTAATCTTCATAACTCTTTCATACGAACTCCGTTTCATGCATAATTTTTTTTGTTAGGATCGTAATAAAATTCCAGACACATTGACGCTGGTTTGGACAGATTTGGAGACCGTCAAATTTTTGGGTTTAAATCGGATTTAAATTCGATTTAGATTCAAAAGGTGAGTGTTTTAACCCACTCACAACTTCCAGAATTCCTTATGTTTGTTAATTTGACTTAAGATATGAGTAGAAATTTATTTATGTTCGTTTGGCATGTTTTATTCATCATCTCAGTTAAATCGCATTTATTTAATTTAACTGTTAATTTATTTTATTTATTGCATATAAATTTGACAGTTAGAATTTATTTATTTGCATATTAACTGCCAGTCATAGTTATGTTAAATTTTTATTTCATATTAACTGCCAGTCATAGTTATGTTAAATTTTTATTTCATATTAACTGCCAGTCATAGTTATGTTAAATTTTTATTTCATATTAACTGCCAGTTAAATTTACATTTATTTTTGCATGTAAACTGTTAGTTTAACAGTTGTTAAATTTATTATTGAATATAAACTGTTAGTTAATGCATGTTATTTATTACCAGTATAATTTATATACTCTATATCGATAATTGTTTAATTTGGATGATGATTGCAAATAATGGTTGATGACTGATATTCGGATGAATGGATGTTATATTTATATTGTATAAACTGCAAGTCATCATGCATTTTCATTCCATTCAGGATTGCGGTTTGAAATAATATACAACCGCATTTTTATTTTAAATTGCGGGTTGAAATGATAAACATCTGTATCACTTAACCATAGGGTAGAAAATTTTATACAGGCACCGTGGTATATATATATAATTATTTTGAAATGATTTTCTATGGTTTTGTAAAGCTATATATATGGTTTATGGGATATTGATTTGGTTTTTGATAAAGGTTATTTATATATAGTAATTTTTGGTTTTTAAGCTTTGTATAAATTTGTTTTGGAGTATAAAATAAAGTTTGGTTTTTTAAAGATCAAATACGATTAAGCATTTATTTAAAAATTTAATTTCTGGAAGTTCTATTGACTTAAATGAGAATAAGGTGGGAAGATGAATATTAAGTTAAATTGGAATTAAATAAAAAGTTAGAATTTCTAAAGGATATGATTTTTATAACTTGATTTTTGGGTAGAGTGATTTAAATGAATATCAGGTTGTTTTAAATGAATATATAATATATTGAAAGATTTTCCAGTTATGTGAAGTTAAAGGTTTTCTTAAATTATATTGAATTCATTAAGTAAATATTTCAAGTCTAGATAATGAGTAGTTGAATTTAATATATATGGGATTGTCAAATGAGTTTGTTTTTGAAATGGTAAAATATTTAAAGCTCTGAAACATAAGAATTGAAATGGTATTTGATAGTTTAAATCGATATTTGAAATTGATTTGTGAAATCTAAAGAAGCTATTTTGCTTTATAAAAGTAATTTAATATTTAACCATTTAAGAGATGGAAACTTATTTCAAGGTTATGATTTTCAAGGTAGTATAATTTGAAAATATTATATTCAAGAGTTTTGATTTCTAAATATTTTACTTTGAAAATCCTATGATTTTGGAAAAGAATATATTGGAAAATAAAATGACATTATACGATTTTGGATCTAAATGATATCGTATTGATTTGGGGTTTTAAAAAAATACATGATATCGTATTTATATGGTTTAAAATGGATATTTTATTCTGGTTTTAAAGTATAATTTTTTTTATGACCGCGGTGTTATAATAACGTTTGGTTGTTAAAGAGACCGGGATCGGAAGTTGTCGTACTCTCTGCCAACTCCAAAAACCACTTTAACAACCGTGTATGCGGTGGAGATTCCAGAATGAAGTAGGTTGGCGGCGGCGTTTCCTGTAAGGTAAATACGTAGACCCGACTCTCGTGAGTTGGCATAAGATGGCTAAAACAGGAGCGATTGACGGGCCAATGAGGTCATTCCTCTGATCGAACGCACTCCTTCGATAGTATACTATGACTTTTGGATCGATTCGGTGGCCACTTTACTTTTGATTTTGGGGGTGTTGTTCGAGGTGGGCGGCAGCTGCGCGCTGCGCGTTTCCATCAGCCCGGAAGCGTAATTGGTATATCTACCCTGGCATTGCCTAGTTGTGTCGTATCACCTACCCTAGCGCGCATTCTACGAGTTTCTATTTGTGTCGTACCTATGGAGTATCCTCTGGTAGCTTCCCGATCAGGAGGCATTACGGTACTGTATAGACTATTAGCATTATTTGTGTTAAGGGCTATATGGGTAACCCCTTAACACTATTAAAAAGTAAGTTTATTTTACAATTAGACACTGTTATAATAGCGCAATATACCACATAGTAAATAGTTTAACGGATCCTTAGGAGATGTAAATCCCGAGCATCTCTTGAGTTACTGTACTCATATTTATTTCTATTAATTTAACTCACATAAGATCTTTTAGTTCTGACTCGAGTGTTTTTGTCTTTTCAAATTCGCTCGGGTCAGTCCGAGCGTTTCAGGATCGAAGACTTTAGATCTGGAGGACGAAGATGGAGATTTCTACTATTATTATTTACTATATTCCACTACACTATTTAATTCTGCTGCATTGATTATGATTGGTATGTGAACTCTGATATTTATGTAAATAAAATCAAATTTTGTGTAAAACAGCTTCATGAAATGTATATTTGATTATTATATTTTATCCTTCCGCTGTGAGATTCTGTTTTGTTTTTTTCCTTCTTGTTTTTCTTATTTACCCCATAACAATCCGCCCTTGCGTATGGTTTGAATGGGCACGTGTGTCGATTTAAATCGTGCGTAAAGGCGGGATGTTACACCGTGCGTCTCAATGGTACAATGGATTCCTTGCACACCAATTGGTAGTCCCAAGTCGAATGTACCAAAACTATATTTATATATACAGACATATATAAATCACATAAACTATATGTAGATACATATAACCAGTCCAATTATGTATAACTAATAAACATATATTGTGCACATTTACATACACAAAGGCAATATAACAAAAGTAACAAATATATCATCTTAATATCAATAACAATTCATACAATCATATAAATAATTCAATAAAAAAACAACTTACTTAAGTTGTCAATCTAGCAATTATATCTTCTTCGTATTAATTTATAGAAGTCTCACACTTATTTTATAAAATAATGTCCTTGCCTATCAATCATACCATAGTCCATTTTTACTTAGTTCTTATATTTAAATCAAGCTAGCTATCAATAAGGCCATAAAATATTATATTGCTCATGCATATAATATAATATATATATATATATATATATATACACATATATAATTATTTCTTAGGGTTTAATGTTAAGAAATCATGTTATTGCAATATTCAGGAATTCATAACCTTGATCAAACCCTATTAATTAATACAATACTTCTTTGAAATTTCTAGCATCTCAAATCACTTTTATATAAATTCACTAGTTATTTAATTATTGATTTACACTATAATAAACTAATATCAAGGTCATATAAACTTCAAAACCATTTTAATAAAAAATTAACCTGCCTAAATCATTATTTAGCCTTACAACTTATTTTAAAGGTCATACTTTAATATTCGATTAGTAATAAAATATATAACGATATTTTTATCACTAATAAAACTTTAAATTAGAGTTAAAACTAAATCTATAAATATTATAAATTAATATCAACTCCTTCTAATTCTATTCAATACGAGAAGAACACAATATTTTATATACGTGGAATCTCAATCAATTATCTCGAATATCAATAATAAAATATGTAATAATATCTTTATCATGATCTAACTATAAACTAGAGTTTAATTAATATATAACCTGTTATAAATTAATATCAACTCCGTCTAACTCAATTCAGTACGAATAGGACAAAATATCTATATATACGAGATTTTAATCAATTACCTCGAACATCTAGCCAAAACAATCGAATCAAGTGGGGAAATAATTACTTATATACATTATTTTACCCCTAATGTAATATTTTTTTAATATATATAATTATGAGAATTTATACTTAAATATAAATTCTGAGTTATAATTCCGCTCAGCTAAGCCATATTTTGCAAGTGTTTTAATCTCCACCAAAAGTATACCATAACGCAAATCTCCTCACGAGGACAATGGTGAAAAATGTGTCTCGATTGAACGTTGTATGCAAAAGATATAAATTAAATATGAAATGAAGTAATCAATTTATTAATTACTTATGATTAATAAGCTAATTACCTATATTTCCTTAATCTCTTCTTCTCCTAACTTCAAATTCCAGCCTGAAGTTCCATTGTCGAACTTATCATCACCATCGACACCGTCAAGGACCTCTAGAGCATGACCAACCACCTGCCTCGCATTCACTTCCATTGGCCTAGCACGACAGTCACCAATACGACACCTCCGATGACCGGCATCAAATTGCGACACCACCCTCAACAAACCCTTGACCACTCCTTGACCAAGCCTCCCTAACGCCATGACCACAGTTGGCCTTTGGAACCATCAAGAAGGCACGTTCTTGGTCGAGACACATCTACCCATGAACTTCACTTCCCCTATGGCACCACCCCACCTGAACCCGACTTTAAGTTGCTGCTTCTCCTCTATGCTAATTTATGGCTTCGCGACCTCCATAATACTCTTCTGGCCATGAATAATGGGGAGAGCACAAAATGTTTTTTAGGGAGGAAGTGGATGTTGACATTAGCTTGAGGGGGGTTTTATGTTGTCGATCACGTAGGGGGTTGAGGGATATATTTTAAAGGAAGTGGAAATTAATAAAGGGTAGGATATATGCATGTATGTATTATTTGATTTCTCAGATAAATCGTTATACCTTTTGAGCTCGTACGATTGCACAACAAATCAGATCGCCATGAAACTCATCGATGCACATCATCTTAATTTTCTAGTCTCGATGGTGTGAATTTCATTGCCATCAGAGATGGCATCCCAGGACGATAATTTCATGTAATTTGGGACATTGGATCGCCCAATTCCTAAAATTCAACCCTAAGTCTCATAATGAAATCATCATCCCAATATCATAAGACCTTGGTCAAGATCCCACTGGACTTGACTACGCATGTAATATTAGAAAATACGTGAATTGTAAAATTACCATGACTCCAAATATAGCAATATTTATACTCATTTTGATTCGCAACATCGATCTGAACTCAACAGAAGTAGTCTCAAATTCAAATTTCCCCATATGAGAAAAATTAGATTTTGGACCATTAATTTATCAACGATTCAATATTTAAATTAATACTTAAACATCCAATTGGAAAATGCGGGTTGTTACAATCCCAATATCCTTTTAGATCTATCTCTATCAATCTTTATACCTTGTATAAAGGAGCCTAGTCATCAACGTATAACACTAAGAACGTTATTGCACCACTATGTTCTTTCCTAATACACATGCTTTCTCTATCGTTTAAATGAAACAAAATTGTTTGATTACCTTGTCAAAATATTTGGTCCAACTCCTAGATGTTTGCTTAAGACCATAAATTGATCTTAAGAGTCAACATGCCTTATCGCCCTTCGCACTAACCTTGAAATTCTCTGGCTACAGCATATAAATATCCTATTCTATATTATCATTTCAAATTGTTATTTTAATGACCATCTACATTATTTTGTAGTCATAATACACAGCGACCGCAAGTAGAATTCAAATTGATATAAGCATTGCGACTGGTGAAAATGTTTTGTCATAATCAACAAATTGAATTTAACAAAAACCTTTCACCACCAACCTTGCTTTATAGGTCTCGATCTTTCCATCTTTGCCAATCTTTTTCTCAAAAATCCACTTACGGCTGATTGATATATAGGGTTTCACTAATTTGACAAAAAAAAAATCTTACCTATGGTTTATTAGGGTTTACTTTCTCAACGTAAGCCAGACAAATCCATACCTTAGGGTAATTAAGATATGGTTTCTTACCAGTCCATAACTATATAGGGCCTTCGGCATATATTTATATGGTGCATTATTTAGCACATATGTAGAGGTTTCTAACGTATGTCCTCAAAAGGAAAGAGGCAAAAAGTAATGCCACTCATCGTCGATCGATCTACGTCAAACAAAGTTCGGTTCCTCCTTTCTAAACACCGCTGTGTTAAGGAGTATATGGAGAAGTAACTTAAGAGAGAATCTCATTCTCCTTTAGGTACCTTTGGAGTTTACATCCAATGTACTCGCCGCCTTGATCAAATCAAAGTATTTTAGTTTTCTTTTTGGTCTAGTTTTCTACTTTGTTCTTATATTCAATGAATTTATCATAGATCTCTGATTGTGTTTAATAAGGTACACATATCCGTATCTAGATAAATCATCAGTGAACTTAACGAAGTATGATGCTCTATATTTGATAGTATAGACATAGAACCACATACATTAGTTTGTGCTAGTCCTAAAAGCTTATCAACGCTTTCATTGCTCCAATTCATTTTAATGCTTGATCATTTACCTTTAAGATGTAATGTAAGTATCAAATGATGGTAGAAACCCTTGGTTCCTTAGCTCGTTCAATCATATTTTATTTACATGGCATAATGTACATTGTTAAAGATAATCATCATTTAATTTAGATGCATTGGTATTTTCTATAGCAAATATATGATTATAATTAAACATGTAAATGCCATTACTAAGAGTATCAAAATAAATTGTTTTATTATCATAACAAACATTCATAATACTATCATTACAGATAAAACTATATATGTTTCCCTTAAATGAAAAACATAAATTATTCCACTAATAAAGTTCATTCATAATAACAACTATACAAAATAAATCCATGATCATAAGCAAGTTTAACACGATAATCTGCAACCGCAACGACAACTATAACAACTTTATTTGCAACTTAAAATTCCATGCTCCCGCCTACCACGACCTCTTACTCCTAAGTCTCCATAATGAGTTATAGATATAAGTTTTAGATTTAGTACCTAGAACCCAACCATAAAAATTCATAAATAAACAATTTTCTACAAGGAAAACACCTTTAGTTTCGAAATTAACATTTTCATATGTTACAAGTCTACAGCTTATGATTATTATTTCTATGAAGTTTGATAACTTCGGGGTGTTAGACCATTTTTGACTAATAGTATAAAGTATTTTTTTAATCCTTAATAGAATATTTTCTAGATGAGATGGGGATATAACTCATGATAATACAAAATGAAATATAAATAAACGAGTGTTCGGACCATATAAGAGGTCTGAAAACTTGATGACTAGCTTAAGAAAAACATATCAGTAAGTATGACGTCATAAACCATTGGTCCATAAAATGCAGATGCTAGATCGGTGACTTGTGTAACTCATAAGTTAACATGACATGACCATTATGAAGATCATCATGAATAACCACCGGACTCTCTCACAATACATTAAGTTTAAGCCAACACTTTGAAACTCCGAATAATTACCTAGGTGAACATTTTCAACATTATCATCGTGGTAGAGAGAAGTTTGGTGTTTATAATGACCTTTCTGCAAGTGTCTACCCTATGAAATTTGTAAATTTTTCTAATTTATTATGTGTGTTATTGTGTGTTACAATGAAATGTTATATTCACTAGTTCAATATACATGTCTTTTTCCTTTACCTACGGAGATGTAAATTTAAACCAATATTTCTAATGTTTGAATTAGTCATGGAAGCGATAATAAACATTATATAATACACATGCACATGGAGGTGGGTTATGTGATCTCTTATATGTTTTTAAATCCCCTTTTATTGGACATTTGAAGGTTGTAAAATGAGTTGAGACTCATAGTTAAAGGTTGTAAATAAGTCAAAACTTCATAGCCATGATTTTGATTATTATCCAGATAAAAGTTGAAGGTAATCCAAAAAAATTATTCTATTCAAATTTTAAGTTCAACATGAGAATATTTAGTTTAATGGCCAATTACATTATGAATGGTACTTCATGCTGCTACTCGTCATTTAAAGCTAGTCTTGCAAAAAAACACTAAAGCAGCTAAGTATTATTTATTAGATTTTGGTAATACAATATTGCATACTTAAGTAGATTTTTGAGATATATGAGTCAATGTGGAATTGTGACTCAAATACATTGCATTTTTTATGAATTTTATATATTTTCAAGAGTGATTAATTGCATTTTTATCGTATTAAAAAAGGCAAAGAATTATCTACATGAGCATTACTTATTTTGGCAGATGGAAGTATATCACTCAATTTCTCAACTAACTAGAGTAACCATTTGTCAAAGTTATTATAAATATAAAAATGGACATCGCTCATTAAAAATGTGTGGGTAAAAGGTTATTTTTCTGAGGTTTTATGGATTGAGATATCTTCTCAATTTTTAGGCTTTATCCTGTAATCATTTGGTGAATTAATAAAGGTTTTGTTTGGAGAAATTCATTTTTCATTGTTTCCTCTTCACTTTTCATCTCTTTTAAAATCTAAATTTGTAAGGATCCTAAAATAAACCCTAATAGTTGGTTTTAGAGCCTATTATGCAAAAAATTTAAACAAAGTTTTGGTTAGGGAGAGGATAAGTGTTGAAAACTTAATGGGAGAAACTGAGGGGGTTATGGAAGGCAAAGATTGAGGATTTTACATATCTCAATAATCTTTACAAACCATTTTGAGAACAAAGAGGAGAAACCTGCTAATGCATCTAAATCAAAATGTGGGACTTTGGATAGCAATGTTGCGATGGCTATTCGATGACTTTTGAAGATTACGGTGTTTCATATTATTGCTAATGAAACATCTACTTTCGGAATTTGGAGGAACTTGGAAGGAGTCCATGCAAAGAATTTTGTAACAGACAAGTCACTTCTAATGAGAAGATTGATAAATCTAAAGCTTAAGTAAGGCAGGCCAATTGTAGAGCATCTCAATGATTTTCAAGCAATTATGAACCAATGTTGGCCATAAATTACAAGATGGTGATGAGACACGAGCCTTGATGTTAATGAGTTCACTACCAGTGGGAAATGCTTGTGGTTGTTTTGAACAACTCAAATTTAAATGGAGTTATTTCAATGGGATCGGTGGTTAATAGCTCGCTTAATGTAGTGACCCGCAGTTCCCTACCCTTTGAGCTGATATAATCACTCCCGTTCAACCCAAATTGTACGGAAGAGCGAATAACTAGAGTAAAGAAGGAGAACGAAATAGAAGAAAATAAACAACAGCCCAGAATCTCACAATCGCAGCGAAACAAAATATAATATTTTTTAACAAATTTTTATACATAAGAATTTGTAACTGTTTTATACTTACAATCATTGGAGTACAACAATCAATACATCAATCTGGACAGTTATAATAACTTATCCTTACACAAAGGAATATCTGCCAAGTACGGAGATACGTCTCTATCATCCGGCTCGTCTCCTGAGCTCCATAGCATTCTATCCTGAATCTATAATACTCGGTCTGACCCAAACATTATAATAAAATAACACCCGAGTCAGTCTGGAAAACCAGTATGAGAAAACACACTCAATTTGAATTATTAGAGTTATCAAAATCCTTTGAAAACAAAGGTATCTCATAAGACCGCGCCACATATAAACACGACGGGTTTTAACCTTACGACAACCGAAACGATCTTTATCAAAATCATCTGATATTATAATAGTGTCTATAGAAAGTAAATAGAGAATAGCTGAAATGCTTGCATTCTCACATTTCAGCATGGTTGGGCACAATCAAAACCGTACGGCACTATTGGAGAATGAATTCCATCAAATGACTAGGCCATTAGGGTACCTCCCATCACAGTACATCTCTAGAACAATATACCGAGGACCTCGCCGGGATCCCTTGCTACACAAGACCGGCCTACCCCTAACCAGGATAGACCGAATATGTTACCACCTCGGCTGTTCCCACCCTTACCATCGAGCACTCCTTTCATGCACAACCATATCCATAATATATAAATTTTCGAGGACATCTAGAAAAGTGATAACATACTCTACTTGGGTGCGACCCACCTAGCTTTGCTGCATCTCCCCTGTTTTAGTCATTCCCGGTTGATGAGGCTTTGAGGCTAAGCGTTACCTTTCAAGAACAATTTTACTTAGAATGCTCATCGTCTCCTATTGACGATGTTCTGATAGCATTCGTCCATACAGGTTTTCCTGGGTTTGGACAAACCGAAGCACCGTCTTCATCATCTTCACGGTATTCATTCGTAACGTTCAACCGGATCGAAGTAGGTTTCGATTAATTAAATTCGATCCCGGTCTCTTCGAAACGATTAACGAAATTGGCCAATATTGATAGTCGGTTATTTAACTATCGATAAAACATCCATAAGCAATCATCTGGCTTTATTATAATTTTCCAAAGTATTCTCAAATATTTTATAAGATATATATATGTTCAAACCCTTCTAATATTTTTATAGTGGAAATCAAACTCAAATTCTTATACCCTCAACGGGATATTTTCAAGTCATTTCAATACTTAGAACATTTTCTTTGCTTCCAATTATAATCCATCCCTTTGAAAATATTTTCTATATTTAAAATCTCGAAGTTAACTATTTTCAAATCCCTTCCGTCCAATACTTAGGAATATTATAGGTATATTCCCTAAGATCTTTTTATCCCAATATTTAGGAAATAAACCATTTATTCCTATTATCACAATTCTTACAATTTTATTTGTAAACCCCTTAATATTTCCAAGTTCAAATGCATCTGTCTATATCTCCAAATACCCATTTATAACCTTTTTATGAATTCTACTTCATTTTTCAAATTTCTCGTATTTCAACACATTGAAAATTTTCTTCAAGCTATCCAAAAACCAACTATAAGATTTCTTTTCTAAAATCATACTCGTTTAACAACCTTCGCTTCCAATCTCGAGAGGACTTATAAATAAATTCAATATTTTATAAACTATGTATATATAAGTATTTTTGAGGAATAGTAGTTTACCTTTAAAATATGTTTAAGTAAACCAAAACACTCCAAATAACATCGATAACTCATATCCAAATCACCCTTAATAACTGATCAATTTATAGAGCTGATTAATAAAATTAAAATTTATTTCAATAAATATTTAATATTACAATAACTGATCTTTCAGAATATTCTAAATCTAAATAATAGTTTAAATTATATAGCATAGTAATTAAAAATCCCATTTTAAACAATTTTTAATTTCTCGACAAAACTCTATTTAAAAAAATCCAATATTGCCAAATTCAGTTTATAAATTCCCCCTCGATTCATATCACATCGATTATATCTCAATTTCATCGCCATTCCCACATTCATAAATAGATTCCACTATTTCTTTCCAAAACAATTATTATAACTCGATGTAAATTCACACTATAAACCCATATTCCAACTTATCAACCGAGATCATTTTCCTTTACTTATAAACCTCGTTTATAAATTTATAAACTCCTTTTAGTTTCACTTATTTATAAAACCAATTTTATTTATGAATTTCCATTTAATAAATCCCATTTTAATTTCAAGTCTATTTTTAATATCGATTCTAACTCTTTTTATATTTCCAGAACACCATTTATAAATTCTCTTATATAATTCATTTTTAAAATATCCGTTCAATAATTCACAATAGTGAAGTATAACCAAAAATCAATAGTTTTTCCAACCCATTTTCCTTTAAAATAATTCCCAACTCCAATACAAATATTTTTATATCAAAAATTCCCTTTTATCCCTTAAATTTTAAAAATATATTTATGGTATTTAAATTATCAAAATTCAGGCTAGTGCTACAATTGCATCCGATAAATTTCAATTTCAACAATAATCTATAACAGATTACCTATTTACAATTATATATCACTATGTACGAAAAATAAATAATATATATGGGAAATCCAGTTGGATCCCTCCAACATGTTTTCCTGCATTCACATATGTTGATACAACATAAAAGTACCAATCTCACTTCGTGGGGGATGTCGCGGTATATAGGGTCATCCGCTATTATGCGGGACGCATGGGGTCTCATCTGCTATAATTTGTGGGAATCACTCCAAATGCTAGTGTGTGTGTGTATATATAACATTCAATAGATAATAATTTTATAAATTCAACCAAGCATTCAATATTTATTTTAACTATTTAAAATTGAATTGTGAATCCAAGTGAGTGAGAATTTTCTCACCTTGATTTTTATTTTTCCAAACCAAATCTGTAGCGTCGGTTTCATAGCTACAAATCCAACTCAACTCGTTCCATGATTTTGGATCTCGTATCATATTTTTATTAATTTCATTAGCTAACCAAATTTTAAATTCTTAACTAAAAAAACAACTATGAAATTTAATTTTAAATACAGTGTATACCTCACCACCTGTTGCTGTGCACCTACCTCGCATGCCGCTCGCGACAAAATCCCTCAATTCTGCACCCAGCTCCACTATGCCAATCGTGACATCTCCGCTACAGCCTACCGTTCATCTCGACGCAATCATCATCCCGATGTCGCATCTCACCGCAACTTGCACTTCCAGCCTCTTTTACCTCGACCTTATACATGATAGCGTACACTGTATGTCGCCATCACTTTTACCTCGAGCCCCCTCCTTGCATCGCGATCCCCCCGTACCCAGTATATGTGCGGTTGGAAATCACCACGACTGTCGACTAACCCATTTCAAAGTCGCACTCTCCCACCTCCGCTCCTCGCCTCGCGCGCCCACCATTTGCTCACGTGCGTTCGCCTCTGGCCGCGACTACCTTGAACAGCCCAAAACCCCTAAACGATAGCAACTCTAATCGAACGCTGCGTCTCCATCTCGCTCGAATCCATTGAAGATGAGCCGCACTCTTCTTGCCGTCCCCATGCTAATCGATTTTTTTTATCGAATACGATTTCAGTTCGTTTTTTAATTAATCTAAAGGTTGATTTCCTTTTTATTTCTTTTATCTTTTTTTTCGATTATGTTCTGTTCGAATGAACTAGAGGGGGACGACAACATGATATTTGAAAGGAGAAGGGTATGTGATTTTTAAAAAGGAAGAAGAAGGCTGTCGTGATTTCAAAAAAAGAAAGGGCGAGTAGGATACGGGTAGCGTATTGGAAAAGGTATAATGACTAAGTGAAAAAGATGGCCCAGTCCGATCAAGGAAAATAAATTATTTAAATTTTCAAAATTTCTCAATTCGTCTCGTTTTACGCAACTCAAAATTTCGAATCCCTATCGAGGCGTGGCGCTAGGTGTTCATAATGTTATACTCCTATTCCGATCGTAATGGAAAATGTTTCAAGTCCTAGTTCGATCGTATGGAGAAGATAACGTTTTGGATCCAATTATTATATTGAATTTCGATATTAATTTCAACGCCTTTCTATCCCGTATGATCAAACGATAACTTCAGACACTACAAATTTGAAATCCGATAATAATATCTATCACGGATCCAATGGAACTGGTTTCGTCGAATTCCAAGACTGTGCCCCGGATCGTTATTTTAACGTGTCGATTAAATCGATGATTTTAAATATTTGTCCGATCACTTGAAATTTTGGTTTTATAATCTTACCAACTTAATTAAAATCCCCAAATTCAATATTTAAATCATTCAAATATTCAAAATCGAACGACGAAAAATCCGGGTCGTTACACTTAATGAGAAGACGCAGATGATGAACCTAATGGAAGAAAAAGACAAGGAAAAAAAAAGGAAATTGAATATCCAACTTGAGAGGTGCATCTTGCAAGGAGGGGTAACCGATCAACATGGAAAGACAAACAAATATATCAAATATGTAGAGAGATTTCATCTGCTATTACTGCAAAAAACCTGACCATCAACTAAGATTTTGCAACGAGCTTAAAAAGGACAAAGAAAGGATAAAAGCATTAGATGAAGAGGAAGACAAACTTGATGAGGATAGCGATGACAAGGTAAATTTTGGTATTAGTAATTATATTCTCTGTGTTGATGGAAGAAAAGAAGATGAGTGGGTTCTTGATTCGGGTGCATGTTTTCATATATGTCACCCACTTAAAGGAAGCTCCATCTATTACAAGGAGCAAGAGAGTAAGGTGGAATCAGATAGTGGTGGAGATGTTAAGGTGAATGGTATATATTTGGTTAGGCTAAAGATGCATGGTGGAAGAGAGGTGAAACTCACGGAAGTTAGACATGTAGTAAAAATTAAAACGAATCTTATTTTACTGGGATAGTTGGAAGTAAAAAGCCGCAACTTTCCAACTCGAGGTGGAGTTAGGGTTTGGAAGGGTAATAGGGAGACGCTGTGCGTAAAAAGAAGAATAAAAAATGTGTACAAATTGCTTCGAAGATGGTGGAGAACGAAAGAAGCTCTCAATTTGAAGTTGGAGAGACAAATTTGTTTGAATCAAGATGGAGCATGAAACAGAAAACCACAAAGTCTGCTTGGTATTACAAGCAATTCTCATGTATTGATGATATGGATGTTCAATTAGGGGAGATACATATTTAGATGGTTTAGATGTTGGTAAAAGTTTTCTTTTGAAATTGAGACATTTACTTCCATTGTAATATCATAGATTATTTAGAGTTTAAGATTCTAGATGGAGCTTGGAAGACATTTATTAATTATCGTATCAAAGTGGACATTATTAGATTTTGGTGATATAATATTTCATACTTAAGTAGATTTTGAAGATATTTGAGTTAAGATAGAACCATGACTCAAATACATTGTATCTTTTATGTATTTTGTGGATTTTAAAGAGCGTTTATTTGTCATTTATTTCATTCAAAAAGATTAAGAATCATCTAAATGAGAATTATTTATTTTGGTAGATGGAAGTATATCACTCAACTGACCGAAAAACGTATCTGCCAAAGTTATTACAAATGGACATGTACACGATTCATTAAAAATGTACATAATTTTTTTATTTTCCAAGGTTTTAGGGATTGAGACGTTTTCTCAATTTTCAAGTTGTATCTTATAATCATTTTGGAGAAAAAAAATAACTTAAACCAATAACAAAGGAAAAGTCCAACATTTAAGTAAACATATTTGCATTTTGTTTGCTAAATAACTGTACCAATATTTACCAATAATCGTGAATAAGTTCTGTATGGCGATTTTTTTTTTTTTTTGAAAAACATGTATGGCGAAATTTTAATGGACAATGGTGTCAATTTTGGCCGTCTATCTGCCTATCTATTTCCCAATCCCAGGTGTCGGCATTTACTTGATATTCATATCGAACGGTCAGCGTTGCTCTGAATGCTAGAAGTTTCTAGAGCTATAAATCTCCTTTAAACCCTAACTGATATCCCTCTTTTTTCATTATTTCATTCTGCGGTAATCAGATCTGATCAAAATCTCATGGTAAACTAGCTTCCGTTCGACTTAAAATTAGGTCTAGGAACGTCGGATTAGTTGTTTAATTCGAGTTTAATTTGGATTTTCAGGCATTACCGAATCAGCAAACCGTGGATTATCCAAGCTTTAAGCTTGTTATTGTGGGCGATGGAGGGACAGGTGATTTTTTTTCAGTTACTTCAGTTAATTTTGGACATTGATTGGATTACAGTTTTTAACTTGTAGTATTTTTGAACTGTTAATGTAAAGAGTTATGATTTTCATTGGAATCGTGATTAAGACACTCATATCCCTGTTACAATTTATGGTTTATGCAGGAAAGACAACGTTCGTGAAGAGGCATCTCACTGGGGAATTTGAGAAGAAATATGAGCGTACGTACTGGCAGTGTTGAAAAATATGTTTGTTTTTGTGAATTCTATATGTTAAAACTTTACCTAATGCAGCAACAATTGGTGTTGAGGTCCATCCCTTGGATTTTTTTACAAACTGTGGAAAGATTCGATTTTACTGCTGGGACACAGCTGGTCAAGAGAAATTTGGCGGCCTTAGAGATGGATATTAGTAAGTGTAGCTATTACTTGTTAGACCATCTTTCATTGTTGGGAGAAATATTAATGTTGCCTAATTGTGAACTTTCTTCACTGGTTTTTATGGTTAATCAGTCTAGGGGTTTATTAAATGTCGAGTAACATTTGGGCATGGAAATACGTTCCAAAACATGTTTCTCAAATAAAAAAATTATAATTATTTAAATGGATATTGCAGCAGGACTGAGCACTAGAACTTAACCCTAAAATTTCATACGTTGCACCAAAATGGCAAAATTTGTCAAAACTAAACAAACTTCAAAAGAAGTCAATGTAAGTTACAAGGCATGGAAATATTAAAGAAGTTTTGAATTAATTTATGTGAATAAAACTTTATTTAGAACATGGATAAACTACAAACAACGTAGAAAGTTTTGATTTTTAAATCAGAACTTGATTAAGTTTTTATTAGAAACAAACACAGCCTTAGTCTAATAGACGTAACATTAGGATTTCATATCAAATCTAATAAACCTCTAAAATTGGGGTATATGTTGAAAATCCCAAATGTTTGGATGTTGATTTTTTGTGGTTTTCGTTGTTTTGCAATTGTCAAAAAATTACAATATGTATATACAAATACATAAGTGTGTGCTTATGTGTACGTATGTTTACGTCTATCTATGACGCATGCATATTTTAACATCAAGTGCTCATCACAACAATAAAGGTTGACAAATTTTGTCGGGGTGTAAAATGTGTACTGGTTTTAACATCTATTTGAGTCATTGTTTCGGATATCGGAAATCTCGGCCGACATCTCGTTTTGATCTCCATCTGAAACGAAATAATAAATCTCGCTGTAAATCTCGTTTTGAATATATCGGACGAGATATTAAAATATCGACCGAGAGGAGATGTTAAAATATCATCGGTGTTTTGTTTTTATTTTGGGGCAAAAATGTTGAAACCCCGCATCCGAGATATTAATAACTATTTTTTGCTAGTAATAGCATGCTCGTAATGGTAAAATCTTGGTTTTATTTCGGTTTACCATTAAACTCTTTTTTTGTATTTTGTATGCGAATAGAAGTGAAAAAAAATTCATGTTTAATCTTTAGTGTTTTGTGTACATTTCGCATGTTATATGAGATATGTCTATATCATATATTCGTATATGTTCTGCAATCTTTTGCATTTTTATGTTCATCGTTTTTGCATGCATGTTTCTTATGCATATATATATGTGTGTGTGTGTTTTATGTTCTACTTCTAGGTTACTGTTTAATGTTTTGGATTTATGTTTTATGTCCAACACTGATAATGAGTTGTGACCTATAATTTATTTGTTTTATGTTCTACTTATAGGTTACTGTTTAATGTTTTGGATTTATGTTTTATGTCTAACATTGATAATGAGTTGTGAGCTATAATTTATTTGTATTATGTTATTCTATTAGTTTAAGCATATTATGATTTTTGAATACGAATGTTCTTTAGTTGATTAATAACAATGACTTGCTTTTACAAATCAAGTTCAAATTATTATTATTTTTAACACCATTCATAAAAATTGTTGCGGAACAATATCAGTTTTTAACATATAATATACCCCGAGATGGTTTCGATATGAGCTTTAAGGCCCGATATGAAATTCCGAAATGAACACTCGAGATGGGCTCATTTCGTTTGAGATCTCCTTCGATATGAGATCAAGTCTCTAAAATTTCCGAGACGAAACGCGACCGATATCCAAGATTTGAAACCTTAATTTGAGTTTTAAGATGGAAAACATTTTTCCCTGTTTGTTCGATTTTGATTTTACACATGAATTAAGACGAGAGAGAGAGAAATGTACGAACGTGTATTCTCTATTGTTCAATTTTTTGTTGTTGTCCTTCTGTTGCAGAGTTCATTATGTTTGAACTTAAATTTCTTCTGGTCTATGCCCATTCGAAATATTTTACGACAGAGACCATGTATGGTTAGATTCGATGGATTTGCGCCCCTATTTTGTTCACGTGTAATATGTATTATTACGTGTACATAGATTATAGAGTAAGGGTGTAGATCCGTCGAATCAGTCTGTTTGCAGTTGTCCTAAAAGGGTTTCGGTAATGTATAGTTACAGGATGTATAGTTACGGTGATTGTGAAAAGGATTGATTTTTTAAATTTGCTTTGATAAATGTGTATCGAAACTGACTTAACTTTCTTGATTACATTTATTTTTAGGATTTAGTATGTAACTATTTTTTACCCCAAAAGAAAAATGAATTCATCGACTTGGAAATTTATTTTAAAATTCACACGCCCTTTTTTTAGTCCACAAACAAATAACACTATAATATGAGTTGGAATATTTTTGCCTTCAATGTTTTTCTGTTTTCAAGTGGTCGGAAGGGTGCTAGTGTTGTGATTTACATATCACATTCATTTGCAGGCTTTCCTAGGAATAACCTTTCAATTCTAATCTATTAAAAAACACATTTCCATACCTGATAAAATTTACATGATCTTATTTTTCTTATGATGTAGTTGTTATCATTATTAGTTACAGCAACTATGCATCAACTATGCATTATGCCCAGGTACTAAAAGTCAGCATTAAACAGAGATTAATAAAGATATGAAAGAAATGAGCTAATCAGTTCGTATATGTGGTGGATGTGAATACACGTTGCTCTCTTGTCTACTCCTCTTTGGACTCGAGGGACTGAATAGAAAGACAAAAAATGAGCGAGTTGGTTTTGTACGTCCGTTAAGATATTAAAGATTGTCTAGGGCTGGCAATGAGTGAGAATTTTCTTGTTCCATGGGAAACCAACCATAGGTAGTAAAGAGGGTCTTCTGTGAATAGCTGGGTTGGTATGAAAATTCTAATGAGAACGTGCAGGTCAGCTAGTGTTCTTTTATTTCGCATCGAGGTAAATACCCTTTCCTTTTCTTAGGTATGTTGATGTCGAAGCAGAATGTCCACTTTCTAAGCCAACCAAGCAATCTAACTAATCTCTCCGTCCTTCCGTTCCCCTTCTCTCTCTCCTCCCGCTACTGGAAGTTCATTAGTCTTGGTTTCTGAGCAATCAAGCCTAGGGGAAGTCAGCCGTCCAGCAATTGAGGAGCGAGGGGTGAGGCTTTGCGGATTGAGAATAGTCCTTTGAGCCCATAGGAAAGTTAGGCAAATCAATAAAAACAAACTTAAGCGAAGTCAATCTACAGCCAGATGTCCCCCATGGGCTCATCTAGTCCGTCCTTTGAGCCTGGGGTGCTATGGGCTTTAGGAAATGGCGTGCTAGCGCCTCTTAGGCAAGAAAGGGAAAAAACTGTAAGGTGATTTTAGAAGGGATGAGGGAAGCCTAGGCCCAGCTGCCTTATCACTTAGATCTCTGATAACGTTGAATACATGCGAAACCGCTTGAGGGAAGTAAACCGTGGCCTAGTTGGCTAACCAAGCAATGGAAACGAAGCAGTGTCTTAGTCGGCTACATCGATTGGTCTGTTTTCAATAACAACGAGCCTTACATAGGAAAGGATTCGAGCATCAAGTTTGTCACCCAAAAAGCAGAGGACGTCTGAGTAGCCCTATGTAAGACAGAGTAAGCTGGCGCCTGTCCTAATATGGTCTCATGAATATGGAGAATCAAACCCAAATGAGATACTCTATCCGAACCCCCTCTGGTTGAGAGGGGTCAAGGGGGTGTTCCTTTAAAGGCAATGGAAACGAAGCAGTGTCTTAGTCGGCTACATCGATTGGTCTATTTTCAATAACAACGAGCCTTACATAGGAAAGGCTTCGAGCATCAAGTTTGTCACCCAAAAAGCAGAGGACGTCTGAGTAGCCCTATGTAAGACAAAGTTAGCTGGCGCCTGTCCTAATATGGTCTCATGAATATGGAGAATCAAACCCAAATGAGATACTCTCTCCGAACCCCCTCTAGTTGAGAGGGGTCAAGGGGGTGTTCCTTTAAAGGCAATGGAAACGAAGCAGTGTCTTAGTCGGCTACATCGATTGGTCTATTTTCAATAACAACGTTGAGAGGGGTTAAGGGGGTGTTCCTTTGAAGGATCGATCGAAGGGAGGGTCCCAGGAGGGGAAAGCGACTCGAGCCGATCGAAGGGGACTAAAGGAACAAGAGGCATCAGACCGATCGAAGGACGTGCTAGAATTTGAGTGCTAGAATTTGAGTCAAGGCTTGTAAGCTGCAGTCGAGCAACTCAAGCCTTGTATGATATGCTCAGAGGCCAGTTTTATTTAAGAACAGCGATGATTTTTTGGGTTGACGTATAACAAGATAGGAATAGTTTTTCATTCACATCTTGAGTTTGAGCTTTAGAATGTTTTTGAAATTTCTTCTCAAAAAGTGCATTTTTCATTTCGAACGAAATCAAGAATAATATTAGGGGAAGTCTTTTCCTTGGAAACCAAGATTGAGTTTCCTTTTCATTTGCTTTGGTATGAGAAGTAATTCAATTTTTAAGGACTGGAATTTCGTGGATGTGGGATTCTCTTGAAAAAAAACAGACCGTAAAGCAATTTCGATTTTCTGTTTTGACGAATTGGTTTTCTGGTTCGATGAATCGGCCTTTTTTCCCAAGCAAGCCTAGGAAAATCGAACGGTGAAGACCAATCATTTTGGCTCTAAAGACCGATTTTGCTATCTCGTACGAGACATCTTTATGTATACGTATACACATACATACAATATTTTTAAGATCACTTCCATACGTTCGGGTTTATGCAGGTAGAGCTCCGCTAAATCCTTGCTAAAGCGCGTAACGCTCTTCGGTTGCTCTGCCTTTTCAATTTAGCAGTAGTAGCAGTAGACGCACTCGAAGCACTGCTATTTTTTGCAACGTCCGCTAAACCAATGGTTTTTAACATCCGCTTTAGCAACATTAATACAAAAAAATTATTTGACTAGTTTTCTTTTAAACAAAATCAACAAAGTTAGGGTAAAGACAAGTTTAAGGTCTAAATGCTCAACATAAGTTAGAAATAGAGGGTTCCATAAATTATGATGTTCTTTAGTTTATAATTTAAAAAAATATTTTTTCCCACACAAGTGATGTGAGTACGAGAATAAATTAACTTTGAAGATTTAATTGTATTTTCCATGGTTTGAGATTTCAGCCGGGACCTCTAAATTCCGACCACCTCGGTTCGGTCCCAACCATCGCCGGGACAAAACCCTAGGCTAAAACCGTTTCGGTCGAAATGTTTGATTCATTATGTAAAAATCGATTTTATAATGGAAAATCAAATAAATTAGACTTGAGAACGAAGAATCATAAGAAAAATACAAAATAATCATTAATTTGAAATCAGTATGAACCGAACTTACAGAACATAATTACCCTAATCCGGCATTCGACTTGTCAATTTTGTTAATTGAATAGAGCTAGGGCTTACTAGTTTTGTTTCTATTTTGTGTAGTCGATTTGTTTGTCTTTTGCAGTGCAGCTAAGAATGAGAATTAGGGCTTTAGTTGAAACATTGGAAGAAGGTGATGAGCTGAAAATGTTAC
Source organism: Allium cepa (assembly GCA_030765085.1). NCBI lineage: Eukaryota > Viridiplantae > Streptophyta > Magnoliopsida > Asparagales > Amaryllidaceae > Allium > Allium cepa. The sequence continues at coordinate 1,026,571,556 of CM060935.1, read as the reverse complement.
AGACCCCTTTATTAAGTGGTCAAACTTTTTTATTTGACTTGTATTTCAGATAACAGTAAAAGACTTCGAAAGCATGTGAGCTACATTGTATTGGGCTATCTTGATGAGTTGGGGCACTTAACAATCATGTGTTGTTTTTGGACTGTGTAGGTTTACAATTAATTTCTGAAACCAGTTTTTACTTGTTTACAATATACTATTTTATATTCCATTTCTTTATGTACAATATTCCATATTTTATCTACAATGATTATTGGTACATCTTCATTAACAAAACATTAAAAATCAAATCCGGGACCCAAACCGAAACAAAAAACGCAACTTTTGAAATTTTCGAAATCCTTCGAAACCTAAAAAACTTAACTGACCGAAACCGAGTTCTCGAACCTTGTATTTCCTACAAAGTTTTTTGCACATACGCTGTTTTCTATTATATTCTCAGTATAACTTTTCACATCCACCGTTGTAGAACCGTTAAGCGTTTTAATTTTACATGTTTGAGATGAATATAGTGGAGTATCTTCAATGCAATTGGTTTTGTTAGATCTTGACTATACTACAGGGCATGTAATAGAGCATTGTTTGAGGTAAAAAAAATATGAATCAAGATTTTGGCAGGAACCTTTTTTTTACTGTTTTGTTCAGTTTTGGTGATGACTGAAATAGATTTCAGTTTAAATTGCAATTTAAGTCAGAATCTTGGTGCCGATAGAAATAGATTTTGTTTTGACCTATTGTTTTAGTCTAAATTACAATTGAGTTCTTCAAAAGCAATAGAACATATCAAAATACGTAGGTAGGTAGTAAACATGTTTCGGTTAAGAAAATAAACGAGTCACGATGATGTGGAAGATGCACAAAAAGATCAAATAGTTTTAAAAAATATGCTACTTCTGTTAATTCCAAAGCTTAATTCAGCAGAAAAATCAGTAAAGAAAAAGTAATAATTGAACCAAAAAATTAGAAGTAAAGTACATTTTCATTTTTATAGAAAAATACTCGATATGCGAAATTGGAATTTTAATTCGATTTTCTGAATTTGTTTGGAATTTAGAAAATCTACATAAATGAAGTGGAAACGTTAACCCGATCTTGAACTGTTGGAAAGCATGTATTTCAATGCATTTTATAGCATATATTACAAAGCTGCCGTTTACAGTATTTTAGATTTTTGCTGAAGCTAGGTGTTGCATTCGACATTTTTTTATGAAAATACCTATGGAAGTGCATTTGAGAATGCGGTTTTCAAGAGAACTGTGATATTTACATATTTCGTTACCATGACGTCATTTTTGTGACTTAACAATACAGTTGCGCTGGCTAGCGATGTGCTTAGCTACCTCAAGTCGGAGGTTGATCTCTTTAGTTTCTGAATCTTTTAGCACCGATTTTTTGATCCCTGGCTTCTAAACAATGTGGAAGTGCTGGAATTCACTGTTGTATTAGTTGTATATGTTTTGTATGACATTAATTACTGATTAAGTTGTTAAAAAAAAATTGAATTATCATATGCCAAGAAAATTTGATTACTGTTTGCCTTGATAAAATAAAATGATTTAACTGAACCTGTATAAGGCTCTTTGTTATGTGCGAGCTTTAAAATTAAAAGGGGATGACCATTAGTTACTAGTCTTATCTTGATACTGTGTTTCAGACACGCTGTTAGGTTCTTAGCAATTAACTTTTAAAAATAGATATTCTATTGATAAAGTTGTAGTATGTTATTATTTTTCTCTAATAAATTTCTTTCTTACATGTTTTTCATGTGTGTTGTAGCATCCATGGTCAGTGCGCTATTATAATGTTTGATGTCACCGCTCGGTTGACGTACAAAAATGTTCCAACATGGCATCGTGATCTTTGCAGGTTCAATTATAAAACATCATCCTTTTTTTATTTCAAGTAATTTGATTTCCTTCGTATATGGCTGTCATGCTTACATTGTATGGATGAAATAATTACATCAGGGTTTGTGAGAACATTCCGATTGTTCTCTGTGGTAACAAGGTTGATGTGAAGAACAGGCAAGTGAAAGCGAAGATGGTGACGTTTCACAGGAAGAAGAATCTGCAGTACTATGAGATATCAGCCAAGAGCAACTACAATTTTGAGAAGCCTTTCCTCTATCTGGCAAGGAAGTTGGCTGGGTAATATATCATAAATTAGTTCTCATTTGTTCTATTATGAGAATACGTATATCATTAAAGATGTTTTATTTAAGTACATATGTTATTTGTATTTGGCATTGCAGAGACCCAAATCTGCATTTTGTTGAATCACCCGCTCTAGCTCCACCTGAGGTGCAGATTGATCTGGAAGCTCAGAGAAGGTACATGATTCATGATCTTTTCTCCTACTTAAAAATGCAAACAAATCAAGAGTTGTCTTGTTTTAAAATTGAAAGAAAAAAAAGTATAATAGTAGGCAATTTGCATTAGTTTTGTAATGGCTTCTCTCTTTTATATGTTTTCATTAGTTATATTCATGTATATATAATCTCGTGGATACCAATCTAAAATATTTGGTTGCATTCAAGTTTGATCTAGTAAAAAGATGATATCTGTGATATTTAAAGGTAGTGTGTAATTTGGCAGGCATGAGGAAGACCTTGCTGCAGCAGCTGCTCAGCCCCTTCCCGATGACGACGACGACGCATTCGATTAAGGATTTCCCTTCTATCTTATGATGAATTGAGATGCCATAATAATGTAGAATTTGGTATGTGTAGGGATTATTATATGCTTTTTGCTCTATTGTGTTTTGGACTCTGTTTTCAAGTGATCAAGTGGATTGGATGAGATACTAGAGTTTATCCCTTTCTTGAATTTGTTTACTTAATCCGTGAATTGTGTATTTTATCGTGTTTGCCATAAAGCTTTTGCATAGGATTGCCTTTTGCTGGCGTGTGCGCAGGCACACGCTCATGTATGTAGGTCCATTGTGTCGAGATATAATTTGCATGTGTTGGGCCTTTTGACATTAAACGACTGAGTACGTATGTATATGGAAATGAAAACGCACGAAATTGGAACTTAAAATGAATGAAGTGACGGAAAGTTAAAATGAGGCAAGAGGGAAAAAATGGAAACTTTTGGAGATATGGTTTACAATATCCAGTAGGCGGCGGTCTACAGACGGCTGGCCCTGGCAGATTGGATGATGGCGAGGCCCATTGGATGAAGGAGCCCGTATTCTCGTAATTAGCATATAAAAAAAATGCACCGTTTGATTGTCACATCTACAAATGATATTGCAGATCTGTTTACCTTGTTACTTTAGGGTACAATTTCAACTATACAATTGATTTGGCCTCCATCATCAATGTATAAAATCTTCGTATCATTATCCCGTATATATTAAAAAAACAGATAGAACCATAGGAATTGGAGATGGATTTAGATGGGCGGGTCCAGGTTATTTGCTCCGGATTTGAAACACAGTTGAAAATTACTGGAGAGTGAGCTTCACGTAACTTAAAACTGTATCCTTTGCAAAACTTTAATTATACCGTGGGCGTTGGTCGGTTCTAATAGAATCACGTTAAATCTGATTTCTTCTTAGTTTCATCATCTGGTTGTGTTGTTGATTGTTTAGCTGAATGTTTTCACTATTGCACTTGTATTGGTAATTGACAATCACTTGACGAAGGTCATGGTCTAGTATTGAAGAAACTTTCATGATAAATCGGTATTGGAGCTATTTGATTTGCTTGGAGCTTATTGGTTATGGTGGTTCTATACATTATTGTCTAGTGATGGCAAGTCGTTTGGTTGGGGGTTGGAGGCAAAGTTGATCTTTGGCATTGCATCTAAACATATCAAATGCGAGTATGCAAACCAGTGTAGGTGGTCTTTGGCGTTGTACTTTGTATTTAAATGCTGCAATTCTTCTGAGTTGGTGACCGGTGAGAAATGGAGGGGCACCTCAGGTGGTAATGCTTAAGTGAACAAAGACCGTGTTTGCTAATGAGGCACAAAAAGAGAGGCGAGGTGATTAGGGCTGTCAAAAACATATCCAACCGACATACCCAACCCAATTATCCATAAAATAAATGGGCTGGATCAAAGCCATTTAGTTAAATGGAATTATTGGGCAAACCCATTTAACCCGACAAAGTAATTGGTTTTAATGGTTTCAAACCGCATAACCATCGTATCCACTTAACCCATCAGAAATTCTAGGTTTAGCTTTCTTTCTTGTCAAATTCCACTTCTGAACTCGATTTCTTCTGCGACAAACACGGTAGGGTTTCGTCTTCCCTTCCGTCTTCGATTATTTCTGCTTTCGATTCCTCTTTCGTCTCTGCCTCTTTGCCTTTAATCCACGTTCTTTTGAGGTACGAATTTTCTCGTCATTTGGATCCAAAATTTTATTTGAATTTAAGTTGTGAATTTGCATCCAGATTTAGATTAATTTGTATAAACTTTTAAACCCTAGTCGCTATGATTGAGTTTTACACCCTAGTCGTCATTATTTATACGAATAAGCACCTGACATATTTGGAGGATCTATGGCAAGAATGGTTTTTGAAAATTTGGAATGCCATTACTTCAGCACATGAAAGCAATCTGAGGTACTTTGATGTCTTATTTTTTCTTCATTTAAGTTTTTTTTAATACTATTAACTCATATGCTACCCTGTTATGCCAACTGACCAACACCCCGCAAAACAGAGCAGGAGAAATTCACAAAAAACAAAGATGTATTGAGCAGCTAATTGTTCCAGGAACAAAATCTAATATAGGAGGTATTTTAAACTTTTGATATCTCACTTAAAACAAATCCCTTGAGGAATTGTTCCGTAATTTATTTACTCATCAATTTTGTTTTTGTGTTATTAATTTAATGTCAGAATCATGATTGCTTGTATTTGCTATAAAAATAATACCTCTCTTGGAAATTCGTGGAGGAAGATTAAAGTTGTATTATGTGAGATTTTTGATAGGGGTATATACTGTATACTATAAAATTCCCAATTTTCATTGTACTCTATAGTGTTGTTTAAGAGTATGATATTGATTGTATTTTTGCAAGGTACTGAGCTGAGGTTGGAAACGGCATATTTTTTGCAAGGAACTCATGAATTTTGTTTTTATGTATTTTTGCAAGATATTTACATTGTACAAAAAGTTGGCTGGCCTTTTTTTAAAAAAAACAGAAGAACTAATTAATGATGATTTAAGGTTAATTAATTAATGATTAAGACTAATTAATAATAAAGGTTAATTAATTAATAATTCAAGGATTAATTAATTAATGATTGAAGGATAATTAATTAGTAATTGAGGATGATTAATTAATTAATTTCATTAATTAATAACAAATGATTTGTAATTGATTAATATTAATTAAGCAGGATTAGATAATGAATTCACAAGCAATTAATTTATTTTGAGTTAATTAAATTAATTATAATTACGGGATCAATTAATCTTGCTTATGGATGATTATTGTATAGAATGTTTGGATTGATCAATATTTATAGTATGATAATGTGATGTTCTGTGATGTGCAAAGCTTTGGATTGAGCTGTGATAAATATTTATCTGTGATGAATTGCTGTGTGAATATAATGTTTTGCATTGAATTATAAAAGGTGGATTTTTTGTTTAAAAGATCTACAAATGGAAATTTGTTTAAACCATTCAAAAGGAAAGGTTGTAACAGACGGGATTTTCGACTTTCGAAAGTCGACATTAATACGTCCACTGTATCCACTGCCGAGCAATCGAAGGCCGAAAATACAAATTGTTAGGGTTAAACAAGAAGAGGTAGAAGAAGAAAGAAAGAAGAAGCAATAGAAACAATATCAGAATCTTACAATCGCAGCGGAACAACATATAATAAATAAATGAATAATCTTTAAATCAAAAGAACTGTACATTCTATACATTACATCACCAGAGTCAATATGCAACACAGCACAATAATGGACAGTTATATAAACCTGTCATCACAACTGAATACACAGCGGAAAAGATAATATAATATACAAGTGATACGTTTCTCCATCCAGCTCGCCTCTTGAGCTCCACAGCATCTCCTGAATTTCAGAATGACCTAATAACCTGACTCTAGACTGCCCATGTGGAAATTGGTGGGCACGCAGAGTTTAGAAAGAGAGCAATAAACTCCAGGTCAGTCATGAGACTGGTGTGAGAACTAAAACAGTTTATCTTTTAAAAAAAACAAACAAAGAAATATTTTAAAATGGATCCGTAATGCTTTTGGAAAATGAAACTACCGTAAGGCCTCGCGCGCACACACACAATGCAAACGCAGAATCGGAGGAGATTTCTCCTTATGATAGTCAAACATGCTTGATACGAGAAAATTTCTTTGATATTATTATTATAAGTGCACAGTGGAAAATGTGACATCCCGGAATTTTGACCCTATTATTATTATTATAAATTTTTGTTCAAAGTTAAATAAAATATAATATTTTCATTTATAAATAAATGAAATATTAGATATTATTGGTTGTATATGTGTTATGAAGGAATATAGCTTCAAAATATAAAGTAGACTCTTTTAACAATATTCAAAAAATTAAATCTGTTTTATATAATTAAATTGAAAATTATGTATGAATGGCATTTAATATCAGATATATGAATGCAGTTGATAATAAAAAGTATAATAACACAATCATATTCATATAAATACATAGGTGCAAATACATTACAAATCCAATATTGAAAAAAATTAATTTTAAATAAAAATAAGATTTAAGTACCGTTTCTACACAATAACTTTTATAACTAAAAACAAAATAAGCTTATAAATATTTAACATGAGTTTCTATATAAATATAAATACTTATAAATATAGTTATAAACATGGGCTTCTTTATATTTAACATAAATATAACATAAGGTAGGATTACAAACATAAGTATAAAATTATAACTTGAATAAGATATGAATAAAAGTGTTAACTATTGAAAGACAAATATACATAATCTGTAAGCAATGAGACAAATATCTTTAAAACAAATGTAACTTGTCTGCAAACATAATCATATGTAAACATCAGCAATAAAGACAAAATGAAAACATTAGTATATACATAAGAAATCAAACCTGCAAGCAACATTTATCTATATGTTAACATAAGTATGAAGACAAAATGGAACATGCTAGTAAACTCTATATGCATAGATAAGCCAAGTATTCTTATCAAATGAAATATTTTGTACAGACTGCAAGTATCTTTGCAAAGAAAACAAGTTGTCTGCAAAGCATTTAAAAGTGTAAACCTATATGAAACATATTAGTACAATCTGCAAATATCTTTGCACCATAGGTTTGTGTCAGCAAGCATTAATAGTATGTTAGCATATATGTTAACATAAACATTTAATTAGCCTACTTTTATGTACTGAAAAACACAATTATTATCTTTTAGCCGAAATTTGAATTGTCTTAGGCTTGAGTACATAATAAAATAAGCAAGATATTTATTAAGCCAAAGCTTGTGCAAGAAGACAGTATTGTTCACAGTTATAAATATTTGTATACATCTTCTTATCCTTTAATTCATTTGTAACTGCAAAAGCATAGAACCTGAAAAAAAAAAAAAAAATTTCAAGATTCAAAGGACAGGAAGCATAGAAGTTACAGACATATAAACTTGCAAAACTGCAGTACCCTTGCATCATCAAACACTTCTCTGTTACAACAGTGTTTGTTGAGTAAACTAAACTTTTTTTTGGAATTTAATGTTAGTAATTATCTCATGAAAGAGTTACTTTGTTAATATAGCAATATTCTGTTATGTTTGCAAACTCTGGATGAACTGTATTTGGGAGTTCTTCAAATTTTCTTTTCAGAAATATGAGGCAAAGTAGCAGAGGATGATTTTTACTCAAATTTTAACTCATAAATGGTATAAACAAGGAATAAAGACCTGGATATCTGTTTTCATAACAGTATGGATACTGTAAGTTTCATTTACAGTATAAAGTAAAATTAAAGTCAAAATTCAAATAACTAAAATTGCAAATTTGAGTTTATATATTGGTTTAACATACAATAATATGGTTTTTAAGACAAGAATCAAATATTTTTGTTAACTATCTACATAGCAGTTCATGAATGAACTGTAGAAGCTCTTTCATGAATTTCAGGTGATTCACTCAATGATTAATGATGCAAATTTATATGAAGCTTGTGTATAGAGTATAGATCACTAGAAAAATGCTAAATTTTTTTATTAATGCAAGATTTTTGAGCATTGATGGAAAATAGGGTTTAAGGGTCGGTATTTCTGTGCTCTGTTCATTCGATGCTTGCGTCGACATGGCGCAACCGAGTGCTATGGGATTTTGAAGGGTGCTCGAGTGTGTTGTTGGCAAGGTTCTGCCAAAGCCGCGTCGTCTCTGGCAGTCATGACAGTGAGGGCGAGATGAATTTGTATACCTTGTTCGTGATACAGTTCAACATTTCAAGCATATTTTGATTTTGGGGTTTTTATGTAAAGCTGAGCCGCGATTTCAAATCAGTGGTGGTTTTGGGGTTTGCTGGGGGCATGGAGGGTCGCCGGAGTGGCGGCGAGCCACCGTGCACGTGCACGGTGACGTACGTGACCGTGACTTGAAGTTTTGGGTCGATGCGTGTTCTACTCGAGAACTTTGAAGTTGGCTTCGGGTTTTCCTTTGGGTCGCGTGTGAGTTGTTTACAGTAAGTTAAAACTTAAAAACAAAAATAATAGAGAAGAAGAAGAAAGAACAGTGGAAGGAGAAGAAGGATGCAGGTGATAGGCGTGTGTGGATTAATAAGTGTTAACAGTTTTAAACTTTAAGCTTTAAGAAAAAAAAAGGGAAAACAGAGGAAGAAGTAAGAGAGACAGGGAGTGATGCGAGAGAATTTCTGGATGATGCCGAGTTTGACCCGAGTGTGATGCTATGTTTACTTCGGGTTTAAGATTGTCAGAAGTTCGACTAATATGATGTTGAGTTAGAGTAAAATAAGTTAAGTATAAAACTATGTTATTAAGTGTTAACCAATTTGTTTTGAGCCCTGATAAACTTTAAAGCTTTGCTGAAACAAAGTCGAGTAATTAATTTAAAAAGAAGGTTAATTATGTATGTAATTAATTTTATAATTGTTATTGAATAAGTAGTTCAGAGTTTAGTCAAATTAGTAATTAAAGATTTTAATGATAATCTCGTATAAGATCATTTGTAATTAAGAATTTAATTAATCATTTGAAGTTGATTAATTAACAAATCGTAGTTAACAAATTAATTAAATAATTAATGATTGAACGATTAAGTTAATTAATAATTAATGATTAATTAAGCATTTAATAATAATTAAATGAGTAATTGAGTTTTATAAATCAATAATTAAGGTTATTGATTAGTAATTAAGAATTAATTCATTTATTAAGTGAATAATTAATGAGTAATTTATTAATAATTAATTAAGCAAAAATAAAATATGATTTATTTTTAAGTATGCAATTAAGTTTAAGATAAATCAAACTAAATGTGGATATGAATCGATGATTCTATTTGATTGTCTCTGATGTTTATTTATATCCTGTGATGTTTTGTGATATTCTGGATATATCTATGATGATTGTGTGTGATTTATTTGTATTAAATTGCTATATGATTTATCCGATGTTATTCATCTGTGTTAAATTGTCATATGATTTACCTGATGTTATCTATCTGTATTTAATTGTTATATGAATTTAATTGTTAAACTTAAACTGTTAAGTTAATTAGACAACTTTACCTTTAAAATGACGTTTGGATTCGATGAGACCGGGATCGGAAGAATCAAATTTGATTCTCCGAAAACCACATCGATCCAATTTAAACGTTAGGACGTGAATCCTGAAAAGAAGATCGAGATGGTGTTTTCTGAATACAAGGGTTATCGTCGTTAACTCTGAGGGTGATTCCAAAATGAGTGTAACGAGATAATGCCTTCGGTTTCGTTCGAACCCGGAACGAACTTGTATGGATTGAATGCTTTCAACACATCGTCAGGCGGACGATGAGCATTCTAAATGATATGTTCTATAAAGGTAATCGTAGCCTCAAGCCTCATCAACCGGGAATGGCTAAAACAGGGGAGATGCAGCAAGGTTAGGTGGGTCATGCCCAAGCAGGACAAGATATTTCCCCTGTGTAGATGTCCCTTTTTTTATTTCGGCTTAGTTGGTGGTTGGTCGCGCCAACCACGAGGTTTATCTTGTTCGGGACTGTTCAGTAAGGAATGGTTCCGGCCTTGTGTTGCAGGGGATGAAGGGAGTATCCTCGGTACGGTGATCTAGGCCCCGTACCGTGACGGGTGGTACCCCAGTAGCCCTGCCATTGTTGGAAATCCATTTTCCCTACGAGACCCTACGGTTTTGATTTGTATTACCCACTTTTGTGGCTAGTAGCTGGAATTTAATCATGTAACAATTTCGGCTATTTTCTATTTAATTGAAAACCCTAGACACTATTATAATATCACTGGATTTCCTATGAAATGTTTTGGTTAGCGTAAGATAAAAACTTAACCGTATTTATGTGTGGGAAGTCTTACGTGATACCTTTATTTTCAAATGTTTTCAAAGTTAAAAAACTTTAAACCGTTTACTCATACCAGACCCATGTCTGAACCGGAGTTTATTTTTGTTTTTCATAAACTCTCGGGTACCCAATTTTTTACGGGTAGTCAAGAGATTCAGGTTAGATTTGACGAATTCTGGAGGAGCAATGGAGCAGGAGGCTTCTACGTTGTAGATATATATATATGGTGTTCCGCTGTGTTGATATCTCTGATCTGTTTATCTTTATTGTATATTGACTTGTGTTAACTAGATAGGTGTTTATAACTGTCTAGTATGTGTTGTATGATCTGTATAGCTCTGATATATGTAAAACTATGTAATATTTATGTGATATATTATATTTTGTTCCGTTCCGCTGTGAGATTCTGATGTTGCTGTTCTTTCTTTCTCTTTCTCTTCTATTTCTATCCCTTTCTTTCTTTATGATGATACGTCTTTCTGGTAGTAGAAAGGCGGGTCGTCACAGTTGGTATCAGAGCATAGGTTGGTGATAACCTTGGCTCTGGTAGAAATTACTCATCAAATAGAGTCAGTAGAACTCTAAAATGAGTTTGAGTGTGTTAATAGATATGAGTGCGTATTTGTTAGTGGGTATAAAGTTGTTTTATATTGCGTTGATTGCTTTATTGAGTGGTATATGAACCTTCGGCGGCACAGCCTCGAAAATTGTATTGAATGGGTTTCGAAACACTTAAATAGAGCAATTCGACACAATATTGTTTTTTTAAAGTAGGGTAAATGAAATAATTTTACCCAAAATTATATTTTAATATAAAAGAAATATTTTTCTGAAATAACTATATATACTTAGATGTTTGATTGTTAATAGTACAACCAAATAAAAATTTAAATTTGAGTGGTCGGTAAACAAATAAAATTGTCTAAGTATGATCTTTAATACAAAGGAATATAATTTAAAATTAGATTAAAACAGAATTTAAGTCCCAGAAATTTGAAGGCGTTTAAATGGATTTAAACAAAGGAAATTGGGAATTTGAAATCTTGGAATTGTTTGAAATGTTTTTCCAAAAGATTTGAAGGCAATAATGGAATATTGTTTTGACAGATATTGTTAAATGGAAACTGTTTGGAAAGAAACTGTGAAAGTAAGAAAGCATTGAACTCACTTCAGTCGTTGGAAAATAATCCTGATGGTGATGGCCACATCATCAGTATTCATTTTCGAGTTTCTAAAGTGATGGATTGCTACCAGGATATTAGTCATGATTAATTGTTTGGGCTTGTTGGGCATACAAGTTGTTTTAGAAATGTTCAAAAGGAGAAAATTTGTTTTGGTGAAAACAAGTGTTTGGAATTTGAAATTTGATTATCATTTCAAATGGTTTTGGAAATGAAAACCGGGCATTTGAATTCTAAGAATTCTAATTAATTATGTGAAAGGTTTGAATGAATTAACTATTGAACTTATAAAGTAAAGTTGATATTAATAAGAAGAAATCAGGAATTTTTAATCCAAGAATTAAAATTTAACTTAAGTAAAAGAAAATAAGAAACATATTGGAGGTTAACCTGAGATAAGTTAAATTGAAGTTCAAAATGAACTTAATTGGATATAAAAACTGGAAAGGAAGATAATTGTAATGGCAGAATGAAATTTATACTTTAAGGGTTATATATATAGTCTGAATTTGTGATTATAAGATGAAATGACTCAAATGAGCAATACAAACTTTTAAGGAAATAAATAAATTTTGAGCTCATATATTGAGAAATAAAATTTTAAGATTTGTAAGTAGTTAAATTTAATTGAAGCCGAGTTAAAATAAAATTGAATTTAAATGAACTCAGTCGAGTTATAGATAAAATTTGAATGAAATAAAATTCTTATGTAAATAAGTAAATATAAACCAAGTAAGCCTTGAATATGGATAAAATACAATTGGAAGGAGTTGTAAACAAATCTAATTCAAGTATAAATTGAAAAACCTTATTATGAATAAATTCAAATATGAATTGTTAATGTAAATTAAAAATTTAAGGATGGATAAAAGAATAAACTAATCAATAAATAATTGGGATTTGATTAAAGGAAAATCAAATCAAAGATTTGAATGGAAATTGGTGGAATAGAATAAACCTAAGTTGTTGGGTGAAACAGTTTGAAGAAAATAATGACTTAAGTAAATTGTGAAATGATTATTTAAAACATTGGTTGTTGTGTTTAATAAAATGGTTTGGAATCAAACCTGATTGAAATGGAAGAAAATGCAATGTGAAGATTGTGAATAATTTAAATGGGGATTGGAATCAATTTAAAATTTGTTATAATGCTTAAGTGATTATCTATTCACAATAATATTGTTGAATAGCATAAGAAATGAGTTGTTTTGAAGTAAACAAGATTTGATAAAATTTTATGAATTGTTGGAAGCAAAATAAGATAATTTTGAATATGAGTTTATTTTGCTTAAGCAAGTAAGTTGTAAATTCCTTTAATTTAAAAGGGAATGGTTTGAGAATTGATTGAAATTAATTGCGTTAAGGATTGGACCCTTACATATGTGCTTATGGAAATATGTAATGCTAAACAAATGGAGAATACGTCGAAGTTTTTAGAATTTGAAAACTATAAGTAAACTAATGAATGAAATTAATTTAAAATAATAATAGGAATCAGTTATAAATGGAGATAGTCAATAAAAGTTCAATATTCAGAGTAAAAGAAAATTTAAATTCACATGAAATTAGAAATTCAAAAAAAAAAAAAAAGTAGATATAAGAGGATATAAAGGCTATGGTGGTAGAGTAATAATATAAGGGAAATATAATGCTTATATTAAGCTTAAAAAAATGAATGGTAAAATTCTCAAGTAAAATTTGATATTGGTAAAAATTATTCCAAGTGGATAGAATCAGAATAATGTGAATAAAAGAAAATTGATATGGTTGATAATCAATGGATATAAATACGTAGGATGAACGTATATTATTTTATTCGCATGACAATTTGATCCAGATTCGAGCACAGAATTTCGAGATAGTTATATTGATCTGAATTAAGATTTTTCACTCGATTTTCGACGACGAACCATGGATTTGGATTTTGATTGATTCTGAGAAATTCTCTATCATAATTGTGACTATGCAAGGAGAATGACAGTTTCTGATCAAGAAACCAGTTCTGAGTCCGTACTAGGAAGCCGGGTGGACGATACTAGTTCGGAAGCGAAATTGTGTAATCGAGCGAACGATCGGATTTAATATGGCGTACGAATAGTATATGTACATCGTACGGGCCTGATTAAAATTGATATTGAAATTCTGTAAAGAAGTCAATAAAATTTGGGAAAGAGTTAATACTGTAGATTTCAGAATTGAGCTGCCAGAGTAAATATCTGGAAGGTATTGTATATTCCATATATCCCATCTAAGGAAATGTGTTTATGATTCATCATTGGTTGTTCAACCAGTAATTCAGAAATTTGGAAATTTAAATCCAATTTAAATGTGGTCAGGAATCCAGTTGGGATTTTTGATCATTGAGAAACAAACTCTCAACAGTTTTAGAAAGGCTTATCCGGATTTGTGTTCGGATAGCTAGTGTTGCTTGTTAGAATAGACTGTTTGTTTGTTTGCTATTGTATGAATGATATGTATGTTTGGATTATTAATATAAAAGCTTTTGAATTAACTGTTGTTTTAAATTTCGGGGACGAAATTCTTTTAAGGGGGAAGGAATGTGACATCCCGGAATTTTGACCCTATTATTATTATTATAAATTTTTGTTCAAAGTTAAATAAAATATAATATTTTCATTTATAAATAAATGAAATATTAGATATTATTGGTTGTATATGTGTTATGAAGGAATATAGCTTCAAAATATAAAGTAGACTCTTTTAACAATATTCAAAAAATTAAATCTGTTTTATATAATTAAATTGAAAATTATGTATGAATGGCATTTAATATCAGATATATGAATGCAGTTGATAATAAAAAGTATAATAACACAATCATATTCATATAAATACATAGGTGCAAATACATTACAAATCCAATATTGAAAAAAATTAATTTTAAATAAAAATAAGATTTAAGTACCGTTTCTACACAATAACTTTTATAACTAAGAACAAAATAAGCTTATAAATATTTAACATGAGTTTCTATATAAATATAAATACTTATAAATATAGTTATAAACATGGGCTTCTTTATATTTAACATAAATATAACATAAGGTAGGATTACAAACATAAGTATAAAATTATAACTTGAATAAGATATGAATAAAAGTGTTAACTATTGAAAGACAAATATACATAATCTGTAAGCAATGAGACAAATATCTTTAAAACAAATGTAACTTGTCTGCAAACATAATCATATGTAAACATCAGCAATAAAGACAAAATGAAAACATTAGTATATACATAAGAAATCAAACCTGCAAGCAACATTTATCTATATGTTAACATAAGTATGAAGACAAAATGGAACATGCTAGTAAACTCTATATGCATAGATAAGCCAAGTATTCTTATCAAATGAAATATTTTGTACAGACTGCAAGTATCTTTGCAAAGAAAACAAGTTGTCTGCAAAGCATTTAAAAGTGTAAACCTATATGAAACATATTAGTACAATCTGCAAATATCTTTGCACCATAGGTTTGTGTCAGCAAGCATTAATAGTATGTTAGCATATATGTTAACATAAACATTTAATTAGCCTACTTTTATGTACTGAAAAACACAATTATTATCTTTCAGCCGAAATTTGAATTGTCTTAGGCTTGAGTACATAATAAAATAAGCAAGATATTTATTAAGCCAAAGCTTGTGCAAGAAGACAGTATTGTTCACAGTTATAAATATTTGTATACATCTTCTTATCCTTTAATTCATTTGTAACTGCAAAAGCATAGAACCTGAAAAAAAAAAAATTTTCAAGATTCAAAGGACAGGAAGCATAGAAGTTACAGACATATAAACTTGCAAAACTGCAGTACCCTTGCATCATCAAACACTTCTCTGTTACAACAGTGTTTGGTGAGTAAACTAAACTTTTTTTTGGAATTTAATGTTAGTAATTATCTCATGAAAGAGTTACTTTGTTAATATAGCAATATTCTGTTATGTTTGCAAACTCTGGATGAACTGTATTTGGGAGTTCTTCAAATTTTCTTTTCAAAAATATGAGGCAAAGTAGCAGAGGATGATTTTTACTCAAATTTTAACTCATAAATGGTCTAAACAAGGAATAAAGACCTGGATATCTGTTTTCATAACAGTATGGATACTGTAAGTTTCATTTACAGTATAAAGTAAAATTAAAGTCAAAATTCAAATAACTAAAATTGCAAATTTGAGTTTATATATTGGTTTAACATACAATAATATGGTTTTTAAGACAAGAATCAAATATTTTTGTTAACCATCTACAGAGCAGTTCATGAATGAACTGTAGAAGCTCTTTCATGAATTTCAGGTGATTCACTCAATGATTAATGATGCAAATTTATATGAAGCTTGTGTATAGAGTATAGATCACTAGAAAAATGCTAAAAAAATTAGTGCAAGATTTTTGAGCATTGATGGAAAATAGGGTTTAAGGGTCGGTATTTCTGTGCTCTGTTCATTCGATGCTTGCGTCGACATGGCGCAACCGAGTGCTATGGGATTTTGAAGGGTGCTCGAGTGTGTTGTTGGCAAGGTTCTGCCAAAGCCGCGTCGTCTCTGGCGGTCATGACAGTGAGGGCGAGATGAATTTGTATACCTTGTTCGTGATACAGTTCAACATTTCAAGCATATTTTGATTTTGGGGTTTTTATGTTAAGATGAGCCGCGATTTCAAATCAGTGGTGGTTTTGGGGTTTGCTGGGGGAATGAGGGTCGCCGGAGTGGCGGCGAGCCACCGTGCACGTGCACGGTGACGTACGTGACTTGAAGTTTTGGGTCGACGCGTGTTCTACTCGAGAACTTTGAAGTTGGCTTCGGGTTTTCCTTTGGGTCGCGTGTGAGTTGTTTACAGTAAGTTAAAACTTAAAAACAAAAATAATAGAGAAGAAGAAGAAAGAACAGTGGAAGGAGAAGAAGGATGCAGGTGATAGGCGTGTTTGGATTAATAAGTGTTAACAGTTTTAAACTTTAAGCTTTAAGAAAAAAAAGGAAAACAGAGGAAGAAGTAAGAGAGACAGGGAGTGATGCGAGAGAATTTCTGGATGATACCGAGTTTGACCCGAGTGTGATGCTATGTTTACTTCGGGTTTAAGATTGTCAGAAGTTCGACTAATATGATGTTGAGTTAGAGTAAAATAAGTTAAGTATAAAACTATGTTATTAAGTGTTAACCAATTTGTTTTAAGCCCTGATAAACTTTAAAGCTTTGCTGAAACAAAGTCGAGTAATTAATTTAAAAAGAAGGTTAATTATGTATGTAATTAATTTTATAATTGTTATTGAATAAGTAGTTCAGAGTTTAGTCAAATTAGTAATTAAAGATTTTAATGATAATCTTGTATAGGATCATTTGTAATTAAGAATTTAATTAATCATTTGAAGTTGATTAATTAACAAATCGTAGTTAACAAATTAATTAAATAATTAATGATTGAACGGTTAAGTTAATTAATAATTAATGATTAATTAAGCATTTAATAATAATTAAATGAGTAATTGAGTTTTATAAATCAATAAATAAGGTTATTGATTAGTAATTAAGAATTAATTCATTTATTAAGTGAATAATTAATGAGTAATTTATTAATAATTAATTAAGCAAAAATAAAATATGATTTATTTTTAAGTATGCAATTAAGTTTAAGATAAATCAAGCTAAATGTTGATATGAATCGATGATTCTATTTGATTGTCTCTGATGTTTATTTGTATCCTGTGATGTTCTGTGATATTCTGGATATATCTATGATGATTGTGTGTGATTTATTTGTATTAAATTGCTATATGATTTATCCGATGTTATTCATCTGTGTTAAATTGTCATATGATTTATCTGATGTTATCTATCTGTATTTAATTGTTATATGAATTTAATTGTTAAACTTAAACTGTTAAGTTAATTAGACAACTTGACCTTTAAAATGGCGTTTGGATTCGATGAGACCGGGATCGGAAGAATCAAATTTGATTCTCCGAAAACCACATCGATCCAATTTAAACGTTAGGACGTGAATCCTGAAGAGAAGATCGAGATGGTGTTTTCGGAATACAAGGGTTATCGTTGTTAACTCTGAGGGTGATTCCAAAATGAGTGTAACGAGATAATGCCTTCGGTTTCGTTCGAACCCGGAACGAACTTGTATGGATTGAATGCTTTCAACACATCGTCAGGCGGACGATGAGAATTCTAAGTGATATGTTCTATAAAGGTAATCGTAGCCTCAAGCCTCATCAATCGGGAATGGCTAAAACATGGGAGATGCAGCAAGGTTAGGTGGGTCATGCCCAAGCAGGACAAGATATTTCCCCTGTTTAGATGTCCCTTTTTTTATTTCGGCTTAGTGGGTGGTTGGTCGCGCCAACCACGGGGTTTATCTTGTTCGGGACTGTTTAGTAAGGAATGGTTCCGGCCTTGTGTTGCAGGGGATGAAGGGAGTAATCCTCGGTACGGTGATCTAGGCCCCGTACTGTGACGGGTGGTACCCCAGTAGCCCTGCCATTGTTGGAAATCCATTTTCCCTACGAGATCCTACGGTTTTGATTTGTATTACCCACTTTTGTGGCTAGTAGCTGGAATTTAATCATGTAACAATTTCGGCTATTTTCTATTTACTTGAAAACCCTAAACACTATTATAATATCATTGGATTTCCTATGAAATGTTTTGGTTAGCGTAAGGTAAAAACTTACCCGTATTCATGTGTGGGAAGTCTTACGTGATACCTTTATTTTCAAATGTTTTCAAAGTTAAACAACTTTAAACCGTTTACTCATACCAGACCCATGTCTGACCCGGAGTTTATTTTTGTTTTTCATAAACTCTCGGGTACCCAATTTTTTACGGGTGGTCAAGAGATTCAGGTTAGATTTGATGAATTCTGGAGGAGCAATGGAGCAGGAGGCTTCTACGTTGTAGATATATATATATATATATATGGTGTTCCGCTGTGTTGATACCTCTGAGCTGTTTATCCGTATTGTATATTGACTTGTGTTAACTAGACAGGTGTTTATAACTGTCTAGCATGTGTTGTATGATCTGTATAGCTCTGATATATGTAAAACTATGTAATATTTATGTGATATATTATATTTTGTTCCGTTCCGCTGTGAGATTCTGATGTTGCTGTTCTTTCTTTCTCTTTCTCTTCTATTTCTATCCCTTTCTTTCTTTATGATGATACGTCTTTCTGGTAGTAGAAAGGTGGGTCGTCACAGAAAACCATTCGAAAGTATAATATAAATCTTAGCCAACATACGACCATTATCGTATGCTTACTATAACTACCATCTAAACAGTGGGGCGCCACCATAAGTAAATGACAGGTTATACAACTTAAACCTTACAAGGTGCGTATTGAAGTTTGGATTTCCAACAAATGGTTAGGCCAAGGAACTTCCCATTGCAACATCGGTACGCCTCTAGAAAGACACCCCGAGAACCTAAACGTAAATTTAAAATAAATCGGTAAGGATTTATTTAATTGGTTTAAATGAACCATTTTGAAATGAAAGTGTATTCTCCCTGGAAAGCCGAATAAAATTACTGAATAGCTTTGAAAGATACATACATACATATACATATACATACATACATACATACATACATATATATATATATATATATATATATAATTGTAGAATTGGTTTTGAAAAGGATACTTCGGAGAAATTAACTTCTTAAATTATTTTAAATCCTTTAAGTAAAGATTTATTAAGTTGATATAGAAATGATTTTTTTCTAAGATATAATTAATAATTGTTTTAGAAAATAGTTATTTAAATAGTTATACTCTATCTACTAATTTTATTTTGAAAATTAGTTTGGACTTAAATTATACGTAATATTGGTATAATATTTTTATAACTAATATTTTAAGTAAAGTGTTTAAAGAAAAATAGTTTTATTTCAAAGTGTTTTCCCGGTATATTTTGGATAAGTGTTATAAATTATTTTAAGTATTTGAACTCGGCAGATTTCCAATGAAAATGAATAAATATTTGGAAATGTTTCCGCGTAAGGAAAATGATTTGAAATTTGTTTTCAATGGTTGTAAAGGTGAAAAGTGATTTGAAATTTGTTTTCAAATGGTTGAAGTGTGGAAAAATATATCTTGTAAAGATATTTTTGGAAAATAAATAATTTGGAAAATTATTTGGAATCTGGTAATGTTGTGCATATCTATTGATGGTTAAATAATCGACTATCAATATTTACCTTTAAATGGGTATTTGTTGTGATTTGCTTGAATTTGAATGCTACACTTATTTTAAAATAAGCGCTCATTATTCGGTTTAGCCGGGAGAAGACCTTTGGGTCATGAATCCCATTTCGAATAGTGATACGTCGTAATGGATAGCATTTGGAGACCGGTGTTGAAGACCGGATATTTTCGGAAACGGAAGGATTACCGTCGAATGTCTCTGCATCGCCTAATCTCCAATATAGAGATTTTATCACCCTTTGTGATGGGAATACCGGACGTGATTAGTGAATATCCGGATTGCAAGGGCTTTTTTGGAAGTGCCTTCGGTTCCGTTCGATCCAGGAACAGACTTGTATGGATGTGTGTCTGACGTTACAAATTTGAGATGTAAAGCTGGTTACTATCAAATACATTTCTGTTGGTGGAGGAGAATTTATTCTCTTAGCTTAACACACTTCTCTGAGACGTACGAGCTCAAAGGTTATGTAGTTGATGGTTACTAGTGATACATTCCCAATTTGGTAATGTGGCATATGAAGTGCTGCTGATCATTAGTTGATCAAAAACATAGCTTTTGTATAATGCATAGCTTGTGGACGAGACTTCGTCGGACCTCACACCCCGGTAATGGTCAAAACAGGAAAGATGCAGCAAGGTTATAGGGAGTAGCTCCCCTTAGGGTATGTGCATTTCCTTCTGGATAGAAGTGGTATCATGGTATGGAGCCCAGATACTTAACTTATGTGGATGTCGCAAATATATATGACTTTATGATTGTTGTTGGTTGAGGATCCTCGGATAAAGGTTGTTTACGACCGGGGGATGGCATACTCGTGTTAGTAGTTACCTACTTTTGCAGAGGTAACCCGGCCTTGTGTTGGTAGAGATCCGGTTAGGTTCTCAGGGCGTCTTTCCAGAGGCATACCCATGTGGCAATGGAAGTTCCTTGGCCTGATCATTTGTTGGAAATCCAAACTCTAATACGCACCTTGTACGGTTTTAGTTGTGTAGTCTTCCATTTACTTATGGTGGCGTCCCACTGTTTAGATGGTAGCTATAGTAGGCATACGATAATGGTCGTATGTTGGCTAAGATTTATATTATACTTTCGAAAGGTTTTCCACTGTGCACTTATAATAATAATATCAAAGAAATTTTCTCGTATCAAGCATGTTTGACTATCATAAGGAGAAATCTCCTCCGATTCTGCGTTTGCATTGTGTGTGTGCGGGAATTAACGTTATTGATAGGAATCTCTAAACACTTGTACGGATCAAATTCGACACGATATCGTTTTAAAATAGGGTAAATGAAATAATTTTACCTAAATTATTTTCGTATATAAAAGAGAAAATTTTTCTGTGAATTATTATAATATATGATTGCTTGGTTGCTAGAAAGTGATGACATTAAATTATTATCATTAATGTTGAAAAAGAAATTGAAATCGTAACTCCAAAGTTAAGAAATAAATTCACATACAAATAGAAAATTATGAAGTCCTTATATAGAAAATTCTCGCGACACTATTCATCCCGAATTTTTTCGAACTCCAAACGAAGCGTGCCGCCTGGGATTTATAATGTTTTACCCCTATTCTGAACGCAATGGAATATATATCGGGAGCCAATTCGATCGTATTTGGAAGATAGGTTTTCAAATTGACTATTTTAAATTTAAAATTCACTTAAACCGATTTCAGTGCGTTTTAGCTTGCCCCGAACAAACCGTAAATCTGATTGACACGAAATTTGAAATCATAAAATAATATAACATTACGGATCCGATGAAACTAGTTTCGTCGAAATCCGAGACTGTATGAAAAATGGCTATTTTTACTCATCAATTAAATATTAAAATATTCAATTTCCACAAATTAACTTTTAATTAAATTTTAAAAGTTCTATAACATCATTATACTTTCGAAAGGTTTTCCACTGTGCCTTATGGTAGTTTCATTTTTCAAAAGCATTGCAGATCTATTTTAAAATATTTCTTTGTTTGTTTTTTTAAAAGATAAACTGTTTTAAGTTCTCACACCAGTCCCATGACTGACCTGGAGTTTATTGTTCTCTTCCTAAACTCTGGGTGCCCACCAATTTCCATATGGGCAGTCTAGAGTCAGGTTATCAGGTCATTCTGGAATTCAGGAGATGCTGTGGAGCTCAAGAAGCGAGCTGGATGGAGAAACGTATCACTTGTATATGATATTACTTTTCTGCTGTGTATTCAGTTGTGAGGACAGGTTTATATAACTGTCCATTATTGTGTTGTGTTGTATATTGACTCTGATGATGTAATGTATAAAATGTACAGTTCTTTTGATTTAAAGATTATTCATTTATCTATTATATGTTGTTCCGCTGCGATTGTGAGATTCTGATATTGTTTCTATCGCTTCTTCTTTCTTTCTTCTTCTACCTCTTCTTCTTTAACCCTATCAATTCGTTTTTCTGGCCTTCGATTTCTCTGCAGTTGATACAGTGGACGTATTAATGTCGACTTTCGGAAGTCGAAAATCCCGTCTGTTACAATGTGGTATCAGAGCATTTGGTTAAGCGACAACCTTGGATCTGTTGGGTGTTACTCATTAGAGATAGAGTCAGTAGTACTCTAGAATGAGTTGAGTGTAATCATAGATATGAGCGCGTATTTGTTAGCGAATATAAAAATTGTTTTATATTGTGTTGATTGGTTTGTTGAGTGGTATATGGATTCTGGTCAACACGAGTAATCAACGTTATTGATAGGAATCTCTAAACACTTGTATGGATCAAATTCGACACGATATCGTTTTAAAATAGGGTAAATGAAATAATTTTACCTAAATTATTTTCGTAAATAAAAGGGAAAATTTTTCTGTGAATTATTATAATATATGATTGCTTGGTTGCTTGAAAGTGGTGATATTAATTATTATCGTTAATGTTGAAAAAGAAATTGAATCCGTAACTCCAAAGTTAAGAAATAAATTCACATACAAATAGAAAATTATGAAGTCGTTATATAGAAAATTCTCGCGACACTATTCATCCCGAATTATTCCGAACTCCAAACGAAGCATGCCGCCTTGGATTTATAATGTTTTACCCTATTTTGAACGCAATGGAATATATATCGGGAGCCAATTCGATCGTATTTGGAAGATAGGTTTTCAAATTGACTATTTTAAATTTAAATTCACTTAAACCGATTTCGGTGCATTTTAGCTTGCCCCGAACAAACCGTAAATCCGATTGACACGAAATTTGAAATCATACAATAATATAACATTACGGATCCGATGAAACTAGTTCGTCGAAATCCGAGACTGTTTGAAAAATGACTATTTTTACTCATCAATTAAATATTAAAATATTCAATTTCCACAAATTAACTTTTAATTAAATTTTAAAAGTTCTATAACATCATTCTAACTCCAATATGATTTAATACAACTGTACAAATCAATTTTTAATCACATTAAACCTAATTTCCAATTATTTCTGTAATTTCAAAGATTAAATCATCGATTAAATTATCCAATTAAATCTAGATATTCGAAATATAATTTTATTCGACTTACAAATTTTACTTGTTAATACTTAAAATTAATTAAATATATGAATTTCAAATGATAGGAATCCTGGGTTGTTACAAAGGTTTTGGCAAATAAGAGATAATAAGTTACGATTTAACTAAGATCTGAATGTATCCACATGTTTTAAAATAAACGCTCATTATTCGGAAAGGCCGGGGGAGGAAAGTCATAAAACCCATTTCGAATAATGATACGATGGAATGAAATTGCATTTGAAGGCGGTGGTTGAAGACCGGGTATTTTCGAGAACGAAAGGATTGCCTGTGATTGTCTCTACACCGAGTTGCTCTGGTATAGAGATTTTCCTATGTGACGGGTAGTCCGGTCGAGATTGGGGATATCTGGATTTGCAAAGACATCTTTTCTTAATTGGACGAAGCGCCTTCGATTCCATTCAGACCTAGGATGGACTTGTATGAATGTATGTCTGACGTTACACTTTGAGATATAAAGCTGGTTTCTATCAAATACATTTCTGTTTAGTGGCGGTGAATTTATTCTCTTAGCTTAACACCCTTCTTTGAGACGTACGAGCTCAGAGGTTAAGTAGTTGATAATTATTAGTGATATATTTCCAATTTGGTAATGTGGTATGCTAGTGCTGAGCATGGTTGATCGAAGAATGGCTTTTGTGTAAAGCGTAGCTTTGTGGGACGAGACTTCATCGAACCTTACACCAAGGGAAATGGTCGAACATGAAGGATGCGGCAAGATTATAAGGTTCACGAACATCAGGGTATGTGCATTTCCTTCTGGATAAAAATTGTATTCTAGTATGGAGCCTCGATATTTTACTTATGTGGTTGTTGGAATTTGTGGAGCCTCCGGTAAAGGTCGTTACGACCGGGGGATGGCATATTCGTAACACTTAGTTACCTAGTTACAAAGGTAACCCGACCTTGTGTTGGCAGAGATCCGGTTAGGTTCTCGGGACGTCTCTCCAGAGGCGTACCCATTCGGATAAAGAAAGTTCCTTAGCCTTGGCCATTTGTTGAAAATCCAAACAAAACAATACGGGCCTTTTACGGTTTTAGTTGTAGAACCTGCCATTTAACATGGTAGCTATAGTAGGCATACTATAATTGTACGTATGCTGGCTAAGATTAATATTATACTTTCGAAATGTTTCTCCACACTATGCACTAATAATAATATCTAAAGGATTTTCGCGTATCAAGCATGTTTGACTACTATAAGGAGAAACCTCCCCCATGTGTGCGATTGCATTTGAGTGTGTGCCGGGAGGCCTTATGGTAGTTTCATTTTCAAAAATCATGAACAGATTTCCTTTTTATTTATTTTTGTACAAATAATTGTTTTTTATGTTTTCTCACGCCAGTGCCATGACTGACTCGGAGTTTATTGTTCCCTTTTCTAAACTGTGGGTGCCCCTAATTTTCCACACGGGTAGCCTAGAGTCAGGTTATCAGTTGGTTTTGGAGTTAAGTCAAAAGTAGATGTAGATTTGGAAGTCTTTGAAGCTTTTTCTTTTGAGCTTTTTGGTTTGGACTTTGAAGCTATGGAATGAAGATGCAGCATGTTGGGCTCACTCTCTCTCCCTCTCTCTCTCTTGGAAGACCCTGTTGATGTTATTTTTCACTGTTGTGTCGTATATTTTGGCTTTGATAATGTTGGTCACTTGTAGAATGTTGTAATCCATATAGTGTATCAATGAAATCATTTTGTTTCCGTTATGTTGTTATCATCTAATGTGTTATAGCTCCAGCGTACCGGACTTCAACGTTTGAATCTTCGGCATTTGAATACATGTGATGTATTGGATGCCGATTTTTGAAGGTTGAATCCTGGATCGTCATAGTTATGAACAAATTTATGGAGTCAATTGTTATGAATTTGATGAGGTGGAGAGTAAATTTGAATATATTTTCAACGAATATGCAAAAAAAAAAAAAATTGAAAACGAAAGTGAAGCAAGTGGATCAAAAGATGTAGAATCCGTTGATGCAGATATTGGTCCATATTCACAAGAATGTGAAGATATATTAGAAGGATTTTACAGTCATCGTAAGGTATGTTTAGTCGAGAGTTCTCATAAATCTAAACTTAAGTCATATCTTGAAGGGGAACTATTAGATCCTAAAACATCGTTCGACATTATCTCCTTTTGGAAATCTCAGCAGTATAAATATCCAATTCTTTCACGAATGAAAAAAGATATTTTGGCGTTTCCGGTTACTACTGTAGCATCTGAAAGTGTATTCAGTATCGGAGGCAAGGTTCTTAATGATTACCGAAGTTCTTTGAAGGCAGATACCATTAAAGCATTGTTATGTTCACATGACTGGTTATATGGAAACGGGACAACGTCAACTATAGAGGAGCCTGATGTGGATATTTCTTTGCCCCATACAGATGCAGAGTTGACAATTTGTACCTAAATCTTAGGTACATGCTTAACTGCCAAATTTTGTTTGTTCAAATTGTTTGAAGTATGCTTAAATGCCAAAATTTGCTTGTTAACATTGTTTAAAATGTTATGATAATACTTAACAAATAATTTGACTTCCATGTCGCTACAATCACATTGTTTAAAATTTTATTTCCAAAACTGTAGTACAACAACCATGCCGTATGTGTGCTAAATATTTGATGGATACTACCAAACTTCCTGTATACTACATTTGATGGATTGTATTATTCATCTTCTATGTTAAACCTTACCTTTTATAGTGTAGGAAACAAACTCATTTATATCCCAGCTGTGATTAACATTACAGAAAAAGTAATAAAACTGTTAGATCTATTATTATGTTTGCATATTTATAGTAATAACATGTTATCATTTTGCTGCTGTATTAACAATTTTCAAGCTTACAAATTGTAATGCTTCAAATATTCATGGATATTGCCTTATGTGGTTCTCCAATATAGTCGAACACACACACATTATTGCTAGATGTAAACAAGATGGAATGGCATATAAGCAACACCTATATTTAAGAGAACAATACAAGCAGCCACATCCAATATTTTCTTATTTGATGCTTCATGCTGCGACAAGCCAACAATAAGTATATGAATATAGACCATGAGTTTCTAAACTATTTCAACATTCATCTGTATTAGAAACAATTAGGGGTGTCAAATGTGTTGGGTTGGGTATAAATGGGTTGGTTTAAAAATCAACCCAACCCATTTAAAAAAATAGATCAAACCCATTAGACCCATTTATTAAATGGGTAAATCCAACCCAAACCTACTAATTTAACGGGTCAACCGAACTCAATCCGTTTAACCCAATTTGAATAAAATTACATAAAAACATGTACATTCATTCTCATCAATTCAGTTTGTATAATTGAAGATCGATATAAAAACAATCAAAATTAGTACAAGTCTATTCCAAATTTAAAATAGAATAAAGACAGTGAGCATCATTCAAGATCAGTTCAGGTTTCAAATACAAAAATATCATATAAAGTGACATTTAAGATCTGGAGCAAGCAAAGTATCACATACTGCATCATTTTGTAGAATTTAATGCAATATTAATCAACATATAATTCAAAACTACATAACATAAAAATGCATGAAACATGAAGTAGTTCAATGAAAGCACTAATTTTTTTTTCCCTCCTTTGCATCTTTATTGTCCAACCTGCAACTGCATGTAGTGTCCAACCTGCATGTATTTTTTGAATTGTTTCAATAAGAATTAGGTTGATCATAGGTTAGGTGCTTATTGTAATAAATGAGCTTGTTTTTTCATAGTAAATTTTAAATTTCAAGTATAATATGCAATAATGCATACATCAGAACTTATACTTTGTGAATAGAAGGCTTGCTTTGATTTGTCCACAGTAAACAAACAATTATTGTACATTTTTTTGAAACAGAGTTATTGTACATTATTATTTTATAGTATATGAACAAATTAAGATTTGCTTTGTTGATGCACAAAAAGTGTGTGCAATAAAACTGCACTCCTTTTCAACCCAACTTTACATCTTTAGACAATGACCCAATTTAGCTGTTATTGAATCATACAATTGTTGTCAGGCCCCAAATAAAATTTGTTTTTTCCTAAGATCAGATTGTTGCATTTGGGAAGTTTTACCGACTTTATAATGTGTTAAACAGGTCACTCTAAAGCTACAACAACATTTCAAAAGATCAATCACTTATTTAGAACAAAATGATACCGATATCGAAGAGATCATTCATTATTTTCACGATGAATTCGGAGATATCAGATTATACCGTCCCAAAGCAAGGTGGTGTATAGAGTACATGTTCGTGTCTCTATCAACACCACTGGCAATGGCTTTTACAACTTCATTGGTTTCCGACCAACACCAAGTTTAGCCATTGCTATCGCAAGGGCATCGGGTAACTTATCTGGTTCATATAACCTTACTATATTTACTTTGGAATTAGCTCCATTTTGAAAGAACACCACACTTCATTTTTTAGAAGAGACACTGGAGGCTACAAACAATGCAGAAGGAAAATGCTTCAACGCTCAAGCAGGGAGTTCCATTTTATAGATAACAAAATTGATTTTTTAAGTTCATTTATTACAAAATTCTGTAGTATCAATCCTTAGTGTCTATGGAAATTATTTATAATACAGATGAATTTTGAAATAGTTTAGAAACTCATGGTCCATATTCATATACCTATTGTTGGCTTGTTGCAACATGCAGCATCAAATAAGAAAATATTGGATGTAGCCACTTGTATTGTTCTCTTAAATATAGGCGTTGCTTATGCCATTTCATCTTATTTACATCTAGCAATAGTGTGTGTGTGTGTGTGTGTGTGTGTGTGTGTGTGTGTGTGTGTGTTTGACTATATCGTAGAACCACAGAAGGCAACATCCATGAATATTTGAAGCACTACAATTAGTAATTCTTTTGCTTGAAAATTATTAATACAGCAGCAAAATGATAACATGCTGTTACTATAAATATGCAAACATAATATTAGATCCAACTATTTTATTACTTTTTTTGCAATGTTAATCACAGCTGAGGTGTAAATGAGTTTGTTTCCTATACTGCAAAAGGTAAGGTTAAACTGAGAAGATGAATAATACAATCCATCAAATGTAGTATACAGGAAGTTTGGTAGTATCCATCAAATATTTAACACACATACTGCATGGTTGTTGTACTGCAGGTTTGGAAAATAAAATTTTAAACAATGTGATTTTAGCGACATGGAAGTCAAATTATTTGTTAAGTATTACCATAACATTTTGAACAATGTGAACAAGCAAAATTTGGCATTTAAGCATACTTTAAACAATGTGAACAAACAAAATTTGGCAGTTAAGCATGTACCTAAGATTTAGGTAGAAATTGTCAACTCTGCATCCGTGTGGGGCAAAGAAATATCCACATCAGGCTTCTCTATAGCTGACGCTGTCCCGTTTCCATATACCCAGTCACGTGAACATAACAATGATTCAACAGTATCTGCCTTCAAAGAACTTTGGTAATCATCAAGAACCTTGCCTCCAATACTGAATACACTTTCAGATGCCACAGTAGTAAGCGGAACTGCCAAAATACCTTTTTCCATTCGTGAAAGAGTTGGATATTTATACTGTTGAGATTTCCAGAAAGAGATAATGTCGAACGATGTTTTAGGATCTAATAGTTCCCCTTCAAGATATGACTTAAGTTTAGATTTACGATAACTCTTGACTAAACATACCTTACGATGACTGTAAAATCCTTCTAACATATCTTCACATTCTTGTGAATACGGACCAATATCTGCATCAACGGATTCTACATCTTTTGATCCACTTGCTTCACCTTCGTTTTCATTATTTTGCATATTCATTGAAAAGATTTTCAAATTTACTCTCCACCTCATCAAATTCATAACAACTGACTCCATAAATTTGTTCGTAACAGTATTTAGCGAATTCGATCTTATGACGTGGATCAAAGATGCATGCAATGGAAAGTATCGTCTTAAATTTTCTCCAATAGTTTTCGAATTTTTTATACATTTCATTTGCTATTGTTGACATAAAATCATTGTATTTCATACGCTTTTGCAATGTAAAAAGAACTGTCACAAGCTTCGGAAAAAATAAGTTTGATGTTGGATAATTAGAACTCGAAAATAAACATGTAACTTTGTAAAAAATTTACAAAAAGTCCGCAGTTTTCTTTGCAACTATCCATTCATCCGGGGTTGGACAATAAGTATAACTTCGATCAACGATTTCCAAATGGCATAATGCTTGGTTGAAGTAAATAGCGCTTTTAAGCATAAGAAGTGTTGAGTTCCATCTCGTTGGAACATCTTGTTGCAATATTTTTTTACTTTCATCCATAGAAAGATCTGCTATACGTTCCATAAACAACTTTTTTCTTGATTGGGAGCCCTTAATATACTTTATACTTTCCCTAATATTCATTAAAAAGGAACCAATGCATTTTAGACCGTCTTGTACGATCAAATTCAATATGTGTGCAGTGCAATGAATATCCAAAAACTCACCATCTGCAACCAATGCTTTCTTATATGTGAGATGAGATTCCAACAATTCAATAAATTTATCATTTGAAGATGCATTGTCAAGCATAAATGCATATAGTTTATCTTCAATATTTCACTCAACTAACATACTAGATACCTTCCGAAATATTGCAGCCCGTGTGAGGAGGCGACATCAATGAAAAAATAAGCAATTTTTTTTGTAAAACCCAGTTATTATCTATGAAGTGCACGATCAATGATATAAAACCATCTGTATTAATTGATGTCCATAGATCGGATGTTAAGCTTACTTTTCGTGAACATGATTTTAAAAAATGTTTAAGCTTAACTTTTTCTTCTCGTAAAGTTTCATGACATCCGATCGTACCGTATTTCTTGATATATATTGCACTTCGCTGTTCAAATAAAAATGTAGTTCTCGTACTTCATCATATTGGACAAACATAAAGGGAAAGGTACGCCTAATGATGGCCTTAGTCACCAATTCTCTATACTTACTTTGATCGAACTTACTTATATCATTAAGCCCACCCATTTTTTTGGTAATGTGTTGACATTTTGGAATATGTTTTAGCATATTAGAAGTTCCATGATTTTCTCCCCAAAAGTATGTTTTCTTACATCCCTTGCAAAAGCACGTTGGTGTTTTTCCTAAAATAGTTTCAATTTTCTAAAAATAGTTCCAAACTTTTGAGTGTGTGGTTCTACAACATTTTTTTCCAGCAGAACTACTCAATGAATCTTCCAATACAATCAAATCTTCTATTTCAATGTTTATATGTTCAGTTGAATCCATGTTCTGCAATATCAAATATTAAAAACAATTAGCATGTAGGCGGTACAAATATATATATATATATATATATATATATATATATATATGAGTTTTGCCTTGTACAATCAATGCTATCCATTTTCGCTCAAAATTCTTATTGTTGAAATAACACTGTTTTATATATCGAATTATTGGACTACAATATTGTAACAACCCGATATTTTTCAGCCATTCGCATCCGCATATGTTGGACTTGAATTGCTCAAAATACCGCGTTGTAGATAAATTTGGAGCAAATGAAATACAATCACAGAATCACAGACATAGAGCAAACAGAATACCTCGCAGCGGAATATAAAATACATAGTAGTTCATGAAGCTATTACGGCAGAGACTCAAACCAAATACATAATACAGTCTGAAAACAACATAATAGAAATCCCAAATACATAGAAGTTCACTAATACATGAGATAAACTAGAATAGCTGAAACAGAAAGTAGATATAAATGTAGATAAGCAGAAACTCCAGCAAAGACCAGCTCCAGAAAGAGAATCCAAAGCTGTGAATACTCAGGCTGACCCGAGCGTAAAGTAAAACACAAAACACCCGAGTCAGGACAATATATACTTATATAATGTAAACCAACTCAAGTGAACTGTAGTAGAAATGCACAATAACTTAAAGGATGCTTGGGATCACCCATCCTTTAAGAATCAGTTAAACTATAAATTAATTACATCCCGTGGTTAAAATTTCAAAATGGTATTTTATACTTCAAAATCAAATGTAATTTCAAAATTCAATATCATTCAAAATATCATATCTTCCAAATCACATTCATTTTTATTTAATTTAAATACCATTACAAAACACATTTCAAAATAGTTTATATTTCGAAACAAATTACTTCATTTTAAATCATAAAATGAAGTTATTATATTTAATAATTAAATTATTAAATTTACAAAATTTTAGTCTTTCAAAATTCATTTATCCACTTAATTTATTAAAACAGATGAAAATTCAACTTTCGCAGCATTTAGAAATTGCTACGAAAAGTTACATTCAAAACAGTTCAATTTAATAAAAGATAGCATTTAAAAAGGTTGTAATAGGGTTACATTAGTTTCAAATAAAACTTAGTCAAATTCAATAATTATAGCATTTACAAAAATGCTATAATAACCTTTAATTAAACTTAGCCATTCGGTTCATTATTATCAACTACAACATTTACAAATGCTGTATTATCATTTACATTAGAATTAATAGCATTTCAGAAATGCAGTTAATTAACTTCAAGTATTCAATATAATTTCACAAACAATTATATTTTTATTTAAATCATTTTTTAGCTTATAAAATCATATAATTTCACTTTTAAAACAGTCATTCAAATACCCTTATATTCATGATTTTATAAAGTTAAATCTCCATTCAAAAATCAAAATTTAATAATAATTCACTTATTAAATTCCAACATAAAATTTCAAATTCATTAAATTTAATTTAATTTAACACTTAAGTTTAAAATTTTCAAATATAACTTAATTTCATTTTTATTTACTTAACTTAAAATTCACTTTTAAGACAAATTCACAAATTTCCAATTTTAGTTATATTTCCAAATTTCAACCTAAATATTCATTCATTTCACATTTTAACTTTATTCAAAAATCATTGATATATTATAAAATCATTTTAAATTCATTTAATTCAAAATATCATAATTTTTTCATATTTTCATATTTAATTTAGATTCCATTTATCACCAAATTCTAGTTTCCAAAATAACTTACATTTCAGATTTTCTAACTTTACCATTTATTTATTTCACTTATAAATTTTCAGAAAATCAATAATGCTTTACAAAAATCATTTTTAATCAAATTCAAATCAAAATATTATAATATTTACATTTCTAAAATAATTAAAAATTTTAGAAAAACATATACAACGGGTCTGTATTTCATTTTCTAGCCTGGATGAAGTGATACGGGTAATATATCATTTCAACCCGTAATTTACAAAGAAAACCGGGTTTGATCGTTTCAAACCCGCAATCCCAAGTAAAAGAAAATAATTGAAAATCATTCAGGCCTATCATTTCAGCCCATAACGATTTTCTCCTATCCTAAATTCCGTTCGGGTATGTATCATTTCAACCCATAGTGATTCTAGTCTACAGGGAACTTGAAGTGTGATAAACTGATGAAAATAACAGAACAACATGAAATAACAGTAAAATATGGTATAACAAGTGTAAATATAGGTGTGAACTTCATATGAATGTAATATAGCAGTTATAACAGGATGATATGCATTTACAGATTCAGGTGATGTCAGTTTATCACTACATAAGTACATATTAGTCTGGTGAGATTTACTCACTGTTTTGAGCTGATGACACAACGACGAATTGCACAACAGAATCTACACAAGCACAAGAGCACGATACAGATACGAAATGGAGGAGCCAAGGATTAATTCGCTTGAATACAAATCAAACAAACAATATAACAATTATAAGGCTTCAGACCAAAAATACGATAAACGATGTTAGAAATTAAGGAACAACAATTAATCAAACACTTGCACTTGCTTCCACCATCACTATGCTCAGCCTATAGGGTGATAAGGTACTTCCATAGGGTGTATTTGGTCAGGTATGGGTCATATATGGTCGGCCTAGCAAGGGTAGTGAAGGTATGAAAGTTGCTATGTATGAAAATACAAGTACAAGGCAAACAAGTGGATTTTTGTGCAATTTCAAGCGTCGGGCAAGGCTACAAATGGCATGGCCAGACCTGCTGGAGGCTAGGAGATGGTGTGGCAGTGGTTTTGATTCAGGTATGAGCTGGAGAAGGTGGTGGAAAGGCCGGCTAAGGGTGTGGTGAAGTGGTGGAAGTTACAAGGTGTGAATACAAAGGGTTTAAGGCAAATAAGTGGCTTTTGTGCAACCATGGCTCAACCAAAGGACCATTGGGCTCGGCCCCTACAAGGTGAAGGTCAGGTGGGGTGTGGAGTGTCAGCCAAAGGTGGTGGAGGGACTGGTGGCGGCGGCCAAGGAGGTGGTTTAGGTGAAAAATGAAGGGTATGTGCATAAATGGTTCGGCTAGGCTGAACAAGTGGAGTGTTTGCATAAACTTTGGTGGATCTAGTCATAGATGACCACGACATGGCTTGGTCAGTGGGCTGGAGGAGATGGTGACCTGATGTGGTGATGGTGGAGGCGGCTATGGTGGTGGAGGAGCAAGGCCGAACCTATGATGAAGAAGAACAAGTGCAAAAACCATGAATTCAAGCATAAATAAATGGAAAAAGGAAATAAAGTTTACCAAACTTTCTTCAAAAGCTATGGCCGAATTTTTTTGAGGAAATGAGAGAAAAAATGAAGTACGTGAATGAGAAATGAGGGTGGCAGCTGAAAGAATGAAGAGATATGACCATTTGAGTGAAAAGAAACGTTAAAATGTGAAAAGGTGGGAAAATCAAAAGCCATAGGAAACAAAAGGTCACAAACCCTTTCAATTTACCTTTTATTATTTATATAAATTTATGTAGCTGAAATAATAATAATATCAGATAATATTTCGAAATTTTCAACCAATATACAAATATATATAATATTTATCAATTATGTAAAGTAAAATTAAGGAAAATAGTTAAAACAGTGAACTAGACTAGCAAAATTTGAAGTTAAATGAAATAATTTTTAGAAAATTCATATAAACTTTTAAATTATTTTGAAACATAAATAATAACATAAAATACAAATATATTCACAAAATAAATATTTAAAATTTAATTTAAATATAAAATTATAATGTAGAAAATAGCAGAAAATGAGAAAACAGCCCTTAAAAATAGGAAATCAACACAGTAATTTTTATAAAAATTCTATTATTATTTTAAAAATATTTAGAGATGAATTTTCACAAATAAAATTTTTTTAAAATAAAATAAAGAAATTTAAAAATGAAGAAAATGGCAGAAAATTAGAAAACAGCTTTTAAAAATAGGAAATAAATACAGTAAATTTTGGAAAAATTATATTATCATTTTAAAAATGTTTAGAAATGATATCGCACAAATAAATAAAAAAAATTTAAAATAATTTCAAAATGAAATAAAGTCAAATTTAAATATATAGTCAAAATCTAGGGTTGTTACACTCTCCCCCACTCAAATCTTTTCGTTCTCGAAAAGGAAGGAACCGGAGAAACAACAAGAAAGAGCAATAGGTTGGAATGCATCCCCGAAAGAAGGTAGAGAAAAAAAGATAGCTAGGAGGTAAAGCAGGTTGAAAGACAAGGATGAACCATTATTTGAACCATTATACATTTCAATTTTTATTTTTTTATTTTTTTTATGATGAATAGTCATTTGATTCAAATCTGATGGTTCAAAGTAAACAATATTTAAAACATTTTAAATTTTTAGAAGGGAAATAACTGATCAAAATATTCTTTATATAGTACTTTATCAAAATACTTTTATAACTCTATGTCTTAACAAGTTTACTTTCGTTCCTGCAGACTCTGGCTATGCGTTGATCAGGCGCAAAGCTAGAATTCTCCAAGTACTTAGTATACTTGTTTCAACACCTAGTGAAAATAATGAAAACACTTTTAAAAACAGATATGGAAAGTACAATCCAAACAAATCAACCAAACCGAAACAGTTTTCTAACCATGCATCGCAGATACACAATGGTTACGCCTGAATCCCCCAGGAAACAATCCGTATCCGTAAGCTTTCTCAGCCCTGCGAGTTACGCCATGATGACGAGTAGAATGCAGGATACACAATGGTTACGCCTGGATCCCCCAGGAAACAATCTGTACCCCTAGGCAAGACTCAGCCAGGCACTTGCGCTACTCTTCGCGACCTACACAGATTGCAGGATACACAATGGTTATGCCTGAATCCTCCAGGAAACAATCCGTACCCCTAGGCAAGACTCAGCCAGGCAGTTGCGCTATGTAGTCGCGATCATAAGACCACGGGGATCGCCGTGGAATTCGATGGACACTCGAGTATCATATCCGAAAAACCCAAATCAAAGAGAGAGAATAATATCGATAGAATGAATCCACAGTGTGGCCACAAAGCGGATATCAATCAAAAGGCACTTTCCATATCTTTACTTCGAAAATATGTATCATATAGTACCCTTCAAAATCACTTTCAAATATCATACTTATATAAAGTCCATTTTATATAAGATTTCATTTCAAATCAAATACTTTTCAAAATACTAGTATATCAAATCACACTTATATAGATTTCGATTATATAAGATTTCACTTTTCAAAATTTGGGTACCCTTTCAAATCAACAGTTCCAATTCAACAGTTTACTTATACAAATCATTTTCATATAAGTTCGATAGCTCCCAAATCAAGTATTTAATAAAACAAGGTTCTAAATTTCAAACCATTTCGATATCAAATAAATTTTTAAAATCATATATGATGTCACCAAATCATTTCTTTCAAGTTATACATATTCAGTTTCAAAATTTTTTAAAACAATAGGTTTAGAAAATAATCCAAATTTCCAAATCAACAAAATTTAAGTCAAATAAATCCATTTCCATTTCAAACATGTATTCACTTCAAAAGTCATAATACTTTCAAAGTTATGAATCTTTCGAAACTAAAATACTTGAAATCATTACACTTTGAAAATCATAACATTTAGACATCATGCATTTGAAATCATAAAACATGCCCTTAATTCTTTTCATTTCAATTTTTTTCAATTAAACCAAAATCTAAAATTTCCAATTTTAATTCAATTCAAACCATCAGTTTCAATTTAGTTTTCCAACAAAACCATTTCAAATATTATCAATTTAAAATACAGATTTGATTTACAAAATAAACTATTAAATCTTAAATATGTTTCAAGGCTTAAATATACCATATTTCAAAACTAAATTTCATAATTTCATATATCCCAAATTTTACTTCATTATTACTTACATATGTCATTATTTCGCAACATTACATTCGATCGCTCGCTTGATCACACAAGTTCGCTTTCAAACTAGTATTGTCCATTCGACTTCCCTAATGCGGACTTCGATATGGTTTCTTGACTAGAAGCCATCAGTCTCCTTGCATAGCCATATACTATGATAGAGAATTCTAGAATCAAGCCCAAAATCCATATCAAATGTTCGCCATCAAGAGTCAAATGAAAAATCCTAACACGAAATGGTGTAATTCACCTCGAACTTGTGTACTCAAAGTTGGATCAAATTAATTATGCGAATAAAACAACGTACGTACAACTTATGTATCTATTCCAACTTGTTAAATAAATAGTTTTATAAAGATGTTACTAAGTTAAAACATTTAAAACCAAAATTTTCTCAAACATTTGAGGACTAATTTTTATCCAAAACATTTCAAAACTAAATTTCATATTAGTATAATTCAAAATAGTCTTATTTATTTACTTAACAAAACAGTTTCAACTTATAAAAACCATATTGTTTCATACTTGAAACATACAAACTAAACTTATATTCTTTATTAAATACCTTATACCTTTCAAAAAAAAATTTAGCTTTGAAAAAATTAACCTTGATTTGGAAGTGCTCGAATCTTAAAATAGTCGAAGAAGTCATATTTTCAATCCAAGAGTTGAAAATCAACACTAAATCAGTAAATCAATTTCAAAAGTTAGGTTTCAAAATCTGAAACTCGAGAACTGAACACCGGCTTACTTTAAATCTTTTCAAATATATATATATACATATATACGGATCTATCTTTCGAATATCAAACCATACTTCGAAATCTGAAATCAAAATTGGTTTCACAAAATCACTTGCAGAGCAAAGCTACTAGAGTGGCCTCTCTCTCACTCAGAACCTCGAAAATCAATGTCGATGATGCATGCATTCATCACCAAAATTATTTTCCAGCGACATAAGTGAGTTCTGGACTTCAATTAACTTTGAAAAACTTCTTTGAAATTCCTTCGAAATCATTGAAATTCATTCGAATACATTTGAAGCATTTCTTATTTGAAATATATATATATATATCTTTAAATCATATTACTATATATATTTTCCAAAATCTTAAAACCGATTTCAAAATACCGGAATTCGATTCCTCGAAATTCAAATTCAAATTCAAAACCCTTCAGTTATAAATCATTTTTGTATAAATCAAGTTCTTATAAAATTTTCAAAATTTCAAATTCTTTCGAAATTCCAAATTTTCATTTTTGAAAGGTATATAATCCTTATCAAAAACATTTCACTTTTATATATAAAAAGATGGCCATTCTTAATAATTTCGATGCATGCACAATTTCAAAATACAACCAAATACAAATTTCCAAAGGATGATTCAGGGAAGGATTTCAAACAAACAAAGATTCAAAATTAGAGGGACTCTAATCAAATAGAATTCTAGTTCGAAGATAAACTCAAACGAAGATGAGATAATTTAATTACCAAATAGAGGATAGATAAGCCTATATAAATCGCGGGCGAACTTAACCGGTCACCCGAGACTTTAGGAATATATTCAATACGAAAATCTAAGGCAAATCCACCTTCGATCGCCAGAGAATAGAATCCGGGTAGAGCAGGAGATAGATAGCATCGACATCCGAGGATAAAAAAATCTTCAGTGAATCAATGCCAATTGTAAAGGAGTTTCACCCCTTTACAAATCATTCAAAGATTTACGGAATCATCGCTCTTTAGAGAGGTCATTCCAAAGTAGAGTTACGAATGCACCAAAATTAAAAGGAAAAATGGGGAAAACAAGACTGGATTCCAGAACAAGTGGGAGTGTTCCAAAGTTCAAGGAATCCTAGTCGATAAGAATCTTAACCAAAAGATTTCTAACAAGGTGGACAACGAAGAGATGAAGTTTATAAAATCTTGATTTCGAAATAAGAACATTTTTATACCAAAATAATCTTTGAAAAATCTTTTAAAAATCTTTTTTAAAAATCATTTTATACTTTGAAAATACGTTCTCTCACAAAGAAAGGATCCTGAGATTGATTTCACTCATTCTAGGGTATTTCTACCCTATCTCTAATGAGTTTTTGCTCCGCAGGCTAAGGTTTGCCTAAAATCCTAAGCTCTGAAAATAATTTACAAAGAAAACCGGGTTTGATCATTTCAAACCCGCAATCCCAAGTAAAAGAAAATAATTGAAAATCATTCAGGCCTATCGTTTCAGCCCATAACGATTTTCTCCTATTCTAAATGCCGTTCGGGTATGTATCATTTCAACCCATAGTGATTCTAGTCTACAGGGAACTTGAAGTGCGATAAACAGATGAAAATAACAGAACAGCATGAAATAACAGTAAAATATGGTATAACAAGTGTAAATATAGGTGTGAACTTCATATGAATGTAATATAGCAGTTATAACAGGATGATATGCATTTACAGATTCATGTGATGTCAGTTTATCACTACATAAGTACATATTAGTCTGGTGAGATTTACTCACTGTTTTGAGCTGATGACACAACGACGAATTGCACAACAGGATCTACACAAGCACAAAAGAACGATACAGATACAAAATGGAGGAGCCAAGGATTAATTCCCTTGAATACAAATCAAACAAACAATATAACAATTATAAGGCTTCAGACCAAAAATACGATAAACGATGTTAGAAATTAAGGAACAACAATTAATCAAACACTTGCACTTGCTTCCACCATCACTATGCTCAGCCTATAGGGTGATAAGGTACTTCCATGGGGTGTATTTGGTCAGGTATGGGTCATATATGGTCGGCCTAGCAAGGGTAGTGAAGGTATGGAAGTTGCTATGTATGAAAATACAAGTACAAGGCAAACAAGTGGATTTTTGTGCAATTTCAAGCATCGGGCAAGGCTACAAATGGCATGGCCATACCTGCTGGAGGCTAGGAGATGGTATGGCAGTGGTTTTGGTTCATGTATGAGCTGGAGAAGGTGGTGCAAAGGCCGGCTAAGGGTGTGGTGAAGTGGTGGAAGTTACAAGGTGTGAATACAAAGGGTTTAAGGCAAATAAGTAGCTTTTGTGCAACCATGGCTCAACCAAAGGACCATTGGGCTCGGCCCCTACAAGGTGAAGATCAGGTGGGGTCTGGAGTGTCGGACAAAGGTGGTGGAGGGACTGGTGGCGGCGGCAAAGGAGGTGGTTTAGGTGAAAAATGAAGGGTATGTGCATAAATGGTTCGGCTAGGCTGAACAAGTGGAGTGTTTGCATAAACTTTGGTGGATCTAGTCATAGATGACCACGACATGGCTTGGTTAGTGGGTTGGAGGAGATGGTGACCTGATGTGGTGATGGTGGAGGCGGCTATGGTGGTGGAGGAGCAAGGCCGAACCTATGATGAAGAAGAACAAGTGCAAAAACCATGAATTCAAGCATAAACAAATGGAAAAAGGAAATAAAGTTTACCAAACTTTCTTCAAAAGCTATGGCCGAATTTTTTTGAGGAAATGAGAGAAAAAAATGAAGTACGTGAATGAGAAATGAGGGTGGCAGCTGAAAGAATGAAGAGATATGGCCATTTGAATGAAAAGAAACGTTAAAATGTGAAAAGGTGGGAAAATCAAAAGCCATAGGAAACAAAAGGTCACAAACCCTTTCAATTTACCTTTTATTATTTATATAAATTTATGTAGCTGAAATAATAATAATATCAGATAATATTTCGAAATTTTCAACCAATATACAAATATATATAATATTTATCAATTATGTAAAGTAAAATTAAGGAAAATAGTTAAAACAGTGAACTAGACTAGCAAAATTTGAAGTTAAATGAAATAATTTTTAGAAAATTCATATAAACTTGTAAAGTATTTTGAAACATAAATAATAACATAAAATACAAATATATTCACAAAGTAAATATTTAAAATTTAATTTAAATATAAAATTATAATGTAGAAAATAGCAGAAAATGAGAAAACAGCCCTTAAAAATAGGAAATCAACACAGTAATTTTTAGAAAAATTCTATTATTATTTTAAAAATATTTAGAGATGAATTTTCACAAATAAAAAAATTTTAAAATAAAATAAAGAAATTTAAAAATGAAGAAAATGGCAGAAAATTAGAAAACAGCTTTTAAAAATAGGATATAAATAAAGTAAATTTTGGAAAAATTATATTATCATTTTAAAAATGTTTAGAAATGATATCGCACAAATAAATAATTTTTTTTAAAATAATTTCAAAATGAAATAAAGTCAAATTTAAATATATAGTCAAAATCTAGGGTTGTTACAAATATGTAATTCAATATCATATATGACTATATGATTGCATCAACATTTAACTTTTAATGACTATCAGAGGATTCAAGTAAGAAGGTGTGCAAAGTAACAACTCATAGTCTGGTAAGTGTAGTTTCAAGTTCCAAGTTCCAAGTTCCAAGTTCCAACCACGACTTTAATTAAGATAACACATCAGGTTTTGCTAGTTTTGATCACCAGCTAAGACAACAACAAAGGAAAAATAGAGTCAAAGGATTATTATTATTATATTTGTATAATATAGTTACGCATTTATGAATAACGTATAACAGTCAACTAGCAGTATGGATCCAAAACAATGATATGAATAGCTAAATCAATATAGAACATGATCAAATGTTTTAAAGGAGCATGCAACAGAAAAAATAGTTTTAAATGAATATATCATAGACCTGTCATTGATATCATAAACAAGCACGGGCAAGGACGAAATTTTGGTGTTTCTTTGCAAAACTAAACTATAGTTAAAACTATATACAAAGTTATTAATCATTTCCGAGAAATTTTACTAGAAATGGGTTAGACTCTAGTGTTGTCAAATCAAACTATAGTAATGAAATCACGAACACTCTAGCTAAAGATCTAACATATATAAGAGTTCAAAACAAGACTACTATTTCAAGACAAAGTGTCATATTCTATTATTAGATCAAGTATAAGGTATCACGTTCGAGCAGTATCACACTCTAGTATATTGTTATACAAGTCACCATACTTTGACCCACTCTTCAATAGAAATAAGATGAGACAAACCTACCTTACTGGGATGAACCCACCTTTTTACATACATAATGGTCAACTCAATAGATTTTATAGTACACTGTCGGACTATCATCACATCGGATTATCTTAAAGGGACTTTTTGATAAATGTGATATATAATACTTCAGGGATAGAGAAGCAAAAACAATCCATGCATGATACTGATTGCAGACACAGTAATATGCAAATATTATGTACCCAAAATTTAATTCTTTTTGTTTTTTCAAAAAAAAGACCAGCCAACTTTTTTTACAATGTAAATATCTTGCAAAAATACATATAAAAAAAATTTACGAGTTCCTTGCAAAAAACATGCCGTTTCCAACTTCAGCTCAATATCTTGCAAAAATACAATCAATATCATACTCTTAAAACAACACGGTATAAAGTATGATGAAAATTGGGAATTTTATAGTATGCAGTATATATCTATACCTAAAATCTCACATAATACAACTCTAATCTTCCTCCACAAATATCCAAGAGAGGTATTATTTTTATAGCAAATACCAGCAATCATGATTTTGGCATTAAATCAATAACACAAAAAAAAAATCGATGAGTAAATAAATTACGGAAAAACTCCTCAAGGGATCTGTTTTAAGTGAAATATCAAGAGTTTAAAATACCTCCTATATTAGATTTTGTTCCTGGAACATTTGGTTGCTCAATTGATCTTTGTTTGTTGTGAATTTCTCCTACTCCGTTTTGTGGGACGTTGGTCAGTTGGCATAACAAGGTAGTATATGAGTTAATAGTATTAAAATTCTTAAATGAAGAAAAATAAGACATAAAAGTACCTTAAATTGCTTTCATGTGCTGAAGTAATAGCATTCTGGATTTCCAAAAACTATTCCTGCCATAGATCCTTCAAATATGTCAAAAGCTTATTCGTATAAATAATGGCAATTAGGTTTTAAAATTCAATCACAGCGACTATTATTTAAAACTTTATACAAATTAATCTAAATCCGATTGCAAATTCACAACTTAAATTCAAGTAAAATCTTGGATCCAAATGACAAGAATATTCGTACCTCAAAAAACGTGGATTAGAGACAAAGAAGCAAAGACGAAAATGGTGACGAAACCAGAAATAAGCGAAGACGGAAGGGGAGACGAAACCCTACTATTTTTGTCGTAGAAGAAATCGAGTTCAGGAGTGGAATTTGACGAGAAAGAAAGCTAAACCTAGAATTTCTGATGGGTTAAGTGGGTCCGGTGGTTATGCGGTTTGAAACCATTAGAACCAATTACTTTGTTGGGTTAAATGGGTTTTCCCAATAATTCCATTTAACTAAATGGTTTTAACCCAGCCCATTTATTTTATGGGTGATTGGGTTGGGTATGTGGGTTGGTTATGCTTTTGACATCCCTAGAAATAATTTCCATAAACACCAAGTATTGATAGTACATAATTTTGTAATAAATGAACCTATAAATCAATTTTATTATCGATAAGCTGAATTCCTTGCTTGAGCGTTGAAGCATTTCCCTTCTGCATTGTTCGTAGCTTCCAGTGTCTCTTCTGAAAAATGAAGTGTGGTGTTCGTTCAAAATGGAGCTAACTCCAAAGTAAATATAGTAAGGTTATATGAACCGTA
Source organism: Allium cepa (assembly GCA_030765085.1). Taxonomy (NCBI): domain Eukaryota; kingdom Viridiplantae; phylum Streptophyta; class Magnoliopsida; order Asparagales; family Amaryllidaceae; genus Allium; species Allium cepa. Next base: position 1,026,528,107 of record CM060935.1, on the reverse strand, counting down.
TAAGTTACCTGATCCCCTTGCGATGACAATGGCTAAACTTGGTATTGGTCAGTAAGCGATGAAGTTGTAAAAGCCATTCCCCATGATGTTGATAGAGACACGTTCATCTATTCTATACACCACCTTGCGTTGGGATGGGTAACATCCGAAATCTTCGAATTCATGTTGCTCGTAAAAATAATGAACGATCTCTTCGATATCGGTATCATTTTGTTCTAAATAAGTGATTGATCTTTTGAACTGTTGTTGTAGCTTTAGAGTGACCTGTTTAACACATTATAAAGTCGGTAAAACTTCCCAAATGCAACAATCTGATCTTAGGAAAAAACAAATTTTATTTGGGGTCTGACAACAATTGTATGATTCAATAACAGCTAAATTGGGTCATTGTCTAAAGATGTAAAGTTGGGTTGAAAGGAGTGCAGTTTTATTGCACACACTTTTTGTGCATCAACAAAGCATATATTAATTTGTTCATATACTATAAAATAATAATGTACAATAACTCTGTTTCATAAAAATGTACAATAACTGTTTGTTTACTGTGGACAAATCAAAGCAAGCCTTCTGTTCACAAAGTATAAGTTCTGATGTATGCATTGTTGCATATTATACTTGAAATTTAAAATTTACTATGAAAAAACAAGCTCATTTATTACAATAAGCACCTAACCTATGATCAACCTAATTCTTATTGAAACAATTCAAAAAATACATGCAGGTTGGACACGACATGCCGTTGCAGGTTGGACAATAGAGATGCAAAGGAAGGAAAAAGAATAGATTTAGTGCTTTCATTGAACTACTTCATGTTTCATGCATTTTTATGTTATGTAGTTTTGAATTATAAGTTGATTAATATTGCATTAAATTCTAAAAAATGATGCAGTATGTGATACTTTGCTTGCTGCAGATCTTAAATGTCACTTTGTATAATGTTTTTTGTATTTGAAAACTGAACTGATCTTGAATGATACTCGCTATCTTTATACCAGTTTAAATCTGGAATGGTCTTGTACTAATTTTGAATGTTTTTACATTGATCTTCAATTATACAAACTGAATTGATGAGAATGATTGTACATGTTTTTATGTAATTTTATTCAAATTGGGTTAAACGAGTTGAGCTCGGTTGACCCGTTAAATTAGTGGGTTTGGGTTGGATATACCCATTTAATAAAGGGGTCAAATGGGTTAGGTCTATTTTTTTTAAATGGGTTGGGTTGATTTTTAAACCAACCCATTTATACCCAACCCAACCCATTTGACACCCCTAGGTGAGATGGACCACTCCATGATCGAGTCTAGATGATATTTACCCTACCCAATTGTAGACAAGGTTTTCCGAATGAGGTTAAGGAGCAGGGTCCACCAAGCTCCTAGACTGGAGCAACCCTTTGAATCAAGGTAAAATTTAATGAAATTTAGTTGTATATTGAAAAGTCAGTTGTAAATTTTGGACAACGCTGTTGTTGTTTTAGTGGTAAAATAAACAACTTGCACCGAAGTGTGCTGAGTTCGAAACCCTAATGGAGCAACAATTTTTTGCATAAAGAACTTTTTCATTTAATTTAAATGCTTGGCTAGGGCCACACATTTACTGGGCCGGGCCTGATAAGGAGGTTATGTACTAAGTTTGATAATACGATCAGAACTAAAATTATGGAAAGCATTACCCCCAAAGGGGAGATAATAATACAAAATGTCATATATGCAACACAACCAGTGGGATTTAGATTAAACATGGTCGTTTGCGGACCTTTGAATTGTGTGTAGTTGTAATTTTGCAGCTTAGAACTTCCATATACTTGTATATAGACACACACATACATATATACATATACATATGTATGCGTGCATGTGTGTGTCTATATATATATTGTAGGCGACTAGTGTAAACAAGAAAAATGTGAAATGTTTGCGAGGAGAACCAAGTGCAAGTGCTCGATGTCAGATGTGCGAGAAATTGTATGAAAATGTAACTCAGTCTTTGGACTAATGTAGGAGAATTAGGTGGGGAGTACACCGATCAGGAGAATGGTGAAAGATCAAGTTAATTTAGGCGAGTAGTCTGCGAATATATGAGAGGAGTAAACAAGTGTTAAATGTTGAACATGATTATAAATGTTTATCTGCCATGTTAGCAACATTTCCTTCCTTATATTTTTCTCTTTAAGAAAATGTAGTTGCATCGAAATCTTCTCCCATCATCCAAACTCCCCATATACATTAGTATCCCTATATTATTCTATTTGTAAAATATCATGCTCAAAATGATACACAATTTTGTCATATTATCATACTGGATTATGCTAATTTAAAAATCTAGACAGTTTCATAACGGTTGAAATTGATAAATTTCAAAAATCTTTATTTGGATCTTAATCGACCTATGTAATCTATTAACTAGCATTAGATCAAATCTATGTATTTTAAATAAAATCATATTTTACTTTATAATATTCTATTTTTAATTAATTAATAATATTAATTATTTTAATTTGTGGTTTATTTGAATACACTCTATATATTCATAACAAGCCATGGTAACAAAATGATATATAAACATGTGTATAACTACACACATATAGATATTTTAATTTATATTTATTATATATATAGATTATACTTACATACACATACGACAAGTCCATATGCATGTCGGGAATATAATTGCTTAGCATATACATATGTTCAAATATACTATACAACGACTCGTAAATTTTCGATAATTAAAATAGTTAATTTAATAAGATTATGTGATTTAATATTGGAAGAAAAAAATTAGAAATTTATTAATGAGATAATAATAACTAGAATGAATTGTAACAAATTAATCTAAGTTGATTATTAACAATTTGAATGAAATTTCAATCAACTGAAATTATTTAAATGTTATACTTTGCTATAAATTGAATATAAGAAAACAAATGTAAATATTGAATTAATTTATGAATTAGTATATAATTAATGATAATTGGATAAAATCAGTGTTATGTAAGCAATTGTAACATTTGTTTGTAAATAATAACTTATAAGTGCGATTAAAAGTTAATGGTAACAATTATTATATGTTACCTATTTATTTAGTTTATTAAATTAAATTTGAAATCAATTGCGACTAATTCACTTAATTAGTGCAGTTAACGTACATTAAATTGATAATCGTAGGATACTAATTCAATAAGATGTAATCAATGTAAATTTTATTCATAGTATGATAATTGATTGAATAAAAATAATTGAAAATCAAGTTTGATCATTTTATTGGAACTTAAGTTATAATAAATGGATTCGTTGCAATTGAATGAAATTAAATGATTAATGTAATAAAAAATAAACTAATGTAGTTATATCCTTAGAGTAATAATTGGTTTAATAACAGGGTGGAAACCAAACAAATGGAATTATTGGAAATTAAATTTATAATTACTGAATTTATTGGAATTGAAATTAAACATTGAAATTGGTAAAATAATTAACTTTGAATTGATATCTAAATTTGTTTTAAATTATGGTAAATGTCCAAGTAATCTAAAATGATCGAAATTGTAAATTATTAAATTTGAATTGAAAGGTGATTTAATTAATTTAATATTAATTTATTTAATTAACATGAAAATAACTATTTTGGCCACTGATTTGGATTTCAATGAAACTAGTTTCATCGGATCCATAACGATGAATTATTGTAGGATTTCGTAGCGATTGGACTTGTCGTTTTATCATACGAACTCAAAACGCCTAGAAATCAGTTTAATTAAAATCAATTGAAATCAATTTGAAATAAGCTGATTTCAACATGACTTCTTCATACAATGGAATTAGGACTCGAAACCTGTTCCATTGAATTTAAAATTATCGAAAATATCTATTTTGATATATGCGATGACCCATTTTCGTTCCGGAGACAGAACGGGCTATTCGGGTCGTTCATCATTCAATCCAACTTAATTCTGATCCATTCATTTCTATTTCCGACCTACCTATAAATAGCTCGTTATAAACCCTAACCGTTTCTCATTTCTCAATTATAGTACTCACAATTATTTCCGCTTCTCTCCTCCTCAATGGCGAAAGCAGATTTCAAACTTCAAAAACCCTCAATCCAATTCAAAATCAATTTCAAAAAAATAAAACTCCTCAAATTATATCGAATTACATATCAATTCGAAGCTCTCGACAAGCGCGTCTTAGATCTTTGATTCGTTTTTCAATTCGAATTATCGTTTGATCAGAAATGGATAAGGAAGCTCGGTAGTCTGTTGCTAGGGTTTGTGAGTGGACGGTGGATCTTTATCTTGATGACGGTCGGAGGTTGCTGCAAAGTAGAGGATGATGATGGGGACCGATCCATGTGGCTGCTTAGTGTCATAGGTGGTCGAAGCGCCTCGAACGGTGTGCTCAAAGTTAGTGGCGACGGATGGTCTCCGTGGCGCTGGGGGGGAGGGGGGAGGAGGGAGCTCGGATGGCGCATGATGGGCGGCCGGAGGTGGAGAGGCCGACGCCGTGCTCCAATTGTGGCGAAGAGCAGTGTGGTGGCGGCATTTTGCATTGATATATGACGGCCGTGCTAGGGTTAGGATATCAAGGGCTGTTGGTCACATAGAAGATGGCGCTTGGTATAAATTATTTTGTTTGGTATATATATATTAATTTATTTAAATTATATTTCGATTGTTCTAAATTAACATAACTTTAACATACGAGGTCCGATTTATGCGTGGTTTGTTTTGTCGGGATCTTATCGAAATTCCGAACATTGTGACACCGGCTTGGAAAAATTCTAAGGCTGTTCAAATTTAGGCCCTATTTTGGATTTTGATTCGATTTAAATTCAAAGGTGAGTCTTTTGACCCACTCACAACTTACAAAATTCCTTATGTTTGTTAAATCAAATTTCTGATGTGATTAGGAATTTATTTATTGCTGTTTGGTATATTTAAATCGTCATTCCAGTTGATTTGAATTTACTTTGAATTAAATTGTTATTTAATTTAGTATTGAATTTAAATTGCCAGTTGATTACCTTAAATGATAATTGGTTACTTATTTATATTTATTAGTTGAATTGAATGATGATTATGATGGATGTTTGATTGCTGATATTGGACGATTGGAAGTTATGTTTGATTTATATATTGTTATCACTTTGCAATTTCCATATGGGTTGAAATGATACATACCCGAACGATCTATAGATTAGAGAAAAATCGTAATGGGTTGAAATGATAGTCTCGAGCGATTTTATGGATTTTTTATATAAATTCGGGATTGCGGTTTGAAATGATATATAACTGTAAAATTCTAAATTGCAAATTGAAATGATAAATATCCGTATCACTTGACCCTAGGATAGTGAATTATATACGGACACGGGATTGGTTAAATTAAATGATTTTAAATCCTTAATTTTTGAATCCTGTTAAATGATATTTGAAATAAAATTTGATTTATATAAATCAAATTATTATTGAAATTCAAGTTTTATGTTAAAATTGGAATTGGTTTAAAGAAATTGTTAAAAGAATTTAATTGAAAATTTCAAAGTTGAATTTGGAATATAAGTGAAATTTATCAGAATTGAGTTATTTGAATTGTTTGAAATATAACTTTGTAATGTATTGAAATTGGAATAATTTAAATTGATATTCAAACACAGATTGAAACCAATATAAAATTTAATAATTTTATTGAGAGTTTGAATTGAAAGATTGAAATTGGGTTTTGTGATTTGGAAATGTGAAGTGGTCCAAATATGTTGAAATAAAATAAATAGTTAAATTTATATAAATTCCAAATTCATATTTAATATAAATTATTTTAAAAATATATTATTTTGAGATTTATAATTATTAAGATTTCAAAATTATTAAACTATTTTAACCTATATTGACATTAGAAATTATTTTTACCTATTTTGAACCAATTTAATTTATTTTAAACTAATTTAACCATTTAATTTAATTTAAATCTAATTAATCTATTTTAGAGCTATTTAATATATTTTGATTGTATTTAAACTATTTTAAATCTATTCAACTATCTTAAATTAATTTAAAACTATTTTTAATCTATTTTTAAATTATTTTAGAGTATTTTAACTATTTATAACTATTTAAAACTATTTATAACTATCTAAACTATCTTTCTAAATTTCAAACTACAAACAGTAGATGTGTTTATATTTTAAATCCTCGATTTTAAAGTGAATTTGGTTACATGATATTATAACCTAAGTTGGGATTTGAATTACATATTTGATTTGAATATGAAGTTTTGAAATGACGATTTTAAACTATTTTGAAAATATGATTTTTGAAAGTGAATATGATTTCGAAAGCGATATGGTTTGAATTGAATATGATATTTTGATATCCATATGAAATGATTTTGGAAATGCAAAAGAACCATTCGGTGTGTAATAAGCGGTTGGTTGTTAAAGAGACCGGGATTAGATATTGTCATACTTTTTGCCAATACAGAAAATCACTTTAACAACTATGTACGTGATGGAGATTCCAGATATGAAGTAGGATGGTTTGACGAACGATTTCTATATGAGGTATGACGTGACCCTGACTCCCATGATTCAGCTTAGATATGACTAAAATAGGAGCCACGCTGGGCCAAGTGAGGTAGCACCTCCGATCAGGCACATTTCGTCGATACCATTCTATTACTTTATGATTGATTTTGGTGGCCATCCCTTGATTTTGATTTGTGAGTATGTCCGAGGTGGGCGGTAGTAGCTGCTATGCGTTACCACCAGTCCGGATCTGCAATTGGTATATCTACCCTAGCATTGCCTCGAGTGCCCTATTCACATACCCTAGAGCACCTTCCATGAGTTTGTTTTGTACCATACCTATGGGGTGCCCTCTGAGTAAACCTCACGGAGGAGTCTACGGTACTGTATAGACTATGAGAATATATAAAATGTGTTAAGGGGGATATGTGTAATAGCGTAATGCTTTTTAATACTTTTACTTTACTGTAGACATATTATAATAGCGTATTATACTACATAGTAGATAGTTTAACGGATCCTTAGGAGATTCCTATAAGCATCTCTGATGTCGTTCCACGCATATTTATTTACTATTGATTTAACTTACATAAGATCTTTTAGTTCTGACTCAAGTGTTGTCTTTTCAATTCGCTCGGGTCAGCCTGAGCATTTCAAGGTTGAAGACCTTATTCTTGGAGGACGAAGACGAAGATTTGTCCTATTATTATTATTGTATTTATTCCACTACATCATGTTGTTCCGCTGCATTTATTATTTATTTATTCCTGTAACTCTGATTTTGTGTTGTAAAAGAATAGTCAAATGTATTTATAAAACAGCTTCATGAACTGTTAGTTGATTATTATGTTTTGTCATTACGCTACGAGATTCCGTATTTGTTTTATTTCTTTCTCTTTTTCTTATTTACCACATAACAATCCACCCTTTTGAATGGTTTGAGTCCGACATGTGTGTCCGCTTAAGACGTCCAAAAGTTAGGTCGTTACAGTTGGTATCAGAGCTTTGGTTTAGCGATAACCTTAGCTTTGTAGGGTCTGACTTATATTCAGTAGGGTAGTAATACCCTAGAATGAGTCACTGAGTGTATATATATGAGAGAGCATATTTGTTAGTGTTATAAAAGGTTTTATATTTTAGTAATTTATTCCATTTTGTATTTATAAATTCTGGTCGGTGCATAGGACGCTATGACATAGATAGGGATTTCTAAACACTTAATAGGACAGACCAACACAGTACTGTTTTCAAGTATAAGTGAATGAAATAATTTTTCCTATTATATATTTTGTATATAAAATAATAATTTTATAAACGATATAGTTGGTTGTAACATATTTGTTGGTTAGGAAGTGAAATTTTATAAATACCGATGGAGAAATAAGATTTACAAATGGAATAAATATAAATTGGAAATTTTAGAACTTAAGTTCTGGGATTTTTGAAGTTTCTTTCAAAGAATTTTGGGAATATAATAGTAGTATTATTTGGAAGTATTTTTTGATATAAGTGTTTCAATATAATTTGAAAGAAATGTTTAAAAAGGATTTTCAGAAGGAAGTAAGTTATATGCTCCCCTCTCTGTCGCTGGAGAATAATTTCGGTGATGAGTGCACACATCATCGACATCCATTTTCGTATTTCAAAGTGGGAAGACCGTATATTAACTTTGCTACACAATAGTTTTGATAAATTAATTTTAATTTTTAATTCCAAATATTATTTGATATATATAACATATGATTACATATATTATTTTAAAATAATTGAAATGAAACCCGGTTGTTTAGTTTTTAAGTTTCTATAATTAGAAATTGAATTGTAATGAATGAAATTTTAACTGTTTAATAGTTGGAACTTCTAAAATGAAATTAAGAAAATTAAATGCTAAGTTATAAATGAAATATACAAGAAATTTAAAATTTGTAACCTATAATCAAAAAGGGATATGAAAATAAGAAATGGTAATTATTGAACATTTATTTACTAAAATGAAATAAAATAAAATTGTGTAATATTCAGCTGCATTCTAAAAGACACACACACACACACACACACACACACACACACATATATATATAACCAAAATATCAGAAGTTGAAACGTTTAATGAGAACATGAAATAGAATATTATACAGGTAAACTTAAGTAATGAACATGTTCAATGGAATTACTTTTATAACTAAGAATTCTAATGTTATAATGGCTATAAACTTAAGTTATAATTGAAATACTACTAAATAAAATGTAATAGAAAAATGAATACTGTAAGTAAATGATTATAAACTTAAGTAATGAATAGATATGCTAAGTAATTGAATTGTACATGAATACCATAAATAAATGAGTACAAACTTAAGTAAATGTTTGAAGTTATTACAATTAAAATAAGTAGAAAGGATGAATATTGTAAGTAGATGATTATAAACTTAGATCAATGATGGAGCACTTGGTTATTAAATTGAACACCATATTAAGTTAATGATTATAACTTTAGAAAGGTTAAAATTATTCAGAAAATAGATTTAATATTCAATGACACTTTGTAAAGAAATGAAGGTGAATTAAAAATAAGAAACTTAGGTATGAACTTATGCACTAATGAATATTATTATCTAATAGAAATCAAGTATATAAATTAATAAATGTGAACTAAGCTGCAATAAAATGTATGTAATACTTAAATAGTAAATTCGTTGATTATTATAAACAATTGAATGAAAATAACTTATTGTAAGAAATGAATGTAAAGCAATAAAAAGAAATTTGCATTATATGAATAAATGAAAAATGAATTTTGCTAGTAATGGATGGTACGAAATAAGTATTGAACGAATGAATGTGAAATTATTTACAAAGAAACCCATATAGCACTTTAAGAATTGATTTACATATGTTTAAAAATTTGTATATGAGTAACATATGTAAAAAATGTAAATAACACATGTGAATAAATGAATGTAAATAAATAAATTAAGCATTGAATGAATAAATGCGAATTAACTTTTGTAATAAATAAATGTAAATTAAAGAAAATAGTCACTGTACGAATGAAAATGGACAAATAATAAATAATGTGAAAGAAATATATAAAATAAAATCAAATAATGTTTGGAATTTGTTGTTTGCTTTGGTTTATGGGTTGTTTGGTAAAGGATACCCCTAATTTGTTTGGATGTATGAATAATCTATTGGTTTTTGTCTAAGACTGTTGAGTGTATGGTATACTTAGTAGTTTATTTGTCATTCTATACGATTAAAGTGTCTAAACCCGAACAAACCATTTGTTTTGCTTGATATGGATGTATGATTGGTTACATTGGCTTCATGTGACGATAGCATGCTTTTGGTTGCAAGTGATTGTTGTTGTATTATATCGATTTGTTTATTAGTGGTTGAAACAACTTTGATATTTCATGTTATATAATTATTAACTCCTTTGGATTATATAAGTGAAATACAAGTTATGGAAGCAATAACTACTGCTTTTTGTTTCATATTAGAAACGTTGTTTGCTCGAGAAATAGGTACGTTCTCGGATTACGGTTTTATAGCGATATTATATTGTTTTTACCGTGGTTTGGTATATTTTATTTAAAATATATGATATATATTATTACAATTGATATTATTATTTCTCCCAGACCTCTCCGTACAAAGGAGACTCTGCCGAAATTTTCCGTACAAAGGATTTAATTATTATAAATTGATATATTTTATTTAAATTATTTAATTATGTAAATTAATTGTTATAAATTTAATGTTTTGAATAAGATATGCTAATTTTTAGTTTCTTCTCCTTTCTTTTTCTTTTTCGGAGACGAAAAGTTTTGAATGGGGAAGAGTATAATGACCCGTAAATTTTCGACAATTAAAATAGTTAATTTAATAAGATTTTTTGATTTAATATTGGAAGAAATAAAAAATTTGAAATATATTAACGAAATAATAATAACTAGAAAATTGTAACAATATTAATATAAGTTAATTATCTAACAATTTGAATGAAATTCCAATCTACTGAAGTGATTTAAATGGTATACTTGGCTATAAATTGAATATAAGAAAACAAATGTAAATATTGAATTAATTTATGAATTAGTATATAATTAATGATAATTGGATAAAATCAGTGTTATATAAGCAACTGTAACATTTGTTTGTTAATAATAACTTATAAGTGTGATTAAAAGTTAATGGTAACAATTATTATATGTTACCTATTTATTTAGCCGATTAAATTAAATTTGAAATCAATTGCAACTTATTCACTTAATTGGTGTAGTTAACGTAGATTAAATTGATAATTGTAGGATGTTAATTCAATAAGATGTAACCAATGTAAAATTTATTCATAGTATGATAATTGATTGAATAAAAATAATTGAAAATCAAGTTTGATCAATTTATTAGAACTTAAGCTATAATAAATGGATTTATTGCAATTAAATGAAATTAAATATTATGTTAATAGAAGTTAAGATGAAATTGGAAATTACTAATGTAATAAAATATAAACTAATATAATTATATCCTTAGAGTAATAATTGGTTTAATAGCAGGATGGAAATCAGACAAATGGAATAATTGGAAATTAAATTTATACTTACTGAATTTACTGGAATTGAAATTAAACACTGTAATTGGTAAAACAATTAACTTTGAATTGATATCGAAATTTGTTTTAAATTATGGCAACTGTCCAAGTAATATAAAATGACCGAAATTGTAAATTATTAAATTTGAATTGAAAAGTGATTTAATTAATTTAATATTTATTTATTTAATTAATGTGAAAATAGTCATTTTGGCCACTGACTCGGATTTCAACGAAACCAGTTTCATCAGATCTGTAATGGTGAATTATTGCAGGATTTCAAGTTTCGTAGCGATCAGACTTGTCTTTTGATCGTACAGACTCAAAATGCCTAAAAACCAATTTAATTAAAATCAATTGAAATCAATTTGAAATAAGCTTATCTTAACATAACTTCTTCATTAGATAGAATTAGGATTTGAAACCTATTCCATTGAATTTAAAATTATTGAAAACATCTATTTTGATATATGAGATGACCCATTTTCGTTTCGGAGACAAAACGGGCTTTTCGGGTCGTTTATCATTCAATCCAAATCAAATCTGATCCATTCATTTCTATTTCTTATCTACTTATAAATAGCTCGTTATAAACCCCAATTATTACTCATTTCTCAATTATAGTATGTACAATTCTTTCCGCTCCTCTCCTCCTCAATGGCGGAAACAGTTTTCAAACTCCAAAAACCCTCAATCCAATTCAAAAACAATTTCAAAAAAAATAAAACTCCTCAAATTATATCGAATTATATATCAATTCGAAACTCTCGACGAGTGCATCTTGGATCTGTGATTCTTGTACAATTTGAATTATTGTTTGATCAGAAATGGACGAGGAAGCTCGGCCGTCCATTGCTAGGGTTTATGAGTGGACGGTGGATCTTCATCTTGATGACGATCGAAGGATGCTGCGAGGTAGAGGACGATGAAGGGGATCGATCCATGCGGCTACTTGGTGTCATAGGTGGTCGAAGCGCCTCGAAAAACATGCTCAAAGTTAGCGGCGGCGGATGGTCTATGTGGCGTTGGGGGGCTCACGATGGCGTAGGATGAGCGACCGGAGGTGGAGAGGCCAACGCCGTGCTCCGATCATGGAAAAGAGCAATGTGGTGGTGGCATTTTACGTTGATCGCTGGCAGCCATGCTACGGTCAGGGTATCGGGAGCTGTTGGTTGCGTGAGAAGATGGCGCTCTGTATAAATTATTTTGTTTTGTATATGTATTAATTTATTTAAATTATATTTCGATCATTCTAAATTTACAAAACTTTCACATACGAGGTCCGAATTATGTGCGGTTTGTTTTGCCGGAATCGTATCAAAATTTTGGACATTGTGATATAGGTTTGGACAAATTCCAAGGCTATTCAAAGTTAGACCCTATTTTGGATTTTAATTCGATTTAAATTCAAAGTTGAGTGCTTTCACCCACTCACAACTTTCAAAATTTCTTATATTAGTTAAATTAAATTTGTGATGTGATTAGAAATTTATTTATTGTTGTTTGGTATATTTGAATCGCCATTTCAGTTGATTTGAATTTACTTTGAGTTAAATTGTTATTTAGTTTAGTATTGAATTTAAACTACCAGTTGATTGCCTGTAAATGATAATTGGTTACTTATTTATATTTATTAGTTGAATTGAATGTTGATTATGATGGATGTTTGATTGCTGATATTGGATGATAGGATGTTATGTTTGATTTATATATTGTTATCACTTTACAATTTCCCTATGGGTTGAAATGATACATACCCGAACGATCTATAGATTAGGAAAAAATTGTTATGGGTTGAAATGATAGACTCAAGCGATTTTATGGATTTTTTATATTAATTCGGGATTGCGATTTAAAATGATATATAACTGTAGAATTTTAAATTGCAGATTGAAATGATAAATATCCATATCACTTGACTCTAGGGTAGAGAATTATATATGGACACCGGATTGGTTAAATTAAATGATTTTAAATCCTTAATTTTTGAATCCTATTAAATGATATTTGAAATAAAATTCGATTTATATAAATTGAATTATTATTGAAATTCAAGTTTTACGCTAAAATTGGAACTGGTTTAAAGAAATTTTGAGAGAATTTAATTGAAAATTTCAAAGTTGAATTTGGAATATAAGTAAAATTTATCAGAATTGAGTTATTTAAATTATTTGAAATATAACTTTGTAATGAACTGAAATTTGAATAATTTAAATTGATATTAAATATGGATTGGAATCAATATAAATAATTTTATCAGAGTTTGAATTGAAAGATTGAAATTGGGTTTTGTGATTTGGAAAAGTGAAATGGTCCAAATATGTTGAAATAAAATAAATAGTTAAATTTATATAAATTCATATTTAATATAAACTGTTTTAAAAATATATTATTTTAAAATATCTAATTATTATGATTTCAAAATTATTAAACTATTTTAACATATAGTTATAAATTATTTTAACCTATTTTAAACCAATTTAATTTATTTTAAAATAATTTAACCATTTTATTTAAATCTAATTAATCTATTTTAAAGATATTTAATCTATTTTAATTGTATTTAAACTATTTTAAATCTATTCAGCTATCTTAAACTCCAAGTTAAAACTATTTTTAAACTATTTTAGAGTATTTTGACCATTTATAACTATTTAAAACAATCTAAACTATCTTTCTAAATTTCGAAATAAATACAGTAGATATGTTTGTATTTTGAATCCTCGATTTTAAAGTGAATATGGTTACATGATATTATAAATTAAGTTGGGATTTAAATTACATATTTGATTTGAATATGAAGTTTTGAAATGAGGGTTTTAAACTGTTTTGAAAATACGATCTTTGAAAGTGAATATGATTTCGAAAGTGATATGGATTGAATTGAAACGATATTTTGATATCCACATAAAATAATTTTGGAAATGTAAAAGAACCATCCGTTATGTAATAAGCGGTTGGTTGTTAAAGTGATCGGGATCAGATATTAACATACTCTGTGCCAATATCGAAGACCACCCTAACAACCGTGTACATGGTGGATTCCAGAAATGAAGTAGGATAGTTTGGTGAACAATTTCTGTATGAGGTATGAGACCTTGACTCCCAGGAGTCAGTTTAGATGTGACTAAAATAGGATCCATGCTGGGCCAAGTGAGGTCGCACCTCCAATCGGGGACATTTCTTCGATACCATTCCATTACTTTGCCATTGATTTGGTGGCTACCCCTAGATTTTGATTTGGAAGTACGTCCGAGGTGGACTGTAGTAGATGCAATGTGTAACGACCGGTAAAATTCTAATAATTTTTTTTTAACGCATTTAATTGGATTTTTGGTAATATTTTAAACAAATTAAATTACGAATAAAAAGTTAATATTTGGGTTACGCCCAATTAAACATAGCAGATTTTGAAATTTCAATTTATTTTATGAAAATTTATTTATTAGGTAACTCTATAAAATTCAAGCTAGCCAATAATTACTGATAATAAATTTATTTTCAAGCCTGAATATTCTCTATGGAAAATTTCTAAATCCTCTTCTGAGTGAGACGCCATCCTTCGTTTTTCCAAATCCGGACGTCTATTGCTCTGTTTACCTTATTTTCTGCAAAATAGCAGCAATTTCGGTACCGATTATCGACTTTTGATCGAATGATCGTACCACAGATATCAGTTTACCATTTTGTTCGCCTCATCGTACTGATCCACGCAGCATATTTATTTCTGGATTTTGAACTCCGGTAGCAGTGGAATCCGCGAAACCGGTAACCATATCGGTACCGGATCCCTGACCTTTTATTTTCTTGTGCTTTCAAACTTGAACCTTGACTGCCAAGAAAAAAATAAATTGCTATAAGTGTTCTCTATATTAATTGTGGTCGATTCCTTTGCAATATCAATGGACAGCCGCTCCTAGTCAAATTTTCTTTTGATCTTACGTTACTCTGACATAAATTTACAGATCTATGTCATAGCCCCTGACTCCCTTTTTCTCTTTGAATAATTTATTTACCTTTCCTATGTTGTAGCCGTGATTTCGACTTTTGCTCTGCATTGAAATTTTTCTACGCCAACGTTTAAAAATAAACGACCCGTTACTTCTCCATCATTTTCATTGAAGGGTCAAGGCCACGTTCTTTCCCAGTTTCTCTGTACGTTTTCTTTGAAATCATATATTTACTATTGGAGAAATTTGTGGCTAGTCGTTTCTCTGTCTCTTCTACTTTCCATTCGTTGAAACTTTTAAATGCAGATCTATATTTTACGTTCATTTCCAAGCCCTTGCTATTTTGATCTTCACCACGCATACAAAGGCCTACACCTCCATTTCATGTGAAACCGCTCCCCTCTTCACAAAGTCGACCACCTGACACTGCCTTCTCTCGGCAGTCTCCACCGTGCCTCACCTTGCCCATTCTTCTCCCCTCTTCCCTTCACCGGAGCCTAGTACGGCCACCCCATCTCCTACCAGCAACCACCACGCCGCTGTCTCCCCGAGCTCTGCCCCAGCCTGGCCTCACCTACCCCATAGCACCACCCCACTTCGGCCTCCTTCCTCTTCCACACCTTCTTCCGTGTGCCGCTGAACGACACGGCTACCTCCTCACCCGGTTCCGCTACAGCCGCACCCCACTCCCCTGCCGATAACCGAGCCCAAACCGATGCCTACCCCAATCACCCTCGCGGCCACCTCTGCCACCAGCCCGCCTTCGCCGCCTTTCTCGTCCGCAGCCGAAAATGGCATCACCGGCTCAAATCTTTTAGCCGAGCCAAGCTACTGACTTCGGCTTCACCACCTGACAGTTTTTCCTTCCGACCATTTTTTTTTTAGCTTCCTGCCGAGCTCGGCCAAAGCCAGCCGAGACCCTGGTTGCCGGTCCATCCTTTGATTGGCGGTCTTCTTTATGTTGTGTAAGTTCACATAAATTGTATATATATATATATAATAGGTTGTTAAAGATTGTATATGTTCTGTTTCCTATAAAGGTTATATAGGATATTCATTTTGTGCCGTATATATATGCTATTATATGGTTGTGTATATATATGTGTTTTCATGGGTTGTGTGTATCAATATTTATATGAAACTTACTTGTTTATGACTTGCATATCAACTGTAGATAGGTCTGCATACATATATAATATATATAGTTTGGAAATAAAATGTATTTATATAAGATTTTGAAAATGACATTATATACACAAATTTGTTATAATTATGATTTCATATATTTTGTTTACAGTAGGTTTATATTATGTTGTATATTTATATGTGTTTACTTGTTACAACATTCGTCTTTATATCCAAAAGTTATACAGTATACAGTTTAAATATATAGCTTACGAAAAGGATCTTTTATAAATATTTTATCTGTTACAAAAAGGTTGTATTAGTGTATAATTGTATTAGATATTTTATTTGTTGTATAGTTTATACAGTCTAGTTATATATGTATAATACTGTGTACAGTTTATATATGCATAGATTTTAATATTTTATATATAAGAAAGTACATAACATACATAGTAGCTTATATAAGTGTCCTATTATTAAAAAAATTTAATACTGTGTAAAGTCAAACATGGGTAGCTAGATATTATATTTATGGCTAGTCTGCATATGTCATGTTAGTATGCTAGTTTTACTTAAGTATAATAGTTGTATAAAAGTTGGATATGAATTTTTGTTTTTAAGTCACATGTTATATGATGTCAATAAGGTTGTACATATCAGTTATAGGTGTCATAATGTATAGTATGTTTGATATTTAAAAAGGAGCATGTTATGTTAGTATCTACACATACATACGATTTAACTGAGTTTAGATAATTGGTTGGGATAGTTATATATTGGGGTTTGGTATATATAGATTTTGGAAGTCATTTATTTATTTAAATTATAAACGGAATTTAATTCAATTGGTATTTCAAATTTATATTGATTTTTTTTTAAAAAAAAAAAAAAAAATAATTTATACTTTATTTTAGCATATGTTGGAATTTAGAATACGATTTAATATATAGTATATATATAGTCATATATATGCTTATATCACCGATCTGCATCGACCCCGTTCTGATTTGATTTAAATTATAAACGGAATTTAATTCAATTGGTATTTCAAATTTATATTGATTTTTTTTAAAAAAAAAAAAAAAAAATAATTTATACTTTATTTTAGCATATGTTGGAATTTAGAATACGATTTAATATATAGTATATATATAGTCATATATATGCTTATATCACCGATCTGCATCGACCCCGTTCTGATTTGATTTCGCAAATTCCTATTTTTCCAGCTTCGTTCGTCAAACTCGGGCAAATTTTGTCTTGTTCTAAATCATCAATTGGATCGGTCGTGTCGCAATTCAAATCGTAGCCTATTATGTTGACATCTTCTGTATTCTCTGGCCTCGAAAGGTGAGCAATCACTCACGATTAACGTTCTTTTATTTATTAAATTTGATTTCAATTGAAACGACAATTGAAATATGCTGCTATTAGTTGTTTTTTCCTGTTATGACTGCTATTATCTGTATCTGTTCACCTATGACACCAGACACCATTATCGGTTAATTATTTATGTGATAATAATACAGATTGGTTGATAATTGATTGTTTGATTGATTTTTGTTTAAATTGGATGTTAATTATTATTGTTAAATGATAACTAGTTTGCTAGTTTAATTTGGGGTAGTATAGTTTACAAATTAAACAGATTATATATGACGGACCTTGATTTATTAAACCTGACCCCGCCATATGTAAACTTGATTAGTTAAATTAGACCCATTAATTGTCGTAGAAATGGATAAATTATACTTTAAATCTATGAACGTAGTTTGGATTAATGGTTGTAGTTTTAACTGGAATTTAAAAAGGAACGACAAGTGGAAACTGTAATGTGATCTGCATGAAATGATAGGGTAGATTCTAGAAATAATTATACAAATAACAATGCGAATTAATACGATTATTTCGGGGTTATTTGATTTATCCATTGAATTGTTATTGATTGTTGTTATTGCTGGTTTGATTAATTTGACACCATCCCTGTCATCACACTGCAAGTTCCCTTTTTGTTATGTTTGTTTTTGGAATTGAAATGGGTTGAAATGATAGACCCAAGCGGTTCCCATTTAAATTAAATTTGGGATTACGGGTTGAAAGGCTATCCACCCGTATACATTTAGTGTACGGATTGAAATGATAATATCCGTAACACTTGATCGTGTGATAAGGAATATATGGTCTTATTAATGATAAATATATAGTTAATTATATCTAGTTTAATCAAGATTTGATTAAATACATAAATTATGATAAATATTTATGTAAATTTTATTTCGGATAAATTTTGCAATAATATTGGAAAAAATTAAGATTGGGAGATAAATTTGGGGTTATTTAAAAATGGTTTTAGATAAGGATTTATATATTTAAATCAATTTGAAATGACTAAATAATAATGATGTAAAAATCGAGAATCTATATGAAACTGTTAAGTTAGATTGTTATATGTAAGCTATGAACTATATTGAGATTAAATGGTTAGGGATTTGGATATGTATTTGGAACCCAGATAGTTGAATCGGTTATGTAGATAACTAATCGAATTAAGTGAAATTTGAGTTGAACTAAATTGGAAATTTTATTTAGAAAACTAGATTGGGAAAAATTTAGTTGAAATGTTGAATACTTAAAATATGGGAACATATTGAAATAAAAAGGGGAAATTGGGATATCAAATCCAAATTTGGGAATTATAAATTTAAGTGGTTATTTTAGGAAAAGTTTAAATGGGGTTTGATTTAATTTAAATGGGAAGGTCAGGTTGATGTGAACAATTTGTTAAGTTAAGGAAATTGAAATACGGTACTGCATACATTTCTCATTATATAGGTACTAGTTTGGGAAATATGATTATTCGAAGTAAAATTGACTGTTGGGTTTGAAGTATAAATTAAGTGAATAACCTCGGGGTAATAGCGTATAGTTCTACCCTATAGATAGTTCTATGGACCCTTAAAGGATGGACATCCCAAACATCCTTTAAGTTATATTGTATTTCAGTTGATATTCCATTTGAATTGAATTTATTGATATAAGAATGTTAATCCTGACTCGAGTGTTTTGTGTTTTGCTTTACGCTCGGGTCAGACTGAGTAATACAGCATTAGAGACTCACCTTTGGAGATTGGAGCTTCATTTGGAGATCCAACTATCGTTTCAGCTTTCAGCTTTCTAGTTGACTGGTTCAGAGAAGTCATCGGCTCGTACTGAAGACTTTTCTGTATTCAAGAGATTCTGATGTATTTATTTTAAACTCTGATGTATATAGTAGCTTCATGAACTACTATTCTTTATCTATTCCGCTGCATTATATTACTCTGTGTTTGTGATCTGTGGTTGATTTATTTACTGTATATTTTAAGTTTGCCAAAATTTTATTAACAATTCGGTATTTTGAATTATTCAAGTCGGACATGTACGGTTTTATTGTCGATTTGAATGGTCCAAAATAGCGGGTCGTTACAGCTGGTATCAGAGCTTTGGCTCTTGGCAAAACTTAGCATATATGGTAAATTTATTAACAGAATCACTTTCGATCGAGTTGAATCTCTTTCTTTCTGACTCGATTTCCTTTGAATTTTGGAATGTCCCTCGGTTCCAAAAATTCATTCTTGTCTCTCTCTATTTATATTCTTTTGATTCTGGAGTATCCCGTGACTCTACTAAATGATTTGTAAAGGGGATGAAACTCCTTTACAATTGGCATTGATTCACCTGAGATTTATGTATCCCTCGGTTTAGATGCTACTATCTACTGTTATTCCGAATTCTATATCTCCGACGATCGAATGTCGAATTGCCTCAGAATTCTACACCGATCTAATTTTGGAATCACGGTTGACAGGTAAAGGTCGCCCGCGATTTATAGAAGTATATCCATCTTCTATTTTGTAACTTAATTATCTCATCTTCGATCGAGTCTATCTTCGAATCAGGATTCTATTGATTAGAGTTCCTTTAAATTAAATCTCTATCTTTGTTTTGAAATCCATCCTTAAATCATCCTTTGAAAATCGGGTTTTGTTTGTATTTTAGAAATTGTTTATACCGAAATTATTATTTTGATAATTATGATTTTATTCTATATATATAAAGAAAATTTTTTCGGTAGAGATTATATACCTATATATAAAGCAAATAAGAAATGTTATTCTATATAAAAGGGGTTTTGAAAGGATTTGAAATTTTGAAAAATTATAAGAAATTGATTTATATAAAAATGATTTATAATTGAAGTGTTAAATTTGAAATTCGAGAATTGAATTCTGGTATTTTGAAATTGGTTTTAAGATTTTGGAAATTATATATAAATAATACGATTTAAAAGTATTTTTCCGAATAAGAAATATTTCAAATAAATTCAAATGAATTCCAATAATTTTGAAGAAATTTCAAAGAAGTTTTCAAGAAAATAGAAGTCCAGAACTCACTTATGTCGCTGGAGAATAATTTCGGTGATGAGTGCACGCATCATCGACATTGATTTTCGAGTTTCCGAGTGGGGGAGAGGCCACTTTAATAGCTTCGCTATGCGAGTGATTTTGTAAAACCATCTTGATTTCAAATTCCGAAGTAAATTGATATTTTCGGAAGATATATGTATATATTTGAAATGATTTAAAATATGCCGGTGTTCGATCCTCGAGTTTTCGATTTGACTTAGAATAACCCTACTCATAAAAAATTTATTTCCAACTCTTGGATTTGAAATTGATTTCATCATCTATTTTGAAGGTTTTAGCACTTCCAAATCAAGGTTTAAAATTTTAAATCTAAGGAATTCGAAAAGTATAAAATATTTGATAAAACATATAAGTTGAGTTTTTAAGCTTGAAACCTTTTGTTAAGTAAATGAATATGACTACCTTGAATTATACTTATATGGAATTTAGTTTTGAAATGTTTTGAAAAAATTTAATAGTTTGAAAAATGGTTTTCAGAAAGGTAAATTGGATATTTCAAATGGAAATAAATACTTTAAAGGTTTTAAAGGGATAAGTATAAATTTGGAACCATTTTGAGGATAATTGATTTTGAGGAAAATAATTGGTTTTGAAATTAAATTGGAAGTAAAACCAGTACTTATATAATGATTTTGGCAATGAATTTGTTTTACTTGAATTATTTTAATCTGGAAGCTGGGATAATTTTCTAAACCTATTATTTGGGAACTTTGGAATTTAGATATCTAATTTGGAAGAAAATTTGGTGAAATCGTATATGATTTTGAAACTGAATTTATATTGAAATGATTTGAAATTGAGAACCTTACATTATTAAGCACTTGATTTGGGAGTGGCCGAACTTATATAAAATGGATTAGTATAAGTATGAAAGTGATTTGAAATCAATTGATTTGAAAGGTACTCAATTTGGAAAGAAAATTTATATAATCAAAGTCTATGTAAGTATGTTTTGATATACTATTGATTTGGAAAGTATTCGATTTAGAAAGGAATCCTATACATATGGACTTTATATAAGTACGATATTTGGAAGTATTTGAAAAGGTACTATATATATATATTTTCCAAGTAAAGATATGGAAAGTGCCTTCTGCTTGATATCCGCTTTGTGGCCACAGCGTGGATTCATTCTATCGATATTATTCTCTCTGATTTTTGGTTTTCCGGATGTAATACTCGAGTGTTCCCACCGTGGCGTAACCCATGGTTTTCTTTTTCTCTCGTGAATGCACAGCGCAATTGCCTGGCTGAGTCTTGCCTAGGGGTACGGATTGTTTCCTGGGGGAACCAGGCGTAACCATTGTGTATCCTGCAATCTGTGTAGGTCGCGAATAGTAGCGCAAGTGCCTGGCTGAGTCTTGCCTGGGGGTACGGATTGTTTCCTGGGGGAACCAGGCGTAACCATTGTGTATCCTGCACCCTACTAGTCATCATGGCGTAACTCGCAGGGCTGTGAAAGCTTACGGATATGGATTGTTTCCTGGGGGAACCAGGCGTAATCATTGTGTATCTGCGAACCATGATCGGACAAAGGTTTTGGTTTGATTGTTTTGTTGGATCGTACTTTCCATATCTGTTTTTAAAAGGTTTTCCAAGTATTTTCACTGGTTGTTGAAACAAAGTCTACTAAGTACTTGAAGAATTCTAGCTTTGCGCCTGATCAACGCATTGCCAGAGTCTGCAAGAACGAGGATAAACCTGTTGAAGCATCGAGTTATAAAAGTATTTTCGAAAGGATAATCTATTCCGATAAATAGTATTTCATTATAATAGTATTATAAAGGTATTTTATTATAAAAGTATTTTGAACCACAAAGAAATTTTGAATTAACATTTGAAATTTAAATTCTTATGGTTCTAGTTTAATTATTCGTGCCCGATGCTATCTTTTGAATCTACCGTATCTGCTCAGCTTATTTATCACCTATATTATGTTTCCTGAATCTACCTTTTCTTTCCTTTTGAATGTAACCTTTAAAATACTGGTTATTTATATACTACTTGGTTTAATAGAAGATTTTTAAATATTGTAAATATTTTTGAAGTTATTAATTAAATGAACTCTTTAAGAGAATGATTATTAATTTATTGATAATATTTGAAAGGTATCTTGAGTTAAATTAAAAATCTCATAAATTTGGATTTAATATTTTCAACAGTCTTTGTAAAAATAAATAATTGTTTCAAAAGGAGTTTGAAAGTATTAAGTATTGAAGAAAAAAATTATACTGCAAATGAAGTTCAGATGAATATTTCAAGTAAAATTTATATGGTTTTAAATAAATTATCTACACTTGACTTTCAATTTACTTTATGCTTCTCCTACCTTCTTCCTTTTCGGGGACGAAAAGTTTTGAGTGGGGGAGATTGTAACGACCGGTAAAATTCTAATAATTTTTTTTTAACGCATTTAATTGGATTTTTGGTAATATTTTAAACAAATTAAATTACGAATAAAAAGTTAATATTTGGGTTACGCCCAATTAAACATAGCAGATTTTGAAATTTCAATTTATTTTATGAAAATTTATTTATTAGGTAACTCTATAAAATTCAAGCTAGCCAATAATTACTGATAATAAATTTATTTTCAAGCCTGAATATTCTCTATGGAAAATTTCTAAATCCTCTTCTGAGTGAGACGCCATCCTTCGTTTTTCCAAATCCGGACGTCTATTGCTCTGTTTACCTTATTTTCTGCAAAATAGCAGCAATTTCGGTACCGATTATCGACTTTTGATCGAATGATCGTACCACAGATATCAGTTTACCATTTTGTTCGCCTCATCGTACTGATCCACGCAGCATATTTATTTCTGGATTTTGAACTCCGGTAGCAGTGGAATCCGCGAAACCGGTAACCATATCGGTACCGGATCCCTGACCTTTTATTTTCTTGTGCTTTCAAACTTGAACCTTGACTGCCAAGAAAAAAATAAATTGCTATAAGTGTTCTCTATATTAATTGTGGTCGATTCCTTTGCAATATCAATGGACAGCCGCTCCTAGTCAAATTTTCTTTTGATCTTACGTTACTCTGACATAAATTTACAGATCTATGTCATAGCCCCTGACTCCCTTTTTCTCTTTGAATAATTTATTTACCTTTCCTATGTTGTAGCCGTGATTTCGACTTTTGCTCTGCATTGAAATTTTTCTACGCCAACGTTTAAAAATAAACGACCCGTTACTTCTCCATCATTTTCATTGAAGGGTCAAGGCCACGTTCTTTCCCAGTTTCTCTGTACGTTTTCTTTGAAATCATATATTTACTATTGGAGAAATTTGTGGCTAGTCGTTTCTCTGTCTCTTCTACTTTCCATTCGTTGAAACTTTTAAATGCAGATCTATATTTTACGTTCATTTCCAAGCCCTTGCTATTTTGATCTTCACCACGCATACAAAGGCCTACACCTCCATTTCATGTGAAACCGCTCCCCTCTTCACAAAGTCGACCACCTGACACTGCCTTCTCTCGGCAGTCTCCACCGTGCCTCACCTTGCCCATTCTTCTCCCCTCTTCCCTTCACCGGAGCCTAGTACGGCCACCCCATCTCCTACCAGCAACCACCACGCCGCTGTCTCCCCGAGCTCTGCCCCAGCCTGGCCTCACCTACCCCATAGCACCACCCCACTTCGGCCTCCTTCCTCTTCCACACCTTCTTCCGTGTGCCGCTGAACGACACGGCTACCTCCTCACCCGGTTCCGCTACAGCCGCACCCCACTCCCCTGCCGATAACCGAGCCCAAACCGATGCCTACCCCAATCACCCTCGCGGCCACCTCTGCCACCAGCCCGCCTTCGCCGCCTTTCTCGTCCGCAGCCGAAAATGGCATCACCGGCTCAAATCTTTTAGCCGAGCCAAGCTACTGACTTCGGCTTCACCACCTGACAGTTTTTCCTTCCGACCATTTTTTTTTTAGCTTCCTGCCGAGCTCGGCCAAAGCCAGCCGAGACCCTGGTTGCCGGTCCATCCTTTGATTGGCGGTCTTCTTTATGTTGTGTAAGTTCACATAAATTGTATATATATATATATAATAGGTTGTTAAAGATTGTATATGTTCTGTTTCCTATAAAGGTTATATAGGATATTCATTTTGTGCCGTATATATATGCTATTATATGGTTGTGTATATATATGTGTTTTCATGGGTTGTGTGTATCAATATTTATATGAAACTTACTTGTTTATGACTTGCATATCAACTGTAGATAGGTCTGCATACATATATAATATATATAGTTTGGAAATAAAATGTATTTATATAAGATTTTGAAAATGACATTATATACACAAATTTGTTATAATTATGATTTCATATATTTTGTTTACAGTAGGTTTATATTATGTTGTATATTTATATGTGTTTACTTGTTACAACATTCGTCTTTATATCCAAAAGTTATACAGTATACAGTTTAAATATATAGCTTACGAAAAGGATCTTTTATAAATATTTTATCTGTTACAAAAAGGTTGTATTAGTGTATAATTGTATTAGATATTTTATTTGTTGTATAGTTTATACAGTCTAGTTATATATGTATAATACTGTGTACAGTTTATATATGCATAGATTTTAATATTTTATATATAAGAAAGTACATAACATACATAGTAGCTTATATAAGTGTCCTATTATTAAAAAAATTTAATACTGTGTAAAGTCAAACATGGGTAGCTAGATATTATATTTATGGCTAGTCTGCATATGTCATGTTAGTATGCTAGTTTTACTTAAGTATAATAGTTGTATAAAAGTTGGATATGAATTTTTGTTTTTAAGTCACATGTTATATGATGTCAATAAGGTTGTACATATCAGTTATAGGTGTCATAATGTATAGTATGTTTGATATTTAAAAAGGAGCATGTTATGTTAGTATCTACACATACATACGATTTAACTGAGTTTAGATAATTGGTTGGGATAGTTATATATTGGGGTTTGGTATATATAGATTTTGGAAGTCATTTATTTATTTAAATTATAAACGGAATTTAATTCAATTGGTATTTCAAATTTATATTGATTTTTTTTTAAAAAAAAAAAAAAAAATAATTTATACTTTATTTTAGCATATGTTGGAATTTAGAATACGATTTAATATATAGTATATATATAGTCATATATATGCTTATATCACCGATCTGCATCGACCCCGTTCTGATTTGATTTCGCAAATTCCTATTTTTCCAGCTTCGTTCGTCAAACTCGGGCAAATTTTGTCTTGTTCTAAATCATCAATTGGATCGGTCGTGTCGCAATTCAAATCGTAGCCTATTATGTTGACATCTTCTGTATTCTCTGGCCTCGAAAGGTGAGCAATCACTCACGATTAACGTTCTTTTATTTATTAAATTTGATTTCAATTGAAACGACAATTGAAATATGCTGCTATTAGTTGTTTTTTCCTGTTATGACTGCTATTATCTGTATCTGTTCACCTATGACACCAGACACCATTATCGGTTAATTATTTATGTGATAATAATACAGATTGGTTGATAATTGATTGTTTGATTGATTTTTGTTTAAATTGGATGTTAATTATTATTGTTAAATGATAACTAGTTTGCTAGTTTAATTTGGGGTAGTATAGTTTACAAATTAAACAGATTATATATGACGGACCTTGATTTATTAAACCTGACCCCGCCATATGTAAACTTGATTAGTTAAATTAGACCCATTAATTGTCGTAGAAATGGATAAATTATACTTTAAATCTATGAACGTAGTTTGGATTAATGGTTGTAGTTTTAACTGGAATTTAAAAAGGAACGACAAGTGGAAACTGTAATGTGATCTGCATGAAATGATAGGGTAGATTCTAGAAATAATTATACAAATAACAATGCGAATTAATACGATTATTTCGGGGTTATTTGATTTATCCATTGAATTGTTATTGATTGTTGTTATTGCTGGTTTGATTAATTTGACACCATCCCTGTCATCACACTGCAAGTTCCCTTTTTGTTATGTTTGTTTTTGGAATTGAAATGGGTTGAAATGATAGACCCAAGCGGTTCCCATTTAAATTAAATTTGGGATTACGGGTTGAAAGGCTATCCACCCGTATACATTTAGTGTACGGATTGAAATGATAATATCCGTAACACTTGATCGTGTGATAAGGAATATATGGTCTTATTAATGATAAATATATAGTTAATTATATCTAGTTTAATCAAGATTTGATTAAATACATAAATTATGATAAATATTTATGTAAATTTTATTTCGGATAAATTTTGCAATAATATTGGAAAAAATTAAGATTGGGAGATAAATTTGGGGTTATTTAAAAATGGTTTTAGATAAGGATTTATATATTTAAATCAATTTGAAATGACTAAATAATAATGATGTAAAAATCGAGAATCTATATGAAACTGTTAAGTTAGATTGTTATATGTAAGCTATGAACTATATTGAGATTAAATGGTTAGGGATTTGGATATGTATTTGGAACCCAGATAGTTGAATCGGTTATGTAGATAACTAATCGAATTAAGTGAAATTTGAGTTGAACTAAATTGGAAATTTTATTTAGAAAACTAGATTGGGAAAAATTTAGTTGAAATGTTGAATACTTAAAATATGGGAACATATTGAAATAAAAAGGGGAAATTGGGATATCAAATCCAAATTTGGGAATTATAAATTTAAGTGGTTATTTTAGGAAAAGTTTAAATGGGGTTTGATTTAATTTAAATGGGAAGGTCAGGTTGATGTGAACAATTTGTTAAGTTAAGGAAATTGAAATACGGTACTGCATACATTTCTCATTATATAGGTACTAGTTTGGGAAATATGATTATTCGAAGTAAAATTGACTGTTGGGTTTGAAGTATAAATTAAGTGAATAACCTCGGGGTAATAGCGTATAGTTCTACCCTATAGATAGTTCTATGGACCCTTAAAGGATGGACATCCCAAACATCCTTTAAGTTATATTGTATTTCAGTTGATATTCCATTTGAATTGAATTTATTGATATAAGAATGTTAATCCTGACTCGAGTGTTTTGTGTTTTGCTTTACGCTCGGGTCAGACTGAGTAATACAGCATTAGAGACTCACCTTTGGAGATTGGAGCTTCATTTGGAGATCCAACTATCGTTTCAGCTTTCAGCTTTCTAGTTGACTGGTTCAGAGAAGTCATCGGCTCGTACTGAAGACTTTTCTGTATTCAAGAGATTCTGATGTATTTATTTTAAACTCTGATGTATATAGTAGCTTCATGAACTACTATTCTTTATCTATTCCGCTGCATTATATTACTCTGTGTTTGTGATCTGTGGTTGATTTATTTACTGTATATTTTAAGTTTGCCAAAATTTTATTAACAATTCGGTATTTTGAATTATTCAAGTCGGACATGTACGGTTTTATTGTCGATTTGAATGGTCCAAAATAGCGGGTCGTTACACAATGCATTATCACCAGTCCGGATCCTCTATTGATATATCTACCCTGGCATTACCTCGAGTGCCGTGTTCAGATGCCCTAGAGCGCCTTCTACGAGTTTGTTTTGTACCATACCTATGGGGTGCCCTCTGGGTAAACCTCATGGAGGAGCCTACGATACTGTATAGACTATGAGAATATATAAAATGTATTAATGGGGATATAGGTAACGCCTTAACACTATTTTAATATCTTTTCTTTACTGTAGACATATTATAATATCGTATTGTACTACATAGTAGATAGTATAATGGATCCTTAGGAGATGGGAATCCCAAACATCTCTTAAGTTATTGCACTCAGGTTAGATACTGAATAAGAGATGTCAAACCCCATAAGCATCTGTAACGCTCCGCCTTTCCGTATGCTTTAAATCGATGATAAACCACACACGTCAGACTTAAACCATACAGAAGGACGGATTGTTATGAGGTAAATAAGAAAAAGCAGAGGAAGAAAAAGAACAAAACAGAATCCTGGAGCGGAACGATAAAATATAATAATCAAATATACAGTTCAGGAAGCTGTTTACAAAACATTTGATTTACTTATATAATACATATCAGAGTTACACATAATAAAGAATATTAATAATGTAGCGGAATACAATGGTGTAGTTGAATATATAACAAATAATAATAATAATAATAATTCTTCGTCTTCGTCCTCCAAAATTAAGGCCTTCAAACCCTGAATTGCTCAGGCTGACCCGAGCGAATTGAAAAGACAAAACACTCGAGTCAGAACTAAAAGACCTTATGTAAGTTAAATCAACAAAAAAATATATGAGTGGAACGGTGTCAAAGATGTTTACGGGATTTGACATCTCCTATCCAGTGTCTAACGTGAGTGCAGTAACTCAAGAGATGCTCGGCATTCACATCTCCTAAGGATCCGTTAAACTATTTATTATGTAGTAATATTTTGCTATTATAATAGTGTCAATAGTAAAATAAACTTACTTTTAAATCGCGTTAAGGAGTGACCCAATATTCCCCTTAACACGTAATAATCCCAGTAGTCCATCCAATATCATAGTCCCTCCTGATCGAGAAGCCACCAGAGGATACCACACGGGCTACGGGAGAAAACCAAACTCGTACAAGGCGCGCTAGGGTAGGTGACACGGCACAACTAGGAAATGCCAGGGTAGATATACCAATTACGCTTTCGGGCCGGTGGTAACGCATAGCCGCAGCTACCTGTTAGGGATGCGGATTAAGGATCTTAAGGCAGAAATAACACTAGAGGGGGGGGGGGGGTGAATAGTGTTTTAAAGAATATATGAACTAAATAACACTAGAGGGGGGGGGGGGTGAATAGTGTTTTAAAGAATATATGAACTATATGACTAAATTAAAACTTTCAACATAAATCTAAACAGAATTCTAACACAGAATGATCACAGAACATATAACAAATGCAAATAGTAAAGTAAAGCAAGTAAAAGGAAAGAACACACCGAATTTTATACTGGTTCAGAATCCTCCTACATCCAGTCCTGCACCAAGGCAATATCCTTGTACAGATTTTTATAAGCCAATATCCAAATTACAACCCTCAATTTCTAAGGCCTTGAGGAACCCTCCTATCTCCGAGTCTAGGGTAAACTCTCTTGATTTACGGGACACAAGATCACCCTAATACTTCTTAATAACAATTCTTTTGAATGGATAGAGTCCATGGACTTTTTGAATACAAATTAATCCTATAACTCTGAATAGCACTTTGATCTTTAGTAGAATGATGGAGAATCAAATAGAGAGAGTATCTAAATAATTTCATATTGAGAATTTGGCAGAATGATGGCACGATCTTGAAAATATGAAGTTTCATGGATATGGAATGGTGGAGAAGAAAGAGTGAAGAGAATAAGAAAGTAGTTGTTAAAAAAAAATTCGTTTTGGAAGCTTTTATATAGATGCACAACAGTCATAACCATTGGCGAAAGGTTTTTGAACGAATGGACACTTCTTTTGAAAATTGAATTTTGAATCCAACTGTCACCATGTCGACATGGGGTATCCCCTTATGTCGACATCCCTTAGTTCAAAATTATAGAGATGTTGTTTTGTAAAGACAATTGAATTTAAAACAAGTTGAAACTTCTCTGAAGCAAAGTAAAGTGTTTAAACATATTTTGAGATAGAGAATGAATATAAAACATTATTCTAAATATGTATATATAATTGATATAGACTGTCAATTATATAAGTAATATTTAAAATTAGAATAAGTTTTGATGTTTTAAAAATAGAAGTTTTTAAAATCAGAATAGAGGAATATTTCAAGGCTAAAACAAAGTTTGAAAATATTTTTGAAAACATGATTTTGAAAGCTAAAACATTTTGAAAACAGATTTAAAAATATATTGAAAAATCTATTCAAACTGAAATTACAAGAACCTTCCTACATAGCTCCTCCATAGGACTCGAGAACTTGTACAAAGTAGTTTAAATGATTTTGATTTTCGTGGGTTTGTAAGCCACTTGTCGTAGGTTTGTAAGCTACTTGTCGTGGGTTTGTAAGCCACTGGTTTCGATAGAAATTGGGTTCCATCCCAAAAGAAAATTAGAATAAAGATAAGAGTGCTATTATGAAGTTTTAACAAAATACTAGACACTTATCTTGAGATCTTGAAATCTTGATTCTCTAGAGTCTTGAATCTTGAATCTCTAATCTTCATCTTGATGCTTGAGTCTTTATACTGATCAGTCTTCGATGATACCTGCATATACTTCCTATATGCATATATATATATATATATATATATCTATATGGAAATGTTAGTATATATTTTATAAAGTAAAGTATAATAGTTATATAAGGTTGTTGTCATCAAAACATCATCAACTCAGTTCCTAACAATCTCCCCCTTTTTGATGATGACAACCTTTATTTATAAAATATTCTTACCATACCATAACTCCCCCTTACTCCATGATTTCTTCTTAAAACTACAACTCCCCCTTACTCTATGACTCCCTCTTACACCAAGCACATATATTTTTATAACTTTCTCCCCCTTTGTCAGCAACAAAAACTATTAACTACTTAAGAATTCAAGAATGATTAGTATGAACAAATAATATGTATAGAACAAGTATGAAACAATGAGTATAAGTGAACACATTTTAGTTATTACAACATATATAAGAACACACATAAACACGAAAAAAAAACAACTTAAAACAAAGAATAAAAAAGAAAGTACGCTTTAATGGCGATCCTTAACTATAAGAGACTTATGAATCGAACAATTGGGGTAGTGGAGACAAAAGTTTCCACGTTGTTCAATTATGTTTCCATTAGTATCAACAAGGATCTCACCATGCAAATAATGCTCTCGTCTATATTCATAGGGACTTCGGGTTGAGGTAAAGGTTGATCTTCCTCTTGGTCTTCTTGTGGTTCTTCTTCCTCGGATTCCATGGCTTGTGAAGAGTCTTCAATATTAATAGGATTTGTACGGTTATCCATAAGGAATTTTTGTACATTCCTAATAATATTCCCTTGCCTTTGTTGTTCTCTAGCCATCCTAAGTTGACTTACTTGAATTTCGGTCATCAATTGAAGGATATCTTTCATCTTCTCTTGCAATTTGATCACTCGAGCGTGCGTATTTCGTTGAAATGGAGCAGAATGAGGAGATGTGGGTGAAGTGGGTTCATTAGTAGAAGAGGAGGCCATTATTTTATAGTTTTAGAAGTTATTTACAGAGAATATAGTGAAGAAAGAGGAGAGAAAACGAAATAAATAGATAAATAACCAAATAACTAACTTTGGAGAGAAATTCAATTTTCAAATTTTGTTGGGTATGTCGACATCAGGGGATGGGGCATGTCGACTTGTCCTTCAGAAAAAGTGTAATTTTTATTTTGAATTTTTATTGATTATTATATTATATTATTTTATATTTCAGATTTTGAACAAATACCTAATTCTCTTCTAAATTTAGTAAAATTCTATTCGGTTAATGGTTTAGTTAATATATCAGCAATTTGTTTTTCAGTATTTACATAATCTAGAGTTATTATTTCTTTAGTTATATTATCTCTAAGAAAATGATGTCTTATATCAATATGTTTAGTTCTAGCATGATGAGTTGGACTTTTAGATAGATTTATTGCACTAGTATTATCACAATATATTGGTGATTTACTTATGTTAATTCCAAAATCTTTTAAAGTTTGTTGCATATATATGACTTGTGAACAGGCCAGAGCAGCAGATATATACTCTGCTTCAGTTGTTGACAAAGAAACAGTATTTTGTTTCTTACTGAACCAGAAAACCAGTGAATGTCCTAGAAAGTGACAAGTTCCACTTGTACTCTTTCGGTCTGATTTACAACCAGCATAATCAGCATCACAATATGATATTAAATCAAAGTATTATTTTTAGAATAAAATAAACCATAATCTAAAGTGTATTTTACATATCTTAAAATTCTTTTAACAGCTTTTAAGTGAGTTTCTTTAGGTTGTGATTGGTATCTTGCACAGAGACAAACACTATGCATAATATCAGGACGACTCGCTGTTATATAGAGTAGCGAACCAATTATTCCCCTATATAAAGTTTGATCAATATCTTTTGATTTATCTTCTTTACTTAAACCTACATTTGTTGACATTGGAGTTGGTTTCCCACTAGAGGTGCTTAAACCAAATTTATTGATTAAGTCTTTAGCATATTTTTCTTGACTTGTGAAGATTCCATTTTCTAGTTGTTTAATTTGAAGCCCTAAGAAGAAACTTAATTCTCCCATGTGACTCATTTCAAATTCTTTAGTCATTATATCTGAAAATTCTTTATTCATTATGTTATTAGTTGATCCAAAGATTATATCATCTACATATATTTGAACCAATTGAATATATTGATTATTTCTTTTAATAAAAAGTGTTGTATCTACTTTACCAATTTCAAAACCAGATTGAAGTAAATAAGATCTTAGTCTTTCATACCAGGCTCTAGGAGCTTGCTTTAGACCATATAGAGCTTTCTTTAACTTGTATACATGGTTTGGAAATTTATTATCTTCAAAAAGTGGAGTTTGTTCAACATAAACATCTTCTTTTACAAAACCATTTAGAAAAGCACTTTTAACATCCATTTGATATAATTTGAAATTAGTATAATTAGCGAAAGCAAGTAGAATTCTTATAGCTTCTAATCTTGCTACGGGGGCAAAGGTTTCATCATAGTCAATTGCTTCTTCTTGACAATAACTTTGCGCGACTAAACGAGCTTTATTTCTTACGACCTCACCGAGTTCATTCATTTTATTTTTATAAACCCATTTAGTTCCAATTATACTTTTATCCTCAGGTTTAGGAACAAGTTCTCATACATCATTTTTGGTAAATTGATTCAATTCTTCTTGCATAGCAAGAATCCATGAATCATCAGACGATGCTTCCTTTGGATTTTTAGATTCAATTGTTGATATAAAGGCTACATTACTCATACTACTTAATTGATTTCTAGTTCTTACTACAGATTCAATATTTCCTAAAACATTTTCTATAGGATGATCTTTTGACATTTTAAATCTCTTATTAGGTTGATTTATTTCACTAATAGTTTCACTAGATTGATTTAAATTTATAAAATCTTCTTCATCATCTATTTGTACAATATCTTTAATATTTTCATCAAAAGATACATGCATAGTTTCTTCAATAGTATTAGTTTTTAAATTAAAAACTCTAAATGCTTTGCTTCTATTAGAATAACCAATAAAGAATCCTTTATCAACTTTTGGTTCAAATTTATCTAAATTATCTTTTATATTAAGTATAAAACATTTACTCCCAAAGACTTTAAAATAAGCAACTATAGGTTTCTTATTATAAAGTAATTCATATGGAGTTTTATTTGTTAATGGTCTAATTAAAATTCTATTTAATATATAACAAGTTGTAGCAACTGCTTCAACCCAAAAATGTTTAGGTAAATTACTATCAGAAAGCATTGTACGAGCACACTCTTGAATCGTTCTATTCTTACGTTCTACTACTCCGTTTTGTTGTGGAGTTCTTGGAAATGAAAAGTTGTGAGTAATTCCCTTTTGAGTACAGAAATCCTCAAAATTTTCATTTTCAAATTCACCACTGTGATCACTTCGAATAGTTTTAATTTTGAAAGAATGTTGTTTTTGAATTCTTTTAGAAAAGTTTTTAAATATTTCAAAAGCATCACTTTTACGTTTTAAAAAGATTGTCCAAGTATATCTTGAATAATCATCTACTATAACAAAAACATATTTACTATGGTTAATTGATTGAACTTGAGATGGACCAAATAAATCTAAATGAAGTAATTCTAGAGGACTAGAGGTAGAAATAGCATCTTTTAATTTAAATGAACTTTTCTTAAGTTTTCCTAATTGACAAGCATCACAAATACTATCTACTTTAAAGTTTAACTTGGGTAGACCTCTAACTAAGTCAAGTTTTGATATCCTAGATAATAATTTGAAATTCAAATGGCCAAATCTTTTATGCCAAATCCAAGGGTCACTTCATACTGAGGATATAAATATTTTTCTTCCTAATACCTTCAAAAATTATATTAGACTTATCATCTTCAATGTGACATTTATCTTTTCCAAATTTAATTTTAAAACCTTTATCGCAAAGTTGACTTATACTAAGCAGATTATGTTTTAAGTTCCTAGCTAATAAAACATCAGAAATAAGTAAAGTTTTATAGTTACCGACATTGCCGACGCCAACCACATATCCTTTAGAGTTGTCACCAAAATTGACTAATCTACCATCTTGATAAGTAATGTCCTTGAGTATCTCGAGATTTCCAGTCATGTGCCTCGAACAGCCACTATCAGGTATCCATTTATCTTTCTCAATTTGCACAGTTTGTCCATTGGGTGTTGATTCGTCAAAAGCCATATAACATGTCTGTCCCTGCATAACACACCAATTAGGTAGATAACTTGATTTTTCAAAATAACTATATGCAGACTTATGATACTTTGATGAAATGCATAGATTCATAACAGTTTTAACACAATTTTCCAAAAATGGCATTTTTATATTTTTCAAGTTTCAGATTATGAAAACAATGAAAACCAATGCTCTGATACCAATTGTTAGGGATGCGGATTAAGGATCTTAAGACAGAAATAACACTAGAGGGGGGGTCAATAGTGTTTTAAAGAATATATGAACTATATGACTAAATTAAAACTTTCAACATAAACCTAAACAGAATTCTAACACAAAATGATCATAGAACATATAACAAATGCAAATAGTAAAGTAAAGAAAGTAAAAGGAAAGAACACACCGGATTTTATACTGGTTTGGAATCCTCCTACATCCAGTCCTGCACCAAGGAAATATCCTTGTACAAATTTTTATAAGCCAATATCCAAATTACAACCCTCAATTTCTAAGGCCTTGAGGAACCCTCCTATCTCTGAGTCTAGGATAAACTCTCTTGATTTACGGGACACAAGATCACCCTAATACTTCTTAATAACAATCCTTTTGAATGGATAGAGTCTATGGACTTTTTGAATACAAATTAATCCTATAACTCTGAATAGCACTTTCATCTTTAGTAGAATGATGGAGAATCAAATAGAGAATCTAAACGATTTCCTATTGAGAATTTAGCAGAATGATGGCACGATCTTGAAAATATGAAGTTTTATGGATATGGAATGGTGGACAAGAAAGAGTGAAGAAAATAAGAAAGTAGTTGTTAAAAAAATTCGTTTTGGAAGCCTTTATATAGATGCACAACAGTCATAACCATTAGCGAAAGGTTTTCGAATGAATGGACACTTATTTTGAAAATTGAATTTTGAATCCAACTGTCACCATGTCGACATGGGGTATCCCCTTATGTCGACATCCCTTAGTTCAAAATTATAGGGATGTTGTTTTGTAAAGACAATTGAATTTAAAACAAGTTGAAACTTCTCTGAAGCAAAGTAAAGTGTTTAAACAATATTTTGAGATAGAGAATGAATATAAAACATTATTTAAATATGTATATATAATTGATATAGACTGTCAATTATATAAGTAATATTTAAAATTAGAATAAGTTTTGATGTTTTAAAAATAGAAGTTTTTAAAATCAGAATAGAGGAATATTTCAAGGCTAAAACAAAGTTTGAAAATATTTTTGAAAACATGATTTTGAAAGCTAAAACATTTTGA
Organism: Allium cepa; assembly: GCA_030765085.1. Taxonomy (NCBI): domain Eukaryota; kingdom Viridiplantae; phylum Streptophyta; class Magnoliopsida; order Asparagales; family Amaryllidaceae; genus Allium; species Allium cepa. The sequence continues at coordinate 1,026,491,758 of CM060935.1, read as the reverse complement.
AAACAGATTTAAAAATATATTGAAAAATCCATTCAAACTGAAATTGCAAGAACCTTCCTATAGAGCTCCTCCATAGGACTCGAGAACTTGTACAAAGTAGTTTAAATGATTTTGATTTTCGTGGGTTTGTAAGCCACTTGTCGTAGATTTGTAAGCTACTTGTCGTGGGTTTGTAAGCCACTGGTTTCGATAGAAATTGGATTCCAACCCAAAAGAAAATTAGAAGAAAGATGAGAGTGCTATTATGAAGTTTTAACAAAATACTAGACACTTATCTTGAGATCTTGAAATCTTGATTCTCTAGAGTCTTGAATCTTGAATCTCTAATCTTCATCTTGATGCTTGAGTCTTTATACCGATCAGTCTTCGATGATATCTGCATATACTTCCTATATACATTCATATATATATATATATATATATATATATATATATATGGAAATGTTAGTATATATTTTATAAAGTAAAGTATAATAGCTATATAAGGTTGTTGTCATCAAAACATCATCAACTCAGTTCCTAACACTACCGCCCACCTCGAGCCACACCCCCAAATCAAAGAAATCAAAAGTGGCCACCGAATCAATCCAAAAATCAAAGTATAATATCGAAGGGATGTGTCCGATCAAAGGTGCTACCTCATTAGCCCGTCGATCGCTCCTGTTTTAGCCACCTTATGCCAACTCACGGGAGTCGGGTCCACGTATTTATCTCAAAGAAAACACCGCCACTATCCTACATCGTTCTGGAATCTCCACCGCGTACACGATTGTTAAAGTGGTATTCGGAGTTGGTAGAGAGTATGACTGTAACAGCCCAAATTTTTAACAAGTATTTTTCACTTGTATTTTAAAAACTTTGGGGTTTATTATATAAAAATCTAAATTTTAAAGTGATTAAAAATAAAAATAAAAACAATTGACCAAATTTTTAATTAAATAATAAGATCTCTGAAATTTTGACATGGTTAAGTATTAACTTTAATTTGGAAATTTGGGTTTTTGTCGAAGATGGTAAATAACTTAATTTCTAGCAAAATCAAGTTTTAATTAAGAAAATATTAATAGCTTAGGTGGTTAAGACATCTGGGCTATTCACAACAGGTCACGAGGTCGAGTCTCAGCACGGTCAGAATTTCGAATTCTTTTTAGTGTATAAATGAACTGGGTAATCATGCGTTAAAAAGGGCGCCTAAATTTAGGGAATAAATACCGTATATATATATATATATATAAGAAAACGTATAGAATTTTAATCTGTTATTTCGGTATATTTTGGGCATAAAATATTATGGCTATGGTACACATTCTTAAAAATATGACCTTAGTGTAAATGAGTAAATTTATCAGTGGCATGTGTTTTTAGAGGGAAGGAATATTCTAGCGTTCAAATCAAATATGTTGCCTCTAAATTCAACGCATTACTTTAAAAATTTGATTTCCATAGATTTTTTTCCATTCAACAAAATTTATTTCTTGCATTTTTCAAAACACAATTTTCTCCTAAATCTCAGTCATGCGCAGTATCCATTCTCCTATCTGCTTGCCTATTTCATATGCATTTTTCTCTTCACTCATATCTCTTACGTTATTTTTCTCTTTCCAATAAAATTTACTTCCCAATTTATATATATTTTAATTTGATCAAATCATTTCCAAAATTCTAAATAATAAATGAAAGTTTCACTTTGTTTAAGGATAACTTAAAATGGGAATTTTAATATAAAAAAAAATGGTATTTATACTTTAAAAATCAAAATAAATTTCAAATACATTTCAATATCATAATATCCTTTCAAACATCATTTATTTAAACATCAGTCATTTCATTTAATATAAAATACCATTTAAATCTATTCAATTTATTTAGGAATTAATTGCCTTTCAACTCACATTTAAAAGTTAAATTCTTCCGTTTAAACCATTTAAAGTCAATTCCTTATTCTTATTTATTCATATTATATTCCAAAATTTAAGCTCTTTTTTTTTCCAAAGATTATTTCCATAAATTTTATTAAAACAATCAAAATTCAGTTTCCGTAGCACTTATAAAATGCTACCTAAAGTTATAGGTTAAAACAGTCTATTTACAAAAGACAGCATTCAAGTGCTGTAATAGATTATTAACTTAACAATTAAGTTTAAATTCCCAAATATAACTTATTATCAAAATTTTACTTAACTGAAATCTTACTTTTAACAAAAATTCCGAATTTCCCAAAATAAGTTATATTCCAAAATTTTATTTAAACATTTATTTATTTAACATTTTTGACTTATTCAAAAATTATTACAAACTTTATAAAATCTTTAAATACATTTAAAACAGAATATTATAAACTTCCATTTAAAATAATTTTAAAATATTTCAGAAAAATATTATATAAGCCACGGGTCTGTATATAGTTTTCTAGCCTAGGTCAAGTGATACGGATTTATATCATTTCAATCCGCAATTTACAAAACCCCGGGTTATATCATTTCAAACCCGCAATCCCAAGTTAACAAATAAATAATTAAACAATTAAATAAATGAACAAATGATTATCGTTCAGGCCTATCATTTCAGCCTATAACGATCTCAAATTTACAGGGAACTTACAGTGATGATTTAATCAGTAAATAAGAATTACATAGTATAACTGCAATAATATTACAATAGATAAACAAATGATGAGGTGTCAATTTAAAATGGGGTTTAACATCATACGTTATATCACAGGCAGATAAAATTTAATAAATAATTTACAAATACACTTGTGATAAATCACGAATATATAGGTATGTTTATCTGGTGAGAATTACTCACCTGAATGCTGCAGAAAAATTTGATTCAAAACGAAAATCCTGAAATAAGAGTATAGAAAGCATGATCAATTCATAGCGGAAGCAACGACTTGATCAAAATCTAGAAGAAAATCCAAATAAAACCAATACGCAACTTCAATTTACGGTTAAAGCAAATATTTTGAAACAACTGGAACGAATGGAGTAAAAGAAATTTTGGTTCAACTTTTGCTCGACTGCCTCACCCCACATCCCGACCCCAACTTCATAGGCTTGGCAATACTATTTATTATTATTATTATTTATATTTTTTTTTCTAACGGCATGTCCAACTTATCTAGTTTGAAAAATATGTATTTACACAAAACTTGCGTCTCTGCCTAATGCAAACTCTCTCTATTCATAAATACAATACGTCTCTGCCACTTTAATTTCAAAACATGCACACATGCACCTAAACACGCTACTTCATAAACCATATACGTGTACTCTGCACTCCTATTCTCTTTCTCTACCAAATATCAATTTTCTTTTTCAACACGTGAACTAGATTTGCAAAATTATAAACACTTTGGAAAAAATATGCAGGCAGCACTTATGCTGGTATCACGCAACTACTATATCACAAAGTATTCAGATGGCTCCAAATATATTCCCATTTGCTAACTCACATCACTATGACTCACGCATCTATGACATATGTTCAAAAATGATATTGCACTGCTTCCTAGTTCAACACGCTCAGCCCAAAATTTAAGAAAAAAAACTAAATGCATGCTTCACGTATCTACAATATATGCACGGCCCTGCCTATTCACGCATCTGTGATTGAGATTTCCAACCAAAACGTATTGTTTTCAAAATCGTGCTTCCCTTTCACGCAAATATCATCTGGAAAGAAATCAAACTTGCTTTCCTTGCGCGTGACATATCAGTGAAATTTATTTCCATTAACATCTTTGTCATTTGCCTCCTTATAGAGATTTGATTTAAAAACTTTCACAAATAAATTTTATTCCACTTGCCATTCATTCCTCTCAATCAAATATAATTGCTTGCCTTCTAAAATTCAATCAATCAGAAAATTAAATTCTTACCATTTTCTCTCCGTGACATAAATCAACGCATGCATTCAAATCTGTCCTTGAAGTAGCATCCAAAGCAAATTAATACTTGCTGATTCTTTGTATATAAATCTCTCAGATTATATAAATCACGCAACTATTAATTGGGGAGAGAATAAAAAGAGATAACGTTGAAATCAAATTTTTCGTATATCTGGCAATAAAATCACGCATATATCATCTGAGAGAAAATCAATTTGCCTTCCTTTGCGCGTGACATAAAATTTTATTCTTTTAACATTTTTGGCATTTGCCTCTTACCATTTATTTCTTGCGCATGTCCCTGTATTCATTTTTATTCACGCAGACTTATCCATTCTAACAAACCAAACTGGGAAGTAAATCACGCAAGCCTTATCCACAAAAAAAAATCAACACTTCCATTTTTATTTAGTACGAAATTCACTGCTATCTCAATCAAATTTGCGTAGACTGGGAATCATAAATCTTATCGAGATAACTTGCCTTGATTTTTCACGTGTATATTTTACTTTCTTGCATACAAAGCAACTCCTCTTTATAAATACATAGTCTCGTCCAAAACTTTCCTCTGCATCTCATAGTTTAACCTTCTTCTTCTTTTGTGCTGAAGCCTCTATCAGATAATGGTTTTACCTTTTCTTTTCTTCTTCCAGTTTTCCATTTCTTCTTCTTGTTGTTCTCTGTTTCCCTTTTGCCTTGCTCGGCTGCTTCTCTATCACGACACGTCCCTCTAAGTTTTCATAACTGAGCATATAAATTTCATCAACTAATATCTAGAGCATACCCTCACCTCAAACACAACATATTTGCACACATACATGTCAGTTTCGTGAATAGGCAGGGCGGTGCATATATTGTAGATACGTGAAGCATGCATTTAGTTTTTTTTCTTAAATTTTGGGCTGAGCGTGTTGAACTAGGAAGCAGTGCAATATCATTTTTAAACATATATCATAGATGCGTGAGTCATAGTGATGTGAGTTAGCAAATGGGAATATATTTGGAGCCATCTGAATACTTTGTGATATAGTAGTTGCGTGCGTATGTCATGCATAAGTGCTGCCTGCATATTTTTTCCAAAGTGTTTATAATTTTGCAAATCTAGTTCACGTGTTGAAAAAGAAAATTGATATTTGGTAGAGAAAGAGAATAGGAGTGCAAAGTACACGTATATGGTTTATAAAGTAGCGTGTTTAGGTGCATGTGTGCATGTTTTGAAATTAAAGTGGCAGAGACGTATTGTATTTATGAATAGAGAGAGTTTGCATTAGGCAGAGACGTAAGTTTTGTGTAAATACATATTTTTCAAACTAGATAAGTTGGACATGCCGTTAGAAAAAAAAAATATATAAATATTAATAATAATAAATAGTATTTCCAAGCCTATGAAGTTGGGGTCGGGATGTGGGGTGAGGCAGTCGGGCAAAAGTTGAACCAAAATTTCTTTTACTCCATTCATTCCAGTTGTTTCAAAATATTTGCTTTAACCGTAAATTGAAGTCGCGTATTAGTTTTATTTGGATTTTCTTCTAGATTTTGATCAAGTCGTTGCTTCCGCTATGAATTGATCGTGCTTTCTATACTCTTATTTCGGGATTTTCGTTTTGAATCAAATTTTTCTGCAGCATTCAGGTGAGTAATTCTCACCAGACAAACATACCTATATATTCGTGATTTATCACAAGTGTATTTGTAAATTATTTATTAAATTTTATCTGCCTGTGATATAACGTATGATGTTAAACCCCATTTTAAATTGACACCTCATCAGTTGTTTATCTATTGTAATATTATTGCAGTTATACTATGTAATTCTTATTTACTGATTAAATCATCACTGTAAGTTCCCTGTAAATTTGAGATCGTTATAGGCTGAAATGATAGGCCTGAACGATAATCAATTGTTCATTTATTTAATTGTTTAATTATTTATTTGTTAACTTGGGATTGCGGGTTTGAAATGATATAACCCGGGGTTTTGTAACTTGCGGATTGAAATGATATAAATCCGTATCACTTGACCTAGGCTAGAAAACTATATACAGACCCGTGGCTTATATAATATTTTTCTGAAATATTTTAAAATTATTTTAAATGGAAGTTTATAATATTCTGTTTTAAATGTATTTAAAGATTTTATAAAGTTTGTAATAATTTTTGAATAAGTCAAAAATGTTAAATAAATAAATGTTTAAATAAAATTTTGGAATATAACTTATTTTGGGAAATTCGGAATTTTTGTTAAAAGTAAGATTTCAGTTAAGTAAAATTTTGATAATAAGTTATATTTGGGAATTTAAACTTAATTGTTAAGTTAATAATCTATTACAGCACTTGAATGCTGTCTTTTGTAAATAGACTGTTTTAACCTATAACTTTAGGTAGCATTTTATAAGTGCTACGGAAACTGAATTTTGATTGTTTTAATAAAATTTATGGAAATAATCTTTGGAAAAAAAAGAGCTTAAATTTTGGAATATAATATGAATAAATAAGAATAAGGAATTGACTTTAAATGGTTTAAACGGAAGAATTTAACTTTTAAATGTGAGTTGAAAGACAATTAATTCCTAAATAAATTGAATAGATTTAAATGGTATTTTATATTAAATGAAATGACTGATGTTTAAATAAATGATGTTTGAAAGGATATTATGATATTGAAATGTATTTGAAATTTATTTTGATTTTTAAAGTATAAATACCATTTTTTTTAAAGTTGTAACCACGGGTTATAATAACGTTTGGTTGTTAAAGAGACCGGGATCGGATATCTGGCATACTCTCTGTCGATACCGAAAACCACTTTGACAGCCGTGTACGCGGTGGAGATTCCAGAATGAAGTAGGATGGTGGTGACGTTTTCTTGAGGTAAATACGTGGACCCGACTCCCGTGAGTTGGCATAAGGTGGCTAAAACAGGAGCGATTGACGGATTAATGAGGTAGCACCTCTGATCGGACGCACTTCTTCGTATGCCATTCTATTACTTTCGTGATTGTTTTGGTGCGCACCTTTGATTTGGGAGTGTTGTTCGAGGTGGCCGGTAGCTGCGCGCTACGCGTTTCCATCGGTCCGGAAGCGTAATTGGTATATCTACCCTGGCATTGCCTAGTTGTGCCGTGTCACCTACCATAGCGAGCCTTATACGATTTTGGTTTTGTACCATACCTATGGAGTGCCCTCTGACGACGCCTAGTACGGGGGAGATTACGGTACTGTATAGACTATGGGAATATATTATGTGTTAAGGGCTATATGGGTAACCCCTTAACGCTATTTAAAAGTAAGTTTATTTTACAAATAGACACTATTATAATAGCGATGTATTACTACATAGTAAATAGTTTAACAGATCCTTAGAGGATGGACGGTCCCAAGCATCCTTTAAGTTACTTGCCTTATATTACAGTGCACTTGAATTAGCTTACACTATATAAGTATGTATGTCCTGACTCGAGTGTTTATGTTTTATTTTACGCTCGGGTCAGCCTGAGTTGCAGTTCAGTTTTCATCCCGGAGCTAGGATTTCTGTAGATCACTTTCAAGCTGCTGGCAAACTTCCCTTCCAATTCTTTATCTAAATTTATGAAATCAAGACCAGTGGACATTTGGATTGTTCTACTGATGATTTAAAACTATATTTGGATTAAAGACTATGTAATTTTTATTTGATTGAGACTATTTATAGTGGCTTCATGAACCACTAAGTATTTTTAAATTCCGCTGCGAGTATTCTGATTCTGTGTCTGTGATTCTGTGATTAATTATTTACTGCATATTCTGAGTTTTGCCAAATTTATTTTTACAACGCGGTATTTTGAACAATTCAAGTCCGACATGTGCGGATGCGAATGGTTAAAAATACCGGGTCGTTACAGTTGGTATCAGAGCTTTGGCTCTAGGCAAAACTTAGAATGTATGGTAAATTTGATTTACAGAATCACTTTCATTTGAGCTTGAATCTCTTCCTTTTGATTCGATTTCCTTTGAATTTTGGAACGTTCCCTACGGTTCCAAAGTTCATTCGTGTCCCTCATTCATCTTCTTTCGATTTCTGGAGTATCCCATAAGTCCATTTCGGATGATCTTTATAGTGAATTCGCGGTCTCGCTAATATTCTAATAAAGGGGTGAAACTCCTTTACAATTAGCATTGATTCACCAAAGATTTATATTTAACCTCGGTTTAGATGCTAGTATCTTTGGTTATTTCGAACTCTATCTCTTCGGATCGTATGGAAAATCTACATTCGATCTGACTCTTTAAGTCACGGTTGACCAGGTTAAGGTTGCCCACGATTTATATAAACTTATCTAGTTCCTTGTTCTGTTATGTAATCATCGGATCTTCTGATTCCAATTTATCTTTAAATCAAAATTCTCTTTGATTTAAACCATCAAATTTGAATCTCTATCCTTGTTTTGAAAAATTTATTCCTATATTTGGGAAAAATCTAATATTATATATAAGTATAATTTTCAGAATTTTATAATTAATTTAACTAGTTGTCAAGAGATAATAGTGTTTGATTTTATTTATGGTTTTGTAAACCATTGGTTTTGTCTTATATAAATAATTGAACTATAAAACATGGGTATAAATTTATTTGGAAACAGAAATGGATTTAAAACAAGAATTTAAGAATTTAATTTCTGATAGTTTCAACCCTTGTGTTTAAAGTCTTAAAAGGATATATTATTATTTAAATTATTTTCGAATATAAATTTGTTTCCAAAGAATTTTAAAGGACTTAAAATCAGTGCTCTTCTCTTTGTCGCTAGGAAATAATTTCGGTAATGACAGCAACATCATCGACATTCATTTTCGAGTTTCGAAGTGAAAAGACCATTCTGTAGTCTTGCTACAGTGTTACCTTGAGAATTTAATTGATTTGAATCTCTAAATATGACTTGATTTATAATATATAGATATATATGATTTAAATTTGATTTGACATATTACGTACATATATTTATTTGGGTTTTAATTCTTAAATTTTATCTCGAGGAATAAAAAAAAATCAAAATTTTGAATAAATAATTCCAACTTGAGATAATTGAATTTGAAAGTTTTATTTGTATAATACTCAATTTCATTTCAATATAACCTACCTTGATTTTCAGAAGTTAACAATGTAATTGGATAATATACAATATAAAAAGATTTATAAATAAAATTTGAGTGGTTATAATAAATGTTATGCACTTAAACTCTAGTTATAAAAAGATTAACAGAGGAAAATAATATTAAAGGGTAATGGAATAATTTTTAATATTAAATGATGTTAAGGAACTAAGAATAAATTTAAACAGTTGTAATAAGTGTAAACATATTTGACATAGATGAGAAAATTATATTGAGAGAAATAAATTTAATTATAGTTTGGAATAAAGAAGAAACTAAATGGGGAATTTAGTTTATTTTGGGAAATGGTAAATTTACTTTAACAATTAAGTTAAATTACCATTTCAAATTTGGATTAAAATTAAACATTTTAAATTAGAATGTTATAATACCTTGTGTAAAATTTGGATAAAAAAAATGAATGATTTTTTTGTAAGTGTAGGGATATTATACAAGTAAATATGTAAATAAATAAATGTTAAAATTAAAAGTATAAATAGATGAAATCAATGATTAATTTAAAATTGAATTTTTATTGTTTAGATTAATGATTCTAATTTAAGTTTCAATTTAGTTTTCTTTCAGGTTGTTTCTATTCCCCTACCTTCTTCCTTTTCGAGGACGAAAAGTTCTGAGTGGGGGAGAGTGTAACAGCCCAAATTTTTAACAAGTACTTTTCACTTGTATTTTAAAAACTTTGGGGTTTATTATATAAAAATCTAAATTTTAAAGTGATTAAAAATAAAAATAAAAACAATTGACCAAATTTTTAATTAAATAATAAGATCTCTGAAATTTTGACATGGTTAAGTATTAACTTTAATTTGGAAATTTGGGTTTTTGTCGAAGATGGTAAATAACTTAATTTCTAGAAAAATCAAGTTTTAATTAAGAAAACATTAATAGCTTAGGTGGTTAAGACATCTGGGCTATTCACGACAGGTCACGAGTTCAAGTCTTAGCACGGTCAGAATTTCAAATTTTTTTCAGTGTATAAATGAACTGGGTAATTACGCGTTAAAAAGGACGCCTAAATTTAGGGAATAAATACCGTGTATATATATATATATATATATATATATATATAAGAAAACATATAGAATTTTAATCCGTTATTTCGGTATATTTTGGGCATAAAATATTATGGCTATGATACACATTCTTAAAAATATGACCTTAGTGTAAATGAGTAAATTTATCAGTGGCATGTGTTTTTAGAGGGAAGGAATATTCTAGCGTTCAAATCAAATATGTTGCCTCTAAATTCAACGCATTACTTTAAAAATTTGATTTCCATAGATTTTTTTCCATTCAACAAAATTTATTTCTTGCATTTTTCAAAACACAATTTTCTCCTAAATCTCAGTCATGCGCAGTATCCATTCTCCTATCTGCTTGCCTATTTCATATGCGTTTTTCTCTTCACTCATATCTCTTACGTTATTTTTCTCTTTCCAGTAAAATTTACTTCCCAATTTATATATATTTTAATTTGATCAAATCATTTCCAAAATGCTAAATAATAAATGAAAGTTTCACTTTGTTTAAGGATAACTCTAAATGGGAATTTTAATAAATATAAAAAAAATAGATTATATACTTGCTTTAAAAATTTTGTAATATTTGGTCCATTGGGATAATAGATCGCCTTTTTATGGTAATAAGAGTCAGAGAGAGATGTAACCAAAGTTTTATCTTTTTAATTTAGTAATAAATGTTAAGAATTTATAGCATATTAATAGACTGTTAACTTTCGCATTTAAAAAGGGCATGCATTGTAATGATATAAGTAACGTAAAAATGTATAAATTAAAAACGTTACTTTTGTATAAATTTTTGGGTGTATTGTAATGCGTCAGTTTGGCGTATTTTGAAAAAAATTATATTTCAATATCTATATGGATTAATAAATCAGTTAGGAGATTTCCAACCAAAACGTATTGTTTTCAAAATCGTGCTTCCCTTTCACGCAAATATCATCTGGAAAGAAATCAAACTTGCTTTCCTTGCGCGTGACATATCAGTGAAATTTATTTCCATTAACATCTTTGTCATTTGCCTCCTTATAGAGATTTGATTTAAAAACTTTCACAAATAAATTTTATTCCACTTGCCATTCATTCCTCTCAATCAAATATAATTGCTTGCCTTCTAAAATTCAATCAATCAGAAAATTAAATTCTTACCATTTTCTCTCCGTGACATAAATCAACGCATGCATTCAAATCTGTCCTTGAAGTAGCATCCAAAGCAAATTAATACTTGCTGATTCTTTGTATATAAATCTCTCAGATTATATAAATCACGCAACTATTAATTGGGGAGAGAATAAAAAGAGATAACGTTGAAATCAAATTTTTCGTATATCTGGCAATAAAATCACGCATATATCATCTGAGAGAAAATCAATTTGCCTTCCTTTGCGCGTGACATAAAATTTTATTCTTTTAACATTTTTGGCATTTGCCTCTTACCATTTATTTCTTGCGCATGTCCCTGTATTCATTTTTATTCACGCAGACTTATCCATTCTAACAAACCAAACTGGGAAGTAAATCACGCAAGCCTTATCCACAAAAAAAATCAACACTTCCATTTTTATTTAGTACGAAATTCACTGCTATCTCAATCAAATTTGCGTAGACTGGGAATCATAAATCTTATCGAGATAACTTGCCTTGATTTTTCACGTGTATATTTTACTTTCTTGCATACAAAGCAACTCCTCTTTATAAATACATAGTCTCGTCCAAAACTTTCCTCTGCATCTCATAGTTTAACCTTCTTCTTCTTTTGTGCTGAAGCCTCTATCAGATAATGGTTTTACCTTTTCTTTTCTTCTTCCAGTTTTCCATTTCTTCTTCTTGTTGTTCTCTGTTTCCCTTTTGCCTTGCTCGGCTGCTTCTCTATCACGGCACGTCCCTCTAAGTTTTCATAACCGAGCATATAAATTTCATCAACTAATATCTAGAGCATACCCTCACCTCAAACACAACATATTTGCACACATACATGTCAGTTTCGTGAATAGGCAGGGCCGTGCATATATTGTAGATACGTGAAGCATGCATTTAGTTTTTTTTCTTAAATTTTGGGTTGAGCGTGTTGAACTAGGAAGCAGTGCAATATCATTTTTAAACATATATCATAGATGCGTGAGTCATAGTGATGTGAGTTAGCAAATGAGAATATATTTGGAGCCATCTGAATACTTTGTGATATAGTAGTTGCGTGTGCCATGCATAAGTGCTGCCTGCATATTTTTTCCAAAGTGTTTATAATTTTGCAAATCTAGTTCACGTGTTGAAAAAGAAAATTGATATTTGGTAGAGAAAGAGAATAGGAGTGCAGAGTACACATATATGGTTTATGAAGTAGCGTGTTTAGGTGCATGTGTGCATGTTTTGAAATTAAAGTGGCAGGGACGTATTGTATTTATGAATAGAGAGAGTTTGCATTAGGCAGAGACGCAAGTTTTGTGTAAATACATATTTTTCAAACTAGATAAGTTGGACATGCCGTTAGAAAATAATAATAATAATAATAATAATAAATAGTATTGCCAAGCCTATGAAGTTGGGGTCGGGATGTGGGGTGAGGCAGTCGAGCAAAAGTTGAACCAAAATTTCTTTTACTCCATTCGTTCCAGTTGTTTCAAAATATTTGCTTTAACCGTAAATTGAAGTCGCGTATTGGTTTTATTTGGATTTTCTTCTAGATTTTGATCAAGTCGTTGCTTCCGCTATGAATTGATCGTGCTTTCTATACTCTTATTTCGAGATTTTCATTTTGAATCAAATTTTTCTGCAGCATTCAGGTGAGTAATTCTCTCCAGACAAACATACCTATATATTCGTGATTTATCACAAGTGTATTTGTAAATTATTTATTAAATTTTATCTGCCTATGATATAACGTATGATGTTAAACCCCATTTTAAATAGACACCTCATCAGTTGTTTATCTATTGTAATATTATTGCAGTTATACTATGTAATTCTTATTTACTGATTAAATCATCACTGTAAGTTCCCTGTAAATTTGAGATCGTTATAGGCTGAAATGATAGGCCTGAACGATAATCATTTGTTCATTTATTTAATTGTTTAATTATTTATTTGTTAACTTGGGATTGCGGGTTTGAAATGATATAACCCGGGGTTTTGTAAATTGCGGATTGAAATGATATAAATCCGTATCACTTGACCTAGGCTAGAAAACTATATACAGACCCGTGGCTTATATAATATTTTTCTGAAATATTTTAAAATTATTTTAAATGGAAGTTTATAATATTCTGTTTTAAATGTATTTAAAATTTTTATAAAGTTTGTAATAATTTTTGAATAAGTCAAAAATGTTAAATAAATAAATGTTTAAATAAAATTTTGGAATATAACTTATTTTGGGAAATTCGGAATTTTTGTTAAAAGTAAGATTTCAGTTAAGTAAAATTTTGATAATAAGTTATATTTGGGAATTTAAACTTAATTGTTAAGTTAATAATCTATTACAGCACTTGAATGCTGTCTTTTGTAAATAGACTGTTTTAACCTATAACTTTAGGTAGCATTTTATAAGTGCTACGGAAACTGAATTTTGATTGTTTTAATAAAATTTATGGAAATAATCTTTGGAAAAAAAAGAGCTTAAATTTTGGAATATAATATGAATAAATAAGAATAAGGAATTGACTTTAAATGGTTTAAACAGAAGAATTTAACTTTTAAATGTGAGTTGAAAGGCAATTAATTCCTAAATAAATTGAATAGATTTAAATGGTATTTTATATTAAATGAAATGACTGATGTTTAAATAAATGATGTTTGAAAGGATATTATGATATTGAAATGTATTTGAAATTTATTTTGATTTTTAAAGTATAAATACCATTTTTTTTAAAGTTGTAACCACGGGTTATAATAACGTTTGGTTGTTAAAGAGGCCGGGATCGGATATCTGGCATACTCTCTGTCGATACCGAAAAACCACTTTGACAACCGTGTACGCGGTGGAGATTCCAGAATGAAGTAGGATGGTGGTGACGTTTTCTTGAGGTAAATACGTGGGCCCGACTCCCGTGAGTTGGCATAAGGTGGCTAAAACAGGAGCGATTGACGGATTAATGAGGTAGCACCTCTGATCGGACGCACTTCTTCGTATGCCATTCTATTACTTTTGTGATTGTTTTGGTGCGCACCTTTGATTTGGGAGTGTTGTTCGAGGTGGGCGGTAGCTGCGCGCTACGCGTTTCCATCGGTCCGGAAGCGTAATTGGTATATCTACCCTGGCATTGCCTAGTTGTGCCGTGTCACCTACCATAGCGAACCTTATACGATTTTGGTTTTGTACCATACCTATGGAGTGCCCTCTGACGACGCCTAGTACGGGGGAGATTACGGTACTGTATAGACTATGAGAATATATTATGTGTTAAGGGCTATATGGGTAACCCCTTAACGCTATTTAAAAGTAAGTTTATTTTACAAATAGACACTATTATAATAGCGATGTATTACTACATAGTAAATAGTTTAACGGATCCTTAGAGGATGGACGGTCCCAAGCATCCTTTAAGTTACTTGCCTTATATTACAGTACACTTGAATTAGCTTACACCATATAAGTATGTATGTCCTGACTCGAGTGTTTATGTTTTATTTTACGCTCGGGTCAGCCTGAGTTGCAGTTCAGTTTTCATCCCGGAGCTAGGATTTCTGTAGATCACTTTCAAGCTGCTGGCAAACTTCCCTTCCAGTTCTTTATCTAAATTTATGAAATCAAGACTAGTGGACATTTGGATTGTTCTACTGATGACTTAAAACTATATTTGGATTAAAGACTATGTAATTTTTATTTGATTGAGACTATTTTTAGTGGCTTCATGAACCACTAAGTATTTTTAAATTCCGCTACGAGTATTCTGATTCTGTGTCTGTGATTCTGTGATTAATTATTTACTGCATATTCTGAGTTTTGCCAAATTTATTTTTACAACGCGCTATTTTGAACAATTCAAGTCCGACATGTGCGGATGCGAATGGTTGAAAATACCGGGTCGTTACAATGACAATTTCCGATCCCGGTCTCTTTAACAACCCAACGTTATTATAACACCGCGGTCATTTCAAAATAATTTATACTTCAAAACCAGGATATAATATTTATATCAAAACCATATAAATACGATATCATTTCGAATTTAAAAACCAAATCAATATGATATCCCTTTTATTTCAAATCAATATAATATCATTTTGTTTCAAATATATCCCCTTTTTAAAAATCATAGCACTTCCAAATTTTATACTTCAAAACCAAACATTTGAAATTTTAAAACCTTTAAAACATAATGCTATGAAATTCATAACTTTGAAACATTTCAATTTCTATAAACATTTCTATTTCAATATATTTCAAGGCTTTAAATATTCCAAAATTTCAAAACTAAATTTGATAATTTCGGTTCAACAATTTAATTTCCTATTATTTAGTTTTGAAATATTTTATATAATAAACCCTTATTATTTAAATAAAACTCAAATTTCAAATAACTAGATATTGCCTTCAATTCGTTATACTTGAAATAATCATTTAATTCACCTAGACCCAAAAATCAAGTTATCATAATTATAACTTTTAAAATTCCAATTTAATAAATTTCACATCAACCCTGTTGGTTTAATCCTTAAATAAATTCAATTTCATGAAATCTCAAATTTATCTAAATTTCAAATCAAATTTATTTTGAGTAAAATACTTAAATAATTTAATTCACATCCATTTCATATTTTATCTTCCAAATCTTAATTTATTTAAATCATTATAACCTCTATATAAAAATATGATTTAAATACTTAACCATATTTATTTTAATAAATCAAACTCCATTTTTTTAGCTTATTGTCATTAAACAGATTTATACATAGCTTAAATACATGAATTTAACTATATATAAAATATTTTTATATAATATCAAAAAGAATCAATATTTATTTAAATCGTATAATTCTATCCAAAACCATAGAAATCATTTTCAAAATATTTATATATATATAGACCGACGGTGTCTGTATATAATTTTGTATTCTATGGTTAAGTGATAGAGATATTTATCCTTTCAATCCGTAATTTAAAAATAAAATAACGGTTATATATCATTTCAAACTGCAATCTCGAATGAAATAAAGTGCATAACAAATTTGCAGTTTAAACAATATGAAATACAACATCCATTCATCCAATAACAATCATCAACCATTTATTACAATCATCATCCAAATTAAACAATAACATCAATATAGAGCATATAATAAATACAGGTAATTACTGACAGTTTATATTCAATAATAAATTAAACAATCTATCTAACTGACAGTTTATATGCAATAATAAATTAAATAACAGTTTAATTTAAATAAATGCAATTAACCGAGACGATGATTTAAAAATATACAAACAGTCATAAATAAATCCAAAATCACAACATAAATTAAATTTAACAAACATAAGAAAATTTAGAAGTTGTGAGTGGGTTAACACTCACATTTTGAATTTAAACCCAAAATTTGAGTAGTCTCATAATTCATCCAAACCAGCGCCAAAATTTCCGGAATTCCAATACGAACCTAGCGGAGCAATCCGCGCGTAAAACCGATTTCATATCTAAAAGTTATAGATTAGAACAATTGAACTACAACGTTTAAATAAAAAAATAAAATAAAACAAAACCACTCACATTCGTTTCAGCCACATCACGCACGAAAATCATGCGCAAGAACCCTAGCACGCTCCTTCGTTCCAAACAGCTGAAGCCACCGCTCTTCAATGAATTGCCACTGACGAACCATACACCTCCGACGTGATCGAACGCCTCCATCGTGTCGCTCCCTCGAAGCCGCTCCTGCCAATACCAACGACGCAACCCCCGGCCCCACCATGCGACAGCGATGCCGCCGCGATTCTCGTCCAAATTGAGTTGATTTCTGGCATCAATAGCACGAAGAACCGTACAGATCTCCTTCCCTCGACGTCCTCTTCGATGCTACGCTGCCTGTTCATCAGATCGACGATCTACCATCCAATCGAATAACCATCAACGGACGACCAAGACAATTTCTCCGATTCTCGGACAAACAATGAATCAAATTGAAAAACGAATCACAGATTTGAGATGCGCTCTTCGAGAGCTTCGATATATAATTTTTCTGAATTTTTTTGAGGTGTTTGAAATTTCAATTTGATTTTTGAATTGCAATTGGATCTAGAACTGTCTGCCTTTGAAGTAAGGAGGTGAAAATGAATTGTATGTACAGAAAATTTACAATAAGGAACAAATAGGGTTTATAACATGGTGTTTATAGACAAAGCTGTAGTAGAACAGATGGACCCGATTTATAAACGCGCTGAACGATGAATGACCCAAAAAGCCCGTTCTGACTGCGGAACGAAATTGGGTCAACCCATATACCAAAATAGATGTTTTAAGATATTTTAAACGCAATGGAAAAGGTTTCAAGTCCAAATTCCATCGTATGAAGAAGTTACGCTAAAATAAATTTATTTCAAATTGATTTCAATTGATTTCAATTTCATCGATTTCAAGGCGTTTCACGTTCGTACGATCAAATGACAAGTTTGATCGCTACGGAACTTGAAATCCTACAATAATTCACCGTTACGGATTCGATGAAACTTGTTTCATCGAAATCCGAGTCAGTGGCCAAACTGGCTATTTTTACATTAATTAAATAATTTAAAAATTAATTAATTAAATCAAACTTTCAATTTCAATTCTATAATTGACGATTCTTATCATTTTAATTTTTTAAACAATTTCAGTAATTTAAATAAATTCATATGTCACTTTAATGTCTATTCAATCATCAATTTCAGCGTTACACTTTCAGTTTCATTATATTCAGAAATTATAAATTAAATTTTCAATAATTCCATTTAATTGACTTTTCATTCTATTATCCAATCTATTAGTATCAAGTAGAAGAAATTAACATTGGATTCATACTCTATTACGTAAATATCTCCAAATTTCATCTAAATTTATATTTATATAATATTTAAATATTTAATTTCATTTAATTGCAATAAACCCAATTTCCAAAATTTTAAATTCAAATAAATAAATAAATGTTGATTCCCACTCTTATTATTCAAACGATCATTATCCTATAAACATATTTAAATTTGTTTACGTTTCATTACACTAATACTTCCAATTTCACCTTTACTTATATTAACTATTTTCTTTCCACTTATTTATAATAACTACCATAATTCAGTCATATTGAAATTTGTCAATTTCACCCATTAATTTAGATTTTAAATCCAATTAACTAATTTACCTTGGTTCCATCCTTTATTACATCAATTATTACTTTAATTTACATTGACAAAATGTTAAATTAAGATTTATTGTAACCGATTACCAAAGTTTATTTGACACATTAAATAAACAACCTATATTAGTTGTCATCTATTTGCTTTTAATTGCATTTATAAGGTTGTTACCTATCACCCAGGTTATAATTCCATAGATAACGCTAATTTTATTTCATTACATTAATATACGCCTATTTGCATCTTAATTTGAATAAATATTACATTTCTAAATATGTGCTTCTAACAATTGAACACATTAATTAAGGTTTTAAAACCAATAAATGAATTTACCTTAATTCCATTCTTATACTGGTTTATTACTTTACATACATTACATATAAATTCATCAATTTACATACTTTGAACTATTTTCCCCATTCACCAATTACTACCTTAAAATAAATTTACGTTTCTATTAGATTTACATTCACATTTCTGTTACTACACTTATTTTCATTAAAGTAATATTTAATTACCTTTATTTGTAATAACCATTTATCACCAATATACTCTTTATAATACTTGTATGGTTATTCTCTACAACAATTACCCCCTATCCTATTATTTCACACATTAATACAGCAATTACATTTGTTTTTGTTATATTCTAATTATAACTAAGTCATAACTTTTAAATTATTTTATTTAAATTAGAATTTTATTCAGATTACTAATAATTAGTTTTAGTTGCCATTGTTATATCTCAATCTTAGCTTTTACTTCAATATAAATTATGAATTTTTTACTTCTTTTTAAATTTAACTACAAAGATCTAATTAAATTAACCCATTTATTTATTAAAATTTATGGGTCATTGCGCTCTACCCCACTCAAAACTTTTCGTCTCGAAAAGAAAAAGAAGGGAAAAGAGGAACTTATAAATCAATATATATTGTTCAAAACATTATATTCATAACAATAAATTTACAGAATAGGATAATTTAAATAAAATATATAGATTTATAATAACTAAATCCTTTATATTCAAATTAATAAAGTTTGGAAAACATTTTCAAAATATTTTCTAAGTCCAAAATTTACTGAAAATTTCGACAGAGTCTCCTTTGTACGGGAAGGCTCGAGAGAAAATATAATATCAAATATAACAATATATACATATATTTTCCAAAATAATATATCCCAACCTAGAAAAAATATAATAACGCTATAAAAGCGTAATCCGAAAATGTACCTATTTGTCGGACAATTTACGCTTATATTATGAAACCAAATGCAGTAGCAATTGCTTTCATAACATGCATTTCACTTATATAATCTAAAAGAGGTTACTAATTATAGAAAATGAAATATTTAATTTGTTTCAACCATAAACAAACAAATCAACAAAACAACATTCACTTGCAACAAGACATACAACCATCACATAGAATCAATACAAATCAATCATTCATTCATGTCAAACAAAACAAATAGTTGTTCGGGTTCAAAACATCAAATTGTACAGAATGAAAAATAAACTACTAAGCGCACCATTTACTCAATAGTCCCTGATGAAGCTAAATAGATTATTCATACATTCAAACAATTTTAAAGTATCCTTACCCAAACAACCATAAACCAAAACAAACAACAATTTCAATAATAAATTAAGTTCATTCTTATTAGTTTCATCTCATAACCTTTGTTGTTTGATTTCCTTTTTATTCATATAATGATTTCTTTTAATTCACATTTGTTTCTTGCAAATTTTCATTTCATTTATTTGTTTATTTGCATTACATTCATTCATTTCTCAATTTCATTTACTTAGCATCTTAATGCATTAACTTTAGTCTACAATCATATATTTAATGCATTCATTTTTTCTACTTATTTTATTTATAAATAGCTTCAACAATTTACTTAAGTTTATTATCATTTATTTATAATACTTACCTTTCTATTATATTTAATTAGTAGCATTTCATCTACGCATCAAATTCTTATTTATTACCTTCAAGTTTTACTTGTATAATATCAATTACAATTTCTTATTAACATTTCAACTTTTAGATCTTTGGTAAGTTATATATATGCCTTTAAGACTGTAATTGAAAGTTATACAAGTTTTTCTCATTTCCTTTAACTAAATTAATACTCAATAATCCTATCCTTTGTTTTATAGATTACAATTTCAAATTTCCTTTAATTTCATTTATAACCAGGCATTTAATCTCTTATTTTATTTAAAGGTTCCAATTATTAGTTAACTACCATTTCACTACCCTAATTAAAACTACTAATTAGCGGAAACTTAAGAATTAAATACCGGGTTTAATTTCAAATCATTTTAAAATAATAGATAAATATATACTTACAATTTATATATCCAATTATATTTTAAAAAAAAAATTAAAGTTTATATTTGTTTACCAAAATAAATCTGTAGCAAAACTACCACAGTAGCCTTCCCACTTCGAAACTCGAAAATGAATGTCGATGATGCGGCTGCCATCACCGAAATTATTTTCCAACGACAGAGAGGGGAGTATAGAACTTATTTCTTTTCAAAATTTCTCTAAAAACATTTCTTTCAAATTATATTGAAATATTTATATCAGAAAATACTTCTAAATAATATTATTATTATATTCCCAAAATCATTTGAAAGAAAAATTTCAAACCCCAGAACTTAAGTTCTAAATTTCCAATTTTCATTTATTTTATTTTCAATCTTATTTCAACTTTTTTTTATGAATTTCATTACCTAATAACCAATATATTACAACCAAATATATATCATTCATGAAAACTTATAGAAAATATAATAGGCAATCATTCACCTATATTCAAAAACAAATATTTTGTCGGTCTATCCTATTAAGTGTTTAGAAATCCCTATTGATGTCATAGCGTCCCATGCATCAACCAGAATTAATAAATACAAAACGAAACAAATTAACACAATATCAAAACCTTTTTATAACACTAACAAATACGCTCTCTCATATATATACACTCAGCGACTCCCAAAGGGTATTACTACCCTATTAATAAAGGGTCAGACCCCACAAAACTAAGGTTTATCGCTAAACCTAAGCTCCGATATCAGATGTAACGCCCCACCTTTTCATATGCTTTAAATCAATGATAAACCACACACGTCAGACTTTAACCATACAGAAGGGCGGATTGATGGGGTAAATAAGAAAAAGCAGAGGAAGAAAAAGAACAAAACAGAATCTTGCATCGGAACGATAAAATATAATCATCAAATACACAGTTCAGGAAGCTGTTTGCAAAACATTTTATTTACTTATATAATACATATCAGAATTACACATAACAGAGAATATTAATAATGCAACGAAATACAATGGTGTAGTGGAACATATAACAAATAGTAATAATAATTCTTCATCTTCATCCTCCAAAATTAAGGCATTCAAATGCTGAAATGCTCAGGCTGACCGAGCGAATTGAAAAGACAAAACACTCGAGTCAGAACTAAAAGATCTTATGTAAGTTAAATCAACAATAAACGATATGAGTGGAACGGCGTCAGAGATGTTTACGGAATTTGACATCTCCTATCCAGTGTCTAACGTGAGTGCAGTAACTCAAGAGATGCTCGAGATTCACATCTCCTAAGGATCCGTTAAACTATTTACTATGTAGTAATATTTCGCTATTATAATAGTGTCTATAGTAAAATAAAATTACTTTTAAATAGCGTTAAGGAGTGACCCAATATTCCCCTTAACACGTAACGGTCCCAGTAGTCAATCCAATATCATAGTCCCTCCTGATCGGGAAGCCATAGAGGTACCATACGGGCTACGAGAGAAAACCAAACTCGTACAAGGCGTGCTAGGGTAGGTGACACGGAACAACTAGGCAATGCCATGGTAAATATACCAATTACACTTCCGGGCGGTGGTAACGCATAGCCGCAGGTACCGCCCACCTCGAGCCACACCTCTAAATCAAAGAAACCAAAAGTAGCCACCGAATCAATCCAAAAGTCAAAGTATAATATCGAAGGATGTGTCCGATCAAAGGTGCAACCTCATTAGCCCGTCGACCGCTCCTGTTTTAGCCACCTTATGCAAACTCACGGGAGTCGGGTCCACGTATTTACCTCAAAAGAAACGCCGCCACCATCCAACTTCATTCTGGAATCTCCACCGCGTACACGGTTGTTAAAGTGGTTTTCGGAGTTGGCAGAGAGTATGACAACTTCCGATCCCGGTATCTTTAACAACCCAACGTTATTATAACACCGCGTTCATTTCAAAATAATTTATACTTCAAAACCAGGATATAATATTTATTTCAAAACCATATAAATACGATATCATTTCAAATTTAGAAACCAAATCAATATGATATCCCTTTTATTTCAAATCAATATAATATCATTTTGTTTCAAATATATCCCCTTTTTAAAAATCATAGCACTTCCAAATTTTATACTTCAAAACCAAACATTTGAAATTTTAACACCTTTAAAACATAATGCTATGAAATTCATAACTTCGTAACATTTCAATTTCTATAAACATTTCAATTTCGATATATTTCAAGGCTTTAAATATTCCAAAATTTCAAAACTAAATTTGATAATTTCGATTCAACAATTTAATTTCCTATTATTTAGTTTTGAAATATTTTATATAATAAACCCCTTATTATTTAAATAAAACTCAAATTTAAAATAACTAGATATTGCCTTCAATTCGTTATACTTGAAATAATCATTTAATTCACCCAGACCCAGAAATCAAGTTATCATAGTTATACCTTTTAAAATTCCAATTTAATAAATTTCAAATCAACCCTGTTGGTTTAATCCTTAAATAAATTCAATTTCATAAAATCTCAAATTTATCTAAATTTCAAATCAAATTTTATTCGAGTAAAATTCTTAAATAATTTAATTCACATCCATTTCATATTTTATCTTCCAAATCTTAATTTATTTAAATCATTATAACCTCTATATAAAAATATGATTTAAATACTTAACCATATTTATTTTAATAAATCAAACTCCATTTTTTTAACTTATTGTCATTAAACAGATTTATACATAGCTTAAATACATGAATTTAACTATATATAAAATATTTTTATATAATATCAAAAAGAATCAATATTTATTTAAACCGTATAATTCTATCCAAAACCATAGAAATCATTTTCAAAACATTTATATATATAGACCGACGGTGTCTGTATATAATTTTCTATCCTATGGTCAAGTGATACGGATATTTATCATTTCAATCCGTAATTTAAAAATAAAATTACGGTTATATATCATTTCAAACCGCAATCCCGAATGAAATAAAATGCATAAATTTTTTGCAGCTTAAACAATATGAAATAGAACATCCATTCATCCAATAACAATCATCAACCATTTATTACAATCATCATCCAAATTAAACAATAACATCAATATAGAGCATATAATAAATACAGGTAATTACCGACAGTTTATATTCAATAATAAATTAAACAATCTATCTAACTGGCAGTTTATATGCAATAATAAATTAAATAACATTTTAATTCAGATAAATGCAATTAGCTGAGACGATGATTTAAAAATATACAAACAATCATAAATATATCCAAAATCACAACATAAATTAAATTTAACGAACATAAGAAATTTTAGAAGTTGTGAGTGTGTTAACACTCACCTTTTGCATTTAAATTGAATTTAAATCCAATTTAAACCTAAAAGTTGAACAGTCTCAGAATTCGTCCAAACCAGCGCCAAAATGTCGGGAATTCCAATACGAACCAAGCGGAAAAAACCGCGCGTAAAACCGATTTCATATGTAAAAGTTATAGATTAGAACAATTGAACTTCAACATTTAAATAAAATAAATAAAATAGAACAAAACCACTCACATTTGTTTCAACCACGTCACGCACAAAAATCACGCGCAAGAACCCTAGCACGCTTCTTCGTTCCAAACAGCTGAAGCCGCCGCTCTCCAATGAATTGCCGCCGACGAACCATGCACCACCGATCAGATCGAACGCCTCCATCGTGTCGCCCCCTCCAAGCCGCTCCTGCCAATACCAACGACGCAACCCCCAGCCCCACCATGCGACAGCGATGCCGCCATGATTCTCGGCCAAATCGAGTCGATTTCTGGCGTCAATAGCACGAACGAACCGTACATATCTCCTTCCCTCGACGTCCTCTTCGATGCTACGCTGCCTGATCGTTGTAAGATCGACGATCTATCGTCCAATCGAATGACCATCAATGGACGGCCGAGATAATTTCTCTGGTTCTCGGACAAACGATGCATCGAATCGAAAAACGATTAACAGATTTGAGATGCGCTCTTCGAGAGCTTCGATATATAATTTTTCTGAATTTTTTTGAGGAGTTTGAAATTTCAATTTGATTTTTGAATTGCAATTGGATCTAAAATTGTCTATCATTGAAGTGAGGAGGTGAAGTGGAATTGTACGTACAGACAATTTACAATGAGGAACAATTAGGGTTTATAACATGGTATTTATAGAAAAAGTTGAAGTAGAATAGATGGACTCGATTTATAAACGTGCTGAACGATGAACGGCCCGAAAAGCCCGTTCTGACTCCGGAACGAAATTGGGTCAACCCATATACGAAAATAGATGTTTTAAAATATTTTAAATGCAATAGAAAAGGTTTCAAGTCCAAATTCCACCGTATGAAGAATTTATGCTAAAATCAATTTATTTCAAATTTATTTCAAATTGATTTAAATTTCATCGATTTCAAGCGTTTCACGTTCGTACGATCAAACGACAAGTCCGATCGCTATGAAACTTGAAATCCTATAATAATTCACTGTTACGGATCCAGTGAAATTAGTTTCGTCGAAATCCGAGTCAGTGGCCAAACTGGCTATTTTACATTAATTAAATAATTTAAAAATTAATTAATTAAATCAAACTTTTAATTTCAATTCTATAATTGAAGATTCTTATCATTTTAATTTTTTAAACAATTTCAGTAATTTCAATAAATTCAGATGTCACTTTAATGACTATTCAATCCTCAATTTTAGCGTTACACTTTAAGTTTCATTATATTCAGAAATTATAAATTAAATTTTCAATAATTCCATTTAATTGACTTTTCATTCTATTATTCAATATATTAGTATCAAATAGATGAAATTAACAATGGATTCATACTCTATTATATAAATATCTCCAAATTTCGTCTAAATTTATATTTATATAATATTTAAATATTTAATTTCATTTAATTGCTATAAACCCAATTACCAAAATCTTAAATTCAAGTAAATAAATAAATGTTGATTCCCATTCTTATTATTCAAACAATCATTATCCCATAAACATATTTAACATTTGTTTACATTTCATTACACTAATACTTCCAGTTTCACCTTTACTTATATAAACTATTTTATTTCCACTTATTTGTAATAACTACCATAATTCAATCATATTGAAATTTGTCAATTTCACCCATTAATTTAGATTTGAAATCCAATTAACTAATTTACCTTGGTTCCATCCTTTATTACATCAATTGTTACTTTAATTTACATTAACAAAACGTTAAATTAAGATTTATTGTAACCGATTACCAAAGTTTATTTGACACATTAAATAAACAACCTATATTAATTGTCACATATTTGCTTTTAATTGCATTTATAAGGTTTTTACCTATCACCCAGGTTATAATTCTATAGATAACGCTAATTTTATTTCATTACATTAATATACGCCTATTTACATCCTAATTTGAATAGATATTACATTTGTAAATGTGTACTTCTATCAATTGAACACAGTAATTAAGGTTTTAAAACCAATAAATGAATTTACCTTAATTCCATTCTTATACCAGTTTATTACTTTACATACATTACGTATAAATTCATCAATTTACATACTTTGAACTATTTTTCCCAATTCGCCAATTACTACCTTAAAATAAATTTACGTTTCTATTAGATTTACATTCACACTTCTGTTACTACACTTATTTTCATTAAAGTAATATTTAATTACCTTTATTTGTAGTAACCATTTATCGTTAATATACTCTTTATAACACTTGTAGTATTATTCTCTACAACAATTACCCTCTATCATATTATTTCACACATTAATACAGCAATTACATTTGTTTTTATTATATTCCAATTATATCTAAGTCATAACTTTTAAATTATTTTATTTAAATTAGAATTTGATTCAAATTACTAATAATTAGTTTTAATTACCATTGTTATATCTCAATCTTAGCATCTACTTCAATATAAATTATAAATTTTTTACTTCTTTCTAAATTTAGTTACAAAGATCTAATTAAATTAACCCATTTATTTATTAAAATTGACGGATCGTTACAACATCTTTGACGCCATTCTACGCATATTTATTTACCGTTGATTTAACTTACATAAGATCTTTTAGTTTTGACTCGAATTTTTTATCTTTTCAATTCGCTCGGGTCAACCTAAGCATTTCAGGGTTGAAGACCTTATTTATGGAGGACGAAGACTAAGATTTGTACTATTGTTATTATATTTATTCCACTGCATCATGTGATTCCGCTGCATTTTGCTATTTAGTTATTCCTGTTTCTGTAACTCTGATTTTTGTGTTGTAAAAGAATAGTCAAATGTATTTATAAAACAACTTCATGAACTGTTATTTGATTATTATATTTTGTCATTCCGCTGTGAGATTCTGTATTTGTTTTATTTCTTTCTCTTTTTCTTATTTACACCATAACAATCTTCCATTTTGAATGGTTCGAGTCTGGCATGTATGTCTGCTTAAAACATCCAAAAAGGCAGGTCGTTACATATTATAACGTATGTATATGGTATGTATACACATATCAAAAGTACCATATATATATACACACACACACACACATATCTGTTTATGTATGTGTGTGTATGTACAAATTTATAAATTGCTATAAAATTAAGTTTATATAAATACTAATCCAAGAACAATTAATGAAATAAATTTCAAGTTTAACTCTTTGATTAAAGAAACATCTAATTGGCATCTAAGAAAAAGGGAAAGTCTTTCCACCTTCTTCTCTTATAAAATCCTAATTAAATTTAGATCCAAAGAATATATTTTAACTTGTAGGATGCACAATTATTTATAAGCCTAAAAAGATGATAGAATGTTGGTATCAAATACATTGCAACTTGCGTAAATGATCAACGAATACATATGTGAAAAATAAATAAGTCAACATATTGTTGTACACATATATTTTTAATTTTAATTTTATGTATAGAAAAACGTTTGTATATCTCTGTCTCTATGTGAGTGTGAGTGATATAAACAAACTTTTGTATGATTACAAATTAAGTTTATATATACATACTGATAGAATTAGGGTTATGCCCTAAGAGCATTATGTAATTTGTTACACATATCTAACTCGTAGATCAATCTTATTTGAGATGAAATGTGCGTACTTTCTATTATATACTTGATATAATGTATTATATTAATTCATTGATTTAATTAAAAGTGTACATAATAGAAAATCCACAAAAGGCACATTTTGTGATAGTACTTAGAAAGTGTTGTAACCATGAATAATTTATCATAATGACAACAAATATACCATTTTAAATGTACCATTTTAAACGTACCATTTTAAATGTTCTTACTCAAAACGCATAGAGACTAGATATCGATGTTTCCATTGAGACTAGAGTACATAATGCTTTCTAAATGTTGGGCAATATACTACTCATGAATGTTGGGGGAACCTAGTGTGGATAACTATGGAACCACTCGATAATTTTCTGTTGGTTAATATTAATATAACAAAAATCAAATAGAAAATATCGATGTGATTGATTCACACAGTTCTCTCGACTTAAGAGAATAATTTTGATCTTCAATCTAAAAGCTCTGCTTTGGTTATAGTCAAATCATGGCATAGAGTCCATCGAATAACTATAGATGGGTCGAGTGGAAGTATTGGATATGGATGATATTGAAATTTTAACGATTACCCAATTCTATAAGTCCAAAGTGATATAGTTTTGACGAAGAGTATTGACGTAAAATAAAAGTCATAACCGGGTAACGCTTGATAATGTATAATTGGATTTTACCAAAACTAAGTAAGCGATAAATTTAGTCAAAATGTCACACCACCTACTAAGTGAAATATAAATTAACATTCGAGTAGTGTTAATCCCTGACCGAATTTACATACGATGAGTCACATAACCGAAATGCTGAATTCTCTTTAGACTAAACGAATTAATTCATTTATAATTATTATAAATTAATTAAATTAATCGATATTTATGAAATATTAATTATAAAATTTTGAATATGATTTGACGAATAAATATTATTGCATATATTTATAACAATTACAAACATATCGATCGATATGCGATATCGACGAACACTTAAATTAGATTTAGTTGATAATAATTTAGGCTTAAATGGGCTATTAACCCATGGTTGTAAGATTTTATTTCGGTAGCAATAAGGCTTGTAGGAGGTGGGTAAAAAGGCTAGAGGGGTTTGGAGATGGATGGTTGAGATTTAATAAGAAATGGTATGAGATGTGATCCATATTTCTCTCTATTTCTTCCATTATAAAAGGACCTCTAACGCTAATACAGAACGAACTTTTTGGCTGTCATTTTCCAATCATTGCTGGCCACCCTCATCAACAAGGAGCTCCAACAAATTCATCTCAAATCAATTCAAAAGGCGATAGCTATTGGATAGTTAAAAGTCTACGATTCAAGAATTAGCAATCTGTCGGATCGAGAAGATTTCAAAGGAGGAAGAATTCAGCATCACAATATGTGCATAAAGGCATTAGTATTAGGTAGGTATTTACCGTACTATATGATTTATAATTTCTGAATAACAGTATATTATTTACATACATACATACATACATACATACATACATACATCCATACATACATGCATGCATGCATGCATGCATGCATGCATGCATACATACATACATACATACATACATACATACATACATACATACATACATACATACATATATAGTTAGGTGACAATTCTTGTACGTATCAATTTTGTCACATAGTAGATAGGTTATGGGTACATACTTATTAAAAAACACAATTTTTTATGTAGATCTAGAATACACAATCGTTATATTTTATTTTTAATTATTATCATTTTACAAACTAATATATGTATATATATTAATATGTCATTTAATTTTAATTCCATGACTTGAATATATTTATGCCATCATATGATTTAAATAATTGATCTATATTTTATAAATGCATATTTACAATAATTATAATTTTAGGCAATTGTAAATTATTTTTAAAAATTATTGACTATTATTAATTATTTTTAAATCAGTATACGAATTAAAAAATTCATATGAAATAATATATGTTTCAAAAATTAAATTTTAAATTTTATAAAATTGTTTATCCAAATATAAGCTCTAACCAAAAATAATCAAAATTTTAGAATCAATTTTTATGTTTTTGAAAAATTATTTTAAAATTTGATCGAAAATATTTAATTAATTAAAAATATCATGTTGGCCAAGGAAATTTTGGAAATTTTTTTCTTACCTAAAAATATCATGCTTGATTTTTTAAAAATTTAAATTTGAATAACATAACACAAATTTATTTATTGTTATTATTTTATTGTATTTTGACTAATATATATATATACACACGTATGTATGTATATATGTATATGTATATATTAATACGGTAAAATCATAGATAAATTTTTTGGGCTATGCATTTGATCTAGAAAAGTTCAAAAAAATATAAATTTTATTTTCATAATTAGTGGATATATATATATATATATATAAACACAAATAATTATTTGAATATTATTAATATACCCATATATATTTAAGAAAATTAGCAATAATTTTATCACTATATTACATATATATATATATATATCTGTATGCAAAATAATTTAAGTTTTTATATATCATGTATATAAATATTGTTTAAAATTTTAATACTATAATATATATGCATACAAATCATTAATATTTAATAAGTAACACACACATATACATACATACATATATATAATATATTTATAATTTTACATAGTTTTAATATTTATATAAATAACAAGTTTATATACGTACGTATATTTGGACAATATTTAATATATATATA
This sequence comes from Allium cepa, assembly GCA_030765085.1. Classification (NCBI taxonomy): domain Eukaryota; kingdom Viridiplantae; phylum Streptophyta; class Magnoliopsida; order Asparagales; family Amaryllidaceae; genus Allium; species Allium cepa. The sequence goes on along the minus strand of CM060935.1, from coordinate 1,026,461,178 downwards.
TATATATATATATAGGATGAGCTAACATGTCCGTTGCGATTTAAATCGCAACATTTATATATGGACATGTTATACCTTGCATGGGTTATTATGTTACACATGCACATACATACATATATGTATATGATACATATGTGTAATATTATATTTGATTGAATATAAAAAAATTTCTATTTATAATTTGTAAATTTAAATGTAATAAGAGATGTAATTCAAATTAAATTTAGAAATATTCTAAATTAATCAGACTTTATAAGCCCAATAAAGATCCAATAGGGTAATTGTTTTAAAATTCTCGCATAACTTCCGCTGAGGGCTGGTTCATTTCTAACAATGATATCAGAGCCCAATAGCTTATGCAATCTAATTAGTCATATTAGAGTTAACTATTAAGCTCACAGCTCAAAGATTTCCCCAAATAGAAAAAGGCCCAATTTGAAATGCCTTGGGCTAATTTTCAAAATTATTTAAAAATTAAAAATGAAAAACTTTAAATTTAAAATAAGATATACATATATTATAAAAGTTATAAAATAATAATTTTTTTAAAAATGTTATAAAATATTAGATGTTAATTTCGAAAATTTAAATTTTAAGATTAATAAAATAAATAAATTAATTAAATATGTTAATTAATAAAAAATAATTACATGCATTGTATATGTCTGATATATGTTATGATATTTTTAAAATGTTTAAAATATCATAAGTATACATGTATGTATGTAATATGATTTTGAAAATTAATATAATCTAGTAAAATTGTTTAATTAAATAAATTAATTAAAGGTTAACCAACTGAGTAAAAACACACATATATGAGATATGTGTTATACTATAAAGGTTATAGTATATAGTAAATATTTAATTAAAATTTTAATTAATTAAATAAGATTTAGTTGATATACGTTATACATAAGACTATTATATAAGTAACATAAAATATAAAAGTTATATATAATAAAACTTATATAATATGAATGTATAAACTAAAGGTGAAACATCATAGAAACCCTTAATTGACTTGAGGAATAAATACATACGTAAACGTACATATACCGTGATTTCCGATGTGTCCGACACTTGAATCGCAAGGGTATTTCATAAGAAATACATTATTCCATAAGTCAGTATCACTCAATATGATATATTGAAGATTATGAATCTTCGATATAATGTTGTCCCCTACCATACATATTATAAATTACTTGCATACTTCTTAGTTGTTGAGCTGACTCGAGCTGGGGATGTTATGTGTAGCAGTATTAATATGTTTAACAGATACGGTAAGATAAACATATGTATTTGTTGAGCAAGCTCAAGATACATATACTATACTTAGGCCATCGCGATATGGTTGGTACACGTGAATAATTTCATTTTGATTTGTTAAGTAGACTCAAGGTCAAATTGGAATTAGGACAAGCACCAAATGGTTAGGAGTTGTATATGATACAATGATAAGGAGTTATCCATCATCTGTGGAGCTACGACTTATTGAGCAGAGTCAAGATTAGAATTCCAAGACAAACGAGTCCAAAAACGTAAAGTCGAAATGCTTCTATGTTTCACTTAGGGTTTGGTGAAGTGAAACATAAATGACTAGTGGGAGCCTTATTAGACAAATGAAATGACAACATTTAACCTTTTTAATATTGTAAGAACATATGCTACATAATATTATAATAGTCTACATTGACAAATTTGTGCATTTAATATGTTTGATAAAATGTTTATCAACTAAGATATACTGTTGAAATAAATTAAAGGTTGATAAATAGAAATATAACATATACTTACTATTAAGTGCTTCTTGCATGTTAATATTTCAATACCCATGCAAGCACCTGATTTTATAACTACTAAATTCATTCGTAACTTCGTCTCTTGCACGTTTATTTAGTTGAGATCATGCATTTCAGTTTATGAGTTTCAAACTCTAAAAGCAATACAAGATTATGGATATTTGATCTACATACTATCGTGTATAAGTGTTATATGTGGAACGATCACATTTCGTAATGTACGATACTTCGATGAAGTTAGTTCACTTGAAATTAGTAACAAACAATACCGTGAGATCGAGTATTCAATTTGATTGACTACAAAAGGACCATGTTGTGTCAAAAGTAATAGTAGACCAAACTACTGGAAAAATATAAGAATTCGATTACTGAAATGTCAGTTTAATCAGTTTGGATAAGTTGCATCATATCATATTTGATGTCCTTAAATGTTAAGGATGATCAAATGCATCTTTGTAAGGAGTTTGTTATGATGTTATAGTAAGGATTTCCTTTTGAATAGTTCGACCATTTAAAAATAAAAACGAATGTACAAGAGTAGATGTAATTTAAGATATAGTTGGGATGAAGAGAGTGAATAGTTACTTCTAGTTCAATAAGGAAACATCGAAAATGAGAATTGTAATAATAATTGATACTTTAACATTGAAATGAGAAATACGATTTCTATTCCAAAATGTATTTTCATAAAGAAAATTATTTTCTATAAGATTATTTACCCGAGTTCAAGATATTTGATCAAAGAACTCTCTGCTATAAACTAGTTGAAGTATATGAAATAATTTATCCATATTAAGTGAATCGTAGACCTCTAAATTTAGTACTCTATTATAGTAATGGAAAAATAGTAGGGGCATGCCATGTAACACTTATTGATTGCCTCAAATTATGAAAATTGTTTTCGTAAAACATACCGAACATTATTTATGAAATAATGACTATTTTTTCAGTGTCGACTGAAAAACGGACATAGTTATGTTTCAATATGAATATTATTAATATTTATTATGAAATAAAATTGTAATGTCGTTTTTGTTTTCACAACAAAAGTAATGCACTAAAAATATTGAAGTGTTAAAAATTATTTACGAATATTTTGGAATTATAGACTAAGTCGTAGTTTTGAGAAATAATTTTTATTATATTATTATGAATCATATGATACTAGTTAATTATATCTCAAACAATTGAAGAGCTATGCACCCAATTAGTGGGAGCATCATAAGAATTGATATACTCTTTGGATTGATACATATAAATGTATGTAATTGTATATCTATTAATACAAAAATGGTTCCATGTACTTCCTCATATTCACTGATGAGTAATCACAGACATGGACATGTGTATTTAATACGCATGTATAAGTCTATGATAAGCCTATAGAATTTAAAATAAAGTAAATAATCTAACATTTGACAAAATTGATTCGATTTGATCCAATGGGTGAGTATATTGGAAAGTTTTTTTTATGTACCTAACATGAATAAAGATTCTATCTCAAAAGTTCACTCTTCCCTATAATACATAACGATGTATTGATAAGGAGTAATCGAACATTGTTAGATAAAACACGATTTTACCGAGTGAAGTTAAATTCTTTCTATAATGTGTGTACTTATGAGTAATACATAATATTAAAATTACTATCCTTCAAAGAATAGTTTACAAAATCGTATAAGATAAGGGTTTATAAGAAACCTCTACATATCCTAAGCTAAGGAGTTGACGATTTATGCGAGTCGAAAAACTGCATGTAATAATTGTACATAAGAGATCTTGTATGAATCGTCGCAAGCGAATTTTAGGAAACATAGTCATTAGATGACTAACTTATGTTGTGAAAATAAATAAATTGTGAACTAATGCAAATTTAGTTTTATACAATTAAATTCATAAATGTTTATGGATGCCCGTTTCGTTGCATAGAGAAACAACTGTTGTTTCAAGAAATACTAACTTCATAGTGAAGGAAATTCTTTATGAAATTACTGGTATAAAAATGGATTTGGCTACGATCCCATGATAAAACTAGTTACACGATATGAAATGAAACTGGCCGAGCAGAAATGAATACAAATACGTTATAACATCTAATGAGTATTCTTGTACATTGACGAGGAACTATGAATTTCTTGTCAATGTCAAGAATAAATATTCCTCGATTGTTAAAGTATACCATTAAGAGTATAGACACAATGGTATGATGTGAAAATCCAAACTAAATTCCAAGTACATATCAAATATGATTTTAATAGTTGTATCTGAAAGGATGTGATCCTTTCGGCTACAAATGCGTCTTTAAGAGAAAGAAAAATGCAGTTGGAATATAGCGAGCCATATTGATAAGAACAATACCGTGAATTTCAACATTTGAAATTAACATAATGGATTCACCATTCGATGTGCTCAAGTCGGTTCAAATTTTACTCACAAAATTATCGCCTAGCATGACTTTATGTTTTGGTACGTATGTGTTGAAATGGAAGAAAAATCCGAATAATGATTTAGAGTAAACAGTTTACATATAATAAACAATGTTTTCCGAAGTTAGTGGAAGTGATATTGAGTTTTGAGTTTTTTGGTATGATCCAATAAATGAATGTATCGTTTGAGAAGCATCAAAATTGAACAAATATATTGATAAGAATATCAAATAGTTTAATTGTCAATCAAAATGCAGAGGAGGCGTGTGCTTATAAGAAAGAAATTTAAAAAGGTACGTAGATATTTTTAAACCATAAGCAAACAACATAATGCCAAATTTAACGATGTACTTGTGTTAAAATTAGTCTTAGTTGTTTTAATACTCAGTATTGGATCTGTGAATGATGTCGTTTATAGCAAGTATAAAAGATATTGCAAATGTCCCAAATCAATATGAAAGGGCACCTCGTTAAAATGTTTAAGACGAAACGTGTAAGTAGGATTCCTTAAGCATTGGCAATATGTAACATCCCGCCCTTTTGTACGTTTTAAATCGACGATAAACCACACACGTCAGACTTAAACCATACAAAAGAGCGGATTGCTATTGGGGTGAATAAGAAAAGCAGAGGAAGAAATAAAACAAAATAAAATCTCACAGCAGAATGACAAAATATAATAATCAAATAACATTTCATGAAGCTGTTTACAAAAACATTTGATTATATCTATACAACACAGATCAAAGTTACACATACCAGAGAATAATAAATAATGCATCGGAATACATGATGCAGTGAAATAATATAATAAATAATAGTAATACAATCTTCGTCTTCGTCCTCCAGAAATAAGGTCTTCAAAATCCTGTAATGCTCAGACTGACCCGAGCGAATTGAAAAGACAAAACATTCGAGTTAGAACTAAAAGATCTTATGTAAGTTAAATCAAGGTAAATATTTGAGTGGAACGGCGTCAGAGATGTTTAAGAAATTTGACATCTCCTATCCAGTGTCTAACGTGAGTGCGGTAACTTAAGAGATGCTTGGGATTCACATCTCCTAAGGATCTGTTTAACTATCTACTATGTAGTAATATATGCTATTATAATAATGTCTAATAGTAAAATAAACTTACTTTTAAATAGCGTTAAGGCTTTATATTTTCCACCTTAACACGTAATATTCCCAGTAGTTCATCCAGTATCATAGTCCCTCCTGATCGGGAAGACACCAGAGGATATTCCATGGGCTACAGGAGAAAACCAAACACGTATAAGGCGCGATAGGGTAGGCGACGCGGCATAACGAGGCAATGCCAGGGTAGATATACCAATTACACATCCGGGCTGGTGGTGACGCATAGCGCACAGCTACCGCCCACCTCGAGCCACACCCCTAAAAATCAAAAATCAAAAGTGGCCACCAAATCAATCTCAAAGTTAGAATATAATATCGAAGGAGTGTGTCTGATAAGAGGGGATACCTCACTGGCCCGTAAGCGCTCCTGTTTTAGCCACCTTGTGCCAACTCACGGGAGTCGAGTCCACGTATATACCTCACTAGAACATCGCCACCATCATACTTTATTCTGGAATCTCCACCGCATACACGGTTGTTAAAGTGGTTTTCGGAGTTGACAGAGAGTATGACAACTTCCGATCTCGGTCTCTTTAACAACCAAACGTTATTATAACACCGCGGTCATTTCCATAATAGTTTATACTTTAAAACCAAATATCATTGCCCTTTCAAAACCAAATCAATACGATATCATATTCATTTCAAATATATCCTTTCTAAAATCATAACACTTTCAAAGTTATAACATTTCAAAATCAAAACACTTGAAATATAACACTTTTAAACTATAATACCTTGAAACTTATAACTTTGAAACATAACGTCAACCACTTAATTGGTTTAAATATTTACAGTAGTTTAAATAATAAAATAGCTTCTTCAATTTCACAAATCAATTCGAATTTCTCGATTTTAAATTTAACCAAATCCCAAATCATACATTTTAATACGATTCAGTTTCCAAATAAACTATTCCAAATTTTATCGATTTCAAAACAGATTCGATCCGCAGAATAAACCTTCTCAGATTCAATATATTTCACACTTTGTATTCAATAATTTCAAAACTATGTTTGGTAATTACTATTCAAAAATTCAATTTTCTATTATTTAGTTTTGAAATATTTTACATAATAAATCCTTTATCATCTAAATTAAACTCAAATTACAAATAACTAAATATTTCCTTCAATTTATTTATACTTGAAATATTCATTTAGTTCGCCTTAAGCCAAAATCAAGATATAAAAAATCATACCCTCTAAAATTTCAAATTTAATAAATTTCACATCAAGCTTATTTGAGTTTAATCCTTAAATATATCCAATTTCCAATAAATCTCAAATTTATCTTCCAACCTTAATTTTATTTAAATCATTATAAACCGTATATTAAAATATAATTTAAATACTTAACCATATGATCTTCAATAAAAATCAAACTTATTATTAAGGTTATTCTATATTAAAACAAATTATACATAGCTTAAAATTCAGGATAAAATAACATTTATATAATATCTAAAATCAATATTTATGTAAACCATATATTTCTCTGCAAAACCATAGAAATCATTTCAATTTTTTTTATATATAGACCACCGTGTCTGTATAAAAATTTCTATCTTATGGTCAACTGATACAGATATTTATCATTTCAATCCATAATTTAAAATATAAATACGGTTATATATCATTTCAAACCGCAATCCCGAATGAAATAAAAATCCATAACAACTTGCAGTTTATAACAATATAAAATACAACATCCACTCATCCAATATCGATCATCAAACATTTATCACAATCATCATCCAATTCAATCAATAACATCACTATAGAACAGATAATAAATAACAGGTATTTACTGGCAGTTTATATTCAATAATAAATTAAATAACTATTTTATCCAATTAGATTCAAATAAACTGAGATGGTGATTCAAAATATGCCAAACAGTCCTAAATAAATTTCTACTCACATCATAAATCAATTTAACAAACATAAGAAATTTCTACTCACATCATATATCTGACTTGCGCTCGTCGAGAGCTTCAAATCCATATATTATTCAATATAATTTGTGGAGTATGAAATTTTGATTTGAATTTGATTTTGAAATTGCAATTGGGAATTTAGGGTTTGTTTGCCATTGAGAAAGAGGAGCAACATAAATTTTTCTACGTACAAAAATGAGAAATAGAAGGGCTGCTAGGGTTTATAACGAGGTATTTATAGACAGAGCTGAAAATAGAATAGATGTGCAAGATTGATCGAACGGTAAATGACCCGAAAATCCCGTTTCGACTCCGGAACAAAAATGGGTCAACCCATATATCGAAATAGATGTTTTCAAATATTTTAAACTCTATGGAACATGTTTCAAATCCAAATTCCATCCTATGAAGAAATTAGGCTAAATTCAATTTATTTCAATTGATTGATTTTTAGGCATTTCGAGTCCGTACGATCAAACGACAGGTCCGATCGCTACGAAACTTGAAATCGTACAATAATCCACTATGACGAATCCGAGGAAACTAGTTTCGTCGAAATCCGAGTCAGTGGCCAAAATGGCTATTTTCCAGTTGATTAAATAAATTAATTATTAATTAATTAAACTAAATTTTCAATTCAAATTTTTTAATCCACAAATTTCATCTTTTCAATTACCTGTATAATTACAATATTTTAAAATAAATTTAGACATCAATTTAAAGTTAGTTATTTTTCCAATCACAATGTTTTATTTCAAATCCCTTTAAATTCAAAGGTTATAAATCTTTGCATTTCCAATAATCCAATTTAATTGATTTTAAATCCTGTTATTCAATCAATTGTCACCTCAAGGGTACAATTAACATTGTTTATATCCTAATACATTTAAAATTTCCATTTCATCTTCCCTTCACTTTTCGTTATAATTAATTTCATTTAATTGCACAAATTTCAACTATGACAATTTAAATTCCAATAAATTTATAAATCTTGATTCCCACTCTTTTTATTAAATCCAATATTTCATTTATTCACTTATGTTCAATTTATAGCCAAACATAACATTTAAATTTATGTTCAATTATAAGGTTTTTTTAATATTTATTTAAATTAGTAATTTCACTCACTTCTATGACCAGAAGGGGATGCTTGTCTCGTTCGTCCAGATCTCCTTAGCTTCCATTCGTGCTTCGTCTTTCACTTCCCTTCACGTTCTCCCTCCGTACTGTCCATTCCTATGCCTAGCTCTCCTCTTCTTCCCCTCCTCCCTGTTGCTCCAACCCCTTCGCCCTCTTCAACTAGATCTGGTAGGATTTTTAAGGTTCTCCAAGCTACGACCTCGTGTACAATTCCTCCCATGCTAATTGACTCCGAGTTTCCTCCTCTCCCTACCGTTAAGAAATCTGTCCTAGCTGCTGTCGAGTGCTCATGCACGCGACCTGATTTGTTGATTTAAAAATTTGGTGATGAATGTCGTTCTGATGGTGGACCTACGACTACGCTTGTGAATGATGTCGTTGACTCTGGTGCTAATGGTGTGGATTTTGGTGTGTCTGGATGTGAGTTGCGTTCTGCCACTTCTGATATTACGAGTCTAGCTGGATGCACATCTGGTGTTCGTCCAAATGCTGTGGAGAATGTTGTTACCAATTTCAGTGTTTTGAGTTCTGGTGTTTCATTGCTTGCGGCCTCATCCCCAACTGGTCCCAATCCATTGCTTGCGGCCTCAGTTCGTGTTCCCATTGTGGAGGAGCTTCCCGTTCATATCCTTCGACCTGCTGCTCCTTCCCCGGCTGGTCCCAAATCATGGTCTTCACTTTTTACATCTCTGCCCCGTAACACGGGTGTTTATGAACCAGTTGAATTTGATATCGTTGAGGAAAATGGAGTGATGATCCCTCCTTCAAATGTTATGCAAGCCGGTATGGACTATTGGTCAGAGTATTTGGTTTGGACCCAAATCATCGCCTTCATGTGCGTCTTCAGTTTGTCGTAGGGAACGGAGGCATCGCAGTGATCTTCGTGTTAAGCTGGTTGACTCCATGTATTTCCTGTTGTTCTCCTCCTCTGTGGATCGCAGTCGTGTTCTTGAGGCCGAGCCTTCCTTTTTTGATGGGAAACTATTTATTATTACTCCCTGGTCTCTAACGGTAGCAAGTGCATGCGAATTTTTTTTATCTATCCCCGTTTGGGTTTATTTTTCTCAAATTCCTTCTGCTCTTCAAACGTTGCTTGGTTTGAATTGGCTTGCTTGCAACGTTGGTAAATTGAAATGTTTTGACGCTAATACAGTTGCGCGTGAAAAGCTGGTGTACGCTAAGGCTCTAAATGAGATTACCCCTTTTAAGCCTCTCCCATCGACTATTCCTATTCAGCTAGTTGTTGGCTATGTGGTGGAAGTCCATGTTCGTTACGGTTGGGTCCCGGACATTTGTTCCTCCTGCCACTCCTTTGGCCACTTAGATTCCACCTGCACGCATTCTGTTGTTTCCGCTGTTGCGCCTAAGATCCCTCTGCCTCGGCCTCCGCTCAAGAAATGGGTTCCCAAAGTATCTCAGGTTGTTCCTCCTTCTGAAGTTCCTTTATTTGTCCCAGGTCCGCCGTCTTCTATTGCACGGCCTGCATCCCCTTCTGCATTTATTGTCCCTGGTGATGTTTCTGCGGTTTCCATTGCTGTTTCGGATCTTACTTCGCCTCAGTTGCCGGTATTTTGGGTTGAGTTTGAGAGATGTTGAGTTGATCCCCGTTCTGATTTGCGATTCAACCCCATGGATGATTCCTATTTTGGATTTGTTTCCATGACCTATTGGACCTTCGATGCCTTTATTATAGATCATCTGATGATTCCTTGGTTCTTGACTTGGATGGTTCGTATGCTGAGTTAAATTATGTCACGCTTGCTGATACTACATGGGATCGATCTTTTATTAACTCTTCTGATGCTTTGATTTATGATCCTTCTCTTGCTCTCCTATTTCGCCCCTATTTTGGTCTTCTTGAGAATGTCGTTTTGGTTTCTTCCCAGGTGGATGATGACGTTGGTGATACTACCTCTTCGGAGGAGTCCTAGTCTTGCTAGTTATTTATTGTAGCTGTGACATGTCCTCACACTCATGTGTTGTATTTTCTTCTTTCTTAGTAGTTAAGGTGCCTCTATCTTACTCCTGTACTTCATGTTTTTATTACGTTCGTAATAAAAAGTGGACGGTCCACTATAAAACCGGCTGACCTTGCCAAAAAATTATAAGGTTTTTATTCCTTTCTAAATTTGATACAAAAATCTCATTAAATTAACCAATTTAATTATCGAAATTTTACGAGTTGCTACACTCTCCCTGACTCAAAACTTTTCATCCCCGAAAAGGAAAAGAGGGAAAAAGAAAGAATTGAGTAAACAATACATCTTATTTAAAATATTAACTTTATAAACAAATAAATTTACAAGATAAAATAATTTAAATTACATATACCAGTTTATAACCATTAAATCTTTTTATACTTAAATTAATAAAGTTTGGAAAATATTTTATAAAAATTTCTAAGTCCAAAATTTACGAAAAATTTCGATAGAATCTCCTTTGTACGGAGAGGCTCGGGAGCAAATACAATATCAAATATAATAATATATAACATATATCTTCCAAAATAATATATCCTAACACGGAAAAAATAATTTAATTGCGCTATAAAACCGCAATTCGAAAACGTACCTATTTGTCGGGCAAACAAACGCTCAATTATGAAACCAAAAGCAGTAGCAATTGCTTCCAAAACCTGTATTTACTTATATAATCCGAAAGAGTTATAATTATATAAATAAAATATTTAAAGTTGTTTCCAATCAATAACAAATAAATCAATACAACATAACAACCATTATTTACAAATAGGCATACATTCATTACAAGGATCGAAGTAACCAACCATTCATCCATAGTAAGCAAAAAAAATGGTTTGTTTTGGTCCAGAAACTTTAAATCGCAAAAAATGGCGGACAAACTACTAAGTGCTCCATTTACTCAACAGCCTTAGGTAAAACTCAGTAGATTATTCATACAACTTATCAGTTAGAAGTATCATATCCCAAACAACCAAAAGCTAAACAAACATCAAATTCCAAGCAATAAATCAAGTTCATTCCTTTTAATTTCATTTCTAAATGATCATTTCTTTAGTTTACATTTATTTCTTACAAAATTTCAGTTTCCATTCATTCATTTATTACTTAATTTCATTTATTCATTTACTTATAGTATTCATGTTTAATTAAATTATTTAGCATATCAATTTATTAACTTAAGTTTATAATCATTTATTTATAATACTTACCTTTCTATTATATTTAATCAGTAGCATTTCATCTACACATCAAATTCTTATTCATTAAAGAATTTCATTGAATACTTTCATTACTTCAAGTTCTACTTGTATAATATCCATTACATTTTCTTATTAACATTCCAATTTTTTACATCTTTTGGTAAGTTATATATAAATATGTTAAAGAATGCAAATTGAAAATTACACAAGTTCAACTTATTTCATTTAGAGGTTTCAATTATTAATTAGTTATATTCCATTTCACTAAAATAATTGAAACCATTAATTAACGGAAACTTAAGAACTAAATACCAGGTTAACTTTCAAATCATCTTAAAATACTAGATAGATGTATACACTTACAACTTATATATCCAAATATATTTAAAACAATTTGAAATTTATATTTGTTTATCAAAATAAATCTATAGTGAAACTACTATAGTGGCCTTCCCACTTTAAAACTTGAAAATGAATGTCGATGATGCGTGCACTCATCACCGAAATTATTTTCCAGCGACATAGAGGGGAGTACAAAACTTATTTCTTTCAAAAGCTTCATTAAAACAATTCTTTCAAATTATATTGAAATATCTATATCGAAAATACTTCTAATAATATTATTATTATATCCCAAAATTATTCGAAAGAAAGTTTCAAAACCCCGGAACTTAAATTCTCAATTTCCAATTTTACTTTATTTTTATTTGTAAATTTTATTTTACAACCAATATTTATAAGTCTCACTACCTACCACAAATATATATTACGACCAAATATATCATTTATAAAATTATTATTATTATATATAAAAATATACAATAGGCAAAATTATTTCATTTACCTATATTTCAAAATAAATATTGTGTCGGTCTGTCCTATTAAGTGTTTAAAAATCCTTATCAATGTCATAGCGTCCTATGCACCAATTGAAATTTGTAAATACAAAACGGAACAAATTAACACAATATAAAAACCTTTTATAACACTAACAAATACGCTCTCTCATATATACACTCAACGACTCATCATGGGGTATTGCTACCCTATTAATAAAGAGTCAGACCCCACAAAGCTAAGGTTTATCGCAAAACCAAATCTTTGATACCAAATGTAACATCCGACCCTTTTGTACATTTTAAATAGACGATAAACCACACAAGTCAGACTCAAACCATATAAAATAGCGGATTGTTATTGGGGTGAATAAGAAAAGCAGAGAAAGAAATAAAACAAAACAGAATCTCACAGCGGAATGATAAAATATAATAATCAAATAACAGTTCATAAAGCTTTTTACAAAAACATTTGATTATATCTGTACAACACAGATCAGAGTTACACATACCAGAGAATAATAAGTAATGCAGCGGAATACATGATGCAGTGAAATAATATAATAAATAATAGTAATACAATCTTCATCTTTGTCCTCTAGAAATAAGGTCTTTAAAATCCTGAAATGCTCAGGCTGACCCGAGAAAATTGAAAAGACAAAACACTTGAGTTAGACCTAAAAGATCTTATGTAAGTTAATTCAATGGTAAATATATTAGTGGAATGGCGTTAGAGATATTTACGGAATTTGACATCTCCTATCTAGTGTCTAACGTGAGTGTGGTAACTTAAGAGATGCTTAAGATTCACATCTTCTAAGGATCCGTTTAACTATTTACTATGTAGTAATATACGCTATTATAATAATGTCTAATAGTAAAATAAACTTACTTTTAAATAGCGTAAGGCTCTACATTTTCCACCTTAACACGTAATAGTTCTAGTAGTCCATCCAGTATCATAATCCCTCCTGATCGGGAAGCCACAAGAGGATACTCCATGGGCTACAGGAGAAAACCATACTCGTACAAGGCGCAATAGAGTAGGCGACACGACACAACAAGGCAATGCCAGGGTAGATATACCAATTACACATCCGAAATGGTGGTGACGCATAGCGCGCAGCTACCGCCCACCTCCCACCTTGAGCCATACCCCAAAAAATCAAAAATCAAAAGTGGCCACCAAATCAATCTCAAAGTCAGAAAATAATATCTGAGTGTGTCCAATAAGAGGGGCTACCTCACTGGCCCATAAGCGCTCCTGTTTTAGCCACCTTATGCCAACTCACGGGAGTCGGGTCCACATATATACCTCACTAGAATGTCGCCACCATCCTACTTCATTCTGGAATCTCAACCGCGTACACGGTTGTTAAAGTAGTTTTCGGAGTTGGCAGAGAGTATGACAACTTTCGATCCCGGTCTCTTTAACAACCAAACGTTATTATAACACCGCGGTCATTTCTAAAATAGTTTATACTTTAAAACCAAATATCATTGCCCTTTCAAAACCAAATCAATATGATATCATATTCATTTCAAATATATCCTTTCTAAAATCATAACACTTTCAAAGTTATAACATTTCGAAATCAAAACACTTGAAATATAACACTTTCAAATTATAATACCTTGAAACTTCTAACCTTGAAACATAAATTCCACCACTTAATTGGTTTAAATATTTACAATACATCAAATAATAAAATAGCTTCTTCAATTTCACAAATCAATTCCAAAACAATTCGAATTTCTCAATTTTAAATTTAACCAAATCCCAAATCATACATTTCAATACGATTCGGTTTCCAAATAAACTATTCCAAATTTTATCGATTTCAAAACAGATTTGATCTGCGGAATAAATCATCTCAGATTCAATATGTTTCACACTTTGTATTCAACAATTTCAAAACTAAGTTTGGTAATTACGATTCAACAATTCAATTTTCTATTATTTAGTTTTGATATATTTTTCATAATAAATCCATTATCATCTAAATAAAACTCAAATTACAAATAACTAAATATTTCCTTCAATTTATTTATACTTGAAATATTCATTTATTTCACCTTAAGACAAAATCAAGTTATAAAAAAAATCATACCCTCTAAAATTTCAAATTTAATAGATTTCACATCAAGCTTATTTGAGTTTAATCCTTAAATAAATCCAATTTCCAATAAATCTCAAATTTATCTTCCAACCTTAATTTTATTAAAATCGTTATAAACTGTATATTAAAATATAATTTAAATACTTAACCATATTATCTTCAATAAAAAAAAACTTATTATTAAGCTTAATCTATATTAAAAAAAAATTATACATAGCTTAAATCCAGGATAAAATAACATTTATATAATATCTAATATCAATATTTATCTAAAACCGTATATTTCTTTACAAAACCATAGAAATCATTTCATTTTTTTATATATACCACGGTGTTTGTATAAAATTTTCTATCCTATGGTCAAGTGATACAGATGTTTATCATTTCAATCCGTAATTTAAAATATAAATACAGTTATATATCATTTCAAACCGCAGTCCCAAATGAAATAAAATCCCTAACAACTTGAAGTTTATAACAATATAAAAAACAACATCCACTCATCTAATATCGATCATAAACATTTATCACAATCATCATCCAATCCAATCAATAACATCACTATAGAACAGATAATAAATAATAGGTATTTACTGATAGTTTATATTCAGTAATAAATTAAATAATTATTTTATCCAATTAGATTCAAATAAACTAAGATGATGTTTCAAAACATGCCAAACAGTCCTAAATAAATTTCTACTCACATCATAA
This sequence comes from Allium cepa, assembly GCA_030765085.1. NCBI lineage: Eukaryota > Viridiplantae > Streptophyta > Magnoliopsida > Asparagales > Amaryllidaceae > Allium > Allium cepa. Next base: position 1,026,445,877 of record CM060935.1, on the reverse strand, counting down.
ATCAATTTAAAAAACATAAGAAATTTTAGAAGTTTTGAGTGGGTTAAAACACTCACCTTCCGAATTTAAATTGAATTTAAATCCAATTTAAACCCAAAATTCAAACAGTCTTAGAACCCGTCCAAACCAGCGTCAAAGTGACCGAAATTCCAATACGATCCCAATGCAAGAAACCGTGCACAAAAATGACCTCGTATGTGAAAGTTATGATCGTTCAAACGAGTTATTTTTTTTAGTTTTTAATTAAATAAAACAAAAAAAACAGAACCGAGCTCACCGACGCCACGTCTTCGTCACTTCCAGGCTAGCACACGCGAACATAAACCCTAACACACGATGAACAGCTACAGGCTGCCACGAAGCCCTTTATCGCGAGCAACTACGACCACCAAGGCATCGGCCTGAGCACGCTGTCGCAATGCCCCACCTCCGCCGCCCCTCGTGGGCCAACCACGACCACCCCAAGCCGATCGACGCCACCTAAGAATCCAACAGTCGCCATTTGCATTTAACCCTAATCGAATTTATTCGGCCAATAAAACCGTCAAATCTCAGAACGAACACCACCGATGAACTTCACTTGACGATCTCTACAAAACCCATAAGTCAATTCATCGATCAGACAACGTTCATCGACGCGCGATGAACGACCGTGAATATTTCATTGATTTTCGGCCACATTGGAAATCAAATTGAAAAATGAATCATATATCTGACTTGTGCTCACCGAGAGCTTCAAATCCATATATGATTCGATATAGTTTGTGGAGTTTGAAATTTTGATTTGAATTTGATTTTGAAAGTGCAATTGGAAATATAGGGTTTGTCTGCCGTTGGGAAAGAGGAGCAATAGAAATTTCCGTACGTACAGAAATGAGAAATAGAATGGCTGTTAGGGTTTACAATGAGGTATTTATAGACAAAGCTGAAAATAGAATAGATGGGCAAGATTGATCGAATGGTAAACGAACCGAAAAGCCCGTTTTGACTCCGGAACGAAAATGGATCAACCCATATATCAAAATAGTTGTTTTCAAATATTTTAAACTCAATGGAACAGGTTTCAAATCCAAATTATATCGTATGAAGAAGTTATGCTAAATTCAGTTTATTTCAAATTGATTTCAATTAATTGATTTTTAGGCGTTTAAAGTCTGTACGATCAAACGACATGTCCGATCGCTACGAAACTTGAAATCCAACAATAATTCACTATTACGAATCCGATGAAACTAGTTTTGTTTTTATTTGTAGTTAGCTTTTGCATTTTTAGTCTCATATTTTTTAATCATTTTTATTTGTAGTTAGCTTTTGCATTTCCTTTTAGTTTAAACAATCTCAAACTCTTTGGGTTAATTTGATTGAGTAGAATTTAAAATTAATTCAATTTCTTACGGATCGGCTCGTACTAGCATACGTACTACAATTGTACGTCGTGTGCTTGCAGTTTTTTAATGATTATAGTTTTAACGACGATTTTCTAACCGATAGGAAATTCCACCGTTAAACAATCATATTGTTTTAACCAATGAAAATTAGTTCTTCCTGTAATATATTATCCTATTAGTCTCTGGAAATCATTGAAATATATTAGTATTAAGTCAAAATTAAAAATATATCAAAAATTTAAAAAGTAAATTCAACTACATATGTCGACATGCATATTTATATATGTCGACGTACTACAGTCGTTTGGCAAATTTTATAATTTGAAATATTGTAACTACTTTTTATTCAGTTATCTTAAACGACTTTTCGCTCCTATTTAAGCCTATTTCTTCTAGAAAATCTCACCAACCAATTCATCTTTCCATCTCCTTCCATTCTCAACATTTTCCTTACTAAAATGACTTCTCCACACCGAAATCTTTGTGAAAACTTGAAGAGACACTCCAATCATTCAAAAATATTCTCACCTTCGTACTAATGACTCAATGACATTTGAAACTAGCAAAATGCAAATGATTAAAGAACAAGAGAGGCATTTTGATGCTCTTCGCTGGGTAATTTCCTCACTTATCAAAGATGATCAAGTGAACCCAGAATGCTCAAACACCAAGGACATTGAAGACTGGGATGCCATCAAAGAAAATCCAATCTTTGAATCTGAAGGTTGAGTTGAAGTCCCTAGGAATATTTAGATTTCTACTTGTTTTAATTTGTAAGTGTATATATTAAAAACTTATTTATCTTAATTTGACCAATATGTAAATAATTAATACTCTTAGATTAGGATTGATTATCATAGGTTTAGTTTGGTGTGATTATAATATGGATTGTATAAATGAATTAGGTTTGGATTGGTTAGGCGTTGAATTAGGTTTTGATTTGACTTTGATTGTATTATATAAATTAATTAAGTAAATAAAGTTTGCAGTATCCTATCTATTTATTGTTCTTAATATTTAGTATATAACTTAAATATTGATCATTATATATCTTAATTTATGCCATAATTATATCATATTAAATATCTAGTATTTTTTCATTTATGTCTCATGTATTGCATCTTAATATGTCACTTTTAATGTCCTTATTTTATGCTTTAATTATTTTAGTCCAATCACAATTATATAGTTAGCTCCATATTGATTAGCATATCGCTTAAATTCTTAAATATTGATTTTGAGCCCATATTTTATAAGTGTATATCATTTACGGGGAATTTTATTTTTTTTACCGTTTTTGCTGATGACAAAAAGAAGAGAAAAATATAAAATACACATATGCATATATTTAAGGAGAGTTATGTAATTCATGGGTAGTTATATTATATTTTATATGCAGGAATATTTAATGGTCTTCATCGTCAAAAAAGGGGATATTATTAATACTTCAATTATTAATTTTGATGACAACAACCATATAAAATACAAATATTAATGTTTTTTTTTCAATTTATATAGTATATAGTGCAGAATATTACATATGTGCTGATCAAAGACTGTACAGTATAAAGACGGTAAAGATTTGAAGACTCATGAGTCCAAAGATAAAAATATAAAGAGCTTAAGATTATAATTTAGTGTTTGGAGTCATTAAAGACTTTGATAGAAATTTCCAATCTCTATCTCCAATTTCTGATCTTTGGTATTTTAAACAAAAATAAATTATTTTACTTACATAAATATATTTTTAAAATATTTTATAAAAGTTTGTATAAATTCAAAAATATTTAAAACTATGCTCAAATTATTTTACAAAATATAGAATTTTCAAATCAATTTAAAAGAAAACATTTTTCAAAATTCACAGCGTATGTCGACATACATATTTCCATATGTCAACATATAGGACGTTAGTTTGTCTTTTAAATTTTGAATGGAAGTGTCTTTTGGACACAACCCTTCATAAATGGATAGATCCGTTCATTCACAACAGAAAGAGGGGTGCAAACAAATTTCTGATCAATTAATAACTTATTTTCCTCTCACTTCTTACTATCTTGAAAATTATCCTGAAAAATATACTATATACACTTCAAAATCATATAGAATCAATTCACCCCATTGTATTGATTCACAACTACTTACTTGCATTTTTGCAAGCATTTCTGTCTTATTTCAAAGATCAAAGCGCTACCCAAGTGGCTATAGGATCCACTGTATCCAAAGTACAATTATTTGTCTTTGAAAAAACATCAACTTTACCTTGTTTGTATGAGTGTGTTTGTAGTCTGTTCAAATTAAGTGGGTGTGCTTACTATCCCGGTAAATCTAGTGGGTGATCTTCTTGCCCAGTAAATCAAGAGAGTTTGCCTTGGACCCATGATACAGGAGGGTGTGTCTCATACCTTGAAATCAAGATTGTATTCTAATTTGCCTTGTACTTGGTTTAAAGTTAGCAATTGAAAAGAAATTTATTCAAGTAATTATACGGGACTAGATGTAGGATTGGCTAATTCGAACTGGTATAACATTCTTGGTGTCTTCTCTCTTACTTTACTTTATTGCTTTTATATTTATCTATGATTGCATATATGATCGATTGTTAGTTTAATTCTATGTTATTAATTTGTAATTTGATATTAATCTTAAAGGAATTTAAAAAGATTTACATAATTAACACTATTCATCGCCCTCTAATGTTAAGTTGGTCTTAAGATCCATTATTCCACAACCCACATGAGATATGGCTAGTGAGAAGGCCTTTGAAATTCTTTATGAAACTTATGTTGAAAGTAGATATATAGGTCGGTCCCTTACGTTCAGCTTCTTGGGAGAGAACACGCTGCTGGTGGAAGCCTTTTTTGCAAAAAAATATGATGAATCAAAGAATGTTGAAGGCCCTGGTACCTCTGTAGCTGCCTTCGTTGGTCTCAGGTAGGAATAAAGGAAATTCCATCTAATACTAAACAAATTGATAATTTGTTATATTTTGCGACATAATTTAATTTTGAACTTTGTTTGTGTGTGTGTCGTCTCCTTATTCTATTATTCAAGTTCTCGTTCTTATTTAAACTAAACCAAGGAAGTCTCATTCGACATCCATTTATTATCACTATCACAGTCTTTGGAACCATAGTAAGACAAAAAAAATTATCAATCGCTTAAAGTAGTAAGTTCCCTTAAAAGTCGCCTTTATGTGAGTAGGCTTCACAACATTGAATTTTCTAATCGGCTTGAAGGCGTTAAACAAGATGTGTGCTAAAGTTATCAAGTTCCTTAGGACTAAAGTCATTAGGTTAACAAATCGAATTCTGAGTTTGACAGATAAGCTAAAGTTCATGTCCCAAGGCCCAGTTGAAGTATTTCAAGAATTTTCAAAGTTACCTAAACAATCCACGAGAGACATAATCTTAAAAAACGACCTGAATTCCTTCGAAGGTTTAATGGTCTTAAGCTAAACATAAATCCAAAGGATGTTCTTGGATTCAAGAGTAGAAATCCTTCGACCTTGGCCGTTGCCGAAGGGGAGTTTGTTGAGAGCGACCCTATTCCTTAATATCTTCCGACTATATAACAGGCCAAAACCTAAGGATTCCTCAACTTTTGAGATTTCAGTTCCTATGACTGGATTAGACAAAAAAATCAGTCTTACGATGTGGCTAATCCCTCGGGGACGCTTGTCGAAGCTAAGTCTAGGGTTCTTAGAATAATACTCGGTACTACGAAAAAGATTGGCCCTTAGGAAGTTTTAATGCTTTGTACTTCCCTTATAACTTAGTACTTGTAACCTTTCAATCGTAATGAAAAGCAAATTTTATCTCTTGGCTTTCACTTTGACTTTAGGTATCATTTTACTATTGCGAGGACTCTACATTCCCAAACTATTTAGAAATAAGCAAGCACATGTTTTTATTCAAAAAGCTTATAATGATAAAGTTGTCAAAATGAAACTTCTTTAGCAAAACTTAAGGCATTGGAGACTTAAGTTGGCTTTCTCAAATCCAAGCATGCTTTAGATGATGGCCATTCAGAACTTTTAAAGGAAAACGAAACAATCAAGCAACTAGTTAAGGAGCTTGAAAAACGTATCAAGTCTACTCCTAAGGTTGTCCATCTTTCGGATCAAGCCTCGGAGAAAGTGGTTACAAATCTATTTGACTAGGTCGCCGACCATCATCGGTGGTTGGATAATGCTAACGAAAGCTTAAAAAACTTGAGCTTGCCAAAGACCCTCAGACTATCGCGGTAGCTGTTGCCCCGATATGGGGAAGAGAGAATTTAAAGGTGAAGAGGTAGGGGTTCAACCAAACTGCCTCTCTCAAATGAAAGTTGTATCACAAGACCGTGATTCTAAACAGAAGCTAAAGAAAAATGACAAGAGTCTACTTTCGGCTTTAGTTACAAAAAATATGGGAAATGATATAGGAAATTACCCGTTGAGCCAATGCAAGATGTGGACTAGAAAGATGTATGAACATATGAAAAACCATTACAAAAAAACTTTCTGATGAACTCATTGCCAAGGCCGAGAGCCAACAAACCAGATGCTTGATCGTCTACTTTGAATGGAAGATTATTACAAATACGTGCTTAAATCCTTAGTTGTGTACGGAGTCCTTTTGGACCTATCTTTCGTTTCAGATAAGGGAGAACATGACCGTATAACAAGAATAGTATGGGATATAAGTCTTCATATTGCTACATTTTCTACTTCTCATTCAATCACCCTAGGTCGCCAGAAGATAAGCCGGACTACAATTATACGTGATCTAGGAGAAGTTCAAGTTCATGGGAGTTTTCTCCTAGAAGCGCTTGAAGAGGTTTCAAGCCGAGGAAAGGTCGTTATAAAAGAGTAGACTCGTACTTGATTTATTTTGCTTTCAATTGCAAACACGTATCTATATACGTGAACGTTTATACATAGGAGCTCTTGTCCTTTAGACGTCCAAAACTCGCATATGAATGCTTTTGACCGCTTTCATTATCTTTTTTTATCTTATTCTACCGAGCTTCAAAATTTATTAGTTAGATTTATCTATTTATTCTATATTTGGCTATGCATATGTTTCGACGTTTTGCCTTAATATTATGGTTTAGATTCTACCGAATCTATCAAATGAACTTTAATTTCTCAAGCCTATTTTGGTTGTTGATAATGCCATTCTGAGAACATATATATGTCTTTCATATTCATATCTTATTTTTGAAGGACTATCCATTTCCTTTTGATAAATTTTGACTTCTTTCAAGGAACTTAGGTGTCTTAGCTAACATTCTCGGGTCTCAGTGAGTTCTTTTCAATTTATTTCTAATTGAAACGATTGCGAATTAAAAATCCGCAATCTATTCACTTGTACTCTTTCAATGCACGAATGCTAACTTCAAGCTTGGGTCTACCAAGGTTGTCATTAGAGTTTCGAAGCATTTTTCCTTTGGCATCCAGTCTTCTGTAAACCAACAATCTACTTAGGTATCTAACCCATTGGAATCTAGCCATCATCTAACAAGGTCTCGGGTCTCATTGAGCTTTCTAAATCAAACTCTGAAGTATCTAATTTTTGGCTCCTTGCCATTCGTAAGCCTATATCTAATAAGGTTTTGGGTATCGCCGAACCTACCTTAATAGTGGACCTTGATGATTTCTTAATACTATGCCTTAATGCTTTTTTAATAGCAAGCCTTGATGCTTTTCTTTTTTTGTTCTAAAATAAGATTTGTGACATTACTATTATGCTCAGACTCTACCAAGACCTTCTTAATATATCTTCGATGGAAGCCTTGTGGGCTTACAATTATGCTTGAAATCCACCGAGACATTCTCAATATATCTTTGGTGTCAACCTTTTTGCATGCAATTATGTTCAGAATCTAGTGAGACTTCTCAATATATCTTAGGTGTCGGCCTTATGGCATTACAATTATGCTTGAAATCTACTGAGACACTTTGTCGTCTTACTTTCAAGCTTGGGGCTCTACCCAATGCTTTTCTCTTATACTCACATAACTTTGCTTGGGCTCTATTCAAGGTTTTTCTCTTTGCATGCATCCTCGTTTATTGTGTACCACCTGGTAGTAAAGCTTAGGTGATATGGCATTCTCTTACAGATGGTGCCAAGAGTTTTGATGTGGGCGCATCATTGTGGGCTATGAGGAATGAATCCCTTAGAGGTCTGCCCTTTCTTCCTCTAGGTTCCTCGACCGAATTTATCATTGATATAAAGGGTTAGGTTTGTGGAAATATTTAGGGAATATTATTATTAAAACATATCCACTTATGACGGAAATTAACCACTAAAATACTATGTATTTACCATGTAGTGGACTTCGACGGAGTAATGACATTTCGCTATTACATAGCACCGAGTTGAGAAAAGCTTTTATTTTCTAAAGAAATATACCCTCGGTGGAGAAGTTACATATCATTTTTTTGTTTTGGAAAGTTCCACAAGGCAATCTTCGAGAGATCTCCATCCGTAGACCTATTTTTCGTAAACGCTTCTTTTTGAAAACTTTTCGAGTTAGGCCATTTTGGTATACAACTTGTTGTAAAGACTTAAGCTCCCATCTTATAAGATGTTTTCATAATCACAAAATGTGGCATGAGACAATGCCCATAGTCAACCATAAATAGAAAATGAGATTGTGAACAATTTGGAACAAAACTCGTTAGTTGATAATATATGCCTTCTGGGTATAAACTTGGCAAAAAGGGCTTTCTTCTGAAGGTCGTACACAGAATTCAAGAATACCAAAATAAAGTTCGAAAGTTGTTGAGAAGACCAATAAATGCCCTCAGGTATAAACCTGGCTAAAAGGGCTCTCTTTGGAGATTAGATAAAGAATTCAAGAACACCAAGATAAAATCTAAAGCTATTAAGAAGATTAATAAGTGGCCCCTGGGTATAAACCTGGCTAAAAGGGCTACCTTCGAAGATCATATAAAGAATTCAAGAATATTGAAACGTAATCCAATAGTATATAAGAGATCCACAAATACAAAAGGCTTGCGAGAAAGCCAATAAGATGACCGAAAAGATATGAGAATGCCAAAATGTGGAAATGAAATATACTCCATGCCGAAATAATGATTCGAGAGTATGAGAGTACAAAGCTTTCCAAACGATTCGATGTTCTCAATTAGAACTTGCCCCTTTGTATTTTGCTTAGGCATAGAATTCCAAAAGCGATAGTTTCATTAGCCGAAATATAAAAATTTATGTTGCATTTTTCGAAAGAAGCAAGTCCAATATATTAACTTTCCCGAAACAGAAAAATAAAATAAAGTAAGAAAATGTATTAGAACTATTTTTAATAAATTCTAAGAGTTCCCCCATTTGTATCATCTTTTCTATGGCATAAGCAAGGTTTCGACACTTATCTGTTTTGTGTCCATTCATATGATGATAAATGTAATAGCCTTCACTTTTTGGATGTTATCTTTCCAAAACAAAGTAGTTGGATAAGGAAGCTTGCCATAGGATTTTCGAAAGATATTGAATAAGATATCGTGATGTGGAGTAAGAGTTTTCTCCTTTTTCATTTTCCTTTGGGGTTCACCAATAGAGGTTTCGGAAGGAGTCCTTTCAGTACTTTTAGACTGTTGAGTTTGATCTTCATATGGTATCAATTTAACACTCTAGCCCCCTATTTCATCGTTCATTGCCCTAATAATTTTTCTAAGTTGAGCAATCTCTTGCAGTGATTTCTTGAGATATCCCAAAAGCTAATCTGAAGAGCCTAAAGTTCATAGACGTGGTCATATTCTTTATTTTCGTCCCTTGCCGAAACGAATGTCATTAAGCGTTCACTGTTGTTATCTTGATAAGCTGAATATGAAGATTAAGGGGAAGTTTTGAGCTGGAATCTTCTTTATCATCTTTCTTGCCAAAGCTATTCATGGCCAATTGACGAAGTTGATTTTCTGGATAAGGAAATGGAGAGTGAGGGGTCCTTCTAACACAAAAAATGTAGTGTGATTTTCGTAACACCAAAACTCAAGGGCAGCTGCACAAGCGTCACTCGGTTAATTTGGTATTGGAAGCTTCGGTAGGCTAGTTACCAAAGGCTTAAGGATATTGCTGGAAATTAAGTAAAGTTAAAACTAGTACCAAAATAAATAGCTGCTGAATTATACCGAAAGGGGCCGAGGAGTGCCAAAGGTTAAGTCAAAAGTAAAGAATACGAAAGCAATAAAGAGACATTGAGATTTATAGTGGTTCAGACTAAATCCCTACATCCACTTTGTCATTTTCTTCTTTAGAGACTTATATTGAAACCGAAAGGCTATTACAATGCTCAGCTAGCCAAGCCCTCCATTAACGAGTTTACTACAATTATAAGAAAATACAATTTATTCTAGTATGTAAATTACACTACTGCCCAAAAGGTTATTTCCGCATTGAAAATTTGTACTTATTTATAGTTGTTTGGAAAAGACGCAGATTGATGACATGACTTATACTGTTTAGCTTAGATGGCGGATTGTTGACACTTAATAAAGATCCAACTTGCTCTAAATATAACACGCAGCTTGATGATGTATACTTTGCAGGCACTTCTCTTCAGCCAGCCCTGCAATGTGCACATGGATAACTGAGATTTCATAGTAGAATAGCACCGTTGTAAGTTCTTTTAGGTTAATCTTATTCCTCCTGAGACTTTGTTTCTTTGAAGTACTACTCCATCCGGTTTCCGGTTCACACTTAGTAGTATGTACTTACAACCAATCAAATAAGACGTTATGTTATTTTGACATTCATGTTTAATCTTCCGGTCTTAGGTCTTTAGAAAGTAAACTTAGTAAATTAGACGTTTAATACCATAGACCATTCGATATGTAACCCTTCGAGTTTTGTACTTTAGGGTCTAGGTTTTGTAACCTCGTTGAGATTGCCTAAGGATTCGGGACTAGCAGCTAGATCATCCCATTCGGTTGTATATCTTTGCTTTTGGAAATGAGCCATCTGCAACCCTTCGGCCTTGTGTATTTGATTTAAAAGTATTGTATAATGGTCATGTGTTACTTTGATTGTATATCTAGTAACTATGTGATCAACTTGTGATTCCAGATTGTTTTACCTTTGCTATTGATGATTTTATTCCAATACAAGACATTCCAATAAGAATAGTCAATAACACTTCCAGTATCAAGTACGAAGAAATAAATTACAGAGAGTATGATACCATTCATTAATTGTGTAGGTTGGTTGTACTAGGGTCATTTTGTATATCCAACTGTTCCTTAGTCGGTTACAGCAAAAAGTATACATTGTATGGCTATTTTAATGACAAAAGTCTTATTTGTGTCTGTTCATTCACTTTATTCACATTTCGGGCAAACATTTACTTGACACATAGTGCACACCATCATTAAAGCTTGTTTGTATTACTTAACTAACCGATAACTAAACAACAGTACATATACTCTGGTATTCATGATATTGGAACTTTGTCTTCACATGTTACAAGAGTCATCAATTTCACAGCAAATGCCACTTACTGGAAATAGATTTGCAATTTTCAAACAGTGTTATTTTCATCTGCCCATTTGATGACATTTTTTTCCATATGAGAATTAGAATGAAGAGAATTTTTCATTCTAATTATAAATTGTCTTCTATACAACAGCTATGACCAAAGCTATGATCAACGACCATCCTAACCTTACAGCACAAGAAAGAAAAGAAAAGCGGGGAAAAAAAAAATCAAAATGTAAAATGTATACCATTTGCCTCACTTTTGAGAGCAAAACAATGCAAAATTCCACCATCCCATACATAACCTCCACGCCATCCTTAAACTTCAGCACATCTCATCGGCGCAAACCCTAATTTCAACTCCTTCATATCATAAAGCACATGAAAATTCTGCTGCTGATAGTTCCCTATTATAGACAACCCCTTCTTCGGGCTACCTAGTATCGCCAAGCACATGATTCCCTCAGGCTCAAGCCTTATAAAGTAGTTCTCTACAGGAAAATCCCACGTACCACCATCTTTAAACACAATACTAAGACCAGGCATAACCACATTCTCTATCCCAGACACATTATAACAAGGACTTAGTACAGGGAAGTCCTCAATCATAGGGTACATAACCTTTTTTACAAAGGCCTCCCTTATAATGTCATAAGCAGGCTCTCCAAAATAGCTTAATGTAGTCCCAGAATCAACTATAGTCCCACCTCCTCCATCCTCTCCCATTCTCCAGGTATCATCGGGAATTTTTAACATAACCCCTCCAACTTTAATCCCTTTCACTTCCACATAGTAAAACGTATCGACAGCATTTGCATTCCCAGTTAAGAAACTAGTGTAGTTGTACCTCAAAGTAGGATGGTTGCTTTCTCCGAAAATGAGCTTGCTGCTCACAGAGAGATCGCTGTCACGATCGACAAGGCAGTAGGAAAAAGTATGACCGTACAGGTCTCTAAGCTGAGAAGCGAAGGATAGCGGGCCACGGCCTAGGCCAAGCAAGCCTGCAGCCCCATGGAACAGGCCTTTGTTCCAGTGCCCACACCCGAATATGACCTCGTCCACCCTGTGAGAGTCCTTACTCGTTAAGTTCACCGTGAAGGTTTCCAAAGCGAGGTCGCCGGTCGTGTTGGACTGGTCACCGTACCAGTAAAAGTACGGACATGGGTCAGTGGGGTTCTTGCATGTTCTGGAAGGTTCCGGAGAGGTGATCAGGCCACACCTGGGGTCGCTGCAGGCTATGGGCTGGTAGGAAGAAGAAGAGTTTGGATTAAAGATTGGGCCATGCTGATCAAAGCAGCTATTGCAAGGGAGGCACTGGACCCAGTTGAGGTCGCTGCCGGTGTCCAAGATCAAGCGGGTGTGCACGGCAGGAGTGCCTATGAACACGTCTATGAAGTACTCGCCGGTGCCCAACGGTACACCCGATTCGAGCGTGGCCACCAGCTGGCCGGTTAGGCCCGTGGCGTTGATCTTGGACTCGTTTGGATGATAATTATATGAGTTGAATTTGGATGTTTTGTTCGCGTACATGGATTGGATCCTGACGAAGTCTTTACGGGCGGAAAGGAGAAGGCTATCAGGTTTGGATGTGTTGGGCGGGTGAAGCGGGTTGTGTTTGAGGTGTAGTTTGAGGTTTTGGTTGAATTTTGGGTATTTGCAGTCCATTGAAGGGAAATAGTTGTAAATGGAGGGGTGGAAGGAGGAGGATAAAGATGAGGAGGAGAGAAAGGAGATGATGAACAGAAATAAATATATGGAAGCCATTAAAAAAATTCTTTTGTTTTTTGTTTTCCCTTCTATTTTCTGAGATTAAAAGAGATGGATTTGGGTTTGGTGTAGAGAAATGGATTAAGAAAGAGAGAAGAAGGTGAGCAATATCTTTGGACTAATAGTTTAAGATTAGTTTAATAAGCACATGTAGACAGAAGACTAGGAAAGTGTTGTAAAAAAGAGAAAAGAGATGGTTTGTTTCGGTTTGAAACTTTGAATAGAGGGAAAGTTTTGAGTTATTTTATGTATGAAAAGGTCCAATTGTTGGACTACGCGGTTTGGTTTTAGTGGTCAGACTTGTCACAGTTAGACCGAAATTCCTTGTTATATGATTCATTGCTGTGAGCTGATTCATGCTTATGCTAGTATGACTTATGATTAGTTTATCCTCAATAAATGTTGCATTAAATTTAAGATGATGAACAAGCTTTGCAGCAAAATATTGTGCAATTGTTTGATTGATACTTGTGTTTTTTTTTTCTTCTAAAAAATTAAAATAAAAAATTTGTTGGTGAATATTAGTCTCGAAGCATCAAATGTGAGAGGTGCAAAATCTAAACTCCAGCCATGAGATATAAATATTTGAATTTATCCATCTTACTTAAAAGATAAGGCATATTTCTTCAAGTTTAGTAACTAAACTCATTCCTTTATACTTAATTTTACACGTGGATACAGAAATCTTGACATGTCTCTGGGTGTGACGCAATGGAAAAGGAATGCATAGGCACAACTTAATTCTCTGAGGAGTTTAACGGTCCATCGGGTTCTTCCGACTATATTCGAAGAAGCAAAATAGAAGTCTTTGAACTCAAAGTCTAAAAAATCAAATACCCATTTAAAAAAGATATACATGTGCATATGCCACTTGTATAAAAATTCCTTTTAATGGGAAGTTGAAAGGAAGACTATTGGCTGGACTTTTTGAATTTTAGTTGTGCAAGTCTGTGGTTGTGACCAAATATTGATTTTGATTTGTTGACTGAATTTGTTTTGTCCAGTAAATTCATTTATAGTACTGATTAATATAAACAAAATGGGCATGCACATACAACATCAAAAAGATGATGCAGAGATGTGTAAATTTAAAGATAAAACGTGTGGACAAAGTAATAATTAAGATGTGCAACTGCAAGACAGTGAGCTGCAGATGAGTAATAACTGAAAATGACTCACTGATATTTGTTTATCAGTATATGTTTGATCATTTTGACGCTGAACATTAATAACAGCAATACATTTAAAAAAACACAAGTAAACATAACCAGATACTAGTATTTAAACATAAGGAAACTGGTAGGGTCTAGCAATGGCAGTCGAGAAGAAAAAGTGCAGCAATTTCAGCCTTTCTCTTCTAGTAATAAATACAACCACATTGTACACTGGCCACAGCCTTTGATCGGCTAAACAAAATTATTATTTGGGATCCACGTGTTTTGAAATTTGAAAGGTTTAAACGATGAGTCCGAGCATGGCTAGGGGTGGCCTTAAGGTAAGGAAAGCAAGTCAATAGAATAGGGCAACCCAACCCTCCCAACCCCCCCCCCCCCCCCCCCACAAAGAAAAGAGCAACATTGTAGTGCTAAATTTAGTATACAGAAAGTTTATTGTATGATTTAATGGTAAACTTAGAAGCAACGTAATTACTTTATCAATGATCAGAAGCAGCTTAGGTACAACCCAGACAATGGTTTAATGGTAAGATGTAGATGATCAAAATTCAGGGCTCTAAGTATACTTTATAACTGAACCTTTGAATCTTGGTATTTCATGTCTTTATACAGTTTTTGTCGTTAAAGAATCTTATCATTGGACGGATGTATAATAGATTTTGTTTTTCCTTTTTCTTAACAGATGTCAAAATTATACATAGTTTGCATGTAAACAAACAGATTCAAAGTCTTTTTAAGAAGCTAGTAGTTTGAACTGCTAACTAGTGACATGTATGTTTAATAACAAAAGTTTGTGCTGAAACATCAAAATGTTGCCTTAAATGTAAGTTTGAAGTTCTGAAGTTCATATGTTGGTCACGGTTTTTTTTAAAATCCAATTGGAACAAATTCATAAAGCCAACTACCAATAAAATAAAACTAGTAACCATAAAATGGCTAAGTACACATCAAGCAACAAATTTGTACAACCAATTATAATTGACACTTTAATTAAAACCTAAAAATTAGGGAATCATGTGTTTCGATACTAATTCCAAGTTAGAAACAAATAGAGACGTCAAGTTCAGCATGTTCTTAAGAAATAAATTATACGCACCAGTAATCAAGGATTGAAACAGTTGCCGAAGAGACAATCTGATGAAAATATCGGCGTTGAATAAGGAAAATGAGGCCTTTTTTGTCGACGGTGGAAATAGTGCTGGGAAAACGGGAATTCGATTGGAATAAGAAAGAAAAGTAAAGAGGCCGCACCATTCTTCCACATCTGGTAGGCGCAAGAACTTCAAGAATTTTGGATTTCAGTTTGAAAACTAAAAATTTATAATTTGAACATTTAAATTCATATCTGATTTTAATCAGAAGACACGAAGCTAAAGATTTGAATTCAAAGTGACAAAACCAAAAAGACAAATTTCAAATTTGAAATTTGAAATTACAGGATGCGAATAAAAAAATTATCGTGCATGCACGATTAGCGCATGCACACTCATGTTTATCACATTGACGACAATGACAATAAACTACCTTCAATGATATGGTCAACGCGACATGGGGAGTGACTTGGAATTGATGGTATCATTTCTGATCAACTCTATAGGAGCGTACACCTTATTGAATTTAGGGTTTTACATAGACAAAGTCGAGTTTGGTTTTGATTACATTAGGAAAATCATGTTATCAAGGAGATCTTCATAGCGTTTTCAGAAATGTATTCGATGCCCCATATTTTGAAATATCATAATATGAGAAGACTAATTAAATAAATTAGTAATTAAATTAATCCATGAGATAAAATAAGGACAAGTTAATTAGAAGAGAATGAGTTTAAGATAAAGAGCTAAGGCGATGGGCTTTTAGTCCAAAATCCAAATTATTATCGTCTAACCTTTCCACCCTCCATTTATTGTCCAACTTAAAAAATTTAAGCACCAAAAAAAAAAAAAAAAAAAAAAAAAACAGTCCGGTCGTACTTTCAA
Source organism: Allium cepa (assembly GCA_030765085.1). Classification (NCBI taxonomy): domain Eukaryota; kingdom Viridiplantae; phylum Streptophyta; class Magnoliopsida; order Asparagales; family Amaryllidaceae; genus Allium; species Allium cepa. The sequence continues at coordinate 1,026,430,095 of CM060935.1, read as the reverse complement.
GGAGGAAGAGGAAACTGAAGAAAAGAAAGGAGTATCATGCATAAGTAAAAGTAAAGCTTTAATGAGATAAATAAAAATGAGTGATACTTTTTTTAAATTCTACCAAACCTGTATAGGTAAGGATTGTACGTGCTTATGATGTTTCGAAGGAAAATGAATTAATATAAATAAGTTGACAAATATTTATTCACGGCTAAAGGATTTAACGATGATGATTTTTCATGTGTTAGGGTAAAAACATGAATCAAACCCTATCTAATCACTTGAAACTTTCATAGGACATGCAAAATGACAATATGGAGATGATTTCTAGTTTCATAATTTTTTGAAATTATATAGAATTTATATGAATCTAAATTGAGAGAAGGCCTAATTTTGTAAATTAATTATTTAAAATGTTAAAACTAATTATTTTTGCGTAGAAATTTTATACGAGGAAAAATATAATAATTCTGATTTTTGGTGAATTTTCACGATTTGTTCAATGTATGAATTATTCAACCATGGAAAGAGTTGATTACTAACGAGTAATTAATTAATTGAGTAATTAACAAATTACAGAAAAAACGGTAATGCTATGGGAATCCAATGAGAATTTGAATATAACTGGGTTACGTGAAAAAAGTAATTCCTTTTAATGAAAATAATACATTTTTCAAAATTAATTACCAAAATGCCAGATCAATACACGATAGCTATTATCAAGTGGTTCCAACATGTAATAACTAACGTAAACTCAACTTGTGATAGCTTTAGGCAATCAACAAATAGTAGCTAAAGAAATGATCGACATGCGATAATCCTAAAGTGCATCAACTTACGACAAATAAATTTATTTCAGCATGCAATAGCTAACGTAAACTCAACTTGCGATAATTCTAGACGATCAATATGTGATAGCTAAATAAATAATCAACATGTGATGGTCCCAGAGTGCATTAACTTGCAACAACCATATAGAAGGCAAGTGGCGATAGCTGATAGAACCATCAACTTGCGATAGCCTAGTAGAGTTAATGTTTGAATTGGACCAGCCTACAGCGGAAGAATTAGGTACATTTCAAAAAAAATATCTTTTAGGATCTTTGTTGGGCCTATGTAGTCTAAATTCATTTAGAATTTTTCTAACTTTATTTTAAATAAAATCGTTATTTTGTTTTATAAATTAAGTTTTACTTTATATTATTTTGTATTATGTTTGAATATATGTATCATATACACGTATATGTGTACATACACGTGCGATATAATAAAATGCGCATGGTTTGACATGTCCATATATAGGTGCTGAGATTTATTTTACAACAGACATGTTAGCTCCTATAGCATTATATGTGTTATCCAATTGAATATGTGTGTGTGAGTGTGCACGCATGCATCAAATGTTACACACACACACAAAATTATACATTTATAGAATATACTCGTATATTTATATAGAAATATATGGAAATACTAATTACGATAATTTATATAAAATATTTAAGATGTATTTGTACAAATGTTCGTTTATATTAAATAATAAAATCATTTAATAATTAATATAAAATATTTTTTAAATTTTTTTTTTGATTGTTGTTGCAAAACAGAGAACAAAATTAATTTTTTTATTTTAATTAATAAATAATAATAAATATAGGAACACATGTGCATACACATACATACATAATATATATATATATATATTATAAAATTAATTCTAGCTGACTTGGAGCTCAAGTCACTTTTTTTGGGGATCTATAAATAATTTTTAAATAAACAATTATAACAAAATTTAAACACCGATCAAAATTAATTATTAAAATTATTAAAAAAATATTTTTTCAAAATATAAAAATTATGTAATATTAGTAAATAAAATTTATAATTAATTTCGAATTGTATTCATATTTGTATATATAATCACTTTCTAATTAAATAAATAGTTATATTAATATTTAAATATATAATAAATATAAATATATATTAAAATAAAGTAAAATTTGCTATCGAGTTATTGTTGTGCAAAAGTAAAATTTTAGAGATTCTAAAATAAATATTATATGATTTTAAACTTTAGAACATAATTTATTAATTGATAAAACCATGTATAATATTATCTAGTTAAAAAGGTTTTTTTTTAATTTTAGTTTTAGGCCGCAAGTTAAATACCAACAAACATACAAAATAATTATTTTATTTTATTTTTAATATAGGGATGCATATATTTAACCGTCCAATATATTCAACCGTCCAGTATGTGATAGTACATCGATATACTGATCCATAATATAATCTAATAACCTATAATAATAGGTAATAACGTTAAAAGAATTAGTAAACATGTTGAATACCTTTCACCAAGGCCTAGAGTCTCACTTTGAAATGATAAAATGGATCCTTGAATCAAATTCCAAGTCCTAGGGTTGTTGGCATCCAAACCACTTTACCTTCGACGACCGAATCAAAGAGTTTTGATGTAATTTATGCTTGGATTTCTTTGGGTTTAAATGGAGTTTTCAGGTCAAAATTTGCAGTGGGAAGGAAAGCAAAAAAGTCTTAAAATAAATGGTGTAGAGAGTGGTATATAAATAGGAAGTCAAATAGAGAGAAAAGTAGATTACACCCTATCACTCTCCTACAATTTCACAATTTTAAACCATTTAAAGCCTCCTTTTTTAGCCAACATTTGGCTGGCATATCAAACTTATTTTGGTAGAAATTTGCATGCCCAGTATAGCCCTTAAAACTAATTCCAGTCCAAATAATGTCCGTTGCATTTAAATCTAAATTTAAACGTGTATCGATATTGTATATCCACTAATATATTTATAATTATTATAAATATATTATTTAACATTTTTTAACACATCAAATACAAAATTTTATAGTTAATATTTCATAAGTATTAATAATTTAATTAATTGTTATTACAAATTAATTAAATTGGATGATAAATTGAGTATTCATTATTTCGGTTGGTGACTCTTATATGTAAATTTGGTTAGTGATTAATACCGAACAGTTCGAATATTAATGTTCACATATCAATTTGCTGGTGTGTGAATTATGACCAAATTTATCGCTTATATAGATTCAGTAAAATCTAATTTTACTTTATTTAAGTGTTACTTGGTACAGGCAATTATTTTTACCAATTTTCATCGTTAAAACTATATCACTTTGGCCTTATGGAATTTGGTAATGGTGAAAATTCCAATATTATCCATATTCAACTCTATAGTCCAAACACAAAGTCCTTGGTTAAATAATAACATTATTATTAACCAAAATGCTCTGGCCAGAAACTTTGACTTTGAGTTGACTTAAGTTGACCATGATACTAACCTCATGTAACTAAGGAGACGAATCATCTCTTGAATAGGGTTGCATATCCAATGCTTCCACTTGAAGTCGTTCGATGGATGTTGTGCCACATTTAACTATAATCAAAGTAAAGCTTCCACATTAAAGATTAATAGTATTTCAAGTCGAGAGAACTGTGTAATTTTGTCACATCGATATTTTCTATTTGACCTTAGTTATATTAACCAGCAGAAAACCATTAGGTAAGCCATTCCATAGTGATTCGAATAACTATTAGTATGTAACCACTTAGTGCCCCAAGCACTCATGAGCAATACACTGCCCAACATTTGAAGAGCATTGCGTACTATAGTTTAAACGGATGCATTGATATCTAGTCTCGATACAACTTGACTAGAAATATTTGAAATGGTATGTTTATTTTATTGTGATAAATCACTCATGATTTCAACGCATTTAACTACTATCACAAAACATACCATTTATGGATTTTCTATTAAATATACCTTTAATTAAATTAATTAATTAATATAACATATTATATCAAGCATACAATAGAAAAGGAAGCACCCTTATTTTGAACAAGATTAGTTATCGAGTTAGATATATTTAACAAATCACATAATTGCTCATAGGCATACCCCTAACTTAATCGATCGTCCACTTACCCTTTAGGTCAATTATGAAATCTCTATCATATCCCTTCAATCAGTTTGATGAGAACTGATCGAGTCAGACCCTTCATGAATGGATCTACTATGTTGGTTTAATTAACTGCTCTGTCAATCAACTCTCTCCGATATTGATAAACTACATTTATCATGTGAAACTATTCAGAGTATATTTCTCGACTTCTAGTGATCCCTTATTAAATTGTTATCATATAACAATGATGCGGTATTCTTAATACTTGAAAACACCCCTAGCCAAGAAATAAATTTGTGCATTTATATTTATGTACATTGCTTTTATTCTGGTGCTATTCAGAGTGATGTACTTAGCCTTTTGTTGAATCATCCACAATTTTCATTTGAAACATTTCCAACTTAAAGCTTCTTAACTAAGGTTTGAACATGAATTTAACATCGACATATTATACTCGATAGCCCTTATGAAGTTTGAGTCTGAAAACTCTTTCATAAAGAGCTCGTTATTTGTGTAAACAATTCTCAAGTATTTTGTAAATACTCGAGACACTCTAAACTACCATTTAGTGATCTTAATTTGGATTTGATATTTGCCTCATGTATCAAATACATAAGCAAATTACAATATTGTATACAATTCAACATGCATGATAATTCCTATTGTCAATACATAAGGAATCCATCTTATATGCTTCATATTAAACATTCTAATATGGTGTCTTTGCATATCGTTTGGGACTTCCCAACATACTTTATACTTATTATAAAAGATATAATTTACAAATCCAATATCAAGTATTTAACATCCAAACTATTACTGATTTTAACATAAGTACATCGTTAACAATCAATAGTATGTTGTTTACTTATAGTCTAGAAATATCTATATACCTTTTAGTGGTTCTTTCTTATGGACATACGCTTCCTCTGCATTCTGACCGAAAATCAAACTACTTGATATTTCTATCAAAATACTTGTTTAATTGCGATGCTTATAAAATGATATTTTCATATCATTTCTAATAACCTACAAACTCGATATTGTTTCCACTGACTTCGAGATATTTTGGTTGTAATGTGTAAATAGTATGTTCTAAATCGTTATTTAGAATTTTTCATTTCAACACATATGTACTAAGTATAAAATTATAACAAGCGATATTTAGGAGTAACAATCCAAATCAACTTGAGCACATTGAATAACGAATATATTATGCTAATTTAACAATTGTAAATTACGTTATTCTTATCAAAGTTTCTTATTATATTCCAACCGCATTAGACTTGCTCTTAAAGATACAGTCGCAACCGATGGATCATACCCCTTCGGATATTGGTATCAAAATCATATTTTGATGACATACTTGGAATCCATTTCAGATTTATGTATCATACCATATCGTAGAGTTAATACTCTTAATGGTTTAATTGACAATTGAGGATTATCTATTCTTAACATTGATAAGAAATTCATTTTTCCCTTCATTGTAAAAGAATACTTATTCTACTACGCTGTGTTCATTTTAGGTTTGGTTGATTTCATTTCATTCCTCGTAATCAATTTTATCCTTGGATCATATCCAAATTCAATTTACTATTAACAATTTGTGAAAGAAAATCTTTTGCTATGAAGTTAGTATTTCTTGAAACAACAGTTGTTTTTCAATGTAATGGAATAGGTATTCATAAACACTTTACGAATTGCATTATATATAAAACTGATTTAGTTTAGTTTGCACAACTTATGTTCAAAACATAAATAGGTTATCCAATTACAATTGTTCTCAAACTCCTTTTGGGGCGATTCGTATAAAGATCTTTCACATAGAATTATTATGTGTAGTCTTTCGACTTACACAACCTGTCAACTTCTTGGCCTAGGATATGTTGGGGTTTCTTATAGACTCATATCTTATATGATATTGTAAACTATTCTTTAGATTAAATTAATTTTAACTTGGTGTACTACTCTTAAGTATACGATTTTATAGAAAGAAGTTAACTCAAGCTCACTCATAATTAATCATTCTTTGTTCAACAAAGTTCAATTACTCCATATCGATACATCATTATGTATCATAGGAAGGAGTGGATTTTGGGATTTAATCTTTATTCATTTTAGGTACGTTTGGAACTCTTTACAATATGCATGCACGTTCAATCAAATCGTTTTAGGGAAGATGAAAATGGTTTGGGATAGTCTCATCAGTCCCTCTAAGGATTCAATCTCGAAGTAGGTTAATGGGCCTAAGTGTGGGTTTGTCTACTTACCCAATAATGCTGGCCAGTAGCAGCCAAGACTTAAAATAACCATAACTTCCAAACGGTAAGTCCGTTATTCCATTATGATCATTCTACAGAATGCAAAACCATTATTTCAAAGCAATCTAAGTGGTTTTAGATCCTAACTCGGCTCTTAGAAAAATTTATAGTCCATATAAAAAATTTAAAGTCAAAATGGTTACATACAAATTCGATAAAAATCATAGATGTGGAAAATATCCCAAAGAGTTATTTTCTTAAATTTTAAAGTCATTTGACCTCATATGAATTAAATAAAAATATTTTATGATCCCTTGATATGTAAAAACATGTGTCATTATAGAAATGATACTGTAATTCTAACATAAGGATCAATTTTACAAATCCTCTTGTAACACACTTAATTTTGTTCACATTATTCTAGATATTTAATTAGGCAATAATTAAATAAATAACGCGGGAGAATATAAATATATAAATAGTGTTGATAGTTACCAAGTTGATATAATTTGAATTTCAAACATTGAATGGATAATTGGTTTATAGGGATAGAAATTAAATGCCTTAGTTATATTAAAGAAAGATAACACATTGGAGTATTTCCCTTGATATATACTCTTTCCTCCTATATATTTTTGACCATAATGTAAAACCAAGAGACAAAAAACAAAATACAAAGCCAAAGAGCTCTCCATTAAAATTCACTCAACAAAGAAGAAGATGGGGAAGAAAAAGCTCGGAAGGAAACCAAGGCAATCAACTCCACACACAACCATATCAAGGTGAATAATATATTTCCATCTCTATCGTATGATGTTTTAATTTGGATTTGTGATAAACTCCGAATTTATTAGTTGATATTATCATGCATATGGTTAAGATAATCATTTGAATGTGTAATGATTATCATTGGCTATTTTTGTGTACATTCCTTAAGGGATTTTTATGTAAAAACTAAGTTTTTAATCGGCAAATGTTTTGAATTTTTTATAGCATATCCGGAATGATACTTTCGAGATGGATTTTTAATTTCATAATTTTTGGAAAATTATGAATTTAATATAATTTTTCTAATTTTGGGTTTAATTATTTAAAATATGAAAAACAATTATTTTGCTTCTAAATTTTTATATGATGCTAAGGAGATAAGTTTTGATTTTTGGGAATTTTAGGGATTTTTCCTAAGTAACCGCAATTAAGTATAAATTGTTTTATGTAGAGAGTTAATTTCAAAAGGATAAATAATGGCATAATTAATAGAAAACTTATATTTTGAGGAAGAAGTGGAATTTTTCTCTTTGTTATACTTCAAATTTCTGAAAAGATTTTGATCAACGAATAAAAATTTGACAAAAAATTTTGTTTGGTAAAAGGTTATTACTTTAAAAGGAAATAAATCAGTTTTGTGAATAATTATAGAAATGTCATTAATCAACTTGCGATAGCACATATTTGTCGACATGGGATAACTATGGATTTTATCGAGTTGCAATAGCTATCATTTTTTGTCAATTTGAGATAACTATCATTTGTATCAACATTAGATAACTATCACTTATATCAACTTGCGATAGCTATCATTTTTGTCAACATACGATAGTATCAGTTTTGTCAACATACGATAACATATTTTTGACTAGTGCTAGCTACCGACTTTGTCAACATATGATAGCATCATTTTGTCAACTTACGATAGCTATCACTTTGTCAACATGCAATATCATCATTTTTGTCAACATGCGATAGCTATGGATTGTATTAACTTGGGATAGCTATATATTTTCTACTTTGCAACAAATATATGTTTTCAACTTGTGATAGCTATATATATTATCAATTTGCGATAACAAAAGATAGTCTCAAATTGTGATGGCTTTAGTTTGGTTGATATGCGACAGTTATGACTTACTTGACATGCAATCACCTATGTTTTCAACATGCGATAGCATGGTATGTTTCAATATACCATAACACAAGATTTTGAAAAGGAAGATAGCTAGTTTTATGATAGTTTTTAACTCTACGTTGGACTAAGTTTTCCTTAAAAAAATATGGTTTTTATTAAGCATTTTTATGAGTTTTCAAAATAAAGTGAAGATTTTTGGCTATTTTTAAAGAGTTTTCGTGAAGAATAGTATTACTGTGTTACAAGTAATTTTGTGTATAAATGGGCTATCGTATGAACATATACCTATGATGGATAATGATTTGTTATAAATTCTATTTTGTATTTCGATAAGCAATTATTGCATATGCTAAACTATTGACACACTCACTTATATGTAATTCGTTGTCACCAACATTTATGACTTTTGGGATTTAGGAAGCGATGACTAGTTATGGTTGTTTCTATAGTAGGTACAGTCAAGCTTAACTCCAAAGTGGGTAGAATTTCATACAGGAGATTAGGAAAATCTAATTGTGTTAGGATGCCCCATACGAACAAAAGAAATGACTCGTGGATATTTTAAAACCAAATTTTTGAATGGAGACTAGGGTAGGGTTGTGCCCTATCCTCCAACCATTAAGGCCCTGGTTGGTCAAGTCCACAATTCTAGTGTATAAGGTTTTTTCTGTAGGATCGATTTCACCCTAGAGGGAGGGGGGGGGTGAATAGGGTGATGCTATTAATTATTAAAATTTAATGCGGAAGTTTGTAAAATATTTTCAACACAGATATATCAGAATTATAGCAGCACAAATAATAGCAGAATAATAAATGTAGAAATAAAACAACACGGAATTTATCCAGCTTCAGCAAACCCCTGCCTACGTGCTTACCCTAAGGTTTCTAGTACAAATTAAGCAGTCAGACGCTTACACACGTAAATTCACGACACTTGTTATCGACTAACCTTAACTCTATGCTCAAAACTCTGCCACAACTCAGCCACTGAGTTACGAATTCTCGAACTACACCACCATAGGTCGTCCCCTAATCACATGACTAGATAATACACAAGTTTAAAAGGAAAAATACAAATTTAAAAACAAATTAAACACAAAACCCTAAAACTAAAGCCCAATTAATAATATAAAGGAGTCGGCCCAAAATAAATATCCATTTCTTTCTTTATTCTTCGGCCCGTCCTTCTTCCTTGTGAAAATGGCTGTTGCTCGTTCGTTCCTTTTTCAGATTTAGGGTTTTTGTTAAATGAGGCGTCGCTTCAATTGATCAATCGAGTATGTAATCTTCCGTTGCATGCTTCGTCGATTGATCGTCTCTTCGATTATACACATGGCTGCTTCAATCTCGATTGAGTTCAATCTTGACTTGACTTTGGTATGTAATTTATGCCTTTTGCTTTTCCTGGTTAGCTTGCTTGAACTCGTTCAATGATTCGAATTTTTGGTTTATTGTTCTCAGTTTTTCTCAGTTTTCCTGGTTAGCTTCCTATATTTTCGTTCGTATACATTTGTTTGAATTCGTCATTTAATATAGCTCGGCCATTGTTTTTCGCATGGATGATGGTGATTTCTTATGACTTGTTCATAATCGTATATTTTCTAGCAGCTTGATTAAAACAGCTTCGATTGATTTCGTGGCCACCACGGCTTGACTTTGAAATGTTCGATTTTTACTTGCCTTATCACACACGGCTTTGTGAATTTTAAATCGGACTTCGGCCATTTGTGACTATGAAAATATGAAGTTGTTCGACGTTGCTGTATTCATTATTTTGAAAATGCTATTGCTCTAGATTACATATAGTCTGGCTCGGTCTTGTGCAGTTGAATTGAGTCATATTGAACTGTTGTTGATTATTTAATTGATATGTCTTCATCGATTTGTGACGGTGTCTGGTCTTTGTTTAGCATCTATAGTGTTGAAGTGTTGTTTCATTGAGCTATGTAGTTCATGTGTGCTTGAATATGTACTTGTTTATTTGATTTTTCATTTGCTTGTATACTTCATGTAGAGGCTGTGTAACAACCTGCATATTTGTCGATTTTATATTTAAATATTTTATTTAAATATTTTATCGTTAATCGGATTTTGGTCCGAAAAGCTACTTTTTGCAAACAGCCGATTTAGGACTCGAGACCACTTTCATCGAGTTCAAAATGCCATTTGTGACCTTTTTAAGTATAAACTTCGATATGTTTGGAGTTAGTCGAATTTGGCTACTTTTTCACTTAGGGCTTTGGTTTGTTGTCTCAGCCCATTAACCCCAGCTGAGCCCTAGCTCCACCCCCACTTATCTTCATTTCATTTCTAATTCCTAACCCTTCAAGCTTTAGCAACAATGGTGGAAGAGAGTGGAAATTAAAACTCCAAGCCCTAGTTCCATAGCAAAATCCAACTTCTAGCTCCAAATTCAAAGAGAGGCTATTGGTAAGCATCATCTACTTCTTCTCTAACTCATTCTCTCTTTGATTTCTGAAATTTGCTAAACCTAAATTTAGGAATGTTCTTCTTTTGAGTTGAGATTCAAGCTCATTTGGGTTGTGTTGAAGAGTGGCTGGCTCTCCCTTTGCTTTCAAGCTTCTTCTTCATTTGTTTGGGTTCAAAGGTGAGATTTTTATCTCACATCTATGTCTATATCTATCTTTGTTGTTAGGTATGAATTCCTAACACTTATTTATGTTAATTTGCTTTTGGTTTGGATTGATTTGGTGAATATTTCAATTTGTGGTGTTTTGTAGTCAAATCTTTAAAAATCCAATCTTTGATGTTTGAACATGTTTTTGGTGATGCATCGAAGAGCCTATAGTGCTGGGTTGTCGCTAGGCATAAATCCTTAGTCGTTGTTGCTCGTCCGATCGCTCCCGATACGTTTTGGCCACTTTGGCCTAGGCAAATTGTTGCCCAGACCAGGTGACCAGACGTCTGGTGACCAAGTCCAGACGTCTGGTTTGGACCCGGAGAGGAAAAATATAGCCACGCAGTATATAAAAAAAAGGCAGAGACTAATTCTAGACGTCTAAAATTTTGGGATCAGACGTCTGGTTAGGTCTCAGACGTCTGTCTTGAAGTTTCAAATGTCTGGGTGTTCTCTGGATTATTCCCAGAGAACAAATCCAGACGTCTGGATTCTAATCCAGACGTCTGATTTGTTTTCAGATGCCTGGATTGGACCTCCAAACGTCTGGAACTGTTTAATTTGCCTATTATGGCTATTTTTGAGTATATTTCCAACTTTAATCGATTCATGTTGATTCTCTTTTTTTTTGCTATCATTTATTATGGACTTTGATGACATTTTCATCGTGATTTTTGGGAATATCCATTTTGATGGATTCGGTATCGATTTCTTTGGATTTTATTCACGTCTTCGAATGTGAATTTTTATGATTGATTGTTTCTACAATCAATTCTATGACTTGTCACTTTAAAATATAAAGGTTTTCTATACTAGTAGTAAATATAAAAGCTCTTTCCTCAAAACGATTTCAACTATATTTTCAATACCAAACTCGTTTATAAAACCGTTTTCCAATCTACTAGTATATACAAACCTTTACCTCACTCGTATGGGAAATCTAATTAAACGACTTAGTAAAACAAGTGGTATGAAACGCTTGCGTTTACTTCGCCGGTTAATTCTCGGACTTGTTCGGTTGAAACTCTTGTGACAAATTTCTAGTGGAGATCTACAATTTGTTCGTAAATATTTAAGTTAAGCTAGTGGTTATGGGATATGAAGCTAAGCTCATATATTTACTGGCTTTCTGTAATTGACACTTCTCTGTGATCATGACGATCATTTTTATGTTTTAGACTAGCATTGTGCGATGTCTTTTTGACTTGGTTCATCAGATGTCACGTTGTACGACGTCGATGCTCCGAAATATTTGATACATTGGATGTACCATTTGCACTACATCAATGTCTTTGCTTTTGATACGTTGGATGTACCATTTGCACTACATCAATGTCTTTGCTTTTGATACATTGGATGTACCGTTTGCACTACATCAATGTCTTTGCTTTTGATTCATTGGATGTACCGTTTGCACTACATCAATGATATGCTTTTGATACATTGGATGTACCGTTTGCACTACATCAATGTCTTTGCTTTTGATACATTGGATTTACCGTTTGCACTACATTAATGTCTTTGCTTTTGATACATTGGATGTACCGTTTGCACTACATCAATGTCTTTGCATTTGATTCATTGGATGTACCGTTTGCACTACATCAATGATATGCTTTTGATACATTGGATGTACCATTTGCACTACATCAATGTCTTTGCTTTTGATACATTGGATGTACCGTTTGCACTACATCAATGTCTTTGCTTTTGATTCATTGGATGTACCGTTTGCACTACATCAATGATATGCTTTTGATACATTGGATGTACCGTTTGCACTACATCAATGTCTTTGCTTTTGATACTTTGGATGTACCGTTTGCACTACATCAATGTCTTTGCTTTTGATACATTGGATGTACCGTTTACACTACATCAATGTCTTTGCTTTTGATTCATTGGATGTACCGTTCGCACTACATCAATGATATGCTTTTCATACATTGGATGTACCGTTTGCACTACACCAATGTCTTTGCTTTTGATTCATTGGATGTACCGTTTGCACTACATCAATGATATGCTTTTGATACATTGGATGTACCGTTTGCACTACATCAATGTCTTTGCTTTTGATACATTGGATGTATCGTTTGCACTACATCAATGTCTTCGTGATACATTGGATGTACCGTTTGCACTACATCAATGTCTTTGCTTTTGATTCATTGGATGTACCGTTTGCACTACATCAATGTCTTTACTTTTGATTCATTGGATGTACCGTTTGCACAACATCAATGTCTTGGCCATTCTTTTCTTGTGATTTCTGGATTTCGTGTGTTGAATTCTGGAATTTATGTTTCACCAACTTTTACGATTGGCATTGATATGTATGTCATTTATTGTGGCTTGGTGAATGAAATTAGGAGTGTGACATTCCTTTTTATCTTTGAGAAGATCCTTGCGATATTGATTAATCTCTTATTGGTTTTTCAATTAGTTATTTATCACAGCTTGGCATTGTGATTATTATACGTTTAGTCATATCTCTTATTCTATATCATTTCATCTGATATTTATAGCTAGACTGATCCGTTTATTATTTTCTTATTAAATAATAATCGGGCCAGACTGAGATTTTACAGGTGCTTCTGCTTGACTCCTTATCGGACCATCATCTGATCTTTTGGCTAACTACTTTGGTTTAGTAGTTTTTTGCTGTATACAATTGAGATATAGACTCCTTGATGTATACATATTTTTGTCTTGCACTTGTATCTATTCCTTTTTGTGTTGTTGTGGATCTTATTTGACCACTACTCTGATGTACACTTTTATGTGTAATATTCATATCTATTTCCGCCTTTGTGATATGAATTATCTGTGACTGATTTGTGTTATGTTTATTTCTATATTTATTTCCAAAGATCTTTATAGCCACTGTGTAGTAGCTTTGAGTTTGTGTCGGTATGTCGGATTTCATCTTGAGATGAAAAGTTATATTTTTATCTGGCATATCGGTACTCGCACAAAGCAATTATACAGATGGTCGCTCCTCAACAGCCTTATTCTCCATGCTAGTCGACAGCATTACTCCGTAGTGTTCTTGGCTAGCGTGGGTATAGAGGTGGGGCGTCACAGGCTGCACTTGTTTTGTCCACTGTTTCTATTTGAACTTGCACTATCCATTTGTTGCATTGACTTTGTATATTTCGTCGATCAAAACTACTACTTGATGCTTGCATTCCTGTGCTTCATGTTTACTTCTTTCTTACTTTAACCTGAACTAGTCTGGTTTGCTTGCATATCATGGCTGGTTTGAGTTTTGCTGCCTTCATGTATACTTGATGTGTGCTGTGCATTTGTAGTTGAATCGAGTACATTTTTGTTGTGTTCATTGTGTAGCTTAGTCAACATGTATATATGTTGTTTGAACTTGTCTGGTTTACTATAGTTCATTGTATTATGCCATTATCTTCTGGAGCTCGAGTTGCTTCAACATACAGCTATGTTATGTTGTACATATATATGCTAACTTATTTGCATTGTTTGGTTCACTGGTTTGTACTGGTGCACTTTATTGTTTGAATCTGGCCATTCTGGGTTCAAGTGTATATTCGAATTTTTGGTCGAGGCTATGTTGTATGTATCTTGACCCATAGTTTTGAATGCACCTGTGTTGAATCCAGCTAATAGCTCGGGTTTGACCTTGTGCTCATGCCATGACTTTATTTGTATTGCACTTGAGTTGAACCTGGCTTTTCATTTGGGTTTGACCTATGCTCACCTGTCCCTGTAATTTTATCAAGTGTATATCGGTATGCACGGCCTTATGGCATGTATACACTATGCATGCCACAAGCTATTCGTGTATGATAAATTCAAAATGAAATGATGACGAACAACCCAAATAACTGAGGCAAACAATATTTTCAAAATACATTTTATTTTACGCTACAAAATATTTCATTTTCAATTTTAATGCATCAGTGTATATTTTTGCAGATTGCTCAGATGCTGGATTCAAATTGGAATAAAGTTAAAGATCAATTTTGAGTGAACGAGTGATATGTAGTGACGTGAAAATGTAAATGATAATCGTGATATGATTGAAATTGTATTGTGATTGGAATTGTATATATGTAGTGAGAGCTTGAATTTGTACTATTCAAAATTGTAATAAATATCTATCTGAATAAAATATCTGTTTGAATTTAAGTTCTGTGTTATTTATTTTATTCAGCTAATTTATTTAAATATGTGAAAAAATAAAATAGTACATTAACAAATACATTTAAATATATATATATATGTATGTAAGTATATTATCATCAAACAAAAATCATATATTTGCATATTCAACAATCTCCTCCTTTTGATGATAACAAACATATATTTAAGATTTTGAATAAATTAAATGTATTTGATCATCAATTTGCTCCTCCTATTTGAGTGCTCCCTCTCTACACAAAGCTCCCCCTTCATATATGCATGTAAATAAAAATATGCAAATGAGCCTAGATGCAAATAGAAAATATTTGACATTTATTTGTCAAAATCTTAACTTTTTTCTCCCCCTTTTGTTATCAGCAAAAGAGTAATAGTTTTAGAAAAATTGAGATAAAGTAATTGACATTAATACAACATTAATACTCAATCGAGTATAAATATTAAATTTCAATAAAAAATCAAACAAAAATCATAAATACTCTGTTTGACGCATATTCCACTTTAGAATGATATGGATGATGTCATCATATAAAACTATACGGTTGTGTTTATTTGTGATATATTTATTTCAGGAATTTGAATACCTACTAACCATGCATAACCGTTAGGACTTTTAAATGAGATTAGTAGTATTCCAAAAAAGTTAAAAAACAAATTCAATTATCTACTAACCATGCATAACCGTGAGGACTTTTAAATGTGATTAGAATCTAATTATCTATTCAATCAATTTTAATATGTGTTCCATACATGCATAACCTTGAGGACTTTTAAATGAGCATGGAAGCACATAAAAAATTTCATGTAATGCACCCATGCATAACCGTGAGGACTTTTAAATGAGAGTGAATACTTTGGATGTTTTTCTTGCAAATAATAATAATAATAATAAAATGAAAAACAAATGATTCCTGCTTATAATACCACATATTGATAAACCATATTGAATTTTGATGAGTGATGGTCGATAGAAATATGATAGTAATAGGGATGGTCATGGAATTTTTACCAACAACAAGTGTTTATAAATCTTGTTTAAATTTCTAAAGAAATTTATTAATTATACCGTATAATATATGATTAATATCAGCACTCATCACTTTTTCAATCACTATTTGTCTTTCCGCTAAATAGTAGGGAGTCAGATTAGTCAATTTAGTTATTTAAAATCAAATCCAAAAATAATTATCAAAATTTTCAAAATGACTAATCTGAAACAAGGCCAAAAATGATTTTCTAGAAGGAGTTTTATAAATAAAATGTCTGCTACTTGAAAAATTATATGATATGAAAAATATGCAGATATTTTCTTTGAAAAAACGATACAATTGCTGAATGTCTCAACAGAAGTCACGTTCCACTAGAAATTTTTCTATCAACTAGATTACCAGTGTAATTTGCATCCGAATTTTTCTTTCACTCAAAATTATTATTATTTGAATGTTATAGACCAGAACATGAAGTGTGCAACAAAATATCTCAAAATCATTTTTAATAATTTTTAAATGAATTTCTCTTGAATTTGAATTTTAAGCCGTGTATACAAGCAAACACAGAATATACTGTCAAGTCAAATATATCCACATGTATCAATAAAACACCATCATAAGACCAAAAAATTTATTAGTTCAAAGATGAAAAGTGATTGGTCAACATCTTTTCTCAAATCAGAAACAAAAGTAAGAACAAGTCAAATAGTCAGAATCGGAATCATTATTTATTTTATCATCACCTAACTAGCTGATTTAAATTCAAATTATAGTGCAGATCATCACATTTAATATATCATTCAAAATAAATGTACCATTACCTATTTTACCTTTATGATAATTTTCGGTTGTTGCTCATTGTGATTCTGTCACCTTTGTACTAGGCTAAGGAACTTTGATTTGTTGCCTGTTAAGTGTTTGGAACAGCCAGAATCCAGATAACACCGATGTTTTTCCTTACCTGCCACCACACGTACACGATAAAAGGTTTTTGTGACATATTTGTTTTTATAGGTCCATGGTTGTTAGTGGAAAAATATTTTGAAAAATAATTTTGGTGAAGACCCATAACTATTTATATATGTTCCTTTCGGTACCCAGATTTGTTTGACTTTTAGGGATTTTATATTTGTGCCTTTTGGAACCCAGATTGGAATTGTTTTCACGTGTTTGGGTCAAATACCAACAAATATTTTGATTGTGTCCAATTTTTCTACAAATAGTGCACTTAGATTTAACTTGATTAATTTCATTTCTAACATTTTCAGATTGATTATATCCGAGTCCTTGTCTAACTGTATTAATAATTTGTTTCCCTAATAGCATATTCAACGATCTTTCACTTTTGGAAAATTTTCTTAAAGTCATTGGTAGTTGTTGGACTTGTGTTTTTGGTGATTCATTTTCATTCAATAATTGTGTGCACTTTTTAATAGAGTTTTCTCTCCTAGTATTTTCACTTTCCTTCAAAATCAGAATTTCATTTTCAAGCGATTTTATTTTAATTTCTAATTT
This sequence comes from Allium cepa, assembly GCA_030765085.1. NCBI lineage: Eukaryota > Viridiplantae > Streptophyta > Magnoliopsida > Asparagales > Amaryllidaceae > Allium > Allium cepa. The sequence continues at coordinate 1,026,412,656 of CM060935.1, read as the reverse complement.
TTTAATTTCTTCTTCGAATAATGGACACATATCACACTTGGGGATCCTAATTTGATATTTTAACTAATTGATCGAGTTGTTTATTTAAATCTATCAAAGTGTCTTTTTGTGTTTCAATTTTGGCATATTTTTTCCTAAGTCTTTCAAAACAGCCATATACTTCGTGGAAATATATAAGTAATTCTGATTGAGTGAATTTTGACATCTCTCTTGGCACATCATTGTCGCTATCAGTTATGTCACCTCGAAAACACATATCTGCTTTCTCACTCTCACTGCTAGTACTTCTATTATCTTCATCACTTGTATGTTGAATGTGCGAGTATATGATTTGTTTGATGATAATAAACATATATATATATATATATATTCATTTAAATGTATTTGTTAATATACTATTTTATTTTTCATATAATTAAATAAATATTTGCTGAATAAAATAAATAATACAGAGTTTAAATTCAAACAGATATTTTATTCAAACAAATATTTATTACAATTTAGAACAGTACAAATTTGAACTCTCACTATATATATACAAATTCAATGACAATACAATTTTGATTACATCACAATTTCTAATTTACAAATGCACCTCACTACAAATCGCTCATTCACTCATATTTTATCTTCAACTTCATTTCAGATTGAATTCAGCATCTGAGAAATCTGCAAAAATACACACTGACGTAGTAAAATTGAAAATAAAATATTTTTGCAGTATAAAATAAAATGTGATTTTGGAAATTTTATTTGCCTCGGTCATTTGGGTTATTCGTCATCATTTAAATTTGAATTCATCATACACAAACAACTTGTGACATGCACAGTGTATCACTGTACATGCCACAAGGCCGTGCATACCGATATATACACTTGATAAATTTACAAGGACAGGTGAGCACATGTCAAACCCAAATGAAAAGCTGGGTTCAACTCAAGTGCAATACAAATAAAGTCACAACACAAGCACGAGGTCAAACCGAGCTGCAAGCTGGATTCAACACAGGAGAAATTCAAATGAAACGGTCGAGACATAAAAATCAAGTCTCGTCTAAAGTTCAAGTCAATCACCAGAAAACAGGAACTGGAACAGTTCTGACCAAACAATATAGTTCAATATCCAGTCAAGCTAAATAAAGACTAGCTCAACAATCATGAAACATGAAGAAGTCAACACATATGATCAGAAGCAATGCAACAGTCAATATCAAGGCATGAACCAGACATGAAGCACAGGGATGCAAGCATAAAGTAGTAATTTTGAACAAGACATAAATGCCAAAGTCATGCAACAACATGTAGACCAGAGCGCGTACAAATACAACAAGTAGATGAGCAAGGCTGCAAACACACATCATGAAATCAGAGTGCACAACAACCAACAAATGAACAAGGCCACATGAAGAAATATGATCTGGGTCGAATCAGTAAACAACGTGCACAGGTAAAGATATCAAGTACAAGCAGGCCATCTCAACCATTGAAGCAAACAAAGTACCCGAAAATCAAAAGCCAGAAATTCAAATAGCGGTATCAAGTGATCGAAGTCGTACTTGCAGTGCACAGTTAAACGAAGAACAATCATAGCATTTTACAAATACTATGAGGATTATTACCAAGCTAATGAACACAACATCATCAAAGACTGGTGCAAGCTCAACTGAATCAATATGTGCATACTACACAGTGAAAGACTCAAGACTGCACACTTCAACCTGAACCAGACACAGTGCAGACTCAAGTGGTACAAGACCGAACCAAACACAATACAACTGAAATGCAACACTGCTTCATACACATGACAACCAGAGTACATGGATGAGTACTAATATACATAAACACAAATTGACATAGCAACTATCAATGAAGACTCGAGTCACAGTGCAGACCATATTCAAGTACATCGAACCAGCAAGCCGTGCACATGTAAACAAAACCAAGTGAAACACAGTGAAACCCAAATGTGCATATATAGTGATAAAAAAGTTTAAAACATTGAGACAGCAAGGATATGAATGCAATCAGTACACTACAGATGAAACCAGACACACAAATGTACAGCATGCAACTAAGTAAGTCGAAATGCTCTACAAATTACAAGACTGCAATTAAACAAGACTCCAATGTTGTAACTTCAAGTTCACATATACAAATGACCAAAAAAGCATCCAGGACACATGCACTAGTACATGTCCATACACAAAACAGCAAGCAAATCAAAAAAAGAAAAAGACAATTTATTTTTATACCAAAGATGTCAGAGAATCAAATGTAATAACAGTTTAATATTAAAATTCCAGTAGAAGTCGTGAACAACTGAACGGAGTCAAAATGAACAAAGACAGAGAAGCCGAACTCAGCAGCATCAAGTCAGAGCTGTGGCGACTAAGGCCAAAATCGAGCAAGTTCAAATTTTAACAAAAGCAGTGACAAGGCTGAAGCTGAACAAGTCAGAATTCAACATCGTAGTGGCCAAGCAAAGCCAGAAGTAATCAAATATACTAAGTGTAAAAATTTAAGAAGTCGGAGAAATAATCAACATCCAAGCAACATTGAGTGGCCGAGATGAATTCAATAAAAAATATTGACGAATTCTTATAAAAAATACGAATGAAAATATAGGGGTTTGAACCCTATATAAACGATGAACATCATCGGCAAATTGATTATTCGAGTTCAAGCTAAAGAGAACAATAATCATTCAACTCGAATTAAGATCGAATTCAAGCAGTCAACTAGAAAAGCAAAAGGGAAAATAACATACCAATTTTGATTCGAACTCGATCGAATTGAAGTAGCCGAAAGCGACCGACAGAGAGTAGAAAGAAATCGAAGCATCATCAATCAAATCGACAAAGTTGGCGACTTCATAACAAAAGCCCTAATTTTCGAGGAAGAACGAATCGCCATTTTCACCAAGAAGGAAGCGGGCCGAAGGAAATAAAAAAAGGGGGGAACAAACTAAGTTTTCTTATATACAAGTTTTGGGCCGGCTTCTCTCTATTTTTAACTAGGCTTTAATATAAAATTAGGGTTTTAATTTTTAATTTGTTTTTAAATTGTACGAACTAAGTTTTCTTAAATCCAAGTTTTGGGCCGGCTTCTCTCTATTTTTAATTAGGCTTTAATATAAAATTAGGGTTTTGATTTTTAATTTATTTTTAAATTGTATTTTTATTTTTAAACTTGTGTATTGTCTAGTCGTGTGACTAGAGGACGAACTACGGTGGTGTAGTTCGAGAATTCGCAACTCAGTGGTTGAGTTGTGGTAGGGTTTTGAGCGTAGAGTTAAGGCTAGTCGATAGCGGGTGTCGCGAGTTTACATGTGTAAGCGTATGACTGCTTAATTTCTAGTAGGAACCTTGGGGGCAGCACGTAGGCAGGGTTTTGCCGAAGCTGGGTAAATTCTATTTCGTTCTATTTCTGCATTTATTATTCTGCTATTATCTGTGCTGTTATTCTGATATATCTGCGTTGAATTTATTTTACCCAAACTTCCACAATAAATTTAAAAATTGATAGTATCACCATTTTCACCCCTTTAGAGTGAAATAGATCCTACAAGTGGTATTAGAGCTAGGTACAAAAGCCATTTTTTTATAAAAAAATTTGATTTTTCATAAACCAATTTTTGTTTTAAAATTTTGATTTTTTTTTTAAATGGCTACTTTTGCTGAGGGTCGGTCTAGTATTATCTCTTCTGTTTTTGATGGAACGGATTTTTTTAAATTGGAAATTAAAAATGAAATTTTATTTAAAATCTGTTAATTTTAAATGTTGGGATATTATTGAAAATGGGTGTAATATAACAGACGAAAAAATATCTCGATTAATGCTCTCGCTATGCATATATTATATTCTCATATTAATCAAGATAATTTTAACTTTATCTCTCATTGTGAAAATGCACAGGAAATCTGGAAAACTTTTGATGCAATATATAGTGCAAAAGTCAACAGCAATGAGAAATCCTCCTCAACCGACTTAGTTAAAGAAATGTGCTTAGCAGGATTGGTAAAAGGCAGTTGTGATGAGGGTGATGAAGATGGACCAGCTGAGCTGGCATTACTAATGAAGAGGTTCAAAAGGTGGAACCGCAAATACAAAAATCTAGCTCTAAATCAAAAATTGAAAAGCAGAATATTCAAAGCACTGGACAATCCAAAAGAACGGGAGAGCATCTGTCTTAAGTGCAACAAACCCGAACGCATTAAGCCCATTCGTCCTCAAAATCGACACGACCTAGAAAAGAAATCAAAAAGGAGAAATTTTCCAGCCACATGGAATACAAGTGATGATGATAATAAATGCACTAGCAATGAGAGTGAGAAAGCTGATATGTGCCTTCGAGGTAATATAACTGATAATGATGATGACGATCCAAGCGAGGTATCAAAAATCACTCATTTAGAATTACTTATATATTTCCATGAAGTAAATAGCTGTTTTGAATGACTTAGGGAAAGATATGCTAAAATTGAATCACAAAGACATACTTTGATAGAATCAAATAAACAACTTGACCAATTGGTTAAAAACTATCAAAGTAGGATCCCTAAGTGTGATAAGTATCCAACATTCGAAGAAGAGATTAAAAAATCAGAAATCAAAATTAAATCCCTTGAAAATGAAATTCTGATTTTGAAAGAAAGTGAAAATACAAGAAGAGAAAATTCTATTAAAAAATGCACACAATTATTAAACGAAAATGAATCTCTCAAAAAACAAGTCCAACAACTGTCAACGACTTTAGCAAAATTTTCCAATAGTGAAAGATCGTTGAATATGCTATTAGGGAAACAAACTGTTAATACAGTTATACAAGGACTTTGGATATAATCAATCTGAAAATGTTAGAAATGAAATTAATCAAGTCAATTCAATGTGCACAATTTGTCGAAAATATGGACACAATCAAAATAATTGTTGTTATAGACCTAAGCATGTGAAAATCATTCCAATTTGGGTTCCAAAAGGCACAAATATAAAATCTTTGAAAGTTAAACAAATCTGGGTGCCAAAAGGAACATATATAAATAGTTATGGGTCTCCACAAAATTATTTTTCAAAATATTCTACCACTAACAACCATGGACCTATAAAAATAAATAGGTCACAAAAATCTTTCATTGTGTAGGTTTGGTGGTAGGCTAAGGAACAATAGCAGTGTTACTTGGATTCTGGCTGCTCCAGGGACACAACGAGTGACAAAGTAAAGTTCCTTAGCCTAGTATAATGGTGGCAGAAACACAATGGGAAACAATGAAATATTATCGTAAAGATAAAACAGGTAATGGTATATTTATTTTGAATAATGTATTAAATTTGATAATCTTTACACATCTGAATTAAATCAGCCAGTAATGTGATGATGAAATAAATGATGATTTTGATTCTGACTTATTCAAAATTGTTTGCAAATTGTATTCTTATGCCAAAAACACTATAAAAATCTCTAGAGTCTTTGAACTACTTCATATATATTAGTTTGGATTAATAATAGTGTTTTATTGGGTGATGATAATACATTTGGTTATTTTACAGCTGACTCTATATTCACGGTTTTTGGTTATTTACATGGCTACAATTAAAATTGAAAAGAATTTCATTTAAAAAGGGTTTTCATAAATTTGTTGCAACATCATGGTATGGTCTATAGCATCCAACTAATGATAATCTCGAGTGAAAGGAAAATTCAGATGCAGATTACATTGGTAATCTAGTTGATAGAAAAATTACTAGTGGAACAAGATTTATGTTGAGACATTTAGTAACTGCATCATTTTTCAAAGAAAATATCTGCATATTTTTCATTTCAAATAATTTTCAAAAAGCAAACATTTTCCTTATTAAACCTCTTCTAGAAAATCATTTTTGATCTTGTTTCATATTAGTCATTTTTAGAAAATTTGATAATTATTTTTGGATTTGATTTTAAATGATTATATTGACTAATATGACTCCCTAATGATTATCGAAAAGATAAATAGTGATTGAAAAAGTGATGAGTGTTAATATTAATCATATATTATAACTTGAGATGGTATATTTAGTAAATTTCTTTAAAAATTTGAACAAGAGTCATAAAAACTTTTTGTTGGTAAAAATTCCATGATCATTTCTATTTCTATCATTTTCTATTAACCATCACTCATCATAATCCAATATAGTATGTCAATATGTGGTGATTTAAATGGGAATCATTCGTTTTTCATTTTATATTTTTTTTAAAAAACCAAAGTATTCACTCTCATTTAAAAGTCCTCACAGTTATGCATGGGTGAATTACTTGGAATTTTTTATGTGCATCCATGCTCATTTAAAAGTCCTCATGGTTATGCATGTATGGAACACATATTAAAATTGATTAATTAAATAGACAAGTTGATTCTAATCATATTTAAAAGTCCTCACGGTTATGCGTGGTTAGAAGAAACTTGAATTCATTTTTAAAAAAAAAAATTGGAATACTACTAATCTCATTTAAAATTCCTAACGGTTATGCATGGTTAGTATATATTCAAATTCCTGAAATAAATATATCACAAATAGACACAGCTGTATGGTTTTATATGATGACATCATCCATGTCACTCTAAAGTGGAATATGCTTTTTTGTTTGATTTTTTTATTGAAATTTAATATTTATATTCAATTGAGTTTTAGTGTTGTATTAATATCTATCAACTTATCTCTATTTCTCTAACACTATTACTCTTTTGTTGATAACAAAAGGGGGAGAGAAAAGTTAAGATTTTGACAAATAAAGGTCAAATATTTTCTATTTGTATTTAGGCTTATTTGCATATTTTTATTTACATGCATATATGAAGAGGGAGCTTTGTGTAGAGAGGAAGAATTCAAATAAGGGGAGCAAATTGAATGATCAAGTACATTTAACAAATTCAAAATTTTAAATATATGTTTGTTATCATCAAAAGGGAGAGATTGTTGAATATGCGAGTATATGATTTTTGTTTGATGATAATAAACATATATATATATATATATTCATTTAAATGTATTTGTTAATATACTGTTTTATTTTTCACATAATTAAATAAATATTTACTGAATAAAATAAAATATATAGAGTTTAAATTCAAACAGATATTTTATTCAAACAAATATTTATTACAATTTTAAGTAGTACAAATTTGAACTCTGACTATATATATACAAATTCAATGGCAATACAATTTTGATTACATCACAATTTCTAATTTACAAATACACCTCACTACAAATCACTCATTCACTCGTATTTTATCTTCAACTTCATTTCAGGTTGAATTCAACATCTAAGAAATCTGCAAAAATACATACTAACGCAGTAAAATTGTAAATAAAATATTTTTGCAGTACAAAATAAAATATGATTTTGGAAATTTTATTTGCCTCGGTCATTTGGGTTGTTTGTCGTCATTTAAATTTGAATTCATCATACACGAACAACTTGTGACATGCACGGTGTATCACTGTACATGCCACAAGGCCGTGCACACCGATATATACACTTGATAAAATTACAGGGACATGTGAGCACAGGTCAAACCCAAATAAAAAGCCGGGTTCAACTCAAGTGCAATACAAATAAAGTCACTACACAAGGTCAACACCGAGCTGCAAGCTGGATTCAACACAGGTGCAAATTCAAATGAAGTGGTCAAGACACAAAAATCAAGTCTCGTCCAAAGTTCAAGTCAATCACCAGAAAACAGGAACTAGAACAGCTCTGACCAAACAATAGAGTTCAATATCCAGTCAAGCTAAATAAAGACTAGCTCAACAATCATGAAACATGAAGAAGTCAACACATATGATCAGAAGCAATGCAACAGTCAATATCAAGGCGTGAACCAGACGTGAAGCACAGGGATGCAAGCATAAAGTAGTAATTTAAACAAGACATAAATGCTAGAGTCATGCAACAGCATGTAGACCAGAGCGCGTACGAATACAACAAGTAGATGAGCAAGGCTGCAAACACACATCATGAAACCAGAGTGCACAACAACCATCAAATGAACAAGACCATATGAACAAATACGATCTGGGTCGAATCAGTAAACAATGTGCACATGGTAAAGATATCAAGTGCAACCAGACCATCTTAACCATTGAAGCAAACAAAGTACCAGAAAATCAAAAGCCAGAAATTCACATAGCGGTATAGAGTGATCGAAGTCATACTTGCAGTGCACAGTGAAATGAAGAACAGTCACAGCATTTCACAAATACTATGAGGATTGTTACCAAGCTAATGAACACAACATCATCAAAGACTGGTGCAAGCTCAACTGAATCAATATGTGCATACTACACAGTGAAAGACTCAAGACTGCACACTTCAACCTGAACCAGACACAGTGCAGACTCAAGTGGTACAAGACCGAACCAAACACAACACAACTGAAATGCAACACTGCTTCATACACATGACAACCAGAGTATACATGGATGATTACTAATATACATAAATAGAAATTGACACAGCAACTATCAAATGAAGACTCAAGTCATAGTGCAGACCATATTCAAGTACATCGAACCAACAAGCCGTGTACATGTAAATAGAACCAAGTGAAACACAGTGAAACCCAAATGTGCATATATGGTGATAAACAAGTTTAAAACATTGAGACAGCAAGGATATGAATGCAAGCGGTACACTACAGATGCAACCAGACACACAAATGTACAGCATGCGACTAAGTAAGTCGAAATGCTCTATAAGTTACAAGACTGCAATTAAACAAGACTAATGTTTTAACTTCAAGTTCACATATACAAAAGGCCAACAAAGCATCCAGGACACATGCACTAGTACATGTCCAGACACAAAACAGCAAGCAAATCAGTAGAAGAAAAAGACAATTTCTTTTTATACCAAAGATGTCAGAGAATCAAATGTAATAATAGTTTAATATTAAAATTCAAGTCGAAGTCGTGAACAACTGACCAGAGTCAAAATGAACAAAGACAGAGAAGCCGAAGTCAGCAGCATCAAGTCAGAGCCGGGGCGACTAAGGCCAAAATCGAGCAAGTCAAATTTTAACAAAAGCAGTGACAAGGCCGAAGCTGAAAAAGTCAGAATTCAACACCGTGGTGGCCAAGCAAAGCCAAAAGTAATCAAATATACGAAGTGTCAAAATTGAAGAAGTCAGAGAAATAATCAACATCCAAGCAACAACGAGTGGCCGAGATGAATTCAAGAAAAAATATTTGCGAATTCGTATAAAATATACGAACGAAAATACAGGGGTTCGAACCCAATATAAACGATGAACATCATCGGCAAATTAATCATTCGAGTTCAAGCTAAAGAGAACAATAATCATTCAACTCGAATCAAGATCGAGTTCAAGCAATCAACCAGAAAAGCAAAAAGGAAAATAACATACCAATTTTGATTTGAACTCGATCGAATTGAAGTAGCCGAAAGTGATCGACAGAGAGAGGAAAGAAATCGAAGCATCATCAATCAAATCGACAAAGCCGGCGACTTCATAACAAAATCTCTAATTTTCGAGCAAGAACGAATCGCCATTTTCACCAAGAAGGAAGCGGGCCGAAGTAAATAAAAAAAGGAGGGAAACGAACTAAGTTTTCTTAAATCCAAGTTTTGGGCCGGCTTCTCTCTATTTTTAATTAGGCTTTTATATAAAATTAGGGTTTTGATTTTTAATTTGTTTTTAAATTGTATTTTTCCTTTTAAACTTTTGTATTGTCCAGTCGTGTGACTAGGGGACGAACTACGGTGGTATAGTTCGTAAATTCACAACTTAGTGGCTGAGTTGTGGTAGGGCTTTGAGCGTAGAGTTAAGGCTAGTCGATAGCGGATATCGTGAGTTTACGTGTGTAAGCATCCGACTTCTTAATTTCTAGTAGAAACCTTGGGGGCAGCACATAAGCAGGGTTTTGCCGAAGCTGGGTAAATTCTGTGTCGTTCTATTTCTACATTTATTATTCTGCTATTATCTGTGCTGCTATTCTGATATATCTGCGTTGAATTTGTTTTATACAAACTTCTGCAGTTAATTTTAATAATTGATAGTACACCCTATTCACCCCTCCTCTAGGGTGAAATTGATCCTACATTGTATTCCACGTGGCTGCAAAGCTTCTCCTTTTTGATTTCTTTTCTATGCCGTGTCAATTCTGAGGACAATAAGGCTGGATGTGTTCGGGTTTGATGCATTTGTTACAGATGATCTCCCGTTCTTCTGGGTTGTCTAGTGCTTTGAATATTCTGCTTATCGATTTTTGATTTAGAGCTGGATTTCTGTATTTCCGGTTCCACTTTTTGAATTTATTCATTATTAATGCCAGCTCAACTGCACCATTATCATCACTACTTCCTTTTTAGATCCTGCTAAGCACGTATCTTTAATTTCTGATTAGATTATAGGGGATCTCTCATGGTTGTTGACTTTTGCATCATATATTGCATCAAAAGTATTTCAGATTTCCTGTGCACTTTCACAATGAGAGATAAAGTTACAATTATCTTGATTAACATGAGAATATATTATATGCATAGCAAGCGCATTAATGGAAGTATTTTTCTCATTTATTATATCACACCCATTTTCAATAATATCCCAACATTTAACATTAAAAGATTTTAAATAAAATTCCATTTTCAATTTCCAATTCAAAAAATCTGTTCCATTAAAATTAGGAAGGATAATACTAGACCGACCCCCAACAAAAGTAGCCATTCTAAAAATTCAAATTTGTAAAAAATTAGTCTTTGAAAAATAAAACTTTTTTAAAACAAAAATGGCTTTTGTTTCAAGCTTTGATACCACTTATATGATCGATTTCACCCTAGAGGGAGGGGGGGTGAATAGGGTTATGCTATTAATTATTAAAACTTAGTGCGAAAGTTTGTAAAATATTTTCAATACAGATATATCAGAATTATAGCAGCACAAATAATAGTAGAATAATAAATGCAGAAATAGAACAACACAGAATTTACCCAGCTTCGGCAAACCCCTACCTACGTGCTGCCCCAAGGTTTCTACTAAAAATTAAGTAGTCAGACGCTTACACACATAAACTCGCGACACTCGCTATCGACTAGCCTTAACTCTACGCTCAAAATCCTGCCATAACTCTGCCATTGAGTTGCGAATTCTTGAACTACACCACCGTAGCTCGTCCCCTAGTCACACGACTAGACAATACACAAGTTTAAAAGGAAAAATACAAATTTAAAAACAAATTAAACACAAAACCTTAAAACTAAAGCCCAATTAATAATATAAAGGGGTTGGCCTAAAATATATATCCCTTTCTCTCTTTATTCTTCGGCCCGTCCTTCTTCCTTGTGAAAATGGTTTTTGCTCATTCGTTCCTTTTCCAGATTTAGGGTTTTTGTTGAGGCACCGCTTCAATTGATCAATCGAGTATGTAATCTTCCGTTGCTTGCTTCGTCGATTGATCGTATCTTCCATTATACACAGGGCTGCTTCAATCTCGATTGAGTTCAATCTTGACTTCGGTATGTAATTTATGCCTTTTGCTTTTCCTAGTTAGCTAGCTTGAACACGATCGATGATTCGAGTTATCGGTTTATTGTTCTCAGTTTTTCTCGAACTCGAATGATTAACTTTAGTCGATGATGATCGGGTTTTATAGGATTGGAATTCATATATTTTCGTTCGTATACATTTGTTTGAATTCGTCATTTAATATAGCTTGGCCATTCGCATGGACGATGGTGATTTTTATGACTTGTTCATAGTCGTATATTTTCTGGTAGCTTGATTAACACGACTTCGATTGATTTCATGGCCATCACGGCTTGACTTTGAACTGTTCGATTTTTACTTGCCTTGTCGCACACGGCTTTGTGAATTTTAATTTGACTTCGGCCATTTGAGACCGTGAAAATATGAACTTGTTCGACTTTGCTGTATATCGTAATTTCAAAAATGCTATTGCTCTAGATTACATATAGTCTGGTTCGGTCTTGTGCAGTTGAATTGAGTCATATTGAACTGTTGTTGATTATTTCATTGATATGTCTTCATCGATTTGTTACTGCATTTGTTGTCATACTGTATTTGACTTGTTTTGGTTGAACTTGCTACTCTTTACTCCATTTGTTATTGTTGTTGGTCTGCACTATGATTCTCGAAGCACTTGTAGTTGGTCTGCACGGTGTCTGGTCTTTGTTTAGCATATGTAGTGTTGAAGTGTTGTTTCATTGAGCCGTGTAGTTCATGTGTATTTGAATATATACCTTTTTATTTGATTTTTCATTTGCTTGTATACTTCATGTAGAGGCTACACTTGTTCTGTCCACTGTTTCTATTTGAGCTTGCACTGTCCATTGTTGCATTGACTTTGTATATGCTGTAAATCAAAACTGCTACTTGATTCTTGTATCCCTGTACTTCATGTTTGCTTCTTTCTTGCTTTAACCTGAACTAGTCTGGTTTGCTTGCATATCATGGCTAGTTTGAGTTTTGCTGCCTTCATGTAAACTTGATATGTGCTATGCATTTGTAGTTGAATCGAGTACATTTGTGTTGTGTTCATTGTGTAGCTTGGTCAACATGTATATATACTGTTTGAACTTGTTTGGTTTACTTTAGTTCACTGTATTGTGCCACTATCTTCTGGAGCTCGAGTTGCTTCAACATACTACTATGTTATGTTGTACATATATATATGCTAACTTATTTTCATTGTTTGGTTCACTGGATTGTACTGGTGCACTTTGTTGTTTTAATCTGGCCATTTTGGGTTCAAGTGTACATTCGAATTTTTGGTCGAGGATGTGTTGTATGTATCTTGACCCGTAGTTTTGATTGCACCTGTGTTGAATCCAGCTAATAGCTCGGGTTTGACCTTGTGCTCATGTCGTGACTTTATTTGTATTGCACTTGAGTTGACCCGGCTTTTCATTTGGGTTTGACCTATGCTCACCCGTCCCTTTGATTTTATCAAGTGTATATCAGTGTGCACGGCCTTATGGCATGTACAATGATACACTATGCATGTCACAAGCTGTTTGTGTATGATAAATTCAAAATGAAATGACGACGAACAACCTAAATAACCGAGGCAGATAATATTTTCGAAATACATTTTATTTTACACTGCAAAAATATTTCATTTTCAATTTTACTGCATCAGTGTATATTTTTGCAGTTTGCTCAAATGCTGGATTCAAACTGGAATGATGTTGAAGATCAATTTTGAGTGAACGAGTGATATGTAGTGAGGTGCATATGTAAATGATAATCGTAATTTGATTGAAATTGTATTGTGATTGAAATTATATATATATATATATATAGTGAGAGCTTGAATTTGCACTATTCAAAATTGTAATAAATATTTGTTTGAATAAAATATCTGTTTGAATTTAAATTCTGTGTTCTTTATTTTATTCAGCAAATTTATTTAAATATGTGAAAAATTAAAATAATACATTAACAAATACATTTACATGAATATATATATATATATGTTTATTATCATCAAACAAAAATCATATACTTTCATATTCAACTATGTCGATATTAAGGCTAAATTTTTTGGAGTTACGCATAAAAGAAACTCGTAGCATAGACGCTCACCATTGTTATTCTTCTATTGGACAGAAGCAAAGGTTATTTCCTCTTGTTAGATAAGAGATTTAGGATTATTTGTTATAGACCCGAGTCAGCCCAATGGTTTTTTAATTGGCCTGAAAAAACTAATGTAATGACCATGGAAAAACTAGGGCATGGACTATCTTTATAAGGATTGGCTAAGTATAGGCAAACGCTGCCTTTTGACCCTAGTGAATGGAGGACTATTCATTTAACCATTCATGCATGATAATATTATTGATGGTTTGATTATGCTTTAATCATTGTGGTTGTAGGAATATGTTACGGTTAACATATGGATTATAAAGATATTAGTGAGAGGAAACATGTTTCACTTTATGGGGTAGTCTCGTTGAGTATCTATTTTTAGTTTGAGATGGACCAATATTATTCACATCGATCTTTTTCTCTTATTCGAATTTTTTTTATTTCTCCTAAAATCTTAGGTTCTCGATTTGAAATTAGGTAGGTTGAGGATAGAATTTTTAGGTGAGACGAGTATGCTTCTGGAGACGTGTAGGTGGCAAGATACTATTTAGAAGTATTATTTCTGTTGTGCGGTTTATCTACTTTTGTTTGTTGTTAAATGTATGTAATGACGAGTTTTGTAACCATCGAGTAGTTAAGACTCTAATCATCCAAGGGTGCATCTTCATATATCACTCTTGAAATTATATTTTTATTATTATATTTTATCCAAATGTGAAATCACCAGGATTGTGTATGAATTTGCAGATGAATGAATGGAACTTTTTTTATTTGAATTTTGTAAATTCTTGTGCTCGTGATGTTAATGATACGATAACTAATCTCATTTTTTAGTGGAAAATAGTGTTAAGAATGACTACAACATCAATAGTTTCTATTTCCAACCTCAAAATGGAAGAAGTTACACCTCTTTTAGTTGAAAAAGAACAAAAAAAATCTAAGCATTATATCTTGAATGGAGTTTAATATACTTGAGATCTCTAGGCATCATGCTTGAAATACATGGATGAGAGTAATCAAACTATAGAAGTATATATTTTTTGAATTTCTAAAAAATATTACTTGGCTGTAAGGTTAAACATATTCTACATTTTGTCATAATCTTTACCTTCTTTATCTATTCATTTCTAAAAATAAAAATAATTATCAGATTAGTACTTATAATTGCATCCAAAAACACTAGATCTGATTATTTCTAAATCCCTTACTGCCCTCAAGGTAACTTAAAATATGTTAAGATGATATCTTTTATTTTATTATGGTAAATATATTTTTGGACATGAAAATATAATGACCTCATCGCCCATTAGCACCTTCAAATTAGTTAGTAATATATATATATATATATATATATATATATATAATGAAATTTGAAAATCATAACTACGGCTTAGCGAATTAAAAGTGATTCGAACGATGACATTTTGGAAGTAACCATGTTGTAGAAGCACCGGGTAAATTTTTTCCACTTGATATTGTGTTTCTCTTCTGATTCTGCATTGTAATCTTCTTTTATGACTTATAATATTGGATAATAATATGATTCTTGCGTTTTTACAACAGGACTATAAGGTTAAACAAGCATAAAAAATGAAGGTTTTTTCAAAGGCAAAGTCACAACTTGCTCCTCCATTATTAGAGCTAACAAAATTGCTTTTTAACATAGACTTGGTTTATGTAGAAACTATCTAGTTCTGGTCCATTATTAAAGCTAATTTTAAGCAGCATGTAACAAAAGCCATCTACTAACACTATAATTTGCAAAGACTTGGTTTATTTAGAAATTACCTAATTGTGTGACGCATGCTTGTTAATTATGAAAATATCTAGTTTCATATGTTATGTTTGAATTCTATTAATAGCCTAATTTGATCCATTGTTTCATTATTATCCTATAATGTGAAGGGAAAATTAATAAACATTTATTGCAATTTAATTAAGATTGTTAGCAAAAAAATAGTATAAGGTCATATTTGTGCCTTAATAGCCGCTTTTATATTCCAATATATATAAGAAACTAGTGTCAACCCGTGCTACACACGGAGTTCGTCTTTTATTGCTTCAATCTTATTTATGTACACTATCCCAGATGAATGATATCATTTTCTATGCTCTAGAAATTCAACTATGTAGCTGGGTACGAATATAAGAAGAAGAAAAATCTCTGGAGGCTTCTGTGCTCTAGAAATTCAACTCAGTAATAATAGTATAGTATAGATTCTATTTGGACACAAAGTGGTGACACAAAATTTGATACAAGAATTCTTCCCCATTTCCGTCTATCATGTAAAGAAAAAACAAATTCAGCTTCAAATTTTGTGTCCCGGTGGCTGCTATATGCATACATACACACAACACGATTGCATGTTCGCACATTATTTACAATACATAAATTTTAATAATTTTTTTAATTTACTTTTTGTTCAACATGGTTAAATTAATTGAAAATTTACATTAAATGTTTTTCTTGAAATTATTCATTTAAATGGCCGGTTATCCACTATTATGTGGTTGTACTAAGTAATTATTAATAGAAATTAGGATTCACCGCTTATTCTCTAATTAATACATGAAAAACGCTTCTAAAAAACAAGTTTTAAAAAACAACCTTGTCAATGTTTACAACGAACATATGAATTTTAGACTACACGTATTTAAAGTTAAAACTACAAATATTTGCACTTTAAAATGCAAATATGTGTAGTTTAAAATACATATGTTTATAAAATGAATATTTGTAGTGTAGAATGTAAAATTTTATAATTCTAACTGCAAAATTTCAATTTATAAAAATGTGTTGTTAGAACTGTAAATATTTCGTGTAGAATGCAACTATTTGTAGTTCTAACAACATATTTGTATAGTTTAAGTTGCACATTTTTGCTGGAAACTTTGGCATGGGATTTTCGTGAAAAGTGTTCTTTTTAACCGAGGTGGAAATGAATTTTGAAACTTTCGAATGATGTTTGAAAAAACTTCCCTAGTTAATATACTATGTTTATAGTCAGAAGTTTTAAAATTAACAAACAAACAACTTTCAAATCAAATGAAATATTAATAAGCATTGTCATCTGAAGGACTTGTATGTTTGCACCAAAATTGGGCAACACTCTTCGGGAGTTTTCGAAGAGATAATAAATGAAGAAATCAAATTGAAAATGAGGATTATCTAACAAAAACTCCAAGTCACAAAAAAGTAAATTGCACGGAAGACAGTAATTTAGAGTGGTTCGGCGTATCGCCTATGTCCACTATGAAGTTTTGTCACTTTATTGCTCGATAATTGAAGATTACAAGTTTTTTATAGCGAAGTACAACAGATAGTAAGTCAAAATTTGAAATCAATGGCAGCAATGATGATATGGAGTGATTGTGGCAGCGTCCGGGCGTGCTTTATCTCTCGCAATTCTCCGATCCCCTTTCTGAATGACCAGGGGCTCTATTTATAGGCGTAGGATGCTGATATTTCGCTTAAAATTCGGGAGACCACTTCTGGCACGTGAGGGGGCCCATAAGCCCAGCCTCAGGAAATTTGGGCCCACTTTGGGATCGATTCGAAGTACGTTCGAATCGATCAAAAAATCATCCAATCAAGGTGAAATTTGGTGTGGACATTCTCAACATGTATGCAAGCTTCTGTGAAAATTTCGTGGCATTTGGACTTATGGATCTCGAGATATGGTCGATTCGAAATTGTGTTCTCCGGCCATTCGTCTCGTTCGAACGGACTCCTTCGTATCGATTCCTTCGAATCGATGGTGGTTCACTGCTTCATGATGACGTGGAGCAAAACTTTCGTATCGATCCGCTTTCTTCGCCTGTTTGATCGAGTCGTCCCGGAGACTTCGCCGCCTTGATCCGATGGATTCGAAAGCTTCAAACACCCCTAGATTCGAACAATAGGTCATTCATATCGATCGTGTCTTGCTTAGGTTGATCGATACGAAATGACCTCATAGGATGGATTCGAAGAGAGGTGCTTTCATGGATTCGAATGACCGTGAGTTTGATGGGTTCGAACCAGATGGAGGCGAGGCTATCTTCCTTTCGACCATTTTAAGTGTTACGGATTCGAAGGTTGATGTTACTGATGGACTCGAACATCACCCTTTTGATGGATACGAAGGAGGAAGCTCCGGTGGATACGAAGTAGTACATCCGGACCGATTCGAACGAATGCTTGCTGGTGGCTGCGAACTAGATGGAGTCGAACCGATGGATACGAACAGAATTTCTGTCTATGGATTCGAACTAGGGCGTTACCTATGGATTCGAACGATGGCTATCTCCTTCATCTTGAATCGATCATAGCTTGAGCATATGAACTCGGATTGACTTGAAATTTGAGATGCTGACTTCTATGATCTTCCTTGTCATGTCCTATCAATTGTAGCTCAATCTGGACTTGGACAAAATTCAGCGATATCCATAGTGAAGCAAAGTATGACCAATCTCTACGACGAACTGTCCTTTGTCTTCGATTGATCATTTGGTATCATGGCTTTGCCAAAAAGTGGGATAACATTTGCCCCCCAAAGTGCGTCTTGTGAAAACATGACGTGCTTTGAAAGGCCGCAATTTCTCTCTGAACAAATATCGCTCTTTTGTCGAAGGTTGTAACCTTGGGTTGACATGATTGATTGCTGTAGAATAGTGCTTAGCTGTTTGTCGTTGTAATCGTAATGAGATGTGTATTCGATTGCTGTGAATGCTTAAAATCGAGTATTAGTCTGACATATATGCACATATGTTAATTTGACTCTCATTAACGTTGTGTGTTCACGAGTCGTTATCGGTTTTTGTTTGTTATTGAATTTCGTATCGATTCTCTCCTGAACCGATTTTGGGAATTTGAGTTGGAACAACGCTTGATGGTTGTTTTGGATTATCCTCTTGTATCGATCCTCTCCTGAATCGATGTAAAAGGTTGAAAAGTAGTTTTTTATATCGATGTGGGTCGAATTGATAGATACGAAATGGTCGTTCGTATCAATGGGTTTGTTGGATACGAAAACAACGTTCGTATCGATAGACCGGTATTGCTGTGAGTCGATGGTTATAAATAGACAGTTCGAATCGGTCGGTACCGCATTGTCTAGTATCGATGGACCCTGTGTTGTTGGATGCGAAATGCTCATTCATATCGATGCTCACGTATAGGCCATGATGGGTACGAAATTGTTTTTCGTATCGATGTGAAGTGGATGGAGTGGTCGACTCGCTGAAACGAACATGAGCTTCGAACCGTGGGACTCATCGTCTTTGGCCGTCTTCGTCGCTCGCGTCGAATCGATGGATCCGTCGTCTGTTTCGAATCGATAGAAATTTTGGTGATGGATTCGAAACTACCGTTTGACTCGACGTGATAGTGGACCTGGAATGACCGGTTGCATCTGACCGGGATACAAATCGTCCCCATTTCACCTTGGACCCATATAAATACTTGGGGACTTAGCCATTTACTCTCCTTTTACTTTTTACTGCCTCCTTCTATCTTCGTGTCGATCCAGCAGCTTATTAAAAGAAGTACTGCACTTCGCCTTCGAATCGATCGAATATAGTTTTTTCATCCTTCGAAATCCAATTTTAATTTAGGTAATTATCAACCTTGACCCAATCTGAGCGACGAAGATCGAAACTCAGATCCATCCTGTTCTTGTTGGCTATCGATTCGTTCTGGCCATTAGTAAACCAGATCTGGTTTGGAAAAGGAGTGTTGAGGGGAAAAAATCCAATCTTTCGAGTCGATCTGGGGCGCTTGCGTCGAATCGATACAGGAGATAGTGTTTTATTTCGAAGTTCGTATCGATTCCATGAATTTAAAGGGGAAATGAGGTAATTCGTATCGACCAATATGGTGAGAAAATGTGTCGATCTAAAATGATCGATGCGATGCGATCAGTACGAAAGCCTTGGCTTTACATCGATTCGAAACATATTACTACGATCGATACGAAGAAGTATCGCGTCGAACGCGATCGATGTGAAGCCGAGTCTCTCTTGACCGATATGAACCAGCACACCCAGGATCGATGTGAAGCTACTGATGTTAATCGATACGAACTCAAGCGTAGACGATCGATTTGAAGTATGCTCCTAGAGATCGATAAGAACTTGGATCCTGATGGATTCGAACAAGCTTCCTGCGATCGATTCGAACCCTTCCTTTGATGGATTCGAACAAACTTCCTGTGGTCGATTCGAACCCTTCCTTTGATGGATAAGAAATTTTCAGCAATCGATAGCATGATTCCGACAAGCTTCATCCTTGCATATCTGGATTTTACTATTAAACTGTCCACTTGCTTATCCTCTCGAAGCTCGTCGATGGAACTATAACTTAACGTCGTGATAATGAACTTTAACTCGAATCGATTACCAACATCTGGATGGTACGGTTGTGACGGTCAGCGATGATGGTCACTTCCACTGAGCTCCGACTAACTTTGTCGCTTGCAAGTTCTCTTTAATTCTGCAAAAAATCTTTTTAAGTAATGCACAGCACTGCACTGCACAACACAACATATTCATACACTTTACACTGGGGAATGCACGGGCTTTTTAGCATCTAATGATGATTTCTGATGAGTTAACCAGTTATGGAATCTCCGGGCTCCCAACAGCAAGAGGTATAGAGTTCGCCCCCTCCTGCGCTTGAAATTCCTGATATTCCTGCCGAAGTAGTTGATCCGGCTCTGGATGAATTGACGGATGCTTTATTTATCGAGAACCCTATTGACTCCGTCCAGTCCAATATCTCTGAATCTTTGCTTGGCCGGATATGTCTGAAACATAACCTATCTCTGGATGATGTGTTGTTATTGGGTACTGATGACAGACCTCATAATCCGCCCGAAGGGTACACTGCCTTCTACCGTCATGCTTGTGCGGTTGGAACTCTTCCTCCGTTTAATCAGTACATCAGAGAGATGCTGTCATTTTTAGGACTTGCTCCCTCACAACTTCATCCTAACAGACATGCGTCACTGAATAGTGCCTTCATCATATTTATGGATTGTTTCTTTCGCCCGCCAAGGCCGTCTGAGATTAGATACATATTTAACTTCAAAAGTAGGGGTGATAGCCCATCTTTTACTTTTCTGGAAGTAGTCAGAAACTGCCAGGTTATGACCGGGGCTTGGACTAGACTTAGCTATTTTAAAGACGAATGGTTTTTTGTTCGGTGCCCCCAAGGGTTTGCTAGGCGATGGCTATCTAGACGTAAGTGTCACAAGTCTCTTTTGAATAGCTATTCTTAACACTTGTACTAATACTCTTTTCTTCTTATAGCCATCATTTTGAGGCCCGACGGTGGATATTAGAAAGGCATTGTTCGGAGCTTACAAGAGGTCCCGAGCAACCTAAGGCATATCGACTCGGTGTTAACTGACGACAACTTAAGGATGCTGGGTTTAATCGAAATGAATCAGAGCATTGTTATTGAGGAGTTGGCGAAACCGGCTTCGAAGACAAAGAAGAAAACTGTGAAAGGAAAACCCAGCATAGTAATAAGAGAAGCGAGCGACGATGAAAGGATGCCCACAGATACTGAGCTAGCGGCTGATCTTTCCCGAATAGAAGAGAAGCGGAAAGGCAAGGCTGTTGTCCCTAAATTTAAGAGACGGAAGTCTGTAGTTGTATCTCGTTTGATCCCCAGAATTACTATCTCTGACGCCGCTCCTTGTCAGTCAGGAGATGTTTTTAGAGGGATGGATTACATTCCCATCCCGGAGTACGTATCTCTCCACCACGAATCTGGGTTGGAAGAGCTCCGGGAAGCGTTAGAAATAAGCGAGCCTTTACCCATTAGTGCAATTGACACTTCTGGTTGGTCGGGGGTTTTGCACATTTGCATACACTTTCACAACACTACATGACTTCCGCATACATCGTAATGCCTTCACTTGGTGTTTACTTGAGTTATTTCTCTTTTGTAGGTGTTATGTCTGGCCATCCGTCTACACTGGATAAACTCCGAAGAGTGCATCATCCTTCGTCTTACTATGACTCTCGTCGTGGGGATTCCGATCGCGATCGCGAACGGAGGTATTATAGGCAAGAATATTATGTGGGGGAGTATCCCCGAAGCTACTCTAGTCAAGAACGCTCGGACAGAGATCGGAGATACCGTTCTCCTTCTCGCTCACCTCCGCCACCTAGAAGCCATACACATGTATCTGAGCCTTTACGATAGCAGCCGTCTTCACAGATTTCGAGGCCCGAGTCACATCGTTCTAGGACTGAAGTTGTTATGACCACAGCTGTGGAAGAGACTCCTATTGAACCATCCCGTGAAGGGGCTATCAGACTTGCCCAATTGAAGAAAGACTTCCCGGAAATATGCTTTGACGCTTGCATCTTCCCTCCTAACCTTAGAAGAATTCCTGAAGACGCTGTGACCACAACACTTAGTTATACCCGCGACTTCTATGCCCAGTACAAGGAATGGTACAAGGCGGCCGTCAAAGCTTCAAAAGCAGCCTTTGACCGAGCCAAAATTATTGAGAAACTGGAAGCTGACTTGGCCCAGAAGAATCGTATCATCGAGGTACTTCAATCTGAGGCGGAATCCTCCCACAGGGCCGAAGTTGAATCGCTAAAAAAGGTCGATGAGACGCTAGTAGAGATGGCAAAAATGTAACAGGCACATTGCACCTTAGTAGAAGACTTGGGCCATCGATATAAAAATGTTGAGGCCGAGCGGGTTGCGGCAGTTAGAGAGCTGGAGGAGTTAAAGGCCAAGTTCGTCGACATAAGTAAGGAAAGGGATGATGCCAATACGGCCGCTCAAGAGGCATGTGAGCAAGCCGTGTCTTTTCGGGCTGAACGTGATGCAGCGATCACAAAGGTCAAGGTGATGGTGACGGAAGTGGAGGAGAAAATTCAGGCGGAGAGGTTCAAGATGGAGGCTGAGTTTGACGAACTCCCGGATACATATAATGCAAATGTATTAGAGCACAGAAATCTCGCATGGCTAGGAGATTACTCTATGCTTCTCTATAGTGCTTGGAAAAAACTAGTGGAGAACAAGAGGATATCTTGTCCAGATGAAACACTGGACGAGTTTGAACTTGAATCACGTCTGCTCAGGGAGGAAGAGAGAAGAATTCTTCATGAAGCGATAATCTCCGTCGAGAAAGAAAAACTCGGTATTCAGCAGACGGAGATCGGCGAGGGTCGGGTGTTGCGCATCACAGCAAGAGCATTGAAATTTATGTCCCGACTTCGTCCGAAGTTACTGTCGCGATTGATCCACAAATCGTTCCTGCCTACATTCCGGATCAACCGGGATTATCTCCTGCTAAGACTGTTGTCTCCGAACCTGTTTAGGCTCTGGCAAGGCAATAAAGGTACTTCGAATATTTCCCTCGTGTCTTAAAAAAACGATCTTGGAGTGAATTTATTGGACTGACTATTTTTGCTCTTCTTTGTTCATTGACTGAAAGTGCTGCTCCCGTGCCCCCAGTACCTCCGGTCCTATATCCAACGCAGGGAGCCATCGTTACCGAAGCAATTACAACTGCTGCCATGACCGACGACATTGGAGAGGGGAGCTCGATGTCATTTGATGTACAAATGATTGAGGAGCTTCTTGGTCATTCTCTTGAACCCCTTCCTGATCCTTCATTCGTAATGAGCGGAGTTGCTCCAGCTTTTAGTTCTGTCATGTCGACCACCAGTGTATCCAGCGCAGCTCGGTTGTCTCGAGAAGAAGAGATTTTTGCTGAGATAAGCGCTGAGATGGCCACGGTGACAATGGTTGGTGGTTCTGGAAGCGGCACTGCCCCATCTAGCTTATCTTCTCTAATGGTAATTTCTCCTAGCGGCACGGTGACCGTCCCAAGCGTTGCTGCCCAGACACCTGTCACAGCTCCTATGCCTTCAGTTTGTCCTTCCAAAAGAATCTCTGTCCCTTCCAGCTCCGAGGAAGATGTCGATATCATGCCAGATCCGGAGGATGAACCGAAGAAGGGCAAGAAATCTCGAAGGAAATCTGATAGTGGGTCTAGTGGCTCGACTCCAAAGAAGAAGCCTCGGAAGAAGAAGGATTGAGCTTCTTGACTTGTAATGTAGTTGTTAATAGCAGTTCTTTTACTTCTTCTTTCGTTCTTTTAGAGCCATGTATAAGTGTGGATTTGGCCTCCACTTAATCGAATTTTTTTGATTTGCCATGTAATCAAACTCCTTTTTGTTAGTTGATGGAATGGGAAATTGTTCTTTTCTTTTGCTTAAGTATTGTATTGACTGACTCATGATCACATATGTCATAAGTCTTGAACACGCGTCCGCACTCCGGGGACTTAGAGTTATTGGCTGCACTTTAATTCGCGCTCTGGGAATTTAGAGTTGATAATTATACTCTGATTCACGTTCTGGAAATCTTGACTTAATATTTATACTCCCATTCGCACTCTGGGAATTTGGAGTTAGTGGTTGCACTCCGGTTTGCACTCTGGAACCAAGAGTTGATATTTATACTCCAATTCGCGCTCTGGAACTTGGAGTTAGTATTGATATTTCGGTTCGCGCTCCGGGAACTTTGGCTAGGTATTTGTGCTCCAATTCACATTCTGGGAATTTGGAGATAGCATGTGTGTTTGGGTTTGCACTCCACGAACCTGTATTTTTATGTTTATACTCCAACTTACACTCTGGGAAGTTGGAGTTTGCATTGATGGGTTGGTTCGCGCTACGGGAACCTGGAATTTTATACTCCGATTCACAATCTGAGAAGTTGGAGTCAGCCGATAGATGGTCAGTCACACCTATTTGGGCTTTTTAGGAATTCGTTCACACTCTGGGAACGATGGATTTGATGTTTATACTCCAATTTGCACTCTGGGAATTTGGAGTCCGTTCGCACTCTGGAAACGATTTATTTGACGTTTATACTCCAATTCGCACTCTGGGAATTTGGAGTCCGTTCACACTCTGGGAACGAGTTGTTTGATGTTTATACTCTGACTCGCACTCTGGGAATTTGGAGTCTGTTCATGCTCTGGGAACGGTTTATTTGATGTTTACACTCCAATTCGCACTGGGAATTTGGAGTCCGTTCGCGCTCTGGGAACGATTTATTTGGTGTTTATACTCCAAGTCGCACTCTGGGAATTTGGAGTTAGAGGAAGGATTGTCGTGTATCAATCCTTGTAAATGCTGATGTAGTGTTCTGCCCCCGAGCTCGGGTTTCACTTAGTGAGTGACCGGTCGTATCATAGTCACTCCCTATTTGAATAAATCCCACCACATGATGGAACTTAGCTCTCCGTGCATCGTGATATTGTACGTCACATTCAATGAATCACAGCTCTGGCTCGAAGAGATGGCATTTTATTGCTGAAATGAAAGAAGCATGGCAAAATCAGTTGCCTTATTACAAATTTAAACTTTGAAATGCAAACATAAAATGCAAAGGAAAAAAATTGACTAAAATAGATAAATAAAGCCTGTCATGCGTAGTAGCGACGGAGACTTTCGCTATTCCAGGCTCTCGGCAAAGTAAGACCGTCAACGGTCAACAACTTGAACGTGCCATCTCCGAGCTTTTGTGAAATCACATACGGCCTCTCCCAATTTGGTTTCATGTGCGAAGGGACCGAATAAATTCTCTTGAGTATGAGATCGCCGAGTTCAAAGGTTCATGGTCGAACCTTGGCATTGTATATTCGGGCGACTAGACCCCGATATACGGCTGCCCTCAAATTAGCCTCTTCATGCTTCTCATCGAGTAGATCCAAAGATTCAGCAAGTAGTATGGCATTCTTTTTGGATCATAATATGTCACACGATGAGAGCGAACTTCCATTTCGACTGGAATAACGGCTTCAGAGCCATAATATAGAGAAAATGGAGTGTGTCCGGTTGTAGTTTTGTGAGTTGTTCGGTAAGCCCATAAAGCCATAGGAAGTTCATCAACCCACTTGCACCCGGCTTTTTCCAGTCGTTTCTTCAAAATAGACTTGATAACCTTATTAACAGCTTTAACTTGACCATTCGCTTGAGGGTGCGCTACTGCAGAGAATTTCTTATGGATGTGGAATCGTTGACAGAAATTCTTGAATTCAACACTGTCGAATTGGGCTCCATTATCGGTGATAATAGTATGCGGGAGACCAAACCGGCAGACGATGTTGCGTACTACGAAGTTGATTACTTTCTTTGTCGTAATTGTTGCAAGAGGTTCAGCTTCAGCCCATTTGGTGAAATAATCAACTCCGACGATGGCGTACTTCGCGCCACCTTTAGCTAAAGGCAATGCACCAATTATATCAAACCCCCATATTGTGAATGGCCATGGACTAACCATTTGGGTTATCTCAGTAGGTGAGGCTCTAGGAATCCGAACGTGTTTTTGGCATTTATCACATTTTTTAGCATAGTCCATAGCATCGCGATTAACAGTAGGCCAATAATATCCATATCGGAGTATTTTCTTGGCAAGTGCTTGTCCCCCGGTGTGATCGCCACATTCTCCTTCGTGCACATCGTGTAACACTCGTTTGACTTCATCGTGCGCGATACACCGCAGAAGAGGAACAGAATACCCCCTTCGATACATAACTCCATTCTGAATGACAAACCATGAAGCTTTTCGGAGAACTTGTCTTTTCTCACTTCGGTGCTCAGGTAATATACCATGCTCAATGTAATCTCGATAGGGGGTCATCCACGACTCCCTATCGGAAGTAGCTTCAAATGTGAAATCATTCTCCATTCGATCAATACTCGGAGAGGATAGAGTTTCAACGCGGACGAGTCCCAACCGTTAAGCTTCACCCGTACTCGCCAACTTTGCCAACGAATCGGCTTTCTGATTGTGCTCTTAGGGTACGTAGCAAATGGTATAATAATCAAACTGATCAAGCATTTCCCGGACTTGGGGTTAGATAAGCAGCTAGTCTTCGATCTTTGGCCTGATATTCACTCCGAACTTGGTATACTACCAACGGAGAATCACAGTAAATTTCCACAGCGATAATTCTTAGGTCACGGGCTAACTTCAACCCAGTAAGAAAAGCCTCATATTCAGCTTCATTGTTGGTTGCATGGAAATCAAACTTTAAAGCGTAGCATATGGATCGGCCTCGGGGGTTTCAAGCACTACCCCTGCTCCCGAGCATCTATCGTTGGATGCACCATCAGTGTACAGCTTCCATATGTATTCGGGAGATTTGCTAGTTTCAGGTAAGTCTTCAGGAATAGTGAATTCGGCAATGAAATCTGCTAGGACTTGACCGTGTATGGCCCTTCTCAGAGTATATGTGATGTCGAATTGACTCAGTTCAATGTTCCATTTCAATAACCTGCCAGACGTCTCAGGCCGTGTGAGGACCTGTCGTAACGGCTGATCGGTGTACATAGTGATGGGATGAGCCTGAAAATACGGACGGAGCTTCCTCTAGGCGATGACTAGGCAATATGCCAACTTTTCTAGCCTTGGATAATTTCTCTCGGCTCCGGTTAATCGTTTACTCACATAGTAAACCGGTTTCTGCACTCGGTCTTCCTCCCGAATTAACGCAGCACTGATTGCGTTTTCAGATACCGCCAGGTAGAGATATAACTGTTCATGGTCAACAGGTTTTGAAAGGATCGGCGGCGTGGAAAGATGTTGAACTAGTGATTGAAATGCACCCTCGCATTTCGTAGTCCATTCAAAGTTTTGTTTCCCTTTTCGGATCAGATCGAACAAGGATATGCATTTGTCAGTTGATTTCGAGATGAACCTGCTCAGTGCTGTAACCTTCCCATTAAGACTCTGAACCTGCTTTATGGTCCTTGGAGTTTGAAGATTCCTGATAGCCCAGATCTTTTCAGGGTTGGCCTCTATCCCTCGGGTGTTGACGATGAACCCAAGGAATTTTCCGGATGCGACTCCAAAATGACATTTTAGCGGATTAAGCTTCATCCCGTATCTCCGGTGGATATTGAACATTGACTCTAAGTCTTTGACGTGATTAGCGGAGTACCGTGATTTCACCAACATGTCATCTACATAAACTTCCATAGTCTTTTCGATCTGGTCGGCAAACATTCGGCTAACTAAGCGTTGGTAAGTTGCTCCGGCATTCTTTAATCCAAAAGGCATGACCTTGTAGCAGTATAGTCCCAGATCAGTTACAAAGCTCCTATGTTCTTGGTCGGGCACATGCATGGGTATCTGATTGTGACCAGAGTAAGCATCCATGAAAGATAGTGATTCGTGTCCGGCCGTTGAATCCACAAGTTGATCAATTCGGGGAAGTGGAAAGTTGTCTTTCGGACAAGCCTTATTTAAGTCAGAGTAATCAATGCACGTTCTCCATTTCCCATTTGGTTTTCGGACTAGTACAGGGTTGGATACCCACTCCGGGTACAGAGCATCGCGGATAAACCCATTCGTCTTTAGCTTTTCAACTTCTTCTTTGAGGGCGGCAGATCTCTCTGGATCCATACCGCGTCTCTTTTGTTTGACCAGGATGTACCGTGGGTCAATATTCAAGGTGTGGTTCGCGATGTCCAGCGAAATTCCACACATATCAGAGTGCGTCCAAGCGAATACGTCTAGATTTTCTTGGAGAAGGAGAAATTTGACCAATTCCTGTTGTGCTTGTGGGTTTAGCTGAGACCCAATTTTCAACATTTTTGAATCATCATCATCACCGATTGGAACATCAATCGTCAGCTCGGCTGGGGAAGCTTGACTTTCTTTAGATTCATCATTATCTTCATTGTCTCTGGGGTCAAGATCCCTCTGGAATCGGTCGTGGTGCCCGGGCTGAGTCCCAGGCACTAATTGTCAATCGTCGGCGAAACGGGCGCAGAGAGATTCCTCCACGCCCTTTCCTTTTTCCTTTCGCTGCGCTTCTCGCGGCTCAGCAACATAGAAGGCTCTCCCAGCTGCCTGATCTCCCTGAATGACTCCAATCCCACGATCAGTGGGGAATTTCAAAGTTAAACACCACGGGGCAATCGCTGCCCTAAATTAGGCAAGGGCCGGTCGGCCCAAGGAGGCATTGTACGGAGAGTGGATATCTAAAACAACAAACTGTAATATTCGAACTCTTCGGCGTTCTCCGACTCCTACTTCCACTGGCAACTCCACCACTCCAGTGGGTATATTAGCACTTCCGTCGAAGCCATGGATTCTAGATTGATAAGGCTTTAAATCTTTGGGTTCCATCTTCATTTGATCATATGCTCTCTTAAACAAAATGTTTACCGAACTCCCACTGTCCACCAGGATCCTCTTCATCCAAGAAGGACCAACTTGGGCAGATATGACTAGTGGGTCTATAGTTGGGGCTTTGACCCTATCAGCATCTTAGCTTCTAAATACGATGTAGTCTGCCATTGTTCTCTATGGTTTGGCCGGGGCCCCTTCATCATGCGTACCGCAACTCTCGAAATTCACATGCTTGATCAAATTGGCATATGATTCCATTTCCCTCCAGCTTCGGTTCGCTGGATGGGGACCACCACTAACTGTATAAATAACCAATCTCCCGCCTGTATGAGCGGGCTCCTCCTGTCTCTCTTGGTTTTGCGCACGGTTTTGGTTTGACGGGCCCACACCACCAGCCTGTGGTGCCCGCACGAATTGATCTAACTTCCTCTCCCTGATCAATTTTTCAATGAGGTCTTGCAAATGTCTACAATCATTGGTATTATGTCTGTAACTCTCGTGGAATCTACAGAATTTTCCTTTTTGAATCTGTCTCTCCGACGATGGCTTTGGAGCAGGCTTTTTATACTACATCGCGTTACAAGTCTGTAGATACACGTTCTCCAGTGACATATTCAGTGGTGTATAGCTTTCAAACATTTATTCCCTACGCCGTGGCCACGATTCTGATCTTGCTTGTTATTTCTATTATCACCGTTCCTCGGCTGGGTTTGCTTGTTTTGAATATTCAATTGGACGTTTCCAGAGCTCTCCCCTGATTGTTTAACTGCCACAATGCTTTGAATCCCTTCATTGCTGGGTCTCGCATCGTCTTGTTTCCTAGATTGTTTTGCATCCTCACGCCTTAAGAATTGAGCGGCTTTGGAGTAGAAACGATCCAACGATGCGGGAGGCTTCCTAGCTAGCCAATTTCCAAATTCAGAATCGGGGTCAATCTCCTTAGTCAAGGCCATCGAGATTGAATTATCATTGGGGTTCGTGATCTCCGCACAAGCGGCATTGAACCTTTCCAAATATCGCCTGAGTGTCTCTTCAGGAGCTTGAGTGACACTAGATAAAGTATTAAGGTCTTTAGGCCTGGCAATGTGCATATGAGACTGTTCAACAAATTTAGTAGCCAACTGATCAAATAAAGAGATAGATCGTGGTGGTAATCGTCTAAACCACATCGTCACAATTCCCTCTAAAGAAATGGGAAAATTACGGTACTTTACTACGTCGTCAGCTCTTGCAGCAGTCATCGACCATTCGTATTTCAGAATATGCTGATTAGGGTCGGAACTTCCTTCATACATAGGCAGAGTCGGCATCCTGAATCGCCGAGGAGGTTCAGCATATAATATGTCATCAGTGAACGGAGTATGACTTCGGAAGATTCCCCAATCGTCATTTGTTAAGCCCTGACTCTCGCGAATCATTTGGCGTACCATGGCTGAGAGGTCTGGTGTTGCTATATTCTGAGGGTAGTTAGCCAAAGTGTGGTCGGGTTCCATAGTGCGAGGTGGGATCGGGCGTTATCGACGATCCGTATCTCGCCTCCTTGGCTCGATGTCTTCTGGGACATATGGTTCTGGAGCATGTTCCTGCTGGCGGTAGTTCTGATTGGAGTGATTTCGGGTATCGACTCCTATGTCAACTACAGTGGCGGTGGCATGGTTATCCATGGTGTATTGCGGAACAGTGCCTCCTCGGGAGGAGGGTCCTGTATGAAAACTGGAAGAAGGGCCAACTCTTATCTGCCCAACAGCTAATGCCTGCTGGTGACCAGCGGCATGTGCATGACTCCCATCTAGCCTGGGACGAGTAGATCTACCGCTGTAATCAGACGAAGTGGAACTTTCAGTGAAAGAATGAGGGGCGTGATCCCTTCTGGATCTTCTACGCCTTTGGCGGTTTAGTTGATTAGTCAACTCAACATTGGCGCGCAACTGTTCAGTCAGCTGTTGCCGACTTTGGGTTAGTTCTTGGAGTAATGTCTGGAACTCTTGTCGGGTGGGCGGACCTGATGGATCTGAATGTCCGGTATCATCTTGATTAAGTGGAGGTAGTCGCGTGGGATTTTGTCTATCCCGGCCTTCTTAACCAGCGGCGGTAGAAGCAGTTCTCGTGCTAACCATCTTGAGGTGTAGAATTCTTTCCTAGACTTTGACAAATCTCAATAGTATGAAAGGAGTCTGAAATTGAAGTCTGGATCTCTCTCTTAGATTTATTCAATCCGGTATCGATGACAGATCCAAAGAGCAGGAAAAAAACTGGGTTTTCTCAGTGAAAGCATCAAAGTGTTTGCACCAAAATTGGGCAACACTCTTCGAAAGTTTTCGAAGAGATAATAAATGAAGAAATCAAATTGAAAATGAGGATTATCTAACAAAAACTCCAAGTCACAGAAAAGTAAATTGCACGGAAGATAGTAATTTAGAGTGGTTCGGCGTATCGCCTACGTCCACTATGAAGTTTTGTCACTTTATTGCTCGATACTTGAAGATTACAAGTTTTTTATAGCGAAGTACAGCAGATAGCAAGTCAAAATTCGAAATCAATGGCAGCAATGATGATATGGAGTGATTCTGGCAGCGTCCGGGCGTGCTTTATCTCTCGAAATTCTCCGATACCCTTTCTGAATGACCAGGGGCTTTATTTATAGGCGTAGGATGCTGATATTTCGCTGAAAATTCGGGAGACCACTTCTGGCACGTGAGGGGCCCCACAAGCCCAGCCTCAGGAAATTTGGGCCCATTTTGGGATCGATTCGAAGTATGTTCGAATCGATCAAAAAATCATCCAATCAAGGTG
Source organism: Allium cepa (assembly GCA_030765085.1). NCBI lineage: Eukaryota > Viridiplantae > Streptophyta > Magnoliopsida > Asparagales > Amaryllidaceae > Allium > Allium cepa. The sequence goes on along the minus strand of CM060935.1, from coordinate 1,026,381,090 downwards.
AAATTTGGTGTGGACATTCTTAAACATGTATGCAAGCTTCTGTGAAAATTTCGTGGCATTTGGATTTATGGATCTTGAGATATGATGGATTCAAAATTGTGTTCTTCGACCATTCGTCTCGTTCGAATCGACTCCTTCGTATCGATTCCCTCGAATCGATGGTGGTTCACTGCTTCATGATGACGTGGAGCGAAACTTTCGTATCGATCTGCTTTCTTCCCTATTTGATTGAGTCGTCTTGGAGACTTCGCCGCCTTGACCCGATCGATTCGAAAGGCTTCAAACACCCCTGGATTCGAACAATAGGTCATTCGTATCGATCGTGTCTTCCTTGGGTTGATCGATACGAAATGACCGCATAGGATGGATTCGAAGTGAGGTGCTTTCATGGATTCGAATGACCGTGAGTTTGATGGGTTCGAACTAGATGGAGGCGAGGCTATCTTCCTTTCGACCATTTTAAGTGTTACGGATTCGAAGGTTGATGTTACTGATGGACTCGAACATCACCCTTTTGATGGATACGAAGGAAGAAGCTCCAGTGGATACGAAGTAGTACATTTGAACCGATTCGAACGAATGCTTGCTGGTGGTTGCGAACTAGATGGAGTCGAACCGATGGATACGAACAGAATTTCTGTCTATGGATTCGAACTAGGGCGTAACCTATGGATTCAAACGATGGCTATCTCCTTCATCTTGAATCGATCATAGCTTGAGCATATGAACTCGGATTGACTTGAAATTTGAGATGCTGATTTCTATGATCTTCCTTATCATGTCCTATCAATTGTAGCTCAATCTGGACTTAGACAAAATTCAGCGATTTCCATAGTGAAGCAAAGTATGACCAATCTCTACGACGAACTATCCTTTGTCTTCGATTGATCTTTTGGTATCATGGCTTTGTCGAAAAGCGGGATAACATTGTAGTCGCATATTTCCTTCAATTTCGGTTTCCATTTAGTCTTCTTCAATTTCCATTTCCTCTTACCTTTTTCAATTTCTCTAACTTAACTTTCCTCCTAGCCATTAGTTTGTTTGGTTATGTGTAACAACTTCCCATCTTTATTAGACAAGATCGAGATGGAAGTTAGACGTGGGAATTAAATAGATAGAAATATTGGAATTGACAATGCAAAGTTTGATTTTGGAAAATAGAGAAAGTAAGCAGTGCGGTAGCAAGGAGTATGGTGTAGGTCAGTTTTATTACTTTTTATCGATGTAATTTGGTGGGGGTAAAATTAAAAATGGCATTGTTAAACATATTCCATTAAGCATATTCCATTCCTAGGTAAGTGGAAACAAATTTTAAGGGACTCCACTTGAATAGCATGATTTATAATTTTAATCCTCGTGCGAAGTTAATTCGGCAAAAATCTATCAAAACATAAGAGTGAAATCAATGACGGTTCATCGAAAACCACTTTTGCAGGGTTTTGTCATAAAAAAGTGAAAAAAAGTTAATTGGTCGTAGAAAAAATAAGGGGTAGTTATGGATTTGTATTTCCATTTGGGGAGGGCAAATTTTTTTGTACACCCATTAGCAATTTTACCAAAAATGAAAAATTACCCCTTTTAACAACGTCCTTAAGAAATATTATTGATACACAAATCTGAACTTTGGTCTGTATAGATCTATGAATTTAACAATTACACTGGTATTTATTGTCTTAAGTCTAATCACTATGAACTCCACTCTATTACAGTAGAAAAATTACAAAAATTCTAACCCTTAGTGAATCTCTAAACAACATGCTCGTATTGATGTTTGTAACTCATGCTAATAGAGAAAACTATCGGTGCATATATTTCAAGTTACCACAGCTTGATTTAGGTCATTAATGCCTTTTCCATTATACTCTCTGCTGTCTTACACTATATATTATCATCCAAGATCCAAAAGAAAACCATCTCTAAATATGGCATAAAATTAAAAGAATTGGAAAACACATTAGGAACATGGGATGTGTATATTATAAAATGAATATAGCATAAAAACTTAAAATAAACAGGGAGTGCTACAAGTATAGGTAGGATTTTCAATTTCCATGTATCTATATTTCACAAGTCCAGTCCCCATTTCAACACCAAAGGTATAAAATTTACAAATTGCATAGATATGGCTAATTCTAATACCGTCTAGAAAATTATTGTATTCTCCATCTTTATTTGTTTTTTTCAGTCTTTTTCAATGAGGATCAACCTTGTTTATATAAATACACATGATTAATTGTGATAATGTTCAATTGTAAAGAAGAATATAATAATCTATATTCACAAATACATCTATATGACGGCATGTAGAAAATGGCAATCTTATCCCATGGGATATTTGATAAAACTAGTAGAAAATGCAATCAAATACTTAAGGCTGTTTGGTTTCATTTTGAATTTTGTAATTTTCATTTTCAATTCATTATAAAACATAGAGAGTGGAGTAAAATAATTAAAATTTCAAGCCATTATGACGATAATGGAGGATGATGGAGGATAGCGAAAGGGATGGAGGGATGGTGGAGGGATGAATTGTTCTCGTACTTTTGTTATTTTCTAAAATACTAACAACAAAATAAATTTGTTTTTCCATTTTATATGTTAACTTCAATTTTTAAAATTTGTCATCATGCACGTTTTTGTTTGGACGAAAACCTAAATAAAAAATGGCAAACCAAACAGGGCCTTAAATTATTACAATTTCATAAGTGCAAATCAGGTTGAAGGCCTTTCCATTTATAGGCAATAAATTTCTAAAATAGAAATTTAATATGAGAAATGCGGAATACGGATCTTAAGGCTAGGATTAACACTAGAGGGGGGGTGTACCTCATAGCCTTGAAATCGAGGCTGTAATTGTACAATTGCTTTTGAAAGGAAATCTGTACTTGTGTGCGGGACTGGATGTAGGGTAACTCCGAACCAGTATAAAATCCGGTGTGTTCTTTCCTTTACTGCTTTTACTTTATATTTGCATCTGTGTTTGATTCTGTGATCATATCTGTGACTGAATATTGCATACATTTGTGTTCAAATTAATAAAAAAGATTTAGTAATTTCTTTAAACACTATTCACCCCCCCTCTAGCGTTAATCCTAGCCTTAAGATCCGTATTCCGCATTTCTCACATTTGATAATTTTGGTAGTTTGTTTTTCTTTGAAAATAACTTTTATCTTATATTAAAACTATTTTAAATTTTTATAAATATAGTTAAATTATATAAATAAATATAGAGAATAATGTTTTGGTATATATATAATTTTACTATAATTTTATATTTAAATCTAAGTATAGATATTAAAAGTTAAATATATTATTATTGGAGATAATTTAAAACTAAGGATAATTTGATTTTGTAATTAAAGATTATTTTGAGGCTAAAAGTATTTAAAATCAGGATAGATGTTTTTGATTCTTTTAAAAGGAAGGTTTTGAAATCATTTTGAAAACAAGATACAATTTTGAAAAACATTATAAAAGTTAGCGGATACAAAACAATGTTCCACTAGATTTTTCGTAGGTTCCATCCTACTTAGGGTTTCATCCATTTAACGGGCTCGAAGTGTATTCCATTCCGCGAATAAATTGGATTTTAAGATGCCAGTGCTTTTCTAGGAGTTTTAACAATATTCCTAGTTAAGATTACTTATTCCTGAAATCTTGAACTCTTGATAATCTTGATACTTATGAGTCTTCAATATTGATATCTTGAATCTCTATACTATACAGTCTTCATTCTTGGTACATGCATGGTTAAATTCTACATATACATATATATCTAAACTATAATGTTAGTATTTATATTTTATAATCTTATTCTAAGGTTGTTGTCGTCAAAACCATCATCTCAAGGACTAACAATCTCCCCCTTTTTGATGATGACAACCTTTGTTTATAAAATATTTTTGATCCTAATAACTCTCTCTTAATTTATGCCTACCTATCCTATTTTATACTTCTCCCTCTTTATCATCAACAAAAGACTAACTTGAAACTATATAATCTCCAAACTATATAATTCTCCCTTAATTAATACTCTATGACATGTGATTATAATGATAGTGTTATCATAAATAATCAACACTTAACTCTAAAACTAAAAACTTAGTCCTAAACTACTAACTACCCTAACTAAGTATCCATATAATAATACTTTTAACTGAACACATATAGGAACACAACTTATTTATTAATCATATAGATATATTTACATTTTCGTGGGAAACGTAAGAAAGAACATACAATAATAGGAAAAAGAGAAAAGAAACTAATGAGTGTCTTTGAAAATGGGGGATCTATGAATCGAACAATTTGGATAGTGGAAACAGAAATTTCCACGTTTTTCGACAAGATTTTCATCTTTTTCAAAGCACACTTCACCAACGCGAACGACTTTGTCATCATCTTCCACGTGCACTTCTTCCACGGGGGCTTCTTCTTCCTCTTTTTCTTCTTGCTCGCTGGCCTCTTGTACTTGATCTCCTAAAGAGTCTTCATCAATCAAGATCGGGTTAGCGTGATTGTCCATTAGAAATTTTTGTAAATTCCTAATGATTTTGCCTTGCCTCTCTTGTTCTTTGGCCATTCGAAGTTGCATTACTTGGATTTCAGTCATTAACTGAAGTGCATCCTTCAGAGAATCCTCCATTTTCGCCACACGAGCGAGCGTTGTCCATTGAAACGGTTTAGAAGTAGGAGAAGGAAACGAAAAGGTTGAATTTTTGTTTGATTTGGAAGAGGAGGCCATTGATAATTTAATTTCAGAAGATAGAACAGAGAAATAACAGAAAGAATGAATAGGATTTTGAAAATAAGAGATATATAACCAATTATTTGAATTTTGGTGAGAAAAATTTCAAAAATAAAAAATCGTTGTATGTCGACATGGGGTACTAAGGGATGTCCACATGGTGCTTGATTTTTTTGCTTTTTAATTTATTTTGATATAATTTTTAATTATACTTTGTTATTTATATTTTATATTTCAGTTATTGAACAAATATCTAATTCTCTTCTTAATTTAGTAAATATAGATTCATTTAACGGTTTTGTTAATATATCATCAATTTGATTCTTAGAATTAATATAATCTAAAGTAAGTACTTCCTTATGTATATTATCTCTGAGAAAATGTTGTCTTATATCAATATGTTTAGTTCGAGCATGTTGAGTAGTATTTTTGGATAAATTTATCGCACTCATATTATCACAATAAATTGGTGATTTTGAGATATTTAAACAGTAATCTTTTAAAGTTTGTTGCATATATATTACTTGAGAACAAGCCAAAGCAGCAGAAATATATTCTGCTTCAGTTGTTGATAAAGAAACTATGTTTTTCTTTTTACTAAGCCAGGAAATCAGAGAATGCCCCAAAAAGTGACAAGTTCCACTTGTACTTTTTCGATCTGATTTACAACCAGCATAATCAGCATCACAGTAAGATATTAAGTCAAAAGAATTATTTTTAAGGTAAAATAAGCCATAATCAAAGGTGTGCTTACCATATCTTATGATACATTTTACGGCTTTTAAGTGGGTCTCTTTAGGTTGGGATTGACATCTTGCACATAGACAAACACTATGCATGATATCAGGTCTACTAGTAGTGATATAGAGTAGTGATCCAATCATTCCTCTATATAATTTTTGATCTACGTCTTTCGAGAGATCTTCTTTACTAAGGTACTCATTGGTTGCCATGGGAGTGGGTTTTCCACTCGCAGTAGTCAAACCAAATTTATTAATTAGGTCATTAGTATATTTTTCTTGACTAATAAAAATACCATTATTTAATTTTTTATTTGTAATCCTAAAAAGAAGTTTAATTCACCCATATGACTCATCTCAAACTCTTTTGTCATTATATCAGAAAATTCTTTATTCATTTCAAAATTAGTTGATCCAAAAATGATATCATCTACGTAGATTTGTACTAGTTGAATATCATTTTTATTTCATTTAATAAAAAGAGTATTATCTACTTTACCAATTTCAAAATTTGATTGTAATAAGTAAGATCTTAGTTTATCATACCAGGCTCTAGGAGCTTGTTTTAGACCATATAGAGCTTTCTTAAGTTTGTAAACATGATTTGGTAATTTTACATTTTCAAAAAGTGATGGTTGTTCAACATATACTTTCTCTTTTACAAATCCATTTAAAAAGGCACTTTTAACATCCATTTGAAATAGTTTGAAATTATTAATGATCTGCGAAAGCAAGTAGAATCCTAATGGTTTCTAGTCTTGCTACGGGAGCAAAGGTTTCATCGAAATCTATTCCTTCTTCTTGACAATAACGTTGAGCGACTAACATGGCTTTATTTCTAACTACCTCTCCTTGTTCATTCATTTTATTTTTATAAAACCATTTAGTTCCAATTATAGTTTTATTTTCATGTTTAGGAACAAGTTCCCAAACATCATTTCTAGTAAATTGATTTAATTCTTCTTGCATAGCTAAAATCCATGAATCATCAGTTGATGCTTCTTTTGGATTTTTGTGTCTAATAGTTGATATAAAGGCTGCATTGCTAGTTTGACTTAGTTGATTTCTAGTTCTAACAACAGATTACATATCTCCAAGCACGTTTTCAATAGGGTGTTCTTGTAAAAATTTAGTCCTTTTATTAGGATGATTAATTTCATTATTAGTTTCAGTTGACTCTTGATTTTGAGTGATTAAATCCTCTTCATCATTTGTATCGTCAAAATTTTTCAGATTTTCATCGAATGAAACATGCATTATTTCTTCGATGGTGTTAGTTCTTAAATTAAACACTCTGTACGCTTTATTTTTATTAGAATATCCGGTAAAGATACCTTTGTCGGATTTAGGATCAAATTTATCTAAATTATCTTTTGTATTTAAGATAAAACATTTACTTCCAAAAATTCTAAAATAAGATACCTTGGTTTCTTTGAGTGAAGAAGTTCATAAGATGTCTTATCAGTTAAAGGTATAATTAAAAGTCTATTTAAAATATAACTAGCGGTAGCAACTGCTTCTGCCCAAAAATACTTTGGTAATTTACTATCTGAAAGCGTAGTTCTCATACACTCTTGAATCGTCCTATTTTTACGTTCTACTACTCCGTTTTGTTGTGGAGTTCTTGAAAACGAAAAATTGCGAGTTATTCCCTTTTTATTGCAGAATTCCTCAAACTTGTCATTTTCAAATTCATCATCGTGATCACTACAGATGGTTATAATTTTTAGAGAAATTTGATTTTGAATCCTTTTTGTAAAGTTCTTAAAACATTCAAAAATATTACTTTTATGTTTCAAAAATATTGTCCATGTAAATCTAGAATAATCATCTACAATTACAAAAACATATTTACTATGATTTATTGACAAAATTTGAGATGGTCCAAATAAATCAAGGTGAAGTAATTCAAGAAGTTTTGAGGTTGAAATCATATCTTTTAATTTAAAGGAACTTTTTTTAAGTTTTCCTAATTGACATGCATCACAAGATTATCTACTTTAAAATTTATGTTAGGGAGACCTCTAACCAGATCATGTTTAGATAGTCTAGATAAGAGTTTGAAATTCAAATGCCCAAATCTCTTATGCCAAATCCAAGGGTCACTTGTATTTGCCAAAAGACATAAGTTATCATTTGAGACTTTCATACTAAGAATATAAGTATTCTTTTTCCTAATTCCCTCAAATATTATGGTTGAATTATTATCTTCAATGTGACATTTATCTTTTTCAAATTTAATTTTATATCCATTATGCAAAGTTGACTTATACTTAGCAGATTATGTTTCAGATTCTTAACTAGCAAAACATTAGTAATAATAGGAGTTTCAAAATTACCGATTTGCCGATACCAATCACATATCCTTTTGAATTGTCTTCAAAGTTAACCAGTCCTCCGTCTTTGTATATTATATCATTCAACATATCTGGATTGCCAGTTATGTGTCTTGAGCATCCACTATTGAATATCCATTTATTCTTTCTGATCTGCACAATTTGTCCGTTGTGGATTGATTCCTTAATTCCCATAAAACATGTTTCCTGCACATCAAACAATCTTAGTAAACAACTTGTATTTGAATATTGATTATATGCAGATTCATGAGACAATGATGACCTGAATATTTCTAAACTAGTATTAACAAACTTTTTAACCATTGCCATTTTAAAAACTTTTTCAAAAATTAGATTATGAAAATTTTAAAACCTTGCTCTGATACCAAATGTGAGAAATGCGGAATACGGATCTTAAGGCTAGGATTAACACTAGAGGGGGTGTGGATGGTGTTTGAAGAAATTACTATATCCTTTTGAATTTTTGTTAATTTGAACACAGATGTCTGCAATATTCAGTCACATATATGATCACAGAATCAAACACAGATGCAAATATAAAGGAAAATCAGTAAAGGAAAGAACATACCGGATTTCATACTGGTTCGGAGTTACCCTACATCCAGTCCCGTACAAAAGTACGGATTTCGTTTCAAAAGCAATTGTACAATTACACCCTTGATTCAAGGCTACGAGGTACACCCTCCAAATTCACAATCCTCTGGATAGAGATACTTGATTTCCCGGGCAATAAGTTCACCCAATTGATTTCCAAGGCTACAATCACACCTTTTCTCGCTTGATTGGTTTCCGAGGCTACAATCACACCTTTTCTCGCTTAATTGATTTCCAAGGCTACAATCACGCCTTTTCTCGCTAGATTGATTACAAAGAATTTTATAACTCTGAATAGCACTGAGGATCTTGTTGAGATAGTGATAGAGATTCAAACCAAAAATGATCTAGTTAGATTCAAAGTTGATTTCGGCAGAGTAATGGTAAGAATGTGTATATAGAAATGTGGAAGAAGAAGAGAAGTGAAAACCAGAAAAATATGATTGAAAATTCATTGAAAACAGCCCCTATTTCTTGAAGAACAACAGCCATGTCCATTCGTGAAGAGATATGACAAATAGATACTTCTTTTGAAATTTAAATTTTGAAATTAACTGACACTATATCGACATGGGTTCATTGAGTATGTCGACATCCCAAAGGAAATTTTGGTAGCTTGTTCTTCTTTGAAAATAACTTTTATCTTATATTAAAACTATTTTAAATTTTTATAAATATACTTAAATATAGTTAAAATATATAAATAACTATAGAGAATAATGTTTTGGTATATATATAATTTTACTATAATTTTATATTTAAATCTAAGTACAGGTATCGAAAGTTAAATATATTATTATTAAAGATAATTTAAAACTAAAGATAATTTGATTTTGAAATTAAAGATTATTTTGAGGCTAAAAGTATTTAAAATCAAGATAGATGTTTTAGATTCTTTTAAAAGGAAGGTTTTGAAATCATTTTGAAAATAAGATATAATTTTGAATAACATTTGAATAATAGTTAGCGGATACAAAACAATGTTCCACTAGATTTTTCGTAGGTTCCATCCTACTTAGGGTTCCATCCCTTTAACGGGCTCGAAATGGATTCCATCCCACGAATAAATTGGATTTTAAGATGCCAATGTTTTTTTAGGAGTTTTAACAAAATTCCTAATTAAAATTACTTATTATTGAAATCTTGAACTCTTGATAATCTTGATACTCATAAGTCTTCAATCTTGATATCTTGAATCTCTATACTGTACTGTCTTCATTCTTGGTACCTGGATGATTAAATCTTACATATACATATATATCTAAACTATAATGTTAGTATTTATATTTTATAATCTTATTCTAAGGTTATTGTCATCAAAACCATTGTCTCAAGGACTAACATTTAGGACTAGTTTCAGGGATGATTTTACTTGAAAATTATAAATGGAAGTATTATTTTCAATAATGAAGAAAATAATATATTCGTTTATCAGTTTATTATATAATAAAGAAAATGTCTTTAAAACTAATTATTTTGAGGTGTTGTCACATAAACATATTACCATATCATAAGAATACTCATTTCATAAATAAAAAGTTTTGTTGGTCAAAATATGTACTTATTCATACTTTATTACCGTATCCTAAGAATGCTTTTCCATAATATGCTTTAATTTCTTGCATACATTATTTTGGAAAGGAAAGGATAAACCTTATGGCTATGCAGCATTACTTTTAAATTTTCCATTACCAATTCTTTTGGAAATAGTAAAACCATTTCATATTAAGCATTTATGTTCTTTCTATTCCCTACTATTTCTAAATTTAAAAACTATAATATGTTGATTAGGTATTAAGCCGGTGAACAAAGAAGGAGGACTAGTGCTTCTTCTTCTTCTTTAAACCATTATTATTCATCATCTCTTCGATTTCCTACTATACCGAGTAAAGATTCGAAGCTATTGATTCTGTTTCTTCTAGTTTCAAGCCATTCTTGGCTTGTTAAAACTTTTTTACACTAACTATTAACATTTATTTTGCAAGTCAACACTACCAAAATTATTTTCAACTATGTTAGTTGATCTCAGTGAAATCTTTATCTTTTTGGCTTAAGATATATCATGGCTTGTTTGAGAACTTCATATAATTTTGACATGTATATAACATATAAAAATTGCTTATCACATAATACGTTTGTTTTGCAGCATCTCTTATGGGCTTGTTGTCTTCTTCTTTTTCTTTCTAATACATAGTTGGGATTGATAATGGAAGCTTGATTAGTGGTCCAACATATATTCCATGGGAGTATTTGTTGGAGAAGATAAGGACATAAAGGATAAGAGAGGAGATGCTTACAAAGGAGATTGCACTTTAAAGAATTATAGAAGAGAGTATGCTTGCAAAAAAAAATTACACAAAGAAGGTGTTAAGAGGAGCAGAAGTTTGCAAAAGATATTGCACCAAAAAGAATGATAAAAGATGAGCTTTGAGAGGAGAGTATTTGAAGCACTTTCTAGTGGATATAGTATAATAAGTTGATTATAATTTTGATCTAAAACTAGAATATAGATTTGAGAAATCACTGTTTAATAGTCGATCCATTAATAGTGATTATGACAATGAGGATGATTAGAAGATCAGATGAGCTAAATAGGGTAGAAATTTATTGTGCCAATTTATTTCATAATACATTATTATGCAAAAAGCATTTGCAAATACTCTATAACTTAATGATATATAATAAAGTATTTTTTGCAAATTTATTTTCGCAATAGAGTATTTTCATAATAGAGTATTTTCATAGATGAGTTGAAAAGGATTAGAACAGAAACAAATGTCACCTTACAAAGTTGTAAGTCTATCCTCCAAACGATGAACGAATGGATTAGTAAAAATTAATGCTCTTGGCCTTAATAATATAAAAAATATTTTCAGCCGAGAATTAATAATATATACGTATTATAATATATATATATATATAACAAAAAATATAAATATTTTCATTTATAAATATTTAGACTAAAAATATGATTATAAATTTTAAAATTAATATATGTTGACTTAGTCATAATATATAAATATTTATATTTTGAATTTTAATATATATATATATATATATATATATATATATATATATATATAATAAGCAAAATATTCAAAACCCTTTAAATAATAGATATTTTGAGTAAATCGAATTTGATTTAAAATTAACTTATTTGACGGTTTTACTAAGTCAATTGATTGGATTTAAATACAAATTTGTAATTAATATTTGATACCTATATATATATATATATTAACACAATTTATATTTATATGAAAATATATTATATTTAAATATGTCTATACAATATATATATGGTATTTTATATGCATACAAATCATATACATATACCTTAGAGCATCTCCAATGGCATGCTATAAATATAATATGTAAAATGTTATCCCCTAAACACTCTCCAACAGGGGTTACAATTTGCAATTGATTACATATTCAGGAGGTTAGTTTGAGATTTTATAATATGTTTGGGTGTTGGTTGCACAGGTGCTCAAATATTTGGCGCTTGTTGAACAAGTGCCCAACTCTCAGGTACTTGTTCAATAAGTGTTTGATCATTGGACCCTTATTGAACAAGCACCATAGGCACTTTTTTAACAAGCGCCTTATGTCTAGGAGTTTGTTCAACAAGCGCGTAGCACCTTCAACAAGTGTCTTAAACCCAAGTGCTTGTTGAACAAGCGCTTGGTTTGATCTTTTGTTGGGAAATAATACGGATTACATTTTGTAACTTGTAAAAATGTAATATATAACCAAATTTATGTTGGGGATGCTCTTAATATATTTAAACATATGTATACACTTAAAAGTATATATATTCCCTTCATATGCATATGAAATTATCATACACACATATAAGTATAATACATACGTATATAAAATAGATATAAATACTAATATCGATATATACACATGGATATAGTCATCGTGTTATTATATTATATGATTGTTTTTATATATAATATTCAATTACACGTCATGCATATAAATATATAAACATTATAAAATAAAATAGTATATTATTTTAAAACATAGATTGGATCTAGTTATTACTAATAGTTTATATAGGCCCATTATCAAAGTTGGGAATCATTTTTTGAAATTTACCCATTTCATATGTTGTCAATGGGCTTGATCCAACAATAGCATCAAAGCCTAATTGGTCTATGCAAATATATTAGTTAGTATTTAAGGCCAACTAATACACTCATCTGTTTAATGGTGTCCAGAATAGAAGTGTTAAGGCTTAGGGTTGGATAGTTTGTCTTCCCCACTCTTTGGCTCTAAATATAGTCCAATGGGTGGAGTTAGTCCAAAAGGATGATCCAAATGTAAGGCCCATATTTAGTTTAGGTCTTAGGAAAATTTAAAATCCTGTATTTTGCATTTAAAGCTTATTTTTAAAAAGATGTTATAAAATTTACAAAATAAAATTTAAATATTTAAATTTTCAAAATTATTTTGTAAGGATAATTGGAATAATTTTTGAAATTTTTATTCTTATTATATATTTAAAATATTTAATTAAATAAACTATTAATTGAAAGTTAATTAATCAATACACGTATATATTGATATATATATATATATAACTATAAATGTTATAGTTAATATTCTTCCTATATAGTTTTAGATAACTAAAATAAAATTTAAATTATATTTAATTGGTTTATTAATTAAACCAAAAATTAAAATGAATTAAAACTGCTTTAATTAATAAGATACCTATAAATATTATACAAGTTGCTTAAATTATAGAAATTATAAACAAATTGAACTTATGTAACTGTATGTATAAATTGTGGAACTGAAATAAACCCAAATTAAAATTTTAGAATAAATACATATGTACGGTATGCATATCGCGGTATCACTCTAAGAAATAACAAAGATCGTGAGTCTTTAATGTAGTTTCCCTTGTCATTTATGCATTAATAGATTACTTGCTTATGCACTAGTTGTTGAGCAAACTCAAACTAAGTTTGTTATGTGTAGTACTATTGGTATACTCCTAGATAAGGTAAGATAAGTGCTTGTATTTATTGGACAAACTTAAGGTTCGAGCATTTATACTTAGGCCATCAAAAAATTACATGTGAGAGTGAACATTCTCTTTTGATTCGTTAAGAAAACTCAAGGTCAAGGCAAAAATTAGGGAAAAGACCTTGGTTAGGAGTTATATATAATATAACCAATAAAGAGTTATCCATCACTTATAGGGATATGGTTTGTTGAGAAAATTCAAGGTCAAAATCCCAAGACAATCGAGTCCTAACACTCACTAGAGAAATTGGAAGGTTTCAATATTTCTTTTAGGATTTTTACAAATATAGAAGTCTAATGGGAGCCTTATGCGAAAAAAGAAATAATAGTATTTAACCATTCTAATTTGTAGGAAGATATGCTATATAAAGTTAAAACAACATACTTTAATGAACTTGTGCACCTTACATAACTGATAAAATTATTAATTAGTTAAAATATACAAATAAATCGTGTTTAGATGACAAAGAAACATAAAATATATTTAGTGGTAAACCCTTTGACATGTTGTCACTTCAAGAACCATTCAAGGATCAAATCATACAACTACAAATGCATCCATACCTTGGTCCCTTAAGTTCTTATTTTCTTGAGATTATATATCATCTTCTATGAGTTTTGAACTAAAGAAATACAAATATGGATATTATGTTCACATTCGAGCACATGAAAAGGTGTATGGTTAATACTGCTTTGTAGTATACGAAACCACGATGAAATAGGCTAATTCAAAATGAGTAAGTAAACCATAATTCTAGAACATGTATTCAATATGATGGAATACAATAAGAATATCATTATGTTAAAATAGCACTAGACCAAGGACCAAAGACCGACCTTGGACTCCGATCACTAAAATGTCAGTTTTAATCATTTTACTTGTATGCAACTATTGATATCCTTAACAAATTTAAGGATGTCCGAATGCACTTTTGTAAGAATTCGGTGCAGTCTTCACTTATCAGTTTCCTTTTTAAGGTTCGACCATTTGGAAAGAAAAGCAAATTCCCAAGAGTGGATGTAACATAGAAAAGGTTGGGATGGAGAGAATGAATGGTCATCTCTGCTTCATGAAGAGAGATCAAAAACAATAACTGTATAAAATACAAGTAGATACTTAAAATGGAATGAGAAATATGATTTCTATTCCAAATGTATTTATCTTATGGAAAATTGTTTTCTTTGAGAGTTATTTGTTTGAGTTCAAGATATCCCATCTAAAATTCTCGATTGTAAATTAGTTACAATGGATGAAATATTATACATAATAAGTGGTTAAATTGAGCTTCGTATGTCATGCGCTGTAATTGTAATAGCGGAAATGTACCATATGACAATTATAAGTGGACGCATGAAAGATGGATTTCATATATATATATATATATATAATATTTATGAAAAAATAATTATTAGTAATATTGACTGATAAAAGTATAGTTTTATTATAATGACCCGTATTAGACATATCGAAGGATCGTAAAATATTATTTTTAAATTCATATGGGTCATATGACACTATAGCTTTGGTTGATGTTGAGTAGTGATTTTTTTTACCTTCAGTTGGACATTTTACCTTTGAAAACTTGTAAAGGCTGTAACTTTTGATAGAATAGGGTCTGAGACTGCTTCCATTGGACAAATATGATAGTTTCATGTTCCTAGAGTGGTCATAATAGCGATTTTGACTTTCTGGCTTGGAGATATGACCATTTGAAGTTTGGTAGTTCTTAGGATAACTTAGTAGGTAATTTGTGAGATTTGGTTAAGGCTTAATGACCCATTTTGGGTTTGAGGCTGATATTGACTAAAATAGTTAGTCTAGAATCATGTTCCCATCTTCCCAAATAGATCTAGACTCCATTAACCTTTTTCTTAGCCAAAGTCATCTCTAATCTCTTCCAAATCAAGTCAAATCCATTGATTAAGGATATATTAGTTAGGGGACTAGCTAGAGACTTCCAAATCAACATTTTTGAAGTTAAAATTCTAGGTCTGCACTATCTATTCTCCGAGTTACTTCATTTTGCATGCAAATCTCCATTTTTGGTGTTTGGTGAGTGATTAATCATCTAACATCATATTATGTATGAAGTTATATGTTTTGACATGTTTTGATCCCATTTTTTAAGTTAAAACTATGTTTTATGCTATTTTGAAACCTAACCTAAAGTAAAAATGAATTTAAATTGATTTTAAGTGATTAATCATGTTACTTTGATGTGTGATTGCGTATGTAAATGTTAGGGTATCTTATAGGTACATTATATAATGATTTGTCATTTGATGTATGTTTGAATGTTTGGATGACGATTGAATGTTGTTGATGATTGTATGGATGTTGTTTGTATGCTTGAATGGTTGCAAACGATCATCGAAGCGAAATAGAGGTGGTCAATGATTCTATGGTCGAGGCTATCCATGTAAAAGGAGTAGCGATGTACTCTCTGTTTTAATACATAAAGGATAGGGATCCTTTAATATAGAATCGTGCTTCGACGGATCGATTATAGAGTGTTTAGAGTCATATCGATGCATAAGGCATGCACACAGGTCGAAATGTTGTGTGTAGCGACGGAATTGGTGCAAAATTGAAGTGTCAGAGGTGCTACTAGATTTTAGTATAGCGTAAGCTGGCTAGTGGTTAGCTTTGGGCTGGGGATGGTATGGCATGGGGATGGCTTTGGGTACAAGGTTCAATAGATAGGAAATCTTGTCTAGTAGCTACTTTGGTTCGGTAGTGGGAAAACTTCAGGCCAAGCTTGTGGAAATGCAGGAAGTTGGTTGGGGGTGAATAATCAGATAAGAATTATGGTCCGGTAGGGTGCTTCTGGTTGGAATGTGGTAACTTCAATTCAATGGTTTGAGAAGCCGGACAAAGCTTCGAACTTTAGGGTGTTCGGGCTTATAGTGGGGGTTCTTTGGGGATGACTTGTGGGTGCTTTGGGGTTTTTAGTGGCTTGCTCCATGGTTCTTATGAGTGGGCTTGGAGTTGAGGTAGACGACTACAAAGCGATTCGAAATGACTTAGGATTCAAGTGGAAACCAATGGAATGCGATGACTTTGATGACTCGAGGTGGGGAGTGACTATAGCACATAGCGATGGACCGAGCGGAAAAGTTCTGTATGATATATTGTGGAGTGGAATAAGGTTTGGTTATACTATTGTTATGTGTGCTAAGGGATCAATGGATAACTCTTAAGTTGTGATGCTCATTTTTGGGATAGGATAGTTTGTATATATCCATGCTGTTGGATGTATGTGTATGTCCAGACCCTAACCATTTGTGTTGGCATGAGTTGAGTATCCATGACTTTGAGTAGTCACTAACCATCTCTGTGGGTCATAAGATTTATCGTATATCAAACAGAACTTGACTCAGAGATGCAAGGATGGGTAATGGTTGCTATATTTATTATGTGCCTTGACATGGATGTCATATTGTTGTGTTATTTCCCTATACCCTATATTGTACTTAGTGTTGTACTCCTGTATATGATAGTAATATAGCATATACTATGTTTATATGCTAACTCTTTAGATGCAAGGTTAAATCAGGTATGGTTCTACATACCATATGTTCTTATTACTATATGTATATGGTTTTTATAGTATTTTGGAATGATGTATCACTCACACCATACTGTTGTCCAAATCGAGGTATTATTCTTTGTTTCTTATTACCTTGGGTTCTTTAAAATGATTAGACTATGGATAATAGATCTGGATATCATACACAGCTGTACGGGATACAAGTAGGAGGCCACGCTTTCTTATATTTATATTTGGACCTTACAATTGCTTACATTCTGACATGCAGTACCATAGAAATATATCTGTACTTGCATTACTTTAGAGATCATTATAGAGTTTATTTGGAGATTAGGATGGGCGATCCCAAGTATCCTTTAAGTTATTGATGCATTTTGTTACTGTTCACTTGAGTTGATTTACAGTTCATAAGTATATATGTCTTGACTCGAGTGTGTTGTGTTTTGCTTTACGCTCGAGTCAGACTGAGTGATTCAGCATTCAAGACTCACCTTCGCAGTTGGAGCTTTTCTTGAAGATCTAGCCATCTATTTTGCGTTTGGTATCCAGTGATTTCAGTGATGTATTCTGATTTGTACCTGATGTATCATGTAATTCTTCTGTTAAACTCTATTATTTATGTTTTGTTTAGTCTTGGGAACCTGTTGCACTCTGATGTTCTTGTTTATGCTTCATTTAAATATATGTTGTCTTACTTATTTTATATATGTGATTAATTATTATATTTTATCCTTGAGTTGTGAGATATACAACATGTTTTGTAACTATTTTACTCACTTTGCCCTTAACTACGATCCTACATTGGTCGGACACCGCTGTAGTACACTATTGAGGTAATTTGGGTGTCGGAGGTATACGACGGTCATCACAGTTCGTGTCAGGGCTTGGGTTGCGTAGTTTGACTTGAGTTGATATTTGGATCCATTAGAGATAAGGTAGGAGATATAGGCTTAGAATGGATTAAGCAATATATGAGAAGACGTACTTATTATAATTTTGTTTTCAAAACTATATAATAGTATATGTATTATAGGAGACTTATACTATATCGTGTTGCATTAACGTACACCATATATTCCTTTTTGAGAGACTCACCATTCTTACTACAAGTTTATAAAAATGAGCCATGATGATCCGGTAAATGAAGAATGCGACTAGGACTTTTGTTTCTAGAATAGAGTAGGAAGCGGGCGACTGGTCAATTGTAAACACCAATATGCAGGCCATGTTCAATAACACAATGAGGAACATGCTGTAAAATGTCCACGGAGTTGCTCCTGATATGGTTGTTGATGGTGGTGCCTCGATGCAAGCATCAAGGGATGAATTTTCTAAGTTAAAAAAACTACTTCAATCTTATTGGTGAAGAAACTGAACCAGCCCACGACAGAAGAAATGAGTGAATTTCAAGATTTTTAGCCATTTTGGATCATTGATGGGCCTATGAAGTCTAAATTCATCTAGAACTTTTCTAAATTTCTTTTAAATGAAATCAGTATTTTATTTAATTTTATAAACAAAGTTTTACTTTAATTTGATGTGTATGTAAATTAGAGTATATCAAATATACTCTTATGCACATATTTGTGTGTAACAGTAACTTATTATATTTTTTTAAAGAATGAATCTTTTCATTTCCTACCTCTTAAATTATTCAATTACTAACAGGACATAAATTTATTTAGAGAATGAAACTTTTCATTTCGTTCCTCTTAAATTATTCAATCAATGAGGGATCATAAATTTAGTTAGAGAAGAAAACTTTTCATTTTCTTCTATTAATTAAATTAAATAATTGATTAATGAAATAACATTAATGACTAATCTAAATATGACATGAATTGTAAACATATTCACAGTAAATATTGTGTAAGTGTAACATATAGGGAGTGTGCATTCAGCGATAGTTGATATGTATACATAAAATAAAAAAACAATTTGAATGGTTATTGCATAGGAATTGAAATGGAAATAAACAAGGGATGATAAGGATGATTGATATAGTCTTCCTCGTTCTTGCAGACTCTGGCCATGCGTTGATCAGGCGCAAAGCTAGAATTCTTCAAGTACTTAGTAGACTTGTTTCAACACCCAGTGAAAATACTTGAAAAACCTTTTAAAATAGATATGGAAAGTACGATCCAAACAAAACAATCAAACCAAAACCTTTGTCCGATCATGGTTCGCAGATACACAATGGTTACGCCTGGTTCCCCCAGGAAACAATCCATATCCGTAAGCTTTCACAGCCCTGCGAGTTACGCCATGATGACTAGTAGAGTGCAGGATACACAATGGTTACGCCTGGATCCCCCAGGAAACAATCCGTACCCCCAGGCAAGACTCAGCCAGGCACTTGCGCTACTATTCGCGACCTACACAGATTGCAGGATACACAATGGTTACGCCTGGTTCCCTCAGGAAACAATCCGTACCCCTAGGCAAGACTCAGCCAGGCAATTTCGCTGTGCATTCACGAGAGAAAAAGAAACCGTGGGACACGTCACGGTGGGAACACTCGAGTATTACATCCGGAAAACCAAAATCAGAGAGAATAATAACGATAGAATGAATCCACGCTGTGGCCACAAAGCGGATATCAAGCAGAAGGCACTTTCCATATCTTTATTTGGAAAATATATATCATATAGTACCTTTTTCAAATCACTTTCAAATATTGTACTTATATAAAGTCCATATATATAGGATTCCATTTTCAAACGAATACTTTCCAAATCAATAGTATATCAAATCATACTTATATAGACTTCGATTATATAAAATCTCTTTCCAAATTGAGTAACTTTCAAATCAATAGATTTCAAATCAACTTCATACTTATACAAATCCATTTTATATAAGTTCGACCACTCCCAAATCAAGTACTTAATAATCTAAGATTCTCAATTTCAAATTATTTCACTATCAATTCAGTTTCAAAATCATATATGATTTCACCAATTTTCTTCCAAATTAAATATCTAAAGTCAAACAAATACATTTCCAAAATCACCATATAAGTACTGGTTTTTAATTCCAATTTAATTTCAAAACCAAATATTTTCCTCAAAATCAATTACTCAAAATGGTTTCCAAATTTATAATTTATCCCTTTAAACTTTTAAACTATCTATTTCTATTTGAAATATTCAATTTACCTTTCTGAAAACCATTATTCAAAACTATTTTTTTTTTCAAAACATTTCAAACTAAATTTATATTCTTTATCAAACATTTTATACTCTTCGAAATTTCTTAGTTTTTAAAACTTTAGACCTTGACTTGGAAGTGTTCGAACCTTCAAAATAATTAGGGAAATCAAATTTTCAATTCAAGAGTTGAAAATCAACAATAAATCAATAAACCAATTATTAAATCCGAAACTCGAGGACTGAATACCGGTCTCATTTTAAATTGTTTCAAATATATACTTATATCTTTCTAAAATATCAAATTATACTTCGGAATTTGAAATCAAAATCGGTTTTACAAAACACTTGCATAGCGAAGCTATTAAAGTGGCCTCTCCCTCACTCTGAAACTCGAAAATCAATGTCGATGATGCGTGCACTCATCACCGAAATTATTTTCAAGCGACATAAGTGAGTTCTGGACTTCTATTTTCTTGGAAACTTCTTTGAAATTTCTTTAAAATTATTGGAATTCATTTGAGCTTATTTGAAACATTTCTTATTCAAAAAAATAATTTTAAATCGTATTATTTATATATATTTTCCAAAATCTTAAAACCAATTTCAAAATACCGGAATTCAATTCTCGAATTTCAAATTTAACACTTCAGTTATAAATCATTTTTATATAAATCAATTTCTTATAATTTTTCAAAATTTCAAATCCTTTCAAAACCTTTTTTTTTTAATATATAGAATAACATTTCTTATTTGTTTTGTATATAGGTATATAATCCTTATGGAAAACATTTTCACTTTTATATATAGAATAAAATCATAGTTATCAAAATAATAATTTCGATATTTAAAACAAATTTCAAAATGCAAACATACCCGATTTTCAAAGGATAATTTTAAGAATGGATTTCAAAACAAAGATAGAGATTTGAATTAGAGGAACTCCAATCCATAGAATTCTGATTCGAAGATAGACTCGATCGAAGATGAGATAATTAAATTACAAAATAGAAGATGGATATACTTCTATAAATCGCGGGCGACCTTAACCGGGTCAATCGTGATTTCAGGAATATGATTGATGCGGAATTCTAAGGCAAATCGACATTCGATCGCCCGATATAGAATTCGGCATAACTAGATATAGCAGCATTGTAAACCGAGGATACATGAATCTTCGGTGAATCAATGCCAACTGAAAAGGAGATTCACCCCTTTTACAAATCATTCAGTGAAGTTATGGAATACTCCAGAATCGAACGAATATAAATAGGGAGAGACAAGAATGAATTTCGAAACTGAGGGACATTCCAAAATTCAAAGGAAATCGAGTCAAAAAGGAAGAGATTCAACTCGAATGAAAGTGATTCTGTAATAAATTTACCATATATGCTAAGTTTTGACTTGAGCCAAAGCTCTGATACCAACTGTAACGACCCGCTATTTTGGACCATTCAAATCGACACTAAAACCGTACATGTACGACTTGAATAATTCAAAATACCGAATTGTTATTTAATTAGGCAAAACCTAAAATATACAGTAAATAAACCAATCACAGATCACAGACACAGAGTAATATAATGCAGCGGAATAGAAAAATAGTAGTTCATGAAGCTACTATATACATCAGAGTTTAAAATAAAATACATCAGAATCTCTGGAATACAGAAAAGTCTTCAGTACGAGCCGATGACTTCTCTGAACCAGTCAATCTAGAAAACTGAAAGCTGAAACGATAGTTGGATCTCCAAATGAAGCTCCAATCTCCAAAGGTGAGTCTCTAAAGCTGTATTACTCGGTCTGACCCGAGCGTAAAGCAAAACACAAAACACTCGAGTCAGGATTAACATTCGTATATCAATAAATCCAACTCAAGTGAAATATCAACTGAAATACAAATAACTTAAAGGATGTTTGGGATGACCATCCTCTAAGGGTCCATAGAACTATCTACAGGGTAGAAATATACACTATTACATCGTGGTCATTCACTTAATTTATACTTCAAACCCAAATGTCAAATTCACTTCGAATAATTATATTTCCCACATAGTATTTATATATATTAAATGCTGTATATGGTAAAGCACTTGCAATTTCCTTAACTTAACAAATCGTTCACATCAACCTGACCTTTCCATTTAAATTAAATTCAATCTCAATTATAAATCTCAAATCTGGATTTGATATCCTAATTACCCTTTCCATTTCAATATGTTTCCATACTTTAAGTATTTAATATTTCCCCTAAATTTCCCAATCTAGTTCTCTAAATACAAATTTCCAGACTTCGTTCAACCTCAATTTCCATTAAATTCAATTAGTTATCTACATAACAAATTCAACTATCTTGGTCCCAAATACATACCAAATTTCTAAACCATTTAATTTCAATACAGTTCATGGCTTAAATACTTAGATGTTAAATTTAACAGTTTCATATAGATTCTTGGTTTTTACATCATTATTATTTAGTTTGAACCTTCCCTTATTCAATACCATTTTAGTGACTTTAAATTACATCTTTCTCAAGATTTCTCAAATTTTATTAAACGTGAAATATCTCATTCGATAAATTTCAAATTGATTTAAATAAATAAATCCTTATCTAAACATCATTTTACAATAACCCAAATTTATTTCTCAACCTTAATTTTTTCAATATTATTGCAACATTTATCCGAATAAAATTTACATAAATTATTTATCATAATTTATGTATTTAATCAAATCTTGATTAACTAGATATAATTAACTCTATATTTATCATTACCCTTTATAGATGTATTTAAGAATTTACATTTAATAAGACCATAGATTTTTTTTTTCATATGGTCAAAGTGTTATGGCTATTATCATTTCAATACGTACACTAAATGTATACGGGTGGATAGCATTTCAACCCGTAATCCCCAAATTTAATTAAACGAAACCCGCTTGGGCCTATTTTTCAACCCATTTTAATTCAAAAATCAAACATAACAAAGGGAACTTGCAGTGTGATGACAGGGATAGTGTCAAAGTAAGTAAACAAGCAATAACAACAATCAATAACAATTCAATAGATTAAATCAAATAACTCCGAAATGATCTTATTAATTCGCATTGTTATTTTTATAATTATTTCTAAAATCTACACTATCATTTCATGTAGATTACAGATTATTACATTTCAGTTTTTCAATTGTCGTTCCATTTCAATTTCAGTTTAGTATTACAACAGTTAATCCAAACTATGTTCAAAGCTTTAAAGTATAACTTATCAATTCCTACGACAATTAATGGGTCAAATTAAACTAATCAAATTTACATATGGCGGGGTCAGGTTTAATCAATCAAGGTCCATCGTATATAATCCGTTTTCTTTGTAAACTATACCACCTCAAATCTTACTAGCAAACTAGTTATCATTTAACAATAGTAATTAACATCCAATTTAAACGACAATCAATCAATCAGTAAATTTTCAACCAATCTGTATTATTATCACATAAATAATTAACCGATAATGGTGTCAGGTGTCATAGGTGAACAGATACAGATGATAGCAGTCGTAACAGTAAACAACTAACAGCAGCATATTTCAATTGACGTTTCAATTGAATCAAATTTAATAAATAAAAGAACGTTAATCGTGAGTGATTGCTCACCTTTCAAGGCTAGAGATGAACGAGAATACAGAAGGTGATACGGATATGCACACTGCTACGGATACTGAAATTAAATTTCAAATCCAAGCAAAACAAAATCGGCACGAATTCGATCAAAGCTAATTGAAACGGATCAGATCAGAACTGAAACGATGAAGATAAATGGTATAAGCGAACTTTTATAATTCATGTACTGAACAAATCTGATATGCAGACACGACCTAAATACTTAATAACTTAAGGACATATTCTATAAAATGTAACTCAATGTATATACACAAATACACTTACAGTAACCTAACTTATTATAACATCAACCATATTATATTACTTATTGTTATACCATATATGAACTAACAGCCGATACTCACACATATAAACTAATGTAAACTTAGTTTATAAAATATGTATTTATACAAAATACTTACAATTTTTTAAAAAAATACTTACATACGTAAATAACATATTTATAAAACAAAACTATATAACAACTTATAAAATAATCCATAAAATTTTTGTTATTATAATGCACTGCAAGTCTGTACTCCACCTATATGAACATACTTAAATTATATGCGTACTAACAAAATAGACACAGACTTCTTCAAATGAACACATGTACTGTCCTTTCCTCCATTTTTAAAAACTGTGACATATATAAACGGCAAAACAATATATTATAAATAAATAAATCACCTTTACTAACCATGCGTATAAACAGACCATACCACTTTTAAAATTTTATATGCGTAAATAAAGTCATATATATATAACTTAACTTATACATCTTAAAACCTATAAATTACGTGAACATCAACATGTATAAAATTTAATCAGAACGAAAATTTACTAAAAAAAAAATCTATATAAAATACCACTTTAAAATATAACAGCTGTGCGTATATGTATAATGTATACTTTAAAACTTACGTAGACGTACATCTCATAAAGCTCATATACATATACTTTTGTCTATAACTAACCTATATATATATCTTTGAAGGAAAAACAATTTGATACTTTAAAATTATTTAAGTAAAATATGCAAACAATTTACTACACAAATATATGCAGACATTCTATACTCATATATATAAGACTAACGTGACCTAAACCCAAACTAATCATATGTTATCCTAACTAAGCACGCATACGTTCAAATAATTGCATTTAAAAAAATTGTGCATACAAATAAAGGTGGCTACTCACCAGTTGAAGTGGGAGATGCAGTGGTACCCGAGGCGGAGGTGAGAGTGCGGAGGTGATGAACGAGAGAGGATAGAGGGATGGAAGGCGGCTGCTGCCTGTTATTTTATGCGTTTCTTATGTGTGTGTGTTTTTTTTTTTTTTGTAGGAGAAGAACAGATCTGAGAGGCTTCAGGTAAGGGAAAAATATGTTTATAGAATGAAGAAAGAAAGTAGGAATGTAGAGATGCTGTGATATATATATATATATATATATATATATATATATATATTTTGCAGAAGTCTTTAGAATCATGATGGAAGAAAGAAATTAAGGAGAGAAAAGTGCAGCTTATCAAATTATATAAGAAACATAGTGAAACGTACATAAATAAATGTCCTGTAGTGGTGTAAAGTAACGCACTAAAATTAAGGGAATAACAAAAGAAAGGACATTTTGAAAGCAAGAAAATGAACAGAGAAAGGAATAAATAAATTATATAGACACATACGTTTCTGACAAAGTTATAAATAGAAATAAAGAAGAGAGAGAGAAAAAGAAATGAAGAGTTATATTAAAACAGAGAAGGAAAGGTGCGTGAATCCATAGAGTTATATATATATAGGTCGAGTAATAAATGGATTTGTTTGCATGGGAGAGTTCTGGAAAGAAGATGGTGGAAATTTGAGAGCAAAATAAAAGGAGGCGGAAGGAAAAAATATATGAACAGATCTAGAAAGATGATGGTAGATTTTTACACATGCAAAAGAAACGGTTTCTCCCGAAATAAATGGTCACTCGTTTGAAACCAGATAAACAAATAAAGTAATCTATTGTTTCTTGCAAGTTATACGTTTTCTTAATTTTATTTATTTCCTAGGTCCCAATACGTAGGCAATTATACTATGGAGATTAATTATTATCAAACGTTACAAAATTCAAAAGCAAAAGAAACGTTTCGATTTCTAAATGATAAAAGCAAAAGATTAGAACGTATGCCATAAATTAAGCAACAAACGTTGATTCTAAATTTACTAATAATTAGGAGTAGAAACGTTTGATGATGAAATCAGGAAACAAATACTAATAGCAAAACGGCGATGAGTTGAATGAACAGAGAATTCAAAAGTTCAATTGAGCTGTTTGAAATAAAGCACATAACGTTAGCATTGAATTGGGAGTTATAAAACAATGTATTATAAATAGGAAATTATAAAAGTTACGTATGCTATTGGAATAGAAGCCAAAAGAGAAATGAACTTAGAGCTACCGGAAACGTATCTCTTAAGTGAAATGAATGTAAGAGAAACGGTCAAATAATGTTTATAGTTGTAAATTTAAAGTAATAAATTTATATTGGGTAGCACGGTTTAAATCGAAACGAAATAAGGAGAAGCTAAGGAGGCATAATTTATGGTGTCATTAAAACGAACAAATTTATTGCTTCCGTTGTACACCGGGTTCCGAAATACAGAAATAAATATACTTTTGAGATCAGCACGACGAGGCGCTCACAATGGTATACAGTTATCAGTGGTATGATTGAGTTATAAAAATTTGAATTTTTCACTAGTAGAAAAAAAAATGCAGTAGAATGCAGAAAATAAGAACGACGAAGCTATAGAAGTCCGGATTTTGAAAAACTAAAGATGATGCCTTTCTCAGATGAGGATTTAGAATTTTTCTATGTAAAATATTCTGCATTAGAAATTTTTTTTTTATTATCAACAATTATTAGCTAGCTTGAATTTAATAGAATTACATAATAAATAAATTTTCATAAAATAAATTGAAATTTTGCCATCTGCTATGTTTAATTGGACGTAATCCATATATTAACTTTTTATTTGCAAATTAATTTATTTAAAAATTTCACCATAATCCAATTAAATACGTTAATAAAATGATAAAGTTTATTAAAATCTTACAGGTCGTTACACTCTCCCCCACTCAAAACTTTTCGTCCCCGAAAAGGAAGGAGGTAGGAGAATAAAACAGCCGGAAATTTATAGATTGAACGATAAGATAAACAACAAATTTTTAAAACTACCCAAATTTATTTGAAATCTTTATTTGAAACTTCATTTGAAATTCAAATTTTCTATAATACTATAATACTTTCAACTCTTATGAAAACAATTACCTACACTATCCCTTATTTTTACAAAGTTTATTGAAAATATTAAATCCGAAATTAATAACTTCAAACTATTCATAACACTTAAAATTTTATATTAAACAATGTAGTATATAATTAGACAAAATTTTCAAAGGATAAATCCAACAAGGAAGGAAGGTAGATTTTGAAAACAAAATCAAGATGAACAAATAAGTTGAGCAGATAAGGTAGATTCAAAAGAAAGAATCGGGTCCGAATAATTTATTTCAAACCATAAGAATTTAAATTTCAAATATTAATACAAAATTTCTTTGTTGGCAATACCTTTATAATAAAATTCTTTTATATCAAAACCAATTTTTCTTTCGAAAATACTTTTATAACTCAATGTTTTAACAAGTTTATCCTCGTTCTTGCAGACTCTGGCCATGCGTTGATCAGGCGCAAAGCTAGAATTCTTCAAGTACTTAGTAGACTTGTTTCAACACCCAGTGAAAATACTTGAAAAACCTTTTAAAATAGATATGGAAAGTACGATCCAAACAAAACAATCAAACCAAAACCTTTGTCCGATCATGGTTCGCAGATACACAATGGTTACGCCTGGTTCCCCCAGGAAACAATCCATATCCGTAAGCTTTCACAGCCCTGCGAGTTACGCCATGATGACTAGTAGAGTGCAGGATACACAATGGTTACGCCTGGATCCCCCAGGAAACAATCCGTACCCCCAGGCAAGACTCAGCCAGGCACTTGCGCTACTATTCGCGACCTACACAGATTGCAGGATACACAATGGTTACGCCTGGTTCCCTCAGGAAACAATCCGTACCCCTAGGCAAGACTCAGCCAGGCAATTTCGCTGTGCATTCACGAGAGAAAAAGAAACCGTGGGACACGTCACGGTGGGAACACTCGAGTATTACATCCGGAAAACCAAAATCAGAGAGAATAATAACGATAGAATGAATCCACGCTGTGGCCACAAAGCGGATATCAAGCAGAAGGCACTTTCCATATCTTTATTTGGAAAATATATATCATATAGTACCTTTTTCAAATCACTTTCAAATATTGTACTTATATAAAGTCCATATATATAGGATTCCATTTTCAAACGAATACTTTCCAAATCAATAGTATATCAAATCATACTTATATAGACTTCGATTATATAAAATCTCTTTCCAAATTGAGTAACTTTCAAATCAATAGATTTCAAATCAACTTCATACTTATACAAATCCATTTTATATAAGTTCGACCACTCCCAAATCAAGTACTTAATAATCTAAGATTCTCAATTTCAAATTATTTCACTATCAATTCAGTTTCAAAATCATATATGATTTCACCAATTTTCTTCCAAATTAAATATCTAAAGTCAAACAAATACATTTCCAAAATCACCATATAAGTACTGGTTTTTAATTCCAATTTAATTTCAAAACCAAATATTTTCCTCAAAATCAATTACTCAAAATGGTTTCCAAATTTATAATTTATCCCTTTAAACTTTTAAACTATCTATTTCTATTTGAAATATTCAATTTACCTTTCTGAAAACCATTATTCAAAACTATTTTTTTTTTCAAAACATTTCAAACTAAATTTATATTCTTTATCAAACATTTTATACTCTTCGAAATTTCTTAGTTTTTAAAACTTTAGACCTTGACTTGGAAGTGTTCGAACCTTCAAAATAATTAGGGAAATCAAATTTTCAATTCAAGAGTTGAAAATCAACAATAAATCAATAAACCAATTATTAAATCCGAAACTCGAGGACTGAATACCGGTCTCATTTTAAATTGTTTCAAATATATACTTATATCTTTCTAAAATATCAAATTATACTTCGGAATTTGAAATCAAAATCGGTTTTACAAAACACTTGCATAGCGAAGCTATTAAAGTGGCCTCTCCCTCACTCTGAAACTCGAAAATCAATGTCGATGATGCGTGCACTCATCACCGAAATTATTTTCAAGCGACATAAGTGAGTTCTGGACTTCTATTTTCTTGGAAACTTCTTTGAAATTTCTTTAAAATTATTGGAATTCATTTGAGCTTATTTGAAACATTTCTTATTCAAAAAAAATAATTTTAAATCGTATTATTTATATATATTTTCCAAAATCTTAAAACCAATTTCAAAATACCGGAATTCAATTCTCGAATTTCAAATTTAACACTTCAGTTATAAATCATTTTTATATAAATCAATTTCTTATAATTTTTCAAAATTTCAAATCCTTTCAAAACCTTTTTTTTTTATATATAGAATAACATTTCTTATTTGTTTTGTATATAGGTATATAATCCTTATGGAAAACATTTTCACTTTTATATATAGAATAAAATCATAGTTATCAAAATAATAATTTCGATATTTAAAACAAATTTCAAAATGCAAACATACCCGATTTTCAAAGGATAATTTTAAGAATGGATTTCAAAACAAAGATAGAGATTTGAATTAGAGGAACTCCAATCCATAGAATTCTGATTCGAAGATAGACTCGATCGAAGATGAGATAATTAAATTACAAAATAGAAGATGGATATACTTCTATAAATCGCGGGCGACCTTAACCGGGTCAATCGTGATTTCAGGAATATGATTGATGCGGAATTCTAAGGCAAATCGACATTCGATCGCCCGATATAGAATTCGGCATAACTAGATATAGCAGCATTGTAAACCGAGGATACATGAATCTTCGGTGAATCAATGCCAACTGAAAAGGAGATTCACCCCTTTTACAAATCATTCAGTGAAGTTATGGAATACTCCAGAATCGAACGAATATAAATAGGGAGAGACAAGAATGAATTTCGAAACTGAGGGACATTCCAAAATTCAAAGGAAATCGAGTCAAAAAGGAAGAGATTCAACTCGAATGAAAGTGATTCTGTAATAAATTTACCATATATGCTAAGTTTTGACTTGAGCCAAAGCTCTGATACCAACTGTAACGACCCGCTATTTTGGACCATTCAAATCGACACTAAAACCGTACATGTACGACTTGAATAATTCAAAATACCGAATTGTTATTTAATTAGGCAAAACCTAAAATATACAGTAAATAAACCAATCACAGATCACAGACACAGAGTAATATAATGCAGCGGAATAGAAAAATAGTAGTTCATGAAGCTACTATATACATCAGAGTTTAAAATAAAATACATCAGAATCTCTGGAATACAGAAAAGTCTTCAGTACGAGCCGATGACTTCTCTGAACCAGTCAATCTAGAAAACTGAAAGCTGAAACGATAGCTGGATCTCCAAATGAAGCTCCAATCTCCAAAGGTGAGTCTCTAAAGCTGTATTACTCGGTCTGACCCGAGCGTAAAGCAAAACACAAAACACTCGAGTCAGGATTAACATTCGTATATCAATAAATCCAATTCAAGTGAAATATCAACTGAAATACAAATAACTTAAAGGATGTTTGGGATGACCATCCTCTAAGGGTCCATAGAACTATCTACAGGGTAGAAATATACACTATTACATCGTGGTCATTCACTTAATTTATACTTCAAACCCAAATGTCAAATTCACTTCGAATAATTATATTTCCCACATAGTATTTATATATATTAAATGCTGTATATGGTAAAGCACTTGCAATTTCCTTAACTTAACAAATCGTTCACATCAACCTGACCTTTCCATTTAAATTAAATTCAATCTCAATTATAAATCTCAAATCTGGATTTGATATCCTAATTACCCTTTCCATTTCAATATGTTTCCATACTTTAAGTATTTAATATTTCCCCTAAATTTCCCAATCTAGTTCTCTAAATACAAATTTCCAGACTTCGTTCAACCTCAATTTCCATTAAATTCAATTAGTTATCTACATAACAAATTCAACTATCTTGGTCCCAAATACATACCAAATTTCTAAACCATTTAATTTCAATACAGTTCATGGCTTAAATACTTAGATGTTAAATTTAACAGTTTCATATAGATTCTTGGTTTTTACATCATTATTATTTAGTTTGAACCTTCCCTTATTCAATACCATTTTAGTGACTTTAAATTACATCTTTCTCAAGATTTCTCAAATTTTATTAAACGTGAAATATCTCATTCGATAAATTTCAAATTGATTTAAATAAATAAATCCTTATCTAAACATCATTTTACAATAACCCAAATTTATTTCTCAACCTTAATTTTTTCAATATTATTGCAACATTTATCCGAATAAAATTTACATAAATTATTTATCATAATTTATGTATTTAATCAAATCTTGATTAACTAGATATAATTAACTCTATATTTATCATTACCCTTTATAGATGTATTTAAGAATTTACATTTAATAAGACCATAGATTTTTTTTTTCATATGGTCAAAGTGTTATGGCTATTATCATTTCAATACGTACACTAAATGTATACGGGTGGATAGCATTTCAACCCGTAATCCCCAAATTTAATTAAACGAAACCCGCTTGGGCCTATTTTTCAACCCATTTTAATTCAAAAATCAAACATAACAAAGGGAACTTGCAGTGTGATGACAGGGATAGTGTCAAAGTAAGTAAACAAGCAATAACAACAATCAATAACAATTCAATAGATTAAATCAAATAACTCCGAAATGATCTTATTAATTCGCATTGTTATTTTTATAATTATTTCTAAAATCTACACTATCATTTCATGTAGATTACAGATTATTACATTTCAGTTTTTCAATTGTCGTTCCATTTCAATTTCAGTTTAGTATTACAACAGTTAATCCAAACTATGTTCAAAGCTTTAAAGTATAACTTATCAATTCCTACGACAATTAATGGGTCAAATTAAACTAATCAAATTTACATATGGCGGGGTCAGGTTTAATCAATCAAGGTCCATCGTATATAATCCGTTTTCTTTGTAAACTATACCACCTCAAATCTTACTAGCAAACTAGTTATCATTTAACAATAGTAATTAACATCCAATTTAAACGACAATCAATCAATCAGTAAATTTTCAACCAATCTGTATTATTATCACATAAATAATTAACCGATAATGGTGTCAGGTGTCATAGGTGAACAGATACAGATGATAGCAGTCGTAACAGTAAACAACTAACAGCAGCATATTTCAATTGACGTTTCAATTGAATCAAATTTAATAAATAAAAGAACGTTAATCGTGAGTGATTGCTCACCTTTCAAGGCTAGAGATGAACGAGAATACAGAAGGTGATACGGATATGCACACTGCTACGGATACTGAAATTAAATTTCAAATCCAAGCAAAACAAAATCGGCACGAATTCGATCAAAGCTAATTGAAACGGATCAGATCAGAACTGAAACGATGAAGATAAATGGTATAAGCGAACTTTTATAATTCATGTACTGAACAAATCTGATATGCAGACACGACCTAAATACTTAATAACTTAAGGACATATTCTATAAAATGTAACTCAATGTATATACACAAATACACTTACAGTAACCTAACTTATTATAACATCAACCATATTATATTACTTATTGTTATACCATATATGAACTAACAGCCGATACTCACACATATAAACTAATGTAAACTTAGTTTATAAAATATGTATTTATACAAAATACTTACAATTTTTTAAAAAAATACTTACATACGTAAATAACATATTTATAAAACAAAACTATATAACAACTTATAAAATAATCCATAAAATTTTTGTTATTATAATGCACTGCAAGTCTGTACTCCACCTATATGAACATACTTAAATTATATGCGTACTAACAAAATAGACACAGACTTCTTCAAATGAACACATGTACTGTCCTTTCCTCCATTTTTAAAAACTGTGACATATATAAACGGCAAAACAATATATTATAAATAAATAAATCACCTTTACTAACCATGCGTATAAACAGACCATACCACTTTTAAAATTTTATATGCGTAAATAAAGTCATATATATATAACTTAACTTATACATCTTAAAACCTATAAATTACGTGAACATCAACATGTATAAAATTTAATCAGAACGAAAATTTACTAAAAAAAAAATCTATATAAAATACCACTTTAAAATATAACAGCTGTGCGTATATGTATAATGTATACTTTAAAACTTACGTAGACGTACATCTCATAAAGCTCATATACATATACTTTTGTCTATAACTAACCTATATATATATCTTTGAAGGAAAAACAATTTGATACTTTAAAATTATTTAAGTAAAATATGCAAACAATTTACTACACAAATATATGCAGACATTCTATACTCATATATATAAGACTAACGTGACCTAAACCCAAACTAATCATATGTTATCCTAACTAAGCACGCATACGTTCAAATAATTGCATTTAAAAAAATTGTGCATACAAATAAAGGTGGCTACTCACCAGTTGAAGTGGGAGATGCAGTGGTACCCGAGGCGGAGGTGAGAGTGCGGAGGTGATGAACGAGAGAGGATAGAGGGATGGAAGGCGGCTGCTGCCTGTTATTTTATGCGTTTCTTATGTGTGTGTGTTTTTTTTTTTTTTGTAGGAGAAGAACAGATCTGAGAGGCTTCAGGTAAGGGAAAAATATGTTTATAGAATGAAGAAAGAAAGTAGGAATGTAGAGATGCTGTGATATATATATATATATATATATATATATATATATTTTGCAGAAGTCTTTAGAATCATGATGGAAGAAAGAAATTAAGGAGAGAAAAGTGCAGCTTATCAAATTTTATAAGAAACATAGTGAAACGTACATAAATAAATGTCCTGTAGTGGTGTAAAGTAACGCACTAAAATTAAGGGAATAACAAAGGAAAGGACATTTTGAAAGCAAGAAAATGAACAGAGAAAGGAATAAATAAATTATATAGACACATACGTTTCTGACAAAGTTATAAATAGAAATAAAGAAGAGAGAGAGAAAAAGAAATGAAGAGTTATATTAAAACAGAGAAGGAAAGGTGCGTGAATCCATAGAGTTATATATATATAGGTCGAGTAATAAATGGATTTGTTTGCATGGGAGAGTTCTGGAAAGAAGATGGTGGAAATTTGAGAGCAAAATAAAAGGAGGCGGAAGGAAAAAATATATGAACAGATCTAGAAAGATGATGGTAGATTTTTACACATGCAAAAGAAACGGTTTCTCCCGAAATAAATGGTCACTCGTTTGAAACCAGATAAACAAATAAAGTAATCTATTGTTTCTTGCAAGTTATACGTTTTCTTAATTTTATTTATTTCCTAGGTCCCAATACGTAGGCAATTATACTATGGAGATTAATTATTATCAAACGTTACAAAATTCAAAAGCAAAAGAAACGTTTCGATTTCTAAATGATAAAAGCAAAAGATTAGAACGTATGCCATAAATTAAGCAACAAACGTTGATTCTAAATTTACTAATAATTAGGAGTAGAAACGTTTGATGATGAAATCAGGAAACAAATACTAATAGCAAAACGGCGATGAGTTGAATGAACAGAGAATTCAAAAGTTCAATTGAGCTGTTTGAAATAAAGCACATAACGTTAGCATTGAATTGGGAGTTATAAAACAATGTATTATAAATAGGAAATTATAAAAGTTACGTATGCTATTGGAATAGAAGCCAAAAGAGAAATGAACTTAGAGCTACCGGAAACGTATCTCTTAAGTGAAATGAATGTAAGAGAAACGGTCAAATAATGTTTATAGTTGTAAATTTAAAGTAATAAATTTATATTGGGTAGCACGGTTTAAATCGAAACGAAATAAGGAGAAGCTAAGGAGGCACAATTTATGGTGTCATTAAAACGAACAAATTTATTGCTTCCGTTGTACACCGGGTTCCGAAATACAGAAATAAATATACTTTTGAGATCAGCACGACGAGGCGCTCACAATGGTATACAGTTATCAGTGGTATGATTGAGTTATAAAAATTCGAATTTTTCACTAGTAGAAAAAAAAATGCAGTAGAATGCAGAAAATAAGAACGACGAAGCTATAGAAGTCCGGATTTTGAAAAACTAAAGATGATGCCTTTCTCAGATGAGGATTTAGAATTTTTCTATGTAAAATATTCTGCATTAGAAATTTTTTTTTTATTATTATCAACAATTATTAGCTAGCTTGAATTTAATAGAATTACATAATAAATAAATTTTCATAAAATAAATTGAAATTTTGCCATCTGCTATGTTTAATTGGACGTAATCCATATATTAACTTTTTATTTGCAAATTAATTTATTTAAAAATTTCACCATAATCCAATTAAATACGTTAATAAAACGATAAAGTTTATTAAAATCTTACAGGTCGTTACAATTACTGTTTGTTATAAAAGAGTATAATATCGATCTATAATTGAAAAATTATATTGATTCCATATAAATTTCATTTTTAGCCTTAAATATAATTCAATCAATCAACATGAAGATGTGAATTTCCAAATTTAAGGAAACAGAATTTAAACTATATGTTAAAACATAGAACTGAAATAAACATTGTATTTTAAAACATATGAATTTAGCTTCAATTTAATAAAGTAAAAGGAAGCTGATTAATTTGAACATATAAACATTCAGATATGAAGAATTACACTTTAATTAGAATTTTTAAAAACATAGATCAACACTTAAATAGTGTTCTAAAACATAAAAAAAAATTAATTTTAATCTATTAAGTGAAAACTCAATCACGTCATTCAACAAATAATTCAATCATTCATAAATAATATTATTTTTAATTAAACAAGACAATACACATCATACAAATTATGAAAGCCAAATTAAATTTCCATCAAACATGGAAAAATCACTATCTATATATAGAAGATGACATACCTTGCTACCCAATCCTTAAAATACACGTTGCTGATGTTGCCTTTGATTTGCACTTTAAATGAAGAATGTTTCTAGATCCAATTGAATCACCTTAGGATGTTGCCTAAAAATCACACATTACATGATGATGTCTCCTCGGATCTTCAAGATCCTCATCCTATGCTTGCAAAAGGTGGATGAACCACTTTTGATAATTGGTTTTATTTGTATTTGATTTTAGGAATAATTAAAGTCATGGAAGATTTCATACTTTCATCCATTAGAGAAGAAGAGAACCAGAAAAGTTATAGAAAGAATAATGAAAAAAACGAGAAACTCAATTGTACGTACAAAATGAATTAGAGAATATGTTTTATTTAAAAGAAGGAAACCTTTCCCATTATTTAATTAAATCTTCTCTAATTAATTATGTTGATTAAATTTCTCTTTTCACTCCTATTTCTTTACATGATATGGCTGAAAATTATATGCTATCAAATGACATAAGATTCCATAAAACTTATGTAATTATCTCTTTTTTAATTACAATGATATCATATATCAAAACGTGCAAATATAACTTTTATAAATGCATTCAAATAATTACAAATAACCCTCAAACATCAAATAAAATAAATAATAATTAATATTTCTCATATATTAATTAATTTACAACTTTTTTATATCATTTAAATCATGTGATTTTTCAAAGATTTCATCATTATGGTTGTGCGACTCAAAGGTGTAAATTCAGTCAGTGATTAATATTGAACCATAAAATATTAATTTTCACACATCACTCAACAGGTGGTGTGACATTTGGCTGAACATCGCTTACACATCTTTTCGTAAAATCCACTTTTACTTATTATAAGTGGTAACTAATAGTGACAATTATCTACACCAATTCTCTTCGTCAAATTATATCACTTTGGATTTATGAATTTGGTAATGGTCAAAAATCCAATGTCATCCACATTCAACTTTATAGTCCAGACACAAAGTCTTTGGTTCAATAATAACAATTATTAATAATCAAAATGCTCTGGCCAAAGAATTTGACTTTTAGTTAACTTGAGTTGACTATGATACTAACCCCATATAACCGAGGAGAAGAATCCTCCCTTGAATAGTGATTCACTTCCAATACTTCCACTCAGCCGAACTATGGTCACTCGATGGAACGTCATGTCATGATTTGACTATAATCAAAGCAAAGCTTACATATTGAAGATCCATAGTATTCTCAAGTTGAGAGAACTGTGTAAATCAGTCACATCGATATCTTCTGTTTGACCTTAGTTATATTAACTAACAGAAAACTATTGAGTGAGTCGCTCTATAGTTATCCAATAACTATCAATATATAAACCCTAGGTTCCCCCAACCGTCATGAGTAATACACTACACAACATTTGGAGAGCGTTACGTATTTTTCTCTCAATAGATACATCGATATTCAATCTTGATGCATCTTGACTAGGAACATTTAAAATGGTATATTTGTTTCATCATGATAAATTACTCACGGTTACAACACTTTGTAACTACTATCAACATACAATTTATGGATTTTCTATTAAATATAATTTTAATTAAATTGATTAATTAATATAACCACATTATATTAAGTATATAATAGAATGAAAATACTTTTATTTCGAACAAGGTTGGTCAACGAGTTAGATATATGTAACAAATTACATAATTGATCCTAGGGCATACTTCTAACTCTATCAATCTCCCACTTACACTTGGGGCCAGTTATGGAATCTTATTTCAACTTCTCTAATCGGTTTTCTCAAAACCAATTGGGTCAGTCCCTTTGTGAACAGGTATGCTATTATGTTTTAATTATCAACTTTATCAGTGAATTCTCTCCGACGGTGATAAATTGTTTTATCATATGGAATAATTCGGAGTATGTCTCTCGATTTCAAGTGAGCTCTAAGTTCTGTTACGAACTATATCACGACATTATTATCATATAACTATGTCATGAGATTCTCAACATTTGGAATTTTCTCAGTTATAAATTTTGCACTCATAATTTTATATATTATTTTTACGGAAATATTCAAGGCGATGTACGTAGCCTTTTTCACTGAATAAGCCACAGTCTTTTATTTGGAACATTTCCAACTTAAAGATTCTTAACTTGAATTTATTATTGACATACTACACTCAATATGTCTTATGAAGTTTGAGTTCGAACACTCCTTCACAAAGAATTTTTGTTTCTGTAAACAATTCTCTAGTATTTTACAAATACACGAGATCACGTCAAATACATTTAGCGATATCAATTTGGATTTGATATTTGCTTCATGTATCAAATACACAAACAAATCATGACATCATAGACAACATAACATGTGTGATAATTCCTTTTTCCAATACAAATGAATTGATCTTACATGTTCCATGTTAAACATCTTAATAAGGTGTCCTTGCATATCATTTGGGACATACCAGACATCATTTATTAATCCAATGTTGAGTATTAAAAATACTAAGGTTGATTTTAACGCAAGCACATCATTAAAATCAACAACGTGTTGTTTACTTATAGTTTAGAAATATCAATGTACCATTTAATATTCTTTTTTATGAACACACGCTTCCTCTGCACTTTGATTGAAAATCAAATTATTTGATATTTCTATCAAAATATTTATTCGATCTTGATGCTTATAAAATGATACTTTCGTATTATTTCTTGGATCATATCCAAAGACTCACAAACTCAATATCGCTCCCACTAACTCTGAGACATTTTTTGGTTAATATGTGTAAACAGCTTACTCTAAATCGTTATTTAGAGTTTTGTTTCAATGCATATGTAACAAAACACTAGGGCTTATCAAGCGATAATTTTGTTAGTAAATCTGAATTGACTTAAACATGTTGAATATTGAATCTATTACGCTAATTTAAACAATTAAAATTTGTGATATTATTCTTATCAACATTGTTCATTTAATTCCAACTGCATTAGTCTTACTCATAAAGACACAACCGTGGTCGATGGATCTTATCCCTTAAGTTACTACCAGCAAAATCTATATCTTGATAGCATTCTTGAAATTCATTCGGATTTGCGCATCATACCATATAGAGTCAACGCTCCCAATGGTTAGTTAAACAATATAGGATTATATATTTCCGATATTAACAAGAAACTCATAGTTTATCTTCGATGCGAGAGAGTACTTATTAGACATTCTAATGCTATATGTTCGTTTAGGCTAGTTAATTTCATTTCAACCCATATAGTCTGTTCTATCAATGAATCGTATCCAATTCCATTTTACGACCAATAATTCCTCAAGAAATTTATTCACAATGAAGTTGGTATATCTTGAAACAACAATTGTTTCTCAGTGTAATAAAATAGGTATTCATAAATGTTTTATGAATTTCTCTACTTATAAAGCTGATTTGATTTTAGTTTACAAAAATTATGTTCGAAACATAAATATGCCATCCAGTGACAATCTTTTCAAAATCCTTTTAGGGAGATTCATACAAGGTCCCCTATGAACAATTATTACGTGCAATCTTTCAACTCGCACAACCTACCAACTCCTTGGCCTAGGATATATTGGAGTTTCTTACAAACCCTTATCTTGTAAAATTTTGTAAATTGTTATTCAGGTGAAATAATATTAACCTTGTGTACTACCCTTAAGTACTTTACCTTATAGAAAGAAACTAAATCAACTTCACTCACAATTAATCGTACATTGTCCAACAAAGTTCGATTCCTCCATATCGATGTATCATTATGTACCACATGGAGTAACTTTGAGGTTAAATCTTTATTCATTATAGTTACATTCAGAACCTTTTCCAATATACTCACTCATTTAATCAAATCAAACCATTTATATCGCATGTTATTTTATTTACTTCTATTTTATATTTTATAAGTTTACCATATTATACTACACGTGTATCAAATACACATGCCCATGTTGGGATAACTCATCGGTGAACATGACAAAGTACGTGGAACTGTTTTAGTATTTATAGAATTATGATTGTATACATCTATATGTATCAATCCATAAAGTTCATCAGCTCTTATGATACTCCCACTAACTGGGTGCATAGACCTTTACTGTTTAAGATATAATTAACAAGTATCATATGATTCAAAATCATACAATAAAATTATTTCTCAAAACTACGGCTTCGTCTACAATTCCTAAACAACTATAAATAATATTAGATGCTTTCGTATTTTTCAATACATCACTTTTGTTATATAAAAAATTACCATATTATAGTTTTATTCACAAAGAATATTCATATTGAAGTATAGCTATGTACATTTTTTTCTTCAGTCGATACCGAAAAATAATCATTATTTCATAAATAATGTACGGTAAGTATTACAAAACAAAATTTGTACTATGATGCAACCAATAAGTGCTATGTAGCATGCTCCCACTATTTCCACCATAGCGTGCTAAATTCGGTGGTCCATCATTCATGCAATATAAATTGTTTATTTCATATACTGCAACCATTTACAGTGGAGAGTCCTTTGATCAAATATCTTGAGCTCAAAGAAATAAATCTCATAGAAAACAATTTTCTATATGTAAATACATTTCAGAATAGAAATCATATTTCTTATTCCAATATAAGTATCAATTATTGTTACAATTCTCGTTTCCAATTTTTCTCAATGAAGCAGAAGTGGCTATTCGTTCTCTTCATCCTAAATGTACCTTAAATTACATTTATTCTTACACATTTGTTTTCCTTTCAAAAGTTCAAACTATTTAAAAGAAAACCATACTACAATATCACAACAAACTCTTTACAAAAGCGCATTCGATTATCCTTAACATTTAAGGACATCAAATATGTTTCACTTTACGTAAACCGATCAAAATGATATTTCAACGATCGAGTTGTTATATCTACCTTGTAGTTTTTGGTCTTGTGTTTCATTAACACAATATGACCCCCTTTGTAATCAATTAGATTGAATACTCGATCTCGCACTAAGGTTTATTTGGTTTTTTGGATGAATTAATTTCATCGAAATATTGTACATTACAAACTTTGACCATTCACCATATACCATTTGTATGCAATTGTTATGGATAAAATATCATAATCTTGTATTGCTTTTAGAGTTCGAAACTTATAGAATGCAATACATGGTACTAACCAAATAAATGCATAAGTGACCAAACCATGAATGTATTCAGTAGTTGTAAAATCGGGCACTTGCATGGGTGTTGAAACGTTAACATGCAATAAGATTTTAATAGTGGGTATTATATTTCCGTTTGTCAACTTTCAATTCAGTTCGTTTATATATGTTAATTAATAAACATTTTATTAATCATATTAAATGCATAAATTTATCATTATGGACAATTATAACATTATTTAGCATATGTTCTTACAATATTAGAAAGGTTAAATGTTACCATTTCATTTTTCTAATAAGCTCCCACTAGTCTTTTATGTTTCTCCAAACCCTAAGATGAAACATAGAAGTTTTTTAACTTCATTAAAGGGTGTTTGAACTCGTCTGTCTTGGTATCCTGACCTAGAGTGTGCTCAACAAATTATAGCCCCACAAACGAAGGATAACTCTTTATCGGTTGTATCATATACAACTCCTGACCCATTTTTCCTTGTCCTAGTCTCATTTCGACATTGAGTTTTCTCAATGAATCGAAAGAGATTAGTCACTCATAATTGCCATATCGTGATGGCCTAAGTATAGTATATGTACCTTGTGTTTGCTCAACAGATACATGTAGTTTTCTTACCTCATCTGTTCTATATATTAATAATACTACACATAACATTCCCAGCTTGAGTTTTCTCAACAACTAAGGAGTATGCCGGTAATTTATACACACACACACACACACAGATATATATATATGTAGAGGACAACACTATATTAACGATTCAAAATCTTCAATATATTGTATTGAGTGATATTGACTTGTGGAATAATGTATTTTTATGAAATACCCACGTGATTCAAGTGTCAAACACATCAGAAATCATAATATACATACATTTACATATGTATTTATTCCTTAAGTCTATTTGGGTTTCTTTAATGTTCCAACTTTAGTTTATACATTCATATCATATAAGTTTTATTGTTACAAAACTTTTATATTTCATATTACTTACATGATAGTCTTATGTATGATATTTTATTAATTAGATATTATTTAATTAATTTTAATAAATAACTCTTTAATTAATTTTAAATTAGTATTTCAATACAACTTTTATATTGGAAATATCTATTATAACCTTTATAGTGTATACTACAACCTTTATAGTATAATACATATATCTTATATATGCTTATTTTTTATTTAATTAATCATGCTTTAATTAATTAATTTAATTAAACAATTTTAACTATATTATATCTATTTCAAAATTTATCTTATATACATGTATTCTTATGTTATCTAACACTTTAAAATAACATAACATATGTCAACATATATAATACATGCATATAAGTATTAATTAATTAACTCATTTAATTAATTTATTTTATTAATCTCATTAAAAATTTGAAATTTGAAATTAATAGTTTCAAACATTTTGAAATTTTCATTAATTTTCAAACATTTTGAAAATCTATGTTATATTATAACCTTTTATAATAAACATGTTTTAATTATAAATTTAACTTTTAAATTTAAAATCTTGTCTAAATTTTCAAAACTATTTTAAAAATTAGCCCAAGGCCCATTTCCAATTAGGCCTTTTCTATTAGGGGCAACCATTAGGCTTATATCACCTTTCAGGCCAGGCAGGTAATTGGGTAGGACATGGTACTTGATTACCCAATTCCAATCATAGACATCACCTTTCATGACACCATACTAAGTGCACAAGCTTAATTAGTTAGCCCTAACATGACTAGTTCAGACCGCATAAGTTATTAGGCTTTGATACCATTGAAGGAACTGGGCCAGCCCGCAGCAGAAGAAATGGGTGAATTTCAAAATATTTAGCCATTTTGGATCATAATGGGTCTATGAAGTCTAAATACATCCAGAAATTTTCTAAATTTCTTTTAAATAAAATCGGTATTTAATTTAATTTTATAAACAAAGTTTTACTTTAATTTAATGTGTATGTAAATTAGAGTATATCAAATATGCTCTTACGTACATATTTTTATGTAATAGTAACTTATTAAATTTATTTAGAGAAGGAAACTTTTCATTTCCTGTCTCTTAAATTATTTAATTACCAACGGGGCATTAATTTATTTAGAGAAAGAAAATTTTCATTTCCTTCCTCTTAAATTATTCGCATAATGATTTAGTTGGAGAAGTATACTTTTCATTTCCTTATTTTTAATTAAATTGAATAATTGACTAATTAAATAACATTAATGACTAATCTAAATATGACATGAATTGTAAATATATTCACAGTAAATATTGTGTAAGCGTAACATATAGGGAGTGTGCATGGTTAGTGGTAATTGATATGTATACATAAAATAAAAAATAATTTGAATGGCTATTACATAGGAATTGAAATGGAAATAAATAAGGTATGATAAGAGTGATCGATACAGTCTTCCTTTTAGTAAACTTGATTAATGCAACATATTAATGGCAATCAATAGGTATTATAATGTAAAAATATAGAACGTAAATAATGAATTGTATGTAAACACTATTATCTTATTTAAAAAGTGAAATGATTCATACTATGACAATATATGTAAAGAAAAATAGATTTTATATGAATATGTACAAGTAGATCCAAATATGTATATATGGATTTCAGTCAAACCTTCTTTCTAATTATATAAATTAGATGGTTATTACAGTTAATTTCAAAACTTTGATTTGCTGTTAAAATTCCTTTTATTCATGTGTATATATCTAATGCAATAAAAATCGCAAGTAATACATCCATACATACATACATACATTAAAATTCAAAACTAAAACTACAGTTTGTAAGAGTATAATATAGATCTACAATTGAAACATTGTATTAAATCCATATAAATTTCATTTTTAACCTTAAATATAATTCAATCAATCAACATGAAGATGTTAATTTCCAGATTTAAGGAAATGGAATCTAAATTAAATGTCAAAACATAAAACTGAAATAAAACATTGTATTTTAACATATATAGATTTAGCTTCAATTTAATAAAGTAAAGAAAGACAGCCAATCAATTTGAACGTGTAAACATTCAGATCTGAAGAATTACACTTTAATTAGATTTTTCTTTAAACATAGATCTACACTTAAATATTGTTTTAAAACATAAACAAATTTAATTTTGATCTATCAAATGATAACGTAATCATGTCATTTAACTAATAATTCGATTATTAATAAAAAAATAATTAAGCAAGACAATAATACATATTATGAAAGCCAAATTAACTTTTCATCA
Organism: Allium cepa; assembly: GCA_030765085.1. Taxonomy (NCBI): domain Eukaryota; kingdom Viridiplantae; phylum Streptophyta; class Magnoliopsida; order Asparagales; family Amaryllidaceae; genus Allium; species Allium cepa. Next base: position 1,026,336,686 of record CM060935.1, on the reverse strand, counting down.
AACATTGCAAAATCATTATCTACATATAGAAAATTCATACCTTGCTACCTAATCCTTAAAACGCACGTTATTGATGTTGCCTTTGATTTGCACCTTAAATGAAGAATATTTCTAGATCCGATTGAATCATCTTAGGATGTTGCCTAGAAATCACACCTTAAATGATGATGTCTCCTCAGATCTTCAAGATCCACATCCTTTCCTTGCAAGTGGTGGATGAACCACTTTTGATAATTGATTTTATATATATTTGATTTTAGAAATAATTGAAGCCATGGAAGATCTCATATTTTCATTTATTAGAGAAGGGAAAAACCAGAAATGTTATAGAAAGAAGAATGAAAAAAACGAGAAACTCAATTGTATATACAAAATGAATTAGCGAATATGTTTTATTTGAAAGAATGAAACCTTTCCCATTCTTTAATTAAAAATTCTATAATTAATTCTCTTGATTAACTTTATCTTTTCACTCCTATTTCTTTACATGGTATGGCTGAAAATTGCATGTCATCAAATGACATAAGATTCCATAGACGCATGTAATTATCTTTATTTAATTACAATGATATCATATAACAGTGCACACAAATATAACTTTTATAAATGCATTCAAATAATTACAAATAACTCCCATACGTTGGATAAAATAAATAATAATTGATATTTATCAAATACAAATTAATTCAATTAATTTACAACTTTTTGTAAATTAATTAAATCATGTGGTTTTTCAGAGAATTTATCATTATGGTTATGCGACTCAAAGGTGTAAATTCAATCAGCGACTAATATTGAACAATTCAAATATTAATGTTCATACATCACGTAGCAAGTGGTGTGACATTTTGGCTGAATTCATCGCTTATACATCTTTTGGTAAAACCTACTATTACTTATTATAAGCGGTACCGAATAGTGACAACTATCTACAACAATTCTCTTCGTCAAAACTATATCACTTTGGATTTATGGAATTTGGTAATGGTCAAAATTCCAGTATCATCCACATTCAACTTTATAGTTCAAACACAAAGTCTTTGGTTCAATAAGAACAATTGTTTTTAACCAAAATGCTCTGGTAGAGTATTTGACTTTTAGTTGACTTGAGTTGACCATGATACTAACCCTACATAAATAAGGAGACGAATCCCTTGTTGAATACTGCTTCACTTCTAATACTTCCACTCGACCCAACTATAGTCACTCGATGGAATGCCATGCCATGATTTCACTATAATCCAAGCAGAGCTTTCATATTGAAGATCCACGGTATTCTCAAATTGAGAGAATTGTGTAAATCAGTCACATCGATATTTTCTGTTTGACCTTAGTTATATTAACCAACAGAAAACTATTGAGCGAGTCGTTCCATAGTTATCCAATAACTATCAGTATGTAACCCCTAGGTGTTGCCAACAGTCATGAGTAAAACACTGACCAACATTTGGAGTGCGTTACATACTTTAGTCCCAACGGATACATCGATATCCAGTCTCGATGCATCTTGACTAGAAACATTTAAAATGGTGTATTTGTTTCACTATCATAAATTACTCATGGTTACAACACTTTGTAACTACTATCACAAAACATAATATTTGTGGATTTTATATTAAAAATACTTTTAATTAAATTGATTAATTAATATAACCATGTTATATCAAGTGTATAATAGAAAGAAGATACCTTTATTTCGAACAAGGTTGGTCAACGAGTTATGTAACAAATTACATAATTTCCCCTAGGGCATACCCTTACCTCTATCAATTTGCAAACTGTTTCTTTAAACGAAATCATCCATCAAAGTGTAGGATTGGTTGTACACCTGTGAATGTGTATTTGTAGACTTGTATTTTGAAGAAAGGATGATAAGCCACATAGATGAGACATTTGAGAAAGTCATGGAAAGGGCTTTGAGGCATGAGAGCCTCTTCCCTAAGCTGTTGGAAGTTTCTATACCAAAGGAGGAGTCCTAACTGTAAGGTAATGGTGCTGGAAAAAGAAAATGGAACAACAACAAGAAGAAGCATTTTTTAGAATGATGATAAAAACGAGGAAGTGGAAGCCTGCTTTGGAGCTATGCAGTTTAAACACTTAGCAGTGGAGGTGCAAAAGTAATAACAGGGATACAACGAGGATATAATGGAAAATAGCACAAGTGCAAATGGCTTCTATAGATATAAAATAATATATTTAAAGTTAATTTATTCTCATTCTCACATCATTTGTGTAGGAAAAAGAAATATTTTTTAATCTTATATAATAAAATTAAAGAATATCATGATTTATGTAGACTAGATTTGGAGATTATAATAGATTTCTAACTTTTATTAAGCACTTGTGCCTTAAAATTAGATTTTTACCATAACTTTGTTGATTTGGTTTAAAGGAGAACAAGTCAAATCAACCTTCGTATATAAATGTTGATAAAGCGGGTGCTAAAAAGCCTTGATTTAGCAGGTGCAGAGGAAAATAACGGGGATTAAAGCAGATCTACTTTTTAGTAGCTCTAAATTAAAATAGCATAGCGGTCAAAGTGCGCTATGCGCTATAGCGGCGATTTGGCGGGGCTTTAACTGCATAGCCATGGAAAGATGTGCCATCTCAGTAAAGGTTGTAGAAACGAGGAGAAGGAATGCTATAACTGCAACAAGCCTAGGAACATCAAGAAGGATTGCCCAAAACTGCCAGGAACAAGAAGGTTATGTCTGTTTATGCTTTGAATGCTGTTCCGACGTTGTCGAGTCATCCATCCGCGAAGGAGAAAGAGAAAAGTGTTATCATTCAGGATATGCTTTCTATGTTTGATATACCTGTACGTGTTTTATTTAATACTAGGGCTTCACATTCTTTGATATTCGGTGATCGGTTGGTAGATTGGGATTGAGACCCAAGATATTTGACTGACCTTTGATTATGACAAACCATGTTAGAGGATCGACTACCATATGCATTGTTTGTTGAGACTTAACTTTATCGAATCATGGATGTTTATTTGGCTATGATTTCTTTGTATTGGGTTTTTTGAGGTTTAGTATTATTTTAGGGATGGATTGCGGCAGAGAAACAGAGCAATGGTGGATTCCTAGAGGCCATTTGTGATAATAAGGATGGACGACATATGGAGGTTAGGGTTAGGTTGCCTATTTTATGATGAGGTGATGAATAGCTTTTTGTACTCCCTCGAGGTCCTACATGATGAGTTAGCATCTGTGCATATAGCCAGGGACTATTCAGATATACTTCAGGAGGTAACTAGATTATCACAACATAGTGAGACTGAATTCCATACGGATTTAGTAAAGGATGACAGACCGATCATTATGCCATTAAGGCGTTTAGAGCCCAAAGAGCAGAGGAAACTAGGGCTACAATTGAATCACCTATTATGACGAGGGTTCATTTGATGTAGTATATCTGAAAGGAGGGACACCGGTAGTATGCATGTGACAACCCATAAATCCGTACCCTTTGAATCGACAATGATCCACACATGTCCGACCCAAAAAGCACAAACCGATGGAAAGTCAGGAGAAAGAAAAGAAGAGAGAAGAAGAGAAGAGAAGAAAGAGAGAAGATAAAACCAAACAGAACAAATACTGAATCTCACATCGCAGAGGAAAACATATAATATCATATCAATGATCTTTACAGAACAGAAAATATATATACATACATCAATCAGAGTTCAACAATCAATTAATAGTTATTAGCCTGGACAATTATAATAACCTGTCCTCACAATTGCCGATAATATACAACAACTAAGCATAACGGATAATCAGAACAGATACATGTATACGAAATGAAGATCTCCAGCTCTCTCCCACTGAAGCTCTAATAGCACCAAATCTTAACCTATAAATATACTCGGTCTGACTTGAGCATTGAAAGGAAAGAACTCCCGGATCAGTCTGGTAAACCAATGTGAGAAACACACTCAACTGAATTTATTAAATTACCAAGCTTTTCCTTTATCAAAACAAAAGTATCTCGTAAGACAAGTTCTCACATAAACACAGACATGTTTTTACCTTACGATAAATGAAACATTTCATATCAAATCCTCTTATATTATAATAGTGTCTATTGCATAAATAATATTGATCATAGTCGAAATTGTTACATTGATTAAATTCCATCATATAGCCCAAAATGGGTAATACAATCAAAATGGCAGGCACGTAGCGGAGTTTGGATTTCCATACAAATGACCAGTTGAAGGGACTACCTTCCGATAGTACGTCTCTAGAAGAATGCAACGAGGACCATCACAAAGGATCCTCTTCCAACACAAGACCGGCCCACTCTATAACTAGATGGTACCGAATATATCATTCTCCAGTCGTTACCGACCTTTAATGAGGGCCCTCTAGCATACGAACCACAATAATCAAATACACGACGTCATATCGTGTAAAGATATATATAGAAGAGGATGATCATAACCTACTTGGCAGCGACCCACTTAGCCTTGCCGCATCTAAACCTATTTTGGTCATTTCTGGTTGATGAGGCCTGAGCTAACGATTACCTTTCACGAATCACAATCACATCACTTTGAATGCCACACAGCCATTTCCGTAGATTACTAATTATCTTCCACAAAAATACAACCCTTAAGCTCGTACGTCTCAAGGAGGGTGTTAATCTAAGAGAAATTGCCTTCTCCGCCACCACCGATGTATATTTGTAAAAACCAACGTACATAATCTTTAGAAATGCAATGTAAGACAAACATCCATACAAGTTGTCCAGAAACAGGACAAACTGAAGGTACTTTCCTACCACATCCTGTCGGGAAATCATTAGGATTAGTAGCGAATAGTCCTTGCATTGAGTATTTCATAATGAAGAGACCACTCGTACTATATGTATATTAGGATTTTAACCCAAACGATCAACAAGCAGTCCCCTACTATGAAAATCCTGAATATCAATATCATCACAATCAACCTGCACAATTGTCGCATATACATTAGTCTGAAGTGGTTTTCAGATAAATCTAATCTCGGTCTCTTCGCTCTAACAATGCAAAAGCGTTTCTCAACCTCACACAGAAACTAAGTCTCATAGACTTATCACGTCTCCAACTTCCAACTTGCTATCCTTCGGGCCAAGAAGGAAGCTCAATAGATTAGAATAATACTCTGCACTATACGAATCAACATCCTCAACACAAATGATAATCAAGCCTACACAGAAGGCTACGTATTAAGTGTACGACTAAATAGTTCGCACATCAAGTCGAGGAACTAAAATGACCAAATTTGATAGTCGGTATTTACTATCAAAGCAAACAAACAAATATTCAGCACTATAACAATCACTGGGCCCTTTTAATTAATCTTTTAATAATTAATCACTTGCTAAATATTCATTTCAAATTATCTTTAAAAAGATATATTCTCAAAACCATTTCAATATTGGAAAACATTTCCATATACGTATTTAGTAATAAGTAATTCACAAATCAATTTATTTTCAACACTTATAAAATATTACATATACTTATATCACGAATAAGTATATATTTTATTCTTTAAGGAAAACATTCTCTTAAACATCTTTTATTTGAGTCAAAATGAATGTTGTGTAAAACATCGTTACGACAACCCAAAATCACTAGTATAGGGATTTGAAAATAAGATAGATATATAAATCCCATATACTATATAAAACATTTCCTTTCGAAAATCATTTACTACAACAATAGTGTTATAGTCCATCATTTCTTTATCTCTCGAAAACGTCTGTTTCAACAATAAATGTTGAAATCTATGGTTTCGATACTTAACACATTTTAAAACATCTTTCAAACCATTTTACTCCATTTAAAATACCACTTCCAGAAACATTTTAAAAGATTATTCACTGTCCAAAATCGTGAATATAATTCATCTTACCAAATTCAATACTCCTACACATTTGTTAAAGGATAATTCACTCCAAAATCGCGAATATACTTTGTTTACCAAATTAATATTTCTACACATTTATTAAAGGATTATCCACTGTCCCAAATTGTGGATTTATCTCCTTTAATAAACTTCATAACTAACTTATCAAATTCAATTGATTTTGGATTTATAAAACAATGTTTATAAATTTACTATTTTATAAAAACTTCAATATATAAAATTCATTTATTAACAAATTCCATTTACATCTCATTTATATGCCAAATCCAAATTATAAGTTAATCACTTATAGTTCTCTTTACACATATATTCTTTTATAACTTCACAAATCCATAAATCTTACTTACTCATAAGATTCATTTTTAACTTCATTTTAACATTTACAAAACTCCTTTACGATTCCATTATTTTTATTTATAAAATATCGATTTTATAAATCTTGTATATAAACCATTTATAATAGTTCAAAAACTCAATTTAAACTATTTACAAATAATTAACTCCATATTTCAAAAATCATATTCTTATTATATTTCCCAAAATCATAATTTTTTATAAAATAAAAATAATAACATTTTTTTTATTTAAAATAAATTCATTTCCTTAACAATTTAAAATTCAGTACACATCTATTTTCAAAATCACTTGAAAAATCCTTCTAAATTTAGAAATTATCACTTTAACATTTTTATTATTCCAAAATAGGCCCAATGCTGCAACAACACTAAATGCATCAATCACGACATCCAAAACATCATATATCACATGATAACAGCATATATAATAATACCTGTAAATAAATCAATATTGTTGTGAAACCCAGTTGGATCCCTTCAACCTATCACCTGCAAAAAATATACATATTAGAATATGTGTACAATGTCCACTTCGAGGCATACACACGTACAAAGGGTCATCCGCTCATACATGAGAACGTATAGGGTCTCATCTGCTCCAATAAGTAGGAATATATCCAAATACCAATCAATATATAGATAACATATCATATATCATCCAAACAATCATCAATCATCATAAATAAATTTATTTCTCACTTATATAAAAATTTCAGTGAGCCTGAAAGAGTGAGTTGTACTCACTTGGGTTCCAATAGCAGTTGTAGTGTTTTATTCCGAATAAAATTAAACAAGCATTTAATTTTACCCAAAATTTACACTAGCTCCAATCAACTCCGAACTAGCTCTAAAATGAAATGCCCGTCAATACGAACCCAACGCAACTTGTTTCGTCAAAAACGGACCTCGTATGAAGAAACTATAACATTTTAAAGTTTATACGAATTTTAATATAAATAAATTTCACAATTTTTTTTAATTTTCAAACCCAGAATAAATTGCAGCCGTGCGATCTTGCCTTCATCACATCTAGGCCAATCACTTCTTCTTCTCTACCTAGGTTTTCACATGCGTGCAACAACCCATCGACCGCCTTCATCATAAATTTGCCGCGCCTCCACCAATGATCGAGATGTTAATCAGAGGCCACTGATCGATGCGCCTAGCCTAGCTCCTCCCACGCCATGAACGGTGTTGAACTCAGTCACCCCATCGCATTGAAAATGGCGCGTTAACTTCGCGCATTCAAACCCATATTCACATCGATCCGTAGCTCCATTCTCGATCACATCCGTATGGATTTGAAGTACTCGATGAGCTCTATAATTCTCGTGTTGGAAGTTTCTTGAAATATTGCGTGGATTGGAAGAAATTAAAGGAAGAAGTTGGTGATATTCTGACCATTAAACCCAAAATTGGCGACTATGAACCCTAGCTAGGGTTTGAGCAAAAACAAAGTTATGAAGTCCTTTTATAGAAAATTCAACAACACTATTCATCCGAAATTTTTTTGAACTCCAAACGAAGCATGCCGCCTGCCGTTTATAATGTTTTACCCCTATTACGAACGTAATGGAATATATATCAAAAGCCAATTCGATCGTATTTGGAAGATAGGTTTTCGAATCGACTATTTAAATTTAAAATTTATTTAAACAAATTTCTACGCGTTTTAGCTTCCCTCGGAAAAATCGTAAATCCGATTGACACAAAATTTGAAATCTTATAATAATAAAACATTACAGGTCCAATGAAACTGGTTTTGTTGAAGTCCCAGAATGCATGAAAAATGGCTATTTATACACGTTAACTAAATATTAAAATATTCAATTTCTGCAAATTAATTTTTAATTCAATTTAAAAGTTCTATAACATCATTTTAATTAAAATAAAATTTAATTCAAATTTATAAATCATTTTCATTCACATTAAATCCAAATTCCAATTATTTATGCAATTTCAAATATTAAATTAACAATTTAATTATCCAATTAAATCAAGATATTCGAAATATAATTTATTCAGCTTATAAAATTAACTTGTGAATATTTAAAAACCAATTAAATATCCCAATTTGAAATGACTGAAATTCTGGGTCGTTACAGTGCGCCACTAAAGTAAACAGCTCTTTAAGATTGTGTGTTGATTACTATGAGTTGAAAATGGTGACGAAGAAGAACAAGTATCCATTTCCGTGTACTAATGACTAAACTCTATGGTGCTAGGGTGTTTTCTCAGTTGGACCTTGTAATGAGTTTTCATCAACTGAGAGAGATGAGGGATAATGTGTCAGCTACTGCGTTTCGTACGCCATCTAGGTTCTATGAGTGGTTAGTTATGCCATTTGGGATAACCAACGCACGTAGATACTTTGTTGATCTTATAAACCGTGTCTTCAGGGATCAACGCAACAACCCATTATCAAGAAGTAATAAATTAATTATTTAATAATAATAATCATGTAAGTAAATTTGTTCTGAATTAATAAATACTGAATTATGGGAATGAAATTTGATGAAAAGTATTTATTAAAATGATAATAATTTAATTTGAATAATAAGATTAGGAAATAAAGATGGAAATATTGTAACTCCAAATAAATAGGTAATCGATGTAGAATAAATTTGGGTGTTACAAGAGTTTAAATAGGGTATAAATGGAGTAATAAGACTGATTAATGAGATTGTTAGAATAAAAATTATGGAGAGATAAAGAAGGAATACTATGCAAAATTTGAATAAGTATATAAATGTCTTTAGAAAACGTCAATTGAGATAATTATCATTTATTTCGGACAAAGTGCATCTATACTATTATATTATTACCGAGTTCCATTTCAAGAGCACAGAAGCGCTCCCATAAATTGTGAAATCAAATGTCGCATTCCTATCTTCTAATACTCTTGTAGCTCCCCTTAAAGCAATAACCCTAATTTCATTTAGGCTTTTCGAAAAGCTACAGCTAATCGAACTCCCCTTAAGCCAATAACCCTAATTTCATTTAGGTTACATCGTTCGAATTCGTTTCGGAGAACCACAACTAATGGTCCCCATACCGATTGCTTCTGCCCGCGTCTACCTCGAACGGTGGCATCGCCTCTTTTCCTACCTTTGTTTCTGGTGGCTGTACTTCCTACCTCTGGCTGCATCTGTGCAACGACTTGGTGTTTATCTTGGTCGATTGTATGGTGCTCTGTCGTTGATGTAATAGTACAAAAATTCAAAACTGTCCAGATAAACTACAAACACAATGATTCTTCATTTCGTTATTTCAATTGTGCTCTAATTGATTGGGTGGTAATTCAAGTATCTTATGCTGTTTACTTCTTGATAGATATATCAATTGCAATAATCGATTGGAAATTTTTTGTTTTGATGGACAGAATTGGAGTACCCCATTTTGAAGTCAAGGGTTTGCCATACTGCTGCAACTACAAGTTGGTTAAACTTTTGTTTGGAATAAAATAGAGTAAGTTCAATTTTGGCCATTTTCAGTAATTAATTCATCATATGTAACCTAGAATTTTGGAATATTTCATTACTTTTATAGTCGCTTAGGGTTCAAAATTTCAAATCAATATGGAATGTCAAAATTCTTTATTCTCAGCGTCGGGTTGAAATATTATTTTGAAGGGAGAGAGTGAACGATAGGATCAATAGCTTGTTATTTAGGTCTTAAATTTAGCCCCTTAATTTCCATTACTGTTTTATATTCAATTAATAGCGTGATATGTTAAAAAATAGAAATAATGACTCTATTTTACCTAAAATTTCGATTGGTAATTACTTTCAACTACTCTATGCAACAATCCGTGGTACAATGCTGATCGTGACATGAATTATCATTTTTTACCAGAATTTCAGTCCGTTATGTATTGTCCATCAAAATGGGTAAAATGAAGTCCATATTGTAGTCATGTTTTATATGGAACGTCGATCGAAGGGTTTGTTAATTAAATCAATTAAGTTAACTTCAATTTTGGTCATTTTCATGAAGGACTTTTGTTTGGCACTACTATATAAATAAGATTAGGAATCAAAAAAATAAGTTTTTACTAAAAAATAAAAGTTCCTAGCCTTGCCTGTTACAATTAGGAGCTACCTTCTTAAGCTAGGTGTTTCCTACAAACTAAATCTATTAGGTGGAATACAAATGGTGTTCTTTATAATTTATCTATCACTTTCCATTTTTGTTAACATGGTTCATTTACTAGCTCATGTACATTGATATATGTTTTAGGACACACACATATTTTTGGATATGCAGGCCAAACTCATAAGAAGAAAGTAAAAAGTGATCCAATATTTATGTCCAAGTGAGTGTAAAATATATGTTATGCCAAATTAATTTATTATTCTCATACTATTACTTTAGCGGTAGTTAATTTATTAAAACATCAAATAAAGTGAGAAAATTATTATATAGTAGAGTAAATAAGATTTTGACTTGGTTTGTCCATTGATTCTTAAAATGAATAAGAAAAGATTTTTTTTACCGATAACATGATTGATACTTTGTTCAAGCAGAGTATTTTTTTAACGTCTGGAGAGCTCGAACCGATGACCTTTAGGACATCTTTCGAAAGCGCCACATCCTTAATCATTTGAGCTAGATGTCCTTGATAATGAATAAGAGAAGATTATTCCATGTTGAACATGTTTTTCGAGTATAAATTGTTCCTAGCATTTCCCAATCATTATTTTTGTGATGTTATAATTATTGCCATATTTATATTATATCAGTTGAAATGTCAAACCAGTTTATAAATCTATTGCAATTTTCTTTGTGATTTTATCCCGTGGTTTTTGTTACAACTATAAAACTATATTATTATGTTTGTAACATTTTTTTTCATGTTTTGTTATAGTTTTTCCCCTTCTTTTAACCATTTTTTAATTATCATTTTTTATGTTCATGAGTACATGAATATTTTTATATTTCTTTGTCTCTATATGGGTATATGTATATATTTATACATATATATGCAGATATATTATATGTATGTATGTTATATTGGTGTATTTTTCAACGTTTATGCGTGTATGTTCATGCTCATATACAGATCTGTTAGGTGTGGCTCGCATTGTAAATGGAGAGGGTGCATGGATTAAACGGGTTAAAAGTCCTACATAGCAGGATGTTCATAATAATCGTGGTATATATATGGGGTTGGTGGCACGTAACATTAGTGATTCCTTTTGTTACAATGTGTTGCCAAGATTAGATTATATGTCCGATGTAAGGCGATGGAGGGATGTTCAATTGGGACGCCGACATAGGAGACTTAGACCGTCGATGGCACTAGACATGGTAAAGCGAAAAGAACGTGGGAATGTCGAAACTTAACATGGTATCAGGGATCCATGGTTCGAGGGACCGCTATATGCTGCTGTTGAGACTTGGCTTTGATTCATGACATAAAGCTATCACTACGACATATAGATTTGATGACTGCTACGACAAAAAGAGAATATATACTACATGGAGACATGACATCAAAATCGATGCATCGATTATATTATCTTGTTTTTGAGTCTTAGGTCAATTTTGTTAAACTCTCTCCTCGTTTAATGTATATATTAGCTTATATATAATCTTAATGATTTATACATATAAGCATAGAATATATATATATATATATATATAATCGAAGTTTTCCTTTAAAATCATATAATATATATACATATAACATGTGAAACCTGTGCATATTGCACAGAAATCACCAGGTCAATCGACTGACCTGGTAGGTCAGTCGATTGATTTGTAAATTTCTATGCAACATGCATAGATGCACAAATAAACAAATAATACGTTTGAATATCTAGTCGACTGACCTAGAGGCTCAATTGACTGAATTTCTACAACAATTATTTATTGAAAAGACATGACTATTTGTGAAGAGTTACAAACCTCCACGAAAGATTTGGATGCAACACTTCAATCGAAACTCTTCATCAATAGTCGCTGCTTTTTAACATCTATAAATACATACTCTAACTTGATTTTAAACTACCGAAGTTTCTTATCTTTCTTATCTAATTCTCTTGAATCTACTTGCAATTATACTTTCAAATATTCTACAATAAAGCAATATTATAACTTTCTATTCTTCATAAAATATAAATATTTATACTCGAGGAGAAGATTATAGGAAGTGTGTACTACAAGTGACAAATCCATGTTATTAGAACATACAAAGTCAAGACAATCTTTTGTATTTGTTGAAGTCCTGTTCTGCTGCTCAAGCATGTGAAGTCCTCTTCGGCTGCTGAGGTGAAATCTTGTTCTGCTGCTCAGGTCCTTGTTCGGCTGCTCAAGGGTTGTATAGACCTGTTCCTCCGGGTTAAGTGAGGGTTATTGTTTTAGTGAAATTCCAAAAGGAGTCTGGGACTGGACGTAGGACGGAGCTCCGAACTAGTATAAAAATCTCTGGTTTTATTTTTATTATACTGCTTTTATATTCTGCACTATTTACCATATAGCTATCATCACTATACTATATATTATCGTATATCCATACTACACGATCCATAGCACACTTTCATTTGGTATCAGAACCTGAAATTCTATCGATCGTCACAACATCATAGAATAATGGCCAGAAAACGATCAAGTCGAAATACAACAGGCAAAATCACGGTTAAAGCCACCAGTGAGGACTATAAAGGTACTTTCTGATTTACAAATTTCAGTAAAAGATAATAAAAAATTAGTTAGCATAAGGAATAAGATTTCAAAGCTTAATTTTTAGTTAGCATAAGGAATAAGATTTCAAAGCTTAATTTTATTATTTTAGAAAAGATGAAATCTGTTGAACTTGAAAATGAGAAATTGAAAAATGGGAAGTTAGATTTAGAAAATCAACTTGGTGTTTTAAAGAATAATTTTGAGGCTCTTAAAGATTTTCTAGATGAACAAAACACCAAATTTGAAAAAGAGAGAAAAGTTTTCAAAAGAAAATTTTGATTTAAAAAGACTAATTACAATCCTCTTTAGATAATTCAGAATCTCAAATTTCCTTCTTAAAAATGAGAACTGTATGTTAAAAAATGAGAATTCTGAATTAAATGAGAAAATAGATATTTTAAATAATAGTAATATTTATTTTGAAAATAATAATTGTGACTTTAAAGTTAAATTTGATAAACTTAACACTAAAGTCACAAAATTCAATAAAGGTCAGAACGATTTAAACAAGATATTATCTAGTTCTAGACCTTTACATGATAAAAGTGGTTTAGGATATAATAAAACTGATCGTAGAAACAGCACTAGACATGCTTTTATGTATAGTAAATATGTTAGTGCTAGTACTAAATTACGAGTAAAGTCTAAATCCAATTTTTATAGATATTCAAATATTGCCATGACCAATAATATTTATAATTTCTTTAGAAGTACAAAATCATTAATGGGAAATACGAATAAAAAATATCTATGTGTTTAGGTTCCTGTTAATTGGAAAAATAGAGAAAATTACATTAATGATTATTTTGATATGGTAGTTATTAATGAAAATTATATTTGTAAAGGCTCAACCACACCCAAATGGGTATGATTTCCTAAAAATTTGGAAATTATAAGAACCTTGGGTATCGCATGCTTTAAATGTTAATTTTTTTTGATACCTTACATTATAAGTAGTATTTATTATGTTCTATATTATTCATATTCTATATTCCTTTTTGTCGATGACAAATGGAGAGAAATATTATCACTAACATTAAGAATACAGGAAAATAGATCGTCAAAGATTCAGGGGAGTAAATATATATTATATATACAGTCAGAATCTATATCTATTTGTAGATTGTCATCAATCAAAAAGGGGGAGAATGTTAAGACTTGGTTTTGGTTCATGACACAAAGCTATCACTACAACATATAGATTTGACGACTGTTACGACAAAAAGAATACATACTACAGGGAGACAAGACATCAAAATCGATGCATCAATTTTTATATTATTTTGATTTGAGTCTTAGGTTAATTTTGTTAAGATCTCACCTCGTTTAACGTATATATTAGCTTATATAATCTTAATTATTTATACATATAAGCATAGAATATATATATATATATATGTATATTATCAAAGTTTTTCTTTAAAAATCATATATATATATATATATATATTTAAAACCTGTGAAAACTGTGCAAATTGCACAGAAATCACCAGGTCAGTCGAATGATCTGGTAGGTCAATAAACTGGCCTGTAAATTTCTGTGCAACATGCACAAGTGCACAAATAAAAAATAATACATTTGAATATCCAGTCGACTAACCCAGAGGCTCAGTTGACTAAATTTCTACAACAGCTATTTTTTGAAAAGACATGACTATTAGTGAAGAGTTACGAACCTCTACGAAAAAATTTGGATGCAACACTTCAATCAAAACTCTTCATCAACTGTCGCTGCTTTTTAACATCTATAAATACTACTCTAACTTGATTTCAAACTACCGAATTTTCTTATCTAACTCTCTTGAATCTATTTGCAGCTATACTTTCAACTATTCTGCATTAAAGCAATATTATACCTTTCTATTCTTCATAAACTTCAAATATATATATAATTATACTCGAGGAGAAGATTACAGGAATGGTGTACTATAAGACAAATCCATATTACTGAACACATAAAGTCAAAACAATCTTTTGTATTTGTTGAAGTCCAGTTCAGCTGCTCAGGCATGTGAAGTCCTCTTCGACTGCTGAGGCGAAATCCTGTTCCGCTGCTCAGGTCCTTTTTCGGCTGCTCAAGGGTTGTATAGACATGTTCCTCCGAGTTAAGTGAGGGTTATTCTTTTAGTGAAATTCCAGACAGAGTCTCAGACTGAACATAGGATGGAGCTCTGATCCAGTATAAAAATATCTGTTGTTATTTTTATTATACTGCTTTTATATTCTGCATTATTTACTATATAGCTATCATAACTAACATAGCCGTAACATAGTTATTTGATAAACTAATCATATGGAAACTAACACTAGCACTAGCATTAACACCAGCTTCATTGAAGGACAATCCACTGCACGTCCACCACTATTTAATGACATGAATTATAACTATTGGGCCACACGAATGAGAACATATATGCAAGCAAATGGTTTTGATTAATGGAATATAACTCAAACAAAATATATTATTCCTACTGAAGAGTATTCTACTTAGACAAATACATAGAAACTAGATGCCACGACAAATGCAAAAGCCATGAATATGTTGTTTTGTGCCTTAGATAAGAGTTTAACCGTGTTAGCGTGTGCAATACTGCATATGAATATGGCATACACTCAAAGTTACACACGAAGGAACTAACAAGGTCAAACAAAGCAAAATATCCATGATCAAAAGTCAGTTTCAAAACTTTAGGATGAAAGAAAATGAATCTATAAATGATACGTATTCAAGATTTCAGGATATCTACCATTCATTAGTAGGACTAGGAGAAAAATATTCAGATTTTGATATTGTATCCAAAATCCTTAACTCTTTAACGGAAGAATGGGAAAAAAGTTCTTGCTATTGAAGAAGCGAACGATATTTCCAAAATAACTACGGAAGAGTTAATAGGAAATCTAATGTCCTATGAAGCGAATTTGCAGGCTAAACGAGTTCAAGCTCAAGATAAAAAGAATATAGCATTCAATGCAGAACAAAAAGAATCATATTCAGACAAAGACGACCTAGCCTTTATTGCCAAAAACTTTAAGAAATTCTTGAAGTATAGAAAAGGAAAGAGAAATAATGGCAAGAGAAGCTCAAACAGCAATAAACCACCATCTTCATCAGTTCTTGTAACGACCCGACTTTCGATGCTCGAAAATCGAACCATTAGGATCTAAAGAAGAAGAAGGTAGAAGAAGAAATGGAAACAATATCAGAATCTTACCAACGCAATGGAATAAAATATAATAGATAAAAACTGATCTTTACACAAAGAAAACTATATCTGTTTTATACATTACATTATTAGAGTACAACTCAAATTAATTCACATAATCAATATCCAAATGCCGGAAAGTTATATATACTCGTCCACATAACCGAATACACAGTGGAATAATAATCAAATACGGATGTATGTCTCGCCATCCAGCTTGTCTCCTGTGCTCCACAACATCATATCCTGTATTCTATAATATTCGGTCTGACCCGAGCATTATAGTTAAATAACACCCGAGTCATTCTGGAATACCAGCGTGAGAAAACACACTCAATTAGATTATTAATGTTTTCAAAATCCTTTGAAAATCAAAAGCATCTCGCAAGACCACGCCACAAATAAACATATCGGGTTTTTACCTTACGATAGCTAAAACATTTCTTATCAAAATCCTCTGATATTATAATAGTGTCTACATACAAATACTTATTCAAATACCTGAAATTATTACACGATCAAATTCTAGCATACTAGCCACAAAGTGGGTTCTACAAACAAAAATCGTAAAGGCACGTAGGGAGAATGGGTTTCCAAATAATGACTAGGCACTGGGGTACCAACTGTCACGGTACGTGGCCTAGATCACTGTACCAAGGATCCCTCCCGATCCCCTGCAACACAAGACGAAGACTTCCCCTTACTGGATAATCCCGAGTAAGACCACCCCACGGTTAGGATCAGCAACCGCACCACACAGCCGAAATAAAAGGGACATCTAGATAGGGATGACCTTACCCTAATGGACGCTAGCCACTTAGCCTTGCTGCATAACCCCTGATTTTCATTCATTCCCGATTGATGAGGCTCGAGGCTAAGCGTTACCTTTTTAGAACAAATCTCTTAGAATGCTCACCATCCACCTGACGATGTTCTGAAAGCATTCATCCATACAAGTCCGTCCCGATTTCGAACGGAACCGAAGGCACTACTCCTACTACATCCATTTTGGAATCACCCTCAGTATTAGTAGCGATTAGCCCTTGTACTTCACTGTTCCATCTTCGACTCCCTGGTCTTATCTTCCTCATGAAAACGTTTAAACCGGATCGAAGTGGTTTTCGAGAAATTAATCCCGATCTCGGTCTCTTCGAAACGATCATCGCATTTGGCCAATATTGATAGTCGATTATTTAACTATCAAATAACATTCACAAACAATCATCAAGCCATAATAATTTCTCCCAAATTATTTATTAACCTCAAAATATCTTCGCAAGATATATTTCCACTTTTCAACCATTCGAAAACAGTTTCAAACCATCTTTCTCCCAAGGAATAAATTTCCCAAATATTTTCTATTCCCACTGAAATCACCAAGTACCAGTACTTTAGATTTTAAAAAATTTTAAACACATTGTTTTAAAATATAATTTAAAACATTTAAATTAGAAACTACTTAAACACTTTATCCGAAAATATATGCTTTAAAAATATTTGAATAAAACTACTTTATAAAATATAAAACTAATTTTTAAAATAAAAATTAAGGCAAACTAAATTTAAAATAAGAGTTACAAAATTCTATACAAGTTTTTAAATATAACTTTAACCAAACTATCTTTTAAAATAAAACTATTTTATATAAATATTAATAATTATCTTTTTAAAACATAATACCAATTAACCTTTAAATACTTACTACTAAAATAAATTTGAAAAATATTTACTTTAAAATTTAAAACATTTAAAAATAATAAATATTCTAAATATTTCTTTAAAACAAATTTTTAAAGTCTTTAACTTATAAAAAGTCTCCTTTTAAAATATACTTGGCTTTTCAGGGAAATACACTTCCCATTTCCATACCTTAAAAAAAATAAACCACTGTTTATTTTTAAAACAAATTCACATTCCTTTATAAATTCCTACCGTGAATTTATACTTTCAAATATCCACAGATATCCATTTCACTTTAAAAACCCAGTTTACAAATTCCATAGTCTCATCTTCTTCTTTTTAAAAAAAACACAAATTCAAACACTTCATTAATTTCTAAATTGATTTTCAAAATTTTGTTTCATTAAAATAAATTTCTTTACTTATCCAAATTTATTTCAAAACCTATAAATTTTAGATTTAATTTCTTTAATATAATCTAAAATCTTATTTAAACTGGATACCAATTTCATCTTTTCCAAAACTCTTCTTTATCTTTCTAAACAAATTTTAAGCCTGAAATTTAAAATAAATTCTTTATTCCCCTAAATCATATCACTTAAGTTTAAAATTCATTTATTCCCACTTATCCATATATCTCTGTTTCCATACCGAAATTATTTATTTGAATTTAAAATCAACTTTTATCCTTTTCCCAATTCATTCTTTAATTATTCCAATTCTCCAAAATTATTTTCTCTTAAAAATTCTCTCCTTTTATTTCCTTTCAAAAATCAAATCTTTGTATTTTGATAACTCAATACCAAAATTATTCAATCCATTTATTGCATCCAATATTCCAGTATAATCAATAACCTATCACAGATTATCAAATAAAACATAAACTATAAAAATAAATTACACTATTTTGAGGAATCCAGTTGTATCCCTCAAACCTGTTTCCCTGCATCCACAGATGTTAGCACAAGATAAAATACCAATTCCACTTCGAAGTGGAATATCGCGGTATATGAGATTAATATAATATCATCCGCTATTACGCGGCGCATAGGGTCTCCTCCGCTATATAATACGGGAAATCAATCACTCCAATATATTATATACTACTATATAATATATCACATCCAATCAATTCAATCATTCAACCAAAATTTATATTTAACTGTTTAAATTTAAATAAACTCAGAAGAGTGAGATTAACTCACCTTTGTTTTGTCATGAAAGAAGGTATGCTTTCTTTACTTCCTAACATATTTCTCCTGCGCTTCCAATTTATTGAATTCCTTGTTGACATTTTATCATGCATCTTATATGCAGGAATCCCATTTGCAAACAATGAATCTGCTCGCACGAAGGTAACATGCAAATCACCCCTTCTCAGCATTTTACAGTAATTCATCCAACATCCAAATCAAAATAATATTGTAAAATATGTGAATACAGAATCTCTCTACAGGCACAACAACAGTCAACACTGAGAAGTAACAACAGTCAACTCCTTTCGGCAAACCAGTTCATAATGTGAAGATGCATCGCTAGCAGCGAATAAATCAATGGCAGAAAAATGTTTACATTCTCAGTTATGACACGTATGTACGGGGTGCATGGTTCAAATGCCCTCCTCAATTCGAAGGTTTATTACTTTCCTCATGGACATGCAGAGCACTCTCAATCTCTTATTGATTTCAGAGCTCCAAGAATTCCCTCCATCCTTTGCCGTGTCGTCTCAATCAAATTTTAGCAGATCCAGAAACAGACGAAGTCATTGCCTAGTTCCTCCTCGTACCAGACTGTGCTAGCAAAAGATGTGTATCGATTCGTTTTGAAAAGGGAAGGTCTCGATTTGAAAAGAAGATTTATCTCGGCCATTTTATTTTATTCCTTTTTTTTTGAATTCGCCGATTCAATTTTTAAAGAAGACATCGGCTTGTTTTCGAGCAGAAAAAGAGAAATTGATTTATAAAGAAGAGGGAAGAAGAGTGTATGCATGCGACCATTTTTTTTAAGAACGAGATGATTTCAATTCGATGTTGGGAACGGACGAATTGAATAAAGGGAGAGGGAGGAGGAAAACACACTGCCGAACTTTTTTCTTCGTTTAAACGAGATTTTTTTCTTCCCTTTTTTTAAAGTAGACATGTGCTTTTCATTTTCTATACGCTTAACAAATGGTGGAGATGCTGGTCTTGAGTGTACAGGTGTTGAAATGAGATAGGCAGTAAATTGAGGGAATATATATATATATATATATATATATATATATATATATATATAAATTTAAATTCAAATTTAAATCGTTTCGTTAACACAACTAAAAATCTAGAACTCCTATCGAGGTGTGCCGCTAGACGTTTATAATGTTAAACCCTATTTCAAACACAATGGAAAAGGTTTCGAATCCTAATTCGGTCATGTGGAGAAGATAGATTTTTGGACCCGGTTATTATATTGAATTTTCGATATAAATTTCAACGCGTTTACCTATCGTACGGCCAAACGATCACTCCAAACACTACGAAAATTGAAATCCGATAATAATACACTATTACTGATCCAATGGAACTGGTTTCGTCGAATTCCGAGACTGTTCCTCGAAAGGCTATTTTTAAATATCGATTCAAACTATATATTTTTAAAACTGAACAAATCACCTTTAAATTTAATGTTATCACTTCCATTATCTTCAATATTATCAATATAAATTTTATAAGACATTACAATATTTTTAGCAAGCCTGGAACTTCCAGATTCAACAATTTTACCCAATTTCCATTTATAAAATTCAATAATTTAATTATTTAAATAAACAGTGATATTTGAAATTCAAATTAAACTAACCTTTCAAATATTTAAAATCAATTAAATATTTCGATTCCAAATATCCAGAAATTTTCGGGTCGTCACATTCCCCCCTCCCTTAAAAGAATTTCGTACCCGAAATTACTAGTTAAGAAGAATGATCCTTAACCCGTTAACTAATTTCCCAATAGTTTTCAACAACACCCAAAACAATCTTTCATTAAAGATCCTATCACACTTAGTAACTTTTCAAACTCTTCCATATTTTCAAACAACATTACTTACTTAACAATTCAAATTTAATTTTAAATCCAAATTTTAAGCTATCAAAAATTTTCTAACTCCCTAACTTTTCGAAATATTTTGCCAGCGTCTCCTTTGCGCGGCTAGCTCGGTACAACTACAAAATGCCTCTACGGCCCTCAGATTTCAAAAGAAAACAAAAAGCCAAGTGGCTAGACCAGAAAATCATTAAATTTCATACAGAAATTTAAATAAATACCTTTGCCGAACAAATTTCAATTTATCTTCAAAAATCAAAAATCTGAATTCCTTTTTGCTTTTTAACACCTGAATATCCGACTAAGCAATATGTTCAATTACAACCTTCAAAAATTGCTTTACACATTTCTTTACAAAAGTTTTCATATCTATTTCATTCCCAACCGTACGATGCACCTATATCATTCGTACGCAATATCCAATTCAATCGCTCACTCGATCACACAATTTCACTTCCAAACTAGTATCGTCCACCCGACTTCCTAGTGCGGACTCAGATCTGCTTTCTTGATCAGAAACCGTCATTCTCCTTGCATAGCCACAAACTACGATAGACAATTTCTATAATCTACCAAAAATCCGTATCCAGAATTCGCCGTCGAAAATCGAGTGAAAAATCCCAACTCGGATCGGTATGACTACCTCGAAATTCTATGCTCGAATCCGGATCAAACCACTACGCGAAAATAATAATATAGTTACATCTTTGTATTTAGCCCCAATTAATTTTTAGCTATATCAACTCTCTTTTATTCGCACTTATTTTGATTTCAATTCACTTATTCACAATTACCCCTTTTCACAACTTCCAGGTTAAATTTCATCCAATTATTAACTTACTATATTTCAATACCAAATTTACTTAAGAGTTTTTACCCTTAACTTTTCTTAAGTTTAATATAAGCATTTATATACTCTTATATTATTACATTCACTTCACCACTTTAGCCTTTATATTCACTTATTTTTAAACTGGATCTCCCAAATCCATATGAATTCAATTTACCTTCATCTCAAGCCATATTCAATTAATTATTTCTTTAATTGGTCTCACTACTAATTTACTTAAATCCCAATGGATTTATTTCCGTACTATAAATTATTTTTAGTCTATTACGAATTCAATCTTTCAACTTCATTTTATCACTTGGTTTTTATCTACATTTAATCAATTTGGATTCTAATTCCAAATAGACTCAATTTGCTTCAATTTACTAATTTATCTCAAATCTCAATACTATTTCCAAATTTTCATTCCAGATTTTCATTTCTGATTCCACTTGAATTCAATTCATTTTCATACTCTGAATATTGAATTTTATCAACTATCTTCCTTTCACATCTGGTTCATACCATTATTTTAAATTAGTTCAACTTACTAATTTATTTTAAATCTCAAACAATTTCTTACTCCCAAACTTTATACTTTTAGTCCACTTCGAATTAATTTTATAACTTCCCTTTATTTTACGCATTTTAAATTAGATATCATCTTAACATACAATTCCAATTTATTTGCTTACCTTCTTGAATCAATTAGTTCATTCACTAATTTCTTTATTTCAGTCCATTATTTTATTTAGCCAAATCTTGACTAACTTCCATTACACACAATTCAAATTAAATCCCAATATTCAGTTTCAACTCTATTTTCTTACAAATGCAAATTCGTTTGTCTATCCACAATTTTATTTCCATTTCATTTACCAACCTTCTTTAATTGGCTTATCTTTCTAACTTTATCCCTAGTCACACTTACCTTTATTTGACACTTTTCAAGTTGAATTTAATTGCACAAATTTCAATAAAAAGTTTATTTCTAAACTTTTACTTCTTTTAGTTCCTTTACAGTTCACTTTTCTTAACATAATCTAAATTGATTCCATTATTCAACTTTAAATTTAGTTCATTTACTTACAAATTTAGATAAATTTATTCTCCCATAAATTTACTTCCAATAAAATAAAATTTTACCTCTATTTGTTGGATTCAATTACATTCCATTTCCATTCAAAATATTTAAACTTCTTTAAGTTTCCAACATATTTAAATTCCATAAACATTTTAAATATGATCCCAGAGTCTTTTCATCAATTACTCAACATTTCAAAATCATCTTTGAAACCAATTATATCCAAAATCCCTTGGTATCAAATTATCCTTTGAATTTTAAAATAATAAGGTTTTACCAAACCAAAACTTCAACATTTCAAAAACCATTTTTGAAATCCATAATTCAATTGCATATCCAATTATTCCTTGAATTTTTAAAATCAACCTAGTTTTTTTTGCAAACAACTCCAAATTAAATCATTCGGGTAGTAATTCCTCTCTTGGAAACTCGAAAATGAACATCGATGATGCAGTAGTCATCACCGAAGTTATTTTCCAGCGACCGAAAAGAGTTCAAAAAATATTTTTCGAAATATTTTAAAATTTCAAATCTCACCAGATTTCATATCCAATTCAAAAACATTCTTCAAATACTATCACCACTTATTCCAAAACCTTTGAAAATCATTTTCAAACTCCAAGGAATTTAAACTTTCCCACAATTTCA
Organism: Allium cepa; assembly: GCA_030765085.1. Taxonomy (NCBI): domain Eukaryota; kingdom Viridiplantae; phylum Streptophyta; class Magnoliopsida; order Asparagales; family Amaryllidaceae; genus Allium; species Allium cepa. The sequence goes on along the minus strand of CM060935.1, from coordinate 1,026,313,195 downwards.
AATTCCAAATTCTTTCAAATCATATCCAATATTACTCTGGAATTTTATCTAAATTATAAATCACATTTATAATTCGCATTTACAAATCTTATTTTGTTATATAAATTTATTCCTTAACCTTTGGTTAAAATTTTAATCCTTTATTCAACTTCCACTTAATGATGATAATAACTTAATATTATCATTTCCTAAGAAACAAGCAACTATATATAACTATAATAGTTCACAAAAAATTATTTCTTTTATATACAAAAATAATTTGGGTAAAATTATTTCATTTACCCTATCTTAAAACAATACTGTGTCGATTTATCTTGTTTAAGAGTTTAGAAACCCCTAACGATGATGTGGCGTCCCACATATTGACCAGAATCCATAAACACTCAACTGATAAGTCAACACAATATAAAAACAATTTTTTTTATATTCACTAACAAATACGCGCTCATACTATTAATACTCTCAAACTCATTCTAGAGTACTACGGACTCTATTAAGTAATTCCCTCCAGAGCCAAGGTTCTCGCTCAACCTTCTTCTCTGATACCAAAATGTAACGACCCGATTTTCGATGCCCGAAAATTGAACCATTAGGATCTAAAGAAGAAGAAGGTAGAAGAAGAAATGGAAACAATATCAGAATCTTACCAACGCAATGGAATAAAATATAATGGATAATAAACGATCTTTACACAAAAGAAAACTATATCTATTTTATACATTACATTATCAGAGTACAACTCAAATTAATTCACACAATCAATATCCAAATGCCGAACAGTTATATAAACTCGTCCATATAATAGAATACACAACGGAATAATAATCAAATACGGATGTACGTATCGCCATCCAGCTCGTCTCCTGAGCTCCACAGCATCATATCATGTATTCTATAATACTCAATCTGACCCGAGCATTATAGTTAAATAACACCCGAGTCAGTCTGGAATACCAGCATGAGAAAACAAACTTAATTGGATTATTAAAGTTTTCAAAATCCTTTGAAAATTAAAAGCGTCTCGTAAGACCATGCCACAAATAAACATGTCGGGTTCTTACCTTACGATAGCTAAAACATTTCTTATCAAAATCCTCTGATATTATAATAATGTCTATATACAAATACTTATTCAAATATCTAAAATTGTTACATGATTAAATTCCAGCATACTTGGCACAAAGTAGGTTCTACAAACAAAAATCGTAAAGGCACGTAGGGAGAATGGGTTTCCAACTAATGACTAGGCACTGGGGTACCACCTGTCACAGTACGTGGCCTAAATCACCGTATCGAGGATCCCTCCCGATCCCCTGCAACCCAAGACCGGGACTACCCCTTACTGGATAATCCTGAGTAAGATCAACCCACGGTTGGGATCAGCAACCGCACCAAACAGCCGAAATAAAAGGGAAATCTAGACAGGGATGACCTTGCCCTAATGGGCGCTACCCACCTAGCCTTGCTGCACAACCCCTGATTTTTAAGTCATTCCCGATTGATGAGGCTCGTGGCTAAGCGTTACCTTTTTAGAATATATCACTTAGAATGCTCACCGTCCACCTGACGATGTTCTGAAATCATTCATCCATACAAGTCCGTGCCAGGTTCGAACGGAACCGAAGGCACTAATCCGACTATATCCATTTTGGAATCAACCTCAGTATTAGTAGCGATTAGCCCTTGCACTTCACTGTTCCATCTTCGACTCCCAGCTCTTGTCTTGCTCATGAAAACGTTCAAACCAGATCGAAGTGGTTTTCGGGAAATTAATTCTGATCCCGGTCTCTTCGAAACGATCAGCGCATTTGGCTAATATTGATAGTCGGTTGTTTAACTATCAAGTAACATTCACAAACAATCATCAAGCCATAATAATTTCTCCCAAATTATTTATTAACCTCAAAATATCTTCGCAAGATATATTTCCACTTTTCAACCCTTCGAAAACAGTTTCAAACCATCTTTCTCTCACGGAATAAATTTCCCAAATATTTTCTATTCTCACCGAAATCACCAAGTACCAATACTTTAGATATTAAAACAATTTAAAACACTTTGTTTTAAAATATACTTTAAAACATTTAAACCAAAAACTACTTAAACACTTTATCAGAAAATATATACTTTAAAAACATTTAAAATAAAACTAATTTATAAAATAAAAATTAAGGCAAACTAAATTTAAAATAAGAGTTACAAAATTCTACACAAGTTTTTAAATATAACTTTAACCAAACTATCTTTTAAAATAAAACTATTTTATATAAATATTAATAATTATCCTTTTAAAACATAATACTAATTAACCTTTAAATACGTACTACTAAAATAAATTTGAAAAATATTTACTTTAAAATTTTAAACATTTAAAAATAATAAATGTTCTAAATATTTCTTTAAAACAAAATTTTAATGTCTTTAACTTATAAAAAGTCTTCTTTTAAAATATACTTGGCTTTCCAGGGAAATACATGTGACGACCGCCCATGACTCCCGCACCAAATCAAGGAAATAATGCGCTAAAAGGTGTGCCAGGCAGCCATGGACGATAGTCAGGGTAAAACAAAACAGAAGAATCTCTATCGCATAACTCACAGCGCATGGATAAAATACAATAGAGAAATATAATATAGTGAAGCTCCATAGAACAGAACATCATCATATAAGCATCACAGTTGTTTCATACAATCATCTACTCAAATCCATACATGAAAGCCTCACTACAAATCACTCAACCAAATACAGCAGCGGATACCCAGTACATATAAGAAAATAATATGCATAGCCTCCTGCTCGTCTTCGCCATCATCAACGGAAAACTCTACTCTAAGCACAGCACCTGCCACCTGCTACCTAGTCTGCCCATCCCAAACATGGATGAACAGCCCAAGGTAATAAGAGGAGACATAAAACCTTGAGTCAGACAAAGTCTTAGTGAGCAGTAAATTAACTATCAAACATACCAAAAGAGCATAAAGGATAAAAGGAATAGGAACCAAACCATCCCACTCCACCTCTTTCTACAGTGATAGCCCCCAGACACACACTAAGGAGAAGTAGGCATAACATAGCAGATAAGTAAGGTAAAGCAATAATCACTCGAGTCAAGGACGATGTTTTCCAAATACAAACCCCCAAGGCCTAAACCAAGATCAGATAAGCACCCAGAAAACACCGCTCTTGAAGCCGAATGATGATACAACCAAACATCCAAACATCCATGACTCTGGCTATCACTGTTAACCTTGCTTCGAAATCACCGTTAATTGAATGACCGACTCCTTCCTGAGCCATCTGTCAAGGGCTAATGGTAACCCCGGTTCTAGACAAAACTCCGCACACTGCCTTGTGCCTAGGACTTATCTTCTTGGCCCAGAGTACTCGACTACCTTCCTGTAGTCTTTTAGGCGTCCCTATGTACCCTTGCTTTAAGTTTGCTAGAACCTTCAACAACGATAAAGTCCAAGCCTCCTAGTCATCCTCCTCGACGACTATTCTCAACCTAGCCCAAGCTACCTCTTGAGCAGCTCCATTATCAACCAACTTGAACTACCCTTCAAGTTATCAACATGCTTGGAATGATCCCTGCCTGGATTAAGCCAAGACTCACATCATACTTGAACTACCCTTCAAGATATCAACATGCCTCGCTTCATCACATCAAAGCAAGATCTCAACTCAACAACATGGTTTGCCTCATCGCATCATGGCAAAGTTCCATCTCAACATCATACATATGAGCTTCAACATCCGCTACATATGCCTTAAGCAGCTTTCACCATTCAAGAGCCTTCTTCCGTAGCTTTTGAATCATCTTCAATCACCTTGTTCCAAATCAACTACAAGCTAACTTGGAGCAATCAAATCTAACATACATTCAAACATTCAAGCATTCAAACAAGATATATTAAGCAATAACAATTATAATGGCAATTTCGTAATTAAGTGTGCAAAAGTCCAACATATGTGAAATCATGGTTTTTAGCATAGATCTATCAAATCTAAACATGGGTTTTATCTCTAATACTTGATAAATAACTTCTAAAGGTAAACATCTTCAAACATGATGGATCTACATGCAGACTTAAGGAAAATGCGAGAAAACGCTAACTTTAACACATAAACATATCACCAATCCCATACACTCCTTTGGATCCGCGTGAGAGATAACTACCACTCACCAAATCACCCAAACACTACAAAAACTACACACTTCAGATCTGGACAGCGAAGATCAAGGTTTGATCCGGCAATATCTCGCTTCAATCGATGAAATCTAGCTCGAACGGATGAAGATCTTCAACTTTGGCACTTGAATCTTCAATCTAAATCTTCGATCTTGGATGGATGCTAACACTTGATTGGAATGGAGAAAAGAAGATGAAGAAATGTTGTAGTCGAGTCTTCAAAATGGCAGCACTTCGTCGCTTCAAAAACCGGTGCCAAAAAGTGAGCCGAACCCCTCTATTTATAGGCTGGAAACTCCTTAGGTCGTCGCCCCTTAGGTCGTCCCCGACCTAACTATGAGTCGTTGCCGACTCATCAGCCCCTACGACCTACGACCTAACCAACACAACATACAACCAAGGCCGACTTACGACTTAACCCAGACGCGACCTAAAACACAGGCCGACCTAACGACTCAACGTACTGCCGACCCAACTGTCACACGACTCAACACACTGCCGCATTTCCTAAGTCCTAGGTCGCCTGACGACTTAACTAGCATGCCGACCTACGACCTAAGACCCTGCCGACTCAACTCCTTGCTGACCTAACACAACGACTTACGACTCAACAATGCTGACCTAACTCCTGCCCAAGCTATCTATAAGTCGCTAACGACTCAAGTCCTGCCGACTTAATACACAGCATCCCTAACACTAAGTCGCTCACGCGACTCAACTTGCCCAGCGGCCTAACACTCCCTTAAGTCGTTCAACGACCTAACTTTTCTTAGGTCGTTGACATACTTAACTCGCCAACAACTGACTCACTAACACGTAGGTCGCTGACTCGTTAACTCTTAGGTCGCTTACTAGACTCCCCAACGACCTAACATCCAAACGACCTATCCCCTTAAGTCGGCTACCTCCATGACTCGTTCGCATGACCTAGGCTCCTACCGACTCAATCATCACATGACCTAAGACGTTAAGTCGGTCACGACTCAATCCCTAACGACCTAGGCTACCAAACGACTTAAGCACTAAGTCGTTGACTAACTTAACTCGTAAATTCGACCTAAGCACCATACGAGTTAACTTCCACACAACTTATCAACACTAACGACCTATAAATTCTACAATCTATCGACACGTAAAATACGGGTCGTTACATTCTCTCCCCCTTAGGAATTTCGCCCTCGAAATTCCAAGCAATCAACAGAAATCAAAGATATTCCGCATGCCTACCATCCATAGCAATCAACAGATCATGCATCCAATTCTAACCTAGCATGCAGAATTCTAAGACTTAGAACAAGCTACAAATTCATGAGATGTCACGACACTTTAGGGCCATACCTCGAAGAGTCCGGGATGAGCTGCCTTCATCCTCTCTTCCTCCTCCCATGTACAGTCGTTAACATCATCACTCCATTGTACCTTGAGCAACGTAATCGTCTTCCTCCTAAGCTGTTTCGTATCGGTTTCAACAATACGAAGCGGCTTACGAGGTCTCGAAACAACAGGATCAACCTCCAAGTCTTCACAGCTATCAGCAAAAACCACCGTAGTTGGGTCGTGCACATACTTCCGTAGATAGGATACATGAAAAACATTGTGCACACCCACCATCTTCTCCGGTAACTCCAATCTATAAGCGAGTTTTCCAATTCGCTTGATAATCGGGAATGGTCCAACAAATCTCGGAGTTAACTTTCCTTTGTTCCCGAATCTAATAACATTCTTCAATGGAGAAATCTTCACAAAAACCCTATCACCCACGTCGAATTCCAAATCCTTTCGACGATTATCTGCATAACTTTTCTGACGATCTTGGGCTGCCTTCATTCGTTGCCGAATGATCTCTATACAATCTGAAGTCTGTCGAATCATCTCTGGCCCAAGTATCAGCTTTTCTCCGGTTTCCAACCAACATGTCGGAGAGTTACACGGTCTTCCATATAATGCCTCATATGGTGCCATACCGATACTCGACTGATAACTGTTATTATAAGCAAACTCCACCAAATGAAGGTGATCTTCCCATGATCCTCCGAAGTCCAAAACACATGCTCTAAGAAGATCTTCCAAAACTCGGTTGACTCTCTCAGTCTGACCATCTGTTTGAGGGTGATAAGCTGTACTCAAACACAACTCAGTTCCCAAAACTTCCTGGAAGCTCTTCCAAAATCTACTGGTGAACAATGGATCTCGATCGCTCACTATACTCTTCGGAACACCATGGAATCGAACTATCCACTTCACATAAAGCTCAGCCAGCTTCGATGCAGTCCTAGTCGATCGAACAGGAATGAATCTTGCACTCTTAGTCAAACGATCTACTATGACCCAAATCCCTTCATTCCCTGCTCTTGTCCTAGGTAGACCATCGATAAAGTCCATCGACACTTGCTCCCACTTCCATGTAGGAACCTCCAATGGCTGAAGCAATCCACTGGGCTTCTTCTGCTCAGCTTTCACCAACTGGCAATTCATACACTTGGAAATAAAATTTCCAACATCCTTCTTCATACCTTCCCAGTAGTAGGTTCTCTTCATATCCCGATACATCTTATTTCCACCTGGACGAATTGTCAACTTCGAGTGATGACTCTCCCTCAGAACTTCATCTCTCAATCCATCTACATCGGGAACAACTAGTCGCCCTTGCTTTCGAAGCCAACCCTCTCGATCGACCTCGAATCCCTTATCCTTCTCCGGGTCCAATCCAGATTCCAAATCACAGATAATCTTGACAAGCTTATCATCTCCCCTTTGCCTCTCACCAATTCTTTCCACAAGAGTAGGCCTTATCGATAAGTTTGCCAACATCTCAGGTTCCAATTCACATCTAGGCCTGAAATCAAATCCAGCCAAATACTCAAGACTCTTCCATTCCGAAAACATGGCTCCCAAACCTGCATGTCTTCGACTTAACGCATCAGCCACTGCGTTACCTTTCCCTGGAGTATAGGCTATACCAAAATCATATGATGCTAGGAACTCTAGCCACCGTTGCTGTCGAAGATTCAAATCCTTTTGGGAGAACAGATACTTTAACGACTTATGATCTGTAAACAACTCGAATCTAACTCCCAATAGGTAATGTCTCCATATCTTCAAAGCAAACACAATCGCCGCTAACTCCAAATCATGAGTCGGATAATTCCTTTCATGCGGCTTCAGTTGTCGACTAGCATATGCAACAACTTTATCCTTCTGCATTAGCACCGCTCCTAGTCCAGTGCCACATGCATCGGTGTAGACCACCATCTCATCATTCCCACTAGGAATAGTCAAAACAGGAGCACTTGTCAGTCGCTCTTTCAGGATCACGAAAGCTTGCTCACATTTATCATCCCATCTGAACACTTGGTTCTTCTTCGTCAATCCTGTCAACGGTGCAGCTATCTTGGAAAAGTCTTTGATAAACCGACGATAATATCCTGCTAATCCAAGAAAACTCCTCACATCAGATGCATTCTTAGGTCTAACCCAATCCTGGATCACTGCCACCTTAGCGGGATCAACCGCTATTCCATTTCCAGAGATAACATGGCCTAAGAACCTCACTTCACTCTTCCAGAAGTGACACTTCGAAAACTTAGCCTTCAGCTGATGTTTCCGTAAGATTCCCAAAACAATCCTCAAGTGCGTCTTGTGCTCTCCCTCAGTTCTGGAATAAATCAGAATATCATCCACGAACACAAGCACGAACTTATTCAACTGATCTCTGAACACTCTATTCATAAGATCCACAAAATATGCTGGCGCGTTAGTCAATCCAAACGGCATTACCAGCCACTCATAAAACCCGGATGGTGTCCTGAAAGCAGTCTTCGGCACACTATCCTTCGCCACTCTCAACTGGTGAAATCCCGTTGCCAAATCCATCTGAGAAAACACCTTAGCCTCGTGAAGCTGGTCAAACAAGTCATCTATTCTCGGCAATGGATACTTGTTCTTCTTAGTCACCTTGTTCAGCTCACGATAATCCACACACAACCTCAACGATCCATCCGCTTTGGTTGCGAACACAACTGGCGCACCCCATTCGGACACACTTCTCCGAATGAATCCTTTCTGCAAAAGGTCATCAACTTGCACCTTCAGCTCTTGCTGCTCCCTCGGTGCCATCCGCCTAAGAGGCATCACAACAGGTCTGGCTCCCTCAACTAGATCGATACGAAACTCGATCTCCCTATGCGGCGGCAACCCTTTGACTTCCTCAAAGACATTCTCAAACTCATTCACAATAGGCACCGATGACAGTCCATCCCGTGGAACAACTAGCGAATACATGAAGCTCATGAAGACGCCTTCTTCATGCTTACATCGTATCACAACCTTTCGCCCTTCCACATTCCCGACTGTCACCTCAAGCCTCTCACAATCAATCCTAGCCGCATACTTCCTAAGCCAGTCCATACCCAAAATAATTCCGAACCCCGCAAAGTTCAGAACAAAGCAATCACAAACAAACGAGCAATCATGACTCGACACAACTAGACCACGGCATATCATACACAAACATGACGAACCCCCCACTGGATTAGTCACAACCAATGGCCTATCAACAATATCCGGTTTCATACCTAACCGGCTTACCAAATCATCACAAACAAAAGAATGCGACGCTCCAGTATCAAACAACACTCTAACTGGAACACCACAAATAGAAAGAGTACCTTGAACCACCACACTCTTCCCCTTCTCCTCAGCAGTAGGAGCTTTCGAAGACGATGGAACAGCCCCCAAAGCATAGGCTTGTACAACCTGCCTATCTTTCCTCGGTTCTGGACAGTCCTTCTTGATATGTCCCAGCTTATCACAGTTATAACACTTTCCCGGCACTTTGGGATTCTTACAATCTTTGTAAAGATGGCCCTTCTGCTGGCAGTTATAGCAAGTCACTTCACTCTTCGGCTTCTTCTGGCCATCCTTACCCTTCTGTTGCTGCTGCTTCCTCCTCTTATTGCCATTCTGGTGTGGTTTAGATCCTTCCCTGGTTACAGCAACAACAGAACTTTCCTTAGGGAACAAACTCTCGTGCCTAAGAGCTTTTTCCACAAGCTTCTCAAACGGATCGTCCAGATGATCCACCAACTGCCTCCCAAGATAAGCATCCAGACCAGTCACAAACTTTTCATTCTTCTGGTAGGGAGAATCAATATATGATCTGGCATACTTAGACAAAGCTTCAAACTCAGAAATGTACTCAAGAACAGGCCTTCCCCCTTGCTTGAGCTCCACAAACCTCTTAAACAAGACAGATTTCTGGGAAGTAGAGATGAACTTAGCTTCAAATCTAACTTGGAATTGCTCCCAAGTAATCTCTTCTTCTGGTGTATCTATGGTGATAGAATTCCACCAATCAGCAGCTCTTCCCTGAAGCTGTCTCGATGCAAGCTTTCTCTTAGTTGCATCCTCAATCCCTAAGTCACCAAAGATTCTTTTGCAAGCATCTATCCACCTCTGCACCTCAATAGTCGACTCCGTTCCCAAGAAAACTTTCCCTCCAAGAGCAGTATAATCCTTGCAAAGCTTGGCAAAATCCACCGGTCTCGGAGCTTGGACTTGAACTCCCACATCCACAGATGATCCTGAAGCTGGTATTCTCCTCATGATTGAAGTCATCATGGCCTCAAACATAGGAGCATAATCAACAGCTTCCCTAGCATCACGGCTACCCCTCGCAGCTTGTCTCTCACTTCGACTCATCCTTAGTATCTGTAATAAGAATGATTAGAACACCTTAAGAAACAACCGCATAAGGAGTTCAAATCCTTCTAGGCTACTATATTATATATAGTAATCATCCATCAAAATACAATTACGTCTCTCATACGTAGTTACGTCAGCGAGCGTTGGCTGAAATCGATTCACCAAAGCTCCGATACCAAATGTGACGACCGCCCATGACTCCCGCACCAAATCAAGGAAATAATGCGCTAAAAGGTGTGCCAGGCAGCCATGGACGATAGTCAGGGTAAAACAAAACAGAAGAATCTCTATCGCATAACTCACAGCGCATGGATAAAATACAATAGAGAAATATAATATAGTGAAGCTCCATAGAACAGAACATCATCATATAAGCATCACAGTTGTTTCATACAATCATCTACTCAAATCCATACATGAAAGCCTCACTACAAATCACTCAACCAAATACAGCAGCGGATACCCAGTACATATAAGAAAATAATATGCATAGCCTCCTGCTCGTCTTCGCCATCATCAACGGAAAACTCTACTCTAAGCACAGCACCTGCCACCTGCTACCTAGTCTGCCCATCCCAAACATGGATGAACAGCCCAAGGTAATAAGAGGAGACATAAAACCTTGAGTCAGACAAAGTCTTAGTGAGCAGTAAATTAACTATCAAACATACCAAAAGAGCATAAAGGATAAAAGGAATAGGAACCAAACCATCCCACTCCACCTCTTTCTACAGTGATAGCCCCCAGACACACACTAAGGAGAAGTAGGCATAACATAGCAGATAAGTAAGGTAAAGCAATAATCACTCGAGTCAAGGACGATGTTTTCCAAATACAAACCCCCAAGGCCTAAACCAAGATCAGATAAGCACCCAGAAAACACCGCTCTTGAAGCCGAATGATGATACAACCAAACATCCAAACATCCATGACTCTGGCTATCACTGTTAACCTTGCTTCGAAATCACCGTTAATTGAATGACCGACTCCTTCCTGAGCCATCTGTCAAGGGCTAATGGTAACCCCGGTTCTAGACAAAACTCCGCACACTGCCTTGTGCCTAGGACTTATCTTCTTGGCCCAGAGTACTCGACTACCTTCCTGTAGTCTTTTAGGCGTCCCTATGTACCCTTGCTTTAAGTTTGCTAGAACCTTCAACAACGATAAAGTCCAAGCCTCCTAGTCATCCTCCTCGACGACTATTCTCAACCTAGCCCAAGCTACCTCTTGAGCAGCTCCATTATCAACCAACTTGAACTACCCTTCAAGTTATCAACATGCTTGGAATGATCCCTGCCTGGATTAAGCCAAGACTCACATCATACTTGAACTACCCTTCAAGATATCAACATGCCTCGCTTCATCACATCAAAGCAAGATCTCAACTCAACAACATGGTTTGCCTCATCGCATCATGGCAAAGTTCCATCTCAACATCATACATATGAGCTTCAACATCCGCTACATATGCCTTAAGCAGCTTTCACCATTCAAGAGCCTTCTTCCGTAGCTTTTGAATCATCTTCAATCACCTTGTTCCAAATCAACTACAAGCTAACTTGGAGCAATCAAATCTAACATACATTCAAACATTCAAGCATTCAAACAAGATATATTAAGCAATAACAATTATAATGGCAATTTCGTAATTAAGTGTGCAAAAGTCCAACATATGTGAAATCATGGTTTTTAGCATAGATCTATCAAATCTAAACATGGGTTTTATCTCTAATACTTGATAAATAACTTCTAAAGGTAAACATCTTCAAACATGATGGATCTACATGCAGACTTAAGGAAAATGCGAGAAAACGCTAACTTTAACACATAAACATATCACCAATCCCATACACTCCTTTGGATCCGCGTGAGAGATAACTACCACTCACCAAATCACCCAAACACTACAAAAACTACACACTTCAGATCTGGACAGCGAAGATCAAGGTTTGATCCGGCAATATCTCGCTTCAATCGATGAAATCTAGCTCGAACGGATGAAGATCTTCAACTTTGGCACTTGAATCTTCAATCTAAATCTTCGATCTTGGATGGATGCTAACACTTGATTGGAATGGAGAAAAGAAGATGAAGAAATGTTGTAGTCGAGTCTTCAAAATGGCAGCACTTCGTCGCTTCAAAAACCGGTGCCAAAAAGTGAGCCGAACCCCTCTATTTATAGGCTGGAAACTCCTTAGGTCGTCGCCCCTTAGGTCGTCCCCGACCTAACTATGAGTCGTTGCCGACTCATCAGCCCCTACGACCTACGACCTAACCAACACAACATACAACCAAGGCCGACTTACGACTTAACCCAGACGCGACCTAAAACACAGGCCGACCTAACGACTCAACGTACTGCCGACCCAACTGTCACACGACTCAACACACTGCCGCATTTCCTAAGTCCTAGGTCGCCTGACGACTTAACTAGCATGCCGACCTACGACCTAAGACCCTGCCGACTCAACTCCTTGCTGACCTAACACAACGACTTACGACTCAACAATGCTGACCTAACTCCTGCCCAAGCTATCTATAAGTCGCTAACGACTCAAGTCCTGCCGACTTAATACACAGCATCCCTAACACTAAGTCGCTCACGCGACTCAACTTGCCCAGCGGCCTAACACTCCCTTAAGTCGTTCAACGACCTAACTTTTCTTAGGTCGTTGACATACTTAACTCGCCAACAACTGACTCACTAACACGTAGGTCGCTGACTCGTTAACTCTTAGGTCGCTTACTAGACTCCCCAACGACCTAACATCCAAACGACCTATCCCCTTAAGTCGGCTACCTCCATGACTCGTTCGCATGACCTAGGCTCCTACCGACTCAATCATCACATGACCTAAGACGTTAAGTCGGTCACGACTCAATCCCTAACGACCTAGGCTACCAAACGACTTAAGCACTAAGTCGTTGACTAACTTAACTCGTAAATTCGACCTAAGCACCATACGAGTTAACTTCCACACAACTTATCAACACTAACGACCTATAAATTCTACAATCTATCGACACGTAAAATACGGGTCGTTACAATACACTTCCCATTTCCATACCTTTAAAAAAAAACCACTGTTTATTTTTAAAAAAAATTCACATTCCTTTATAAATTGCTACCGTGAATTTATACTTTAAAATATCCACTGATATCCATTTCACTTTAAACACCCAATTTATAAATTCCATAGTCCCATCTTCTTCTTTTTTTAAAAAAACACAAATTCAAACACTTCATTAATTTCCAAATTTATTTCCAAAATTTACTTCATTAAAATAAATTCCTTTACTTATCCTAATTTATTTCAAAACCCATAAATTTTAGAATTTCTTTATTAAAATCTAAATTTTTATTTAAATCGGATACCAATTTCATACTTTTCCGAAACTCTTCTTTATCTTTCTAAACAAATTTTAAGCCTTGAATTCAAAGTAAATTCTTTATTCCCCTAAATGATATCACTTAAGTTTAAAATTCATTTATTCCCATTTATCCATATATCTCCTTTTCCATACTAGAATTATTTATTTGAATTTAAAATCAACTTTTATATTTTTCCCAATTCATTCTTTAATTATTCCAATTCTTCAAAAAAAAAATCTTAAAAATTCTCTCCTTTTATTTCCTTTCAAAAATCAAATCTTTATATTTTGATAACTCAATTTCAAAATTATTCAATCCATTTATAGCATCCAATATTCCAATATAATCATTAACCTATCACAGATTATCAAATAAAACATAAACTATAAAAATAAATTAAACTATTTTGAGGAATCCAGTTGGATCCCTCCAACATGTTTCCCTACATCCACAGATGTTAGCATAAGATAAAATTCCAATTCCACTTCGAGGTGGAATATCGCGGTATATGGGATTAATATAATATCATCCGCTATTGTGCGGCGCATAGGGTCTCATCCGCTATATAATGCGGGAAATCAATAACTCAAATATATTATATACTACTATATAATATATCACATCCAATCAATTCAATCATTCAATCAAAATTTAAATTTAACTATTTAAATTTAAATAAACCCAGAAGAGTGAGATTAACTCACCTTTGTTTTGTTATGAAAGAAGGTATGCTTTCTTTACTTCCTAACATATTTCTCCTCTACTTCCAATTTATTAAATTCCTTGTTGACATTTTATCATGCATCTTATATGCAGTAATCCCATTTGTAAACAATGAATCTGCTCGCAGAAAGGTAACATGCAAATCACCTCTTCTCAGCATTTTACAGTAATTCATCCAACATCCAAATCAAATTAATATCGTAAAATGTGTGAATACAGAATCTCTCTACAGGCACAACAACAGTCAACACTGAGAAGTAACAACAATCAACTTCTTTTGGAAAACCAGTTCATAATGTGAAAGATGCATCACTAGCAGCGAATAAATTGGCAGAAAAATGTTTACATTCTCAGCTATGACACGTATGTACGGGAGGCATGGTTCAAATGCCCTCCTCAATTCGAAGGTATACTACTTTCCTCAGGGACATATAGAGCACTCTCGGTCTCTTATTGATTTCGGAGCTCCAAGAGTTCCCTCCATCCTTTTCCATGTCATCTCAGTCAAATTTTAGCATATGTAGAAACAGACAAAGTCTTTGCCAAGTTCCTCCTCGTGCCAGACTGTGCTAGCGAAAGATGTGTATCGATTCGTTTTGAAAAGGGAAGGTCTCGATTTGGAAAGAAGATTTATCTCAGCTATTTTATTTTATTCCTTTTTTTTGAATTTGCTGATTCAATTTTGAAAGAAGACATCGGCTTGTTTTCGAGCAGAAAAGGAGAAACCGATTTATAAAGAAGAGCGAAGAAGAGTATATGCATGTGGCCATTTTTTTAAGAACGAGATGATTTCAATGTTGGGAAGGGAAGAATGGAATAAAGGGAGAGGGAGGAGGAAAACACTCGGCCAAACTCTTTTTCTTCGTTTGAACGAGATTTTTTTCCTTTTTTTAAGTAGACACGTGCTTTTCATTTTCTGTGCGCTTAACAAATGGAGGAGATGTTGGCCTTAAGTGTACAGGTGTTGGAATGAGATAGACAGTAAATTGAGGCAATATATATATATATATATATATATATATATATATTATATTTTAAATTTAAATTCAAATTTAAATCGTCTCGGTAACACGACTCAAAATCTAGAAATCCTATCGAGGCATGCCGCTAGACGTTTATAATGTTAAATCTCTATTTTGAACATAATGGAAAAGGTTTCGAGTCCTAATACGATCGTGTGGAGAAGATAGCTTTTTGGACCCGATTATTATATTGAATTTTCGATATAAATTTCAATGCGTTTACCTATCGTACAGCCAAACGATCACTCCAAACACTATGAAAATTGAAATCCGATAATAATACACTATTACGGTTTCAATGGAACTGGTTTCGTCGAATTTCGAGACTGTGCCTCGGAAGGCTATTTTTAAATATCGATTCAAACTATATATTTTTAAAACTGAACAAATCACCTTTAAATTTGATTTTATCACTTCCGTTATCTTTAATATTATCAATGTAAATTTTATAAGAACTTACAATATTTTTAACAAGTCTGGAACATCTAGATTCAACAATTTTACCCAATTTCCATTTATAAAATTCAATAATTTAATTATTTTAATAAACAGTGATGTTTGAAATTCAAATTAAACTAACCTTTTAAATATTTTAAATCAATTAAATATTTCAATTCCAAATATCTAGAAATTTTTGGGTCGTCATAGTTCTGGAGTGCTTTAACTGTCACAAAAAGGGGCATATACTGAAGGACTGTCCAGTTCAAAAGAAAGAATATCACAATAAAAAGAAAGACAAATTCAGAAGAAAATCTTTCTCAGTTACATGAGATGATTCAGATTCATCCTATTCTTCTGGAAGTGAGAGTGACAACGATAATGAACAAGCCAACATATGCTTTATGGCCAAAGATAATGAGGTCCCACTGAAGAAGAGAGGAAAATGGATACTCAAAAGTGGTTGCTCAAAACACATGAAAGGAGACAAAGATATGCTGACAAACATTACATACTCAGACGGAGGTTCTGTCACTTTTGGAGATAATTCCAAGGGCTATATCATCGGCAAAGACGATGTGAGCAATTACGATACATCTAATTTACCTCTTATTACAAACATTTTATTAGTTAAGAATCTAAAACATAATCTATTAAGTATAAGTCAATTATGCGGTAAAGGTTTTAAAATATCCTTCTCTGAAATTAAATGTAGTATCTTCGATCAAAATCGGAATCTTATTTTCGAAGGAAATAGAGATAAAAACATTAAGTTTTGAATATGAAAGTTAATCATAACTCAGATATGTGTTTAATAGACGAAGAAAATGATCCTGTCATATCAATTTCAAAACTATAAATAAAATCTCTACAAATAATCTCGTAAAAGGATTATCAAAGATGAGTTTTAAAGTTAACAATATATGTGCGTGTGTCAATTAGGTAAATTAAGTAAATCTTCGTTTAAATCTAAGAAAGTCATTTCGACATTACAACCACTTGAATTACTTCATATGGATTTATTTGGACCTACCCAAGTTCAATCCATAAATCATAATAAATACGTATTTGTAATAGTTGATGATTTTTTTAAGATATACATAGACCATCTTTATGAAAAATAAAAGTGATACTTTTGAAAATTTCAAAACATTCGTTAAACGAATTCAAAATTTAAAAGGTACTAAATTAAAAATATCAGAAGTGATCACGGAGGTGAAATGAACAGTTTGATAACTATTGTAAAAAGAAAGGAATATTTTATAACTTTTCTTTTCCTAGAACTCCATAACAAAATGGAGTTCTAGAACGAAAGAATCGAACTCTACAAAAATGTGCAAGAACCTTACTAAACGAAAGCACATTACCAAAACATTTTTGGACAGAAGCTGTTGCAACTGCCTGTTATGTATTGAATCGTGTTTCTATTAGACCTCTCACTATGAATACACCTTACGAACTTTTTAACGGTAGAAAACCAAATAAATCTTATTTTAAAATATTTGAACCAAAATGTTTTGTATTAAATACAAAGATGAGCTTGGCAAATTCGATTCAAAAGGCGATAAAGGTATATTTCTTAGATATTTGAATCGAAGCAAAGCTTATCGAATTTTCAATAAATGAACTAATACTATTGAAGGGACACTCTATATATCTTTTGATGAGAACTCTAAACTTATTTCAAAAAAAATGATGATGGTTTACTTAATAATAACATGAACATAATAAACAATTCAAGAGAAGATGAAGATATAGTTTATAATTCTAGAGAAGATGAAAACATTGTTAACAATTTAGAAATAGAAATATTACTAATACAATAAGATCTCCTTGAAGAATCTTACGAAATCATCCTACAGAAAATATAATTGGAGAAATAAATTCAAATGTTCGAACTAGAAATCAACTAAATTTAATGGGCAATGTAGCTTTTTTTTTCTACTATAGAACCTAAAAATACTAAGGAACCATCATCCACTGAAATTTGGATTATTGATATGCAAGAAGAACTAAATCAGTTTGAACGAAAGAAGTTTGGGAACTAGTACCCAGACCGAACGATCAGACTGTTATAGGAACTAAATGGGTTTATAAAAATAAAGCAAACGAATTAGGAAATATAACTAGAAACAAAGCAAAACAAGTATCACAACGGTATAACCAAGAAGAAGGAATACACTATGAAGAAACATTTGCTCCAATCGCTAGACTGGAAGCAATACGTATCTTAATGGCATACGCATGTTTTAATAACTTTACATTCTATTAAATGGATGTTAAAAGTGCATTTTTAAACGGTTATACTAAAGAAAATGTTTTTGTTGAACAACCTCCTTTATTTATTCATGAAAAATATCCAGATTATGTCTATAAACTTAAGAAAGATTTATATGGTTTAAAACAAGCACCAAATGCTTGCTATGAATGCCTTAAAAGCTATTTTATTGAATCAGGATTCGAAATATGAAAAATAGATCAAACTTTATTTATAAAACATTCTAAAAATGATATTTTGATAGTTCAAATATATGTAGACGACATTATATTTGGTTCAACTAATAATAAATTATGTATTCTGAAATAATGACTAGAGAATTTGAAACATCCCATATGGGAGAATTACCATATTTTCTAGGTCGTTAAATAAAACAAGTTTCAAATGGAATATTTATAAATCAAGAAAAATACTGTAATAATATTATCAAGCATTTCGGAATGGAAAGCACTTCTGCCAAACCAACACCTATGAGCACAACAACACTTCTTGATAAAGATGAAAATGGCAAGAGTGTTGACTGGAAACTATATCGTAGTATGATAGGATCATTACTATACCTAATAGCGAGTTGACCAGATATAACGATTAGTGTATGTCTGCGTAAACAATTTCAAGCTGACCTAAAAGAATCACATTTATGAGCTGTAAAACGAAAACTAGGTTATCTTAGTAATACTATAGATTTCAGACTTTTCTATCCAAAAGAGTGCTTGTTCGAGTTAATGTCATACAACGATGCTGATTTTGGAGGATCACGAACAGATAGAAAAAGTACAGGCGGTACATGTCACTTCATTGATAAATCATTAATATCATGGTTTAGCAAGAAATAAAATTGTGTCTCACTATCAACTTGTGAAGCAAAATATATTTCTGCGGCACTAGCTTGCGCACAAGTAATCTATATGTAACAGACACTTAAAGATTTCGGAGTCAGTTTATCAAAATCAACAATTTACTGCGATAACTCCAGTGCAATAAATATATCCAAAAATCTAGTAAATCACTCTAGAACTAAACACATAGATATTAGACATCACTTTCTACCTGATAATATAGAAAAAAGATGTGATAAATTTATACTACGTTCCATCTGAAAATCAATTAGCTGATATTTTTATTAAACCATTGTTAGAAAACACTTTTATCAAACTACGTCGAGAACTCGGTATAATGTCAATTAAACATATATAACTGATAAAATACGAAATTTTGACTAAAAACTCAAAAATAATTTTTTTTTTACAAAAATTAATTTATCTGACCATGCTGAGGCTCGAACCTATGACCTATTGTGAATAGCCAAGATGTCTTAACTACCTGAGCTATTGATTATTTTCATTATAGTCTAGGTCGGGGATTCTATTATATGGTGACAACTATACACTAAATTATGTATAACATTTACCTTTATAAATATATTTTCTTCATATTACATTTACATCGACGAATCACAATAACAGAAAACCAACGAAATAGTAACTAACATTCCTAACTAACAACCTTTTTATAGCTAAATTCAAGACAAACCCTTTATCCTTCTTATTCTCATCATTAGTCTATAAATAGGTATATTTATTCTATATTATTCAACAAACTAATAGAAATACAAACTAACTATCAAAATGTCAACTTCTTCATTAACTTGCTCCATTGAAATTCTAGCCTCTACCAAATCACCAAAAACTCCCGTCTATCATACTACACCACCTTCTACCTATCATGATCATGCCCGATATACTCTGGAGAAAAAGAAAGGGAAGAAGATAATGTTTGACGTCTCTCCAAACACTAAACAAAAAATAAGTGATTTGCATCACTATTAACAAGAGTCGCTGATGCTTCAGCGTGAAATATATTACGAGCAAAAGATCAACTCGAGGCATCTAGGAATTATGGAACACATTGCTATGAAATTTTGTGGTGCTTCATCCCATCCAATAGATGAACATGCCGTTTCGCCTTTTCGACGACCTTCAAAATAAGAGTAGTTGTTATTATTTGTTATTTTTCGAATAATTTAACTAAAGTATGTCCAATTTTTTTAAGAATAATTCATTTCTTCTCCTTCGTAATATTAATACATATACTAGTTCTAATATTCAAAAATAAGTTAACAAGGTTCATAAGTATGAAAATATATAAAATGTTATTCAAAACAAAGTTGATTGGGAAAATTTACCCAGGTCAGTAGACTGAACCAATGTACCAGTCGGTTGACACTGGAATAATTTTTTTTAAAACCAGCCTCAGTCGACTGCCACAGTAACCCAGTCAACTGAACCAAAAGACAAAATATACATACCCTAGATTCAGTCAACTGAATCAGGCCTTCAGTTGACTGAACCAGAAGTTCGAAAATTTTGATTTCTGGTTCAGTCGACTGAACCACTGATTCAGTCGACTGATTTGTTGATCTGTGCAAAATTACTGCTCCTACCACTCACTTTTCACCTTTTAACCTTCACTTTCCTCTTTTCACTTCACTCTCATTTCAGATTTTCAACTTCTCTAAAAACCCTAGATCTTCAAAACTCAATTTTTACCTCCAAATAATCAAATTAATGGCTCCAAAAATAAAAGGACAAGCATCTTCATCCTTTCAACCTTCTTCCAATGAGCGAATCCTACAATGGCTCTTCGATGTCATTGCAATTAGAAGAAGGAGGAGAATGCAAGATTCTCGCATCTTTGAAGGTTCATTTGTAAAATTTGCCGATTTTTCTTCATGCCGTATACAAGAATTAGCTCGTAAGAGCAATTTGGAGTCTTTTTTCAATGTTGATGAAAATAAGCATAAAATTAACCAAATTATGGTCAAACCAAGAAGATTGTGTATGGAATTTAGTTTGTGGAAAACCCGTATTTTTCTCGTTAGATCGAATGGCTCACCTTTTAAGATCTGAAAATGATGGTATTGGATCGAGCAGTGTTGATTGTGATATGGTCGTTCATGACCATATAAGTCATTTATTTATGGAAGACGATATGCACCAACTCAAGTCCATGTCCTTGAGGCTAAAAGCTAGAATTATACACCATGCGTTAATAAAACCATAACTCCACGAACCGGGAGTTATGAACTTGTTTATGAACATAACTTCAAAGCCTTATACGCCATCTTCAGAAATATCAAAGTTAATTGGCTACGATTAATTTTTCATGAATTCTTAAGCTTCAACAATTGTCGAATGAATGTCATCTACTATGGTGAGTATATTGTGCGCTTGCTAAATGAATGTGAGATTCCAGAACCTGACTCACCGGTTTTTACCGTCGGTTACTTATATTCTCGCACTTTAGCATTAATGAAGCTACCGGTTGCTCGACCTCCTCCTATCATTACTTTTGAAGAATGGACTCGACTACAATTATCTCAAGATCAACCACAACAACAAGAAGGCAAAACATCTCGCCATCCAACTCGCCAAAGATCAACTAGTCGTCAACAGGATGAAATTTTGATTCCTAATCCGGGCCTTGCTCCACATGAGTCTATTCCCATGATATGCCGTAAGCAACCAATTCTTCAATCTCATATCACTAAAGTTGCCAAAGAGCTTGATAAGGTTAAAGGATTTTTTACAAATTTATGTCATGCTATCTAATGTTCATCCGCACTTCCATGGCTACCCTAGGTGATCTAGGCAAGCAACCCGTCTTCACTTGGTCTTCCTCTTCCGATGATCAAGCAAGTAGTAGCGACAATGGTGGAAATGGAGGCGATAGTGGTGGTCAAACATCGCATGGTGATAGGGGTAAGCATAGAATGGAGTAAGTTGTTACTTTGCTTATAAAAATATTAGTCTTTATTTCACAAACATTATGGCTTGTATCAAATAGCGACTCTTTTTGTATTATTTCAAGACTTTTGTTTGAGATATTGTAATGTGTGAATGTTCGTTTCCTTCATAATATCTATCTACACATCATACTTTTATATTTTTTTATTCCTTTTTGTCGATGACAAAGGGGAAGAAATATTATTACTAACATTAAGAATGCATGATATAGAGCGTCAAAGATCCAGGGGGAGTAAGTATTTAAATTACATATACAGTCAAAGTCTATATCTATTTACAGGTTGTCATCAATCAAAAAAGGGGGAGAATGTTGAGACTTGGTTTTGATTCATGACGCAAAGCTATCACTATAAAATGCATATTTGACGACTACCATGACAAAAAGAGAATTTATACTACATGGAGACAAGACATCAAAATCGGTGCATCAATTATATTATCTTGTTTTTGTGTCTTAGGTCAATTTTGTTAAAATCTCTCCTCGTTTAACGTATATATTAGCTTATATGTAATCTTAATGATTTATACATATAATCATAGAATATATATATATATATATAATCAAAGTTTTTCTTTAAAATCATATATAATATATATATTTAAAACCTATGAAAACTGTGCAAATTGCACAGAAATCACCAGGTCAGTCGACTGACCTGGTAGGGCAGTTGACTGACCTGTAAATTTCTATGCAACATGCACATGTGCATAAATAAACAAATAATACATTTGAATATCCAGTCGACTGACCCAGAGGCTCAATTGACTGAATTTCTACAACAACTATTTTTCAAAAAACACGACTATTTGTGAAGAGTTACGAACCTCTACGAAAAGATTTGGACGCAACACTTCAATCAAAACTCTTCATCAACAGTCGCTGCTTTTTAATATCTATAAATACATACTCTAACTTGATTCCAAACTACCGAATTTTCTTATCTTTCTTATCTAACTCTCTTGAATCTACTTGTAATTATATTTTCAAATATTCTACATTAAAGCAATATTATACCTTTCTATTCTTCATAAACTTCAAATGTATATATTTATACTGGAGGAGAAGATTATGGGAAAGGCGTACTACAAGTGTCAAATCCGTGTTATTAGAACACACAAAGTCAAAACAATCTTTTGTATTTGATGAAGTCCTGTTCTGCTTCTCAGGCGTGTGAAGTCCTCTTCGGCTACTAAGGCGAAATTCTGTTCTACTGCTTAGGTCCTTTTTCAGCTGCTCAAGGGTTGTATAGATCTGTTCCTCCGGGTTAAGTGAGGGTTATTGTTTTAGTGAAATTCCAGAAGGAGTTTGGGACTGGACGTATGACGGAGCTCCAAACCAGTATAATAATCTCTGGTGCTATTTTTATTATACTGCTTTTATATTCCGCACTATTTACATATAACTATCATCACTATACTCTGTATTACCCCGTGTATCCATATTACACGATCCATAGCTACTTTCAGCAGCGTGACCGAATGATGGTTCCTAAGGGGCTTGAGCATAGGATGCTCATCAAGGTGGAGATATGGTTAAGCAGCCACTCCCTTTTGCTTATGAAAACTCGTAGTAGCAGCTTGACACCACTGTGAAAAGTACTCGGTATAACTCCAAAGGTGACTTGAGCAATGCTCGCTAGGGTGGAGATTTTTAGGTGTGGATCACATTGTAAATGGAAAGGATGCATGGATTGAACGTGTTAAAAGTCCTACATCGTAGGATATTCAAAATAATTGTGTTATATATATGGGATTGGTGGCACGTAGCATTGGGGATTACTTTTGTTACAATGTGTTGCCAAGACCAGATTATATGCCCGATGAGAGGCGATGAAGGGATGTTTAATCGGGAAGCCGACATGGGAGACTTTGACCATTGATGGCACTAGACATGGTGAAGTGAATGCGTTTGGAATGCGGGTATGCCGAAACTCAACAAGATCTTGGATATTGTTTATTAAGTAAAAATAACAACGATATGCTAACTCGATCTCATTTGAATTTTTCATGGGATATTATCATCAATATAACATGCATGAATCAATAATATAATTTGTGATGTACATAAAACATTGTTTACGTGGCCTCGACTTATCTACAAACATATATGATTAACAATTAGTAACCTAAATGATGTCCCAGTGGTTTATCACCCCATCAATTTTGACTTAAAGAGGTGCAATGTTTCGTTCTTTACACTTCCCACGTTTGGATTATTTTGATAACTTGTTTGATTCCTGTGTTTGAAACATAGCTGGATACAGTACAAGTTACTTTAAATTATCTAGAGCACTATGAATAGTTAGAGAAATTGAATTTATAATCAAACATTTATTTTTATCCTTTGAAATTTTTAGCAGTGAAAATGCTGCAATGTTGTTATTTTCAAAGAATTAAAAGTTGTTTTTTCTTATGTTTTAGACCAAAATTTTACCATTTGGAGGATCATACCTTTTACAAAGTAAGCACAATAATAGATAATAACAGAATTAGACTTGCAACAATATGTAATGCTCATAGACCATGTCAAATTATTTAGCATAAAGGACTACTATAATTGGTATAAGAGACATTATACTATAATTTGGTTTTGGGTGATAAAGTTATTGATACCAGGTATAAATTAATAAATATATTGAAATCAGGTGTACTAGATTTCCAAAGAAATTAATATTCACAAACACTATGTTGATTTTAGTTTACTACAAGATTCTACCTACTTATTTCTTAACATAAGCATTTTAAACTAAATAAAATACATCAAACTTATAAATTAGTCTATATCAGAAATCAAATCCATTATATATTTTTTGATTGCGGTATAGGGGCCTATGCCTCCTTAATAGGCTTGAGTAGCTTAATTCTAGCATTCTTTGGGTAATTGATTCCTCTACAATTAGTGCTGTAAGCATTTCGAAACTACATAAAAATAATTACCATATATTCTTGATTTCTTAAGGAAAGGTATTGTTATTATTATGAAAATAGTAACGGTTTGTGGAAGCTTTTATCAACGGATCTTTGTCTCCCAAATCACAAAGAGATAACTTGGATTGAAAACAAAACGGAATTGAAATCAAAACGCAATAACACAAAATATTCCATCCAACCACCCACTTTATTGATTCACCAAAATTTTCTTTACAATTAATATAACAAAGCTAAAGTAAACAAAATACCATTGAATCAATAACCAAATTGAAAAAGGGAGCAAATATCTATATGGCTAAAATTATTAGAGAAAAAGAACAAAGATGAAGAAGAGAAAATTAGCAAATAAATTTTTCACCACACTTTTACCCTTACTTCTAGTCTCTATTTATATAATCAATTACTTAATGCCCAAGTTAACATTAGATGAAAAAAAATAATTTGATTAGCCAACTAGAGAGAGAAATAAACATATTCAGATATGCCTATTAATTAGAGGAAACAAAATCTTCTCTTTCTTTCTTTTGCATATTTATTTCCCTCTATTTTTGATTTTGTATCACCGAAATTTAACACTCCACCTTGATGCAAAATCACATATCTCCAACATATCAAGCATGCCATATCTAGATCTATCACAAATCCCCATATCTCAACCACACTAAATTATAAATCTTAACCACCGTTTGTAAGTGATGCATCTTTCACATGAGGTGCACCACACAAATCCGGTCTCAAAAAAATTTGTAATACAACAAAGATCTCCGTCTTGTCTCTGTGGATTTTACAATTTGACACCCATCTATCACTCGATCTGAGTTCATTACCTGATGACTATCGATCCCTTGAGCATCATCAACATGAAGACCCCTGTCTAAAATATGATCCTCAATGCTAGAATCATACGCAGTGACCGCATTAACCTCTCCAGCTTGCAGTGGACAAGGTCCTTCAACCGTCACTCGCTTACCATTGTCGATTACAGAACCAACCAAGCTATAAAGGTTTCCTTCTTCCAATACTCCTCTCATCCTTACACGATCACCTTTCTTCACTCTCAAAACTCCACCTTCAGTCTCATAAGTGCAACCACGGCGATCCAACTGACCGAGAGAAATAAGATTATGCGGATAAGTGGGTACATGTCTCACTTCAGAGACTTCTCTAACCACACCCTCATGCATACCAAATCGGATAGATCCAATACCATAGGTAGCTCTTCTCCATTAGTTGTCCTAATCATGACGACACTCTTCTCATAAGAAGAAAAAAAATTCACATCTCTACAAATGTGAAAACTGGCTTCCGAATCCATCTTCCAAGGCTTATTTTCACTAAAGAGGACATCACAAGAAGCATCACTATCGGTACCTTCAGCAAAACCTGTATGTGCATCACTATTAGTATCACCATGCGTAGCCTTTTTCAAATCTCTTTTATAAGCATAACACTTGTTGCATATATGATCTTTCTTATTAAAATAATGACAAGTGATAACACCTTTACCATTAACGTCCTTCTTCTTCCAAATTGTATCTTTCTTCGAGTCGCTTGCCACCATAGCCTCACTTTGACTTGATTTCATACCTGACCCTTTTCTTCTAAGCTCCTCATTCAAAAGACTTCTTCGAACAGTTTCCAGAGAGATAGTTCCATTAGCATTGGAATTACTCAATGAAACAACCAAAGTTTCCCAACTTTCTGTAAGCGGACTCATTAATAAAAGAGCCCATAACTCATCATCAAAATTGACCTTCATATTTTCGAATTGATTTATTGCATCTTGAAATTCATTCAAATGCTCTGCAACAGACTTCTCTTCATCTAATCTCGGTTGTACCAACTTTCAAACCAGAAAAGCCTTGCTAGTAGCACTTATTGACTCATACAAAGATATCAACTTGTCCCACAAAGCCTTCACGAATTCACTACTAGCCACATGATGGAAAAATGAATCATCAAGATACTAACGAATCAAAGTAATTGCTTTCTTATCCATCTTCTTCCATTTTCCCTCATTTACATCAGAGGGGTTGTAACAACCCATTTTTTTAGGGATACTAAATTGGGAATCAATTCATAAATCGATAATTAATCTGTTAAAAATAACAAACAATTTAACATTTATGTAAAAATAATAATAATAAATAAATAAATAATAAAAAATAAAAGGAAATAAAAATATTATGGTGGATAAGAGGAAAATGAATGATCGTTGACTTATTTTGTTATGTATATTGAAAATAATGAATAGTATCTTCCATTTCAGTAAGGAAACTTATTTAATGAACTAATTTTTAGAAAAAAAAGAAGAGAGAGAAGTTGTTGTTACTTAAGGAAAAAAAGTAGAGGAGTTGTTACTTAAAAAGTTTAAAAGAAAAAAATAAAGTGAGGAGATCGGATTTGTTTGATTATGTTCAGCATGATAGGGGGTTCTCGCTTTGTGAACAGTGACGAAGCTTAGACTCTTGCCCTTACATGTCCCTAGTGTGAAAGGGTTGGTTGATAGTCGAGAGGCTTGCCGTAAAAGCAGGTCCGAGGTACCACATGTTGTCACCTCCATGTTGAAAAGTAGGTGTGCCCCCATGTTGAAAAGCAGAAGGGTAGCGGGATGGTTGAAAAGCCTACCGGGGCGGGTTCGAAAAAACCCGTTTGTTACATTTGGTATACAGCTGCAGCTAGCAGCAGGAGCGCGGTGCAGCCCTACGCTGGACTGCAGGGCTGCACTGTTCTCCGCTTGAAAAAAATAATAATAAAAAAGTTAACTAAAAAGAATAAAATTTTAAAATGTTAATTTATATTATTTTGGTTAAAAAAAGAGAAATATTATATTATCGATCAATACGTGGTTGAAAATAAATAGAAAATTTCATTTTGAATTTTGATTACGTTTTTTCATACTAAAACTTGAGATATTTAGTTTTTTTCTTTAAATTAATTTTTTTATCTAACTTAACAGATTTTTTGATAATCTTAATCCAATAAATTAGGTTTTTGGGTTTCGTCTTGATACATAAGTATTATGGGGTACTTGTGTATAAATGCGAAACGGAGATTTAGTTATTTTATTTTATACACATAATTGTTTTTGCTAAATTTTATTTGCTTTTTGAAGATTATACTGGGTTTATCAAAGGTTTATTTAGAAGATGTTGTCGTCGTTGATTTTTTTGAAAGTGTTTTGAAATTACAAACACTTTGATTTTTGGGTCGGGATAGATTGGACTCTGTTGTACCAATGGGCCAAAACTCCATCTTGGCCGGCCTGATTCAGGATCGCTACCTGAATCGGTGGTATATCACATGCCCTTTTACCACCAAAGGTCAACGGTCTGCTACACAGGGCTAATCTTATTTTGATCGGGATCTCCGATCGGCGGGTCACGGACTATGATGGATGGAGGCGTGGGGGTCCCATGTGTAGATCCGTGAACGGGTAGCATACGGCCTTTGCCTTAGACCGTCTTGGTTATCCTAGGTTGATCGCCAGGTGTATTATGGCGTTATGAGTAGGTTACGGTGTTGATGTCTCCGCGCGCGTTCAAGCTCTACCACTGTGATTTTACAATACTAGCGTCTGTTCATTTGGTAAATTTTATGAGTCATGTTATATTTATTCCATAATTCCCATAATGCAATTTTATCTACTTTATGATTTTTAGGAAGTATTAAAGTTGATTTTGAAAACCCAGTATCTTTGGAGAATGTGTGTATGAACTTATTCATTGTGTTACATATGATGATTGGGTTGGTATCGTATTGGATTACATACGATTCGTTTGACCTAAAACCATTGTTTGATTAAAGGAATTGTTTATGAAACCAAATTTGCATGTTATTTCTCACATACATATATGCCTCATGTTGGTTTATACAAGCGGCGCTTTCTTTTCCTTTTGTTGATTGAGACAATTATTGTTCATAGACCTTACTTCACTCACACTAGAAATAGTCTGACCCGTGTGATTTGTTTTATAATCCTCGGGTCAGTCTGAGGATTATGGTTGCATGTTAGGTTGCATGAACTGTAGCGGCACTCATATTATTTTCCACGTTTTGGGGTTTTGGACTTTACAACTTGGACTTAGGAGTAGTTAATATATGTAATATGGTATGTTGTTATTATGTATTTTGGAAGCCATATGTACTATGGACTATGTATTGTGGACATTACTATTATGATATGTATTATGCATTATGTTGTTTTTGTGATGAACTGTACATTCTATTATATTCTACACCATGTAACCTGGAAATTTTTTATCTTGTACCATTGCTTTGAGCCAACACTGCGCACGAATGGTAAGTAGAAGAAGAAAAAATCGAAAAATTTCTCATGCCAGTGTTAGTTCAAGGGAATGAGTACAACATTTAGCCCTATCGAGTCCCATTCTTCGTGCTTTTCGACAGTAATACTTAGTATTGCTCTTGGTTGGCATGGGTATAGGGGCCGGGCATTACAAGGGTTCTTTTTATCTCCATCAATCGGATCATAAAGATCATTGAGGTAAGAATATCATCCATCTTAGGCTTCCAAATACCCCAATATTTCCCATCCAAGGTAGCCATATTTGAAAACAAACCATATCCGACATTAATAATTTTTCAAACCAAAATTACTCTAGGCTTTGCGATGATCTATGCTTTGATACAAAACTATTATGAAAATAGTAGTTATTTGCAGAAGCTTTTATCAACGGACCTTTGTCACCCAAATCATAAAGAGATAACTTGGAATGAAAACAGGACGGAATTGAAATCAAAACACAATAACACAAAATATTCCACCCAATCACCCACTTTATTGATTCACCAAAATTTTGTTTACAATTAATAGAACAAAGCTAAAGTAAACAAAATACCATTGAATCAATAACGAAATTGAAAAAGGGAGCAAATATGTATATGGCTAAAATTGTTGAAGAAAAAGAACAAAGACGAAGAAGAGAAAATTAGCAAATAGATTTTTCACCACACTTTTACCCTTTCTTCTAGTCTCTATTTATATAATCAATTACTTAATGCCCAAGTTAACAGTAGATGGAGAAAAATAATTTGATTAGCCAATTAGAGAGAGAAATAAACATACTCAAATATGCCTATTAATTAGAGGAAACAAAATCTTCTCTTTCTTTCTTTCTTTTGCATATTTATTTCCCTCTATTTGTGCTTTTGTATCACCGAAATTTAATAGTTATTGGCATCCAAAATTTGGATATGAGGGAATTTCGACGAGGGCTGCCAAAATTAAGGTTGAAATATGTTAGGGCATGTGGAATTTAAGTTTGAAATTTGATGAGGGTGCACTGAGCATAGTGTAAAAAATTATGTTCGGCAGTTGTATACCAAATATAAATTTTTTATCCCCTCTCATATCAACTTTTAGAGTGGCAATAATGAATAAGTTTTCATGTTATCACTTAGAGATTGTTTATAGGAAATAAACAAGTTAAGATTCACATATCAAACTAGCACGAAAAATGACCTCAATAATTGAATTATGAACCCTATTATTGATTTTGAATCAGTTCTGATTCATATATATATATATATATATATATATATATATATATATATCTGTGTGTGTACACACACGCACATTCACATATCTAACATGTTTTCAATTATTCATGTTATGGCACCAAAAATTATGAGTTTTTTCTTTTTCTAAGAAGACGATTAAAGTGCATGTAAGCCATGACTTAACCCAATTCAGTGAATGTATTTCAGATTTTAAACCTAAGTATTAAAAGACTGTAGGAGTTGAACGTCTCTTATGTGAAATGTTATAGAAAAAGAGGGATGTCTATTAGTATCCAAATATTTATGCAAATTCTATACAAAATAAAGTTGGAAACATTGACCTTTTAGATGTGTGCATTTAATGAATATTCTTTACAAGAATACAAATTCTTTCAAGACAACTATATTAAAGACATAAATTGAGAGGTATATGTCAATTTATTGCATGACTCAATTATATTGGTAAAGAAGTATAGTTACATAGTTTTGGAAGCATAAATGTTTTAACATTTTGAAAACTGTTAAAACTATATACTACGCAATTTCAAACAATGGCCTTTTCATTTGCAAGTATTTCTTTCAAACAGAAAAAAATTCAATGTAAGATATACTTGCTGGTTTTGTGCTTCTATTTAGTTACACTTTATTTGCGTATGCTATAAACTAAGCCTTTAATAATCAAGGGTGGTGTCAAGTACACCACATTTACCGTTCTATTTTATCTCGGGATTTGATAACTAATTTACTATCGACCATCCTATAAATTCGATCGATTGCAGTTTAATTTATTTTTATCCAAAAAACAATGACCTTTATTTTGATAATAAAAAAGTTGTTTTATAATATTTTTTATGATACTAATTTTAGTATAAGAAACAACAATTATAATATCTATTAGGACTTTTCTTCTTTGTCCCAAGCATATATAGTTTATAAACTCTCGCAAATTCAATTGGCAGTGTATCACTGATTATAGTTGTGTAAAATGGGGTCCGTAACATGGTGCATTTAGCACCACTCAAGTATGATGGAAGCTTCGAATGTTTAGCAGATTAGTGTTAACATACCAAATATAGGTTCATTCAAATTTATGTATTTGCATATTATATCTCAACTTATGGCTCTTACCTTAGATTATATAATTTAGATAGTAGTGATTAATTAAGGCATTTGTTCTCTTTCCCAACAAGCTATTCTCTAACATTTCATGTACAGGCTATTCTTTAACTAATTTTACTTGCCCTAGCATTTCCACCTTTACTCAAATCCTCTTATGATTTTGGTTAATTTACACTATTATCTTCTTATTTTTTAAAAGAGGTCTATGCCAAAGTGATAATGTTAATATGAAAGAAAAATGCATAATGAAATGTTTCTTTGCTTGGGCCGCGATGAAGCATTCACAATTTGGTTTTGGTTTACCATCTTCAAAAAAATTTGTTTGATGGTATGCTTACTAAAATTGTTTGAATCTTTATTATTTGATCATGTTTTGTACGAACTTTGGATAGTTTGAGAGTATTTAATTTATAGTATTGAGGCACTACAACATGTAAAGAGTTCTCTAAGCTAAACTAAACATAAGTAAGAAATAACATTTATTATTTATCAAAGATTGCTTCAAAACTGTCTGCTAACAAATAGTCCGTGCATAGTTTTTGGCATATTTTAATGGAAGGAATGCAGTTGGGCATGATTGACCCTAATTAAGAAATGACATATCTAATCATATTTGATTAAAATAAAAAAACCTCATACTAATAGATTAAAAGTAAACCATTATGTGTCAAGAAACCTTTTCGTATGACTTTATGATTAACCAGCTATGTCCATTTTAACATTAAAGATTTTTAGGCAATTGACTTAAATTTTATGCCATACGATCTAGTTGGTTATTTATATGGAGATCTAAATACTGTATTATATGATATCAAATTTAATGTGAATACACAATTAGAAAATGTGTAAATCAAACTTGCATACGGAAATGAGTAAATAAACTTTATTCTAATTTCCATATTAGTGAAACTAAACATGCCAGAAGCATAAGTTTAATACTTCGCTTAACATATCTAGGTATTAACTTCAGAATAAAAATATTCTCATTTTTTTATTTACTGGCTATTTATTTGCATCATATTTTTCCCTCATGGCTAATAATAGTACCAACCTTTGAAAATCAACTTTGCAACAGCTAATATATGTTAGTAATAATATTAATTTAACCATCAAGACAAGAATTAATTCAAGATAAATAATTTTTCGCTCTACATGTTTAAGTGACATTCTGTATAATGTGAAATTAATAAATTGATTCACCATTAACTAGGGACCATTAGTTAGTTTTATGCACTTTCATTGAGGTGATCGTTCTTATATAATTGGTTATCAACTTTGTCTATAAGTCCTTATAAGTAGATGTTCAACAAGTTTTCTTTAGTTCAATAGAGTGGACCGAATCTTTACTCTCCAAGTTTTGTTTCTAAAGTTAAATATATCTACATGAAAGATGATTTTGAACTTAATGTAAAAGAATGTTAAATGAAGATTAATTTGTTATGTTGTAGATAATTTGGTTTTGTATTATTTAGATTTAGAGTCTTTGATTCTTTTTTTTGAAAAAATAAAGGCCCAAGCCTAGTTAAAAAATACAGCAAGATATCAGGTAAGACAACATAACCCGAAACGCCAAACCAACCCTATACGAACTCGAAACCCTAGCGAATTTGGGCATAACGCGCCCCCATTTACAAAACACAAAAAACACAAAAATGGCGACAGCCATAAGCGAAATTTGGAAATATCTTATAGATCGACGTGCTTAAGCCCTAGGCACGGCCTAAGGAGGCTTCTAGTTCATCATAGCTGGTCTTTGAGCCTTTCGAAGCTTCGATGTGAGGTGAAAATCCTTCGTTAAATTGGTATTTGCTTCAGCTTCCTCAAGCGGCTTGCTAATAATGGCTGGGTTAACAAAGTTGATCATCCAGCTGCTTTCTCCTCTCCCCCAATTAGATAAGTGAAATAATTGATTATTGATTCTACTACGATAATGATTGTGGCCTAATTTTTGCTCTTTGATAGCCAAATGAAGCTTTCTGTCATGCTCTTGAAGGCTGCAGTTCATACAGTATCCTTCAGAACTGTCAGGTAAGCACAAAGAACAATATTGATAAAGTATGCTTCATAGATTCATTTGATTGCTGCTCATTTGTTGTCAAATAAAGGAATTCTTGAATGAGATCATCAATCAGGTCTAAAATATTATATATCATAGCAACCATATGGTGAACCCTAAATATAAATAGACGTTTTTCTTTTTGTTTCAATAACTAATCAGATATAAACTATATTGTATATTGCTTAGTATTATAGTGCGAAATCTGTCAAAATAAAAGCAGCAACTAGTTTCTTCTTACAGGCTAAGTCACAGCTGATGCTAAGGATTCCCATTTGGGGTAACGGTGATCTATCTGTTTCTAAATTACCATCATTTTGGAAACGCATTCAAACAACTAATGGTTATGGAAGAAACATTGCTACCATAATCATAAAACACAATAGGGTAGTTTTATGGCTAATGGAACTACAACTAAAGTTGGTTGGTGGATTGCTAATTTATTATTCATATATCTGTACATGGTCAAGAGGTATATAATAATTCTCATTTGTAATTAACCATAATTAGGACATGCTAAATTTCTAGTATTTAAATAAATTTATTTGCTTCTATGGCCCTTTGTAGACTAAAGATTAAGTGTATGTGCAAAAATTGTTGCATGATAACGAATTTCGATGAAGGAAACTAAGGGCTAAAATGTGGAATTGCTATGTAAAGGAGCACAACACTATTATATTGAACTCGGCATAGAACTTGATCTGAATCAAATCTTTTTAATTTGAAATTGTTTTTTGGTATGAATTTATGTAATAAAAAAATAAGTCAGTAGTCGAGAATATTTTTATAATAGATATGTCAAATAAAAATCTACCTGAAGATTTCACACAACTCTATTTATCCTTAAGAGATACTACATTCAACTATTTCATTTATAGTTTTTATAGATCCGCTGATATGGTAATTATGTTTGACTACTTCATTTTCAACTTCCTTTATTTTTGGTGGGTACAAAATATTATGCATGCATTTGTAATTTGTATGATATTATTTTTATTTCACTATAATAGTTTTAATGGATTTAATGTAAATTCATTATGATACGTGATTCATTTCAAAATTATAAAATACGAAGAGCAAGTCATGTGCATACGAGTGTCTAATGAGCTTTCATTGGCAGTTGTAATGTGTAAGGTTAATTGTTTACTTTATAATCCACAACCGTGTGCATAGCACGAGTTCACACTTGTTTATAGAAAAGTAAATAAAATTGTTAGGTAGTAATTGAATATGTTAAGGCAATATAATTATCATTAGAGTAAATTCTATAGCCTTAAATATGCAAATAGATATTAGTGGGCTTTGCCCAATATTAAAGTTTAGAGTAATTAATTTGATTTAGTGGGTTGGAACGTGAGATCGATACAGTTACACAACAGAAGTTTGTCCTTAACTCAAAGGCTACCGGTAGTTGTGTACAATTACTGTTGATGTGGGACATCTCCAACCTTATGACCTATGGGAAAGGGATTTACATTACAGATAGGTCAGTGGAAAGTATGCCCGAGGGTTTGTCTCAAATATAAAGTGTTAAATAACCCAGTACCTTTTGGGAAATGGGGTCTGCTTGCTATCTAATGAGAGGTAGTAAGTGTTGGACCTCTCTTCTAAGATTTTAATGACAACAATAATACAATCACATATGCAACATATATTTCATATATTTACACATATATAGAAGACATCACTCTGCCTACCAATATCATTGCTCGAAGATAGTCGTAATGAACGATGGTTCATACTATTGAAAGTAAGGTCATATATTTGTATAATAGTCATAGATTATTTTATACAATCCCCTTGAGTAATCATAGCACACACAAAAGCACATCGATAAACACATACCTAAATTTTAATTAAAACTCTCCAGATTTTACAAACAACACAGGCTCAGACGTCTCGCATATATGCTCAAATGTTTAGCGGAAATTTCAGGTTCTAAACTCGAAAAGGTCTCGGATGTCTGGGATATGATGCCCAATGTCTGATTCTATTGCAACTGCAAGATTTTGAAGGACCACTACTTTTCAAATTAAATGTTCATGTCTTCTCCTTGATAATTGTAAATCTTGATCAAAAGCTTCGTGAAGACATACTCTTTGAAATACAACTCTTTGTTATCTATAAATATATCAAAAGATTGAGATTGAGACATACTTACAATTACTATTACTCTCTAGTTCCTAAGTACTTAAACTCTATTGTGCGATTATTGATTCCATACTATCAATCAATTACAACCAAAATCTATATTTTGGTAAACTTACTTTCTACAAATCCAAAAACTTACACTCACAAACATTCAAGGGAGATTATACGAAGAATTGTATTAGCAGTCAATATACGTGTTGTATAAAACACAAGCTTGTCAAAGAAATACTTTTGTATAAGCCTATTCCTCCGGGCCAAGCGAGGATTGTTCGCTAGTGAAATATCGAAGGGGAGCTTCGGGACTGGACGTAGGACGGAAGGTCTGAACCACTATAAAACTCTAGTGTGCTTTCTTTTATTCTTTACTTTTATAATATTCTTTCTTGTTCCATTTAGTTTATATATTAGTATACATTCACATATTAATATACGAGTCATATTATATGATCCATTATACTTCCATTCTGTATTAGAGCAAGTTCATTTCATTTTATTGTAACACGTAATTAAAAACTTCTGAATATGGCAAGTACATTTCAAGAAGGTCAATCAACTGCTCAGCCTCCTCTAGTTACCAGGTCCAATTATGCTTACTGGCCAACATGTATATGAATTTTACGGAAGCTAATGGTTTAGAAAGTTGGCGAACTACTCAAACTAGATAGAAAGCACTTATGACTGACATAAGCACCTAGACTAATGTACAAAAGAACACAGGAACCAATAATGCTAAGGCCATGAATGTATTATTTCGTTCGCTTGTTAAAAGTGAGTTTTCACAAGTATGCTCTACACAACTGCATATGATATGTGGCGCACTTTACAAGTAACTCATAAGGCACAACTAAAGTCAAGCAAACAAAAACCTATATTTTGCAAAACCAATCCTCATCTTTTAAAATGAAAGTAAACGGATCGATTATTGGCATGTATGCTAGATTCCAAACTATTCAGTACGATCTCGTGGCGCTTGGGATCAAATTCACTGATTTTGATCTAGTCATACGAATTTTAAATTCTTTGACTAATGAATGAAAAAGAAAAGTTTTAGCCATCGAAGAGACTAACGATATCTTTCAACTCAAAGTTGAATAATTGATAGGAAATTTGATGTCGTATGAAGCTAACTTGTAGGCTTGAAAGGAGCAAAATCAAGAAAAGAAGAATATCGCCTTTCATGCAAATAAAGATAATTTTGACTTAGAAGAAGATGAAATTGTATGTATCACCAAGAACTACAACAAATTTAAGAAATTCAAGAAGATGTCAAAATTTAAAAATGGTAGCAATCCTAATTCATCAAACCAAACGTCAATCAAATGTAATGGATATGACTAATTCAGCCATATAAAGTAAGAGTGTCCACAACTCAATAATGATAAAAGGAAAAAGAACTTCCACAAATTCAAGAAAAGGTGAAGGGCCTTTTAAGTAACTTGGGATGACTCTGACTCGTCCTCTTCGTTGGATTGTGAGAGCGACTCATGACAAGTAAATGTCTGTTTTATGGCTAGCATAGATGAGGAACATCCTAAACAAATGTATGGTGAAATTTTGGAAATTAGCATAGAATTCGACGATAAGTGTAGATAATCTAAGAAACTAAATAAGGAATATATAGGAAAACTGAATAGAGCAGAGTTGGAAATTGGTTTATTAAAAGATGAAAAAACAATTTTAGAAGAGGAATTAGAAATAGCACAAAAGGAATGTAAAAGATTGTCTTCTCAAAATGCTACTTTATTACATGATTTATAAATAGCAATTTAGAGAATTATAAACTTGAAAAAAAAAGCTTGAATTAAACACAAGCTTAGATTCTACCAATGTTGAATTTTTTTTATCTTAAGAATAAATTAGATAAAATTACCAACATCGTTTCAAAATTTAATAAGGGAAAATAAAACTTAGAAAATTTTATTAAAATATCAAAATCATTAGGAAATCGAAACATATTAGGTTTTAATAGTAAGTAGAGGCTCAAGAACTATAGTACATTATATACTAAGTTCAAGAAGCCAAAATCTAAGACTAAGTTCAAAGCTTCAAACTTAAATACGGTTAAAATATGGATTCCAAAAACCAATAACAAGTTAATTAGGCAGAAACACATAGACGAATACTTGAAAAATGTTGTCTATAATGATAATTACATGTCGAAAGGTCCTAAACTTGCTTGGGTA
Organism: Allium cepa; assembly: GCA_030765085.1. Taxonomy (NCBI): domain Eukaryota; kingdom Viridiplantae; phylum Streptophyta; class Magnoliopsida; order Asparagales; family Amaryllidaceae; genus Allium; species Allium cepa. The sequence continues at coordinate 1,026,275,699 of CM060935.1, read as the reverse complement.
TGGCTACCTTCCCACACTAACACATAAGACCCTAATGTAGGAAGTGGGTACCAATTAAACTCTTACTACTTTGCAGGTACCCAAAAAATAAAGTTAAAAGCAAGGAGAAATAGATACTTAATAGAGGATGCTCCAAGCATGTGACAGGAAATGCACACATGTTGTCAAACATAACATATATCAACGGCGACACTGTGGCATTCAAAGATAGTTCAAAAGGATTCGTCATTGGCATTGGAGAAGTCATCAACATTGATATATCTACTTCTCCCATAATTACTAATGTTTTACTTGTGGAAAATTTAGAACACAATTTATTAAGTATAAGTCAATTATGTGATAAAGGATTTAAAATCGACTTTGGAAAAGATAAATGTGGCATACTTGATCAAAGTAAAAATTTAATATTTGAAGGATTAAGAAATTGAAATATCTATGTTTTAAATATTAATATTAAAAACAATAGTGATTTATGCTTAACCGCAAATCATAAAGACACATGGCTATGGCATAAATGTTTTTGCCATGTAAATTTGAAGTATATAAATAAGTTAGCAAAAAATGATTTAGTTAGAGGATTATCCAAAGCCAATTATATAATTTAAAATTTGACACATGCCAACTTGGAAAATTAAAGAAAAGTTCATTTAGGAAATTTCTACAAAAAAACCACTCCTCCTTCCAATAAATCGTCCTCATTAAATATTATAGCATCACCTACATATCACATTGGCTACTCTCCAAAGAGAAAGAAAGTCAACGAGCAATTAATCTTGAATCGTCGTCTATCAATACCAAAGTTGATGAAATTTATCACTATCAACAAGAAATGATGGAAGTTCAAAAAGAAATGTATTACAAGCAATGAAGAAAAGGAAGTCATCTTAACGTTCTCAAACGATGTATTCTGGCAATCTGTGAACATTCACCAACGAAGGATTGCTTACATAAAAAATCTCCTCGTTTAATAGAGACTCCTATATAAGCTCACAATTTTACTCCAAGAAACATGGGAGGCAGGACCATCAAACCAAGACTAGAATCACACTCTAGTTCGTCCAAATTGGTCTCCACTTAAGCCCTCAAACGAAAAACTAAAACTAACACAAACTTTTTGGATCAAACTGAGCATAAGAACTCGAAGTCATCAGAGGAGAAATTTTTTTTACAAACATACTTTGTCATCTATATATGAATATATATATAAATATGTAAAATGCATATGTATTTATTTGATAATAATAATAATAAATATCATTTATCATGTTTTAAATAAATGTATGAATTGCAAATTCAACATATACACTTCAAATTGAAAATATAGAAATAAATAGGGATCAGACGTCTGAGGTAAAATGCCAGACGTTTGGCAAACTACTCGAGAAAATTCTCAGAATACTACCAAACATCTGGTACCTAGCCTTACACGTCTGAGACAAATTTCGGCATGTTCATTCCTTCAGCACTATATTTTTTTTACATCCATCTCTTCACTTTTACCCGAATCGTTTCAATTATCAAAAACCCTTGCTTTCTCAAAAACTCTAATTCTTCAACAATGGTTCCCAAATCCAAAACCTCATTCAATAATAGATCAAGAGGGGACATTCTTCATCCTCTTGATCCACTACTATCATCTATTCGCACATCCAACAATGGCTTCGTAATAGTCCCAATGCTATGAAAAGATTTGAAGATTCAAAATTAAGAAACTTCATGCCATTCCTTTCTATCGGCTATCCAGATTTGAAAAGTATCGTCTTCAAGAACTCACAATTGCCTCCGAATATCGTATACTAATCAAATTTGCTGAGAATGGGGATAAATATCGATCCATTAGCCATGTTTCTTTTCAATGCTAACCCGTGTAGTACCGATATTTGGACACATGAAAATGAAGAAGGTTGGTTATGGACTAGTGAGTATACAAAAGTTTTGAAAATTAATGTAAGCATGATAGGTCGATTGCTTGATTGTTCTTCAACCGAAATTAATTTAGAGGATATTACAGATCATAGGAATTCACAACGTAATGAAATTACACATCAAATATGGTAGGATTTCCAATGGATCTGTACATCTTCATCCATAAGCTATATTATTGATTAGAATGATCATTAACACAATCATACCCCACTTAGGAAGCGATGAATAAATTTATGGGAATGATCATAAGGCCTTATATGCAATTTTTTGGTAGAACTCGGGTCAATTGGGAAAAATTTATTCATGATGGAATAAAAATTTTCTAAGTTCATTATCGACAAACTATTTTCTATATGCCATACATTATGTGCCTTTTGCAAGCTCTCTAGGTGCCTACCTATATATCTCATTTTAAAGAGATTTGGTTAAAGAATGTGGTACAAGATTTTTTTTCATATCATTATCATGCATGTCCTTGAAAGAGCACTTTCTCTTTCTCTTAATCAATGTATTGCCAAACAACAACAACAATAATAACAACAAGAGCACCTACATTCGGTGCCTCCACAACAAGCTCAAGTTACTCTTCCACAACCATTTTCTTCTTCTCACCATGATACAGTATACCATTTCGAATCGGAGATTTTTGAAGCCTGCACTGAAACAGATCCAAATGAGTCTATATGAGACTTAACACTTCAAAATCAATGAACAATCATAATGAATCAAAGGAAATTAGACTGGAATATGGTGGCTTGGAGAGATCTATTTCAACATGCATAACCAAGTTGGAGGAGACTATGGAAAAAGTTGTATCTACTTTGGGCAAGGTTATGAGGAAAATTCATGGTAGATCCTCTTCTAGATCTTCATCGTCTCCTTCCCCTACACCACCTCCATCACATACTCTTACCCTTCATCCTCATGTATCCTCTCATAGTGTTGGAACTTCCTATTAAGATAAAGGCAAAAGTATTGTGCATGAACAACTGGAAGAGGAAGAAGAAGAGGATATCATTCTGATCCACCACCAACTCACCAGACGCACTATGCATCTTTTTAGGGTATATCTATAAGTGAAGATGAGGAATATAATACTCCAACAAATTAATAGCCAGGAGATTATTAGTCCGGCCCTTTTGCCTACTTTGAGTATTACGAGAAGTATGGCACCTTCTCTTCTTACGACTACCAAGGATATCAGTAAATTCTTTTCTTCATTATCATATTCATGATTCTAATCTTGTTTTTTCCTAAGACTAATATTCTATTTTGTTAGTTTGTTTTTTGTTATGTTCATAAAACTATTGTCGTGAACTATTGTTTCCATCGATATGATATGTGATGTTTACTTTCTCTTTTTGTTACTTCTTAGCATAAACCATTTACATTAGTTTTTTGATAATGATGAAGTGGAGATATTATTCATGTGTTCATGTGCATATAGATGAGGGAGATAACATATTCATGGGGAGCAATTTTTCAAATATCATTATAAAAGATCGTATAGTTGTCACCGTCAAAATGGGGGTGAATGTTAGAACCTCTCTTCTAGGATTTTAATGACAACCATACAATCACATATGAAACATATATTTCATCTATTTACAGGTATATAGAAAACATCACTCTGCTCACCTATATTATAGCTTGATGATAGTCATATTGAATGATGGATCATACCATTGAAAGTAAGGTCATATATTTGTATAATAGTCATAGATTATTTTGTAAAATCTCCTTGAGTGATCATAGCACACACAAAAGCACATCGATGAACACTTACCTAAATTTTAATAAAACTCTTCAGTTTTACAAACAACACTGGCTCAGAATTTGGCATATAAACTCAGACGTTTAGTAGAAATTTCAAGTTCTAGACTCTGAAAGGTCTAAGATGTCTAGGACATAACACTAGACATCTGACGCTATTGCAACTACAAAATTTTGAACGGCCACTTCTTTTCAAATTAAACATTCACGTCTTCTCCTTGATAGTTACAACTGTTGATCAAATGAAAGCTCTTTGAGAGGAAATACTTTTTGAAATACGACTCTTTATTATCTATAAGTATATCGAAAGATTTAGATAGGACCTACTTACAATTACCATTACTCTCTATTTTCTATAAGTACTTAAACTCTCTTATGCTATTGTTGATTTCATACTCTTAATCAATTACAACCAAAATCTGTATTTTGGTAAACTTACTTTCTACAAACCCAAGAATTTACACTCACAAACAATCAAGGGAGATCATAAGAAAAACTATACTAGCAGTCAATATACGTCTTGTATAGAACACAAGCTTGTCAAAGAAATACTTTTGTATAAGCCTATTCCTCCGGACGAAGCAAGGATTGTTTATTAGTGAAATACCGAAGAGGAACTTCGAGACTGGACGTAGGATGGGATGTCCGAACCGGTATAAAACTTGGGTGTGATTGCTTTTATTCTTTACATTTATAATCCGCTTTATTGTTTCGTTTAGTATATATATTAGTGTACATTCACATATTAATATACATGTCATATTATACAATCCACCGCACTTTCAGTGAGTAAACAAAGTGGATATTTTCCTTGACTACTTAGATTAGTCTAAATGGGGATGTCAGCTGTGGAGGGTCAGTAGGCTAGGCCAGTAGTTCGTACCAATATTTAGTAATAGGTTTGGAATATAGGCATAGAAGCCCAGCGATCCTAAACAAGCGGTAGTAAAGACTTGGGTTATGCCCTAATAGATTTCGCTTCTTACTTGTGTAGAATCCGTATGAGATACGCATGGATTTCATGATAGAGATAGTTGAAAATTAGTTAGTGGAGGTGGGCTAGCTAACCCTTAGATAAGTCTTGAGTTGTGTTAGTAGTGGCAAGTAAATTATATATTATTAGTAAAGTTGCATACAGGAGTCATCGGTCTCTATAGCTAAGATCGATAAACTAGCGATGACGATCCACAAGGCCCGCTTCATAATTAAGAAGTATTAAGTGGCCGAGGTTTTAGGTAGAGAATGGTTAGAATGTATATATATACATATGTATATATATGTACAATATACCTTGGAGAAAGCTAGGATAGATATATCGTATGCATATATATTAAATTAAACGTGTTAGCCATTAATGGCAGACATAACATTTAAATGGAAATCAAATGGTGTAAATTTATGTTATGGATAAGGTATACAATTTCCAATACCAGAACATTGTTCTGACCCCCTCGTCATTACAACCCATAGGATAGATTTAGAGAAATAAGTCAATGGTGCAAGAAGGAATGATTAATGAAGAAATTTTCTTATTCATGCTCGGTACTGATAGGGCGATTGGATGTCTAAGTAATACAATTGATTCCAAGGTAGTGGCCTTAGTTAGTATTTTTATCCTATCATATTTTGCTATTCTGCTTTGAGTTTAGTTTGATCGACCTCTATATGCTTGTATTTATTACAGGTTACCAAAACCAACGATCCATACTCTAATGGGATTAGGTTTCGATTTTTATCGAAATCTAGGCCCATTAAGATATAGGTTGTTACAATTTCACTCACTTATTTCTATATCTATAGTGATACTGTGTTATGTGAAATGGTGATGGTGTGCTTGTGCATCTATAATAACTCATTCACTATAAAGTAACATCCCCTATTCTTATCCTAATTTTGAATTATATAGGATAAATTGATGGATATGGACATGATTGTATCATTATATGCATGAGTGAGAGTGTATACATCAAATTATAGAATATAATAGGAAGGAGATTAAGAAGGTAGCCTGTAATTGATCAAAGCAGGCTGGGAATTTTGTGATAGCAATTGCCTACCAGTCGATCGCTAACAGTGGTGGTCGACCCATGTGTGCGATCGACTGGCACATTTTGTTGGAGAATTAAAAAAATAATATATATATATAAATAAACTAAGTAAAATTATATAAAATATAAGTATACATTCCTTTATTATAAATAATTTTAGATGTGAAGGTTATTGAATTTCGATAATTATATAAAAACTAATTTAAGTGTATAATATAGAAGATAATAGTGAATAATATAAATTCTTGTTTCAAAAATTATCAAATGATTTTGTGATGCTTATTAAGTGATTTTAAACTAATATTATGAATTTATTAAAATTCCAGTAGTGTTTACATATCTGTTTGAATATCACCAAATATTATTTTAATTTAATAATGCATTTATGTTATAAAAATATTTCAATGCTTTAAAAACAATATGTAATATTTTTTTATATATATGTAATTACTTTAATCATCATCATGTATGTGTTTACATTTTGGTGTAACAAGAAACTTGAATAAATGGAGTTATAACACGGTCTGGATGTGACTTTTTATAATATATTAAGGTCTCCCACACCTCGGCTAAAGATTCGAGATAGCCCTCACCTAGAAAAGTTAAGTCTCGGCGCATGAGAACGTGGGCATTGAATTCTGCAATTAGCGCGTCGAACATGCTGTTGACCTCTTCCCTACCTTCTTCTTTAGCCGCCTCAAGACGGGAGTCGATCTTCACAAACGCTATCTTTTTGCCCTCTTCCAGGGTTCATTCTTTAGCGCCTTAACTTTATAAAGCTCATCCTCAAGTTTCACCTTTAGGAGTCGCGTAAACGATCTCGTCGCAATACCGTTGCGACTCTTCTTGGGCAGCGATTTTCTCCTCCTTCTCTTTGCGGAGTTGCTCCTCAAGTTCTTTGACTCGGAAGCTAAATGCATCCCTCTCTTTTTGCATCGAGTCTTTCTCCAAAGCTAAGGCCCCACAGTGTTGGGCCACCTCGTCGACTTCTTTTTTGTGGATTGATTCCAAACGAGTAACGGTTTCGACTTTATCTTTGGCGCTCTGCTGGGCGGCTTCAAGTTGAGATTTGTAAATTGCAAGCTCTTCGTCCTGAGCTTTGATAATGTCTTTGTCATGGATTGCAACACCGGAGCCTTTTCTTTCATTTAACCAAATGTTATTGTGAACTCCTCAAGCTTCAGGCGATCAATCTCATGCTGGCGCTCTATGGAGACTTCCGACACTTTCTCGGCAAGATGAACGAATGCATCATGTTGAATATAGACGTCGTTGGTGCAGGCGATAACGCTCTACTTGACATGTCCCAGAATGGGATGAATCGTCGGGAGAAATTCCAGGTCATCAAAGAAGTTTTTGGGAATTTAGCCTTGAGCTCGTTCAGTCTCTCCGATACTGTTGGATCTGTTGCGGGAACAGGAGGAGATGGCTTTGAAAGTTCAGTTCTCTTGTAAGAATCCCGGGACTGTCATGTGGTAGAAGAATAGGAGTGTTGATCGTGAGGGACATCTGATTGCGACCCTTTATGGTCGTGCTTATCTTTGTCTTGCCCCGAGTGAGAAGGGGGATTATGATGGTATTTGGGCTAATAATAAGATTTCTTCCGAGATGATGAATCTCGAAAGTGATAATCCCTATCACCATCGTCGTCCCTATCTCGGCGTCTTTCGAAACCCAAGTCCCGTCCTGATTAATGGGAAATCGATGAACCACGAAGGCGGTCATGTCCATGTGTGCGCCCCATGTCACCTGCACAGAGTTTAAGTAACGACTAGTTAGTTAAAAGCAAGGTGATGATGAAAAGTTCAAGTGCAAAGTGGAGTGCCTGTCTTTGTGTGTCCTAGTGTTTCCCTCCGACAGACTAGTTTCTTTACTAATAGGAGTTTGTTCTCCCTTGCTTTGGGCTTGAGCGTTGGAATCGCCTCTCGTGGGCGAGTATAACTTAAGGGCCTCGGGATCATCGAAACCATAGTTGAGCAGATCGTCAGGTATGGTAAGGTTCGACAGACCTTTTAGAGAACTTTCCAAGTGCTGCGGGGAAGCTTCTTTCTCCGTTGGAATAAGGGTAACTTTAGAAGATCCATCCATTTTCTCCTTCCTCAGCTTATACCCTAGTTTCTTCATCCTCTTCGAAGGGGAAGACGACGTTTCAATGTCATGAACATCAACTACTAGATCCCGGGGTGGATTAATAGTTTTGCCTTGTACTTCGGGCGTTTCGGTTTCATAATCTCCCCCTCTTCTAGTGTGTCAGGGGCGCTACGTGTCGAAGACTCGGCCTATTTTTTCCCTTTGCCAACGGTAGGCCTGGTATGGTAACGCCCTGAAGGAGGCATATCCAGCGACCTTCCGCCAACAGCCCAAACCTTGAAAGCGACTCATTTGAAAGGAGAGTTCTGATGTCCGGTTCTTCGACGGGAATCGCTCGAATAGCCTCGACGGCTTCAGAATATCCGGGTCCCCCAGGACGTGAGTTAATGCCCGAAAAGATGGAAAAGAGTTAGAAAAGGTACAGTTTCGACCAAGCATAAGTATCGGTCCAGAGAGAAGACTACTTCCTTACACCCATCTCCTCGCGAAACCAGGAGGGCAACGCACATAAAACCATTCCTGTTTGTACATGGCAATCTTGCTCCCTGCCCCAGTTAAGAGTTGACATTTGTTGTGCGGCTCGAGAAACATGAAAGAGGGGCTATCCCTCCGCTTTTTGATGCAATATATATATCTGATATCACCCGGGGTTGGAGCCTGGAAAGGACACACATGAAGAGGATGCAGGTGCCGTAGATGAATGCGAGGCTGTTCGGGTGCAGTTGCAATGGGGCAATGTCGATATACTGCAGCACGTCAAGAAACGAGTTGAACGGGGGCACATTACCAACCCAGCACATGAATTTATTACAATCTGTGTATCCGAATGGGGCAAGTGAGGATAATCGTTCCCCGATGGAACTAGCACGTCGTAAAAGGGTATTCCGTGGATAGAGCATATCCGATGGAGCGTACTTTCATTAATCTTCGAAGCCTGTGAATCGATTGGATTGTCCAAGAGTATTGCTGCCTCCAGAGCGTCGGGAGCCAAGTTATGAGCAGGGGAAGTTGATGGATTTAAAATTTCTACGACTTCTTGTCGGGAGGATGGCCCAGGTCTTTCTGAGATCGTAGCAGAGCTAGATTTCCTGGACATCTCTAATAAGGGTTGAATCTAGCAGAGCACCTGTTTGAACTATACTTGAAAAATAATCGACATTAGACTTAACAATATAAATATTCCCCCCGTGTGGTGTGTGAACTAGTGCGATCATTCAAATATTAAGTGCTAAGAAGTTAAAAGTTGCCGAGTTGGTGATATAAAGTTGAACTTCGAATTGTTGCCCCCGAAGACCGTCATCACTGACCAACTACGAAAGTCTGCCCTATGATGCTTTCAATTTTGGACTCGGACATTGGCACTATATGTTAAAGGCAATTATCCGTTTTTATCGATTTAAGTTCAGGTTTTTGATTATCGAAACTATGGAGTTTTCAGTTCAGATTAGTTCGATATGCGGGTTTGCTTAAGTCCTTGCCCTTATTTTTGTCATGTGATTAGGCATGGGGAATAAGTCAATTCGACAAGGGTTATGTTCGAGTTGGAATGGTTTCGAATGTTGTTATCTATTCATTAAAAAGTCAAGGCCGAGCGACACTTCAAATACATGGCCTAAATGTAAAGCCGCTCGGCCTAAATAACGTTCGGCCAAAGTGTCGTTCGGCCTAAGTGTTATTTGGCCTAAGTATCACACTTCCAACCCTTCCTCTTCGCCGTTCGGCACATGGCAAATCATGCCGAACCATGCTTGGGCTGAGCCATATCTCTCAGCATTTTTCCCTTAATATTATTTGTCCCTTTTCTCTCCATCTCTCCCGATCGGCATGGCTGAGTCTTTCGGCAAGTTATGCCGATCCATGTCGATCGGCATCCTATCCAATTCCTACTTCCTTCCTGTTTTTTCCACTCCACTGCTCGGCATGTGGTGAATTATGCCAAACGGAAGTGACTTCGAGCCCCAACACTCGGCACTCCGCCCTTAACAACGGTTTTTATCCTTTTCCTCCATCCATACCGAGCGACATGGCCGAGCCGTTCGGCAAGTCATACCGGGCCGTGTTGTTCGGCATTCTAGCCAATTCCTGCTCCTCCTCTAATCTTCCCTCCAATCTCATTCGGCATGAGAGAACCATACCGAACCACAGCACATCTTCCACCAACTCCCTCATATGCTTTCCTTTTACCACTTCTTCTTTCGTCCACGACATTTAGCCCTAGAACATGTCCTAATCGTAGTTCGATTCTTTCATCCACACAATATCTATTGGCCATGGTTCTACCAAAATTTACGAACTTGAGCCTCGTATTGAACCTTATAGTCAGGGGAAAGCATTTAAAAAGGGGGATTGATACCTAGTAAATGGATCGAAACTCGGTAGAATTATGGAGTTAAGGACGCGGTTTTAATTAATTCTGAGTGATTTAGGAAAGGAGTGAGGCAATGCATGATGCCACATGAGGGAAGGGTAGTTAAATTTTTGGAGTTTGTTAAAAAGTGAGTTTCGTGAGTACAGGATAGCGGAGGTGAAAGTGAAAAAGAGAAGAAGAAGGAAGATGCCGACCTTTATAGGAGAAGAGAGGAAGTCGAAGGGACAATGACCGGTAGAATCGGTCAAGACGACCTCGTTCGGCATCGGCAATGCCGTTCGGCATCCAAGGCGCTTGGCTTCGGCTATGCTGTTTGGCATTTGCATGTCGTTCGGCGTGCATCGCCTCACCTTGTATTCAAGAAAAGATACTATCGAGGAAACTAGGTCAAGGCTCGAAGCCAAGCATGGAGGACTCATGATTCAAAGCGCATCACGTTCGACCACATGATGCACTTTGGGGGGCAAGTGTTACCTGGAGGTTTGACCAGGAAACTAGGCACTCCGCATTTACACACCATTCGACGTTCTAAGCATTCGGCACAACTAGAGTGTTCGACATTCGAGAGACCGTTCGACTTTAAGAGCCGTTCGGTATTGTATATCGTTCGGCATTAAGGGCCGTTCGGTATCTTTGGATGTTCGACATTGAGGGTCGTTCGGCATGGCAGAGTCGTTCGGCATTCCACACTACTCGGCGTCCAAACCTCGTTCGGCACTCAACCGTGTTTGGCATAAAGCCAGTTCGGCATCCAGGGATGTTCGGCGTCCAGACCTCGTTCGTCACTCAACCCTGTTCCGCATAAAGCCCGTTCGGCATACAGGGATGTTCGAAGCCCAGACCTCGTTCGACACTCAACCCTGTTCGGCATAAAGCCCGTTCGGCATCCAGGGATGTTCGGCGTCCAGACCTCGTTCGGCACTCAACCCTGTTCAGCATAAAGCTCGTTCGGCATCCAGGGATGTTTGGCATCTAGACCTCATTCGGCATCTAAGGACGTTCGGCATCTAAGGGCGTTCGGCATATGTCTTTCAGTATTTATGGATCGGCACACAGGGGTTACTTGTTTTGTGCCGAGGAATCTTACTGCTAGGCCCATGTGACGACCCGGTATTTTAGCAGTATTATTTGAATACATATTTAATCTAATTTAAATAAAAAGTAAACTTATCATTTTAAAAGAAGTGTGACTGTTGGAAATAATTGCCATTTATGTGTATTTTGAAAAGGAATTTGATTTTTACCTTAAATTAAAGTCTCTTAATAATATTTATAATAATCTTGTATAATTAAATTAAAATAATTTGTCTTGTTAACATTTGGTATAAAAATATGTATAGGTAATAATGTTTAAAATAGAATCAAATTCTATCAATATAACATTTACGTATAAAATGTAAGTAAACCATATGAACATTGGTAGTCAAAATATAAAATACAAACAAGAGTTAAGTGAAACACTAAGTGCAAAATGAAATAAAAACAAGTATAACAAAATAACAAAACATATATTTAAATAAATATTTTCATATATGACAGGGTTTGCCCGCAAGTTCAAACTAGAAGTAACAAAGACAAACTATATACATGTGCTTAAAAACAATATATAAATGGACAAGCTTCTTAAATAAGACAAGGTAATATATGAAATATGCTTTCAAAAATCAAGTGTACAAACCTGGAAAATATATATAAGTATAGGCATGATGATATAACCAGGACAAAGGTAATTAATGTAGCACACATTCTTCATCTCAGCCAACAATTGAAAGAAAAAAAAATCTCTGGCTAAGTTTTTTAAAAAAAGATCTGATCAAATCTTAACAAGGAAGCTTAACCTGATAGCACCTTCCTTATTTTATCCTGTCATCTTCTATATATGTATGCATCTCCTATTTAATTTCTTTCAGAGACCATTTAGCAACCAGAGAATAAGAAGAAAAAAACAGTTGTTTTCATTTTTTTTGCAAAGTTTAAACTCAAGTTCAAAACATAAACAAACAAGAAAGGAAAGCATTCAAGGGCTGAATCAACTGCAGTTTTCTCAAATGTCAAAGTATTCTCTGTTCAAAGATTTTCAGGTGAGTAAACACACCATCTCGAAGATTAAATCTTGATAATTGTTTTATGGAAATTCTGTGCTTGCTACTTTTAGTAAATATGAAATTTTGTGTTGCTTAGTTGTTTACTGGAAGTTATACTCTGATATGTTCTTCAACCTTTCAAGCCATTGAGTAAAGGAATCAGAGAAAAACCTTAAATACTTCTTCATATTAATAATTTGAACTTAAGAATTTAAATTAAATAAGTTGTTTGAACCAATGACAGGGTTTGAGATTTTGTTTGAGGAGTTACAGAGTGTTATAGGTACTGAACATTCAAGTTTACAGGGAAGGGAATCAAGGGGAAAAAATTCGAATGTTTTAAATTTTGAATTTGATTTCATATCTTGATTAAGTATACAAAGGAAAGATTTTTAAAACAAGAACGATGATTTTTATGTGAATATAAATGGTTCAGTTCTTATATGAACTCAAAATGTAATTTCATCGATTTCTGTCGAATTAACAAATTTTAGCTGCTAAAATTTGTTGTATGGCTAGCTTGACGATCCACGAACATAAGAAAAATACTTGAGAAATTTTCGAATGCCAGAATTTTCGATTTGAATCGAGTTTAGGGTTTCATTGCAAGTTTGTGAGCATGTCAGAAACAAGATGAGTTCGCCGCCTACACATGTTCGAGTGTCATGAGGTTCTGAAGGGTGGAAGCCTGTCGTATTGGCGTGGTGTGGTTGAAGTTTTGGCACCTCTGGTGAAGTGAGAAGCGGTGGCGAGGCGATCATGTTGGTTGGTTTGATTTTTGCATTTCGGTCGAACTGTTGTTTTTCGATTCGAGATTTCTATAGGCAATTCGAACCTGGATTTTGATTGTGTGGGTGATTTGTCATGTGTCAGAGGCGGTTGTGTTCGCCGGAGCTAAGGGGTACTGCCGTGCACGTGCACGGCAATGATGACAGTGTCAGTGTCGTTGATAAGGTTTCGGTCTCGAGTTGTCCCTCGAGTTCGCTGGGTGGTCGCTTCGAGTTTGGGGAACGAGAGCGTGAGATAGTTACCTGGGTGATTAGCTTGTGCTTAAGTAAATTTATACTTACTGGAAATAAAGTAAAAGGGGGAGAAGAAGGAGAGGGTGAGAGGAAAACGAAAGTGACCCGAGTGAAATTGTTTGGTAACTCGAAGTGATACTCGAAGTTTAGAAGGGGAGATCTCGGGTTTTTCTTTAAGCTGCAGTATAAAACAAATAGATATACAAATATTAAAAAAAGGGAAAAGAAAAATGAAGTTAAGTAAATTTAGTTTTCTGCAATTTTTAAGCATTGAAAACTTAAGAGTGTTTGACAAGTTAAGTTAAAGCCTTAATACAAGTTAATTATTTTAGTTAAGGTTAAGATTAATTAACAATTAAGTTTGTGGTTAGTAATAAATTTATTTTCAAAGTTTAAAGAAGCATTCTTTGAAATGTAAATAATTATAAATTATTAATATAAATTAAAGTAATTACGAATAATTAAATTATAATTGTGTTTAGAGTTGGATTAATTAATAATTGATAGATAAAGTTGTATTTAACTACTTAAGATTAATTAACAAATGATTAGCAATTAAGTAATTTAATTGACTAATGATTAATTAACTGGTAACTGAGGAATACTTAATTAGTATTTAAGTTGTGTTACTCAATAATTAAGGTTTATTAATTAATGGTTAAAGAATAAATAATCTGCAATTAAGATTTAATAAATTGGGTTTAGGGTATTTAAGGGATGGATTATCCGATAAAAATTAATTTGTTAATTAATTAAAGGGTATCTCTTGATAATTAATTACATATAAATATTTGATGTGATTTAATGAAGTAATTCGTAATTTCAGGATGTAATAAATTAAAAGGGGTTATTTAATGGAAAGAAATAAAAAGGGGTAATTACTTAGTAAAAGTAACTAAGGATGAATCACTTGGAGTAATTAATCAAAAGGGATTAATAATTCAGTGAGAGGTTAATTACTTAAGTAAGAAATTTCAGAGGGGTAATTACTGTTATAAGTAATTGGGCTTGATTAATAGATGCAATTAACTTAGGATAAACATCCATAGAATTAGGTTGAGTATAATCGCTTAATGGAAGTAATTATATAATGATGAAATTTTAATGTAATTAAGGAATAATTAATCAAGGAGGATTAACTAAGATGAATGATTATGGGATGGTGAATCAATTGGGTTTGTAATTAATTAATAAGCAGGACTTAAAGGTATTTGATTGAATTCAATTAGGGTTGATTGGATTTATTAGAGATGGCGCATTTTTCTTAGGTATGATTAAATAATAATTAAATGCTCTGAATGGATTAATATTGATACCCTTGATATGAATTGGTTCGTGATATACTGTGTTTGGGTGGGCAGCGAAAATGTGGTTATCTGTCAATGGTAAATTGCTGAGTAATAAAGGTGACATCTTTATTTAAATTTAAATTGCATTTCACTTGAATAACATATGTTATGATGCACTGAATTCGAAAAGACCGGAGTCGGGTATTAGTTAATACCGAAACCAATTCGATTCTTAGAAATTGATGTGCGAAATAAGTGAGGTCTATCTCAACTTATGAAGTAAAAATTGATATAAGTTACCCGGGTTTTATGTGAGTTGTATACTTTAGTATTTCATGTAGATGGGTTACTCATGCTGGTTTCCAGCCTGACCCGGGTGTTACTTTGATGTAATGCTCGGGTCAGACCGAGTATTACATATTTTCAGGTCGGTACGTTCTGGAGCTCAGGAGGCGACCTGGATGGCAGGAGTGTATAGGGTATTTCCGCTGTATTTATATTATTGTTAATCTGAGACTTGAAATTGTATATATTCAGTGACTGTATATATATGTGAAACTCTGATGTATATTAAATGTAATCGATAGATATATTCTTTTGTAAACTGTAATTATTTATTATATTTTATCCGCTGCGAATGTGAGATGTTTGGTGTTTTTGTTCTTCTTCTTCTATCTCTTTCTTCTTTTTCATAACTATTTGGAATTTTCGGGAACGAAAATTTCGGGTCGTTACAGCCCACCAGAGAAGTCTAACCCATCTTCGTCTATAAATAGAGAGACGGAGACACAGTGAAAGGGACCTTTTTTCGAGAACACCGGGGAGACTGCCGCATTCAAGACTCATTCAAGACTTATCTTTTTTGCTTAGCAATTGTATTCAAGGCTTATCTGTTTACCTTTACTTTCTTCATTATTCTCTCTACACAATCTCTCTTAAGGGTGTTAGTGACCAATTCTGGTGCTAACAGAACCGTAAAATTAGAGTAATAAATTCATACAGTATACAACATCAAAAATAGTGTTATGTATCAAATAATAACTCATAAACTATCTCTAAATGGTAAGGCACCGGCAAGCTTCGTAGTGTTGTGCAGCGAAATAGCGAATGAGTAAATATAATTAAATGAGAGTATAGCCTCCCGCTTGCCATCTATCCAACTCTACATGCTCATTAAACCTGATATCCCTAATCTACTCATTTAAGAGTATCCAGAGTAATAGAAAGCAAAACATAAAATCCCAAGTCAGACAACAGTCTGGTGTGTGCGGTGATAAATCTCTAAATACCATTATGCCACTATAATAGGACAAATGGTATGAAGGATCATACCTAACATATCACTGCATCTATAGAGTCAGCATATATAAAAATATATGCTACTCTACATCATAGTCATCATGGGTGTACAGTACATCAAAGTACTAAGAGGTATCTAGATATCTACGTCAACTATATCAGCATCAGGTTACATCCCTAAGGTGATAAGTAATCCAAACAAACATAACATCCATCATTCATCCTCACATCTACTCAATTAGTGCGTTGGATATAAAGTCACTTGCCGGCACATACGGGTTAATGACTAGACTATCCACCACGATAGGCCGCATTCTGGTTCTTCAGTACTCAAATCGATGCCTCTCATCAGCCAGGAAATGGACTAACCATCACATCAGTCTAGGGTAAACTAACATCATATCTAGAATAAGGAGCCATCATGTTCCTTGTATACCCCCACCTCACGAGTAACCTACGAACCCTCAAGTGTCTACGATCCCTTTGCATACTTCATATGTAGAAGAGTACATCCTAGAACGGATCTCATGACTTTCATCACGAAGTCATAGAGGTTGGTAAGATTTTCTACTGTCATCATCACGTAAAATACCACCCTGTATCTCATAGCCATCATCTAATGGTTCCCTATATCCGACACATAGTCCTTAACTCTGCCTCTCAAAGTACAACTGTCCATTATCAAAGCCGTTTCTTCCCATCATGGAATCATTATCATTGAACCATGTGTCATCATGTGTCATCATTGTCGACCTCAAGCTCAAGTAATCACGTACCCAAACTCGAGTCAAACCTCATCACGTTAGAAAGTATATGTACGAAAACTTGAAGCAAGCACTTGAAGATCTGACGTCCAACTTCCCTATATGAATCAGCACCGATCCATGCTAATCTCAATCCCACACTTCACACATTGGCTAGAACACACATCCCCATGTCCCTCTATCGATCCTAAGCCATATAGATCAATCCCTATGGATCGCTACCGATCAATGTGACCGATCCTGTATTAGCCAAAACCTGCCACAACTCCTTTGCTCCATTTACCTCTGCTCTAAACAAGAATCTCGATCCCATGCTCAAAACCAAAACATGCTCCAACGATCCCTACTTTAGATTGTTTCTCTTTTCCTTCACGCGATCCATGCATATGTCCAAGCGATCCCTCCAACTTTTCATCCATGAACTCAAGCATATCCCCAAAGCATGTGGCGAATCATCCATATCGTTCGCTAGTCAAAGCAAGCGTCCTCGATCCATAAGCAAAAAAATCACCATCGATCCATACTTCAAACGGCCATCACACGAACTCCAAACGACTTGAAACTTGGAATGTAATTATTTGGCCTTCCTTATCACCTCATATCGATCACCCTAAATTTGGGAAAAAGTCGAGGATCGTCGTTGGTCCCTGAGCATCGATCCTTGGCACTTTCCTAAAACTAAGCCACCATTCGATCAGTGTTTTCAAACATTCAAGTAACAAAAAATCAAATAATCACCACAAACAACCTATACTAACAAGCATGCAACCAAATACATCAATATGAGTCCTAAATTTAAGGGAGGTATCGATAAGAATTACATAGTATCCCTAAATATCTCCCATCAATGGGGGCGTGACATCTTCACCTACACTAAATATAAATACTCTATTCATCTTAATTTATTATTATTTTTTACGAGTACTTTTTCACACTTGTTACGCTTCATTTTTTAACAAATTAGTTTTTTAATATGTATACTTTTGATTCCTTGTAAGGACAGAGTAATTTATATTATATCAATTTTTTAACAATGAACTCTTTCTTCAAAATAATTAATTTTAAAAAATAAAATATTAAAAGTATGAAAAAGTCATTCGTGACAAATAATTGAGGTAGAGAAAGTACTTTCTTCATCTTAATTTAATTGATCATTTACCAAAACTTTCTTATCTCATTATAACAATGTTTATTTTGCCAATTTTAATATCTTTACTTTATTTCTACATATTCTCACTACAAGAGAAACGGCTCCTTCCAACGGCGGGCGGCCGTTGGAGTCCGTTGGAAATGCCGTTGGTATACATTTCAACAGCTTCCGACGGCCTCCAACAGCATCAACGGGGTTATACCAACGGCTTCCAACAGCAAGTTTGCCAACGTTGCAAATCCTGTTGACCAAACTATCGTTGGAATTCCGTTGGAATGCGTTGGAATTTGGCCGTTGGTCGCCGTTGGAAACCGTTGGAAATCTGGGAATATTTTTTTTATAAAACCAGCAGTGCTTGCTTCCAGCCACACACAACCACAATTATATCAAAACAGCTCCATTTCGAGCATATATATATAACAACTATATCAAAATATATCCAAACATATATACATAACCAAATCATGCATATATTTCAACACAAACCAATATCCAAACATAACACAACATAACCAATATCACAAAATCCAAACCAACATCAACAAATCCAAACCAAGATCCACAACCAAACCATCAGAATGTGTCAAATCCAAATATACACAGAAACCATCAGAATGTATCAAATTCTCAACAATTCCAAAATATACATGCCAATAACAAAACATAACTAAATCACTCCGCACCAGAACCACTAGATGAAGGAGGCTGTCCATACCGTGTGATGAACTCCGCCATACGCCGGTTCATCTCCTCCGTCCTTGCTTCATGCAACAAATTGCGGTCCCGCATCCCGGCAAGCTCGGCTCGTAGCTGCGCAATCTCTTCAACCCTGAATTTTGAATAATTTAAATTGAGAATATTTACTTTATTTTAAATATTTGAATGATGTTTGGATTGAATTTTCAATATAAATTTGAATATAACGATTTAAATTATAGAATTTAATCTATTAAAGTTGAATAAAAATTTGAATCTTCAATTTTAAGCCGATTAAAAATATTTCAAAGACTTGTAAAATTCATATTGATAATATTGAAGATAATAGAAGCTTCAGAATTGAATTTGGAAGTGAATTGTTCAGTTTGAAATTTAATCGTTTGAATCGATATTTAAAAATAGCCGTCCGAGGCACAGTCTCGGAATTCGACGAAACTAGTTCCATTGGGTCCGTAATATTGAATTATTCTCGGATTTCAAATTTCGTATTTTTCGGAGTTAATATGTGAGCACATGATACCAATCTGTCACGACCCAAACTCGATGTCCAACAAACAACATCAAATTCGTTTCGCGGGAGCTTGCAACACCATTAAATGATAAATAACACAGCGGAAATAAAAAAAATGATATCACCGATATAACATGAATACAATATCCGATACATCAATTTAATAAAATGATAATCATCAACATCAGAGAATATACAACATAGAATACAGCGGAACATAATACAATATGAAATAAGTCTTCTCAGAATATAATACTGCAACTCTGATCCAAAAAGCTCCAAAGACAAAGCTCCAAAACTCCTATCTCGATCCACTATCAAGATTGCACCAAGCTAAACAAGTCTCGTCCATATCCAAAGAAAACTGAACTAGCTCCAGATAATCCACTGAATCTAATTATCTGAAAAATCAAACTATAGACTGCCCGTGTAGAAAATTTTGAGCACCCAGAGTTTAGGAAATAACAATAAACTCCGGGTCAGTCATAGGACTGGTGTGAGCAAACAAAAATAGTTTATCTTTAAAAACAAACAACGAAATATTTTAAAATCAATTCGCAATGCTTTTTAGAAATGAGACTACCATAAGGCCTCCCGCACACACACACAATGCAAACGCAGAATCGGAGGAGATTTCTCCTTATGATAGTCAAAGATGCTTGATACGCATTAAAAGAAACATATGATATTATTGCTATAAGTGCAAAGTGTAGTAAAAATCATTTCGAAAGTAAAGATATAAATCTTAGCCAGCATAGACATTTCGCACTTATGCCTACTATAGCTACCATGTTCAATAGCAGGTTACCGCCAAATTCCATGGCAGGTTATACAACTAAATCCGTACAAGGCACGTATTTGAAGAATGGATTTTCCAACAAATGGTATGGCCATTCCTTCTGGAAAAGGGTAGTATCATGGTATGGAGCCCAGATACTTACTCATGTTGAAACACTTATTTTCCAACAAGCTGGATGGCATGGCGTATTACTAGTTTATATAGTATTTCTTTTTCCGCTGCACTGTTTGTTGTTGTTGTTGTTGTACACTCTGATGATGATATGATGTAAAGTATAGAATGTAATAACTGATATAGTTCTTTGTTTAAAGATTATTCATTTATTATTATATGTTGTTCCGCTGCGAATTGTGAGATTCTGTTGTTGTTTTGTTTTGTTTCTTCTGTTCCGTTCTATTTTAAAATTCTATCTTTTCTATCTCTTTTATATTCTCTTTTCCTTCTATTTTAAAATTTTCTATCTTCTGTTTTCTCTCCTTTCATCTTCTACCTTCTTCTCTTCTTCTTTCTTTCTTCTTTTTAAAACCATAACATTTCGGGTTTCCGGCCTTCGATTTTTCGGCAGTCGATAAAGTGAGTATCGATGTTGAATTTTCGAAAGTCGAAAATTTCCGAGATCGTTACATTTGTAACGTCCCGAAAATTTTCGACTTTCGAAAATTCAACATCGATACTCACTTTATCGACTGCCGAGAAATCGAAGGCCGAAAACCCGAAATGTTATGGTTTTAAGAAAAAGAATTTAAGAAAAGAGAAGAGAAAAAGATAAGAAGGTAGAAGATAGAGAGAAAAGAACATAGAACAGAACAGGAAACAACAGAACAACATCAGAATCTCACAATTCGCAGCGGAACAACATATAATAATAAATGAATAATCTTTAAACAAAGAACTATATCAGTTATTACATTACATTTCATTTCATTACATCATATCATCAGAGTGTACAACAACAACAAACAAACAGTGCAGCGGAAAAAGAAATACTATATAAGTAATATGCCATGCCATCCATCTTGCCTCCAGCACATCCGGAATATCTTGATAAACCTAACTCTTGACTGCCCGTGTGGAAATTGGTGGGCACCCAGAGTTTAGGAAGGAAAACAATAAACTCCGAGTCAGTCATGTGACTGGTGTGAGAACTCAAAACAGTTTATTTACTTTAAAATCAAATATAGAGGAATATTTTTAAATTCATCGCAATGCTTTTAAAAATGAGACTACCATAAGGCCTCCCGCACACACACACAATGCAAACGCAGAATCGGAGGAGATTTCTCCTTATGATAGTCAAAGATGCTTGATACGTATTTAAAATAACATTTGATATTATTACTAGTGCATAGTGTAGAGGAAATATTTCGAAAGTAGAATATAAATCTTAGCCAACATACGACCATTATCGTATGCCTACTATAGCTACCATCCAAACAGTGTTGCGACACCATAAGTGAATAATAGGTTCTACAACTAATACCGTACAAGTCACGTATTGTTTCTTTGGATTTCCAACGAATGATTAGGCCAAGGAACTTCCCATTGCCACATGAGAATGCCTCTGCATGGACATCCCCGAGAACCAAACCGGATCTCTACCAACACAAGGCCGGGTTACCCCTAACTGAGTAACAACTGACCGAATATGCCATCCCTCGGTCCTTTGGGACCTTTCACCGAGCGCTCGTAATCAATTCACACAATCATAACAAAGTGTTTTCAACATGAGTAAGTATCTGGGCTCCATACCATGATACCACCCTTTTCCAGAAGGAAATGCACACATCCTAAAGGGCACTACCCCTCATAACCTTGCTGCTTCTTTCCTGTTTTGACCATTCACGGGGTGTGAGGCTCGACGAAGTCACGTCCACAAAAACATACTTTATACAAAAGCCATGCTTTGGGTCAACAAATGATCAACACAATGATCACAAGGATAGACGATCAAATAAACGATCCTATCACAAATAATCAACACAATGATCATTTCAGCATCACTCAGCATATCACATTACCAAATTGGGAATATATCGCTGATAACATTCAACTACATAACCTCTGAGCTCGTACGTCTCAGAGAAGGGTGTTAAGCTAAAAGAATAAATTCTCCGCCACCAACAGAAATATATTTGAAAGAAATCGGCTTTATATCTCAACTTGTAATGTCAGACATACAATCCATACAAGTCTGTTCCGGGATCGAACAAAACCGAAGGCACTTACAAGAAGTCCTTGCAATCCGGATATTCACAATCCTGATCGGATTCACCATCACATATGGAGAACTCAATACCGTAGCTACTCGGTGCAGAGTCAATCGACAGGTCATCCTATCGCTTTCGCAAATACCGGGTCTTCAACACCGATCCTCAATGCGATTCATAACGACGTATCACATATTCAGAATGGGTTATACGACCCCCATGGTCCTTTCCCGGTTAACCCGAATAGTGAGCGCTTATTTAAAAATAAGTGTGGCATTCACATTCAAACAAATCACATCAAATACCCATTCAAAGGGAAATATTGATAGTCGGTTATTGAACTATCACTGGATATGCACACATCACCAGATTCCAAATAATTTTCCAAATTATTTATTTTCCAAAATATCTTCACTAGATATATAATTTCAATACTTCAAAAATAAATCAATATTTATTTTCATACAAATTCCACTTTCTCATATAAATTCCATAATGAATTTATATTTCAAAACATCCATGCATATACGATTTCAATTATCCATTTCAATTTATCTTCAAAAAGATAAATTCTAATTATTCACTTCATATTGGAAGACATTTCCATACTTATTTATTCATAAGTAATTCACAAATCTTTTTATTTTCAACCTTGGAAAATATTCAATATACTTAAATCGAATTAAGTATATATTTCATTCTTTAAGGAAATCATTCACTTAAACATATTTATTTGGGCCAAAACGAATGTTGCGTAAAACATCGTTACGACAACCCAAAATCACTAGTATAGGGATTCGAAATTAAAATAGATATATAAATCCCAATACTATACAAAACATTTCCTTTCAGAAATCATTTACTATAACAACAGTGTTATAGTCCACATTTCCTTTTATTTCTCGAAAACGTCTATTTCAACAATGAATGTTGAAATCTATGGTTTCGAATCTCAACACATTTTAAAACATCGTTAGGTCGTTTTAATTCTATTTAAAACATTCAAATCTAAACCATTTTCTTTAACGTGTTATTCACTATTCAAAAATGTGAATATAACTCCATTAAATAAGTTATGACAATTAACTTATCAAAATAAGTTGTTTGCGGATTTATAAAACAACGTTTATAAATTCCATTTCTATTTATTTATAAAAACTTCCTTTTTATAAATTCCTTTATTAACCTATTCCAGTTTATAACTAAATTATAAACTAAACGTTCATATTATAAGTTAATTACTTATAAAACGATTATTTTACAAAATCGTTCCTTTAGAGACTTTCCAATTTATAAATCTTATAACTTATAAGATCCATTTATCTAACCAATCTATTCTTCAAATAATTTCACCAAATTTATAGATCTTACTATTTATAAATTTCTTTTATAACTTCACAGTTTATAATTCTATAAATTTCATTCATTTATGAATTTCATTTTCACTTCATTCAAACACTTATAAAAACTCGTTTTATAAGTCAATATTTCAATTTATAAATATCCGTTTATAAATCTCTTAATATAAATCAATTTATATTATTCTTTTAAAACGTCTTTAATTTCCTTTATAGTTTCACCATTTTGATTTATAAAATAATCAAATTTTATAAATCCTATTTTTAAACTTTTATAATATATTCAAAAATCCAATTTAAACTATTTTATAAAATCATAAATCCCCTATTTCTCAAAAATCAACTTTTAACTATATTTCACAAAATCATAATTTTTATAACTTTAAAAATTATAACGTTTATTTATTTAAAATGGATCAATTCCAAAAATATTTTATATTTTCAAAGATCACTTTAAAAATCATTTTAAAATCCCAAAATTTGGGTCCAATGATGCTACACACCAAATAGTCAATCACGACTACAACGATATCATATATCGATATGATAATCCATCAAATATCAAAATATCTGAAATCAAATAAAAACTGTTGAGGAATCCAGTTGGATCCCTCCAACCTGTTTTCCTGCATCCACAAACATTAGCACAATACCAATTTCGCTCCAGTACGAAATTATCGCGGTATATGGGATTTAAAATATTATCCGCTTAATAGATGGCGCAATAGGGTCTCATCCGCTAAACAAAAAAATGCGGGAAATCAATAACTCCAATATATACATATGCCAATATATATATATTGCTATTATATATAATACCAATTTCACTGTTTATGAAATATTCGCGGTATATGTTTTTGATAAATAACATCCGCTTACTAACGGCGTATAATGTCTATTTTAACAATCAATAGATATCAATCAACATTCAAACATGCATTCAAATATTTTAAATCTAACTATTTAAAATAAAATCGAAACTGATTCGATTGAGTGAGAAGTTCTCACCTTGATTTTAAATTCCGTTTTAGCGATTTATTTCGAATAAAATTAAACGGACGTTTAATTTTACCCAAAATTCTCACTAACTCCAAACGACTCCAAACTAACTCCATCGCGTAGTGCTCGTCCATACGATTCCAACGCAACTGGTTTCGCGCGTTTTCGACCTCGTATGAAAAAGTTATGAATATTTGAAGTTACACGAGTTTCAATATATAAATTACAACTTAAGTTAGATTTTTATAAACCTAAATCAAATCAAGACCCTTGATTCCTTCAGATCTGCACGTCCCCCTCTTCTCCTTACTCCCTCTCTTTCACGCAAATGCCCAGGCTAACACATGCATCACAACCCACGACACAAGAACTAGGGTTTAATACCACTCCCTCCACGATCAACTACACCTCGATCAACATGCGCCATCGCGAAGCCCCAAACCCCACCTATGTTCGGCCTGACCCTTGTTGCACTCGGCCACCTGATGAGCCTCGTTTTGCATGCGCAGGCCATGACCAACGGCCCCCCTAGCTCCTCCTCCGATGCTCCAAACTCGATCTCAACCGTTGATCTTGTAGATCTTGATGTGCTCTATAACTTTGTAGTTGATAAATTCTTGAAATAATGCTTGGATTTGAAGATAATGGAGGAGAATCAAAACGAATTTCTGGCCATTCATCACTTCACTGGCGGCTAGGGTTACATGTTTTTTTTTTTTTTTAATGAAGAGAGAGGGGTGTTGGTCTATTTATAGAAGAACGAACGACACTATTCATCCGTAAATTCCGAACTCCGATTTACGCGCCGAAACTAACGTACCTAGGGTTTATCCCGCGTTCCGGACACAATGGAACAGGTTTCGGAAGCTAATTCGGACATCTGTGCGAGTTATGGCTGCAAACGCTCAATTTAAATTAAACCGATTTAAATCGATTTCTAGGCGTTTTAATTTGTACCGGACAAACGGTAAATCCAATTGACTTGAAATTTGAAACCTTACAATAATATCACAATACGGATCCGATGAAACTGGTTTTGTCGAAATCCGAGACTTTTTGAAAAATGGCTATTTTGACTCGCCAAATTTAAATTAAAAATAATTCGATGCGTTTTCGAGCTGCCACGATCAAACGATAGCTCCGATTGACACGAAAATTGAAATCCGATAATAACTAACTATTACGGATCCAATGGAACTGGTTTCGTTCAATTCTGAGACTGTTCAAAAATTGGCTATTTTACAGTCGATTATTTAATATTAAAATATTCAATTTTCACAAATTAACTTTTAATTCGATTTTAAAAGTTCTAAAATATCATTCTAACTCCAATATGATAAAATAAAATTTTACAAATCATTTTCAATCATATTTAACCCAATTTTCAATTATTTCCATAATTTAACATATTAAATTATCGATTTAATTATCCAATTAAATTCAATAATTCAAATAAAAATTTATTTGACTTATAAATTCACTTATAAATATTTAAAATTAATTAAATATTCAAATTTTAATTAATAAAAATTCTGGGTCGTTACACTTATCTTGAGCCTTTTGATATTCTCTTTGGGCTGTCTGAACCTGTAAATAAATTTAAATTATCAACTACACCAAAAAATTAGTATTAAAATAATTGCAAATTAACTAACCTATATATATTCACTAACAAATTCATAAAACAAACTAAATCATGATAGTTCAAAATATAAATGGAATACACTAGTATAAGGATATTTACTAACTTAAACCCGAATTCAAGCCAATTAAAGAATTGATTAACACACACTAATAATTAACACACAAATATGATTAACAAACTAATTAATCAGAATAATTATTTTAAAATTTAACTTAAAATTATCGATTGGCTTCCATATCCGTAGCGTCTGCCGCGGGTAACTGGATCCATGACAGACTCAAAAATGGCGTCCTCCTCATCGGAGGTCAAGTGAGCTCGTCCCGTATCCTCAAGTAAGGCTGTCCGCGCTTCCTGGAATTTTTGCTATCATGCAAAATATAATTGAATTTAGTTAACGTTATTTCAATTGACTTGTAAGTTTTAGTTATTTATGTTATACTTACACAGGCAGCACGCGCTTTGTCATCGTGGTCCCAAGAGTGATAAACTGCGCCGGAATCATCGACCTGAGTCAAGGCATGTGTATGGGTAAACACATCCCAATAACTAACAGCTCCCCCCACGTTGTCTCTCCTGAAATATGCACATATACATATACATTATTTATATTTTAACAAACTAAAACTTAAAATAATTAACTATTTATCTTATTTAATAATTATACCAAATCTTCCCGATGATGCTGGAAAGACTTGGAACCACCGCGATGTGTAACGGGGTTCCTGCTCCTGTTTGCAGAATTCCTCTCAGACTGCCTCTGCAAATTTAAATTGAAAACAAAAATTGTTTTGACAATTTTAATTATTTATATATTATTTGCCTCAAACAATTTAAATTAAATATATGATAGATTTACCACAAAACCGTCGTTGCTCCACCAGGTGGCGAACTCATCAAAGACTGCTTCACTCATCCAATGAGGCCTCTTTCCGGATGTTTTGATGCTTTTTATTGTTTCATGATTGTTTTTTGCAATTTTACTGCTCCAATGGCGCCGGACAACAGAAACATCAGAATCGGCCAAGTCCATTTCCCCCTACACGTTTGAAAAAATATGAGTTATACAGTTGCTATAAATAGTGCAAACATGAATTGAAATAATGTACATGACTACATAACGCAATAATTGATATACCACACATACCAAAAAGTCCTGCCAGATAGCCTCCCGCACCCCCTCTGGTATCGCAATCCACCTCGGCCAGCACGAGGTCATACGAGCCATATACGCCCGTCGCGAGATCGTGAGCACTATGTTGGAAGGCTCCAACGAAAACCCACCGCTGTGTAAAACAGGAAAAAAAACATTTAATACTCCGTTACTACTATATATATTTGATAAAAGATTGTATGGAATAAAATTTAATTTTGAAACTTTATACTTACCTGCCATCGGCTTTGGGTTTCAGCCATACCGTAGGCCGAACACCCGGCTGTGAAGGACCAGCATCATCACCTCTCTGTGAGCCGGAAGATCCGGTGTATGAACGTCTACATCCCGACATACCTATATGAAATCATAGTATAAAGAAAAGCAAGAGTAACATTGATTAATTTAATATGCAAATGGTGTCAGAATAATGAACATGGCGTAACATACATTATGGCGTAATATAAAAGAGACTATGTGATACATATCATATAAAATTACTTTGGGAACGGAAAAATGAAAAAAAATTACCTTCTCAAAATATTGATTAGTGATCAATCCTCGTCGCTTTCGGATTCAAACTCTTCTTCGCACTCTATATTTTGTTCCTCTATACTCTCAAATGCTTCAATTAATGCATTTGATTCATCGTTTAGAGGTCCAAAATCTATTTGATCCGTTATTACGTAAAGCAAAATCCATAAATACGCTAACACCATTATTAAATGTTCACTTGTTGAGCCTTCAGTATCGACCCTTCATTTTCGGTACATCCAGCTCTGATTAGTAAAATAATTGTCTATTTACCTACGTATATAATTAAAAAGTACGATATAAATTTGCATTGACATTTTTTATTAAAATAATTTTATAAACATTCTTCTTGTTTTTGTTATATCTGTTAAAATAATACTTAAACCTTATTTTGAAATGAACATTATATTCTATTTAAACAATTTTATTAGCGAATTTAATATTGATTGATCATTGACACTTTGTTGATGGGTCATCCTACCTCCCATTACAAATACAATAACGTAATTAAATCACATAAATCATTTCAATTTAAACGATTCAACAAAATTTTGACAGCACTTCGCTTTAGTTCCCTGAACAGTACACAATTGCGTGTACACAGGGAACATAAAGGGAAGCGCTGTCGAAATTTTGCGAACAGTTTAAACTGAATGATTTACTAGATTTAATTACGTTATTGTTTTTGTAACTTGTCCAATACAGGGAAAAATCCAACAAAAACTGTATACGATGAATATAGATGTCCGTTCTGTTATAAAAACGAATATCCACACAACGATCATATACAATACTTATCAGAGGGGGCCAAAAACACTCTAAGGGTTTAAATTTTAAAATTAGCAATATAAAAGTTTAAATTTTATTTTCATAAAATTTAAACTTTTATATCAATAAACAATTTGTTGAATCAACGCATATATAATGATTTTTTCCTAAAACAAAAAAATTCCAGTGTGTGTGTGCAACGTATAAAATAAACAAACAATGTTATACATATAATCACATCACAAATCACATCCAGTCATGCACAAAATGTATCACGTATATATCGTATCATAACATGTCAAAAGTGAACAATTTATATGTCAATATCATCACT
The DNA here is from genome assembly GCA_030765085.1 of Allium cepa. Classification (NCBI taxonomy): domain Eukaryota; kingdom Viridiplantae; phylum Streptophyta; class Magnoliopsida; order Asparagales; family Amaryllidaceae; genus Allium; species Allium cepa. Next base: position 1,026,246,863 of record CM060935.1, on the reverse strand, counting down.
TTCTACGTACGCTTTTACGCAATTCAATCACCAATATAATAACAAGTGAGGTTCATGCTTAGCTTAGTAACAATTACTAAGTTTGAAACTAATTTAATAATAAACCTAATTTAACAAATCATAGTTAAACATGCAATAATTAGTTTAATAACAATAATTAAGGTCCAATACAGTATACTACACAAACAATAGCACAATACATACACAAAAATTACCTATTTAACCTAAAATTAAAAATTTAACAAAATTAGGGTTTTAGCAAATAATACCTGATTTTGGTGGTTGTGAAGCTTGCAAACGAAGATGGGGATGCTAGAACGTGTAGAATGGGATAAAATGGGGTTGGAAATTTTTTAGGGTGGGAAAATTGGGGTTTTTTGTTTTTTTTCCGGGTGGAATGGGAATGAGGAAGAAGAAGATTGATCTGCAGGTAAGTCGCGGATTTCCAATGGCGTGCAACGGCCGCCAACGGCAATATTTCAACGGCTTCCAACGGCATGTGTTTTTTGTTATTAAAAAATTCCGAGAAAAAGCTCGCCGTTGGTCAAAGGCCATTGGCGGCCGTTGCCCCCCTCCCCGTTGCTATAAACAGTAATTCTTGTAGTGTCTTATTTTTATCGATTACTATTTTTTATTTTTTTAGAAAATAATAAAAAGAATTATTATATTAATAAGGTGCATTTAAGTTAAATAATCAAAGAAACTAAGAGCGAAAGAGTATCAAGTAATTTCTTGTCGTATTAGTTCTCGCTTTAGTCATATTTTGCACGATTGCACAACAGTATCGAATTTATGTTCATAAAAATAATTAACCACATTAAATGATCCATAAGAAGGAAAAAAAAGGATAAACTCTTTATTTCGGAATTTGGGAAAATTGAATACGGCGGTTTCAAATTAACACACAAATACTCATTCCTTTTTTTATTCGTCTTTTTAGCTTAAAATTTTAATTCTAAAGTACTCAACGTTTTCGGATTTCAATATAAATGTACAAATATTGATATTTGTACCAAAATAAGAGGATAGATAAGTACAATTATAATGTTCATACCAAAATATGATGATAAAACTAATACAATTATTGTCATCCCAAAACAAAAAAAATTGGTTTAACTATTTATATTATATCAAAATGAGAAGATAAAAGGGTAAAATCATTATATAAAAAAGGTATAAAGGACTGCATTTCTATTTTACATTGCCAAAAGAAAATAGTAGTATAATTACCGTGGTTAAAATTGTATCAAACTTATAGAATAAATTCCAAAATATTTAGTTTAGAACTAAAATAAAATAGGTCATAATAAAAACATAAATAAAAACTAATTCTTCGTGAAAATTATATGAAAAAAGAAATAAGATAAAAAAGATGAAAAAACACTCAGAGATACCAACACAGCGGAAAACTATATAACTATACGCAGAAGCCTCCTGCTCCATTTGCTCCTCCACAATTCGTCAAAGCTAACCTGAATCCTAACCTGAATTACCTTAGCTACTCGTAAAAATTTGAGTACCCAAGAGTTAAAGAAAAACAGAAATAACTCCGGGCCAGACATGGATCTGGTGTGAGTAACAGGTTAAAGTTGCTTAACTTTGAAAAACCTTTGAAAAGAAAAGGTATCACATAAGACTTCCCACACATAAACATGGAAAAGTTTTTACCTTACGCTAACCAAAACATTTTCTAGGAAATCCGATGATATTATAATAGTGTCTAGGGTTTTCAAGTAAATAAGAAATAGCCAAAATTGTTACATTTATTAAATTCCAGCTACTAGCCACAAAAGTGGGTAGTACAATCAAAACCGTTGGCACTTATTGGATTTTGGATTCCATCAATGGCTGGGCTGCTGGGGTACCGCCCGTCACAGTACGTGGCCTAGATCACCGTACCGAGGAGCCACCCTAACTCCCCTGCAACACAAAGCCGGACCCGTTCCTTACTGAACAGTTCCAAACAAGACAACCCCGCAGTTGTGATCAACAACCGCACCACTAAGCCGAAAATAAAGGGACCTCTAGACAGAGATAAATCTTGCTCTCAAGTGGAGGCTACCCACGAAGCTTTGCTGCACCTCCCCTATTTTAGCCATTCCCGGTTGATGAGGCTTGAGGCTACGATTACCTTTATAGAACATATCACTTAGAGTGCTTATCGTCCACCTGACGATGTTCTGAAAGCATTCAATCCATACAAGTTCGTTCCGGGTTCGAACGAAACCGAAGGCATTATCTTGTTACACTCATTTTTGAAATTACCCTCAGAGTTAACGACAATAACCCTTGCACTCTGAATCACCATCTCGAATCTATAAGTACTATTCCGTCAAACTCATTACGGAATCACCCACAGAGTTATACTGACGTATAGCCCTTACACCTCGAGTCTTCACTCGCTCCACTTGGATTAACGACCTAACGTTTAATTGGAATCGATGTGGTTTTCGGATATCCAAATGTGGAAACCCGATCCTGGTCTCATCAAAATCCAAAGCGTGTCTTTTAAGGCCAAGTTGTTTTAAAGTTTAAAACAATTCAATTCATTATCTATATACACACAAATAGATAATTCACAACACAATAGATAATTAACATTATTATTCACAGATAATCCATATTATCATCCAAAAGCAACCAATACATCCATATCACATACACTACTCATCTCATAACTGAGATTACAACCCATACCAGGCAATCAATACCAATCATCAAACATAAGCAATGATCTAATGATCATTCCATTTATAATTAATTTAAAATGAATTAAATTAATTACTTAATCTCTAAAATTTAAGATAAATTAAATTAACTACTTCATCATTATAATCCTGCTTAACTAAATCACTAATTGATTACAAATCAATTTATAAATCATCATCTCAATATTCATTTCACTTGATCCTTATTGGTTAACCATCTCTAATTTCAATAAGTAATTAGCATTTAATTTTAATTACACAAGTTAATTACTTAAACCCCTTGCAAATAATTAACTTATAATTGCTTAATTAATTAATTAGCTAAAATTAATTACCTTAATCATTTATCCATTATTAATCATATCTTAATTAATCAATTCCAAATTACACCATTAATTAGTTAATCAATGATTTCTAACTACATTTAATCAATCACTATATAAATTAATTACATAAGTAATTAATCTTCAATTTAAACCACATATATATTAATCACCTATGATTAATAATACTAGTAATTAACTACTATAATTACTCATCCCATAATTATTTCTCATAATTAATTACTTCCTTTGATAAATTTCAAAGTAATTTAAATTCAAACTACTTCTATAATAAATATCCTTAATTACATTCAGTAATTATTATTTAATTACTTCTCTAAGTAATTACAATCCATAAATTACATAAAGTAATTATCAATAATCCATAAATGTTTAAATTAATTTAACTTAATTAATCTAAACTAATCACATAAATTAAATTAATTACACCAAGTAATTAATTACTTTCATTAAGTAATTAAACTTAAATAATTGATTATTATTAAATTAATTAATTATTAAAATTAATCACATTAATTAATTGTTAAATAATCTTAAGTTAATGATCTTCATTAACATTTCTTAATTACTTAATTAAGAATTAAATCATATAAATCATCATTAATTATCAATTCATTAATATTTAATTATTATTTAATTAATCTCTAATTATTAATTAATTAAGTGTTAATTAAAATCTTAATTATCATTAATCACTTGATTAAGTAAATCTTAATCATTAATTAAAATTTAATTAACCACCCTTAATTTTAGATTAATTAACCTTAATTAATTAATTTCAAATCTTAATTAATCAATTTAAAAACTATTAAATACCTAATTAATCATCCACATTAATAATCAATATTCCATTTAAATTAATTTAACAATTTAAATGAAACTAATTTTCTTAAGATCAAAATTAAGAAACATTCTACTTTATACAAAGTATTTTGAACACTTTATTTCAAACAAAAATTCAATTTTAAAATTTCTTTTTAAATTTCAAGCTGAAACAAAATTCAAATTTTCATTTCAGATTAAATCTTAAAACTTTAAAACTTTACTTACTCTTTCATCTCAATTTTTAAATTCAAGTTATTTAACCTTTTCTAAAAATGGTTAAAACAAATTTAAATTTAAAAAACTTATTAAATTTTAAAAACTGTCATAAAAATCAAATTCCAGGTTTAAAACTGAATTTAACCTTATTTTAATCCTTATTTCATAAATTTAAAACTTATAGTTTTAAATTCAAATCAATGTTCTTTTATACTTTAAAAAGTTAAAAATCTAAATTTAAATTCCAGATTTAAATTAAATTCAAACTTAGATTCTTCTAACTGAGCTTCATATTTTAGTTTCCAGATTTAAACTTTGTTTTAATTTTTTCAGTTGCATTTTTTTAAAATTTGCTTTTAAATTTAAAACAAAAAAACAGTTTTATGTCTTAGTCTAAACATCTTACATTTTTGAATTCAAAGATGTTTCAAAATCCAGGATTTAAATTATTGAATTCATAATTAAGTTTCAGGTTTAAAAATTTCAATTTGAACTTCATCTTACAAATTTTACTTTTAAATCTAAAAACAGAAAACAGTTTCTATTTTGTTTAAAACCCAAACTAAATTTTAAAAACTCAATAATTACAAAGACCAAGATTCAAATTATTTGAATTTATATCTAAATTCAGGTTACAAGCTAGTTTTCAATTTTAAGTTTGCATTTCTACTTCACTTCAATTTTTACAGAACCTGGAAAATAGGTTTCAAATCAAATTCTAAAACCTGAAACATTATAAACACTGAACCTCTCTAAACTTAATTCGAGTCAGAAGCTATAATGCTTCGAGTCACTCTTCAAAATACCCGAGACCATCACGGGAAAATAAACTCTGCAAACCAAAAACAACACAACCATGCACACACACCCCTGCGCATCCATAATCCAACTCCAGCCACCTCTGACCATCGTCAGTGGCCATCCCCCATCGGCCAGTAACCTCAAGTCCCCTTCAAACCTCAACCCCCAAACATCCACTCAAATTTGAATTCAGGTTTAAAGTCAAAACCTGAAAACACTTAGACCACAACCAAACAAACCTGTCAATCATCAATTTCCCCCAACACCGACCACCATCACCTTCAATACTCCGGCGAGGACTTCCCCAAACCACCATCCACCCATACACTAATCATGGTTGAACTCGATCCAATGAGGAAACCACAGTCGAACAAAATCAGTGACCCAAATAAACTAGGGTTCACACTGCAAATTCCAAATTACAATCTCAATAATGAAAAGTAACCCAAATTTATAATTTCCCTATAATCCCTGCTAGATACACTATCTTCATAAACAATTTCAACCAAATCCATTGCAGGATTCAACGGTGCTTATCAAATAAGTATGATACAGTAAATGTGTAACTGTACTTTGATTTAATCATTAAAAATTGTAATACTATTTTTAAAAATCATAATTTTAGAAGTTGTTTTGAATTATATTTCTGAAACATTGATTTACATTGTTTCATATTTTCACTTATACAATTTCTATTGCTCTGTTATTTACTTACAGTAAGATTTTATTAAAATTTACTTAAATAAAATCTTAAAATCTAATCTCTGAACTAACCTACACATCTTATTAAAATCCTATAATTTAACCAAGACAAATTAAAGATGGAAATGGATTTTAACAAAAATCCATACTGCAAAGAAACTGGATACTGGCAGAAGCTTATACATAGCAGATTTATTCATACTCATCACATAAATTCAAAGAAATAAACTGCAATCACATAGAAATCATTTAAAATTTAAAAAAACATGAACATGCATCCGGTTTCAAAAATACTTAAGCTTTAAATTTAGAAAGTTACTCACTTGTTTAATTATGCAGACAGAGCACATCCCCTTTCTCTTTTAACATGCAGAATATTCCTTGCAACATGCTTTAAACTTGAATGTTGGATGCTGTTGATTTATAAACTTGCATGATTTCCAGGTTTGGAGAAATGCATGCAGTAGCTTTTTCCCAGATTTTTGAAAATAATGAATGCATGCTTTAGTTTACAAACACATGTAGGTTTTCTTGCTTGCAAATGAAATGCAGATTTGTATATTTGAGGAGTTACAGGGTTATGATTATGAAGAGGGATTTGATTTTGCAGGTTTTTGAGGAGTTACAGGCTTCTGTTTTGAAATGTAAGGGTTACTGGTTTGAAAAGTTACAGGGTAATGATATGCATTCTTTAGTCTACAAGCACATGCAGGTTGTTTGCTTGAATGGAATGCATGTTTGCTAAGCATTTGAGTTTGCATTTGGTTACAGGAGCTTGAATTATGAAGAGGGGTTTCAGATTTTTTGAAATGAAAATGAGAAAAGGAAAGGAAAGAAAGAAAAATGCAAACTTATAATTTGTTTAAAATTTAATTAAAAATCAAAGAAAATAAAATTACAACGTGACACTTGGCTTAAACTATCAACACATGTAAATTCTCTTGCTTAAATACATAACACATGTTAACTTAGGCTTTAATAAACTTACACATGCATCCTTAAGTAATTTGTTATTTTAATTAAGGTTAAAGAAAAATAAAACTTAAATAGTTAGTTCCATTATCACCTAGCTATGTATAATTGATTTCTAATGAATAAAGCAAAGTGTTCTTATAAATAAAACAACATACAAATAAATCATTTGAAAAAGATACTTTTAAATAATTAAAATAAATTTATAAAAGAGTTTGTAACTTATTGAATACATGTCTCATATTTTAAATTGTATTTTAAACTTCAAATTAAATTAACAAATCACATTTTATAAATCAATATTTTAAAAAGAATAACACAACATTTTTGTAACTTATTTTAATACTCAAACTTAAATTAAAAATGAATTTTTAAACCAATAAAACATTTATCTCACATATCTAAAATCATTTAGTTATTTATTAAATATTTTTTGAAAAACTTAAATCAAAAATAAATCACAATTCCTAATTTTAAATTATTTAAAATTATGCTATACTAGTTTAACAACTTATCTATTCAGAATATATATAAATACGTATACATTATTAAATAGAGAATAGATTCATTAGTTTATTAAAAATAAATTCACAAATTAAGTATTTAAATAAAGAAGCTTATTAAATCAAATCAAATTTATTAACAAAATTATTAATTCAATATAAATTTAAACATAGATTATTAAATTTATATTGTCCAAAATTCTGGGATATTACACTCTTAGTCCACGTGGAAGACTTTACCCCGTCCTGTGGAGCTTCAGCTCAATTTGGTGGGGTAGCGACCCATGGTCTTTTGACCGTTCGTGGAGCAATCGGCTCAATAAATCTGTGCATGGGGCGTATCTTTTTAGGTGCATCGATGTTCGGCTCATTCGTCCTCAAGGAGGGACTATACCCCGTATTTTATGGTTAGCGACCCATGGGATGTTGAATATGCAAGTATATGATTTTTGTCTGATGATAATAAACATATATATATATATTCATCTAAATGTATTTGTTGATGTACTATTTTTATTTTCACAGAATTAAATAAATATTTGCTGAATAAAATAAATAGCACAGAATTTGAATTCAGGCAGATATTTTATTCAAACAAATATTTATTACAATTTTGAATAGTACAAATTTGTGCTCTCACTATTTATATAAATTTCAATTACAATACATTTCAATTCATACATTTGTCCTCACTACATATTGCTCATTCACTCGTATTTATATTCGACTCTATTCCAGCTTGAATCCAGCATCTGAGTTATCTGCAAAATACACACTGACGCAGTAAAATTGAAAAGAAAATATTTTGGAGTGTAAAATAAAACGTAATTTTGAAAATATCATTTGCCTCGGTAATTTGGGTTGTTCGTCATCATCTATTTTTGAATTCATCATACACGAACATTTGTGACATGCACAGTGTATCGCCGTACATGCCATAAGGCCATGCACACCGATATACATTTGATAAAGTTATAGGGATAGGTGAGCACAAGGTCAAAACCAAATCAAAAGCCGGGTTCAACTCAAGTGCAATAAAAATAAAGTCACGATATCAGAACAAGATCAAACCCAAGCTACAAGCTGGATTCAACTCAGGTGCACTACAAAACATCACAAAACTGTCGAGCACAAGAATTCAAATACAACCAAGACAAAATGAAGACAAATTCCAAAATTTTAACTCAGTGGAAGAAAAATTACATGTATGCATTTGCAATAGACATGTACATTAAAATCCGACTCTAGGAAAGGTACAATGAGGTAAAGAGATCAAGTGAAGCAAAAGTCAGGTGAACCATGAAGAACACAAGACTAGCAACAAAATGCTCCAAGTCAGACTCAAGTACAATATGTACAAAGTCCATGCAACAGTAGTGAACATGCATATGATCAAGTTCAATATCACTGCAACCCAAATCAATGAAGATTCAGACATGAACTATAAATCAATATCAAACCAAACTGCACCATAGCTCAATGCAATCAATGTCACAAGTGAAACAAAATGAACAAAATATTATATATACACATGTACTTGAGGCAACAAGAACATATGACAGTGACCAATGCAATCAATTGAGACTGCAAACCAGATTCAGACTCAAGTACAATGCAACAGTACCGAAGTGAAGCCACAAATGGAACCTGACTTAAAGCTACGCAATATGTAACTAGAACAGGTTCTATAACCAGGTGAACCAGACCAACAAAGGTGATATCATATACATGAGGATACAAATGCATATATGTACAGCATGGCACAAAGCCACAGACCAAACTAATGTACACATGAATGCACATGACTTAAGATTTTCAAAGTTTAGTGAAACCAGATGCAACAGCAAGCCAATGATCAAACAAAATGAAACCAGACTCCATAAGACATATACAGGTGCATTGAATCACACAACAACTTGAATGAGAAACTGCACAAGACCGAACCAGAGTCCATCATAAAACAGCGAACGAGATAAATCAAGCAATTACTAGTAACAGAGTCAAGTATCAGTTTTTGAACAAAGACAACTGCAATTCAATATCACAAAATTAAAGAAGCCGATGCCAATAGAGAAAAGAACAGCAGTTCGAATCGAAATAATGTCGCAAGGGATTTCAAAACAAAGTCAAAGCCGAAGTCAAAAAATAAACCGAATCGAACAGTTCAAAGTCAGCGACGTGGTAGCTAAGGAGTCGAACAAAGCAAATCAAAACCGGGTTAATCAAGTAAACAAAATATACGAATTGAAACAAGTCAGAAATCATCACTAGCATCCATATGAAAACCGATAGCCGAGATAAATTAATTGACGAATTCAAATGGTTATATACGAACGAATTTATAGGACATCGAATCCTATATAAACTGTAAACATCAGCGGCATAAGGGGCATTTGATTTCAAGCAACAAAGAATAATCATTCAACTCAAATCATGATTGAGTTCAAGAATATTAACATAAATCAAAAAGCATAAATCACATACCAATTTATAGTTGAACTTGATCAAATCGATGGAGCCGTGTTCGAATTGAAGAAGCAGTCGATTGCCGAAGCAAGTCAGAGAAATATCAATTGTAATCGACCAAAAATCAGTCGTCCTTTTCGATTTTACAAAGCCCTAATTTTATCAGAGAGGAACAAATGGGTATCAAAAAAAAGTAGCATAATCGCAAAGGCATCGGGTCAAAGAAATATACAGAGGAAATAAAAGAAAGGAAAAAAAACTATTTTCTTAAGCCTGAAATTTTTTGGGCTGGCTTCTTTCAATTTCCATTTGGGATTTGTATTTAATTTTTGTATTTTTCTTTTTAACTCTTGTAATTTCTAGTCGTGTGACTAGGGGACGAACTACGGTGGTGTAGTTCGAGAATTCGCAACTCAGTGGCTGAGTTGTAGCAGGGTTTTGAGCGTAGAGTTAGGTTAGTCGATAGCGGGTGTTGTGAGTTTACGTGTGTAAGCGTCTGACTACTTAATTTCTAGTAGAAACCTTGGAGGCAGCACGTAGGCAGGGTTTTACCAAAGCTGGGTAAATCTGTGTGTTCTATTTCTGTATTTATTATTCGGCTATTATCTGTGCTGCTATTATTCTGTGATCTATGTTGAAATTATTTTATATAAACTTCCGCATTAAATTTTATAATTGATAATATCACCCTATTCACCCCTAGGCTGAAATCGATCCTACAAGTGGTATCACAGCTAGGAACAAAAGCCATTTTTGTTAAAATTTGATTTTTCAAATTTTTCTTTGCTAATTTGAATTTTTAAAATGCTTCTTTTAATAATGCTTTTGCTGAGGGCCAGTTCAATATTATTCCTCCTGTTTTTCATGGAATAGATTTTTTGAATTGAAAATTAAAAATGGAATTTTATTTAAAATCTGTTAATATTAAATGTTGGGATATTATTGAAAATGGGTGTGATATAACAGAAGAGAAAATCACTTCAATTAACGCTCTTACTATGCGTATACTATATTTTCATATCAATCAAGATAATTTTAACTTTATATCTCATTGTGAAAATGCACAGGAAATCTGGAATACTTTTGATGCAATATATGGTGCAAAAGTCAACAGCAATGAGGAATCCTCCACAATCGACTCAGTTAAAGAAATTTTCTTAACAGGATTGGTAAAATGCAGTTGTGATGAGAATGATGATGATGGAGCGGCTGAGCTGGCACTATAATAAAGAAATTCAAAAGGTAGAATCATAAATACAAAAATCCAGTTCTAAATCAGCAATTGAAAAGCAGAATAATCTAAGCACTAGACAAACCAGAAGAGCGAGAGATCATCTATCACAAGTGCAACAAACTCGGTCACATCAAGCCAAATTGTCCCTGAATTCAACTTGACCAAGAAAAGAAATAAAAAAAAGAAGTTTTGCAGCCACGTGGAATAAAAGTGATGATGATTATAAAAGTACTAGAAGTGAGAGTGAAAAAGCATATCTGTGCCTTCGAGATGATACAACTGACAGTGATGATGACGAGCCAAGAGAGGTATCAAAACTTACTCACTCAGAATTACTTATGTATTTCCACGAAGTGAATGGCTGTTTTGAAAGACTTGGGGAGAAATACGCTAAAATTGAATCACAAAGAGACACTTTGATAGATTTAAATAAACAGCTAGATCAATTAGTTAAAAACTATCAAAGCAAGATCCCTAAGTGTGATAATTGTCCATCACTTGAAGAAGAGATTAAAAAATAAGAAATTAAAATTAAACCGCTTGAAAATGAAATTCTGATTTTGAAAGAGAGTGAAAATACTAGAAGAGAAAATTCTATTAAAAAGTGCACTCAGTTATTAAATGAAAATGAATCGTTTAAAGCACAAGTCCAACAATTGTCTACAACTTTAGGAAAATTTTCCAAAGGAGAAAGATCGTTAATTATGCTATTAGGGAAACAAACCGTTAATACTGCTCGATAAGGACTTGGATATAATCAATCTGAACGTGTTAAAAGTGAAATTAATCAAGTCAAATCCGAGTGCAAAATTTGTAGAAAAATTGGAAATAATCAAAATATTTGTTGGTATAGAACCAAACACGTGAAAACTATTCCAATTTGGGTTCCGAAAGGCATGAATATAAAATCCCTCAAAGTTAAACAAATCTGGGTGCCGAAAGGAAGATATATAAATAGTTTTGGGTCTGCACAAACTTATTTTTCAAATCTCTTGCCACTAACAATCATGGACCTATAAAAACAAATAGGTCATAAAAATCTTTCATCGTGTAGGTGTGCTGGTAGTCTAAGGAACAACAACTGTGTTACTTGGATTCTGGCTGTTCCAAGAACACAATAGGCGACAAAGCAAAATTCCTTAGCCTAGTACAAAGGTGGCAGAATCACTATGGGCAACAATGAAAAATTACGGCAAAGGTAAAATAGGTAATGGTATATTTATTTTGAACGATTATATTAAATGCGATAATCTGCACCATAATCTGAATTAAATCAGCCAGTTATGTGATATAAAAAAATAACGAATTTTGATAATGATTCTGACTTTTTCAAAATTATTGGCCAATTACATTTTTTATGCCCAGAATGCAATAAAGATTTCTAGAGACTTTGAATTACTTCATATATATTTGTTTGGACTAATGATGGCATTGATGATTGCTCAAGATACTCATGGATATATTTGGTCATTATGTTTGCTGTTTATTTATTTGCACGGTTTCAATTCAAATTCAAAAGAATTTCATTTAAAAACGGTAAAAATGTTTTCAAGAATTTGTTGCAATTTCACAGTCTGGTCTATAACAAAAGAAAACTCAGATGCAGACTACACTGATAATCTAGGTGATAGAAAAATTACTAGTGGAACGCGATTTATGTTGTGACATTTAGTAGCTGCATCATTTTCAAAGAAAATATCTGCCTATTTTTCGCTTCAAATAATTTTCAAATTAGCAGACATTTTTCTTTTATAAAACCCCTTCCAGAAAATCATTTTTTTGACCTTGTTTCAGATTAGTCATTTTGGAAAATCTGATTTTAAAATTATTTTTGGATTTGATTTTAAATGACTACATTGACTAATCTGACTCTTTGATGATTATCGAAAAGATAAATAGTGATTGAAAAAGTGATGAGTGTTGATATTAATCATATATTATTACTTGAGACGGTATAATTAGTAAATTTCTTTAGAAATTTAAACAAGAGTTATAAAAACTTTTTGAAAAAATTCCATGACCATCTCTAATTCTATCATATTTCTATCAACCATCACTCATCAAAATTCAATATAGTTCGTCAATATGTGGTATTTTAAACAGGAAATCATTCGTTTTTCATTTTGTTATATTTTTTAAGAAATAAAAAGATCCAAAGTATTCACTCTCATTTAAAAAGTCCTCACGGTTATACATGGGTGAATTACTTGGAATATTTGATTTTGTGCTTCCATGCTTATTTAAAAGTCCTTGCGGTTATGCATGTATGGAACGCATATCAAAATTGATTAATTAAATAGACAAGTTGATTCTAATCCCATTTAAAAGTCCTCACGGTTATGCATGGTTAGAAGATACTTGAATTCATTTTTTTTATAAAAAAATTGGGAATACTACCAATCTCATTTAAAAGTCCTAACGGTTATGCATGGTTAGTAGATATTCAAATTCCTGAAATAAATATAGCGCAAATTAACACAACTATATGGTTTTATATGATGACATCATTCCTATCATTCTAAAGTGGAATATGCGTCAAACAGAGTATTTATGATTTTTGTTTGATTTTTTATTGAAATTTAATATTTATATTCGATTGAGTTTTAATGTTGTATTAATGTCTATCATTTTATCTCTATTTTTCTAACACTATTACTCTTTTGTTGATAACAAAAGGGGGAGAGAAAAGTTAAGCTTTTGTCAAGTAAAAGACAAATAAAGGTCAAATATTATTTTTATTTGCGTTTAAGCTCATATTTATTTATTTTCATGCACATATGAAGGGGGAGCTTTGGGTAGAGAGGGAGTAATCAAATAGGGGGAGCAAATTGAATAATCAAATACATTTAACAAATTCAAAATCTTAAATATATGTTTGTTATCATCAAAAGGGGGAGATTGTTGAATATGCAAGTATATGGTTTTTGTTTGATGATAATAAACATATATATACACTCATTTAAATGTATTTGTTAATGTACTATTTTTATTTTCATAGAATTAAATAAATATTTGTTGAATAAAATAAATAACACAGAATTTAAATTTAGACAGATATTTTATACAAACAAATATTTATTACAATTTTGAATAGTACAAATTTGTGCTCTCACTATATATATAAAATTTCAATTACAATACATTTCAATTCATACATTTGTCCTCACTACATATCGCTCATTCACTCATATTTATCTTCAACTCTATTCCAGCTTGAATCCAGCATCTGAGTTATCTCCAAAATACACACTGACGCAGTAAAATTGAAAAGAAAATATTTTGCAGTGTAAAATAATATGTAATTTTGAAAATATTATCTGCCTCTGTTATTTGGGTTGTTCGTCGTCGTCTATTTTTGAACTTATCATACATGAGCATTTGTGACATGCACAATATATCACTGTACATGCCATAAGGCCGTGCACACCGATATACACTTGATAAAGTTACAGGGATAAGTGAGCACAATGTCAAACCCAAATCAAAAGCCGGGTTCAACTCAAGTGCAATAAAAATAAAGTCACAATATCAGCACAAGGTCAAACTTGAGATACAAGCTGGATTCAACTCAGGTGCACTACAAAACATCACAAAACCGTCGAGCACAAAAATTCAAATACAACCAAGACAAAATGAAGACAAATTCCAAAATCATCAACTTAGTGAAAGCAAAATTACATGTATACATATGCAACAGACATGTACATTGGAATCCGACTCTAGGAAAGGTACAACGAGGTGAAGACATCAAGTGAAGCAAAAGTCAGGGGAATCATGAAGAACACAAGACTAGCAACAAAATGCTCCAAGTCAGACTCAAGTACAATATGTACGAAGTCCATGCAACAGTACTGAACATGCATATGATCAAGTTCAATATCACTGCAACCCAAATCAATGAAGATTCAGACATGAACTATAAATCAATATCAAACCAAACTGCACCATAGCTCAATGCAATCAATGTCACAAGTGAAACAAAATGAACAAAATATTATATATACACATGTACTTGAGGCAACAAGAACATATGACAGTGACCAATGCAATCAATTGAGACTGCAAACCAGATTCAGACTCAAGTACAATGCAACAGTACCAAAGTGAAGCCACAAATGGAATCTGACTTAAAGCTACGCAATATGTAACTAGAACAAGTTCTATAACCAGGTGAACCAGACCAACAAAGGTGATATCATATACATGAGGATACAAATGCATATATGTACAGCATGGCACAAAGCCACAGACCAAACTAATGTACACATGAATGCACATAACTTAAGATTTTCAAAGTTTAGTGAAACCAGATGCAACAGCAAGCCAATGATCAAACAAAATGAAACCAGACTCCATAAGACATATACAGGTGCATTGAATCACACAACAGCTCAAATGAGCAACTGCACAAGACCGAACCAGAGTCCATCACAAAATTAAGAAGCCGATGCCAAGAGAGAAGAGAACAACAGTTCGAACCGAAATAATTTCGAAAGGGATTTCAAAACAAAGTCAAAGCCGAAGTCAAAAAATGAACCGAATCGAACAATTCAAAGTCAGAGACGTGGTAGCCAGGGAGTCGAACAAAGCAAATCAAAACCGGGTTAATCAAGTAAACAAAATATACGAATTGAAACAAGTCAGAAATCATCACTAGCATCCATACGAAAATCAATGGCCGAGATAAATTAATTGACGAATTTAAATGATTATATACGAATAAATTTATAGGACATCGAATCCTATATAAACTGTAAGCATCATCGACATAAGGGGCATTCGAGTTCAAGCAACAAAGAATAATCATTCAACTCGAATCACGATTGAGTTCAAGAATATTAACATAAAGCAAAAAGCATAAATCACATACCAATTTATAATCGAACTCGATCAAATCGATGGAGCCATGTTCGAATTGAAGAAGCAGTCGATTGCCGAAGCAAGTCAAAGAAATAGCAATTGTAATTGACCAACTACCACTCGGCCTTTTCAATTTTACAAAGCCCTAATTTTATCAGAGAGGAACGAACGAGTATCTAAAGGAAGCAGCCATAATCGCAAAGGCATTGGGCCAAAGAAATATACAGAGGAAATAAAAGAAAGAGAAAGGAACTTTTTTCTTAAGCTAGAATTATTTGGGCCGGCTTCTTTCAATTTCCATTTGGGCTTTAAAATTTAAATTAGGGTTTAATTGTTTTCAAATTGTATTTAATTTTCGTATTTTTCTTTTAAACTCTTGCAATTTCTAGTCGTGTGACTAGGGGACGAACTACGGTGATGTAGTTCGAGAATTCGCAACTCAGTGTTGCTGAGTTGTGGCAGGGTTTTGAACATAGAGTTAGGTTAGTTGATAGTGGGTGTCATGAGCTTACGTGTAAGTGTCCGACTACTTAATTTCTAGTAGAAACCTTGGGGGCATCACGTAGGCAGGGTTTTGCCGAAGCTGGATAAATCTGTGTGTTCTATTTCTGCATTTATTATTCTGCTATTATCTGTGCTGCTATTATTCTATGATCTATGTTGAATTTATTTTATATAAACTTCCGCATTAAATTTTATAATTGATAGTATCACCCTATTCACCCTCCTCTATGGTGAAATCGATCCTACATGGGATAGCGTCCCATTTATGGTACGCGTGTTGATGAGTTTTCATGCTCCCGTTTGTGATAAGCCTCCCCCTTCGTGTTTTTCTGGGTTTCTAATTACTGATTTCTTGAATTTGTGTTTCACCAATTTTTGTGATTTGCATTGATAAGCTCTATCAATATTTGTGATTTGGTGAATAAAAATAAAGAATATGACATTCTTTTTGGTCTTTGAGAAAATTTGAGATATTGTATGATTTTTGTTGTTATCATATATATTTGTTATATCTCTTATCCTATCTCATCTTGCATGATAATTATAACTAGACTGATTCATTTATTATTTTTCTTCTTAAATAATACTTGGGTCAGACCGAGGTATTTCAGTTGCTTCCACTTGACTTCTTATCAGAGACCGTCATTTGACTTTTAGCTAACTATTTTAGCTTAGTAGTTTTTGTTTTTATACATTCGAGATAGAGACTCCTTGATGTATACATATTCTTTTGTCTAGCACTTGTACCTATTCTTTTGTGATGTAGTGGATCTTTATGACCATTACTTTGATGTTCACTTCTATGTATTATATTCATATTTGTTTCCGCCTTAGTGATATGAATATCGGTGACTGATTTATGTTATGCTTATTTTATATTTGTTTCCTAAGGCCGCATAGCCACTGTGTAGTAGCTTTGAGTTTGTATTTGATATGTCATATTTTCTCTTGAAATGAAATGCATGACATCCTATCTGACATATCAATACTCGCATAAAGCAATTACACAGATGGTCGCTCCTCAACGACCTTATTCTTCATACTAATTGACGGCATTACCTAGTAGTGTCCTTCGTTAGTGTGAGTATCAAGGTGAGGCATCACAGCTTGGTATCAGAGCCAAACATTGAAACAACGTAGAATAATTTAGCAAAGATCATTGTCCTAAGTCCCTCTTAGGAATCATGCCTTAGGATTTAATTCAAGTCTTAGGACCCGCTCTATCCTATTTTCTTTTATGATGCCTTGTTTTATCAAGTTTGTTTGATATTCATTTTGAGAATAACTTTTTCCTCTTCTTTCTTTCTTTCTTAAATAAGAGAAATGGTTAGACCTGGCCATCCCAGCGTCGGTCAATCCAGTGGTACTCCTCAGGATGGCATGTTCATGTCTGCCCAACAGCTTTTGGATCTTGTAAAGAATGCCCAAGCTACCGAACCCATTCCTGAGCCTACTCATCCTAAATCCGGGTTTGCACGCTTTTGCAGTGATTATACCAACTTGGGTGGAAGGCCGTTCAAGGGTTTCGAAAGCGTTATTGAAGTCCAAGCTTGGCTTAGAATATGTGATCACATCTTTTCTCCCATGAATCTTGTGGATCTACATCGAGTCCAAGTGGCTTCTAGCATGCTTCAGGAGAGAGCATCAGATTGGTATGAGCTTTTGGTTTCGAAAATTATTGAAGCGAATCTTAATTGGGAGCAATTCTGGGAAAGGTTTGAGTTTAATTTTGTGGTGGAAGCTGAAAAAGTAACTTTAGCCCGACGCTTTATTGACCTCGTTTAAGGTGAATCTTCTGTAACAGACAATGTCGCATCTTTTGAATCCCTCTCTAAATATGGGGTCAAGTATATTAATACCCCTTTGAAGAAAAATTAGAGGTTTATCTACGGGTTGAATAAGAATCTCAAAAAGGCTTTACTTTTGAAATTAGAAGTTCCTTTCGATCAGCTTGTAGATACCGCTATTCGACTTGAAAAGGCCAATAAAGAAGTGATGTTGAAGTTGTGGGTGCCAAAAAGAACTTCAACAACGACAAGAAGAGGCATATTAAGTTCGAAGGCCCTAATCCCAACAAGAAAGGGAAGCAAACAACTTCGGTAGTAAATTCTCATACTTCTAGCTATAGACAATGCTATGATTGTGGTTCTAAGGACCATTATGCAAATAGGTTTTTTGAAACCCCTTTATTGTCGCTATCGCAAAAGTTTGAGCTATATTATATCTTCATGTCCCAAACTTCAAAGCAAGAAAGAGGGAAAGCTGAATGTTGTGCAAGCCCCTAGTAACACTTCTCTTGGTCAAGGTATTTCTCATTCTGTCCTTAGTGGCATTATTATGTTTCGTGATCATCCTATTCGAGCTCTTTTTAATACGGGTGCATCTCACTCTTTTATATCAAAAGAACTTGTTGATACTTTGTCTTTAAATGTTATGGGCTTGACGATTTCACTAAGAATTGCGAATCCGGTTGGTGGATCCGCAACACTCAGTTTATTTTGTAAGTTGAAATTATTTTATGTGATTATGTTTTCCGTGTCGATTTGCATGTTATGCGTTAGTTAGGTTTCGGATTGATTTTGCGAATGGATTGGCTTAATCGTTATGAAGCCCGCATCCTATGTCTCGAGAGAACTATCCATCTTCGATATCCTCAATCTATTAAGCAGGTTTCTATTGTTTTTAAAGATTTAGATTCCAATTCGGTGACATCCTTATATTCCCTAAATCCACATGATGACGACAATGATGATGAAGAAGATGTCATTTCCCTTATTCACGTTGTTCGTGAATCTTCCGATATATTTGAGCCCGTTTTAGGATTGCCATCTGAGCAAGCAATTGAGTTCAGAATTATTCTAATCCCTGAAGCTCTACCTATCACTCGTCCTCCTTATCGTATGTCCAATAAGGAAAGTGAGGAGATGCGTAAACAATTATCCAAATTGGAAGCAAAACAGTTTATTCATTCTAGTTCCTCTCCTTGGGGAGCTCAGCTATCTTTGTAAAGAAGTCTGATGGTACACTTAGTCTTTGCGTTTACTACCGCAAGCTTAATGGTCTTACCATTAAGAATAAATATCCCTTGCCTCGGATTGATGATCTATTCGATCAACTTAGCGGTGCTAGAGTCTTTTCATGGTTAGACTTAGCAATCGGTTTTCATCGGCTTCGAATTGCAGAGGATATCATTCCTTTGACATTGTTTAGGTTTGTTATGGATCTTATAAATGGATTGTTATGACATTTGGTTTAACGAATGCTCTAGCTTATTTCGTTGACCTCATGAACCGAATTTTCAAAGACTTCCTCGATCGATTTGTTCTCATCTTTATAGATGATATTATTGTTTATTCTAAAACCGAGGAGGAGCTGAATAACATCTTCGAATTGTATTGGAAACCCTTAGTAGCAATCAATTGGAAGCAAAATTTTCTAATTGCCAGTTTTGACAATCCCGTATGAAATTTTTAGGGCATATTATTTCTGAATCCGAAATTTCCGTGGATCCTTCAAAGATTGAAGCGATTCAAAATTGGAAGAGACTAGAGAGTGTGATGAAAATCCGTAGTTTTCTTGGATTGGCAGGCTATTACCGTCGTTTCATAAAAGACTTTTCTAAAATTTTCATGCCTCTTACTAGTTTGACAAAGAAGGGAGTTAAGTACATTTGGTCAGACAAAGGTCAAGCTGCTTTTTAGAGATTAAAAGAACTCCTTTCTGATGCTTCTATTCTTGTGATTCCCGAAGGAAACCAAGAATTGATTGTTTATACCGATGCTAGTCATGTTAGCTTGGGAGTCGTTCTCATGCAAAGGGAATGTGTTATCGCTTATGCTTCTAGGAATTAAAGCCTGTCGAGACTAGATATGCCACTCATTATTTAGAGCTCATGACCATTGTTTTTGCCATTAGAATTTGACGTAATTATCTTTTGGGAGAGAAATTTGTTCCCTACACTGATCATAAATATTTGAAGTATTTGTTCTCTCAAAAGGAACTTAATTTGTGTCAACAACGTTGGCTCGAATTCCTTGCATCTTATGATCTTGATATTCTTTATACTTCCGAAAAGGGAAATCGTGTTGCCGATGCCCTTAGTCGTAAGTAACAAGTGGTTGTTTCCATAATGATATCCGAATGGAATGATCTCGAGACTTTGTCCACTTGTGAGATTCGAAATCGTGAATCCGATTAATGTTCATCTCTTATTTTATATAGCCTTGAGGCTCATCCTTCTCTTTTAGACCGCATCCTTGAAGCTCAAAAGCACGATCCTGAATTGGCTCAACTTAGCCAAAGTTGTAGGGATAAAAATAAGGTTGATGGTTTGAAAGACTTTGATATTGATGCTTGTGGAGGCATTCAAAAATTTGATAGACTTATTGTGCCAAATATTAGTGATCTCTATAAAGACATTTTAGAAGATTCTCATCGTTCTAAATTTACCATTCATCCCGGTAGTAGTAATATGTACGTGGACATAAAGCGACTTTATTATTGGGATGGAATGAAATATGATATTGCTAACTTCATTAAACATTGCATGACTTACCAACTAGTAAAGGCCGAGCATCAAAGCCCCGGTGGGTTATTGCAACCTTTAGACATTCCCGTTTGGAAGTGGGATCAAATTTCCATAGACTTTATTGATGTTCTTCCCCATTCTTGTTTGGGTCATGGCAGTTTATGGGTGACTGTAGATAGACTTACCAAATCTGTTTATTTTGTTCCCGTTCGGTCCAATCGGACTGTATCTCTTTCGGCCAAACTTTATGTCAAAGAAATTGTTAAATTGCATAGAGTTTCTACTTCTATTATTAGCGATCGTGATCCATTATTTACTAGTGGATTTTGGAAAGGTCTTCAAAAGGCTTTAGGAATGAAGCTTAATTTTTGTACCGCTTATCAACCTTAATCCGATGGACAAACAGAGTGTGTGAATCAAACTCTTGAAGATCTTCTTCGTGCATGTAGTCTTGATTTTAGTGGAAGTTGGGAAGATCATATTTCCCTTGTTGATTTTTCTTACAATAATAGCTTCCAATCTAGTATTGGTATGACACCTTTCGAGGCACTCTACGAAAGGCAATGCCGATCTCCTTCGTGTTGGCTTGAACCGGTGAGAAGCTGGTTTTAGGTCCAGATTTTATTCATGATTCCACAGAAAAGACCGACCTTATTTTTTATAGGATGAGAGAAGCTCAAAGTAGAAAAAAATTCTATGCCGATAACCGAAGAAGGAAATTAGAATTTTCTGTGGGAGATTTGGTATTTATTCATGTTTCACGTATGAAGGGTGTTGTACGCTTCAGTCGTTAGGGAAAATTAGCACCTCGATATATTGGCCTATTTCCCATCACCGAACGCATTGGCTCCGTGGCTTATCGCCTTTTATTACCGGCTCAATTTTCTGCTATTCATGACGTATTCCATGTTTCTCAACTACAGAAATGCCTTAGAAATTCTGATTCTATTCATGAGCCCGGTTTTATTGAAGAAATCGAAGTCTCTCCTAATTTGACTTATGAGCAACATCCTCTTCATATCATGGCTGCGGAGGTTAAACACCTTCATAATAAAGATGTTCCGCTGGTGAAAGTTCAATGGTCGGCAAATCCTAAGGATTGTTCTTGGGAATCCAGAGAATTCATCGAGCGAACACATCCGGATTTACTCTCACGTGCTCCTTAAGGTGAACTTTTCACTTCAAAATTTTCTTTTGTGTTGTTATGCCTAAGAGTGGTTGTTACTCTTTGTTTTCTTCATAAGTATTGCGAGGACGTAATTTCTTTAAGGAGGGGAGTCTGTAACAACCCGCATATTTTACGATTATATATTTATATGTTTTATTTAAATATAGCATCGTTAGTCGAATTTAAAGTTCAAAATGTCACTTTTTTGTAAATAGTCGAATTCGGACTCGAGACCACTTCCACTGAGTTTAAAACGACGTTTACAACTTGTTTAAGTATAAACATCGATATGTTTGGAGTTGATTAGAATTTTGGTATTTTTATTTGGGCTTTAGGTTTGGTTCTAGCCCACCAACCCAACAAAATAACCCAAACTCCTCTACCAAATAACCTAACTCCACTCCTCTTCATTCATCCCTTTCACAATTTCATAACATTCTCAAGCAAAAGGAAAAATGGGGGAAAAGAAAGGAAATTAAAATTCCTAAGCCCTATCTTCTCTTAGGAAATTCAAATTCAAGTTCCAAATCAAGTTGAAGCTTAGGTAAGCATGCTCTTCATCTTCTCCATCTCAATCCTCTTCAATTCTTGATTTTTCCTATAACCCAACTTAGGAAAAACATTGCATTTGATCATAGATTGAAGGTTCTTGAAGTAAAGTCGAAGAGAGATTGATCTTGCTTTGTTTTAGAGCTCCTCATTCCTTTTTTTTGAATTTAAAGGCGAATTCTCGAACTCACATCTGTGTTTATAGCTTTCATTTGTTGTTAGGAATGAATTCCTGTTATCTATTTCATGTTCAGTTGCTTTTGAATTGAATTGGTTTGGTGAATTTTCCAATTTTGGTATTTTGAAGTCAAAATATATGAAAATCCTACTATGGATGTTTGGACATGTTGTTTGGAGTGTATTGAAGAGCCTATAGGGCTGGGTTGTCGCTTGGCATAAATCCCTAGCCACCATCGCTAATTCAATCGCTTTAGAGTTGATTTGGCCATCAATGGTATAGGCAAATTTTTCACTGAGCTTCAGTTCAGATGTTTGGGAAAACACTCAGACGTCTGATGCAAAGGAATAAAAATTCCAGACCTACTGCTCAGACGTCTGAGGATATTCCTAGACATCTGAGTGATCTAGAAGAAAATTTCCAGACCTTCAGCTCAGACGTCTGGGAAAACCACCAAACGTCTGGCGCTGTTAAATTCATCCAATTTGCCTATTTTTATGTGGGTTTCCGTTTTATCGATTTTTGTTGATCCGGTTAGTTATTGTCATTTATTATCGATTTTGATGACCTCTTTTCTGGATTTTTGGGAATCCATTTGATGGATTCGACATCGATTTTCATGGATTTAATCTACGTCGTTGAATGTGAATTTTTGGTAATAGATTGTTTTTAAAATCGTTTCTATGATTTGTCACTTTAAAATACAAAGATTTCTATACTAGTAGTAAATACTCAAAATCTTTCACAAGAATGATTTCAACATTACTTTTAATACAAAATTCGTTTTTAAAACCGTTTTCCAGTCTATTAGTACTTAAAAACCTTTACCTCATTCGTATGAGAAACCAATTAAACGACTTAGCAAAACAAGTGGCATGAAATGCTTGCATTTACTTTGTCCGTTAATTCTTAGACTTGTTCGATTGAAATCTTGTGACAATTTTCGAGTGGAAATCTACAATTTGTTCATAAATATTTAAGTTAATCCAGTGGTTATGGGACATGAAGCTAAACTCATTTATTTACTAGCTTGGTGTAATTTGCACTTATTGATCAATGATGATCATCTTGTGATTAGACTTGCTATGTGCAATGTCTCTTCGTTCGCATCGGGGACTGTACCCCGTTCCGTAGAGCTTCGGTTCAATGCGGTGGGTCAGCGACCCATGGTCTTTTGACCATTCGTGGAGCAATCAGATCAATAAGTCTTTGCATGGGACGTATCTTTTTAAGTGCGTCGATGTTCGACTCATTCGTCCTTAAGGAGGGACTGTATCCCGTATTTTATGGGTTAGCGACCCATGGGATAGTGTCCCATTTATGATACACGTGTTGGTGAGTTTTCATGCTTCCGTTTATGATAGACCTTCCCCTTTGTGTTTTTCTGGATTTCCAATTATTGATTTCTTAAATTTGTATTTCACTAATTTTTGTGATTTGCATTGATAAGCTCTATCAATATTTGTGATTTGTTGAATAAAAATAAAGAATATGACATTATTTTTGGTCTTTGAGAAAATTTGAGATATTGTATGATTTTTGTTGTTATCATATATATTTGTCATATCTCTTATCCTATCTCATCTTACATGATAATTATAGCTAGACTGATTCATTTATTAATTTTCTTCTTAAATAATACTCGGGTCGGACCGAGGTATTTTAGGTGCTTCCACTTGACTTCTTATCAGGGACCGTCATTTGACTTTTGGCTAAAAACTTTAGCTTAGTAGTTTTTGTTTTTATACATTCGAGATAGAGACTCCTGTTGTATACATATTTTTTTGTCTAGCACTTGTACCTATTCTTTTGTGATGTAGTGGATCTTGTATCACCATTACTTTGTTGTTCACTTCTATGTGTTATACCATATTTGTTTCCGCCTTAGTGATATGAATATCCGCGACTGATTTATGTTATGCTTATTTTATATTTGTTTCTGAAGGCCACATAGCCATTGTATAGTAGCTTTGAGTTTGTATTTATATGTCAGATTTCCTCTTGAAATGAAATGCATGACATACTATCTGACATATCGCTACTCGCAGAAAGCAATTACATAGATGGTCGCTCCTCAAGAGTCTTATTCTTCGTACTAATTGACGGCATTACCCAGTAGAGTTCTTGGTAAGAAATAACATTTACATGCATGATAAGAATTTCAAGGATAACAAACTAATGATTCACATACCAAATAATGTAATGTCTAATACAAGACAACACAAATTCTTCCACAACATACAACTCAAGCACAAACACCAGAAATTGTTTTATTCATTATAAATAAACAACAAAATACTGAAACAAATAACATTCTAAATCGCTAAACACTATGATGCAATCACTACCATGTAATACTCCAAACAAATAGAACTAAGAACTATGTCTACAATCATGCAATACTCCCAGCAAACAAAACCAAGAACCATGCATACTCTAAGAAAACCTAACACATATATAAATATAAATAAGTAAACCAAAATAATAATTTTTTTAAGATAATTTTATTACCTTCGCCCAATTACCATTAACTGCTGCCCAAATTCCTCGTGCTCGTCATCTCTACTTTCAATTTCGCGCTTACTCTCATCATCCCCTTCCTTCGAATGTTACACCGTTTGAGAAGATTGTCCAGCATTATAGGGTTGAGGTGGAGGAGGTGGAGGAATTGTAGGCGATGGAGAGCAAGACTTCTCTGAAAGCTTTTTCCGTATATTTCCTTAAAATATCTCTATTCTCGAGTGTTCTTTTGAAATAGTTTTCATTCGAGAATTATTTCTAGAAAGGCGCTTCTCTAGAATTTTTTGGTTTTGAGATAAAAGAACTTAGGTTTTGTGCAGTTATGGCATCTCAAAAGTGGCGATATTTGAAAGAACCTTACCGACTCAATACTATCATCACTTCCTTCTTTCACACTATCTTCTTCTCCACTTTCTTCGTTAAGAACTTCGATTTCTTTCCCTTTCATGGTAGCAGTGGTTGATGAGGCTTGTTGTTGTATATGTTTTAAGTATTCTTCGTATGAGATATACGAAGGAACCATTATAGGAAGTTTCATAAGTGAAAAGAATTTCTTATCCGTGTATGTAACACTTTCCGCATCATCATAGACGAGTGGAATTTTTTTGAACAATATAAGACGAGTGATATATGGACCATATAAAATTGCTTTTCTAGAATGATCAAGAAAGACAACATCTCATCTTGTAAGAATTTTGCCTAATTTACCTTTATATCTCCAAAATTGCATACAGTGCTTTATAATCTTTATCATATATTTGTTCACAGCTACCGATTCGTGGAATAGAGATGTTAATTACCATTCTTTCAAGCAAACATGACCTAGGTCAAAAATCCTTTGAAATGGGTTTAGTTGCTTGATTTTCCAAAAGATGGCGTCTATTTGGTTTCATCTACAATGTTTGGTGTCTACATTGAGGGTGAGAAATATTCGGTTATAACCGAATTAACTAACCAAACCGATTCATTTTGTTCATTTCGGTCGGTTCGGTTATGAAGTTATATCGATTTGAATTTGGTTTATCGAATAATTTTATTTTGGTTATCGGTTTAACCATATTAACCAAACTTTTATTATATTACCCAAATTTATGGCATTGTAATACTCTTAACAATCGGTTTGGTAATAAAAAAACCTTATTTATTAAAAATAGGTTATTTTTTCTTATAAACATAAAGCAAATAATCAAAATAGTTTATATGAACATAAATTTATGTTTTTCATTGATTAAGTCAATCATTTGAATAATAACATATGGTAAATTCTCTTACTTGCCTTTTTAGATCGTTTAAATTGGTTATCGACCGAATTAACCAAAATTAATTCGGTTCGGTTCGAGTTTGAGTTTTTGGGTTTCAATTCGGTTTGAAATTTCTTATGTCAAAACCGACCGAATCGGCCAAACGCTCACCCCTAGTCTACATTTTTTAGATCTATTCCTTTATGACCAATTTCCAAAATTTGGATAATATGATTATAATTAAGTTTTATAATTTTCCCATGAATGCTTGTTTACAAATAACCCTCATCATTACGTACTTTAACAAACTTTCCTCCCAAGTTAGCAAAGAATAAGTTTACGGCAAGGGTATCGATTTTTTACATTATTAGAGGAAATTTCTATCAAAGATGTGGTATTTTCTCTATTCGTAAGAGCTCTTAGATTATAAGCGAGAAAGTCATAAACTTTACAGAAGAAGCTATAGAAAAGCTTCGTATTATTTAAAATTTTGTACCTTTCCATGCTCTCTGGATCATGGTAGAGCCATTCTTTCAATTGCTCTTGAGTGACGACAGCCGGTTGAGCAGGGGAGAACTCTCTAGTTTTTTTTTCTTTGAGGTCTTTGATTTGAAGGAACATTAGCTGCCATGGATGTATTTTCAGAGGAATCCAGGGTTTGCAGAAAATAAACTGGGGAAAGTAATATGAAAAGAGGAGGAGGGTGGTTGTTTTAACTGGAAGGGCGAGGAGTTAGCGGGGTGTTTGTGCTTTGAACGAGGTACTAAATTGGAACGAGTCAAATGTTTGAAGGGTCTAATCAGATGTCCAACTATATCTCAGACATCTGGTTAGACTAATAAGAAGTCTAACTATTTATTTTCAATAAATAAATAAATGTACTTAAATGTTTTATAAATACTATATAAAATATGATGATAGCAATATTTATAATATTCTTTTTTCGCCTCTGCTATTTTCCACTATATCCTCGCATTATCCCCGCAATAACTTTTTGCACCTTCATTGCTATAGTTACGCTAAGGCTTTAACTACACAGAGACCGGTAACATTCCTTTAGTGACATTTAATTTTTCTCCTCGTTGTTGCTGCTTCGATCTTATCCGCCTTTGTTCCTTCATGATGGCATCATTTTTCCATTTTAATTTCCGTTGAGTATTTTTTTTATTATCTTACTTTTCATTATGACGAACCAAGTAGCCGTTGAAAGTTATAGCTTCCTTGAATTTCTTTCCTCTAAAAGAATAGTCATTCGATTCTTCCGATGGGGGAGAAGATGAAGTTATAGAATAAATGAGGAAGAACTTTCTTTACAAGTCATTTATTGAATTTCAAAGAGTATGTAGATTAATGATAAATTTCCCGACATTAAATAGGATTTATTAGTATGTCAAAAATAGATTATTACCTTAGTTTCTTATGAAGTTAATTTAGGTTGAATTAAGACTAGAAATTAAATAAACTAGTTAAATTTAGATTGTAATTATATTATTTCATTTTGAAGACAAAATTCTTAATTTTCGTCGTAAATTTAAAAAATATTTTTTGCAAGTGGCTTAGTAATAATATCAGCTATTTGATTTTCTGAATTAATAAATTCTAAAGAAACGATACTTTTTTCTATGTTATCGCGTAAAAAGTGATGTCGAATATTGATATGCTTTGTTCATGAAGACTAGTGCTCATCGGAGTTGGCATAATAGAGATGTTTTCCAATGCAAATGTTTTTAATAAATCATTACAATATTTTCCTTGATAGATAAAAATTCCATTATTCAATTGTTTAATTCGAAAACCCAGAGAATAATTTAACTCATCTATATTTGACTTCCTTTTTTATAGTATTTGAAAATTCATTACATAATGTTTCATTTGTGGAACCAAAAATAATATCATCAACATATATTGAACTATTAAAATATCATTATCTTAATTTTAATAAATAAAGTAGAATCAACTTTTCCGATTTTAAAATCTGATTCTAGAAGATAATTTTTTAATCGATCATACCAAGCATGTGGTGCTTCTTTAAGACCATATAGAGCTTTTTTAAGTTTAAATACGTGGTTTGAAAAAATTTCATGTTCGAATAAAGGCGGTTATTCAATGAAGACGTTTTCTTTTATAAATCTATATAAAAACACACTTTTAACATCCTTTTGAAAAAGTTTAAAATTGTGATGACAAGTAAAGGCAAGTAGAATTCTAATAGCTTTTAATCTAGCGACAAGGGCAAAAGTTTCTTCGTAATCTATACCTTCTTGTTTATTATATCCCTAAGCTACTAATATAGCATTATTTCTTACTATGTAACTATGTTCACCTACTTTGTCTTTAAAAACCCATTTGGTTCCATTTACGGTTTAATCATGTTGTCTTGGATAATTTCCATATTTCATTCCGTTCAAATTGATTTAGTTTTTATTGCATTGCTAAAATCCAAAAATCATCAATAGATGCTTCTATAACATTATCTGGTTCTATATTTGAAATAAATGCAACTTATCCCATTTGATTGAGTTGATTTATAGTTCTAACTCTAGCGTTAAATTCACCTATTACATTGTTGAATGGATGATTTTTAGTATATGAGTGGTGATTTTAACGTATTATCAACATTTCCATTTTGAGATGGATTTTCATAACCCATTGGTTGATTTATTTAAAAATTCTTATCGTCATCATGATATATTTATAATTTTCATCAAAAGATACGTGTAAGGTTTCTTCTATAGTATTTGATTTTTTTTGAAAATATCCTATATGCTTTACTTCTCTCCGAATATCCAACAAAAATTCGCTCATCGGATTTTAGATCAAATTTTCCTAAATTGTCTTTTATATCAAATATAACACATTTTGAACCAAAAATTCTAAAATATGAAACATTTGTTTTTTACTATTAAATAATTCATATGGTGTATCTTTTATTAGCGGTCTTATAAATACACGATTTAAAACATAACTAGTCGTAGTAACAGCTTCTGCCAAAAGGGTCTTTATAGTGGGTTACTGCTCAGTTTTGTTCTTGCACGGTCTTGTAATGTTCTATTTTTCTGTTCTACAACACCATTTTGTTGAGATGTTCTATGAAAGGAAAAACTATGACTTATACCTTTTTTATTGCAAAATTTATTAAATAATTCATTATCAAATTTATCACTATGATCACTTCTAATATTTTTAATTTTTAAATTCTTTAAGTTTTGAATCCTTTTTGCAAAAAATTTAAAGACTTCAAAAGTATCACTTTTATGTTTCAAAAATAAAGTCCATATATTTCTAGAAAATTCATCAACAATGACAAATACATATTTATTATGGTTGAGAGACTTAACTAAGTAAGTCAAAAAAGATTCGAATAAAGAAGTCTAAAGGTTGAAGAGTCAAAATGACTTTCTTAGACTTAAAAGATGATTTTGTCAATTTTCCCAGTTGACATACATTGCATGGATCTCATAAAATCATTCATAAACAAATAAATTAGATAAATTAATTTTAATAAGACTGGGGTAAAAACGAAAATCGTGTAAATTTGACCTCAAGAATTATGTCGTTCCTTTCATGGCAATTCTCTGATCAATTTTCACATATAATATATTAAAATTGGGGCTCAAATGAAAAAGTTATGAATGTTTGAGGTTTTAGATTCAAATTAATTCAAATAGAATTCAAATTCAAATAAATTATAATATGGCCCTATGGGTGAAGTAAACATTAACCTTAAATTATAATTTGAAATTCAAAAGTTAACAACAATTATACTTGGGGGTTAAGTAAACATTAAGATTAATGTTAATCTTAAATTATAAGTAAGGAAGAAAATAAAAATAACAGCAATCAAAAAATTCCCAAAGTGACATGACCAATCGACCGATAGCGTCGACCATTAGGTTAGGGACGGTCAACTGGCGGATAGGTGACGACTAGGGTTTTGAATGCATAATGAACATTCTAGATTTTATTATTTTAAACCGACTTAAATCAAATGGTTCTGGTACATTCTAACCGCTATAAATAAGAGCTTAGCTCCTCACTTTTATTCCTAAATTATTTTCGGAACCAAGCGAAAATTCATCACTCTCTCTCTCTCTTCAAAGTTTTAGAATAGTTCTTTAGGGTTCTAGGTAACATATTCTTGATGTTTATTATTATATTTCTAATTCTATTCTCCTCCAATCCCACAATTTCTGAATCTAATATAGACACACATACACACACAAAAATCCCTTATTCTATATATCTAAAAGGGGAGATCTGAAAGAGATTATTGAAGGCGTGACAAATCCCAAAAGTGGAAGAGCTGAGGACCTATTGTGGGTGAAAACCTTAGTTTTTCTATTTTAGTAATCGAATAGTATAGTTTGGATTTGATATATTCCTTGGGGAGCTTTATATTATGAAAACATCACATTAAAAATCCTCAAAACTCCCCCAAGGTGAAATGTCAATTTTTAGGTTGGAATCTCAACTGTTTTCTTTTAAAATAACGGAGCCATGTGGATTTTTCAATTTATGCATTTTACCTTCTATTCCATATTTTATTCTTTTTCTTTGGATCTGATTAAGGGATTTGATTAAGAAATGGTATGTAAGTTACAAATTCTTATTCGTAGCCTATTTCTACAAATTGTATAGAAATTCCCTTGTCTAATTTGATATAACAGAAGTTGAATAGAGCGTAAAATTAATTAAATTGTAAGTTTCTACTTTTGATTTATTATGTTGTTTTAATATGAAATAAGTTGGATTTGGACTCTATATACAAGTCTATTGATTGATTTTGGAATATTGGATTTATGATATAGTTATTGTGGAAATGAGACTTGTATGATTTTAGAAGATTTAATATTTAAAACATTAGTTTATGGCGTAATCTCTGCATACATAGAAATAGATAAATGTGTACTATATATATATACATATTGTAATCTGCCTTTTGACTCGACTATATTCAGGCTGATTGGACAAGTTAGATTCGATGATAGATAAGACAAGCAGCCTAGAGAGGTGATTGCAGAGTCCATCGATCAAGCACAAACAATAATATGAAACAACGATCAAGCGAGATTAAGATATAGACTCTCTGGAATATTGTAAGTATGGATTAGTAGCTCCCTTATGCAGGGGATCAGCACCTATCCCTTCCACTAGGCAGGGGATCAGATCGCATCATAATGGTAGTGAACAACATCAACCAACAGTTCAATTCAATAGGAATCGATCGATATCTCTAAAAACAAAAGGGCAACTATGCAAACAACTTTGGAAATATGAAAATAGCATGGAATGGACCCACACGACCGATCATAGCACTCCATATGGCCAGGAAAACCGATCGATGATGATCCTTCAGTATTGGGAATTAGGCCTCGAAATTTTCTTGGTGATCCCGTCTACATCTAGAGATTCTGTTGGCAAAATTTCAGGGGGATATTCGGTCATTACTCCTATAAATATAGTGTTCGTAGTTCATTATAAAGATCTTTATGCTATTACTTTGGTGGTACTCCATTGTATTTATGAATTCCAGTCCGATCCCTCCTGTACTCAGAAATTCAAGTGATTAATAAAGCCGTTTCATCAAAGTGGAGTAGGCATTTAACATTGAACCACTATAAATCTGTTTATCATCATTTTTTACTTGTTTTCTATTTATTTCCTCTGTTTTAATTTAGATTTCTTCATTTATTTCTCTACATTCATTATATTAGGTGTTTGTGCCAACTTTTGGTGTAAACATTTTGGTGCTTTCACCGAGAAATCAATTCTTAGCTTGATTGGATCTCATCATTAACTTGTGCATTCCCATATCCATGAGATTAGATCCAAATTTCTATGAAAAGTTTCCGTTTAAACTCAGATATGGAGAAGTTCTAGAAGGAAGCTATTAGCCATGGCCAAAGGAAATTCTACTACTTTCTATGCTTCTATTTAAGGCAATAACGCTGCCAATATGCAATAAGTTGATCAGAGCATACATATGGCTGCTGCCAATCCCCAAAATCCAGCTGATTACATCACCAAAGCAAACTTTGAAGTCCTAATGAAGGAACTGATGGATAGCCATCAGCAGTGTAACCATCAAATCCAGGCTAACATCGACCTGATGAACCAGTTGAAAGATCAGCATGGAAAGACGAGGAAGGAGCCTGCTCCATACTCAGGATCGGAGAACTCCTCCTTATTTGATAACTATCATAGAAATAGACACCGTAAAACAGATGCATATGCAGTTGGAACATCAGGACGGAATCAGGTGATCGGCTATGGCCGATCGACACCGAACCCTCGAATCATGGGGCAGTCAACATGCAAAAGGAGGAGCTCACTCTGGAGGTGACGCGACCGATCGAGGTACCTGATCTTGGTCAAATGTGGTTGAACCACATCTGGGAGACGATTATAGTACTACTGCTTAGGAAACAGATGAAGAGCATGATGACTCAAGGCAACATGGCACTGCCCAAAGGTGTGGATCGGGTCGCTCACGTGAGGTGGAACATGATTACTGCCTGCCACCAACTCTCCAAACACCAGACTTAATAGCAATGGTGAGACAACTAGTGAAAGAAAGTCAAGGCTTGAACAATGAGAGTGTGGGTACTAGCGTCTGTTGTGATGGATGCGAACTTTCCATACAATGCCTTTTTGGGCCGATCGACCCTGGCTGAATTCATGGCTGCTATTGTAACGATCGCAGTTTTTTTCGTTCATGAAAATCGACATCAATACGTCCACTGTATCAACTGCCGAGCAATCAAAAGCCGAAAAACCATACCGTTTGTTTAAGAAGAAGAAAGAGGTAGAAGAAGAGAGAAAAAGATAGAACATAACAGAAAGAAACAACAGAACAACATCAGAATCTCACAATTCGCAGCGGAACAACATATAATAGATAAATGAATAATCTTTAAACAAAGAACTATATCAGTTATTACATTACATCACATTACATTACTTACATCATCAGAGTGTACAACCATTAATACAACAACAAACAGCGGAAAAAGAAATACTATATACTAGTGAATACGCCATGCCATCCATCTTGCCTCCTGCAACTCCTGAATTCCCGAATATCCTGATAAACCTAACTCTTGACTGCCCGTGTGGAAATTGGTGGGCACCCAGAGTTTAGGAAGGAAAAACAATAAACTCTGAGTCAGTCATGTGACTGGTGTGAGAACTAAAACAGTTTATTTATCTTTAAAAAAAATCAAAATAGAGGAATATTTGTAAAGTCAATTCGCAATGCTTTTAAAAATGAGACTACCATAAGGCCTCCCGCACACACACACAATGCAAATGCAGAATCGGAGGAGATTTCTCCTTATGATAGTCAAAGATGCTTGATACGCATTAAAAAGAAACATTTGATATTATTACTAGTGCATAGTGTAGGAAAAATTCATTTCGAAAGTAAAGATATAAATCTTAGCCAGCATAGACATTTCGCACTTATGCCTACTATAGCTACCATGTTCAATAGCAGGTTACCGCCACATTCCATGGCAGGTTATACAACTAAAACCGTACAAGATCGTATTGTTTCTTTGGATTTCCAACAAATGGTCAGGCCAAGGAACTTCCCATTGCCACATGGAAACGCCTCTGGAATGACGTCCCGAGAACCAAACCGGATCTCTGCCAACACAAGGCCGGGTTACCCCTAACTGGGTAACTACTGACACGAATATGTCATCCCCCGATCGTAACCGATCTATCCGAGGATCCTCGATTTCCAACAACCACAAAATTTGCAGCAACAACGTAGGTTAAATATCTGGGCTCCATACCATGATACCACCTCTATCCAGAAGGAATGACATACACTAAAGGGGCGCTACCTCCTAATAACCTTGCCGCATCCTTCCTGTTTTGACCATTTCCGAGGTGTGAGGCTCGACGAAGTCTCGTCCACAAAGTCACGCTTTATACAAAAGCTGTGCTTTGGGTCAACAAATGATCATAGAAATGATCACAAAGATAAGTGATCAAACAAATGATCATATCACAAATGATCAAACAATGATCATTTCACAGCAACACTCAGCATGTCACATTACCAAATTGGGAATATATCGCTAATAACCTTTAACTACATAACCTCTGAGTTCGTACGTCTCAGAGAAGGGTGTTAAGCTAAGCGAATAAATTCTCCACCACCAACAGAATTTTTTTTGAAAGAAATCAGCTTTATATCTCAATTTGTAATGTCAGACATACAATCCATACAAGTCTGTTCCGGGATCGAACAGAACCGAAGGCACTTCCAAAGAAGTCCTTGCCATCCGGATATTCACTAATCACGACCGGACTTCCCGTCACTAAGGGTGATAAAACCTCTATATCGGAGATCAGCCGATGTAGAGTAACTCAACGGTAATCCTTCCGTTTTCAAAAATATCCGGTCTTCAACACCGGTCATCAAATGCAATCCATTACGACGTATCATATATTCAGAATGGGTTATACGACCGCAAGGTTCTTTGCCTGCTAACCCGAATAGTGAGCGTTTATTCAAAAATAAGTGTGGCATTCAAATTCAAGCAATCACAATAAATACCTAGTTAAAGGTAAATATTGATAGTCGGATTATTTAACTATCAATAAGTGTGTTCAACATCACCAAATTCCAAATAATTTCCCAAATTATTTACTTTCCAAAATATCTTTACTAGATATATATTTTCCACACTTCAACATTTGAAAACAATTTCAAATCACTTTTCACCTTTATCACTTTTGAAAATAAATTTCAATCATTTTCCTTATGCGAAATACTTTCATTTCAACATGGTTCATTTAAACCAATTTAATAAATCCTTACCGATTTACTTTATATTTACGTTCCAAATCCGTAAATTTATTCCCACACTTCAAAAAAATAAATCAATGTTTATTTTTAAACAAATTCCCCTTTTCATTTATAAATTCCATAGTGAATTTACATTCCAAAATATTTATGAATATATGATTCCCAAATCGATTTCTAATATTCATTTTCAATTTTGTCTTCAAAAAGATAAATTCTCAAAACGTTTCATTTCACATTGGAAAAAATATTTCCATACTTATTTAATAATAAGTAATTCACCAATCTATTTATTTTCAATATTTTGAAAATATTCAATATACTTAAATCTAAATTAAGTATATATTTCATTCTTTAAGGAAATCATTCTCTTAAACATATTTATTTGGGCCAAAACAAATGTTGCGTAAAACATCGTTACGACGTCCCAAAATCACTAGTATAAAAATAGATATATAAATCCCAATACTATAACAAAACATTTCCTTTCGGAAATCATTTACTATAACAACAGTGTTATAGTCCACCATTTCCTTATTTCTTGAAAACGTCTATTCCAACAATGAATGTTGAAATCTATGTATTCGATTTATAATACATTTTAAAACATCGTTAAAACGATGAACTTCATTTTATAATATTCATTTTCCCAAGCATATCCATTTTATTTGATAATATATTCGCTGTCTAAAATCATGAATATACTTCCTTTAATAAGCTATAAAAATTAACTTATCAAAATAAGTCGTTTTCGGATTTATAAACAATGTCTATAAATTCCATTTCTATATTTTATAACAACTTCGTTTTATAAATCTCCTTTATTAACCAATTCTATTTATATTCCATTTACATGTCGAAATACGGTTTATAAGTAAATTACTTATAATTCATTCATTCACAAATCCATTCTTTTATATCAACAATAATTTATAAATCAAAATTTCATATTTACTTATGAATCTAGGTTCAAACTTTATTTTAACACTTATAAAAGCTCGTTTTATAATTTCTATATTTTAATTTATAAATATCAATTTTATACAACTTTTATATAATTTTTTTATAATAATTTAAAAATCTCAATTTAAATAAACCAATCTCTTTATTAATTTACAAAACGTTATTTAAAACTTATATAACTCCAAAATTACACTTAAGTATTATTTTCCCAAAAATATAACTTTTATAACCATAAAATTAAAATGTTTATTTATTTTAACAATTCAAAATTAAATAAAACGTATACTTTCAAAAATCACTTTAAAAATTCTTATAAAAACAAAATTCATTATTTTAAAACTTCAAAAATGGATCTGATGATGCAACAGCACCAAATAGTCAATCACGACATCCAAATATCATATATCGATATGATAATCAACAAATATCAAAATATCTGTAAATAAATCAATACAGTTGAGGAATTCAGTTGGATCCCTCCAACCTGTTTCCCTGCATCCAAAGATGTTAGCACAATACCAGTTCCATTCCAGTACGGAATTATCGTGGTATATAGGATTTATAAAAATATTATCCGCTTAATAGACGGCGCAATAGGGTCTCATCCGCTATATAATGCGGGAAATCAACTCCAAGTACATAAATAATACCAATTTCACTGTACTGTGAAATATTCGCGGAATATGTTTTAATAAATAACATCCGCTTACTAACGGCGCATAATGTCTATTTGACAATCAATAGATAACAATCATCATTCAAACATGCATTCAAGAATTTTAAATATAACTATTTAAAATATAAATCGAAACCGATTCGATTGAATGAGAAGTTCTCACCTTTGCTTTTAATTTGGCAGTCCATTTCCATCTCGGTTTGTTTTCTTTGCAATCTTGACCTTGTATAAACATGTGTATGAATTTTATAAATATTTGAACTGATCAAATGATAAATTTATCGTTTAATATTTTTAATTAACTCACAATCTATACACTATTTATTTCCCATTCCAGATTGTTCCTTTACAGATTTTGACCTAGTATAAATAATTATATACTTTATTTAAATAAATAAATTTTCAAGTTACAAAAATAATTAAGTAAATCTTCAAAATACATTACCCTTAAACACTAAGTAGGTTTAATATATATATTTATCTTGATTAAATTTTTCTTCTTTTAATACACCTGTATATCCTGCTAGCCATAATATCCAATTCCAACATTCAAACCATTCTGCCAATTCCATTACAAAATTTTCAACATATGCTTCTTATACATTTTTACTTCACTATTGAAGTTATATGTTCATTTTCATTCAATTTTGCATTCCAATTTCATTTGAATTCAATTCACAATTTCAATCCTATTCGAATTCAATTTATCTTCTATTCTGGATATTGAATTTTATCGACTATCTTTTATTCACAAATGCACTATTTTAAATTAGTTCTCATTACTAATTCATTACAAGTTCTAATTCATTTTATCTTGCACAATTCAAATTGGTTGTCAATATTCAGTTTTCAATTTCAGTTTATAACTACGTATATTTAAACTGGATTTCAAATTCCATATGAATTCAATTTACTTCATTTACTTGCAATTGTAAATTCATTCATTCATTCACAATTTATTTCCATAATTCAATACTCAATTCCAATTCATTTTAATTACTCCAATTTATTTTCCACTTAATAATATTCCATAAATATTTTTATATAGCATTCCAGAGTCTTTTGAACCTTTCAAAACCATTTCTTTGAAAACAATCCAACTTATTCTTTGAATATAAAAATCAAACCCAAATTTTCCAAACAACTTTCATTTGAAACAATTTGGCAGCAATTCCTCTTTTGGAAACCCGAAAATGAACACCGATGATGTCGCGGTCACCATCGGAATTATTTTCCAGCGACCGAAAAGAGTTTAGAGCTTTTCATTCCTTCAAAATACTTTTCAAAACCTTTGAAATATTTTAAATCAGCTCGAAACTGAAGATTCAAATTTTTATTCAACTTTCAATAGATTAAATGCTATAATTTAATCG
Source organism: Allium cepa (assembly GCA_030765085.1). Classification (NCBI taxonomy): domain Eukaryota; kingdom Viridiplantae; phylum Streptophyta; class Magnoliopsida; order Asparagales; family Amaryllidaceae; genus Allium; species Allium cepa. The sequence continues at coordinate 1,026,208,714 of CM060935.1, read as the reverse complement.
CCAAATTCATATTGATAATTTGAAATTTAAGTCAAACCATCATTCGAATATTTAAAATTAATTAAATATTTTCAAATTAAATTGTTCAAAATTCTGGGTCGTTACGCCCCTGCTATTTGACACTCAAATTCCCAATCTAGAAATGGTATGTCAATTGTCCATGGAGATCAGGCAACTAAGCGTGCCTGTTATATGACTGAGTTGAGAGACGCCCAGCGAAAGGAGAAAAGAAAGGATATTGAGAAACCTCTCTGTATCAAAACTAATGAAATTCAACAATCAGCGTTCGAACCTTGGCTCGGGCACCACAGTCGGTTCTATAAAGATATAGATCCGAGAGATAAAGAAGAGGAGCCTAAAGAAACCAAGGTTGCACTCGTTGAGCTGACAATCGACATCATAGTTAGCCACGACGACCCATCACCGGTCCTGAATATCAGATTATAGCTCAGTGCAACGATGATGAAGGAATTAGCTGGCTTTCTCCGAGCGAATCTTGATGTGTTCACTTGGACTCGTTCTGACATGTGTGGGATCTCGACAACCATCACGAGCCATGCATTGAATAATGACTAAGGCATGTCCCGATGAAACAAAAAAGACGCAACATGGATCGGAGAGATCTGCTGCCTTAAAGAGGAGATGGATAAACTAAAAAACAATGGGACTATCCACGATGCCCTTACTCGAAATGGGTATCCGTCCAGTTCTTGTTGGAAAAGCTAATGGAAAGTGGTGGACATGCATCGACGACTCAGACCTGAACAAGGCATGCTCGAAAAATAGCTTTCCACTTTCAAGGATCAACTAACTGGTAGACTCAATGTTGGACATGATCTGCTTTTATTCGAGGACGCATACTCCGAATACAATCAGATTCTGATGCACGTCCTATACTAGGAACACACCAGCTTCATTACCAACTTGGGATTATAAACGTTGTGATGCATTTTGGACTAAAGAACGCTGGAGCTACTTGCAGATGACCGTTCAACTGAATGTTCAAAGACTAGATCCGACGATCAATGGAAGTATATACGGATGATATACTCATGAAGTCACAGTAATCAAATGACCACATTGATGATTTAGCAGAAATGTTCAGATTTCTCCGAAAATATGGAATGAAACTCAACCTCTGAAATGGTCTTTCGGCACTGCGTCAGGGAAATCCTTGAAAGTGCCGCTAAGGACCGTAATATGGAATAACAACTAAGTTATCTACTAATGTGGAATAAAATATCAAAGGTAAATAGTAAAATAAATGACACTGGGGATTTTTATACTGGTTCAAACTCCCATTCTACGTCCAGTCCCAGACTCCTTCTGGAATTTAACCATCAACCCTCTCTTAAACTGGAGGAATAGGTATTACACCGCATGAGCAACCGAATAGGACTTCTACCGCCTATACAACTAAATAGGACTTCTACCACCTGAGCAACCAAACAGGACTTTAACAGTACAGAGAATTTTCTTGACTGATTGTGCTATTTTAATAGCACGGAAAAGACTTTAGAGCACACCCTTCCTATAATCTTCTCCTTTGTGGTATATAGTGTAGTTCATGAAGATTGGAAGTTAATTTAATCACAAATGAATTTATGCTTGAATGTACAAGTTATTAGAACGAAATTTGAAAGCAAATGGAAGAATATTTTAGATAATAAGTATATGAGAATAGAATCAGAAATTAAGTTATCAAAATAACTGAATTGAAGGCTATATATAGAGTTTAAGTGATGCAATTCTTCTTGAAAAGTTTCGGTCAAAAGATATAGAAACAACTCTTGAATCAAGGGTTGTTTCTATTTGTTAAATGGAAGTGACCGTTCAGAAAAATAGCCGTTATGAATTTTCAGTCGACCGTGGAAAAGATTTCAGTCTACTGAATGTTCGAATTTTAAAGTTTAATATTAAAAGACACATAGTTTAGTGAACTGAATAGGGTGGTTCAGTTGACTGAACCTTCAAGTGCACTGTGCACGTGCACAGGTTTTTAGTCGACTGGACCTTTGAATTCAGTCGACTGAATTCAAAGTATCAGCTATATTGAAGTACTTTTGAAAACATTTTGACAATGGAATTTGAAAATAACAAAATACTTTGTGTGTATGTGGTTTGGAAATAATTTTAAATACTTGTGTGCATGCATATACCACTTATGAGAGATTTTAACAATGATCAACTACTAAACTGGACTATAGACAAACCATTAATAAATTTTGAAACTTCTCTCTGAATTCTAGGTTTTCAATCTATTGTCAAGTAGAATAGTATCTTCTCCTGCAAACATGGTTAATTTATATAATATTTACTTATATAGTTGTCAAGATCAATACATCAAAATACAAGATTCTAACATTCTCCCCTTTTTTGACGATGACAACTATGTAAGTCTAAAAATTTAAAAATCTATAAAAATGATTGTAACTCCCACTGAATAAATGATATACTTGCTTGATTTACCTGATGAACATATATACTTCTCCCCCTTTGTCATCGACAAAAAGGAATACATGGATATCATGATAAACAACATTATCCCAAATGAATCATAGCTAGATAAACAAGATAAATGAAATGAACATTAGAGACAAGCATGTTTTTAAGACACCAAACAATACTAAACAAACATCAAATATCCAATGTAACATAATAAGGAACAACATAAATTAGGTAGGGATAAACTAAGATAAAGAAATCTAAACTTCCTCACTCCCCGATTCTTCCTCTTCTTCTTCTTCCTCGGATGTAGACCAAGTGAAAGGAGCGGAATTCTCGGTAATACTTGTAGAAGTTGAGCCGGTACAAGAAATCTTCTCCTATATCTTGTTTAAGAAGCCCTTGATGGAATCGAGCTTCTTGTTGGTCTTGACGATATTCTTTTTGACGGTGACCAATCGTTGGTTGAGCTTGCTTTGATTTTGGGAGAGTGTGGCAAGAACGTGATTCGGTTGGAATTCACCTTGAAGCTCTTGAATTTCTTCATCTTCTGCTTCTTCCTCTATATGACGGAAGGTTGAGTAGAGGAGGCAATATGCGTCTATCGGGGTTGTGGAATCCCTTGCTCTCGGTTCGCCACCCATTGTTGGAAATTAATAATTTCTTGAGGCAGAGGATGTTTGGGTAAACTCATAAGACTTAAAGTATTAGAATTTAGTTCGCTAACTGTAATGAAGTCGGCATCAGGTAAGGAGACTCTGAAATTCATAAGAATGCACATGATATAAGCTCCATATAAGATGGTCTTATAACTCCTCTTATGATTGACATTTAGGAATTCATCAAGAATAACTTTAGCCCAATTCTTTTGTATTCTTTTGAGATACATTTGAGATAGAAACTCCTTAATGTATACGTATTCTTTTGTCTAGCACTTGTATCCATTCTTTTGTGTTTCTATGGATCTTTTTGACCACTACTCTGATGTACACTTTCATGTCTTATATTCATATCTATTTCCGCCTTTGAGATATGGATATCTGTGACTAATTTATGTTATGTTTATTTCTATATTTGTTTCTGAAGATATCATAGCCACTGTGTAGTAGCTTTGAGTTTGTATCGGCATGTCGGATTTCCTCTTGAAATGAAATGCATGTTATACTATCTGACATACCGGTGCTCGCACAAAGCAATTACACGGATGGTCGCTCCTCAACAGCCTTATTCTTTGTGCTAGTTGACTCCATTACTCCGTAGTGTCCTTGGCTAGCGTGAGTATAGAGGTGGGGTGTCACAGCTTGGTATCAGAGCCAAACTTCGGAACAATGTAGAATAATTTAACAAGGATCATCGTCCTAAGTGTTGGAATATGCGCTTATATGATTTTTGTTTGATGATAATAAACATATATACATTCGTTTAAATGTATTTGTTAATGTACTATTTTATTTTTCATAGATTAAATAAATATTTGCTGAATAAAATTAAATACACAGAATTTGAATTCAAACAGAAATTTTATTCAAACAAATATTTATTACATTTTTGAATAGTACAAATTCAAGCTCTCACTATACATATATAATTTTATTTACAATACATCATAATTTCAATTTACATAAATTCCTCACTACATATCACTCACACTCGTAGTTTATTTTCAACTTCATTCCAGTTAGAATCCAGCATCTGAGCAATCTGCAAAAATATTCACTAACGCAGTAAAATTGAAAAAGAAATATTTTTGCAATATAAAATAAAATATGGATTTTTGAAAATATTATTTGCCTCAGTTATTTGGGTTGTTCGTCATCATTTACATTTGAATTCATCACACACGAACAATGTGACATGCACAGTGTATCACTGTACATGCCACAAGGTCGTGCACATCGATATACACTTGATAATGCTACAGGGACATGTGTGCACAAGGTCAAACCCAAATATAAAGACAGGTTCAACTCAGGTGCAATATATTTAAGTCATCAGCACAAGGTCAAACCCGAGTTTTGAAGCTGGATTTAACACAGGGCAGGTGTACAAGCTACGACTTCAAACATGAAGCAGTTCAATATCCAAGCAAAAATGAAAAGTAAGGAACCAAATACTCAAGACAACATGAAGTGGACAGCACTGACTCAAGTACACAAACAACAAGCAGCAGTATGCAAGTGCATACACAAAGAGGCAACAAAGGTCAAGGACCAAGTGCAAAGGCTGCAGTAAAGCATGTACATGTGTATGAAAACCAAAGTCAACAGCAAGTACAAACCAACACAACAAGCTTCAAATGAAAACATATGTGCCAGAGAAACATGTGCAGCCCAATGAACCAGTGACAACAAAGTGACTCAAGCAACAACACAAACCAAGGTAAAACCATCAGGTACATCTGAACCAAAATCAAGTATGAAGTATACAGACACACATGGATATGAAGACCACAAAGGCAATGCAACAGTAAAAAGAAACAACATCAGCAGATGCAAGACCAGAGAACTACACGAGTGTAGTCTCGAACCAGAACATCAAAATACAGGTTTCAATATCAATGCCATTGCTTCAGTAGTCAAAATATCAAATAAACATGAATCAGGACAGTGAACAGAAGGCATGAACTGCAACTCAAAAGAGCAGACATGGAACCAATGTCCTAGGTTACAACTTCAAATGAATCAGTGATGCAAGCAATGCTACAGAGCTCGAGATTATATATGCAATGGAGACCGTACATGAATCAGAACACAAATCCAGTTACAACACTGAGTTCGACAATGTCAAGTGCTGAAGTACACAAGTGCAACAGGTCAAGAGTATGTACCAATAAGCTATGTAGTGAACAAAGCAAGTTGTAATCAAAGTCACAGTGAACAAAGCAAGGTCACAGTGAAATCAACATCATCAGAAAAGGTCAAAGCCGAAGACAGGGATGAACGAAATTCAACAGTGCAGAGATGACCAAGTCAAAAATCAAGTGTGTGCAATTTTTGAAAAAGTCAAAAGTCAAATCCAAGTAAAAGAGGAAAGTTTCTGCCGTACGACTCAAGAAAAAAATCGAACGCTACAAAATCAAAACCGTGCGTATCAAGTTGTAACAATATCAGGAAAGCAAAAAGTAGGAAAGTGTCGAATTGATACGAACAAATTCTAGGGTCACATAATTCATATAAATACATCACCCAAATCGTCATCAGAAAAGGGTGGAAAAATCGAATCAAATCCAAATATAAACCCACAATCATCATCGGCAAAATAATCAATCAATCGAGTTCAAGCAAGCATTGAACCAGCAACGAAAGGGAAGAGATTACATACCACAATCTATCGAACTCGATCAACAGAGGAGCAGCTGCGAACGAGCTCAAGTGAATAGTAGCCGATCATCAGAGAAGCAGCGAGCAAAGAGCAACACAAACCAAAGAATCGAATCTGAGAAATCCCTAATTTTCGCAAGGGAACGAAGCCGTAATTCAGATCGAATAAAGATACAACAGAGCCGCCAATATCACAAAGGAACGGGCAAAAGAAATTAAATGGGCTGGCCTTGTTTTTAATAAAGGCTTTAGTTTATTTTTTAATTAGGGTTTTAGTTTTAAAATTGTTTTTTTAAGTTTGTTTTAAATTTAAATTCTCTTTTAAGGTTGTCAAATCTTGGTAAATCACCACCTAGGATTTAGGTAGCGTCAGATTGTCTAGTTAGAATTAGTTCAGTGAGCAGGGTTTGCGAGTTTGCAAAACTCTATAGGCGGTAGCAGGGGTTGCGAGTCTGTTAGAGTGTTTGTAAGCGGGAGACTGTTTAATTCTAATAGAAATCTGGGAATGCAGCAGTAGGCAAGGGTTGCCGAAGCTGGGTAAATTTTGTGTGTGATTTACTTTTCAGCATATTTACTTCTTTGCAGTTTAATTCGAGAAAATTTGCTATAACCCTATTCACCCCCCTCTAGGGTCAATCTAGATCCTACACTAAGCCCATCTTAGGAGTCGTGCCTTAGGATGTTATTCGAGTCATTGGACCCGTTCTACCCTATTTTCTTTGTGATGCCTTGTTTTATCAATCATTAATGTTTGATGTTCATTCGGAGAATAACTTTCCTTCTTCTTTCTTTCTTTCTTAAAGAAGAGAAATGGTTAGACGTGGACGTCCCAGCGCCGGTCAATCCAGTGCTACTCCCCTGGATGGAGTGTTTATGTCTGCCCAATAGCTACTTGATCTTCTAAAGAATGCTCAAGCTGTCGGATCCATTCCCGAGCCTACTCACCCAAAATCCGGATTTGCACGCCCGTGCAGTGATTATACAAATTTAGATGGAAAGCCATTCAGGGGTTCCGAGGGCGTTATCTAAGTCCAATCTTGGCTTAGATCATGCGATCGCATCTTTTCTCGCATGAATCTTATTGATCTCCATCGAGCCCAAGTGGCTTCTAGTATGCTCTAAGAAAGAGCATTAGATTGGTATGAGCTTCTTATTTCTAAAATTATTGAAGCGGATCTTACTTGAGAGCAATTCCGGGAAAGGTTCGAATCAAAGTTTGTGCCGAAGGCTGAGAAAGTGACTTTGGCCCGTCGTTTTATTGACCTTGTTCAAGGTGAATCTTTTGTGATGGAATACGTCGCATCTTTCGAATCTCTTTCTAAATACGGGGTTGAATACATTAATACCCCATTGAAGAAGAATCAGAGACTTGTCTATGGTTTGAATAAGAATCTCAAAAAGCCATTACTTCTGAAGTTAGAAGTTTCTTTTGATCAAGTTATTGATATCGCTCTTCGACTTGAAGAGGCAGATAAGGAAAGTGACGTTGAAGTTGTGGGTGCCAAACCAAACTTCAACAACAACAAGAAAAGGCCTATTAAATTCAAAGGCCCAAATCCAAACAAGAAAGGGAAGCAAGTAGCTTCGGTAGCAAGGTTCTCCTACCCCTAGTAGAGGGCAATGCTACAATTGTAGTTCTAAGGACCATTATGCCAATAGATGTCCGAAATCTCTCTTTTGTCGTTATTGCAAAAGTTCGGATCATCTTTTATCTTCATGTCCCAAACTTCAAGGCAAGAAGGAGGGAAAGTTTAATGTTGTGCAAGCCCCTAGTAACACTTCTCGTGGTCAATGTATTTCTCATTCTATCCCTGATGGCATTGTTATGTTTCATGATCAACCTATTCGAGTTCTTTTTGATACGGGTGCATCCCATTCTTTTATATCAAAAGAGCTTGTTGATACTTGTTCTTTGAGTGTTATGGCTTTAATGACCTCTTTAAGAATTGTGAATCCGGTTGGTGGATCAGCAACACTCAGTTTACTTTGTAAAGATGTCGAGATTATTTTGTGTGATTTTTCTTTCCGAGCCGATTTGCATGTCATGCGTTACTTGGGCTTCGGAATGATTTCGGGAATGGATTGTCTTAACCGTTACGAAGCCCATATCCTATGTCCTGAGCGGACTATTCATCTTCGACATCCTCAATCTGTTAAGAAGATTTTTATTGTTCTTAAAGATTCGGATTCCAACTTCACAGCATCTTTATATTCTTTAAATCCTCATGATGATGATAATGATGATGAGGAAGATGTCATTTCTCTTATTCATGTGGTTCGTGAATTTTCCGACATATTTGAGCCCGTTTTAGGATTACCACCTAAGTAAGCAATTGAGTTCAGAATTAATCTAATCCCTGGAGCTCTACCTATCACTCGTCCTCCTTATCGTATGTCCAATAAAGAAAATGAGGGGATGCGCAAACAATTATCCGAATTGGAGACGAAGAAATTTATTTGTTCTAGCTCCTCTCCTTGGAGAGCTTCTTCTATTTTTGTGAAAGATGGTACACTTAGATTTTGCGTTGACTACCGCAAGCTTAATGATCTTACTATCAAGAATAAATATCATTTACCTCGGATTGATGATTTATTTGATCAACTTAGTGGTGCTAGAGTCTTTTCACAAATAGACTTAGCAACCGGTTTTCATCAGCTTCATATTGCAGAGGACAGCATTCCTTCGATATCATTCCGTACTCGTTATGGATCGTATAAATGGCTTGTTATGCCATTTGGTTTAATAAATTCTCCGACTTATTTCGTTGACCTTATGAATCGAGTTTTCAAAGACTTCCTCGATCGATTTGTTCTCATCTTTATAGATGATATTCTTGTGTATTCTAAAACCGAGGAAGATTATGAAAAGCATCTTCGAATTGTGTTGGAAACTCTTTGGAACAATCAATTAAAAGCAAAATTTTCTAAATGCCACTTTTGGCAATCCCGTGTGAAGTTTCTCGGTCATATTATTTCCGAATCCGGAATGTCCATGGATCCTTCGAAGATCGAAGCAATACAAGATTGGAAGAGACCGAAGAGCGTGACGGAGATTCGTAGCTTTCTTGGATTGGCAGGTTATTACCGTCGGTTCATAAAGGACTTTTCTAAAATTTCTGTGCCGCTTACTAGCTTGACAAGGAAAGGAGTTAAATACATTTGGTTGGACAATTGTGAAGTTCTTTTTAGAAATTAAAAGAACTCCTTTACGATGCTCCTATTATTGTGATTCCCGAGGGGAACCAAGATTTTATTGTTTATACCGATGCTAGTCATGTTGGGTTGGGTGCCGTACTTATGCAAAGAGAACGTGTTATTGCTTATGCTTCGAGGCAATTAAAGTCTGTCGAGACTAGATATGCCACTCATGATTTAGAACTCGCGACTATTGTTTTCGCCCTTCGAATTTGGCGTCATTATCTTTTGGAAGAGAAATTTGTTCTCTATACCGATCATAAATCTTTGAAATATTTATTTTCTCAAAAGGAACTTAATTCGTGTCAACAACGTTGGCTCGAGTTCTTTGCATCTTATGATCTTGACATTCTTTACACTCCCAAAAAGGGAAATCGTGTTGCTGATGCACTTATTCATAAGCAACAAACGGTTGTTTCTATGATGATATCCGAGTGGAACGATCTCGAGACTTTGTCCACTTGTGAGATTCGAGATCGTGAATCCGATTTATGTTCATCTCTTGTTTTATATAGCCTTGAGGCTCATCCTTCTCTTTTAGACCGCATTCTTGACGCTCAAAAGCTAGATCCCGAATTGGCTCTTCTTCGCCAAAGTTTTAGGCATAAAATTGATATTGAAAGTTTGAAAGACTTTGATATTGATTCTCGGGGTGGTATTCGAAAATTTGGTAGGCTTATCGTGCCAAATATTAGTGATCTTCGTAAAGACATTTTAGAAGATTCTCATCGTTCTAAATTCACCATTCATCCCGGTAGTAGTAAAATGTACGCGGATATGAAGTGACTTTATTATTGGGATGGAATGAAATCAGATATTGCTAACTTTGTTAAGCGTTGCATGACTTGCCAACTTGTCAAGGCCGAGTATCAAAGGCCGGGTGGGTTATTGCAACCTTTTAATGTTCCAACTTGGAAGTGATGCCAAATTTCCATGGATTTTATTGATGGCCTTCCCCGTTCTCGTTCGGGTCACGATAGCATATGGGTGATTGTTGATAGACTTACAAAATCCGTCCATTTTATTCCCGTTCAGTCCAATCGGACCGTACCTCTTTTGGCCAAACTTTTTATTAAAGAAATTATTAAATTGCATGGAGTTCCTACTTCTATTGTTAGCGATCGTGATCCATTTTTTACTAGTGGATTTTGGAAGAGTCTTCAAAAAGCTTTGAGAATGAAGCTTAATTTTAGCACCGCTTATCATCCTCAGTCCGATGGACAAACCGAGCGTATGAATCAAACTCTTGAAGATCTTCTTCGTGCGTGTGCTCTTGATTTTTGTGGAAGTTGGAAAGATCATATTTCTCTTGTTGAGTTTTCCTATAATAATAGCTTCCTATCTAGTATTTTTATGTCACCTTTTGAGGCACTCTATGGAAGGCCATGCCGATCTCCTTCTTGTTGGCTTGAGGCCGGTGAGAAGCTGGTTTTAGGTTCAGATTTTATTCGAGATTCCACAGAAAAGATTGACCATATTTGCCATAGGATGAGAGAAGCTCAAAGTAGGCAGAAATCCTATGCCGATAACCGAAGAAGGAAATTAGAATTTTCTGTGGGAGATTTTGTGTTTATTTGTGTCTCATCTATGAAGGGTGTTGTGCGTTTCAGTCGATCGAAAAAATTCCCACCTCGATATATTGGTCCATTTCCCATCAAAGAACGTATTGGTTCCGTGACTTATCGCCTTTTATTACGGCTCAGTTTTCTACTATTCATGACATGTTTCACGTTTCTCAATTATGGAAATGCCTTCGAGATTCCGATTCTATTCTTGAGCCTGGTGTTGTGGAAGAAATTGAAGTTTCGCCTAATTTGACTTATGAGCAACATCCTATTCGTGTTATTGCTTCAGAGGTCAAACACCTTCGAAATAAGGATGTTCCTCTTGTGAAAGTTCAATGGTCTTCAAATCCTAAGTATTGTTCTTGCGAATCTAGAGAATTCATCGAGCGAACACATCCGGACTTGCTTTCTCGTGCTCTTTGAGGTGAACTTTTTATTTCAAATTTCTTTTATGTTGGTATGCTTTTATGGTTGTTACCTTTTATTTTCTTCTTAAATATTGCGAGAACGCAATTTCTTTAAGGAGGGGAGTCTGTAACAACCCGCATATTTTACGATTGTGTATTTAAATATAACATCGTTAGTCGGATTATAGTCCGATATACTACTTTTTGCAAACGGTCGAATTAAGACTCAAGACCACTCCCATTGAGTCCAAAATGGCGTTTGCAACCATTTTGAGTATAAATTTTGATATGTTTGGAGTTAGCTAAAAATTTGACTTTTGCACTTTGGACTTCGGGTTGGGTTAGCCTAAACTATTAACTCTAGCTCCACCCCACTTCCCTTCATTCACTTTCATTTCCTAATACCTTCAAGATTTCATAAAAATTGGGAAGAGAAAAAGAATTAGAATTCCTAAGCCCTAGTTCCATTGCAAATCCAAGCTCCAACTCCAAATTCAAAGAGAAGCTATTGGTAAGCATCCTCTTCTTCTTCGCCAACTCATTCTACCTTCAATTTCAGAAATTCCTAAACCTAATTTAGGAAATGTTCTTCTTTTGAGCTTAGATTCAAGCTCTTAGGTTGTATTGAAGAGTGATTGTTCTTGCCTTTCTCTATAGCTTCTTCTTCATTGTTTTTAGGTTTAAAGGTGAGATTTTTATCTCACATCTATGTCTATAACTATCATTGATTGTTGGGTATGAATTCCTAACACTTATTTATGTGCATTTTCTTTTGGTTTGGATTGAATTGGTGAATACTTCAATTTTTGGTGTTTTGAAGTCAAATCTTTAAAATCCTAACTTTGATGTTTAAACATGTTTTTGGTGATGCATCGAAGAGCCTTTAGGGCTGGGTTGTCGATTGGCGTAAACCCTCAGCGCCCGTTTTGCTCGTCCGATTGCATTCGTAGAGAGCTTACACTTCATTTCATAGGCTGAAAATAGCTCCAGAACCCAGTCAGTCGACTGACCTTTTTCTGTCAGTCGACTGGCTGTAGCCAATAAGTGTTCCGAGGGCTGTTTACAGAGGCTGGAAGTCTCTGTTTCCTGCAATCAGTCGACTGACCTCTGTAATCAGTCGACTGACTGCAGGAAATGAAATTTTCAAGTTTCTGATTCAATCGACTGGCCATTTGTAGTCAGTCGACTGACCTGCTTCTATTTGCCTATGTAGCCTATTCTGTGTTGATTTCCAATTTTTATCGATTCGTGGTTTTCTGATTTATTATTATCATTTATTATGGCCCTTGATGACTTCTATTTTGGAATTTTTGGGTATATCCATTTTGATGGATTTGGAATCGATTTCTTTGGATTTAATTACGTCTTTGAACGTGAAATTTTGGTGATTGATTGTTTTTACAATCATTTTTATGGTTTGTCACTTCTAAATACAAAGGTTCATATACTAGTAGTAAATATTCAAACTCTTTCAGAAAGACGATTTCAACTCTATTTTCAATATAAAACTCATTTATAAAACCGTTTTCCAACCTATTAGTATATACAAACCTTTACCTCACTCGTATGAGAAATCTAATTAAACGGTCTAGTAAAACAAGTGGTATGAAGCGCTTGTGTTTACTTTGTCGGTTAATTCTTAGACTCGTTCGATTGAAACTTTTGTGACAACTTTCGAGTGGAGATTTACAATTTGTTCGTAAATACTTAAGTTAAGCAAGTGGTTATGAAACATGAAGCTAAACTCATCTATTTATTAGCTTGGTGTAATTGACACTTCTCGATGATCGATGATGGTCATTTTTTGTGGACAAGTGTTTTGCTATGTTTTCTTGTCCACGAAGGGGACGGTACCTCGTTTTATTGAGTTTCGTCTCACTTCTTTTATAGGCTAACGACCAATGTATTCGTTGGAGTTTCTACTCTTTTTTTTTTGTGGGCTAGCGACCCATGTTATTTTATGGAGTTCGGCCCATCGGACATACCTTTGTACTACGTTTTTGTACCAGCTTATCAGGATCATCGGGCGTACCAATGTACTACGTCGTTGTTCCGAATTATTCGAGTTTCAGGCTCCTCGGACACCGATATTGTACTACGTCGTTGCACCGGCTCTATGGTTAGCGACCGTGGGATAGCGTCCCGTTTGTGATACACGTGTTGGTGAGTTTTCATACTTCCATTTTGTGATAGACCTCCCCCCTTTTGTGATTTCTAGAATTTGTGTTTCACCAATTTCCGTGATTTCATTCATAGGTGTTATCAACATTTGTGCATTGATGAATTTATGTTCACTAACTTTTACGATTGGCATTGATATATTTGTCAATATTTGTGGTTTGGTGAAAGTGTTAAAGAATATGACATTCTTTTTTGTGCTTTGAGATTTCTTGAGATATTGTATGACTTTAGTTGTTGTTAGATGTACACTTGCCACAATATGGCATTATTGTTATCATACGTTTTTATCATATCTCTTATTCTATCTCATTTTATTTGATATTTATAGCTAGGCTGATCCGTTTATTATTTTCTTATTAAATAATACTCGGGTCAGGCCGAGATGTTACAGGTGCTCCAGCTTGACTCCTTATCATGGATCATCATCTGACTTTTGTCTAGCTACATTAGATTGGTAGTTTTTGTTGTGATACGTTTGAGATAGAGACTCCTTAATGTATACGTATTCTTTTGTCTAGCACTTGTATCCATTCTTTTGTGTTACTATGGATCTTTTTGACCACTACTCTGGTGTACACTTTCATGTGTTATATTCATATCTATTTCCGCCTTTGAGATATGGATATCTGTGACTGATTTGTGTTATGTTTATTTCTATATTTGTTTCCGAAGATATCATAGCCACTGTGTAGTTGCTTGAGTTTGTATCGGCATGTCGGATTTCCTCTTGAAATGAAATGCATGTTATACTATCTGACATACCAATGTTCGCACAAAGCAATTACACGGATGGTCGCTCCTCAACAGCCTTATTGTTCGTATTAGTTGACTGCATTACTCCGTAGTGTCCTTAGCTAGCGTGAGTATAGAGGTGGGGCATCATAAGAAATGAAGTAGAGAATGAGCACATTAATACAAGAGACATTGAAGAGTGGAACTAGACTGGTAAAAACAGTCACGACTATTTTGCTCATTCCTTTCAGAACATGTTGCTACAATGCATAAATATTGCAACACGGAGTTACGAATATATTATGTTTTGGCTGCTATGTGCTATAGTGAGTCCGGAGATAAGCATAAATAAAGACAAATTCAGACTCCCCACCCTCAAACACCCCTAGCCGAGCCAAACATCCACCTATCCACGTCCTACACCATCTACCCAAGCCCTTACACTCCACACTCAAGGCCGTACACCCTCTTTTCCTCCAAAAGCTCACGTCCCAAATAAATAAAGAAAAGAAAAGAAAAAAAAGAAAGGAAAACAAAAGTGGTTCGGAAAGAAATAAGTTAAGGCAAGAATTCATGACGTTCGGAAAAAGCGCGTTTGTTCGAAAAGCACGTAGCCTACGAAAAAGTTTGACGGAGTGGATATGAAGGTGAGAAATTCTCATCGCTTTTGAATTTATATTTTAGTTGTATTAAAACAATCACATTTACACACTTATGATATATGAATGTTTATTTGATTGTTAATATGGATGGTTTGATAGTTAGTTAATATGTCTAACGGTAACGGTAACGGTAAGTACCGCGTAGCTTTTGCATATTATTTCGTGTTTGCTTGTTAAGTCATGACAATCTAGTGACCACATTAGAGACCTGGCCGAAATGTTTGCATCTTCCAACATCATAAAATGAAGATTGATAAAGTGTATCACTGAAATATAAGAATGGATTAGATGCAAAATAGACTCACAGATGGCTAGTGGTGAACCGAAGGAAAAATGGTTTAAGGCGACTTGACCATTCAAGAAGTGACAAGGCTGACACCAAGTGTTTCTAGGTATTAATAATTAGCCATACAATAGTTGGTTTATCGTTTCTAAAATGATTAGGTACAGTAGCATTTTATTGTACCTAATCTAACAAGTGACACGGAAAGCCTGAAATGAAATTTACAAAATCAACCATGCATGAAAAGAATAAGTGACATGTATATAAATATATATATATATATGATATTATATAATGACCCAATAGCTTCAGCTTGCAAGAAAAATAATGTCAGAGAAAATATATAGGACTGTGTTAGAAAACCTAAAGACTAGTGACCATTCAGTCCTAGAACGAATTTTTATGGACGAATGTCTAGCAAAGCATTTCCAAATGGTCACACACATTGATTTCTTCAAATGTACATCTATTAGTGGCGGAGAAGGCCACATCTCTTAGCTTAACACCCGTCTTTGAGACGTATAGGCTCGGAGGTTGTATTTTTGTGGAAATCAATTATTGATTGGGGATCTGGCAATGTAGCATTTAAAGTGTAAAATGATGTTTCTTGAAAGGTAATCGTAGTCTCAAACCTCATCAACCGGGAACAGGGCAAGCAACAAGGCTATATGGGTCGCTTCCATTAGATTATATCATCACCTAATCTAAAGAATCAGCATTTGTCCCTTTGTATGCTTCGGAAGAGTATGTTTGTTGTTCCCAACCGTGGTGATGATATATTCGGTACTATCAAGTTAAGTGATAGGCCGATTTTGTGCAGACTGAGGTGCAAGACATTCTAGTTCGACCCCCAGTATATTTTATCTAGAGGTAAACTGTCGGAAGGTAGTTCCTTACCTGGTCATGCTAGAAATCCATTCTCCAATACGTGTCTTACATTTTTGATTGTAAATTAAGTATGCTGAAACGTGAGGTGCAAGCATTTCAGCTAGGTTGATATTTTTTTGAAAACATAGACATCGTTATAATATCACTGGATTTTGATATCAAAGTGTTTTAGTTTTCGTAAGGTAAAGACTCATCCATGTTTATGTACCGTTTGTTTTAAAGGAGTTTTCCAAAGTTAAATCAATTTGGTTGATACCTGTTTATAGAGTTTTCCCACGCTAGTTTACCAGACTTATCCAGGTGTTATTTTCTTATAATACTAGAATCAGACTGAGTATATTTAAGATTGGCTTGGATGCATTGAAGCTATGGAGTTGAGCTGGAGGCCAAGAACGCATATACGTAAACTATTTGTATTCTGCTGTGATGATGTGATGTTGCATTATTTGGCAAAAGTACATGTGCCAAAACTATATGTTAAATTAATACTAACATGCCAGTCCACGTCATAGTTAACTAACACTCCTTCAATGAGCCATTTGCATTTCAAGGAATGCATTTAGGTTCCGAGAGATGTATTCGTCCAACGCATACTAAGATGAGCAGCATTCCCTGGAATGCTGCTAGGTTAAGTAAGATAGATTTTTTAAAGGGTATTTTTGGCACATGTCCTTATTATGGTTCAAAATACATGAAAACTCCTTCACTAAATTTCAAGTAAATTAAGTCCGTGTTTTTTATTCACGATTATTGCAGAGCATGATGCAATTTTTTATAAAAGTTGCTGACATTTCCGCAACTTTTCTGTACACCGTGAACATAGTGTATGAAAGCTGCTAAAATATCAGCACTTATTTATAAAATTTGCTGACATTTCGGTAACATTTATATACACTGTGAATACAGTGTATGAAAGTTGCTGAAATATCAGCACTTATTTATAAAAGTTGCTGACATTTCAGCAATATTTTTTCCTTGTTTCTAGAAAATAGCGACCTAATTTACAATGAAACTTTGACAGGAATCCGCGTTACAATATGAAAGTAAGATAGGGATGCCTCCCTAATTTCCACTTTTTTAAATGATTTCGGTTGTGTAAGATGCATTTATTGGAATGCATTTAGATTCGTAGATATGCATTCCTTTACTGCATATAATTTATCCAATTGCATTCTTTGGAATGCATTTAGGTTCAGAGAGATGCATTTCTTCAGTATTTAGAAAACATTCCACAATTTGGGTAGCCAATCAAAAAATTCACTTCATATTAATTTTTCAAATTCACTTGAAAACTATTATCAATACTGTCCGAAGAATTCCTATTTCGAAGAATTCTGACTTATACTACAACCTACACATAGATTTGAAGTTTCGAAATGAAATTTTAAAAACTGCTGCTATGCAATGAGCTCACTTTTGACATTTTTTGTCAATTTTCGTGGATTTTATTGTGAAGGAGAAACTTCATAACTTTCTAAACCTAAGGACAACCATCAAAAATTTATTCTCAAGGACATTACACACTATAAACTGATACCATACACACCGTAAAACCGATACTTAAAAACTGATAGCTAAATTATGATACCATACACACTGTAAAAATGATACTTAAAAAATGATATTCAAATTATGATACCATACACACTATAAAACTGATACCTAAAATCTGATGCTTTGTCCTTTAGAATAAAATTTCAGCAGGTCGTCCTTACAATTGAAAAAACTCCTAATTTTGTCATTGATGCTATTTTCTTGTTTATTTTTAAAAAATAAAATAGCAAAGGTGACGCGGTTTGAACCCGGATAGATGACCCTTGCAAGTATTGCCCCCAAGCACGTGACTGACCACTGAAAAAACGATCCAAACGCAGTAAAATTCATTTTATTCATCTCGTCCTAAAAAGAATAAACCCTAGAGCGATCATTTCTTCATCGAGTCTAGAAAAAAAAGGAAACCACTTCGACTTCAGCAATCGTCGATCTACTGCTCGCCGTCTACCTACTGCTTGCCGCCGCCTCTGGTAAAACCCTAATCTCATTGGTTTCTGCTTTTATTTTGGTGTGCATGAATGTTGTTAAAGTAGGTTTTTTAAACAATTTCTATTTGATTGTTCAATAATCTGCCCACTGTGACTTAAACTCCTAGTTACGTCAGTATACATCCGCACAGACTAATGTATGGACATTTTCATCTTAGGCCATGGCAATGTGCGTGGAGTTAGAAGTATTTAGATTTGAATACATTTGGAGGGAAACAGGGATAGAAGAGGATAGCAGAGAGAAGATAAGAAGGTAGGAATGTAGAATGCAGAAATACAGAGGGGATGTTGAGAAAGAATAGGGGAGAAAATGGTCTGAAAATGATCAGAAAGATGATCGAAGAGGAGAAAAATAGACGCAGCAGAAGTTAAAGTTATTAGAAATAAAGAAACTAAGATAGCAGAAGTTAGAGGTGAAAGAAAGTAACAGTTTTGTATTAATTTTCTTCATGAATCTTTACATAAGCTACTGCCTTTATATAGCAGTAGGGGTTGATATACTTGTATAGACTCAAATGTACAAGTCAACTCGACCTCGCCTTCGATTCAACCTCGCATTCGATTGAACTTCCCCTCCGCTGCTGCCGATCAAGGTCTTACATCGATTTCATGTTTCTCTGTTTTTTTACTTGTTTAAGCTCTACGGCCTGAAGCTTACCTTAAATGTTTAAGTCGAACATTGAAATTGAATTTAAAGTTTACGCGTTCGTGTGAAATCTGGCAAGAGTGATTTATACATTCATAAACCAAGCAAAATTGGAAGGCTTCAGTAGGCACAATTACTTATCCGCACTTATAGTAGGCACAATTTACTTATTACAAAAAATCTGATGAGGACAGACACTACATACATGATTTTTGCATAGACCCATGTGTTCATATATGCATAAATGGTTGTTGGGTGTTGTTTGCTTTCATTTGCTCTGTTAAATGAATTTAAATTGATGAGAACAGATGCTATCACTGGATCATAAGTAGGAACATAAAACTGATGCTTCACTTAGTCTTGGCACACTTCCCCGTTAAAGAAATTTAACTGATATAAACATACTACCCACTTGATTTGAGCTGCTGTTATGAAGTTATGGGATTTCTTGTAAACTGCACTTATTTATATGCTCATACATATACATATACATATTCATTTCTGTGTATATGTGTACGTGTGTGGTTGTGCACTTTCATGTTGGACTGTTATGTTGCACTCCATATTAGTCTGTTTAGTTGCATCCCTTTAACTTGAACAGAAAACGATTTAATCATAAAAAGGATGTCTTTGGAATTGGAGAACCGAAAATGAAGCATGAACTTGAAGAATATTGTGCTGAAACATCTGTACTACTAAAGAATCAACAAACTATAGTAATAATACTTAAGGAGAGGAACCGAACATTAGAAATACAGGTAGATGACTTATTGGTTTATTTATTTATGGTCTTTATTAAGAACAATGATTACCATATGATGATGATCATAAGTGGTGCGGCAAAGATTTGGCATGTAAATTTGGATAATGAAATTTAGCCTTCATCATATAACTTCACATAGTTTGACTATTTCCCTGTCTGTGTTTATGTGAAATTATCTGATGGTTGTGTAGATGGAGAAAGTGTTGGAGATGAAAGAAAAAAGGTGGTATTCAAAACCCACGACCATTGCTTTGTTATAAGTCCATTCTTTGATATTTCTTTTATTTCAGTAATAATTTTGAAGCATAACGTTTTTTATATATTTTACTGACTACTTGTTTGCTGAGTAAATAGACTGAATGATGAAATTCAACAGAGAAAAGAGATTCTGATTAATATGAAGAAATTGTATAAGATTGCATTTGGGCGACCGGTAATCCACATGCTCAGTCAGGTAGAATTATCTTAGCATTTTATTTTTGTTAATACTGCTTGAAGTACTAATTTAGCCCTCCAAAATCGTGGTGAAACCTTCGGTTTCTTTATAATAAAATATGACATGAGAAACTTTTGTTTCTATAGGTCTTGAGTGTGCCAGACCCAAAAATAAATAAACAAAAATACCAGTAGCATTTATTATATATATGCTGTGTAATAATATGTATCTTATGAAATTTATATATCATCAGAATATCATCAGAACCAGCTCATTTCACCGGTTTGTAGAAAGGAAAGAGTGGAATAAATATAATAGCTAAGAAACCCAATAACAGAACTGTCTGATGATATCATTTAAAGTTTTTAGTTTAAATGAAAAAATTACATAAGCTAGGGGTACCAAGTTTCTTGCCTTAAATGTACTTTCTGTGACAGAATGAGTCACAGCAGATCTGATGTTCGTGAAGAATTCAAATCTGATAGTTCTAATGGTAGATTTAATAGAGGCACTGATTTTATTCCAAACTTATTGAGACATATCTTTATTTATTTCCATAATTCGGGTCAGCTTTTCCAAATCGGATCGTAATACCATCAATTAGTACGAGAACCTTTGTTCATAGGCTTCAATGCAAGCCTGCAAAGCGTTCAGAGCGGATTGAATTTTATCAATATTGGCTTGTGACATAAAGATAAGAACTTTTATTTCTGCACCCCTGAAAGGCATGGAAACCCAAATTCTAGCTCAAAATATGTATATATAAATGAATATTGATGATCAGACAACATAATATACACTAATCAAACCAAAAAGGCACAAAACCATCGAATTCAAGTCTACAAACAAAAATACTTAAATAAAGAAATTACAACATCATTACTTAAGCCACAAGATGAAAGTTGTGCTTGCAATTAAAGGCTAGAACCTTAATAAAGAACAGGAAGATGACATGCAAGCCAAAAAACACTTTACAGACAATTAATAAATTAAACAAAACTGAAACGAATGATCTAAAGTTGAATTTGAGTTGGTGATTATCTGGAGATGATTTTTTTTAATAATCTCTAGCTAAATTTGTAACTAAAATTTTATAAGAACATTTAAAATATTGATGGTGGAAAAAGAAAAGTAAATTACCATTTTATAGGTTTTTGGTTCTTTCCTCATGACTTTTGGATGAATTTTATGTTAATTTTGCTCTAAAGTATGTTGAATTTTCACGTTACTTAGTATATTGCACCTCCTTTTACCTACTTCACAACCCTTTTATAAAATGGACGGTATGATAATATGATAGTTGATACATTCAGGGTTTATAAAATGTCTATAAGTGTATGTTGGCTATTGCTAATTGTTATTTGTTTATAATTGGCAGGGGATTTGAGAATGGAAACCATTGGTGTGTAACGGATTGATGGTTGATAGGCACCTTTTAGCCTTTGTTATTCTGGCTGTAATGCTTGTAAACATGAATGTTTGTACCTTGTAATTATGAACTTGTAGAATTTCAGTGCCTAGCTTATATTTGTATGGATGGTTAAGTTCAAATTTTTATGCAAATTAGTATAATGTTGTGTTGTTCTTGTTACACATGCATCATTTATGCTTGTGTACAAAGACCAGTGTTTTATGTGCGTTTATATAATGTTTATTTAATGCTTAAATTGTATGTGTCTGTAATATTTCCAGTTGCATGTGTTTTGTATTATTGTATATAGGTTCTTGCTGAAATTAACTTTAAATTTATACACATATGTTGCAAAGTGGCAAATAATTAATTGGTTAACCGTTGTCTTTTTAATTTTTAACCGTTTAACCGCAAACAATAGTCGGTTAACTGTTTAATTCAACCAGTTAATCGCTGTTTAATTGTTGCGGATTGGTTGATACTGCTACCCTTGGTTAACTGAATATCGGTTAACCGAACTGTATATTAGTTAACGTGAAAATTATCATTCCATGCGCAATCTCTGAATGCGACGAAACTTGTACCGTTGGAACCATAATAATACGGTGATGCGCACAGGCGAGTTTCGTGGCAATCGAACGCACTGTTTGATCGAACGAGCGTTAAACGCGTGATCGTTTAAAAGAAAAAAAAAAAGAAAAATGAAGATGTCAATATAATTGTCCTCCATGTTTCTCATTGCAACGCATAATGAAAATTTAGTTGACATTATTCTTCATTTGCACCACATCAGCCCATTAATACATATATACGTAGGACAGCTCTCACGATTGAAATGCATTTCGAGAAATGCATCTGGAGGAATGTCGAACATGCGACTGGAGGAGCAGGAGGTTCTCGCATTCCAGATGTATATTCCTACTTCATTTTGCATCTTCATCTGATACCACAAACATCAGTGTATGCCACCATTTCCTCATTCCCATTCGGGATAACCAAAATAAGTGCGTTTGTCAGTCTTTTCTTTATAGTTAGATTCGTCAGTGGTGTGGCTATCTTGGAGAAGTCCTAAATAAACTTATAATAATATCCAGCCAATCCCAAGAAACTTCTCACGTCAGTTGCATTCTTGGTAGAGGTTGGGGTATGTTGCAAGAAGTTAGTGATAAGTGAGGCGGTGGATGTGGCAGGGATATGATAAGTGGGACGGTAGATGTGGCAGGGATAGTGATAAGTGGGACGGTAGATGTGGCAGGAAAGTTAACAATGAGTTATTTAAACCTACAAACACCCTTGTTTCCCCGCTCAAACACAAATTACTAAAACTAACCTCAAAAAATTGAAAAAAGAAGATATCTCGAACAAAAAAAACTAAAAACACACCTGCATAGCACGCACCCAATATTTGCTTGACGATTTGAACATTGTGCGACAATATTCTTAATTGCAAACACATCTTAAGTCCGTCAACAAAATGAATAAAATCCATATACGTCCTACGAAATAATAACAGCCAAGACAAATTTCAAATCTAAAATTTACAAGTGGTAACACAAAACAAACTTACAAAAAAAATAAAAAAAACTTACATCGAGACATTTGACATACGCACTTCCGCAATTGTTCTTCTGTTTCTTTGTTACATAGAAGTAAGTCTTTTACCACAAGGACACGGATAATTATTCAAGTCCATGAATTAAATCCGAAAATACTGAATATTAACATTTTCAACAAAATGACAGTCTGTATAATCTCAAATAAGCAACTTAAGGTTTGCAATAAAATAATTTTATTTTAAATAATTTACAGCGAATTTGCAAATGTTTTTGGGTTTGCAATAAAATGTTTTCATTTTAAAGAATTTGCAGGAAATTTGCAAATGTCTTCAGATTTACATTCAGCGTAATACTTGTGATGTATTGCACTACGAATGAAGTATAACCTCTGCATGAGGGCTTTATGAAAATAGAAGTATATTGTTTTATTATTGAGCACCGCACGTGTTTATTGCTTTGTTCTGTCACTATTTACGTCTAAGTGAGTGTTTTTATATTGTATGAATTATCCAGTGTTGGTCCAAGAGAATATTTATGTGTGCTTCACCCACATCGTCTAATTCTCCATGCTATTTGATAGTACTAATCGTTAATACTTTTGAATAATATGAACGTAAAGATGAGGTGTTACAACTTATATTATTGTATTTTTACAAGCTAGTTTTGAAAACTTATTGCAGACTATTTTCAAAACTTATGTCAATAGTGTAACAAATTGCAAAGTGCTTACAAAGTTTATTATAAGTATTTACAAAAATAATTTACGTAAGTCAACAATTTGCAAAGGTTTTAAAATCTTATATCAAAAAGACTTCATCCATGCCGCTCAGATTTTAATACTAACATCTTAGTCAATCTCACCATTAAATTGCAACATTGACCGCAATTATTGAAAATTTTCTTATTTGAAACTATTTGTTCGACCAGAACGACATCTCCATTGTTTGACCTGACACCGCTAAACTCACACTATATATAATTTATTTTAATTCTACTAAATCTAAATCTCATATGTTCTGAAGTCTAACTTCACATGTCAAGTCGTCTATCAACCCCAATCCCACAATCATCAATTAGCACAACATTATCAACAAATAGCATAAATTAAGAAAACTCTTTTTTATACTTTTTGTAAGATTCAAAGCTGATACTTATGTAATCATACGTTAATAGAAAAATCAATGATTACATCATCACATGCTCTGAAACTAGTTAGAATAGCATCATACATATCCTTAATAAAAGCAATATATTTTGTTGAGACTCTCTTCTTTTCAGAGTCACATTACTTTTCGTGGAATGCTAGTCACATCTTCGTATCTAGGATAGAAAAATCAAAAAATACAGTTTTAAAGAATAATTGAAAACATGCACTTATCCTAAATAACATATCTTTACAACTAAAAATTACAGATATGTCTGCAATTTTAAAAAATAAGTGCAAATGTTCTAATGTTAAATCAAAATGATGTTATTCAATGAATAATTGCACACATGTTTGCAAACATATGAAATATTATATAGATTTTAATTCAACGCAGTTAATTTTGCGTACATGCATAAAATAATTGTATACAGATCTACATTTATCCAGAAGTTTATAAAATGCAATTATTCATTGAATAATTGCGGACATATCTGTAATTATATGAAATAATTACAAATATATTTGCAATAACTGCAAATAGTCCCTCAAATTTTTTTTCTTTCAAAAACCTGGTTTTAACATTTACAACATTTGAAATTTTATTTTAAGCATCGACGCAAAAAAACATGATGATGAAGTAAAATAATTATAGAGATCCGCTTTATTACTTTTTTTAAAAAAGGATGTCGGCTGAATTAACTTTGATTTTATGATTGCATAACTAATAGTCACTAAAAAAATTCATATCAGGAAGTGCGTAAATACTAATAAACAAAAGTACATGCTGAGTTTATTTTCCAAAAGTTAAGTAATTCTTTCTCCTTTAGAAAGACCATTAACCTAAATCAATAGCTCATAAAAGAAAATGTAGAATTTGAATTCACTTTCATATGATAACAAAAGGAAATTCTGATTAAAGATGTTTTACCACATTCTACCTAAAAACAGATGAGTAATAAATGCCGAAACAAAAATTTTGATATAAGGTCTTTAATCACTCTACCTACACAGACCAACCCATGGTAGGATAAAAGCACTCTTAAGAACTTTAGTCAATATCTATTTACTGACTATAAATTTACTAATAATAAAATGTTAAAAACTTCAGGACGTGCAATTATTATTATTTATCATTTTTCACTTCTCTTTATAGTGAAACAGTAACATCATTGTCTGAAGTCAGCAAAATTCTTAGTATACATAGAGCTAAAGAAAAATGAATAATATTATTTACTCAAATGACTTTAGTTTAATACTGGTTGTCACTTGTGAAATTAATAATCTGCCAACGACAATTGCCATATGATAAAAAATGTATTACTTAACTATGCATACATTAATAATTTTTTGCTAATCTTCTAAAAGCTAATCTAATTAAATGACTAGAATAAGCAAAAATATTGAAACCATCAGCCTAACCAAAGAAAGGCTTGCAAAATTTTTTGGAACTAGCGAATTAAGCTAATAATTACAAGATAAAACAAAATATAGCCATCAATTTTGTAAGATAAATGGTAAGAGAATGGCCTCAGACTTTAAGAAATAACAGCATGGTTTAACAACCAATCAGTCCCGAAAGATGGTGTTCTTTGTTTTCTAATTTCATCCCTGACCATATTTTAATCCAAATTTAAATCCTACAGCTATTTGAATCCTACATCAAATCAGCCGATTTCATCTTACGATCATATAATGATTCAATGATTAGCCTAGCAAACCAAAATTGTTTATATGGGTAGTTACTAATGAAACACCTCAAAAAATATCAAAAAGATGTTATCAGCGAAACCCCCATCATCGTTGTCAGCCTTCTATGAATCAATTAACTACTTGAATACAAT
Organism: Allium cepa; assembly: GCA_030765085.1. Lineage (NCBI taxonomy): Eukaryota > Viridiplantae > Streptophyta > Magnoliopsida > Asparagales > Amaryllidaceae > Allium > Allium cepa. The sequence goes on along the minus strand of CM060935.1, from coordinate 1,026,183,194 downwards.
TTTAATTGGGATTAATGAAGGCTATAGAGCTCCAATTAACAAAAAAATATCGAATTCGTTACGGTTAAGTAAAAATGTTGGTCTAATCTAGGCCCACCAAATCAACACCCGAAGGCATCAAGGCAGGCAGACATGGTGACCGTTTACTTCAATTTTCGTGCTCATTACCATGCTTCCTTCCTTCTACATTTGTTAAATCCAGAGTATCGGCTTATTGAACACGGGAAAATAAAATAAAATTCATATTTTGATTGTTGATCAGATAATTGTAGTCTGTATTTTTGGTCGACATAACAATTCCACAGCTGATTTATCATCATCTCAACGAATTCAAAAAAAAAATACAAGTAGAAGAAGGCTCAGAAGGATCCATTGGTATCTTTAATCAGATAGTGAATTATCATAAAATAGGTAGTATTACCCATCACAGCCCTCGACGAACTACAAATTAAAAGAAAAGGAACATGAATAACACAACAATTACGAGTGACAGTGGAAAAAAAATTACTGACTAGCTATGAATGAAAAAGAACTGGGATTTAGAACTAGAGAACGGTCGAGTGGGCTGATGGCGTGTAGACGTTGGAGAATTTGAGGCCGAGCCGCAATATATAAGGGTGAGATGGATATTAGGGTTTCAGGAGATGAGAAATTACTGGATCGTCCTGCAATTGAAACACGAGTTGTTTTTTCGGTTTTGTATACATACCTATAAACCTGAACTTTATTCCACTCAATCATGTTTTAGACCATCCTAAACTCCTTCGCATTGTAATGTCAAATGTTATCCACTTGACAATAGTTGTTTGGCATTGTGTAAAAAGGATTGTCTTAAAAGATAAAATGGTAAAAAAAAATTCTCCTTTAATGCTAATTTAATAAAAATGATAAAAATTATTTAGTTTTATTTATATTTCACCACATTATCAGTGGTGATTACCTCTTAACATTGTAAGGTGGAATACAGAATAGCATCATTCAAGTTTCGTAGTTCGGCCTTAACTCACTGCCTACATTCAGTTTAATTTTATTGTTTGAGATTTGACAGAAATACCAATAATTTACAAAGTTTTATGTCTGTAAAACAATGTAAATTCCAGGTTGATAGCAATTCGTGGCAAGTCTTTTTCATGTTGCAGCATCACTCGTTCTTTTTTGGCAGTAGGGTCGAAGTCCTCAATTTTCTAGAAGCAACGTTGTTCTCAAACAAGTAGATTTCCTTCGATTTTCTTTTCCTTTCTTTTTTTATGATTGATGACCAAAACATGTCAATATCGACCATAATCATGTAGGAACCGACATGATTCCTTAAATACGTCTATATATTTCAAGGCTTAGAAAAAAATTCCATTTGATCCATTTTCCAAAGAACCTTGTTTTCTCTTGCAAAATAATCTTCCGGTTGATGCTACTCTCTAGCTGCCATCCATAAATGTCGCCAGCATTTATAGCGTCGTCATCGTCCATCTTGCTGCAGTCAATATCAGCGGCACGATTTGGTTAACCCAATTTTTCCTTTTCAGATCTTGAATTTCGTTTGTAGGTGGGTTTATGGCCCTAGGTTTTGGCTTCGACACTGTGTCATCATTGTCGATGTCGTCTCACTGTCGTTGGTTCACAATTAACTCGCTGTTGTGCCCCATCATCCATGGCTGAATTAGGATGGTGGTTGTTACATCATAATTTCACCAGGTACAAATTACGAATATTTGAAGAGAAGGTTCCTTGGCCTGTAATTCCAAGATCCATTGTTTGGTTTCCGACGAAAGCATAAGTACGGAACTTAATACCCGAGAGTGTATGATTCGAGAGTATGAATCAAAGTGTCAACCAAGGTCAAGATCGTTCAACCGAAAAGAGAAGTTTAACCAAGGACAACAGTTGCCGAAGCCAAAAGCCTTTCAACAAGTATCAACAATCAATGGTTCAAATAGCCTCATACCGAGATCAACGATCATGCTAAATGAGAAGAATCAAAAATGCTATATATAAAAAAGCATCACCATGGTAATCCGTGTCAAAATACAATCAACCAGATGATAACAAACGTTCAAATCTAAGCCGCACATAGCAAGACAAGTCATCAATCCAAAAAAAACTCTCCACCAATGGTGTTACGGCATATTGGCTATAAATAAGCGGCGGTCCCAAGGCATGAAGGGGGGACTAACATAAAATCGTAAGTGTACTTTCATATAATAGAGCTCTATTAAAAACTCATTAATGGCGGAATGCCTAGATTTCAATGTAATAAACTTCTCAGCTATCTAAGAACGACTAAATAAGGAAAGGACAATGGATGTATGGACTTTCTGCCTGAACCACTATAAAAGTCTTGATGTTATTTACTTTCAATATTTACCTTCTTCTCGTTTATCATCACAACTCCACGGTTCAACATTCTGTAACTCCGACTTAATTACATCCCATTTCGGTAATCTCATAATTGGGACCTATAACCCAACCAGTTTTTGGAGCTCTACCTTTGGATCTCGGGGTGTTTGTGTAGACGAAATTCTGCACTAACACTTTTGACGCTAGAAGGTGGACCCGAACCTCTGTCATATGTTCCCTCTCGAAAAGTCCAATCACCTCATCCCTCCACCATGACTAGCTTTGAGAATGAGAAACTAACCCTGGAGTTGCCCTTCAACTTTCGCATTTAGCTCATTGAAGAAGACAAAAATGAGAGATTTGTTACCCTTATATTGGAGAAAGAGAGTGGTAAAAAATATGATCGTGCTTATGAACTTCAAGCTTCTCAAATCAGGTAGTTTTTGGAATATCTTCAAGAATCACTCCATGAATCAGCCCAGCTCTAAAAGATTGTGAAGGCCATGAATGGTGAAGTTAGGAACCTTTTAACTGAATTGCTGAAATATGAAGATTTGGTTCGTATCGATAAGAGAGCCCTCCCGAATACTCAAGATCGTGGATCTCGAAAGAAGATGAAGCGTGATTAGGTCCTTACCCCACAACTAGAGCTTGTCTCATATTTGGACATTCATGAAGATTTCTCTTACCCAGATTACCCGCATCAAAGAAAGAAGTCCCAAAGAGTGCGAAGTATTATGTCTATCATTAAATGAATAGGCATAAGAGGGACAAATGTCAAAAGCTTTCGTACGAGAATGAGAAGTTTATATAAAAAGGAAGCTAACCAAATTTATTAAACATTAGTTTGAGTATTTAATTTCAAAGTTATTTACTTTGTTCCATTTTTATGACTCCAGGAGAATTACGTGTAACTCTTGCCCAATGAATGCATATGGTGCTTTTCTACAAAGATGGGGTTGCAAAAGGAATCCTTTTTATCAAACTCCCACGATCAAATGGAAGATGCCAGTTTTATTAACATAGTCCTCTCGATTACAACCTTTTTTGCCAAAATTTCAACTCTAAGGGGCAACCCATGGTTTCGTATTTCTTGAAGCTTAATCAAGAGGTCTCGGTATTTACGGTATCTTGTTTGGTATGTTCTTTCCCTTTAAGAACTCTTGCATATCATGCTTACATTTAGGATTTAAGGACTATAACTCTCCATTTATATATATATATATATATATATATATATATATATATATATATAATATTGATTCCATCAATAATCTTCTTTCTCAAACTCGAATCAAACTTTCCATTGAACAATGTGATTTAAAAACTATATGATTTCAAAAGCCTTTACAAAATGGACTGAAAGCATTCTTTTCAAAGGATTCATATTTCCCTTTTTCTAAGTTACAACTAGCTTTCTGTATGGTCGTTAACTTAAAATAGATTTTGATTGCCGATACCCGCCAAAAGTGGCAGTATATGGCCGATACCCACCAAAAGTGGTCGCAGATGGCCGATGCCCGCCAAAAATGGCTATAGATTTGGACCTAACGATAAGTTGGTATACCTCGCCATAAGAGCACCCCATAGTGATGCGCTACAAAGTGAAAGGCCATATCACCTGGGTTTAAAAAGACGTCGAAAAGTACAATGCACGTTGATAGTAAGTCATGGCCAAGTAATACCATGCACTGGGTAGATTCCCAGTTAGACTAGAATGTTGGGTAAATTCCCAATAATAGTGAGCCATGGTCAAGTAGTACTGGGTATATTTCCAATTAGATTAGAATATTGGTTAAATTCCTCAATAATAGCAAGTCATGGTCAAGTAGTGCCACATGTTAGGTAGAATCCCAGTTAGATTAAAATATTGGGTAGATTCCCAATTACAGTGAATCATGGTCAAGTAATACCATGTAGTGGGTAGATTCCTAGTTAGATTAGAATGTTGGTAGATTTCCAATGATAGTGAGTCATGGATGAGAAGTGTCGTGCGTTTGGTAGATTCCTGGTTAGATTAAAATATTGGATAGATTCTCAATGATAGCGAGTCATAGACGAAAAGTACCATGAGTTGGGTAGATTCCTAGTTAGGTAAGTGTTGTACTGCCTTTTTACCAAGTAGTATATCATAAAAGTTAGCTAAATGGCTTCTATGATCATTAAGGCAGGAGGCTCGGAGAGACGGTTATCAGGCTCGGAAATCGATTATATTAGGAACTACGGACAATAGTTAGGTGGATTTGGACCGGGTCCCAATCAAGATGCGATCAATATGAAGTGACAAGGAAGGCCCGTGGAGGCCACATTTCAAACTTCAAGTCAATTGAAGTTTGTATGCTTGAGTTATGGGCAAAGGAATGATTTATATGGATCGATAAGGAATGATCCATAAAAAAGCGTAAATCGACGAAGATCGATCGATATCTCAAAATCTACAAATTTAATGCATTTGAAACTTTTAAAGCATCATAATATTGAAGAGTGGAGCCTATAAAAACGACCGCATAACAAAACTCCCAAATCTTGGAAAAGAGGTTGATTGTTAATTGAACGATCGTACAAATCAGCCATAACGATCCATGGTTTTACAAAAAATGGGATATCTCACAAACGGTACGTCGGAATTACACAAAATTTGGAGGGCAAGTCTCTTACACAATGAGGCGCCTCCATGATCGATCGTAGCTCAAAAGGATAAGAAATTAGGCCGATCGTTATTGGAACGATCGTACAAATCAGCATAACGATCCATAGTTTTACGGAAAACGCGATATCTCACAAAAGATACGTCGGAATTGCACGAAATTTGGAGTGCAAGTAGCTAATATCATAGGGAACCCACAGTATCGATCGCAACTCAAAAGGATGAAGCATGGAATGATATCCTATGATCCAATTTCTACTCAAAACAGCGAAGATCGATCGATATCTCACAAACGGTAAGTCGGAATGGCGCGAATCTTTGGGAGCATGAACTAGTGGCATGGGGGACCCCATAGAAATGATCACAACCCCATTGGAGTTAGTGTGGATTAATCGACTAAATTATTTTCCGACGTCAATCGATCCCAAATTTTATGGGTCGGGTCATACGGGCCTGGAGGTTCTTCTGCCGAAATTTCAGTCCGATCCATGCACGTCTTCACCTATGAATACAGCGGACTTGGCTCATTATAAGGGACTTTTTTCAGCTGGCTCTCTTTCATCACTTCTTACCTCTTCCTGCACTAATTTTCTAAGGCAAAAACAACTGTACTTATAATCTTACAGTATAATAAAATATTATTGGAGTGGACGTAGGTCGGAGTTTGCCGAACCACTATAAAAATCATGTGTTTCTTTACTTTTTCTGTTATTTATTATGCGATCTATGTGCTTATCTCTCTATTCGGATACTATTTTTGAAAATTGGTGCTTTCACATACAATTGGGTGTTTGTGACCATTTTTGGCACAAATATTTTGGTACTTTCATTGAGTGGGACTTGCACCTACGGATTTCAAAGCTAGGATCTTGGATTTGGAAGCTTGGATACTTGGATCTAGGAAGCAATGGCTAGGCAATCAAAAAGGAGACTATTAGCAGATAGGAGTCGTTATGGAGAGAGTCAGGAGGCTTCTTCTAGAGCTGGAAAAAATCAGATATCTATCTACATCACCAAAGATGAAATCAGAACAACGATGGATTTTATGCAGGAGATGATGCTAAAGAGATAAGAGGAGATGATGTAGAATCTACTTCGATAGATTGGACAAGCTGGGGCATAAAACCAAGAAAATGTAGTAGCAGGAAGTGCTATAAATATGGATCACGGAGATGGAGCAGCAAGAGCCAAGGAAAATCAGAATCAGGACTAAGGAAATGAAGCTAACAGGATGCAGGATAGAGTGGAACAGCCGGGAGCGGCCCCTGACCAACTAAGAACGATCATAGCCGACCGTTCCAAAACGATCGGTGCCGATCGATCCATATTTGAGGGCATGCCCCTTGGTCACATTAGATCGATCCCAGGCAGGATACCAAGCGGTGCCGTGCAATTTAGCGTTGATCAGAATGCGTATGCTCATCCAGAAGAGCATATTTTAGGATTCCCCTGTGGACTCTGGGGGTAGGTATGATCGAAGAATACCACTGGATGACAACGACAGGCTGGTGAAAATGACCGGACGGGCTATGAGAGGGGGATTGGTAAATAGGGATCTGGAAGATGTAAATAAGAGTCCTTTCACTCTTAATATCAGGCAAGCTAGGAATCTACCGGAGTTTAAACTACCAACGCTTGAGATATATGATGGAAAAACAGATCCCGTTGTTCATTTGACGAGATACATGAGACACATGGAAGTACCAGGGGCATCGGAGTAAGTCATGGCATGATGCTTCCCCTTGTACTTAACAGATATAGCTGCACTATGGTTAAGACAGTTGGAAAGCGGCTCTAATAGCACATTGATGGAATTGTTCGAAAAGTTTATGAGGCAATTTCGAGTCCACGTCATGAGACCCAAGAGTTTGATGACTTTTGTTTGTTCCTGAGATGATTGTTTTGATGGCAACAACCTCAGGACTTGTTATAAAATATAAATACTATATTCTTGTCTAGATATATATGTACATGCAGGATATATATATATATATATATATGAAGGTACTGAGAATGAAGACTGTATAGTATAAAGATTCAAGACTGGGTATAGAGATTCAAGACTGACGAATTCAAGATTGTAGAAATTAAGACTGAAGACTCATGAGTATCAAGATTATCAAGAGTTCAAGATATCAAAATAAGTAATAGAGTCTAGATTTATGTTAAAACTTCATAATAGCACTAAAATCTTTATTCGAATTTCAATTGTAGAATGGAATCCACCTTCTCGCTTTAATAGTGGGATGGAACCCACGACCTCTTTAGTAGGATGGAACCCACGACCTTCTCCAGTGGAATGGAATCCATGAAATTTTCAAAATGATTTATTTTTTTCAAAACTACCTTTTTAAAGTCATCTTTATCAATTTAAATATTTTGGCCTTAATTCAAAAACTATTTTTAATCATACTAATTTCAAAATAATCTCTTGTTTTTAAACCATCTCTTGATTTTAATATTTTAGCTGTAATACATTTTATAGAAATTTATAATTAGTTTTTAATATTACTTTTATATTATGGATTATATATTTTAAGATTACTTTCTAAAAATCTTTTAGAAGTTTAAACTATATTCAAAATGGTTTACAAAGTTTAGAAATTGTTTTTACAAGGTTTAGAATAGAAATCATTTTAAAGAAAAATCTATTTTCAAAATTAACATAGGCATATCGACATCCCTCATCCCTCCATGTCGACATGGTAGCCGTAGAATTTAAAATTCAAATTTTCAAAAGAAGTGTCTATTCGTTATAACCTTTCACGAATGGACATGACCGTTGTTCTCCTATAAATACCAGTTGTTTCAACGAATTTTAAGTTAGTTTTTCTTTATTTCTTCACTCCTTCTTCTCCACTCAAATATTCTCTTAAATTTCAAAAGCTTTAACAAAATTCTACCGAAATTCTAAGTGAATCAAACTCGATCATCTCTAGTTTGTTTCTTTGCCACTCTCTCTTAAAGATCTCAGTGCTATTCAGAGTTATAGGATCATTTGTAATCAAAGATCGAAAGATCGAAGTGTATCAAGTTTCTCTCTATCAAAGTGTGATTGGAAACGGTGTGATTGTGACCCGTAAATAAATTGGGTGAGATTATAGCTCATAAATCAATTAGGTGGCCTTGTAGCCTGGTTAAATGAATAAAGATTGCCCCGGACTCGAAGATAGAAGGGTGTATCTCATGGCCTTGAAATCGAGGTTGTAATATCGACATTATATTTGAAAAGAAATCTGCACAATAAATTGTGTGGGACTAGATGTAGGGCAACTCTGAACCAGTAAAATTCTAGTGTGTTCTTTCATTTACTGCTTTTACTTACTATTTGCATCTGTGTCTGATTCTATGATTGTTTTCGTGTTTGTGAAATTGCATCTGTATGTGTTTAATTTGAAACGATTTCAAAAATTCTATAAAATCGATTATACACTATTCACCCCCCCCCCTCTAGTGTTAATCCAGCTTTAAGATCCGTTATCCATATTTCCTACATTTGGTATCAGAGCATTGGTTTTCAAAGTTTTCATAATCTGATTTTTGAAAATTTTTCAAATGGCTGCCAACACCAGTATTGTCAACACTATCACTAGTTCATTTGTAGAGGGTCGGTCTACTACCAGACCATCACTTTTTAATGGCAGTAACTATGCATATTGGGCATGTAGGATGAAAACCTATTTACAATCAATAGGATTAGACACTTGGAATATCACACAAACCGAGTACATTGAACCTACAACTAATTTTGCACGGTGTACAGCTGAGCAAAGACTGTTGCACAAAACAATCCCAAAGCCATGAATATTCTATTCTGTTCTCTTGATAGGAATGAGTTTAATATAGTGTCTATCTACATGTATAGTAGGTTTTAAGACATTGTGCAGTCACAATTGCATTAGGAAAGAACTTTTCCGAAGAAGATCAAGTTAGAAAAATTCTGAATTCACTCACTACGGAATGGGATCAGAAGACTCTAGAAATAAAGAGGCTAATGATATTAGTACTCTAAAAATTGAAGAATTGATTGGGAATTTGATGTCGTTTGAAGTATAAATGCAAGGGAGAAGAGAAAGCAATGCCATAGAAAAGAAGTCAATAGCGTTCAATGCAATAACAAATGGTTTAGACTCAAACAGTGACGACGATAAAGAAATAGCCTTGATGACAAGGAATTTTAGAAAGTTTTTGAAATACAGAAAGATGAACAATTACAAGAGAAATGATCACAAGAATTCTGGAAGAAATAATGAAACTCAAAATAATGGCAGATGCTACAATTGTGATGAGCCAGGCCACTTAGAACGAGACTGTCCGCATCCGTATAAAGAGAAATTTTCTCCGAGTAATGATTCGTCAAAGAAAAGAAAGAGAGCATATACTGCTGTACTGGATGATTCGGACTCATCCTCTAGTGATGAAGATCAAGAGACGGAAAATTTAAACATTTGCTTTACAACTATTCACGATTCTGATGATCTCGGAAATATGGATCTAAAAATAGGTACGCATTTAAATTATATTGATTAAAATTGCTTGTTTGAATGTTTGATTATTTGCATGTTTTGAAATTGCTTGTTGTTTGAATTTAAAATTTTTGATTTTCAAAATAATATTATTTTAATTTTAAAAATATTAATATTAAAGTGTTATCATATTTAATATTATTTCAGATAAAATATAAATTAGATTATAGGATATGTATATAAATAAAATAATAGAAATAAGTCGTATGATTTAAGGGACCCATGTCGACATGACCCTACCCCCATGTCAGCATCCCTCTAGAAATTTGAATTCAAAACTTAGAATTTCCCTCCATCTTTTGACCAACTCCAAAGCTCTGAAAGGTGTCTCTTGACCAGAGAACATGGCTCTTAGATAACTATTTATCTTCTGAACTTTATTCTATCTTTTCACTTTCGTTTCAAAATTCAAACTCTCTTTCAAACTCTCAAGCTCTCTACTTTCTTCGAAAATGGCTTCCATAAGTACTCCATCCATCATCAAATTATCCAAGGCCACCAAAGATTTCGTCTATAATGATTCGGAAGCTATCAAGACTTAATAAGCTATGTAAACTTTGGAAAGGTCCATACGGGAAAATTTGCTATCTTTAATGATTTTTCTTCGTATGAAATCAATGTTATTTTTGAAGAGAATCAAATTCTTAGCTTAATTGATGATTCTCAAAATGATCTTGTTTATTGTCCGAATTTTGTCAAAATGTTTTATGCAAATTTGAATCATGGCTTTATGAAGGAAATGAAGGGGAATTATGGAGTAGCGTTAAAGGAATGCATATTGTTTTAAATAGTGAGATTTTGGGTAAAATTCTTGGTTGTAAGTATACAGGAATGGATCTTTCAGATTTTCAAATTGATGGACATGATCATTAGACATTTCATCACATTTTTTAAGTAGATGATAACTTTGAGTTTATAAACTGAAATTTCCGTCCTAAAGCTAGAATTGTAAACCTTCTTTTGCAACATACTATAACTCCAAGATCGGAAAATTTCAATCACCCTACTTTAAAAGTTTGCAAGGCTCATTTTTCTATTTATGGGCACTATGACATTTGGGACTAAGTGATTTTGGATGAACTTCATTCCATAAAATTTACTTTAGGTGATAACATTTTATATCATAGGATTTATCTCACTCGGATTTTTAACCACTTTGGTGTTGATTATAAGCAGGAGGAGTTCGTTTCTAGAAAAGTGTTTAACCATGCAAACATCTCTCTCATGAAAATTCTATTTGTGTTTCAACCATATAAAACACTTGTTGAAAAGGATGAGAGATTGGCTCATGAAGAGATGGAAGAAGAAGAGGAGGAGGAAGAAGGGGAGAAGATGGAAATTGAAAAAGAAGGAGAGGAGGATGAAGAGACTTCATTGGAAAGCATCGAATACCCTATCACTCCTAATAATCCATCCAACAAAACGCTTCTCAAGAACCAAAAGATTATCGTGGAAAATCAACGGATTCTCAAAAGATCCGTTAGTATAAAGTTGGACAAGGTTTCCACCAAAATGAACAAGTTCTTTGGGAAAGCGAACCGCAAGCTTGGATTATCATCATCCTCGAACTAATACAAGTTTCATTTCATGTTGTATTAGTTTGTATCTCTCTTTAGTTAATGTTATGTATCGTTTATGTGATGTTAACTAAATTTATCAATGAAAATCTTTTATTTCTTCTTATTAGCTCTAAAATATATCTAGAATGGTTGTTATTATATTATATAAGTTTACGCATATAGACTTGTATATAATATAAAGAAATAAAGCGAATTGCCAAAATTAACAGGGGCATGTCGACATCCCCTACCCCTATGTCGACATGTACCAGAAAATGGTTTTTGTTTTGAAATTTAAATTGACATAACTACCTTATATCATTTCATTTTCAAACGACTTTCTAACTCTTTAAATACTTGTTTCTTTCAGTTTCAATTATCTTTATTTTCTATGAATTTCTTCATATTTTATCAAAAAGATGGCCTCTCCTATTCATAATCTAAGTGAGAATCTTGAAGAAACTCTCAATTCCTTCAAGAACATACTTACTTTTATCCTTCGCAATCAACATCACTTAGAATTAAGCCAAATGCAGATGATAAAAGAACAAGAAAGGCATTTCGATGCTATTCGATGGATGATCTCTGCCCTCAACAAAGAAGAACTTGAAGCGAACCCAGAAGGAACACTGAACGAAGATATGAAGGATGGGATGCTATAAAGGCAGATCCTATCTTCAGTGCAGAAGGATGGGTTCAAGTTCCAAGAAATGTTTGATTTGACATACATGGTTTGAGTTACTTTGATTTGTTTTGAATTGTTTGGTTTGATTTTGTATGGTTTGGATTGATTTGAGTATGGTGTGTAATATATGATTGAACATATTGTGTTTGATAAGAACATGATGTATATATTGATTGATTATATTTGAAATTTTTATATCTCTCACATTTACCTTACTATATTTTATTCATATTATTATCTGTCTCATTTATATTCTACTATACTGTGTTATTATCCTACACGGTGCTATAGTATAAGATTTAAGGGGAGTTATGTAGTTTAGGATTAGTTTTTGTTGATGATAAAGGGGAAGAACTATAAAATAGGTTCGGTAGGCTTGGATTAAGGGGGATTTAGTAGATTAAGGGGGATTTGTTGGAATAAGAGGGAGTTAGAATAGAACCAGAGTTTGGTGGAGTAGAATTTATAAACAAAGGTTGTCATCATCAAAAAGGGGGAGATTGTTAGTTCCTGAGGTGATTCTTTTGATGACAACAACCTTAGGACAAAATATAAATACCAATATTCTTGTCTAGATATATACGTTTATGCAGGATATACATATGCAAGTGCTGAGAATGAAAACTATACAGTATAAAGATTCAAGACTGAGTATAAAGATTCAAGACTGTCGAATTCAAGAGTGTAGAAATCAAGACTGAAGACTCATGAGTATCAAGATTATCAAGAGTTCAAGAGTGCAAGATATCAAGGTAATTAATAGAGTCTAGATTTATGTTAAAATTCATAATAGCACCAAAATCTTTATTCGTATTTTAATTGTGGAATGGAATCCACCTTCTCGCTTTAATAGTGAGATGGAACCCATGACCTCTTTAGTGGGATGGAACGCACGACCTTCTCCAGTGGAATGGAATCCACGAAATTTTCAAAATGATTTATTTTATTCAAAACTATCTTTTTAAAGTCATCTCTATCAATTTAAATATTTTAGCCTTAATTCAAAAACTATTTTTAATCATATTAATTTCAAAATCATCTCTTGTTTTTAATCTATCTCTTGATTTTAATATTTTAGCTTTAATATATTTTACAAAAATCTATGCTTAGTTTTTAATATTACTTTTATATTATAGATTATATATTTTAAGATTACTTTCTAAAACTCTTTTATAAGTTTAAACTATATTCAAATGGTTTACAAAGTTTAGAAATTGTTTTGACAAGTTCTGGAACAGAAATTATTTTAAAGCAAAATTTATTTTCAAAATTAACATAGGCATGTCGACATCCCTCATCCCCCTATTTCGACATGGTAGCCGTAGAATTTAAAATTCAAATTTTCAAAAGAAGTGTCTATTTGTTATAACCTTTCACGAATGGACATGACCTTTGTTCTCCTATAAATACCAGTTGTTTTCAACGAGTTTTAAGTTAGTTTTTCTTCATTTCTTCACTCCTTCTTCTCCACTCAAATATTCTCTTATATTTTAAATGCTTTAACAAAATTCTGCCAAAATTCTTAGTTAATCAAACTCAATCATCTCTAGTTTGATTCTCTGCCACTCTCTCTCAAAGATCTCAGTGCTATTTAGAGTTATAGGGTCATTTGTAATCAAAGATCGAAGTGTATCGAGTCTCTCTCTATCAAAGTGTGATTGGAAACGGTGTGATTATGGCCCGTAAATCAATTGGGTGTGATTGTAGCCCGTAAATCAATTAGGTGATCATATAGCCTGGTTAAATCAATAGAGTTTTCCCTGGACTCGGAGATAGGAGGGTGTTTCTCGTGGCCTTGAAATCAAGGTTGTAATATCGACATTATATTTGTAAAGAAATCTGCACAAGAAATTATGTGGAACTAGATGTAGGGTAACTCCGAACCAGTATAAAATTCCGGTGTGTTTCCTTTACTTCTTTTATTTACTATTTGCATTTGTGTTTGATTCTGTGATTGTCTCTGTGTTTATGAAATCGCATCTGTATGCGTTTAATTTGAAAAGATCTCAAAAATTCCATAAAATCGATGAAACATCATTCATTTCCCCTCTAGTGTCAATCCAGCCTTAAGATTCATAATCTTCATTTCCTACAAGTTTAACATTGATGAAGCAGTGGAAAGGAGAATCACTCAGGGATTTCTTAACCAGGTTCAATGTGGCTGTAGCTTCGGTGGATCAACTGGATTCGTCGGTGGGTTTGATGGCAGTAGTGTCAAAGATTGCGGATAAATCGGATTTCAAGATATCGTTGGAACGGGGTCCACCAGTGGATCTCGAGGAATTTTACCATGAAGCAGAAATATTTTTGCAATAAGAAGATGCGAAAGCTAATAGAGAGGGAAGAGAGGAAGTGAAAATTTATGCGGTTAAAGGTGATGGTCCTCCCGGGGAAGGTTCAAACAAGGATATAGGAAAACATAAAGAAGAGGATGACTCTGATGGATCGAAGTGACCACGAAGGGAACTGAGATTCACTTCTTACATGGAATTGACTAAGACATTAGAATGGATATATCTAAATACTAGGGGGAAGATCCCTTATCGAAGGCCAATGAGGAGAGAGCCTACAAACAATGAAAAGAAATCTGAAAAATAATGCCTGTTCCATGAGCTAAATGGACATAGCACAAACAACTGCAAGCACTTAAACGATGAGATTGAGGAACATGTCTGGAATGACATGCTGTTACAATACGTAAGAACTCGGGCAGTGGTAGTAGAACAGGAGCAACCACTATCCGCAGCGAACGGGAACCGCCTTGGATCGAGGCTTCAACTTGTCACAATTGATCGGAATGGCAAAGAATAAGTAATAAACTCCATAATAAAACGGCTAAGTCACTTACACATGTACGGGATCGAGAATGATCCCCAGGCATGCTCTAAGATGACGATGAACTGTCACACCCGGCGATGCATGCATTGTAGTGTTTAGTCTTTGTTTCTCTTTGAGTATTTATACTTAATTTTATTGGTTGAATATTTTGATTATAAAACTCACTCAAACATGAAATCCGACATTAATAATTTTGAGTCCTATCCGGACAATCACATTTTGCCTCAGACGTAATTTGCAGCCTCACCGATAAGTCTAACTTCTATTAGATACTCCTCTTCAAGGTGGTCTATCCTTGGCTTAGTTCTCCCAGGGTCAACTAATCCTAATGGTTTTGCAGCCTCACCAATAACCCATCTCTCCTCTATAGATTCTTTTCTGTGTGTAACATAATTTTAGTCTTACCTGTGACAAATCCCCGCACACTAGAATTTTGGACTTATATTAACTAGGGGATACTAGCTAAAGTATAAGGCGCAACCCTATACCACTTCCATCATGTATTCTAATATCTGAGTCATTTTACTTAGGGTCATTACCCCTAAAATTTTCCTTGAAAACATTTTCTCTCAATTTGATTTAGACCTTCAAATCATATTTTAAATAAGGAAATTATACTTTATGCTTGACTCAAAGTACCTTGCCACGTTATATATACTTTACACAAAACTTTATTGATGAAAACATTTAAAACTTTAAAAGTACCCCTTTCGAAACCAAGTAACTAATTTGCTTTATATATATACCTTTGGCCGAAAAGCCAAAACATGCCTTTCGAAATCATTCTTAATAAACCTTTCGAAAACATTGGAAGACCTTTCTTTCGAAAGCTTTAAAACCTTAGACATCATCTTATCAAAACACTATAAATATTACTTTTAGAAAACACTGAAACCTTCAATTAAAAACCTTTCAAAACCATTAGAAACTATTCCTTTCAAAACCTTTTGGGTTTAACATTCAATAGAATAAAAGGGTCATAAAACAACTAAGTCGAAAGCACTCTTCCAAAAGCTATTGCCTATGTAAAGAAGCGATGGTGTCCAAACTAACCCTTCGAAAGCATTAGAGAAGTAGCTAAGTTTTAAAAACAAAGTAACCCTTGCAAAACCATTTGCTTCGATAGGTGGAAAGCGGCAACAAGGGGTTTCGACCCCTTCAAAAGCATTTACTTAAAACAAAAAGGCACAACCTCTTTCGAAACCATTCCTTTAGAACAATTCAATTCAGTTGAAAGCTAACCAAGTCGAAAGCATTCCTTTCGAAAGCAAAGCAGGCGCATTTTCATTTAAAAACAAAACAAGGCTTCGACCCCTTCGGAACCCCTTATTTCAACCCAGCACCTTTCGCTTATGTCCAATTCACTACGTAACAAGTCTTTGATACCCTGTGCTTTGGTTTCGATAGAGATGGAGGCAGAAGTAAGGTGTCGAAAGTGGCGAAACATGTAAAAAGCATGTGTAAACTGATTTTTAACTTTTCAAAGCAATTCTTTTCAACTAACCTGCCTTGTTTGTCAAAACATGATTGGTTGTTGATTTCTTTTCTAAAAGTATCGCTGAAATTTCTAAAATAAACAAATTAAATTATTTACAAAATGCACCTTTTTCTTTTATAAATATAATATAAAACATTTAAGTCCCATGCCTTAAATAATTTTTATATACTTATTAAAACACTTAGGAAAAATATATAAAAATTCCTATAAATCATTTTTAATATGTTTTCTAACATATATTAATTTTTGACCCAAAACATACATATATTAGCCGTAATTAATTTTAAACCCAAATAATCATTTTCTTCGCTAGAAAATTAATATTAAATCCACATTAATTCAAAAAATTATGAAAATTGAAACCTATCTCTAAAATATCATTTCTAACCTTATTCTAAAATCGCAAGGCATTTGGATGCCATTTAATAGGGTTTTTACATTAAAACATATCATTAAATTTATATGAATTTGCGTAAATCATCAACAAGCATACATATCCAATTTAAAAATAAAAAACATGGCAAAACCTTGCAAAATAGTTTGGATTTAATCTAAAACTGAAAACAATCAAAAACATGAGATGTAGCCATTATTCACCTTAGCTTTGTGATTAAGGAGTTAAGATTTGAGAATGGTTTTGAATTGATTAAGCTTCCTTCCTTTGATTGCTTTACATTCTTCTTGTTCTTCCTTAATGGTGACTGGCCTCTTATGTTTAATTTTTTTGCAAATGAACGTGTAGAATGAATGGCCTAAGGGTTTAGGGTACAAGAATACATTTATTCCTGTTTTAGCCCTCATCTGTTTGCCTTACCTATTTTATATTAGTTTTTCTTTAGTTCATTTGTTATAGGCACGGCTACCCCTTATTTACACAAATGTAAATCCTTTAACCATTTCATTATTTCATTTAGTTTAACTAATTAAATGTCCTGAATAATGTTAATCAAAATTAAGGTCGTTACGCACCACTTAGGAATTTCACTAGCAATTATCCTCACTTCACCCAGAGTAAGAGGTTTATAATTGCATGAACACTCGAACATAACTTTAACCAACTCTATAGCAAACACTTTGAATTCTAACTTCAATGTGTTCTTAACAACACATATAAGTCACCCTTGAATACATCCTTCGTATAATATCCTGTGATGATTTGTGAATTGAATGTGCAGAGATATATGAAGCAAATAGTAGTTTTAATTACTTTTGATTTCAAGAGAGTAAAGAGAGATTAAGATTTAGAGAGCAAGACTATCAAAATTAATGAATGGATCCGGCCAATATTTATAGCAGTGAAAAGTTCTGTTGAAGGATTACGATTGTTGAAGGAATCGTATCCTTTAGTCAATAGATATAACTTTGTAGAAATAGATGTCCGTTCAAAATATAACCGTTTATACCATCTTAAACGTCTGATTATAGTATCTAAAAAATTAAAATAGGGTCAGAAGTCTGAATATTGGGGGTTAGACATCTGTACATAAATCGAAGAAGAATGTGTTCATTTTTAGTCTAGTTCAAACATCTGAGTTTAGATTTAGACGCTCGGTTTTGGTTATATAAAAAGTGTGAAGATTAGATTCAGATGTTTGATGCCCTCATCAGATGTCTAGTCAAACCAATTAGATGTCTGAATGGCTTCAGAAATAAAATTTCAATGAATTCAGACGTTTGGAAAAATAGCTCATATGTTTGAATCTTTACAAGGTCTCATTCCGGATAGGCTAATTTTATATATTTAGATGTATGAAAAATTAGCTCAGTCGTTTGAATCTGAAAATATATAACTATATTTAGACCTATTCAGATGTTTGAGAAAATGGCTTAAACATCTGACATCTGTCAATTTTCGAAAGTAAATTTTGAGTTTAAAAAATATGTTTTGATTGTTTATAAAATATTTTAAAGTGCGTGTAAATCATCAAAGGATATTGTATAATATTTTCTAGACTTGCTAAGATGACAAATCTTAATAGTTGATCTACAATGTTTTAACAACTTGAAATTTTGAGATATTGTAATTCGACATTTAAAAATATTTTGTAAGTAATTTGAAATTTGATTTTGATTTTCATAATATAATTTGAGATTTTTTTTGAAAAAGAAAGAAATTGTGTTTCCTCGAATATTAACAAAATAAATTAAGAAGACAGCTAATTTCTTTGCTTGATAAATAAATGATAATGATCACTTCTTAGAAATTATGAAAAGAGTTTGCTTAATAAAACAAGAAAGCATTACTAACCTTGCCTAATAAAACAATATGGCATAATGAATAGCCTAATAAAATATTAATATAAAACAAAATAATATAATGATCTTCGTAATAAAATAATAGCATAAAATAGAATAGTATAATTACTTTCATAATAAAACAATAGTATTAAAAAAAAATAGCGTAATGACTTGCCAAATAAAACAAAATAGTATAATTACTTGCCTAAAACAAAATAGTATCATTACTTGTCTAATAAAACAAAATAATATAATTACTTATATTATTTGTCTAATATAATAAAATAGTATGATTATGACATGCTTATATATAAACCCCTTGCCCTATTCTCTCATTTCATTTAGTCATGCATTTCCTTCATCTTCTTCCTTATCTCCATTGAAACACTCCACCTAGAGATCAAGCGAAAGCGTCATTCGATGAATAAACTCCTCCCACCTTTACTGTTTGTTTCCTTCGATTAAAATACTTTTTTCTTTTCTTTCATAAATTAAAGTATAAAATCTTCTAGATAATTAAAATTAAAGCATAAACCATTGAATTGTGTAGAAATGAAGGGAAGTGTGTCCCCTCTTGTTTTGCTCTACTATTAATTATTTAGTTATATTATTTTTGTAAGAATAGGCTCTACCATCACCATATTCTATTATTTTATTTTTGGAAAGGTAGGCTCTGTCACCACCACATTCTGTTATTTATTTTTGCAATGGTAAGCTCTGCTACCACCGTAGTCTATAATTTTATTTTTGCATGGGTAGGCTCTACGACCACCGCATCCTATTGTTTACTTTTACAAAGGAAGGCTTTGCCATCACCACATTCAATAATTTTATTTTTGCAGAGGTAGGCTCTGCCACCACCGCATATTTAAATTTGTTATGAAATGCTAATTATTTGGATATATTATTATGAATAGTTGATCAAGTATGATATTTGAACAAAGTAAGAATATTGTGATTTAAATTTGTATACCTTAATGACATTGGATACCCGATAGTCGAGTGGGAATTACTATCATATATAAAAAGGTGAAATTATATATAATGCGGCAAACAACTTAGTGACATCAGGTTAAGACAGTTAGGTAGGATTACCATTAGATTGGAATTTGAATACATTAAACCCCTTAGCGATATTGAGTTAATGACAGTTAGGTGGGATTACTGTCATATATACACTTATGAAACATGTTAAATATTATAAATTAATCAATGATTGATATGCTAGATAGAGCTAGAAAGTATCCTAGCTTGATTGACTTAGGGTAGCACCCTCAATGTGGCATCCTTGCCCTAGTGTCATTAGTCCGATGACCTGTTGTACATGCATTGAGTGTTGTGGCTACATGAATTAAATGAGATGATGGATAAAGGAGTGTTTTCATGTAGGCTAGAGTAGACCAAAGAGGGTCATGTATAGTATTGTATATTGTGTAGGCGCAACCATAATGCTGATTCATAGGTGATATTCATTATCACTGGGTATTGATTCGGTTTCTTGTATATTGAGTCATTGGTGGTACTAGTTATCACTAGTCGTCGATGTGGTACCAATAACTCGTGATTAGGGAGAATCACAATTGAGTAGATTTACGATTGTGGTCTAATCAAATAAAAACAAAACATTTGTAACATGATTTATATATGATACTTACACAGGGGGTTGGGTAATTGACATATTAATACGATGATTTTGTTCTGTTCTCGTTTATTGATTGATATTTGAATATACACACAGCTAGTTTCTAGCCTGACCCAATTTGTTATTTGTTTTGACAACCATGGGTAAGACTAAGGTTGTATTTCAGGATGTACTTTCACGATATTGTCTATATCTTATGCGTTTTGGAGAGGAATGCGTATGGTACAGATATAGTATTTCATTTATCATATTTTGGCATACTAGCTGTAAAAGATGAGGTGATCTTTGACCTGGTCATTTGAGACTTCAGGATAGTACTCTTGTATTTAAGAAGGACGGTGACCGTGTGCATAGTTATGTATGTATCTTTTTGATAGTGTTTGTAACTAGATGTTGGCATCAGTTGTATATTAGGATGTGATATGTGTGTGTGTGTGTATCTGTGTGTGTGTATCTGTGTGTGTGTGACTTTTTGATTACACAAATGTTATTATTAATGTTTTATTTTACATAATCCTATCTCTATATTATTCACCCTGGGAAATTCATATATATTGCTTTATGTCGAGACAGGATACATGCTTTGTAGAGATTCAGGTATATGATATCATGTATTCGTGTTGACACAAGGGAGTATATACGAGAGATTGTTCCTATCATGTCCTTTACTTCGTGCTTTCGGATGGTAACCTCCCTTTGATAGCATAAGTACTGGGCCAGAGCATTATAAATGTCTTAATTACAACAACAAGTCGTCTTTTGCTTTGAAATATCCTATAAAGAATATAAATGCATAATATCTATAGAAATATACGGTTATGTCATTAAAACTCAAAAAGGCAAGATTAAACATTCTCTTCCTTTTTAATCATGACAATTACACACACACAATGTAACAACCCATATATTTTACGATTATATATTTAAATGTTTTATTTAAATATAACATCGTTAGTTGAATTTGAAGTCCGAAATGTGACTTTTTGCAAATAGTCGAATTCAGACTTGAGACCACTTCCATTGAGTTTAAAACGACGTTTACAACTTGTTTAAGTATAAAAATCGATATGTTTAGAGTTGATTAGGATTTTGGTATTTTTATTTAGGCTTTGGGTTTGGTTCAAGCCCACCAACCTAACAAGATAACCCAAACTCCTCTACCAAATACCCTAACTCCACTCCTCTTCATTCATTCCTTTCATAATTTCCTAACACTCTCAAGCAAAAGGAAAAAGGGGGAAAAGAAAGGAAATTAAAATTTATAAGCCCTAGCTTCTCTTAGGAAATTCAAATTCAAATTCCAAAATCAAGGATAGGCTTAGATAAGCATGCTCTTCATCTTCTCCATCTCAATTCCTCTTCAATTCTTGATTTTTTCTATAACCTAACTTAGGAAAAACTTTGCATTTGATTATAGATTGAAGGTTCTTGAAGTGAAGTTGAAGAGAGATTGATCTTGCTTTGTTTTAGAGTTTCTCATTCCTTGTTTTTGAATTTAAAGGTGAGTTCTCGAACTCACATCTATGTCTATAGCTTTCATTTGTTGTTAGGTATGAATTCCTAACATCTATTTCTTGTTCAATTGCTTTTGAATTAAATTGGTTTGGTGAATTTTCCAATTTTGGTATTTTAAAGTCAAAATCTATGAAAATCCTACTATGGACGTTTGGACATGTTTTTTGGAGTGTATTGAAGAGTCTATAGGGCTGGGTTATCGCTTGGCATAAATCCCTAGCCATCATCGTTCATTTGATCGCTTTCGAGTTGATTTGGCCATCAATGGCCTAAGCAAATTTTGCCCTGAGCTTCAGCTCAGACATCTGGGAAAACACTTAGACGTCTGATGCAAAGGAATTAAAATTGCAGACCTACTGCTCAGACGTCTAAGGATATTCCTAATCATTTGAGCGATCCGGAAGAAAATTTCCAAACCTTCAGCTCAGACGTCTGGCGATGTTAAATTCGTCCAATTTGCCTGTTTTTATATGGGTTTCTGTTTTATCGATTTTTTTGGATCCGGTTAGTTGTCATTTAGTATCGACTTTGATGACTTCTATTCTGGACTTTTGAGTATATCCATTTGATGGATTCCATATCGATTTTCATAGTTTTAATTCACGTCGAATGTGAATTTTTGGTGATAGATTGTTTTTACATGATTTGTCACTTTCAAATACAACGGTTTCTATACTAGTAGTAAATACTCAAACTCTTTCACAAAAATGATTTCAACGTTGCTTTTAATACAAAACTCGTTTTTAAAACCGTTTTCCAATCTATTAGTATATACAAACCTTTACCTTATTCTTATGAGAAATCCAATTAAATGACTTAGCAAAACAAGTGGTATGATATGCTTGCATTTACTTTGTTGGTTAATTCTCAGACTTGTTCGATTGAAATCTTGTGACAATTTTCGAGTGAAAATCTACAATTTGTTCGTAAATATTTAAGTTAAGCCAGTGGTTATAGGACATGAAGCTAAACTGATTTATTTACTAGCTTGGTGTAATATACACTTATTGATCAATGATGATCATTTTGTGATTTAGAATTGCAATGTGCAATGTCTCTTTGAGACGACCCGGCTTTTTCTCCGCAAAAAGTCGTATCATCCTTAAGAAAGAAAGGGATAGAAAAGAGAAAAGAAAGAAGAGAAAGAAGAAACAACACAAGAATCTCAACAGCGGAACGAATAAACTATATTAATAACGTAAGCATTACATAGTATACAACAAATATCAGAGTTACACAGACATATACAACACATACTAGACAGTTATAAACACCTGTCTAGTTATTACAACTCAATCACAATACAGAAACACTCAGAGATACCAACACAGCGGAAAACTATATAACTATACGCAGAAGCCTCCTGCTCCATTTGCTCCTCCACAATTCGTCAAAGCTAACCTGAATCCTAACCTGAATTCCCTTGGCTACTCGTAAAAATTTAAGTACCCAAGAGTTAAAGTAAAACAGAAATAACTCCGGGTCAGACATGGGTCTGGTGTGAGTAACAGGTTAAAGTTGCTTAACTTTGAAAAACCTTTGAAAAGAAAAGGTATCACGTAAGACTTCCCACACATAAACATGGAAAAGTTTTTACCTTATGCTAACCAAAACATTTGCTAGGAAATCCGATGATATTATAATAGTGTCTAGGGTTTTCAAATAAATAAGAAATAGCCGAAATCGTTACATTTATTAAATTCCAGCTACTAGCCACAAAAGTGGGTAATACAATCAAAACCGTTGGCGCTTATTGGATTTTGGATTCCATCAATGGCTGGGCAACTGGGGTACCGCCCGTCACAGTACGTGGCCTAGATCACCGTACCGAGGAGCCACCCTAACTCCCCTGCAACACAAAGCCGGACCCGTTCCTTACTAAACAGTTCCAAACAAGACAACCCCGCAGTTGTGATCAACAACCGCACCACTAAGCCGAAAATAAAGGGACCTCTAGATAGGGATAAATCTTGCTCTCAAGTGGGGGCTACCCACGAAGCTTTGCTGCACCTTCCCTGTTTTAGCCATTCTCGGTTGATGAGGCTTGAGGCTACGATTACCTTTATAGAACATATCACTTAGAATGCTCATTGTCCACCTGACGATGTTCTGAAAGCATTCAATCCATACAAGTTCGTTCCGGGTTCGAACGAAACCGAAGGCATTATCTCGTTACACTCATTTTTGAAATCACCTTCAGAGTTAACGACAATAACCCTTGCACTCTGAATCACCATCTCGAATCTATAAGTACTATTCCGTCAAACTCATTACGGAATCACCCACAGAGTTATACTGACGTATAGCCCTTACACCTCGAGTCTTCACTCGCTCCACTTGGATTAACGACCTAACGTTTAATTGGAATAGATGTGGTTTACGGATATCCAAATATGAAAACCCAATCCCGGTCTCATCGAAATCCAAAGCGTGTCTTTTAAGGCCAAGTTGTTTTAAAGTTTAAAACAATTCAATTCATTATCAATATACACACAAATAGATAATTCACAACACAATAGAGAATTAACATTATCATTCACAGATAATCCATATTATCATCCAAAAGCAACCAATACATCCGTATCACATACACTACTCATCTCATAACTGAGATTACAACCCATACCAGGCAATCAATACCAATCATCAAACATAAGCAATGATCTAATGATCATTCCATTTATAATTAATTTAAAATGAATTAAATTAATTACTTAATCTCTAATTAATTTAAGATAAATTAAATTAATTACTTCATCATTATAATCCTGCTTAACTAAATCACTAATTGATTACAAATCAATTTATAAATCATCATCTCAGTATTCATTTCACTTAATCCTTATTGGTTAACTATCTCTAATTTCAATAAGTAATTAGCATTTAATTTTAATTACACAAGTTAATTACTTAAACCCCTTGCAAATAATTAACTTATAATTGCTTAATTAATTAATTAGCTAAAATTAATTACCTTAATCATTTATCCATTATTAATCATATCTTAATTAATCAATTCCAAATTACATCATTAATTAGTTAATTAATGATTTCTAACTACATTTAATCAATCACTATATAAATTAATTACATAAGTAATTAATCTTCAATTTAAACCACATATATATTAATCACCTATGATTAATAATACTAGTAATTAACTACTATAATTACTCATCCCATAATTAATTTATCATAATTAATTACTTCCATTGATAAATTTCAAAGTAATTTAAATTCAAATTACTTCTATAATAAATATCCTTAATTACATTCAGTAATTATTATTTAATTACTTCTCTAAGTAATTACAATCCATAAATTACATAAAGTAATTATCAATAATCCACAAATGTTTAAATTAATTTAACTTAATTAATCTAAACTAATCGCATAAATTAAATTAATTACACCAAGTAATTAATTCATTAATTACTTTCATTAAGTAATTAAAATTAAATAATTGATTATTATTAAATTAATTAATTTAATTAATTATTAAAATTAATTACATTAATTAATTGTCAAATAATCTTAAGTTAATGATCTTCATTAACATTTCTTAATTACTTAATTAAGAATTAAATCATATAAATCATCATTAATTATCAATTAATTAATATTTATTTATTAGTTAACTCTAATTATTAATTAATTAAGTGTTAATTAAAATCTTAATTATCATTAATCACTTGATTAAGTAAATCTTAATCATTAATTAAAATTTAATTAACCACCCTTAATTTTAGATTAATTAACCTTAATTAATTAATTTCAAATCTTAATTAATCAATTTAAAAACTATTAAATACCTAATTAATCATCCACATTAATAATTGATATTCCATTTAAATTAATTTAACAATTTAAATGAAACCAATTTTCTTAAGATCAAAATTAAGAAATATTCTTCTTTATACAAAGTATTTTAAACACTTTATCTCAAACAAAAATTCAATTTTAAAATTTCTTTTTAAATTTCAAACTGAAACAAAATTCAAATTTTCATTTCAGATTAAATCTTAAAAATTTAAAACTTTACTTACTCTTTCATCTCAATTTTTAAATTCAAGTTATTTAACCTTTTCTAAAAATGGTTAAAACAAATTTAAATTTAAAAAAATTATTAAATTTTAAAAACTGTCAAAAAATCAAATTCCAGGTTTAAAACTGAATTTAACCTTATTTTAAACCTTATTTCATAAATTTAAAACTTATAGTTTTAAATTCAAATCAATGTTCTTTTATACTTTAAAAGGTTAAAAATCTAAATTTAAATTCCAGATTTAAATTAAATTCAAACTTAGATTCTTCTATCTGAGCTTCATATTTTAGTTTTCAGATTTAAACTTTGTTTTAAATTTTTCAGTTGCTTTTTTAAAAATTTGCTTTTAAATTTAAAACAGAAAAACAGTTTTCTGTCTTAGTCTAAACATCTTACATTTTTGAATTCAAAAATGTTTCAAAATCTAGGATTTAAATTATTGAATTCATAATTAAGTTTCAGGTTTAAAATTTTCAATTTGAACTTCATCTTACAAATTTTAAATTTTACTTTTAAATCTAAAAACAGAAAACAGTTTCTGTTTTGTTTAAAACCCAAACTAAATTTTAAAAACTCAATAATTACAAAGACCAAGATTCAAATTATTTGAATTTATATCTAAATTCAGGTTACAAGCTAGTTTTCAATTTTAAGTTTGCATTTCTACTTCACTTCAATTTTTATAGAACCTGGAAAACAGGTTTCAAATCAAATTCTAAAACCTGAAACATTATAAACACTGAACCTCTCTAAACTTACTTCGAGTCAGAAGCTATAATGCTTCGAGTCACTCTTCAAAATACCCGAGACCATCACGGGAAAATAAACTCTGCAAACCAAAAACAACACAACCATGCACACACACCCATGTGCATCCATAATCCAACTCCGGCCACCTCTGACCATCGTCAGTGGCCATCCCCCATCGGCCAGTAACCTGAAGTCCCCTTCAAACCTCAAACCCCCAAAACATCCAACTCGAATTTGAATTCAGGTTTAAAGTCAAAACCTGAAAACACTTAGACCACAACCAAACAAACCTGTCAATAATCAATTTCCCCCAACACCGACCACCATCACCTTCAATACTCCGGCGAGGACTTCCCCAAACCACCATCCACCCATACACTAATCATGGTTGAACTCGATCCAATGAGGAAACCACAGTCGAACAAAATCAATGACCCAAATAAACTAGGGTTCACACTGCAAATTCCAAATTACAATCTCAGTAATGAAAAGTAACCCAAATTTATAATTTCCCTATAACCCCTGATAGATACACTATCTTCATAAACAATTTCAACCAAATCCATTGCAGGATTCAACAGTGCTTATCAAATAAGTATGATACAGTAAATGTGTAACTGTACTTTGGTTTAATCATTAAAAATTGTAATATTATTTTTAAAAATCATAATTTTAGAAGTTGTTTTGAATTATATTTCTGAAACATTGATTTACATTGTTTCATATTTTCACTTATACAATTTCTATTGCTCTGTTATTTATTTACAGTAAGATTTTATTTAAATTTACTTAAATAAAATCTTAAAATCTAATCTCTGAACTAACTTACACATCTTATTAAAATCATATAATTTAACCAAGACAAATTAAAGATGGAAATGGATTTTAACAAAAATCCATACTGCAAAGAAACTAGATACTGGCAGAAGCTTATACATAGCAGATTTATTCATACTCATCACATAAATTCAAAGAAATAAACTGCAATCACACAGAAATCATTTAAAATTTAAAAAAAACATGAACATGCATCAGGTTTCAAAAATACTTAAGCTTTAAATTTAGAAAGTTACTCACTTGTTTAATTATGCAGACAGAGCACATCCCCTTTCTCTTTTAACATGCAGAATATTCCTTGCAACATGCTTTAAACTTGAATGTTGGATGCTGTTGATTTATAAACTTGCATGTTTTCCAGGTTTGAAGAAATCCATGCAGTAGCTTTTTCCTAGATTTTTGAAAATAATGAATGCATGCTTTAGTTTACAAACACATGCAGGTTTTCTTGCTTGCAAATGAAATGCAGATTTGTATATTTGAGGAGTTACAGGGTTAAGATTATGAAGAGGGATTTGATTTTGCAGGTTTTTAAGGAGTTACAGGCTTCTGTTTTGAAATGTAAGGGTTACTGGTTTGAAAAGTTACAGGGTAATGATATGCATTCTTTAGTCTACAAGCACATGCAGGTTGTTTGCTTGAATGGAATGCATGTTTGCTAAGCTTTTGAGTTTGCATTTGGTTACAGGAGCTTGAATTATGAAGAGGGGTTTCAGATTTTTTGAAATGAAAATGAGAAAAGGAAAGGAAAGAAAGAGAAATGCAAATTTATAATTTGTTTAAAATTTAATTAAAAATCGACGAAAATAAAATTACAACATGACACTTGGCTTAAACTATCAACACATGTAAATTCTCTTCCTTAAATACATAACATATGTTAACTTAGGCTTTAATAAACTTACACATGTATCCTTAAGTAATTTGTTATTTTAATTAAGGTTAAAGAAAAATAAAACTTAAATAATTAGTTCCATGATCACCTAGCTATGTATAATTGATTTCTAATGAATAAAGCAAAGTGTTCTTATAAATAAAACAACATACAAATAAATCATTTGAAAAAGATACTTTTAAATAATTAAAATAAATTTATAAAAGAGTTTGTAACTTATTGAATACATGTTTCATATTTTAAATTGTATTTTAAACTTCAAATTAAATTAACAAATCACATTTTATAGATCAATATTTTAAAAAAAATAACACAACATTTTTGTAACTTATTTTAATACTCAAACTTAAATTAAAAATGAATTTTTAAACCAATAAAACATTTATCTCACATATTTAAAATCATTTAGTTATTTATTAAATATTTTTGAAAAACTTATATAAAAAATAAATCACAATTCCTAATTTCAAATTATTTAAAATTATGCTATACTAGTTTAACAACTTATCTATTCAAAATATATATAAATACATATACATTATTAAATAGAGAATAGATTCATTAATTTATTAAAAATAAATTCACAAACTAAATATTTAAATAAAGAAGATTATTAAATCAAATCAAATTTATTAACAAAATTATTAATTCAATATAAATTTAAACACAGATTATTAAATTTATATTGTCCAAAATTCCGGGATATTACACTCTTAGTCCACGTGGAAGACTGTACCCCGTCCTGTGGAGCTTCGGCTCAATTTGGTGGGGTAGCGACCCATGGTCTTTTGACCGTTCGTGGAGCAATCGTGTAACGATTGCGGATTTTGCTCGCTCGAAAATCGACATCCATACTTCAAATCGTATTCGAATGCCATAGATTCGACCGTTCAAATCCGATTCGCCGGAGCTTATAACAACATTAAGTAAACAACACAGCGGAATAAAAGAATAATACATTGATATACGGCTTTGATACAATATCTGATACAACAGATGGTCCAATAGATAGCAATATACATCAGAGATATGATACAATAAAATAGCAGCGGAAAAGAAAAATAGATAACATCTAGCAGCGGAACAATATAACTCTGAGATAGTCTTCAAAAGAGAACTCCGAGAACTGCAACTCCATTTCCAAGAATCAATCCAGCAATAGCTCGAACCCCCAATAACGATTCACCTAGCATAAGCAAGACTGGTGCGATCCAAAGACTGAACTAACTCCAGATAATCTACTACATCTGACTATCTGAAAAACCCAACTCTAGACTGCTCGTGTAGAAATATAATGAGCACCCAGAGTTTAGGAAAGAAACAATAAACTCCGGATCAGTCGTGGGACTGGTGTGAGCAACAAAAACAGTTTATCTTTTAAAACATTCAACAAAAGATTTTCAAAGTCAATTCGCAATGTTTTTAAAAATGAGACTACCATAAGGCCTCCCACACACACACACAATGCAAACGCAGAATCGGAGGAGATTTCTCCTTATGATAGTCAAAGATGCTTGATACGCATTAAAAGAAATATTTGATATTATTACTAGTGCATAGTGTAGGAAAAATTCATTTCGAAAGTAGAATATAAATCTTAGCCAACATACGACCATTATCGTATGCCTACTATAGCTAACCATGTTCAATAGCAGGTTACCGCCACATTCCATGGCAGGTTATACAACTAATACTGTACAAGGTTCGTATTGTTTCTTTGGATTTCCAACGAATGATCAGGCCAAGGAACTTCCCATTGCCACATGAGAATGCCTCTGGATGGACATCCCCGAGAACCAAACCGGATCTCTACCAACACAAGGCCAGGTTACCCCTAACTGAGTAACAACTGACCGAATATGCCATCCCCCGGTCCTTTGGGACCTTTATCCGAGATCTCGTAATCAATTCACACAATCATAAAGTGTTTTCAACATGAGTAAGTATCTGGGCTCCATACCATGATACTACCCTTTTCCAGAAGGAAATGCACACATCCTAAAGGGCGCTACCCCTCATAACCTTGCTGCTTCCTTCCTGTTTTGACCATTCACGGGGTGTGAGGCTTGACGAAGTCACGTCCACAAAAACATACTTTATACAAAAGCCATGCTTTGGGTCAACAAATGATCATAGAAATGATCACCAGGATAGACGATCAAACAAATGATCCTATCACAAATAATCAACACAATGATCATTTCACAGCAACACTCAGCATGTCACATTACCAAATTGGGAATATGTCGCTGATAACATTCAACTACATAACCTCTGAGCTCGTACGTCTCAGAGAAAGGTGTTAAGCTAAAAGAATAAATTCTTCGCCACCAACAGAAATATATTTGAAAGAAATCGGCTTTATATCTCAATTTGTAATGTCAGACATACAATCCATACAAGTCTGTTCCGGGATCGAACAGAACCGAAGGCACTTACAAAGAAGTCCTTGCAATCCGGATATTCACAATCCCGATCGGATTTCCCATCACTTAGGGAGTCTCTATACCGTTGAAACTCAGTGCAGAGACAATCGATAGGTCATACTATCGTTCTTGCAGATACCCGGTCTTCACCACCAGTCTTCAAATGCTATCCATAACGACGTATCACATATTCGGAATGGGTTATACGACCCAAAGGTCCTTTCCCGGCTAACCCGAATAGTAAGCGCAACATTTAAAACATATGGATAAGGAATTTCAATTAAGTCACAACTTAATAATTCAAAACTTTCTTCCAAATGGTTTAATCCAATTACCATTTCAAATCTTTTAAACAAAAAGATTCATTTTCACAACCTTTAACGGTTTAAACAATTTTCACATTTTAATCTTTTAAACAAAAGATTCATTCACAGATTTTCCAAATCAATTTTCATTTCAATTCGATTAACTCGTTAAATCTCTAAATCAAAGATTTAACTTATAGCCTTCAAAACAATTTCATTTCAATTTGATTTAAACAAATCATCAATTTAAATCTGTTAAAAATAAACAGATTTAATTCATAGCTTTCAAAATTCGATTAACTTGTTGAATCTTTAAATCAAAGATTCAACTTATAGCTTTCAAAATTCGATTAACTTGTTGAATCTTTAAATCAAAGATTCAACTTATAGCTTTCAAAATTCGATTAACTTGTTGAATCTTTAAATCAAAGATTCAACGTATAGCTTTCAAAATCATTTCCAAAGATTCATTCATAGCCTTTCAAAAACAATTTCAATTCAAGTTGGATTAACTCATTCAGCCTTTGAATCAAAGATTCATTTCATAACTTAGGAAAATTATTTCTCCATTCAATCTTGAAATTCCCCTAATTAACTGGAATCTCAGTTCTTATTTAAGAGTGTTTATCATTTGAAAACAACCGTTTTCATTTTGGAAATCTGATTCATTTATACGAGTTGAAATCCTTGGGTTAAATTCAAATTCTCAAAACCATATCTTTTAAA
Source organism: Allium cepa (assembly GCA_030765085.1). Taxonomy (NCBI): domain Eukaryota; kingdom Viridiplantae; phylum Streptophyta; class Magnoliopsida; order Asparagales; family Amaryllidaceae; genus Allium; species Allium cepa. The sequence goes on along the minus strand of CM060935.1, from coordinate 1,026,151,728 downwards.
ATGGTTTAAATTCATACAAACCTGTTTATAATATCTTTAACCATAATTTCCAATCATTGAATTCAATTCCAAATATCGAATTCAAATTTAAATTGAATTATTTAAATTTCAAAACTTAATCAAGCAAATTAAAATAAATTTTAACTTGAAATTTCATTCCAAAAGCTTTTCACATTTATTCCAATTCATTTTCAAAACATTTGAATTCAAATATTCAATTTTATAATCATTTCAAACATCTGTGACTTAATCGATTTCCCCGTGAAATCCATTATTGTGTGTGTATGGTGTGGTCCAGGGGTTTAACACAATAGTGCACATCATTCAATCATCACAGATTTAAGTACAACAATATATTCGATAAGCGATATAACTATAACGCTTATCTTTCATACACAGATTCGCAGATATATATATCACAAATAATAAACTATATCACAGATCACAACACAAATCAGGATAATCATAAAGCATCATATATCAGGGATATCAAACAGTTTAACATCCAATTAATCCAAGCATCCATAGGTAGGATTTATTCAATTATCTGATTAATTTAATTAGATAAATTTCCGTGAATAAATTTTCTAGTTATGGTAAATTGATAATCAATTAATTTTAAAACATTTAATAAACTATCCTTTAATTAATCATTAATTACTCCTTAATTAATAATTATTCTTGATCACTTTTATTTAATAATTTGCCCTTGATAAATTAATTATTCTCAAATTAATTACTTAAATTAATTTATCACACTATCCTTAAATCAATTAATTGCTTAATCACTTGATTAAATCAACTTTAATTATTAATTAATATCCAATTAATAATTCTTAATTTACAAATTAATTAACTTAATAAATCTTTAAACTTTAATTAAGTAATTAAACCTTTAATTATATTTCGTCCACTTTTAATTATTAAATAATTGACCTTTGATTATACCATTTTCATTTATGATCTTTAATTAATTAATTAGCCCAAAATTGATTAATTTTTATTTAATTAATTACCCTTTTATTTATTCGTTAATTACTAAATTACTTTCGTAATCAATAAATTATTACTTCTAAATTAGAATTTAAACTAATTAACTCTTATTCTTTAATTAACTCAATTTAGTTAATTTTAACTTATTAATATTTTAATTAGAAATGACATCTCTTAATTACAATTTCCATTAGGTCTTAAATTTGTAATTAAAACCTTTGTCTTGTATTTATCTTGTATTTACCAAAACCTGTTTATATTTACTGATGTTAAAACCTTGCATTGAAACAAACCCAGGCAAAAACCTAGTTTACCCGTGTTGAACCCGAGTTTCCTGGCCTAATTCCCCGAGCTCCACCCCCTGTCACCTTCGTTTCTTCTTCTTCCTCTTTTTTTTTTCTTACTGTAGTTTAAGTTTTACCTAAACTATGAATTAAAGCATCAGGCTAAAACCCACGCGCGATCAAAACCCCGAAGCGACCCACCTCAAAACTCGAGCACGTCACGAGTCAAATGCCATCATCGACACTGACATGGTTCACCATGCTGTGCACGTGCACGGAGGCGCGGCCGACCTCCGGCAATCACCAGTATCATCGACAAGTTCCAAATGTCGCGTAGGCACGAAAATCAAATTCGAATCGCCTCAAAGAAATCTGAATCGAAATTTAGGCATTTTGCTCGAAACCTGTTACTCACCACAGTTGGACTTCAACCTCTTCACCGCCACTCACGCCACCGAAGAACGTACGAACACACGCGAACCTTCCCCAATGTCTGACGCCACATTCCCACCTGGTCCCACGAATCCCGATGCAAAAATGAAGCGACACTGATGAGATTTCCTACTATGACAAAATTTAGAGCTTAAACCCTAGCTCGGCGATTTTCGGCCACCATGATGATCTGCCGACCATGCCACTATTTTTCCCAGCACCACTGCTTACTCCTCCATCCCCAGACACGAACCCAACCACTCCATCCACGTAGATCACCAGAATATGGTTGTTTTGCATTTTCTGTGCAATCTCGAAATCTTCACTCAATTCTTAACTAAAAATTCTGTTTTTAGTTTCAAAAATCGTGATTTCCAAATACGAGATGAATGGTATAAGTGAATCAAATGATCATGATATTCGATTAAAACATGTTCTTTGAAAAATTCCACTGTATATTTACATTTCCAGTCAATCTCCTTTTAATTCATCTTAAAGATATTTTGTATATCTAGTTCTTGCTGAGATAACCAGACTTTATTCAGATCTTAAGTTTTAACATGGATTGGAAATGAAGAACTTGATTATTATTATTTTTACCAAAAATTGAAACCTCCCTGTAAACAAAAATATTTTACTTGATGCTTCAAAATACCAACTGCTAAGAATGTTCCCAGATTTTTAATTCAAGTACAAACAAACTTGTTTTGTTTAATTTCAAAGTTCAATGGTGATCAAACGAAGAGATGTTGGATTTCTTACTTATTTCCTACCTGGAAACCAAAAAGAACAGAGAGCAGTACACAGATATTCACAACCCAACCATCTCACATATACTTAACTGCATTTCTATTTATAACTAGATACTATCACACAATTATTTTTTAAAAAAAATCCAGATCATACTTCAAAGATTGCTAAGCTAAAGAAGGTTTTAATAGAAAATTTGCTCACCTGGATCTTGAATAAGGCAGAGAACAAGAACAAGGAACAGAGAAATGAGCCTGTTTTGATTTTTATTTGTTTCCAGTTTTGAACCTTTGCATTCCATCTTGAATACACAGTGATGTTTTTCTCTTCTTTTTTTTCTTCGGTAAATAGTTTTCAAATGTAAATAGAAGGTGATGATCTTCTTCTCCTTTCTCTTCAGTAAATTGTTTTGAACTTTAAATAAAAAAAATGATATTTGTTTTCTCTTTTATTTCTGTTTTTTTTTCTTTGTTGAATTGTTTGAACGAATGAACTAAAGTTTATGGATGTGTAAGTATATATGAAGATTGTTTACAGAGGAAAGGAGGTAGGCAAGTACAGTATATACTTTTTAACTTAAGTATTTATTTTATCTTACATACAAGTTGTTTTGTATAATAGGCATGGCTTGGTATGCTTGCATTAAATGCATGAAGCATGTTACATAAATTACCATTGTACAATATCACTTTGTTTATTCCTTTGTTACGGCTGACATGATTTTAGAGGTATGGAACATCTTTGTTTATTCTTATATCTTGCCTTAATTTATATGCTTATGTATTTACATTTTTCATTTGTTTGCTTTGTTTTATGTTTGATAGATATTTATTTTACTTTATGTACATATTATAAAAGTTGTCATTTTATTTTATTTTATTATTATATTAGCTTATATATTTATTTGTTTGTATGCATACATTTGTTTCTATTTCTTATTTGACTTTATTTGGTATATGTTTTATTACTTCTTTTGTCTTCTATTTCTTTTGTGTTTCTATTGTTAGTTTAAATATTTATCATAAATTTTACTTTATTGGTTTGTACATACTTTTTGCCAGGTTGCTTTTAAACTTGATGTATATTATTGCTTTGTTTCTTATTTTATTTGTTTGAATACTTATTGATTATATTTTATATATCAATGTTCTTATTTTTATTCATAGCTTAAGTATGAATTATTTTACTTTACAAAATAAGTGAACTTCTATTTTTATTTTACTCTTATTACTTTTGTATTGATTTATTAATATGAGATTAAGATATATATATATATATATATATATATATTTACTTTATAATGTTATATCTTATATTTTATTTACTTCTTAATTATTGTCTTGTATTTATTATATATATTTTAACCATCAATAATAAATTAACAATTCACTTATTTATTCATTTCGTACTTGTGTCAATGTATATACTTTAATATATATTTTTCAAACCACTAATATAAGAATTTATTAAAAATCCAATATATACATATTTTCAAACCCATATGACTTAATATATTTTCTATTTGAATCGGGGAAACTCGCATCATTTATAATCAATTTTACAAATTTTAATTCAAAAATTCATTTAAATTATCAATTTAAATTAAATTAAAATCTAGGGTCGTTACAAATCGGCTCAATAAATCTATGCATGGGGCGTATCTTTTTAGGTGCATCGATGTTCGGCTCATTCGTCCTCAAGGAGGGACTATACCCCGTATTTTATGGTTAGCGACCCATGGGATGTTGAATATGCAAGTATATGATTTTTGTCTGATGATAATAAACATATATATATATATATATATATATATTCATCTAAATGTATTTGTTGATGTACTATTTTTATTTTCACAGAATTAAATAAATATTTGCTGAATAAAATAAATAGCACAGAATTTGAATTCAGGCAGATATTTTATTCAAACAAATATTTATTACAATTTTGAATAGTACAAATTTGTGCTCTCACTATATATATAAATTTCAATTGAAATACATTTCAATTCATACATTTGTCCTCACTACATATCGCTCATTCACTCGTATTTATATTCGACTCTATTTCAGCTTGAATCCAGCATCTGAGTTATCTGCAAAATACACACTGACGCAGTAAAATTGAAAGAAAATATTTTGCAGTGTAAAATAAAATGTAATTTTGAAAATATCATTTGCCTCGGTTATTTGGGTTGTTCGTCATCGTCTATTTTTGAATTCATCATACACGAACATTTATGACATGCACAGTGTATCACCGTACATGCCATAAGGCCATGCACACCGATATACACTTGATAAAGTTATAGGGATAGGTGAGCACAATGTCAAACCCAAATCAAAAGCCGGGTTCAACTCAAGTGCAATAAAAATAAAGTCACGATATCAGAACAAGATCAAACCCAAGCTACAAGCTGGATTCAACTCAGGTGCACTACAAAACATCACAAAACTGTTGAGCATAAGAATTCAAATACAACCAAGACAAAATGAAGACAAATTCCAAAATTTTAACTCAGTGGAAGAAAAATTACATGTATACATTTGCAATAGACATGTACATTAAAATCCGACTCTAGGAAAGGTACAATGAGGTAAAGAGATCAAGTGAAGCAAAAGTCAGGTGAACCATGAAGAACATAAGACTAGCAACAAAATGCTCCCAAGTCAGACTCAAGTACAATATGTACAAAGTCCATGCAACAGTAGTGAACATGCATATGATCAAGTTCAATATCACTGCAACCCAAATCAATGAAGATTCAGACATGAACCATAAATCAATATCAAACCAAACTGCACCATAGCTCAATGCAATCAATGTCACAAGTGAAACAAAATGAACACAATATTATATATACACATGTACTTGAGGCAACAAGAACATATGACAGTGACCAATGCAATCAATTGAGACTACGAACCAGATTCAGACTCAAGTACAATGCAACAGTACCAAAGTGAAGCCACAAATGGAACCTGACTCAAAGCTACGCAATATGTAACTAGAACAAGTTCTATAACCAGGTGAACCAGACCAACAAAGGTGATATCATATACATGAGGATACAAATGCATATATGTACAGCGTGGCACAAAGCCACAGACCAAACTAATGTACACATGAATGCACATGACTTAAGATTTTCAAAGTTCAGTGAAACCAGATGCAACAGCAAGCCAATGATCAAACAAAATGAAACCAGACTCCATAAGACATATGCAGGTGCATTGAATCACACAACAGCTTGAATGAGCAACTGCACAAGACCGAACCAGAGTCCATCATAAAACAGCGAACGAGATAAATCAAGCAACTACTAGTAACAGAGTCAAGTATCAGTTTTTGAACAAAGACAACTGCAATTCAATATCACAAAATTAAAGAGGCCGATGCCAACAGAGAAAAGAACAGCAGTTCGAATCGAAATAATGTCGCAAGGGATTTCAAAACAAAGTCAAAGCCGAAGTCAAAAAATAAACCGAATCGAACAGTTCAAAGTTAGCGACGTGGTAGCTAAGGAGTCGAACAAAGCAAATCAAAACCGGGTTAATCAAGTAAACAAAATATACGAATTGAAACAAGTCAGAAATCATCACTAGCATCCATATGAAAACCAATAGCCGAGATAAATTAATTGACGAATTCAAATGATTATATACGAACGAATTTATAGGACATCGAATCCTATATAAACTGTAAACATCATCGGCATAAGGGGCATTTGATTTCAAGCAACAAGGAATAATCATTCAACTCAAATCACGATCGAGTTCAAGAATATTAAAATAAATCAAAAAGCATAAATCACATACCAATTTATAGTTGAACTTGATCAAATCGATGGAGCCGTGTTCGAATTGAAGAAGCAATCGATTGCCGAAGCAAGTCAAAGAAATATCAATTGTAATCAACCAAAAATCAGTCGTTCTTTTCGATTTTACAAAGCCCTAATTTTATCAGAGAGGAACGAATGAGTATCAAAAGAAAGTAGCTATAATCGCAAAGGCATCGGGCCAAAGAAAAATACAGAGGAAATAAAAGAAAGGGAAACAAACTATTTTCTTAAGCCTGAAATTTTTTGGGCTGGCTTCTTTCAATTTCCATTTGGGCTTTGTATTTAATCTTTGTATTTTTCTTTTTAACTCTTGTAATTTCTAGTCGTGTGACTAGGGGACGAACTACGGTGGTGTAGTCGAGAATTCGCAATTCAGTGGCTGAGTTGTAGCGGGGTTTTGAGCGTAGAGTTAGGTTAGTCGATAGCGGGTGTTGTGAGTTTACGTGTGTAAGCGTCTGACTACTTAATTTCTAGTAGAAACCTTGGAGGCAGCACGTAGGCAGGGTTTTGCCGAAGCTGGGTAAATCTGTGTGTTCTGTTTCTGTATTTATTATTCGGCTATTATCTGTGCTGCTATTATTCTGTGATCTATGTTGAAATTATTTTATGTAAACTTCCTCATTAAATTTTGTAATTGATAATATCACCCTATTCACCCCTAGGCTGAAATCGATCCTACAAGTGGTATCAGAGCTAGGAACAAAAGCCATTTTTGTTAAAATTTGATTTTTCAAATTTTTCTTTGCTAATTTGAATTTTTAAAATGCTTCTTTTAATAATGCTTTTGCTGAGGGCCAGTTCAATATTATTCCTCCTGTTTTTCATGGAATAGATTTTTTGAATTGGAAATTAAAAATGGAATTTTATTTAAAATCTGTTAATATTAAATGTTGGGATATTATTGAAAATGGGTGTGATATAACAGAAGAGAAAATCACTTCAATTAACGCTCTTACTATGCATATACTATATTTTCGTATAAATCAAGATAATTTTAACTTTATCTCTCATTGTGAAAGTGCACAGGAAATCTGGAATACTTTTGATGCAATATATGGTGCAAAAGTCAACAGCAATGAGGAATCCTCCACAATCGACTCAGTTAAAGAAATTTTCTTAACAGGATTGGTAAAAGGCAGTTGTGATGAGAATGATGATGATGGAGCGGCTGAGCTGGCACTATAATAAAGAAATTCAAAAGATGGAATCACAAATACAGAAATCCAGCTCTAAATCAGCAATTGAAAAGCAGAATAATCTAAACACTAGACAAACCAGAAGAGCGGGAGATCATCTATCACAAGTGCAACAAACTCGGTCACATCAAGCCAAATTGTCCCCGAATTCAACTTGACCAAGAAAAGAAATAAAAAAAGAAGTTTTGCAGCCACGTGGAATAAAAGTGATGATGATTATAAAAGTACTAGAAGTGAGAGTGAAAAGGCATATTTGTGCCTTCGAGGTGGTACAACTGACAGTGATGATGACGAGCCAAGAGAGGTATCAAAACTTACTCATTCAGAATTACTTATGTATTTCCATGAAGTGAATGGCTGTTTTGAAAGACTTGGGGAGAAATATGCTAAACTTGAATCACAAAGAGACACTTTGATTGATTTAAATAAACAGCTAGATCAATTAGTTAAAAACTATCAAAGCAAGATCCCTAAGTGTGATAAGTGTCCATCACTTGAAGAAGAGATTAAAAAATCAGAAATTAAAATTAAATCGCTTGAAAATGAAATTCTGATTTTGAAAGAGAGTGAAAATGCTACGAGAGAAAATTCTATTAAAAAGTGCACTCAATTATTAAATGAAAATGAATCGTTTAAAGCACAAGTCCAACAATTGTCTACAACTTTAGGAAAATTTTCCAAAGGAGAAAGATCGTTAATTATGCTATTAGGGAAACAAACCGTTAATACTGTTCGATAAGGACTTGGATATAATCAATCTGAACGTGTTAAAAGTGAAATTAATCAAGTCAAATCCGAGTGCAAAATTTGTAGAAAAATTGGAAATAATCAAAATATTTGTTGGTATAGACCCAAACAGGTGAAAACTATTCCAATTTGGGTTCCGAAAGGCACGAATATAAAATCCCTCAAAGTTAAAGAGATCTGGGTGCCGAAAGGAAGATATATAAATAGTTTTGGGTCTACACAAACTTATTTTTCAAATCTCTTGCCACTAACAATCATGGACCTATAAAAACAAATAGGTCACAAAAATCTTTCATCGTGTAGGTGTGCTGGCAGTCTAAGGAACAACAATTGTGTTAGTTGGATTCTGGCTGTTCCAAGAACACAATAGGCGACAAAGCAAAATTCCTTAGCCTAGTACAAAGGTGGCAGAATCACTATGGGCAACAATGAAAAATTACGGCAAAGGTAAAATAGGTAATGGTATATTTATTTTGAACGATTATATTAATGCGATAATCTGCAACATAATCTGAATTAAATCAGCCAGTTATGTGATATAAAAAAATAACAAATTTTGATAATGATTCTGACTTTTTCGAAATTATTGGCCAATTACATTTTTTATGCCGAGAATACAATAAAAATTTCTAGAGACTTTGAATTACTTCATATATATTTGTTTGGACTAATGATGGCATTGATGATTACTCAAGATACTCATGGATATATTTGGTCATTATGTTTGATGTTTATTTATTTGCACGGTTTCAATTCAAATTCAAAAGAATTTCATTTAAAAACGGTAAAAATGTTTTCAAGAATTTCTTGCAATTTCACAATGTGGTCTATAACATCAACTAATGATAATCTTGAGTCAAAAGAAAACTCAGATGCAGACTGCACTGATAATCTAGGTGATAGAAAAATTACTAGTGGAACGCGATTTATGTTGTGACATTTAGTAGCTGCATCATTTTCAAAGAAAATATCTGCTTATTTTTCATTTCAAATAATTTTCAAATTAGCAGACATTTTTCTTTTATAAAACCCCTTCCAGAAAATCATTTTTTTGACCTTGTTTCAGATTAGTCATTTTGGAAAATCTGATTTTATAATTATTTTTGGATTTGATTTTAAATGACTACGTTGACTAATCTGACTCCTTGATGATTATCGAAAAGATAAATAGTGATTGAAAAAGTGATGAGTGTTGATATTAATCATATATTATAACTTGAGACGGTATAATTAGTAAATTTCTTTAGAAATTTAAACAAGAGTTATAAAAACTTTTTGAAAAAATTCCATGACCATCTCTAATTCTATCATATTTCTATCAACCATCACTCATCAAAATTCAATATAGTTCGTCAATATGTGGTATTTTAAACAGGAAATCATTCGTTTTTCATTTTATTATATTTTTTTAAGAAATAAAAAGATCCAAAGTATTCACTCTCATTTAAAAAGTCCTCACGGTTATGCATGGGTGAATTACTTGGAATATTTGATTATGTGCTTCCATGCTTATTTAAAAGTCCTTGCGGTTATGCATGTATGGAACGCATATCAAAATTGATTAATTAAATAGACAAGTTGGTTCTAATCCCATTTAAAAGTCCTCACGGTTATGCATGGTTAGAAGATACTTGAATTCATTTTAAAAAAAAAATTGGGAATACTACCAATCTCATTTAAAAGTCCTAACGGTTATGCATGGTTAGTAGATATTCAAATTCCTGAAATAAATATACCACAAATTAACACAACTATATGGTTTTATATGATGACATCATCCCTATCATTCTAAAGTAGAATATGCGTCAAACAGAGTATTTATGATTTTTGTTTGATTTTTTATTGAAATTTAATATTTATATTCGATTGAGTTTTAATGTTGTATTAATGTCTATCACTTTATCTCTATTTTTCTAACACTAATACTCTTTTGTTGATAACAAAATGGGGAGAGAAAAGTTAAACTTTTGTCAAGTAAAAGACAAATAAAGGTCAAATATTATTTTTATTTGCGTTTAAGCTCATATTTATTTATTTTCATGCACATATGAAGGGGGAGCTTTGGGTAGAGAGGGAGTAATCAAATGGGGGAGCAAATTAAATAATCAAATACATTTAACAAATTCAAAATCTTAAATATATGTTTGTTATCATCAAAAGGGGGAGATTGTTGAATATGCAAGTATATGGTTTTTGTTTGATGATAATAAACATATATATACACTCATTTAAATGTATTTGTTAATGTACTATTTTTATTTTCATAGAATTAAATAAATATTTGTTAAATAAAATAAATAACACAGAATTTAAATTCAGACAGATATTTTATTCAAACAAATATTTATTACAATTTTGAATAGTACAAATTTGTGCTCTCACTATATATATAAAATTTCAATTACAATACATTTCAATTCATACATTTGTTCTCACTACATATCGCTCATTCACTCAAGTTCAATTCATACAAAGTCCATGCAACAGTACTGAACATGCATATGATCAAGTTCAATATCACTGCAACCTAAATCAATGAAGATTCAGTCATGAACCATAAATCAATATCAAACCAAACTACACCAGAGCTCAATGCAATCAATGTCACCAGTGAAACAAAATGAACACAATGTTATATATACACATGTACTTGAGGCAACCAGAACATATGACAGTGACCAATGCAATCAATTGAGACTACAAACCATATTCAGACTCAAGTACAATGCAACGATAACAAAGTGAAGCCACAAATGGAACCTGACTCGAAGCTATGCAATATGTAACCAGAACTAGTTCTGTAACCAGGTGAACCAGAACAACAGAGGTGATATCATATACATGAGGACACAAATGCACATATGTACAGCATGGCACAAAGGCACAGACCAAACTAATGCACACATGAATGCACATGACTCAAGATTATCAAAGTTTAGCGAAACCAGAGACGACAACAAGGTAATGCTCAAAAAAAATGAAACCAGACTCCATAAGACATATACAGGTGCATTGAATCACACAACAGCTCAAATGAGCAACTACACAAGACCGAACCAGAGTCCATCATGAAACAGCGAATGAGCTAAATCAAGCAACTACTAGTAACAGAGTCAAGTATCAGTTTTTGAACAAAGACAACTGCAATTCAATATCACAAAATTAAGAAGCCGATGCCAAGAGAGAAGAGAACAACAGTTCGAACCGAAATAATGTCGCAAGGGATTTCAAAACAAAGTCAAAGCCGAAGTCAAAAAATGAACCGAATCGAACAATTCAAAGTCAGAGACGTGGTAGCCAAGGAATCGAACAAAGCAAATCAAAACCGGGTTAATCAAGTAAACAAAATATACAAATTGAAACAAGTCAGAAATCATCACTAGCAGCCATACGAAAATCAATGGCCGAGATAAATTAATTGACGAATATAAATGATTACATACGAATGAATTTATAGGACATCGAATCCTATATAAACTGTAAGCATCATCGGCATAAGGGGCATTCGAGTTCAAGCAACAAAGAATAATCATTCAACTCGAATCACGATTGAGTTCAAGAATATTAACATAAAGCAAAAAGCATAAATCACATACCAATTTATAATCGAACTCGATCAAATCGATGGAGCCATGTTCGAATTAAAGAAGCAGTCGATTGCCGAAGCAAGTCAAAGAAATAGCAATTGTAATTGACCAACAACCAGTCGGCCTTTTCGATTTTACAAAGCCCTAATTTTATCAGAGAGGAACGAACGAGTATCTAAAGGAAGCAGCCATAATCGCAAAGACATTGGGCCAAAGAAATATACAGAGGAAATAAAAGAAAGAGAAAGGAACTTTTTTCTTAAGCTAGAATTATTTGGGCCGGCTTCTTTCAATTTCCATTTGGGCTTTAAAATTTAAATTAGGGTTTAATTGTTTTCAAATTGTATTTAATTTTCGTATTTTTCTTTTAAACTCTTACAATTTCTAGTCATGTGACTAGGGGATGAACTACGGTGATGTAGTTCGAGAATTCGCAACTCAGTGTTGCTGAGTTGTGGCAGGGTTTTGAGCATAGAGTTAGGTTAGTTGATAGTGGGTGTCATGAGCTTACGTGTGTAAGCGTCCGACTACTTAATTTCTAGTAGAAACCTTGGGGGCATCACGTAGGCAGGGTTTTGCCGAAGCTGGGTAAATCTTTGTGTTCTATTTCTGCATTTATTATTCTGCTATTATCTGTGCTGCTATTATTCTATGATCTATGTTGAATTTATTTTATATAAACTTCCGCATTAAATTTTATAATTGATAGTATCACCCTATTCACCCCCCTCTATGGTGAAATCGATCCTATATGGGATAGCGTCCCATTTATGGTACGCGTGTTGATGAGTTTTCATGCTCCCGTTTGTGATAAGCCTCCCCCTTCGTGTTTTTCTAGGTTTCTAATTATTGATTTCTTGAGTTTGTGTTTCACCAATTTTTGTGATTTGCATTGATAAGCTCTATCAATATTTGTGATTTGGTGAATAAAAATAAAGAATATGACATTCTTTTTGGTCTTTGAGAAAATTTGAGATATTGTATGATTTTTGTTGTTATCATATATATTTGTTATATCTCTTATCCTATCTCATCTTACATGATAATTATAACTAGACTGATTCATTTATTATTTTTCTTCTTAAATAATACTTGGGTCAGACCGAGGTATTTCAGGTGCTTCCACTTGACTTCTTATCAGAGACCGTCATTTGACTTTTAGCTAACTATTTTAGCTTAGTAGTTTTTGTTTTTATACATTCGAGATAGAGACTCCTTGATGTATACATATTCTTTTGTCTAGCACTTGTACCTATTCTTTTGTGATGTAGTGGATCTTTATGACCATTACTTTGATGTTCACTTCTATGTATTATATTCATATTTGTTTCCGCCTTAGTGATATGAATATCTGTGACTGATTTATGTTATGCTTATTTTATATTTGTTTCCTAAGGCCTCGTAGCCACTGTGTAGTAGCTTTGAGTTTGTATTTGATATGTCATATTTTCTCTTGAAATGAAATGCATGACATCCTATCTGACATATCAATACTCGCATAAAGCAATTACACAGATGGTCGCTCCTCAACGGCCTTATTCTTCATACTAATTGACGGCATTACCTAGTAGTGTCCTTCGTTAGTGTGAGTATAGAGGTGGGGCGTCACAGCTTGGTATCAGAGCCAAACATCGAAACAATGTAGAATAATTTAGCAAAGATCATTGTCCTAAGTCCCTCTTAGGAATCATGCCTTAGGATTTACCCGCTCTATCCTATTTTCTTTTATGATGCCTTGTTTTATCAAGTTTGTTTGATATTCATTTTGAGAATAACATTTTTCCTCTTCTTTCTTTCTTTCTTAAAAAAGAGAAATGGTTAGACCTGGCTGTCCCAGCGTCGGTCAATCCAGTGCTACTCCTCAGGATGGCATGTTCATGTCTGCCCAACAGTTTTTGGATCTTGTAAAGAGTGCCCAAGCTACCGAACCCATTCCTAAGCCTACTCATCCTAAATCCGGGTTTGCACGCTTGTGCAGTGATTATACCAATTTGGGTGGAAGGTCGTTCAAGGGTTCAGAAAGCGTTTTTGAAGTCCAAGCTTGGCTTAGAATATGTGATCGCATCTTTTCTCCCATGAATCTTGTGGATCTACATCGAGTCCAAGTGGCTTCTAGCATGCTCTAGGAGAGAGCATCGGATTGGTATGAGCTTTTGGTTTTGAAAATTATTGAAGCAAATCTTACTTGGGAGCAATTCTGGGAAAGGTTTGAGTTTAATTTTGTGCTGGAAGCTGAAAAGGTAACTTTAGCCCGACGCTTTATTGACCTCGTTTAAGGTGAATCTTCTTTAACAGACAATGTCGCATCTTTTGAATCCCTCTCTAAATATTGGGTCAAGTATATTAATATCCCTTTGAAGAAAAATTAGAGGTTTATCTATGGGTTGAATAAGAATCTCAAAAAGGCTTTACTTTTGAAATTAGAAGTTCCTTTCGATCAGTTTGTAGATACCGCTATTCGACTTGAAGAGGCCAATAAAGAAAGTGATGTTGATGTTGTGGGTGCCAAAAAGAACTTCAACAACGACAAGAAGAGGCATATTAAGTTCGAAGGCCCTAATCCCAACAAGAAAGGGAAGCAAACAACTTCGGTAGTAAATTCTCATACTTCTAGTTACAGACAATGCTACGATTGTGGTTCTAAGGACCATTATGCAAATAGGTTTTTTGAAACCCCTTTATTGTCGCTATCGCAAAAGTTTGAGCTATCTTATATCTTCATGTCCTAAACTTCAAAGCAAGAAAGAGGGAAAGCTGAATGTTGTGCAAGCCCCTAGTAACACTTCTCTTGGTCAAGGTATTTCTCATTCTGTCCTTAATGGCATTATTATGTTTCGTGATCATCCTATTCGAGCTCTTTTTAATACGGGTGCATCTCACTCTTTTATATCAAAAGAACTTGTTGACACTTTGTCTTTAAATGTTATGGGCTTGACGACTTCACTAAGAATTGCGAATCCGGTTGGTGGATCCGCAACACTCAGTTTATTTTTTAAGTTGAAATTATTTTATGTGATTATGTTTTCCGTGTCGATTTGCATGTTATACGTTACTTAGGTTTCAGAATGATTTTGCGAATGGATTGGCTTAATCGTTATGAAGCCCGCATCCTATGTCTCGAGAGAACTATCCATCTTCGATATCCTCAATCTATTAAGCAGGTTTCTATTGTTCTTAAAGATTTAGATTCCAATTCGGTGACATCCTTATATTCTCTAAATCCACATGATGACGACAATGATGATGAGGAAGATGTCATTTCCCTTATTCACGTTGTGCGTGAATCTTCCGATATATTTGAGCCCGTTTTAGGATTGCCATCTGAGCAAGCAATTGAGTTCAGAATTATTCTAATCCCTGAAGCTCTACCTATCACTCGTCCTCCTTATCGTATGTCTAATAAGGAAAGTGAGGAGATGCGTAAACAATTATCCAAATTGGAAGCAAAAACAGTTTATTCATTCTAGTTCCTCTCCTTGGGGAGCTCAGCTATCTTTGTAAAGAAGTCTGATGGTACACTTAGTCTTTGCGTTTACTACCGCAAGCTTAATGATCTTACCATTAAGAATAAATATCCCTTGCCTCGGATTGATGATCTATTCGATCAACTTAGCGGTGCTACAGTCTTTTCACGGCTAGACTTAGCAATCGGTTTTCATCAGCTTCGAATTGCAGAGGATATCATTCCTTTGACATCGTTTAGGTTTGATATGGATCTTATAAATGAATTGTTATGCCATTTGGTTTACCGAATGCTCTAGCTTATTTCGTTGACCTCATGAACCGAATTTTCAAAGACTTCCTCGATCAATTTGTTCTCATCTTTATAGATGATATTATTGTTTATTCTAAAACGGAGGAGGAGCTGAATAACATCTTCGAATTGTATTGGAAACCCTTAGTAGCAATCAATTGGAAGCAAAATTTTCTAATTGCCAGTTTTGACAATCCCGTGTGAAATTTTTAGGACATATTATTTCTGAATCCGGAATTTCCATGGATCCTTCAAAGATTGAAGCAATTCAAAATTGGAAGAGACTAGAGAGTGTGATGAAAATCCGTAGTTTTCTTGGATTGGCAGGCTATTACCGTCGTTTCATAAAAGACTTTTCTAAAATTTTCATGCCTCTTACTAGTTTGACAAAGAAGGGAGTTAAGTACATTTGGTCAGACAAAGGTGAAGCTGCTTTTTAGAGATTAAAAGAACTCCTTTTTGATGCTTCTATTCTTGTGATTCCCGAAGGAAACCAAGACTTGATTGTTTATACCGATGCTAGTCATGTTAGTTTGGGAGTCGTTCTCATGCAAAGGGAACGTGTTATCGCTTATGCTTCTAGGAATTAAAGCCTGTCGAGACTAGATATGCCACTCATGATTTAGAGCTCATGACCATTGTTTTTTCCCTTAGAATTTGAAGTCATTATCTTTTGGGAGAGAAATTTGTTCCCTACACTGATCATAAATCTTTGAAGTATTTGTTCTCTCAAAAGGAACTTAATTTGTGTCAACAACGTTGGCTCAAATTCCTTGCATCTTATGATCTTGATATTCTTTATACTCCCAAAAAGGGAAATCGTGTTGCCGATGCCCTTAGTCGTAAGTAACAAGTGGTTGTTTCCATGATGATATCCGAATGGAATGATCTCGAGACTTTGTCCACTTGTGAGATTCGAAATCGTGAATCCGATTAATGTTCATCTCTTATTTTATATAGCCTTGAGGCTCATCCTTCTCTTTTAGACCGCATCCTTGAAGCTCAAAAGCACGATCCTGAATTGGCTCAACTTAGCCAAAGTTGTAGGGATAAAAATAAGGTTGATGGTTTGAAAGACTTTGATATTGATGCTTGTGGAGGCATTCAAAAATTTGATAGACATATTGTGCCAAATATTAGTGATCTCTGTAAAGACATTTTAGAAGATTCTCGTCGTTCTAAATTTACCATTCATTCCGGTAGTAGTAATATGTACGTGGACATAAAGCGACTTTATTATTAGGATGGAATGAAATATGATATTGCTAACTTCATTAAACATTGCATGACTTACCAACTAGTAAAGGCCGAGCATCAAAGGCCCGGTGGGTTATTGCAACCTTTAGACATTCCCGTTTGGAAGTGGGATCAAATTTCCATAGACTTTATTGATGGTCTTCCCCATTCTTGTTTGGGTCATGGCAGTTTATGGGTGATTGTAGATAGACTTACCAAATCTGTTTATTTTGTTCCCGTTCGGTCCAACCGGACCATATCTCTTTCGGCCAAACTTTATGTCAAAGAAATTGTTAAATTGCATAGAGTTTCTACTTCTATTATTAGCGATCGTGATCCATTGTTTACTAGTGGATTTTCGAAAGGTCTTCAAAAAGCTTTAGGAACGAAGCTTAATTTTTGCACCGCTTATCAACCTTAATCCGATGGACAAACAGAGTGTGCGAATCAAACTCTTGAAGATCTTCTTCGTGCATGTAGTCTTGATTTTGGTGGAAGTTGGAAAGATCATATTTCCCTTGTTGATTTTCCTTACAATAATAGCTTCCAATCTAGTATTGGTATGACACCTTTCGAGGCACTCTACGGAAGGCAATGCCGATCTCCTTCGTGTTGGCTTGAACCGGTGAGAAGCTGGTTTTAGGTCCAGATTTTACTCATGATTCCACAGAAAAGATCGACCTTATTTGTTATAGGATGAGAGAAGCTCAAAGCAGAAAAAAATCCTATGCCGATAACCGAAGAAGGAAATTAGAATTTTCTGTCGGAGATTTGGTATTTATTCATTTTTCACGTATGAAGGGTGTTGTACGCTTCAGTCGTTCGGGAAAATTAGCACCTCGATATATTGGCCCATTTCCCATCACCGAACGTATTGGCTCCGTGGCTTATCGCCTTTTATTACCGGCTCAATTTTCTGCTATTCATGACGTATTCCATGTTTCTCAACTACATAAATGCCTTAGAAATTCTG
Source organism: Allium cepa (assembly GCA_030765085.1). NCBI lineage: Eukaryota > Viridiplantae > Streptophyta > Magnoliopsida > Asparagales > Amaryllidaceae > Allium > Allium cepa. The sequence continues at coordinate 1,026,133,938 of CM060935.1, read as the reverse complement.
ATTCTATTCATGAGCCCGGTGTTATTGAAGAAATCGAAGTCTCACCTAATTTGACTTATGAGCAGCATCCTCTTCATATCATGGCTGCAGAGGTTAAACGCCTTCATAATAAAGATGTTCCGCTGGTGAAAGTTCAATGGTCCGCAAATCCTAAGGATTGTTCTTGGGAATCTAGAGAATTCATCGAGCGAACACATCCGGATTTACTCTCACGTGCTCCTTAAGGTGAACTTTTCACTTCAAAATTTTCTTTTGTGTTGTTATGCCTAAGTGTGGTTGTTACTCTTTGTTTTCTTCATAAGTATTGCGAGGACGTAATTTTTTTAAGGAGGGGAGTCTGTAACAACCCGCATATTTAACGATTATATATTTAAATGTTTTATTTAAATATAGCATCGTTGGTCGAATTTAAAGTTCAAAATGTCACTTTTTTGTAAATAGTCGAATTCGGACTCGAAACCACTTCCACTGAGTTTAAAACGACGTTTACAACTTGTTTAAGTATAAACATCGATATGTTTGGAGTTGATTAGAATTTTGGTATTTTTATTTGGGCTTTAGGTTTGGTTCTAGCCCACCAACCCAACAAAATAACCCAAACTCCTCTACCAAATAACCTAACTCACAATTTCATAACATTCTCAAGCAGAAGGAAAAATGGGGGAAAAGAAAGGAAATTAAAATTCCTAAGCCCTATCTTCTCTTAGGAAATTCAAATTCAAGTTCCAAATCAAGTTGAAGCTTAGGTAAGCATGCTCTTCATCTTCTCCATCTCAATCCTCTTCAATTCTTGATTTTTTTTATAACCCAACTTAGGAAAAACTTTGCATTTGATCATAGATTGAAGGTTCTTGAAGTAAAGTTGAAGAGAGATTGATCTTGCTTTGTTTTAGAGCTCCCCATTCCTTGTTTTTGAATTTAAAGGCGAGTTCCCGAACTCACATCTGTGTTTATAGCTTTCATTTGTTGTTAGGAATGAATTCATGTTATCTATTTCATGTTCAATTGCTTTTGAATTGAATTGGTTTGGTGAATTTTCCAATTTTGGTATTTTGAAGTCAAAATATATGAAAATCCTACTATGGATGTTTGGACATGTTGTTTGGAGTGTATTGAAGAGCCTATAGGGCTGGGTTGTCGCTTGGCATAAATCCCTAGCCACCATCGCTAATTCAATCGCTTTCGAGTTGATTTGGCCATCAATGGTATAGGCAAATTTTTCACTGAGCTTCAGTTCAGATGTTTGGGTAAACACTCAGACGTCTAATGCAAAGGAATAAAAATTCCAGACCTACCGCTCAGACGTCTGAGGATATTCCTAGACATCTGAGTGATCTAGAAGAAAATTTCCAGACCTTCAGCTCAGACGTCTGGGAAAACCACCAAACGTCTGGCGCTGTTAAATTCAGCCAATTTGCCTATTTTTATGTGGGTTTCCGTTTTATCGATTTTTGTTGATCCGGTTAGTTGTTGTCATTTATTATCGATTTTGATGACTTCTTTTTTATATTTTTGGGAATCCATTTGATGGATTCGACATCGATTTTCATGGATTTAATTCACGTCGTCGAATGTGAATTTTTGGTGATAGATTGTTTTTAAAATCATTTCTATGATTTGTCACTTTAAAATACAAAGGTTTCTATACTAGTAGTAAATACTCAAAATCTTTCACAAGAATGATTTCAACATTACTTTTAATACAAAATTCGTTTTTAAAACCGTTTTCCAGCCTATTAGTACTTACAAACCTTTACCTCATTCATATGAGAAACCAATTAAACGACTTAGCAAAACAAGTGGTATGAAACGCTTGCATTTACTTTGTCCGTTAATTCTTAGACTTGTTCGATTGAAATCTTGTGACAATTTTCGAGTGGAAATCTACAATTTGTTCATAAATATTTAAGTTAATCCAGTGGTTATGGGACATGAAGCTAAACTCATTTATTTACTAGCTTGGTGTAATTTACACTTATTTATCAATGATGATCATTTTGTGATTAGAATTGCTATGTGCAATGTCTCTTCGTCCGCATGGGGGACTGTACCCCATTCTGTGGAGCTTCGGCTCAATTCGGTGGGTCAGCGACCCATTGTCTTTTGACCATTCGTGGAGCAATCAGATCAATAAGTCTTTGCATGGGACATATCTTTTTAAGTGCGTCGATGTTCGACTCATTCGTCCTTAAGGAGGGACTGTACCCCGTATTTTATGGGTTAGCGACCCATGGGATAGTGTCCCATTTATGATACACGTGTTGGTGAGTTTTCATGCTCCTGTTTATGATAGGCCTCCCCCTTTGTGTTTTTCTGGATTTCTAATTATTGATTTCTTAAATTTGTATTTCACTAATTTTTGTGATTTGCATTGATAAGCTCTATTAATATTTGTGATTTGGTGAATAAAAATAAAGAATATGACATTATTTTTGGTCTTTGAGAAAATTTGAGATATTGTATGATTTTTGTTGTTATCATATATATTTGTCATATCTCTTATCCTATCTCATCTTACATAATAATTATAGCTAGACTGATTCATTTATTATTTTTCTTCTTAAATAATACTCGGGTCAGACCGAGGTATTTTAGGTGCTTCCACTTGACTTCTTATCAGGGACTGTCATTTGACTTTTGGCTAAAAACTTTAGCTTAGTAGTTTTTATTTTTATACATTCGAGATAGAGACTCCTGATGTATACATATTTTTTTGTCTAGCACTTGTACCTATTCTTTTGTGATGTAGTGGATCTTGTATCACCATTACTTTGATGTTCACTTCTATGTGTTATATTCATATTTGTTTCCGCCTTAGTGATATGAATATCCACGACTGATTTATGTTATGTTTATTTTATATTTGTTTCTAAAGGCCACATAGCCATTGTATAGTAGCTTTGAGTTTGTATTTATATGTCAGATTTCCTCTTGAAATGAAATGCATGACATACTATCTGACATATCGGTACTCGCAGAAAGCAATTACACAGATGGTCGCTCCTCAACGGCCTTATTCTTCATACTAGATAAGAATTTCAAGGATAACAAACTAATGATTCACATACCAAATAATGTAATGTCTAATACAAGACAACACAAATTCTTCCACAACATACTACTCAAGCACAAACACCACAAATTGTTTTGTTCATTATAAATAAACAACAAAATACTGAAACAAATAACATTCTAAATCGCTAAACACTATGATGCAATCACTACCATGTAATACTCCAAACAATTAGAACTAAGAACTATGTCTACAATCATGCAATACTCCCAGCAAACAAAAGCAAGAACCATGCATACTCTAAGAAAACCTAACACATATATAAATATAAATAAGTAAACCAAAATAATAATTTTTTTAAGATAGTTTTATTACCTTCGCCCAATTACCATTAACTGCTGCCCAAATTCCTCGTGCTCGTCATCTCTACTTTCACTTTCGCGCTTACTCTCATCATCCCCTTCCTTCGAATGCTACACCGTTTGAGAAGATTGTCCAGCATTATAGGGTTGAGGTGGAGGAGGTGGAGGAATTGTAGGCGATGGAGAGCAAGACTTCTCTGAAAGCTTTTTCCGTATATTTCCTTAAAATATCTCTACTCTCGAGGGTTCCTTTGAAATAGTTTTCATTCGACAATTATTTCTAGAAAGGCGCTTCTCTAGAATTTTTTGGTTTTGAGATAAAAGAACTTAAGATTTTGTGGAGTTATGGCATCTCAAAAGTGGCGATATTTGAAAGAACCTTACCGACTCAATACTATCATCACTTCCTTCTTTCACACTATCTTCTTCTCCACTTTCTTCGTTAAGAACTTCGATTTCTTTCCCTTTCATGGTAGCAGTGGTTGATGAGGCTTGTTGTTGTATATGTTTTAAGTATTCTTCGTATGAGATATATGAAGGAACCATTATAGGAAGTTTCATAAGTGAAAAGAATTTCTTATCCGTGTATGTAACACTTTCTGCATCATCATAGACGAGTGGAATTTTTTTGAACAACATAAGACAAGTGATATATGGACCATATAAAATTGCTTTTCTAGAATGATCAAGAGAGACAGCATCTCATCTTGTAAGAATTTTGCCTAATTTACCTTTATATCTCCAAAATTGCATACAGTGCTTTATAATCTTTATCATATATTTGTTCACGGCTACCGATTCGTGGAATAGAGGTGTTAATTATCATTCTTTCAAGCAAACATGACCTAGGTCGGAAATCCTTTAAAATGGGTTTAGTTGCTTAATTTTCCAAAAGATGGTGACTATTTGGTTTCATCTACAATGTTTGGTGTCTACATTGAGGGTGAGCAATATTCGGTTATAACCGAATTAACTAACCAAACCGATTCATTTTGGTCATTTCGGTCGGTTCGGTTATGAAGTTATATCGATTTGAATTTGGTTTATCGAATAATTTTATTTTGGTTATCGGTTTAACCAAATTAACCAAAATTTTATTATATTACCCAAATTTATGGCATTGTAATACTCTTAACAATTGGTTTGGTAATAAAAAAAACCTTATTTATTAAAAATAGGTTAATTTTTCTTATAAACATAAAGAAATAATCAAAATAGTTTATATGAACATAAATTTATGTTTTTCATTGATTAAGTCAATCATTTGAATAATAACATATGGTAAATTCTCTTACTTGCTTTTTTAGATCGTTTAAATTGGTTATCGACCGAATTAACCAAAATTAATTCGGTTCGGTTTGAGTTTGAGTTTTTGAGTTTCAATTCGGTTTGAAATTTTTTATGTCAAAACCGACCGAACCGGCCAAACGCTCACCCCTAGTCTACATTTTTTAGATCTATTCCTTTATGACCAATTTCCAAAATTTGGCTAATATGATTATAATTAAGTTTTATAATTTTCCCATGAATGCTTGTTTACAAATAACCCTCATCATTACGTACTTTAACAAACTTTCCTCCCAAGTTAGCAAAGAATAAGTTTACGGCAAGGGTATCGATTTTTTACATTATTAGAGGAAATTTCTATCAAAGATGTGATATTTTCTCTATTCGTAAGATCTCTTAGATTATAAGCGAGAAAGTCGTCAACTTTACAGAAGAAGCTATAGAAAAACTTCGTATTATTTAAAATTTTGTACCTTTCCATGCTCTCTGGATCCTGGTAGAGCCATTCTTTCAATTGCTCTTGAGTGACGACAGCCGGTTGAGCAGGGGAGAACTCTCTAGTTTTTCTTTTCTTTGAGGTCTTTGATTTGAAGGAACATTAGGTGCCATGGATGTATTTTCAGAGGAATCCAGGGTTTGTAGAAAATAAACTGGGGAAAGTAATATGAAAAGAGGAGGAGGGTGGTGGTTTTAACTGGAAGGGCGAGGAGTTAGCGGGGTGTTTGTGCTTTGAACGAGGTACTAAATTGGAACAAGTCAAATTATTGAAGGGTCTAATCAGATGTCCAACTATATCTCAGACATCTGGTTAGACTAATAAGAAGTCTAACTATTTATTTTCAATAAATAAATAAATGTACTTAAATGTTTTATAAATACTATATAAAATATGATGATAGCAATATTTATAATATTCTTTTTTCGCCTCTGCTATTTTCCACTATATCCTCGCATTATCCCCGCTGTAACTTTTTGCACCTTCATTGCTATAGTTACGCTAAGCGCTTTAACTGTACAGAGACTGGTAACATTCCTTTAGTGACATTTAGTTTTTCTCCTTGTTGCTGCTGCTTCGATCTTATCCGCCTTTGTTCCTTCATGATAGCATCATTTTTCCATTTTAATTTCCGCTGAGTATTTTTTTATTATCTTACTTTTCATCGTGACGAACCAACTATCCGTTGAAAGTTATAGCTTCCTTGAATTTCTTTCCTCTAAAAGAATAGTCATTCGATTCTTCCGATGGGGGAGAAGATGAAGTTATAGAATAAATGAGGAAGAACTTTCTTTATAAGTCATTTATTGAATTTCAAAGAGTATGTAGATTAATGATAAATTTCCCGACATTAAATAGGATTTATTAGTATGTCAAAAATAGATAATTACCTTAGTTTCTTATGAAGTTAATTTAGGTTCAATTAAGACTAGAAATTAAATAAACTAGTTAAATTTAGATTGTAATTATATTATTTCATTTTGAAGACAAAATTCTTAATTTTCGTCGTAAATTTAAAAAATATTTTTTGCAAGTGGCTTAGTAATAATATCAGCTATTTGATTTTCTGAATTAATAAATTCTAAAGAAACGATACTTTTTTCTACGTTATCGCGTAAAAAATGATGTCGAATATTGATATGCTTTGTTCGTGAAGACTAGTGCTCATCGGAGTTGGCATAATAGAGATGTTTTCCATTGCAAATGTTTTTAATAAATCATTACAATATTTTCCTTGATAGATAAAAATTCCATTATTCAATTGTTTAATTCGGAAACCCAGAGAATAATTTAACTCACCTATATTTGACTTCCTTTTTTATAGTATTTGAAAATTCATTACATAATGTTTCATTTGTGGAACCAAAAATAATATCATCAACATATATTGAACTATTAAAATATCATTATCTTACTTTTAATAAATAAAGTAGAATCAACTTTTTCGATTTTAAAATCTGATTCTAGAAGATAATTTTTTAATCGATCATACCAAGCATGTGGTGCTTCTTTAAGACCATATAGAGCTTTTTTAAGTTTAAATACGTGGTTTGAAAAAATTTCATGTTCGAATAAAGGCGGTTATTCAATGAAGACGTTTTCTTTTATAAATCTATATAAAAACACACTTTTAACATCCTTTTGAAAAAGTTTAAAATTGTGATGACAAGTAAAGGCAAGTAGAATTCTAATAGCTTTTAATCTAGCGACAAGGGCAAAAGTTTCTTCGTAATCTATACCTTCTTGTTGATTATATCCCTAAGCTACTAATATAGCATTATTTCTTACTATGTCACTATGTTCATCTACTTTGTCTTTAAAAACCCATTTGGTTCCATTTATGGTTTAATCATGTTGTCTTGGATAATTTCCATATTTCATTCCGTTCAAATTGATTTAGTTTTTATTGCATTGCTAAAATCCAAAAATCATCATTAGATGCTTCTATAACATTATCTGGTTCTATATTTGAAATAAATGCAACTTATCCCATTTGATTGAGTTGACTTATAGTTCTAACTCTAGCGTTAATTTCACCTATTACATTGTCGAATGGATGATTTTTAGTATATGAGTGGTGATTTTAACGTATTATCAACATTTCCATTTTGAGATGGATTTTCATAACCCGTTGGTTGATTTATTTAAATATTCTTATCGTCATCATGATATATTTATAATTTTCATCAAAAGATACGTGTAAGGTTTCTTCTATAGTATTTGATTTTTTTTGAAAATATCATATATGCTTTACTTCTCTCCGAATATCCAACAAAAATTCGCTCATCGGATTTTAGATCAAATTTTCCTAAATTGTCTTTTATATCAAATATAACACATTTTGAACCAAAAATTCTAAAATATGAAACATTTGTTTTTTACTATTAAATAATTCATATGGTGTATGTTTTATTAGCGGTCTTATAAATACACGATTTAAAACATAACTAGTCGTAGTCACAGCTTCTGCCAAAAAGGTCTTTATAGTGGGTTACTGCTCAGTTTTGTTCTTGCACGGTCTTGTAATGTTCTATTTTTCTGTTCTACAACACCATTTTGTTGAGGTGTTCTATGAAAGGAAAAACTATGACTTATACCTTTTTTACTGCAAAAGTTATTAAATAATTCATTATCAAATTTATCACTATGATCACTTCTAATATTTTTAATTTTTAAATTCTTTAAGTTTTGAATCCTTTTTGCAAAAAATTTAAAGACTTCAAAAGTATCACTTTTATGTTTCAAAAATAAAGTCCATATATTTCTAGAAAATTCATCAACAATGACAAATACATATTTATTATGGTTGAGAGACTTAACTAAGTAAGTCAAAAAAGATTCGAATAAAGAAATCTAAAGGTTGAAGAGTCAAAATGACTTTCTTAGACTTAAAAGATGATTTTGTCAATTTTCCCAGTTGACATACATTGCATGGATCTCATAAAATCATTCATAAACAAATAAATTAGATAAATTAATTTTAATAAGATTGGGGTAAAAACGAAAATCGTGTAAATTTGACCTCAAGAATTATGTCGTTCCTTTCATGGCAATTCTCTGATCAATTTTCACATATAATATATTAAAATTGGGGCTCAAATGAAAAAGTTATGAATGTTTGAGGTTTTAGATTCAAATTAATTTAAATAGAATTCAAATTCAAATAAATTATAATATGGCCCTATGGGTGAAGTAAACATTAACCTTAAATTATAATTTGAAATTCAAAAGTTAACAACAATTATACTTGGGGGTTAAGTAAACATTAAGATTAATGTTAATCTTAAATTATAAGTAAGGAAGAAAATAAAAATAACAGCAATCAAAAAATTCCCTAAGTGACATGACCAATCGACCGATAGCGTCGGCCGTTAGGTTAGGGACGGTCAACTGGCGGACAGGTGACGACTAGGGTTTTGAATGCATAATGAACATTCTAGATTTTATTATGTTAAACCGACTTAAATCAAATGGTTCTGGTACATTCTAACCGCTATAAATAAGAGCTTAGCTCCTCACTTTTATTCCTAAATTATTTTCGGAACCAAGCGAAAATCCATCACTCTCTCTCTCTCTTCAAAGTTTTAGAATAGTTCTTTAGGGTTCCAGGTAACATATTCTTGATGTTTGTTATTATATTTCTAATTCTATTCTCCTCCAATCCCATAATTTCTGAATCTAATATAGACACACATACACACACAAAAATCCCTTATTCTATATATCTAAAAGGGGAGATCTGAAAGAGATTATTGAAGGCGTGACAAATCCCAAAAGTGGAAGAGCTAAGGACCTATTGTGGGTGAAAACCTTAGTTTTTCTATTTTAGTAATCGAATAGTATAGTTTGGATTTGATATATTCCTTGGGGAGCTTTATATTATGAAAACATCACATTAAAAATCCTCAAAACTCCCCCAAGGTGAAATGTCAATTTTTAGGTTGGAATCTCAACTGTTTTCTTTTAAAATAACGGAGTCATGTGGATTTTTCAATTTATGCATTTTGCCTTCTATTCCATATTTTATTCTTTTTCTTTGGATCTGATTAAGGAATTTGATTAAGAAATGGTATGTAAGTTACAAATTCTTATTCGTAGTTTGCACTGCCTATTTCTACAAATTGTATAGAAATTCCCTTGTCTAATTTGATATAACAGAAGTTGAATAGAGCGTAAAATTAATTAAATTGTAAGTTTCTACTATTGATTTATTATGTTGTTTTAATATGAAATAAGTTGGATTTGGACTCTATATACAAGTCTATTGATTGATTTTGGAATATTGGATTTATGATATAGTTATTGTGGAAATGAGACTTGTATGATTTTAGAAGATTTAATATTTAAAACATTAGTTTATGGCGTAATCTCTGCATACATAGAAATAGATAAATGTGAACTATATATATACATATTGTAATCTGCCTTTTGACTCGACTATATTCAGGCTGATTGGACAAGTTAGAATCGATGATAGACAAGACAAGCAGCCTAGAGAGGTGATTGCAGAGTCCAGCAATCAAACACAAACAATAATATGAAACAACGATCAAGCGAGATTGACTCTCTGGAATATTCTAAGTATGGATTTGTACCTCCCTTATGCAGGGGATCAGCACCTATCCCTTCCACTAGGCAGGGGATCAGATCGCATCATAATGGTAGTGAACAACATCAACCAATAGTTCAATTCAACAGGAATCGATCGATATCTCTAAAAACAAAAGGGCAACTATGCAAACAACTTTGGAAATATGAAAATAGCATGGAATGGACCCACACGACCGATCGTAGCACTCCATATGGCCAGGAAAACCGATCGATGATGATCCTTCAGTATTGGGAATTAGGTTTGAAATTTTCTTGGTGATCCCGTCTACATCTAGAGATTCTGTTGGCAAAATTTCAGGGGGATAATCGGTCATTACTCCTATAAATATAGTGTTCATAGTTCATTATAAAGATCTTTATGCTATTACTTTGGTGGTACTCCATTGTATTTACGAATTCCAGTCTGATCCCTCCTGTACTCAGAAATTCAAGTGATTAATAAAGTTGTTTCATCAAAGTGGAGTAGGCATTTAACATCGAACCACTATAAATCTGTTTATCATCATTTTTTACTTGTTTTCTATTTATTTCCTCTGTTTTAATTTAGATTTCTTCATTTATTTCTATACATTCATTATATTAGGTGTTTGTGCCAACTTTTGGTGTAAACATTTTGGTGCTTTCACCGAGAAATCAATTCTTAGCTTGATTGGATCTCATCATTAACTTGTGCATTCCCATATCCATGAGATAAGATCCAAATTTCTATGAAAAGTTTCCGTTTAAACTCAGATATGGAGAAGTTCTAGAAGGAAGCTATTAGCCATGGCCAAAGGAAATTCTACTACTTTCTATGCTTCTATTTAAGGCAATAACACTGCCAATGTGCAATAAGTTGATCAGAGCATACATATGGCTACTGCCAATCCCCAAAATCCAGCTGATTACATCACCAAAGCAAACTTTGAAGTCCTAATGAAGGAACTGATGGATAGCCATCAGCAGTTTAACCATCAAATCCAGGCTAACATCGACCTGATGAACCAGTTGAAAGATCAGCATGGAAAGACGAGGAAGGAGCCTGCTCCATACTCAGGATCGGAGAACTCCTCCTTATTTGACAACTATCATAGAAATAGACATCGCAAAATAGATGCATATGCAGTTGGAACATCAGGATGGAATCGGGTGATCGGCTAGCCGATCGACACCGAACCCTCGAATCATGGGGCAGTCAACATGCAAACGGAGGAGCTCACTCTAGAGGTGACGCGATCGATCAAGGTACCTGATCTTGGTCAAATGTGGTTGAACCACATCTGGGAGACAATTATAGTACTACTGCTTAGGAAACAGATGAAGAGCACGATGACTCAAGGCAACATGGCACTGCCCAAAGGTGTGGATCGGGTCGCTCACGTGAGGTGGAACATGATTACTGCCTGCCACCAACTCTCCAAACACCAGACTTAATAGCAATGGTGAGACAACTAGTGAAAGAAAGTCAAGGCTTGAAAAACGATGACTGGGGACTCTCCAAAAGTCATACTCCATTCATCGACAACATTCTATTCGAAGAATATTCGTGGTTGTTCCATATGCCTAGGATGCCTGCTACGAGGGAAAAACCGACCCCATGCAGCATCTCTTGAAGTACGAATGGCGCATGGACTCCGTTCGAGCCACTAATGCAGTCAAGTGCGGGTGTTTTCCCATTTTTATGGAAGATGTCGTGACAATGCGCTTCACCAAGCTACCACTATGGCTAATGTCTTCATTTGATGAGCTAGAAAATAAGTTCCTGGAGTAGTTCCGCATGCGCACGACTCGCCCCAAGGATGTAATGTCACTCTTCAACTTGGTCCAAGCATCCTGGGAGACATTGAAAGATTTTCTGGAAAGGTTTAGTATAGCTGTTACAGAAGTCAATAATCCGAATAATGATGCAATACTCATGGCACTGACTAGGGGAGTTAACCCTGATTTCAAGTTTGGCGATTGGTTAGAGGGAAAGCGTCCTTCTACATTGGACCATTTCTTTGCAAAGGCGGCTCAGTTTTTCGAGGAAGGAGGAGGCAAAGCGAACCAGGAAGAGAGATGTTGCAAACCCACACATAGAGGGAGTACAAAGTAATATGGCAGTGAAGCAGTCCGGTGATATTTTCGGAAAAGTTCAAATCAATTTTCAGAACAAACCAAATGAGCAGAAGAAAGGCGGTGATAGAAACCACGAACGAAGATGGGATTCCGAGAGAGAGAAGCCGAGCATCCCATCATTTGATACATAAATGCCATTGAGTACATCGGTAGAGAACGTTTACCTATCAACTTCTAACACTATGCAGTACATGAAACCACCTCCGAAGGAATCGACGGAGAAGCAGAGACAGTCCGAAAAGTATTGTAGATTTTATGAAAGTTATGGACATACCAAGGACGAGTGTCGCCACCTTCATGATGTTATTGGGAAGTTAATTCAGGAAAGGAAGTTGCAGCAATTTGTTAAAGCCCCGCAAGATGAGGGGCATGAGACATCCGGCCCCGGTCGAGGACAAGCTTCGCCCAGTGCTGAGGAACCTTAGTGGACAAGAGGGAGATTAGTTACTAATACCTTTTTTGGAGGACCACATCCGACCGAAAAAAGCTAGAATGAAATGGAGTGTTACATGAACTATCAGACATATTAACATTAAATGTTGCTCGAAATCGGAGGACGATGCTCCAACAAAGCAATAGCGAACTATGACAGATGATATCATATTTCAGAGTAGAGATGTGGCTAAGGTGGAGGATTCTACGATCGACCCAATGGTGATCTCGACCATGATCGGCCCTACCTTGGTGAGAAAGATCCGATTGATTGTGGAAGTTTTGTGAATTTCATTTTCAAGAAGGCATATGAGCAGATGTTACCCGAAGCCAAAGATCTTAAACCGTGCAAAGCATGTATTCATGGCTTTAATGATATTGCAACTAGTGGTAGGCTATGCCAAAATATGAGTGGAGTTAGGAGATGGAAACTGAATGAGAGTGTGGGTACTAGCGTCTGTTGTGATGGATGCGAACTTTCCATACAATGCCTTTTTGGGCCGATCGACCCTGGCTGAATTCATGGCTGCTATCGCCCCTGCTATTTGACACTCAAATTCCCAATCTAGAGAATAGTATGTCAATTGTCCATGGAGATCAGGCAACTAAGCGTGCCTGTTATATGACTGAGTTGAGAGACGCCCAGCGAAAGGAGAAAAGAAAGGATATTGAGAAACCTCTCTGTATCAAAACAAATGGAATTCAACAATCAGCGTTCGAACATTGGCTCGGGCACCACAGTCGGTTCTATAAAGATATAGATCCGAGAGATAAAGAAGAGGAGCCTAAAGAAACCAAGGTTGCACTCGTTGAGCTGACAATCGACATCACAGTTAGCCACGACGACCCATCACCGGTCCTGAATATCAGATTATAACTCAGTGCAACGATGATGAAGGAATTAGCTGGCTTTCTCCGAGCGAATCTTGATGTGTTCACTTGGACTCGTTCTGACATGTGTGGGATCTCGACAACCATCACGAGCCATGCATTGAATAATGACTAAGGCATGTCTCGATGAAACAAAAAATACGCAACATGTATCGGAGAGATCTGCTGCCTTAAAGAGGAGATGGATAAACTAAAAAACAATGGGATTATCCACGACGCCCTTACTCGAAATGGGTATCCATCCAGTTCTTTTTGGAAAAGCTAATGGAAAGTGGTGGACATGCATCGACGACTCAGACCTGAACAAGGCATGCTCGAAAGATAGCTTTCCACTTTCAAGGATCAACTAACTGGTAGACTCAATGCTGGACATGATCTGCTTTTATTCGAGGACGCATACTCCGAATACAATCAGATTCTGATGCACGTCCTATACTAGGAACACACCAGCTTCATTACCAACTTGGGATTATAAACGTTGTGATGCCTTTTGGACTAAAGAACGCTTGAGCTACTTACAAAAGACCGTTCAACCGAATGTTCAAAGACTAGATCCGACGATCAATGGAAGTATATACGGATGATATACTCATGAAGTCACAGTAATCAAATGACCACATTGATGATTTAGCAGAGATGTTCAGATTTCTCCGAAAATATGGAATGAAACTCAACCTCTGAAATGGTCTTTCGGCATTGCGTCAGGGAAATTCTTGAAAGTGCCGCTAAGGACCGTAATATGGAATAACAACTAAGTTATATACTAATGTGGAATAAAATATCAAAGGTAAATAGTAAAGTAAATGACACTAGGTATTTTTATACTGGTTCGAACTCCCATTCTACGTCCAGACCCAGACTCCTTCTGGAATTTAACCATCAACCCTCTCTTAAACCGGAGGAATAGGTATTACACCGCATGAGCAACCGAATAGGACTTCTACCGCCTATACAACTAAATAGGACTTCTACCACCTGAGCAACCGAACAGGACTTTAAGAGTACAGAGAATTTTCTTGACTAATTGTGCTATTTTGATAGCACGGAAAAGACTTTAGAGCACACCCTTCCTATAATCTTCTCCTTTGTGGTATATAGTGTAGTTCATGAAGATTGGAAGTTAATTTAATCACAAATGAATTTATGCTTGAATGTACAAGTTATTAGAACGAAATTTGAAAGCAAACGGAAGAATATTTTAGATAATAAGTATATGAGAATAGAATCAGAAATTAAGTTATTAAAATAACTGAATTGAAGGCTATATATAAAATTTAAGTGATGCAATTCTTCTTGAAAAGTTTTGGTCAAAAGATATAGAAACAACTCTTGAATCAAGGGTTGTTTCTATTAGTCAAATGGAAGTGACCGTTCAGAAAAATATCCGTTATGAATTTTCAGTCGACCGTGAAAAAAATTTCAGTCTACTGAATGTTCGAATTTTAAAGTTTAATATTAAAAGACACATAGTTCAGTGAACTGAATAGGGTGGTTCAGTCGACTGAACCTTCAAGTGCACTGTGCACGTGCACAGGTTTTTAGTCGACTGGACCTTTGAATTCAGTCGACTGAATTCAAAGTATCAGCTATATTGAAGTACTTTTAAAACTTTGTGACAATGGAATTTGAAAATAACAAAATACTTTGTGTGTATGTGGTTTGGAAATAATTTTAAATACTTGTGTGCATGCATATACCACTTATGATAGATTTTAACAATGATCAACTACTAAACTGAACTATAGACAAACCATTAATAAATTTTGAAACTTCTCTCTGAATTCTAGGTTTTCAATCTATTGTCAAGTATAATAGTATCTTCTCCTGCAAACATGGTTAATTTATATAATATTTACTTATATAGTTGTCAAGATCAAAACATCAAAATACAAGATTCTAACATTCTCCCCTTTTTTGAGGATGACAACTATGTAAGTCTAAAAATTTAAAAATCTATAAAAACGATTGTAACTCCCGCTGAATAAATGATATACTTGCTTGATTTACCTGCTGAACATATATACTTCTCCCCCTTTGTCATCGACAAAAAGGAATACATGGATATCATGATAAACAACATTATCACAAATGAATCATAGCTAGATAAACATGATAAATGAAATGAACATTAGAGACAAGCATGTTTTTAAGACACCAAACAATACTAAACAAACATCAAATATCCAATGTAACATAATAAGGAACAACACAAATTAGGTAGGGATAAACTAAGATAAAGAAATCTAAACTTCCTCACTCACCGATTCTTTCTCTTCTTCTTCTTCCTCGGATGTAGACCAAGTGAAAGGAGCGGAATTCTCGGTAATACTTGTAGAAGTTGAGCCGGTACAAGAAATCTTCTCCTATATCTTGTTTAAGAAGCCCTTGATGGAATCGAGCTTCTTGTTGGTCTTGACGATATTCTTTTCGACGGTGACCAATCGTCGGTTGAGCTTGCTTTGATTTTGGGAGAGTGTGGCAAGAAGGTGATTCGGTTGGAATTCACCTTGAAGCTCTTGAATTTCTTCATCTTCTGCTTCTTCCTCTATATGACGGAAGGTTGAGTAGAGGAGGAGGCAATATGCGTTTATCGGGGTTGTGGAATCCCTTGCTCTCGGTTCGCCACCCATTGTTGGAAATTAATAATTTCTTGAGGCAGAGGACGTTTGGGCAAACTCATAAGACTTAAAGTATTAGAATTTAGTTTGCTAACTGTAATGAAGTCGGCATCAGGTAAGGAGACTCTGAAATTCATAAGAATGCACATGATATAAGCTCCATATAAGATGGTCTTATAACTCCTCTTATGATTGACATTTAGGAATTCATCAAGAATAACTTTAGACCAATTCTTTTGTATTCTTTTGAGATACATTTGAGATAGAAACTCCTTAATGTATATGTATTCTTTTGTCTAGCACTTGTATCCATTCTTTTGTGTCACTATGGATCTTTTTGACCACTACTCTGATGTACACTTTCATGTGTTATATTCATATCTATTTCCGCCTTTGAGATATGGATATCTGTGACTAATTTGTGTTATGTTTATTTCTATATTTTTTTCTGAATATATCATAGCCACTGTGTAGTAGCTTTGAGTTTGTATCGGCATGTCGGATTTCCTCTTGAAATGAAATGCATGTTATACTATCTGACACACCGGTGCTCGCACAAAGCAATTACACGGATGGTCGCTCCTCAACAGCCTTATTCTTTGTGCTTGTTGATGCCATTACTCCGTAGTGTCCTTGGCTAGTGTGAGTATAGAGGTGGGATGTCACAGCTTGGTATCAGAGCCAAACTTCGGAACAATGTAGAATAATTTAACAAGGATCATCGTCCTAAGTGTTGGAATATGCGCTTATATGATTTTTGTTTGATGATAATAAACATATATACATTTGTTTAAATGTATTTGTTAATGTACTATTTTATTTTTCATAGATTATATAAATATTGGCTGAATAAAATTAAATACACAGAATTTGAATTCAAACAGAAATTTTATTCAAACAAATATTTATTACATTTTTGAATAGTACAAATTCAAGCTCTCACTATACATATACAATTTTGTTTACAATACATCATAATTTCAATTTACATAAATTCCTCACTACATATCACTCACACTCGTAGTTTATCTTCAACTTCATTCCAGTTAGAATCCAGTATCTGAGCAATCTGCAAAAATATTCACTAACGCAGTAAAATTGAAAAAGAAATATTTTTGCAATATAAAATAAAATATGGATTTTTGAAAATATTATTTGCCTCAGTTATTTTGGTTGTTCGTCATCATTTACATTTGAATTCATCACACACGAACAATGTGACATGCACAGTGTATCACTGTACATGCCACAAGGCCGTGCACATCGATATACACTTGATAATGCTACAGGGACATGTATGCACAAGGTCAAACCCAAATACAAAGACAGGTTCAACTCAGGTGCAATATATTTAAGTCATCAGCACAAGGTCAAACCCGAGTTTTGAAGCTGGATTTAACACAGGGCAGGTGTACAGGCTACGACTTCAAACATGAAGCAGTTCAATATCCAAGCAACAATGAAAAGTAAGGAACCAAATACTCAAGACAACATGAAGTGGACAGCACTGACTCAAGTACACAAACAACAAGCAGCAGTATGCAAGTGCATACACAAAGAGGTAACAAAGGTCAAGGACCAAGTGCAAAGGCTGCAGTAAAGCATGTACATGTGTATGAAAACCAAAGTCAACAGCAAGTACAAACCAACACAACAAGCTTCAAATGAAAACATATGTGCCAGAGAAACATGTGCAGCCCAATGAACCAGTGACAACAAAGTGACTCAAGCAACAACACAAACCAAGGTAAAACCATCAGGTACATCTGAACCAAAATCAAGTATGAAGTATACAGACACACATGGATATGAAGACCACAAAGGCAATGCAACAGTAAAAAGAAACAACATCAGCAGATGCAAGACCAGAGAACTACACGAGTGTAGCCTCGAACCAGAACATCAAAATACAGGTTTCAATATCAATGCCATTGCTTCAGTAGTCAAAATATCAAATAAACATGAATCAAGACAGTGAACTGAAGGCATGAACTGCAACTCAAAAGAGCAGACATGGAACCAATGTCCTAGGTTACAACTTCAAATGAATCAGTGATGCAAGCAATGCTACAGAGCTCGAGATTATATATGCAATGGAGACCGTACATGAATCAGAACACAAATCCAGTTACAACACTGAGTTCGACAATGTCAAGTGCAGAAGTACACAAGTGCAACAGGTCAAGAGTATGTACCAATATGCTATGCAGTGAACAAAGCAAGGTGTAACCAAAGTCGCAGTGAACAAAGCAAGGTCACAGTGAAATCAACATCATCAGAAAAGGTCAAAGTCGAAGACAGGGATGAACGAAATTCAACAGTGCAGAGATGACCAAGTCAATAATCAAGTGTGTGCAATTTTTGAAAAAGTCAAAAGTCAAATCCAAGTAAAAGAGGAAAGTTTCTGCCGTATGACTCAAGAAAAAAATCGAACGCTACAAAATCAAAACCGTGCGTATCAAGTTGTAACAATATCAGGAAAGCAAGAAGTAGGAAAATGTCGAATTGATACGAACAAATTCTAGGGTCTCGGAATTCATATAAATACATCACCCAAATCGTCATCGGAAAAGGGTGGAAAAATCGAATCAAATCCAAATATAAACCCACAATCATCATTGGCAAAATAATCAATCAATCGAGTTCAAGCAAGCACTGAACCAGCAACGAAAGGGAAGAGATTACATACCACAATCTATCGAACTCGATCAACAGAGGAGCAGCTGCGAACGAGCTCAAGTGAATAGCATCCGATCATCAGAGAAGCAGCGAGAAAAGAGCAACACAAACCAGAGAATCGAATCTGAGAAAGCCCTAATTTTCGCAAGGAAACGAAGCCCTAATTCAGATCGAATAAAGATACAACAGAGCCGCCATTATCACAAAGGAACGGGCAGAAGAAATTAAATAGGCTGGCCTTATTTTTAATAAAGGCTTTAGTTTATTTTTTAATTAGGGTTTTAGTTTTAAAATTGTTTTTTTAAGTTTGTTTTAAATTTAAATTCTCTTTTAAGATTGTCAAATCTTGGTAAATCACCATCTAGGATTTAGGTAGCGTCAGATTGTCTAGTTAGAATTAGTTCAGTGAGCAGAGTTTGCGAGTTTGCAAAACTCTATATGAGGTAGCAGGGGTTGCGAGTCTGTTAGAGTGTTTGTAAGCGGGAGACTGTTTAATTCTAATAGAAATATGGGAATGCAGCAGTAGGCAGGGGTTGCCGAAGTTGGGTAAATTTTGTGTGTGATTTACTTTTCAGCATATTTACTTCTTTGCAGTTTAATTCGAGAAAATTCGCTATAACCCTATTCACTCCCCTCTAGAGTCAATCTAGATCCTACACTAAGCCCATCTTAGGAGTCATGCCTTAGGATGTTATTCGAGTCATTGGACCTGTTCTACCCTATTTTCTTTGTGATGCCTTGTTTTATCAATCATTATTGTTTGAAGTTCATTCGGAGAATAACTTTCCTTCTTCTTTCTTTCTTTCTTAAAGAAGAGAAATGGTTAGACCTGGACGTCCCAGCGCCGGTCAATCCAGTGCTACTCCCCTGGATGGAGTGTTTATGTCTGCCCAATAGCTACTTGATCTTCTAAAGAATGCTCAAGCTGTCGGACCATTCCCGAGCCTACTCACCCAAAATCCGGATTTGCACGCCTGTGCAGTGATTATACAAATTTGGATGGAAATCCATTCAGGGGTTCCGAGGGCGTTATCTAAGTCCAATCTTGGCTTAGATCCTGCGATCGCATTTTTCTCGCATGAATCTTATTGATCTCCATCGAGTCCAAGTGGCTTCTGGTATGCTCCAAGAAAGAGCATTAGATTGGTATGAGCTTCTTATTTCTGAAGTTATTGAAGCGGATCTTACTTGAGAGCAATTACAGGAAAGGTTCGAATCAAAGTTTGTGCCGGAGGCTGAAAAAGTGACTTTGGCCCGTCATTTTATTGACCTTGTTCAAGGTGAATCTTCTGTGATGGAATACGTCGCATCTTTCGAATCTCTTTCTAAATACGGGGTTGAATACATTAATACCTCATTGAAGAAGAATCAGAGATTTGTCTATGGTTTGAATAAGAATCTCAAAAAGTCATTACTTCTGAAGTTAGAAGTTTCTTTTCATCAACTTATTGATATCGCTCTTCGACTTGAAGAGGCAGATAAGGAAAGTGACGTTGAAGTTGTGGGTGCCAAACCAAACTTCAACAACAACAAGAAAAGGCCTATTAAATTCAAAGGCCCAAATCCCAACAAGAAAGGGAAGCAAGTAGCTTCGGTAGCAAGGTTCTCCTACCCCTTGTAGTGGGCAATGCTACAATTGTAGTTCTAAGGACCATTATGCCAATAGATGTCCGAAACCTCTCTTTTGTCGTTATTGCAAAAGTTCGGATCATCTTTTATCTTCATGTCCCAAACTTCAAGGCAAGAAGGAGGGAAAGTTTAATGTTGTGCAAGCCCCTAGTAACACTTCTCGTGGTCAATGTATTTCTCATTCTATCCCTGATGGCATTGTTATGTTTCATGATCAACCTATTCGAGTTCTTTTTGATACGGGTGCATCCCATTCTTTTATGTCAAAAGAGCTTGTTGATACTTTTTCTTTGAGTGTTATGGCTTTAATGACCTCTTTAAGAATTACGAATCCGGTTGGTGGATCCGCAACACTTAGTTTACTTTGTAAAGATGTCGAGATTATTTTGTGTGATTTTTCTTTCCGAGCCGATTTGCATGTCATGCGTTACTTGGGCTTCGGAATGATTTTGGGAATGAATTGTCTTAACCGTTATGAAGCCCATATCCTATGTCCTGAGCGGACTATTCATCTTTGACATTCTCAATCTGTTAAGCAGATTTTTATTGTTCTTAAAGATTCGGATTCCAACTTCACAGCATCTTTATATTCTTTAAATCCCCATGATGATGATGATGATGATGAGGAAGATGTCATTTCTCTTATTCACGTTGTTCGTGAATTTTCCGACATATTTGAGCCCGTTTTAGGATTACCACCTAAGTAAGCAATTGAGTTCAGAATTAATCTAATCCCTGGAGCTCTACCTATCACTCGTCCTCCTTATCGTATGTCCAATAAAGAAAATGAGGAGATGCGCAAACAATTATCCGAATTGGAGACGAAGCAATTTATTTGTTCTAGCTCCTCTCCTTGGAGAGCTTCTTCTATTTTTGTGAAAGATGGTACACTTAGGTTTTGCGTTGACTACCGCAAGCTTAATGATCTTACTATCAAGAATAAATATCATTTACCTCGGATTGATGATTTATTTGATCAACTTAGTGGTGCTAGAGTCTTTTCACAAATAGACTTAGCAACCGGTTTTCATCAGTTTCGTATTGCAGAGGACAGCATTCCTTCGATATCATTCCGTACTCGTTATGGATCGTATGAATGGCTTGTTATGCCATTTGGTTTAATAAATGCTCTGACTTATTTCGTTGACCTTATGAATCGAGTTTTCAAAGACTTCCTCGATCAATTTGTTCTCATCTTTATAGATGATATTCTTGTGTATTCTAAACCCGAGGAAGAGCATGAAAAGCATCTTCGAATTGTGTCGGAAACTATTTGGAATAATCAATTAAAAGCAAAATTTTCTAAATGCCACTTTTGGCAATCCCGTGTGAAGTTTCTCGGTCATATTATTTCCGAATCCGGAATGTCCATGGATCCTTCGTAGATCGAAGCAATACAAGATTGGAAGAGACCGGAGAGCGTGACGGAGATTCGTAGCTTTCTTGGATTGGCAGGTTATTACCGTCGGTACATAAAGGACTTTTCTAAAATTTCCGTGCCTCTTACTAGCTTGACAAGAAAAGGAGTTAAATACATTTGGTTGGACAAATGTGAAGTTCTTTTTAGAAATTAAAAGAACTCCTTTCCGATGCTCCTATTATTGTGATTCCCGAGGGGAACCAAGATTTTATTGTTTATACCGATGCTAGTCGTGTTGGGTTGGGTGCCGTACTTATGCAAAGAGAACGTGTTATTGCTTATGCTTCTAGGCAATTAAAGCCTGCCGGGACTAGATATGCCACTCATGATTTAGAACTCGCGACTATTGTTCTCGCCCTTCGAATTTGGCGTCATTATCTTTTGGAAGAGAAATTTGTTCTCTATACCGATCATAAATCTTTGAAATATTTATTTTCTCAAAAGGAACTTAATTTGCGTCAACAACGTTGGCTCGAGTTTCTTGCATCTTATGATCTTGATATTCTTTACACTCCCAAAAAGGGAAATCGTGTTGCCGATGGAGATTTCTCTGTCTGTGTTTATGTTTCACATATAACTTCACATAGTTTGACTATTTCCCTGTCTGTGTTTATGTGAAATTATCTGATGGTTGTGCAGATGGAGAAAGTGTTGGAGATGAAAGAAAAAATGTGGTATTCAAAACCCACGACCATTGTTTTGTTATAAGTCCATTCTTTGATATTTCTTTTATTTCAGTAATAATTTTGGAGCATAACGTTTTTTATATATTTTACTGACTACTTATTTGCTGAGTAAATATACTGAATGATGAAATTCAATAGAGAAAAGAGATGCTGATTAATATGAAGAAATTGTATAAGATTGCATTTGGGCGACCGGTAAGCCACATTTTCAGTCAGGTAGAATTATCTTAGCATTTTATTTTTTGTTAATACTGCTTGAAGTACTAGTTTAGCCCTCCAAAATCGTGGTGAAATCTTCGGTTTCTTTATAATAAAATAATGAGAAAGTTTTGTTTCTATAGGTCTTGAGTGTGTCAGATGCAAAAAATAAATAAACAAAAATACCAGTAGCATTTATTATATATATGCTGTGCAATAATATGTATCTTATGAAATTTATATATCATCAGAACCAGCTCATTTCACCGGTTTGTAGAAAGGAAAGAGTGGAATAAATATAATAGCTAAGAAACCCAATAACAAAACCGTCTGATAATATCATTTAAAGTTTTTAGTTTAAATGAAAAAATTACATAAGTTAGGGGTACCAAGTTTCTTGCCTTAAACGTACTTTCTCTGACAGAATGAGTCACAGCAGAGCTGATGTTCGTGAAGAATTCAAATCTGATAGTTCTAATGGTAGATTTAATAGAGGCACTGATTTCATTCCAAACTTGTTGAGACATATCTTTATTTATTTCCATAATTCGGGTCAGCTTTTCCAAATCGGATCGTAATAACATCAATTAGTACGAGAACCTTTGTTCATAGGCTTCAACACGAGCCTGCAAAGCGTTCAGAGCGTATTGAATTTTATCAATATTGGCTTGTGACATAAAGATAAGAGCTTTTGTTCCTGCACCCCTCAAAGGCATGGAAACCCAAATTCTAGCTCAAAATATGTATATGTAAATGAATATTGATGATCAGACAATATAATATACACTAATCAAACCAAAAAGGCACGAAACCATCGAATTCAAGTCTACAAACAAAAATACTTAAATAAAGAAATTACAACATCATTACTTATGCCACAAGACGAAAGTTGTGCTTGCAATTAAAGGCTAGAACCTTAATAAAGAACAGGAAGACGACATGCAAGCCAAAAAACACTTTACAGACAATCAATAAATTAAACAAAACTGAAACGAATGATCTAAAGTTGAATTTGAGTTGGTGATTATCTGGAGATGATTTTGTTTAATAATCTCTAGCTAAATTTGTAATTAAAATTTTATAAGAACATTTAAAATATTGATGGTGGAAAAAGAAAAGTAAATTACCATTTTATAGGTTTTTGGTTCTTTCCTTATGACTTTTGGATGAATTTTACGTTAATTTTGCTCTAAAGTATATTGAATTTTCACATTACTTAATATATTGCACCTCCTTTTACCTACTTTACATCCCTTTTATAAAATGGACGGTATGATAATATGATAGTTGATACATTCAGGGTTTATAAAATGTCTATAAGTGTATACCGACTATTGCTAATTGTTATTTGTTTATAATTGGCAGGGGATTTGAGAATGGAAACCATTGGTGTGTAACGGATTGATGGTTAATAGGCACCTTTTAGCTTTTGTTATTCTGGCTGTAATGCTTGTAAACATGAATGTTTGTACCTTGTAATTATGAATTTGTAGAATTTCAGTGCCTAGCTTATATTTGTATGGATGGTTAAGTTCAAATTTTTATGCAAACTAGTATAATGTTGTGTTGTTCTTGTTACACATGCATCATTTATGCTTGTGTACAAAGACCAATATTTTATGTGCGTTTATATAATGTTTATTTATTGCTTAAATTGTATGTGTGTGTAATATTTCCAGTTGCATGTGTTTTGTATTATTGTATATAGGTTCTTGCTGAAATTAACTTTAAATTTATATACATATGTTGCAAAGTGGTAAATAATTAATTGGTTAACCGTTGTCTTTTTAATTTTTAACCGTTTAACCGCAAACAATAGTCGGTTAACTGTTTAATTCAACCAGTTAATCGTTGTTTAATTGTTGCGGATTGGTCGATACTGCTACCCTTGGTTAACTGAATATCGGTTAACCGAACTGTATATTAGTCAACGTGAAAATTATCATTCCATGTGCAATTTCTGAATGCGACGAAACTTGTACCGTTTGAACCATAATAATACGGTGATGCGCACAGACGAGTTTCGTGGCAATCGAAAGCACTGTTTGATCGAACGAGCGTTAAATGCGTGATCGTTTAAAAGAAAAAAAAAATGAAGATGTCAATATAATTGTTCTCCGTGTTTCTCCTTGCAACGCATAATGACAATTTAGTTGACATTATTCTTCATTTGCACCACATCAGCCCATTAATACATATATACGTAGGACAGCTCTCACGATTGAAATGCATTTCGAGAAATTCATCTGGAGGAATGTCGAACATGCGACTGGAGGAGCAGGAGGTTCTCGCATTCCAGATGTATATTCCTACTTCCGTTTGCGTCTTTATCCGATACCACAAACATCAGTGTATGCCACCATTTTCTCATTCACATTCGGGATAACCAAAATATGTGCGTTTGTTGATCTTTTCTTTATAGTTAGATTCGTCAGTGGTGTGGTTATCTTGAAGAAGTCCTGAATAAAATTATAATAATATCCAGCCAATCCCAAGAAACTTCTCACGCCAGTTGCATTTTTGATAGAGTTTGAGGTATGTAGCAAGAAGTTAGTTATAAATGAGGCGGTGGATGTAGCAGGGATAGTGATAAGTGGGACGGTAGATGTGGCAGGAAAGTTAACAATGAGTTAATTAAACCTACAAACACCCTTGTTTCCCCACTCAAACACAAATTACTAAAACTAACCTCGAAAAATTGAAAAAAGAAGATAGCTCGAACAAAAAAAACTAAAAACACACCTGCATAGCACACATCCAATATTTGTTTGACGATTTGAACATTGTGCGACAATATTCTTATTTACAAACACATCTTAAGTCCATAAATAAAATGAATAAAATCCATATACGTCCTACGAAATAATAATAGCCAAGACAAATTTCAAATCTAAAATTTATAAGTGGTAACACAAAACAAACTTACAAAAAAAATAAAAAACTTACATCGAGACATTTGACATACGCACTTCTGCAAATGTTCTTTTGTTTCTTTGTTACATAGAAGTAAGTCTTTTACCACAAGGACACGGATAATTGTTCAAGTCCATGAATTAAATCCGAAAATACTAAATATTAACATTTTCAACAAAATAACAGTCTGTATAATCTCAAATAAACAACTTAAGATTTGCAATAAAATAATTTTATTTTAAATAATTTTATTTTAAATAATTTACAGCGAATTTGCAAATGTTTTCATTTTAAAGAATTTGCAGAAAATTTGCAAATGTCTTCAGATTTACATTCAACGTAATACTAGTGATGTATTGCACTGCAAATGAAGTATAACCTCTACATGAGGGCTTTATGAAAATAGAAGTATATTGTTTTATTATTGTGCACCGCACGTGCTTATTGCTTTGTACTGTCACTATTTACGTCTAAATGAGTGTTTTTGTATTGTATGAATTATCCGGTGTTGGTTCAAGAAAATATTTATGTGTGCTTCACCCACATCGTCTAATTCTCCATGTTATTTGATAGTACTAATCGTTAATACTTTTGAATAATATGAACGTAAAGATGAGGTGCTACAACTTATATTATTGTGTTTTTACAAGCTAGTTTTGAAAACTTATTGCAGACTATTTTCAAAACTTATATCAATAGTGTAACAAATTGCAAAGTGCTTACAAATTTTATTATAAGTATTTACAAAAATGATTTACATAAGTCAACAATTTGCAAAGGTTTTAAAATCTTATATCAAAAAGACTTCATCCTACCGCTCAGATTCTAACACTAACATCTTCGTCAATCTCGCCATTAAATTGCAACATTGACCGCAAATATTGAAAATTTACTTATTTGAAACTATTTATTCGACCAGAATGACATCTCCATTCTTTGACCTGACACCTCTAAACTCACTATATATAATTTGTTTTAATTCTACTAAATCTAAATCTCATATGTTCTGAAGTCTAACTTCACATGTCGTCTATCAACCCCAATTCCACAATCATCAATTAGCACAACATTATCAACAAATAGCATAAATTAAAAAAACTCTTTTTTATACTTTTCGTAAGATTCAAAGCTGGTACTTATGTAATCATACGTTAATAGAAAAATCAATAATTACATCATCGCATGCTTTGACACTAGTTAGAATAGCATCATACATATCCTTAATAAAAGCAATATAATTTGTTGAGATTCTCTTCTTTTCAGAGCCCCATCACTTTTCGTAGAATGCTAGTCACATCTTCTTATCTAGGATAAAAAAATAAAAAAATACAATTTTAAAGAATAATTTAAAACATGCACTTATCCTAAATAACATATCTTTACAACTAAAAATTACAGATATGTCTGCAATTTTAAAAAATAAGTGCAAATGTTCTAATGTTAAATCAAAATAATGTTATTCAATGAATAATCGCACACATGTCTACAAACATATAAAATATTATATAGATTTTAATTCAACACAGCTAATTTTACGTACATGCATAAAATAATTGTATACAGATCTACATTTATCCAGAAGTTTATTAAATGCAATTATTCAATGAATAATTGCGAACATATCACAAATATATTTGCAATAATTGCAAACAGTCCCTCGAATTTTTTTTCTTTCAAAAACTTGGTTTTAACATTTACAACATTTGAAATTTTATTTTAAGCATCGACGCAAAAAACACATGATGATGAAGTAAAATAATTATAGAAATCCGCTTTATTACTTTTTTTAAAAAGGATGTCGACTGAATTAACTTTGATTTTATGATTGCATGACTAATAGTCACTAAAAAAATTCATACCAAGTGAAGTGCATAAATACTAATAAACAAAAGTACACGCTGAGTTTATTTTCCAAAAGTTAAGTAATTCTTTCTCCTTTAGCGACCATTAACCTAAATCAATAGCTCATAAAAGAAAATGTAGAATTTGAATTGACTTTAATATGATAACAAAAGGATATTTTGATTAAAGATATTTAACCACGTTCTACCTAAAAACAAATGAGTAATAAATGCCAAAACAAAAATTTTGATTTAAGGTCTTTAATCACTCTACCATGGTAGAATAAAAGCACTCTTAAGAACTTTAGTCAATATCTATTTACTTTGACTATAAATTTACAAATAATAAAATGTTAAAAACTTCATCATTGTTTGAAGTCAGCAAAATTCTTAGTATACATAGAGCTAAAGAAAAATGAATAATATTATTTACTCAAATGACTTTAATTTAATACTGGTTGTTACTTGTGAAATTAATAATCTGCCAACGACAATTACCATATGATAAAAAATGTATTACTTAACTATGAATATAATAATAATTTTTTGCTAATCTTTTAAAAGCTAATCTAATTAAATGACTAGAATAAGCAAAAATATTGAAACCATCAGCCTAACCAAAGAAAGGCTTGCAAAAATTTTTGGAACTAGCAAATTAAGCTAATAATTACAAGATAAAACAAAATATAGCCATCAATTTTGTAAGATAAATGGTAAGAGAATGGCCTCAGACTTTAAGAAATGACAGCATGGTTTAACAACCAATCAGTCCCGAAAGATGGTGTTCTTTGTTTTCTAATTTCATCCCTGGCCATATTTTAATCCAAATTTAAATCCTACAGCTATTTGAATCCTACATCAAATCAGCCGATTTCATCTTACGATCATATAATGATTCAATGATTAACCTAGCAAACCAAAATTGTTTATATGGGTAGTTACTAATGAAACACCTCAAAAAATATCAAAAAGATGTTATCAGCGAAACCCCCATCATCGTTGTCAGCCTTCTATGAATCAATTAACTACTTGAATACAATTTTAATTGGGATTAATGAAGGCTATAGAGCTCCAATTAACAAAAAAAGATCGAATTCGTTAGGGTTAAGTAAAAATGTAGGTCTAATCCAGGCCCACCAAATCAACACCCGAAGGCATCAAGGCAGGCAGACATGGTGACCGTTTACTTCAATTTTCGTGCTCATTACCATGCTTCCTTCCTTCTACATTTGTTAAATCCAGAGCATCGGCTTATTGAACACGGGAAAATAAAATAAAATTCATATTTTGATTGTTGATCGGATAATTGTAGTCTGTATTTTTGGTCGACATAACAATTCCGCAGCTGATTTCTCATCATCTCAACGAATTCAAAAAAAAAAAAATACAAGTACAAGAAGGCTCAGAAGGATCCATTGGTATCTTTAATCAGATAGTGAATTATCATAAAATAGGTAGTATTACGCATCACAGCCCTCGATGAACTACAAATTAAAAGAAAAGGAACATGAATAACACAACAATTACGAGTGACAGTGGAAGAAAAAAAATTACCGACTAGCTATGAACGAAAAAGAACTGGGATTTAGAACTAGAGAACGGTCGATGGGCTGACGGCGTGTGGATGTTGGAGAATTTGAGGCCGAGCCGCCATATATAAGGGTGAGATGGATATTAGGGTTTCAGGAGATGAGAAATTACTGGATCGTCCTGCAATTGAAACACGGGTTGTTTTTTCGGTTTTGTATACATACAACTTTATTCCACTCAATCATGTTTTAGACCATCCTAAACTCCTTCGTATTGTAATGTCAAATGTTATCCACTTGACAATAGTTGTTTGACATTGTGTAAAAAAGATTGTCTTAAAAGATAAAATGGTAAAAAAAAATCTCCTTTAATGCTAATTTCATAAAAATGATAAAAATTATTTAGTTTTATTTATATTTCACCACATTATCAGTGGTGATTACCTCTTAACATTGTAAGGTGGAATACATAATAGCATCATTCAAGTTTCGCAGTTCGGCCTTAACTCACTGCCTACATTCAGTTTAATTTTATTGTTTGAGATTTGACAGAAATACCAATAATTTACAAAGTTTTATGTCCGTAAAACAATGTAAATTCCAGGTTGATAGCAATTCGTGGCAAGTCTTTTTCATGTTGCAGCATCACTCGTTCTTTTTTGACAGTAGGGTCGAAGTCCTCAATTTTCTGGAAGCAACATTGTTCTCAAACAAGTAGATTTCCTTCGATTTTCTTTTCCTTTCTTTTTTTATGATTGATGACCAAAACATGTCAATACCGACCATAATCATGTAGGTACCGACATGATTCCTTAAATACTTCTATATATTTCAAGGCTTAGAAAAAAAATTCCATTTGATCCGTTTTCCAACGAACCTTGTTTTCTCTTGCAAAATAATCTTCCGACT
The DNA here is from genome assembly GCA_030765085.1 of Allium cepa. Lineage (NCBI taxonomy): Eukaryota > Viridiplantae > Streptophyta > Magnoliopsida > Asparagales > Amaryllidaceae > Allium > Allium cepa. The sequence goes on along the minus strand of CM060935.1, from coordinate 1,026,104,327 downwards.
GATGCTACTCTCTAGCTGCCACCCACAAATGCCGCCAGCATTTATAGCGTCGTCATCGTCAATCTTGCTGCAATCAATATCAGCGGCACGATTTGGTTAACCCAATTTTTCCTTTTCAGATCTTGAATTTCATTTATAGGTGGGTTTATGGCCTTAGGTTTTGGCTTCGACACTGTGTCATCATTGTCGATGTCGTCTCCCTGTCGTTGGTTCACAATTAACTCGCTTGTGTGCCCCATCATCCATGGCTGAATTAGGATGGTGGTTGTTACATCATAATTTCACCAGGTACAAATTACGAATATTTGAAGAGAAGGTTTCTTGGCCTGTAATTCCAAGATCCATTGTTTGGTTTCCGACGAAAGCATAAGTACGGAACTTAATACCCGAGAGTGTATGATTCGAGAGCATGAATCAAAGTGTCAACCAAGGTCAAGATCGTTCAACCGAAAAAGAGAAGTTTAACCAAGGACAACAGTTGCCGAAGCCAAAAGCTTTTCAACAAGTATCAACAATCAACGGTTCAAATAGCCTCATACCGAGATCAACTATCATGATAAACGAGAAGAATCAAAAAAGCTATATATAAAAAAGCATCACCATGGCAATCCGTGTCAAAATACAATCAACCAGATGATAACAAACGTTCAAATCTAAGCCGCACATAGCAAGACAAGTCATCAATCCAAAAAAAAACTCTCCACCAATGGTGTTACGGCATATTGGCTATAAATAAGCGGCGATCCCAAGGCATGAAGGGGGGATTAACATAAAATCGTAAGTGTGCTTTCATATAATAGAGCTCTATTAAAAACTCATTAATGGCGGAATGCCTAGATTTCAATGTAATAAACTTCTCGGCTATCTAAGAATGACTAAATAAGGAAATGACAGTGGATGTATGGACTTTCTGCCTGAATCCAACCAGTTTTTGGAGCTCTACCTTCGAATCTCGGGGTGTTTGCGTAGACGAAATTCTGCACTAACACTTTTGACGCTAGAAGGTGGACCCGATCCTCTGTCATATGTTCCCTCTCGAAAAGTCTAGTCACCTCATCCCCCCACCATGACTAGCTTTGAGAATGAGAAACTAACCCTGGAGTTGCCCGTCAACTTTCGCATTTAGCTCATTGAAGAAGACAAAAATGAGAGATTTGTTACCCTTATATTGGAGAAAGAGAGTGGTAAAAAATATGATCATGCTTATGAACTTCAAGCTTCTCAAATCAGGTAGCTTTTGGAATATCTTCAAGAATCACTCCATGAATCAGCCCAGGTCTAAAAGATTGTGAAGGCCCTGAATGGTGAAGTTAGGAACCTTTTAACTGAATTGCTGAAATACGAAGATTTGGTTCGTATCGATAAGAGAACCCTCCCGAATACTCAAGATCGTGGATCTCGAAATAAGATGAAGCGTGATCAAGTCCTTACCCCCACAACTAGAGCTTGTCTCAGATTTGGACATTCATGAAGATTTCTCTTACCCAGATTACCCGCATCAAAGAAAGAAGTCCCAAAGAGTGCGAAGTATTATGTCGATCATTAAATGAATAGGCATAAGAGGGACAAATGTCGAAAGCTTTCGTACGAGATTGAGAAGTTTATATAAAAAGGGAAGCTAACCAAATTTATTAAACATTAGTTTGAGTATTTAATTTCAAAGTTATTTACTTTGTTCCATTTTTATGACTCTAGGAGAATTACGTGTAACTCTTGCCCAATGAATGCATATGGTGCTTTTCTACAAAGATGGGGTTGCAAGAGGAATCATTTTTATCAAACTCCCACGATCAAATGGAAGATGCCAGTTTTATTAACATAGTCCTCTCGATTACAACCTTTTTTGCCAAAATTTCAACTCTAAGGGGCAACCCATGGTTTCGTATTTCTTGAAGCTTAATCAACGGGTCTCGTATTTACGGTATCTTGTTTGGTATGTTCTTTCCCTTTAAGAACTCTTGCATATCATGCTTGCATTTAGGATTTAAGGACTATAACTCTCCATTTATATATATATATAATATTGCTTCCATCAATAATCTTCTTTCTCAAACTCGAATCAAACTTTCCATTGAACAATGTGATTTAAAAACTATATGATTTCAAAAGCCTTTACAAAATGGACTGAAAGCATTCTTTTCAAAGGATTCATATTTCCCTTTTTCTAAGTTACAACTAGCTTTCTGTATGGTCGTTAACTTAAAATAGATTTTGATTGCCGATACCCGCCAAAAGTGGCAGTATATGGCCGATACCCACCAAAAGTGGTCGCAGATGGCCGATGCCCGCCAAAAATGGTTATAGATTTGGACCCAACGATAAGTTGGTATACCTCGCCATAAGAGCACCCCACAATGATGCGCTACAAAGTGAAAGGCCATATCACCTGGGTTTTAAAAGACGTCGAAAAGTAGAATGCACGTTGATAGTAAGTCATGGCCAAGTAGTACCATGCGCTGGGTAGATTCCCAGTTAGACTAGATGTTGGGTAAATTCCCAATAATAGTGAGCCATGGTCATGTAGTACTGGGTATATTTCCAATTAGATTAGAATATTGGTTAAACTCCTCGATAATAGTAAGTCATGGTCAAGTAGTGCCATATGTTAGGTAGAATCCCAGTTAGATTAGAATATTGGGTAGATTCCCAATAACAGTGAATCATGGTCAAGTAATACCATGTAGTGGGTAGATTCCTAGTTAGATTAGAATGTTGGTAGATTTCCAATGATAGTGAGTCATGGATGAGAAGTGTCGTGCGTTTGGTAGATTCCTGGTTAGATTAAAATATTGGATAGATTCTCAATGATAGCGAGTCATAGACGAAAAGTACCATGAGATGGGTAGATTCCTAGTTAGGTAAGTGTTGTACTGCCTTTTTACCAAGTAGTATATCATAAAAGTTAGCTAAATGGCTTCTGTGATCATTAAGGCAGGAAGCTCGGGGAGACGGTTATCAGGCTCGGAAATCGATTATATTAGGAACTAGGGACAATAGTTAGGTGGATTCGCACCGGGTCCCAATCAAGATGCGATCAATATAAAGTGACAAGGAAGGCCCATGGAGGCCACATTTCAAACTTCAAGTCAATTGAAGTTCGTATGCTTGAGTTATGGGCAAAGGAATGATTTATATGGATCGATAGGGAATGATCCATAAAACAGCGTAAATCGACGAAGATCGATCGATATCTCAAAATCTACAAATTTAATGCACTTGAAACTTTTCAAGCATCATACTATTGAAGAGTGGAGCGTATAAAAACGACCGCATAACAAAACTCCCAAATCTTGGAAAAGAGGTTGATTGTTAATGGAACGATCGTACAAATCAGCCATAACGATCCATGGTTTTACAAAAAAGGTGATATCTCACAACGGTACGTCGGAATTAAACAAAATTTGGAGGGCAAGCCTCTCTCATAATGAGGCGCCTCCATGATCGATCGTAGCTCAAAAGGATAAGAAATTAGGCTGACCGTTATTGGAACGATCGTACAAATCAGCATAATGATCCATAGTTTTACGGAAAACGCGATATCTCACAAAAGATACGTCGGAATTGCATGAAATTTGGAGTGCAAGTAGCTAATATCATAGGGAACCCACAGTATCGATCGCAACTCAAAAAGATGAAGCATGGAATGATCTCCTATGATCTAATTTCTAGTCAAAACAGCGAAGATCGATCGATATCTCACAAACGGTAAGTCGGAATGGCGCGAATCTTTGGGAGGATGAACTAGTGGCATGGGGGAACCCATAAAAATGATCACAACCCCATTGGAGTTAGTATGGAATAATCGACTAAATTATTTTTCGACGTCAATCGATCCCAAATTTTATGGGTCGAGTCATACGGGCCTGGAGGTTCTTCTGCCGAAATTTCAGTCCGATCCATGCACGTCTTCACCTATGAATACAACGGACTTGGCTCATTATAAGGGACTTTTTTCAGCTGGCTCTCCTTCATCACTTCTTACCTTTTCCTCCACTAATTTTCTAAGGCAAAAACAACTGTACTTATAATCTTACAGTATAATAAAATATTATTGGAGTGGATATAGGTCGGAGTTTGCCGAACCACTATAAAACTCATGTGTTGCTTTACCTTTTCTGTTATTTATTATGCGATCTATGTGCTTATCTCTCTTTTCGGATACTATTTTGAAAATTGGTGCTTTCACATACAATTGGGTGTTTGTGACCATTTTTGCCACAAATATTTTGGTACTTTCATTGAGTGGGACTTGCACCTACGGATTTCAAAGCTAGGATCTTGGATTTGGAAGCTTGGATACTTGGATCTAGGAAGCAATGGCTAGGCAATCAAAAAGGAGACTATTAGCAGATAGGAGTCGTTATGGAGAGAGTCAGGAGGCTTCTTCTAGAGATGGAACAAATCAGATATCTATCTACATCACCAAAGATGAAATCAGAACAACGATGGATTTTATGCAGGAGATGATGCTAAAGAGATAAGAGGAGATGATGCAGAATCTACTCCGACAGATTGGACAAGCTGGGGCAATAAAACCAAGAAAATGTAGTAGAAGGAAGTGCTATAAATATGGATCATGGAGATGGAGCAGCAAGAGCCGAGGAAAATCAGAATCAGGACTAAGGAAACGAAGCTAACAGGATGCAGGATGGAGTGGAACAGCCGGGAATGGCCCCTGACCAACTAAGAACGATCAGAGCCGACCGTTCCAAAACGATCGGTGCCGATCGATCCATATTTGAGGGCACGCCCCTTGGTCACTTTAGATCGATCCCAGGCAGGATACCAAGCGGTGCTGTGTAATTTAGCGTTGATCAGAATGCGTATGCTCGTCCAGAAGAGCAGATTTTAGGATTCCCCTGTGGACTCCAGGGGTAGGTATGATCGAAGACTCTCACTGGATGACAACGACAGGCTGGTGAAAATGATCGGACGGGCTATGAGAGGGGGATTGGTAAATAGGGATCTGGAAGATGTAAATAAGAGTCCTTTCACTCTTAATATGTGGCAAGCTAGGAATCTACCGGAGTTTAAACTACCAACGCTTGAGATATATGATGGAAAAACAGATCCCGCTGTTCATCTGACGAGATACATGAGACACATGGAAGTACCAGGGGCATCGGAGGAAGTCATGGCATGATGCTTCCCCTTGTACTTAACAGATATAGCTGCACTATGGTTAAGACAGTTGGAAAGCGGCTCTATTAGCACATTAATGGAATTGTTCGAAAAGTTTATGAGGCAATTTCGGGTCCACGTCATGAGACCCAAGAGTGTGATGACTTTTGTTAGTTCCTGAGATGATGGTTTTGATGGCAACAACCTCATGACTTGTTATAAAATATAAATACTATATTCTTGTCTAGATATATATGTACATGCAGGATATATATATATATAAATATATATATTTGCAGGTACTGAGAATGAAGACTGTATAGTATAAAGATTCAAGACTGGGTATAGAGATTCAAGACTGACGAATTCAAGATTGTAGAAATCAAGACTGAAGACTCATGAGTATCAAGATTATCAAGAGTTCAAGATATCAAAATAAGTAATAGAGTCTAGATTTATGTTAAAACTTCATAATAGCACTAAAATCTTTATTCGAATTTCAATTGTAGGATGGAATCCACCTTCTCGCTTTAATAGTGGGATGGAACCCACGACCTCTTTAGTAGGATGGAACCCATGACCTTCTCCAGTGGAATGGAATCCATGAAATTTTCAAAATGATTTATTTTTTTCAAAACTATCTTTTTAAAGTCATCTTTATCAATTTAAATATTTTGGCCTTAATTCAAAAACTATTTTTAATCATACTAATTTCAAAATCATCTCTTGTTTTTAAACCATCTCTTGATTTTAATATTTTAGCTTTAATATATTTTATAGAAATATATAATTAGTTTTTAATATTACTTTTGTATTATGGATTATATATTTTAAGATTACTTTCTAAAACTCTTTTAGAAGTTTAAACTATATTCAAAATGGTTGACAAAGTTTAGAAATTGTTTTTACAAGGTTTAGAATAGAAATCATTTTAAAGAAAATTCTATTTTCAAAATTAACATAGGCATATCAACATCCCTCATCCCTCCATGTCGACATGGTAGCCGTAGAATTTAAAATTCAAATTTTCAAAAGAAGTGTCTATTCGTTATAACCTTTCACGAGTGAACATGACCGTTGTTCTCCTATAAATACCAGTTGTTTCAACGAATTTTAAGTTAGTTTTTCTTTATTTCTTCACCCCTTCTTCTCCACTCAAATATTCTCTTAAATTTCAAAAGCTATAACAAAATTCTACCGAAATTCTAAGTGAATCAAACTCGATCATCTCTACTTTGATTCTCTGCCACTCTCTCTTAAAGATCTCAGTGCTATTCAGAGTTATAGGATCATTTGTAATCAAAGATCGAAAGATCGAAGTGTATCAAGTCTCTCTCTATCAAAGTGTGATTGGAAACGGTGTGATTGTGACCCTTAAATCAATTGGGTGTGATTATAGCTCATAAATCAATTAGGTGACCTTGTAGCCTAGTTAAATGAATAAAGATTGCCCCGGACTCGAAGATAGAAGGGTGTATCTCATGGCCTTGAAATCGAGGTTGTAATATCGACATTATATTTGAAAAGAAATCTGCACAATAAATTGTGTGGGGCTAGATGTAGGGTAACTCTGAACCAGTAAAATTCTAGTGTGTTCTTTCATTTACTGCTTTTACTTACTATTTGCATCTGTGTCTGATTCTATGATTGTTTTCGTGTTTGTGAAATTGCATCTGTATGTGTTTAATTTGAAACGATTTCAAAAACTCTATAAAATCGATTATACACTATTCACCCCCCTCTAGTGTTAATCCAGCTTTAAGATCCGTAATCCATATTTCCTACATTTGGTATCAGAGCATTGGTTTTCAAAGTTTTCATAATCTGATTTTTGAAAATTTTTCAAATGGCCGCCAACACCAGTAATGTCAACACTATCACTAGTTCATTTGTAGAGGGTCGGTCTACTACCAGACCACCACTTTTTAATGGCAGTAACTATGCATATTGGACATGTAGGATGAAAACCTATTTACAATCAATAGGATTAGACACTTGGAATATCACACAAACTGAGTACATTGAACCTACAACTGATTTTGCACGGTGTACTGCTGAGCAAAAGACTGTTGCACAAAACAATCCCAAAGCCATGAATATTCTATTCCCTTGATAGGAATGAGTTTAGTACAGTGTCTATGTACATGTACAGTAGGTTTTAAGACATTGTGCACTCACAATTGCATTAGGAAAGAACTTTTCCGAAGAAGATCAAGTTAGAAAAATTCTGAATTCACTCACTACGGAATGGGATCAGAAGACTCTAGAAATAAAGAGGCTAATGATATTAGTACTCTGAAAATTGAAGAATTGATTGGGAATTTGATGCCGTTTGAAGTACAAATGCAAGGGAGAAGAGAAAGCAATGCCATAGAAAAGAAGTCAATAGCGTTCAATGCAATAACAAATGGTTCAGACTCAAACAGTGACGACGATAAAGAAATAGCCTTGATGACAAGGAATTTTAGAAAGTTTTTGAAATACAGAAAGATGAACAATTACAAGAGAAATGATCATAAGAATTCTGGAAGAAATAATGAAACTCAAAATAATGGCAGATGCTACAATTGTGATGAGCCAGGCCACTTAGAACGAGACTGTCCGCATCCGTATAAACAGAAATTTTCTCCAAGTAATGATTCGTCAAAGAAAAGAAAGAGAGCATATACTGCTGTACTGGATGATTCGGACTCATCCTCTAGTGATGAAGATCAAGAGACGGAAAATTCAAACATTTGCTTTACAACTATTCATGATTCTGATGATCTCGGAAATATGGATCTAAAAATAGGTACGCATTTAAATTATATTGATTAAAATTGATTGTTTGAATGTTTGATTATTTGCATGTTTTGAAATTACTTGTTGTTTGAATTTAAAATTTTTGATTTCAAAATAATATTATTTTAATAATATTTTAATATTAAAAATTTTAATATTAAAGTGTTATCATATTTAATATTATCTCAGATAAAATATAAATTAGATTATAGGATATATATATATATATATATAATAATAAAAATAAGTCGTATGATTTAAGGGAACCATGTCGACATGACCCTACCCCCATGTCAGCATCCCTCTAGAAATTTGAAATTCAAATTTGAATTCAAAACTTAGAATTTCCCTCCATCTTTTCACCAACTCCAAATCTCTGAAAGGTGTCTCTTGACTAGAGAATGTGGCTCTTACATAACTATTTATCTTCTGAACTTTATTCTATCTTTTCACTTTCGTTTCAAAATTCAAACTCTCTTTCAAACGCTCAAGCTCTCTACTTTATTCAAAAATGGCTTCCTTAAGTACTCCATCCATCATCAAATTATCCAAGGACACCAAAGATCTCCTCTATAATGATTCGGAAGCTATCAAGACTTAATAAGCTGTGTAAACTTTGGAAAGGTCCATACGGGAAAATTTGCTATCTTTAATGATTTTTCTTCTTATGAAATCAATGTTCTTTTTGAAGAGAATCAAATTCTTAGCTTAATTGATGATTCTCAAAATGATTTTGTTTATTGTCCGAATTTTGTCGAAATGTTTTATGCAAATTTGAATCATGGCTTTATGAAGGAAATGAAGGGGAATTATGGAGTAGCGTTAAAGGAATGCATATTGTTTTATATAGTGAGATTTTGGGTAAAATTCTTGGTTGTAAGTATACAGGAATGGATCTTTCAGATTTTCAAATTGATGAACATGATCATGAGACATTTCATCACATTTTTTAAGTAGATGATAACTTTGAGTTTATAAACTGAAATTTCCTTCCTAAAGCTAGAATTGTAAACCTTCTTTTGCAACATACTATAACTCCAAGATCGTAAAATTTCAATCACCCTACTTTAAAAGTTTGCAAGGCTCATTTTTCTATTTGTGGGCACTATGACATTTGGGACTAAGTGATTTTGGATGAACTTCATTCCATAAAATTTACTTTAGGTGAAAACATTTTATATCATGGGATTTACCTCACTCGGATTTTTAACCACTTTGGTGTTGATTATAAGCAGGAGGAGTTCGTTTCTAGAAAAGTGTTTAACCATGCTAACTCTCTCATGAAAATTCTATTTGTGTTTCAATCATATGAAACACTTGCTGAAAAGGATGAGAGATTGGCTCATGAAGAGATGGAAGAAGAAGAGGAGGAGGAAGAAGGGGAGGAGATGGAAATTGAAAAAGAAGGAGAGGAGGATGAAGAGACTTCATTGGAAAGCATCGAATACCCTATCACTCCTAACAATCCATCCAACAAAACGCTTCTCAAGAACCAAAAGATTATCGTGGAAAATCAACGGATTCTCAAAAGATCCGTTAGTATAAAGTTGGACAAGATTTCCACCAAAATGGACAAGTTCTTTGGGAAAGCGAGTCGCAAGCTTGGATTATCATCATCCTCGAACTAATACAAGTTTCATTTCATGTTGTATTAGTTTGTATCTCTCTTTAGTTAATGTTATGTATCGTTTATGTGATGTTAACTAAATTTATCAATGAAAATCTTTTATTTCTGCATATTAGCTCTAAAATATATATAGAATGGTTGTTATTATATTATATAAGTTTATATATATAGACTTGTATATAATATAAAGAAATAAAGCGAATTGCCAAAATTAACAGGGGCATGTCGACACCCCCAACCCCTATGTCGACATGTACCAGAAAATGGTTTTTGTTTTGAAATTGAAATTGACATAACTACCTTATGTCATTTCATTTTCAAACGACTTTCTAACTCTTTAAATACTTCTTTCTTCCAGTTTCAATTCTCTTTATTTTCTATGAATTTCTTCATATTTTATCAAAAAAATGGCCTCTCCTATTCATAATCTAAGTGAGAATCTTAAAGAAACTCTCAATTCCTTCAAGAACATACTTACTTTTATCCTTCGCAACCAACATCACTTAGAATTAAGCCAAATGCAGATGATAAAAGAACAAGAAAGGCATTTCGATGCTATTCGATGGATGATCTCTGCCCTCAACAAAGAAGAACTTGAAGCAAACCCAGAAGGAACTCTGAACAAAGATATGAAGGATGGGATGCTATAAAGGCAGATCCTATCTTCAGTGAAGAAGGATGGGTTCAAGTTCCAAGAAATGTTTGATTTGACATACGTGGTTTGATTTACTTTGATTTGTTTTGAATTGTTTGGTTTGATTTGGTTTGATTTTGTATGGTTTGGATTGATTTAAATATGGTGTGTAATATATGATTGAACATATTGTGTTTGATAAGAACATGATGTATATATTGATTGATTATATTTGAAATTTTCATATCTCTCACATTTACCTTAATATATTTTATTCATATTATTATCTGTCTCATTTATATTCTACTATACTGTATTATTATCCTACACGGTGCTATAGTATAAGATTTAAGGGGAGTTATGTAGTTTAGGATTAGTTTTTGTTGATGATAAAGGGGAAGAATTATAAAATAGGTTAGGTAGGCTTGGATTAAGGGGGATTTAGTAGATTAAGGGTGATTTGTTGGAATAAGAGGGAGTTAGAATAGAACCAGAGTTTGGTGGAGTAGAATTTATAAACAAAGGTTGTCATCATCAAAAAGGGGGAGATTGTTAGTTCCTGAGGTGATGCTTTTGATGACAACAACCTTAGGAAAAAATATAAATACCAATATTCTTGTCTAGATATATACTTTTGTGCAGGATATACATATGCAAGTGCTGAGAATGAAAACTATACAGTATAAAGATTCAAGACTGAGTATAGAGATTCAAGACTGTCGAATTCAAGAGTGTAGAAATCAAGACTGAAGACTCATGAGTATCAAGATTATCAAGAGTTCAAGAGTGCAAGATATCAAGATAATTAATAGAGTCTACATTTATGTTAAAATTCATAATAGCACCAAAATCTTTATTCATATTTTAATTGTGGAATGGAATCCACCTTCTCGCTTTAATAGTGAGATGGAACCCATGACCTCTTTAGTGGGATGGAACACACGACCTTCTCCAGTGGAATGGAATCCACGAAATTTTCAAAATGATTTATTTTATTCAAAACTATCTTTTTAAAGTCATCTCTATCAATTTAAATATTTTAGCCTTAATTCAAAAACTATTTTTAATCATATTAATTTCAAAATCATCTCTTGTTTTTAAACTCTCTATTGATTTTAATATTTTAGCTTTAATATATTTTACAGAAATCTATGCTTAGTTTTTAATATTACTTTTATATTATAGATTATATATTTTAAGATTACTTTCTAAAACTCTTTTATAAGTTTAAACTATATTCAAATGGTTTACAAAGTTTAGAAATTGTTTTGACAAGTTCTGGAACAAAAATTATTTTAAAGCAAAATTTATTTTTCAAAATTAACATAGGCATGTCGACATCCCTCATCCCCCTATTTCGACATGGTAGCCGTAGAATTTAAAATTCAAATTTTCAAAAGAAGTGTCTATTTGTTATAACCTTTCACGAATGGACATGACCTTTGTTCTCCAATAAATACCAGCTGTTTTCAACGAGTTTTAAGTTAGTTTTTCTTCATTTCTTCACTCCTTCTTCTCCACTCAAATATTCTCTTATATTTTAAATGCTTTAACAAAATTCTGCCAAAATTCTTAGTTGATCAAACTCAATCATCTCTAGTTTGATTCTCTGCCACTCTCTCTCAAAGATCTCAGTGCTATTTAGAGTTATAGGGTCATTTGTAATCAAAGATCGAAGTGCATCGAGTCTCTCTCTATCAAAGTGTGATTGGAAACAGTGTGATTATGGCCCGTAAATCAATTGGGTGTGATTGTAGCCCGTAAATCAATTAGGTGATCATATAGCCTGGTTAAATCAAGAGACTTATCCCTGGACTCGGAGATAGGAGGGTGTATCTCGTGGCCTTGAAATCAAGGTTGTAATATCGACATTATATTTGAAAAGAAATCTGCACAAGAAATTATGTGGAACTAGATGTAGGGTAACTCCGAACCAATATAAAATTCCGGTGTGTTCTTTCCTTTACTTCTTTTATTTACTATTTGCATTTATGTTTGATTCTGTGATTGTCTCTGTGTTTATGAAATTGCATCTGTATGTGTTTAATTTGAAAAGATCTCAAAAATTCCATAAAATCGACGAAACATCATTCACCTCCCCTCTAGTGTTAATCCAGCCTTAAGATTCATAATCTGCATTTCCTACAAGTATAACATTGATGAAGCAGTGGAAAGGAGAATCACTCAGGGATTTCTTAACCAGGTTCAATGTGGCTGTAGCTTCGGTGGATCAACTGGATTCGTCGATAGGTTTGATGGCAGTAGTGTCAAAGATTGCGGATAAATCGGATTTCAAGATATCGTTGGAACGGGGTCCACCAGTGGATCTCGAGGAATTTTACCATGAAGCAGAAATATTTTTGCAATAAGAAGATGCGAAAGCTAATAGAGAGGGAAGAGAGGAAGTGAAAATTTATGCGGTTAAAGGTGAAGGTCCTCCCTGTAACGACCCGTTAAAATTATGATGTTTAATAGAATAGATTTATATAAGTTCTTATTTGTTTAAGAATAAAATGCAGAGATTTGGTATAGTTGTAGTAATTGCAATTTAGTGTAACTACAATATTTTATAATAATAGAGGTGGACAATGTAAATTGTCACAACTTGATTTGAAGTAATTTTTAAGAAACAAATTTAAAGTTGAATCTATAAAAGTTAATATAAATATTTACTTTAATGGTATTCATTAATATAAAGATGTAATTAGTGTAGATAGTAATAATTTATGTCTGTAGTAAAGGGAAAAGAAAAATAATAGAAACATAAAATGTATTATTATGTAAACAAAAGCATAGTTTGAATAAATTTATGAAAATTGAATAGAAACAGTGTTTGTAATCAGTTGGGTTTTATAATTGAAAGATGAAGATCCGTAAATACGTTAATGAATTTAAAATGGGAAGGAAAGAATATATATAATAATAAGCAATTGATTCTATTAAGGGAATTCAATTATAATTAATGGTCATTTAATAAATTCAACGTTTTGTGAGAAATCATAATAGTGTGTACAATGTGTACAAACTTCGATTTGGGAATTTAATTGGATTTATAACGGTTTTGGTTTTTCGTGTGTGAGTTAAAAGTTATTCCATTTGTAAAGTAATAAAAGAATGCATGTAGATATAAACAGGGCTTAATAGAATTGATACTTAATAAATTTATGCAAAAGTGGGACTTAGTTATAAGCGTGAAATTTTGAGTATGACAACTATTAGTATAAAATACCTATATACTGGAAACACGTTTGTAAAGTATAATTAATTGAATTGGTGATTTGGGAATTTAATCCAAGGGTTACTCTAAAAATAAATACGGATAAAAAGAGGTTAAACTAAGGAGGGGCATTAATTGATTTTAAGGCTTATTTAATACGTTAATAGGCAAGACTCCGCATTCATACATTTATACAAAGCTAAATAGAAGCACAAGTGTGATATAATGTAAATAGATGGATATCAACCTTTATTTATATGTTAATGGGATTTAATTTCTATTGTATAAAAACCGCAATTTAATGAAGATTGAAATAGCTAATTCATACGTTAGTTGATTTAGCTGGAATATGAAGATATTTAATGGAATAGTGAAATCAAATGGGAATGGGTTTCCATTGTTCATTTGAATTCACATTCATCATAAAAACTTATTTGAAAACCAAAGGAATAATAAAGGAATCAAGACTTAATTAGTAATTTGGATTTAAGACATGGCAATTTGGATTTATTGCAACATTTAATACCATAGAATTTAGTAAAGCTTATTCAAATTTTAGTTGACCATTTGTGATATAACTTTTTGAAAACAAGACTTTATTTATGAATTGAGTATTTGATTCAACGAATGGTAATTACTTCATTTAAAAATGGAATTTAACGTAAATTAGTACGTTATTAAAGTTAAATGAAAGCTGTAAACATTTGACTTAGAGAACAATTGAGTGAAATCTTAACTAATGTAAACTTCATCATATTGACATCCATAACTGTGAATCATAGGAAGAAGGTAAATAAATGAACTTAACCAAACTATTTATGTTGAATATTGAAAATTTGAATAAATAAATAGTTAAGAAAATTAAGGGAATGGGAATAAAAATTTATTTATAATTTGGAATTTTAATTACGGTGAAAAGGGTTAACTGCAATTAAAAGTAAGTTGAGATGGAAATCAAGTTATTTATTTAATTTGGTTTAAGATGAGAGTGTATAAGTATAAGATTAGGTAATTTGTGAGAATAAATTTATAATTCCCAATTAATAAGAAAGTGCAGAAATTAAAATTGCAAATTTATATACCTATAAATTTTTTTATTCACATCCAAGCTTGTTAAATTTATTGGGATTAATTTGAACTATCTAAGTAATGAAATTTGGCCAATAATAGGAGTTGAAACATAAAAATTGATTTTTTATGATTTATTTAATTGATTTAATAATATTAAAAATAGCCATTTTTGTCACGGACTCGGATTTCGACGAAACCAGATTCATCGGATCCGTAACGGTGAATTATAATAATGTTTCAAGTTTCGTTGCGATCGGACTTGTCGTTTGATCGTACGGACTCGAAACGCCTTGAAATTTACGCATTTTGAAATCAATTTGAAATTTTGTTTTTTTAGCATAACTTCTTCATACGATCGAATTTGGTCACGAAACTTTTTCCATCGCGTTCAGAATATTTTAAAACACCTATTTGGATATATAGTTTTAACAAATTCGACTCCGGAGGCATAGCGGGCTTTTTGGACCATGGTTTGTCACGCACGTTCGCGTATCCAGTCTAGCTACCCTACCTCTAGCCTATCTATAAATATACATCTATAAACCCTAGCTCCTTTCTTTTTCATTTGCTGTAAGTTCATTTCTTCACTCTTTTCTCTTTCCCAAATGTATACATCTCAGATCCAATTCCAGATCCATCCACAGTTCAAAATCAAAAGTCAAAACTCAAAAATTTCAGAAAATTCCAGAAAAAATATATGTTGAAGTATTCGATACGCGTAATATACTGGTGAAATTCATTTTTCAATTGGAGCTGTCGTTTATCCAGAATAAATTCAAACAGCCCCAAAACCGTTCATCATCGCCGTAACAAAAGTTGTCGGATCGGAAAAACATTTCTGGGTTTTGGAGAGGGAACCGAGGGGATCGCATCTATGCTGTTTGTTTCGAGTTTCAACGGTTGGATTGGCGGGAATTTTCGACTAGGGTTTCGAATTTATGAGGCGGCTGGTGGTTTTTGGTGGCCATTTCGGCCTGAGGTAGGAGCGCCTCGGCTAGGGGGAGGCGTTGGAGGTAGCGCCATGGTCTAAGGCGGCCTCTGGTGGTGGTGATAGTTGGTCAAAGGCCGAGTCAAAGAGGGTATTGGTTCGTTGTGCTCACAGGTGAAGAACTGGAACGCGTCCTACTGTAGCCGCATGATTGATGTTGATGACGTGTGTAGTAGGAGGTGAATTTGTTTTTTTCTTTCTTTTATTTTAATTATGTTTTCATATCGTTTTATTCGCATAACTTTCACATACGATATCGGATTCACACGAAACTTTTTTTGTTAGGGTCGTAATTTAATTCCGGACTTGATGACGCTGGTTTGGACAAATTCTGAGACGGGCGAATTTTTGGGTTTAAATCGAATTTAAATTCGATTTAAATTCCAAAGGTGAGTGTTTTAACCCACTCACAATTACTAGAAGCTTTTATGTTTGTTAAATAAATTTTAGAAATGAATAGAAATTTATTTATGAGCTTTTGACATGTTATTTCATCCATATCTGTTGAATTGCATTTTATTGAATTTAACTGTTAATTTAATTGATTTGCTGCGTATTAATTTACAGTTAGAATTTAATTGTTGCCTATAAACTGCTAGTTAACAGTTATATAAATTATTACTGAATATAAACTGTTAGAGTAATAGTTGTTAAATTTAGTTTGAGTAAAATTGCCAGTTATTACCTGTTATATATTATCAAACATATATTGTTATTGATTGATATTGATGGATGTTTGTGATTGGATGATGGATGTTTGTGATTGGATTATGGATGTGGTGTTGAATGGGTGTTTATTTGGATATCATTAAACTGCAAGTTAGCATACATTTTACATTTCATTCGGGATTGTGGTTTGAAATGATAAAACCGCAAAGTTTTATTTTTAAATTGCGGATTGAAATGATAAATATCCGTATCACTTGACCATAGGATAGAAAATTATATACAGGCACCGCGGTCTATATATAACTATTTTAATGTGATTTCTATGGTTTGGATGGAATACGGTTTATAATAATCTTAAATTTTATACTGTATAAATATTTTTCTTCCGTATTTATGTACATGAAAAGTTGGAAATTTTGAAATAAAAAGGTGTATAAATTCCCTTAGTAAAATGGAAGAAAATTTAGAAAATGGAGTTGGATAAATTTATATCATATGTTTAAATGTTAAGTTTGGAAATTTAAGATATGATATTTATAATTGGATTTTTCCTAAGATAAATTGAAATGAATATTCTAATATGAATTTGAATTGGAAAATATTCTAATATAATTGGAATCGAAAAATACATATGTTTTATTACTAGAAATTGGAGTTGTTTAAGGATTTATGTGAATATTCAAACTAAATAATAAAACATTTAATTTGTTGAAAGAATATATTCCAATTTTAGTTTTTGAATATTAATACTCCAATGGATTTATATATATGGAAATTGAAATGGTTTTGGAACTTAAGAGTGATATCTAAATTATGGTTTTAACTTTAGATAAAGAAATATTTCCATAAAGCCATATAACTTATTTCTTTACAAAGTGACAGTAAAGTTAAGCCTTTGAAATTCATATACCGTTGAATATCCAAACCATTTGAGTTTTAAAAGTTATGGTTTGAAATTATGGATTTCCAAAAATATTATGCTTTGAAAATATTCGATTTTCAGATATTATGAAGTTAAAGCCTTTTTATTATTGGAAAGGAATTATATTTGGGATAAGTGGTAAAATATGGTTTTGGGTTTTGGAATGATATCGTAATATTATGGTTTTGAAATGGATTATATTCTGGTTTTAAAAGTATAAACTGTTTTAAATAACCGCGGTGTTATAATAACGATGGGTTGGCAAAGAGACCGGGATCGGATATGGACATACTCTCTGTCGATACCGAAAACCACTTTGACTAACCGTGTACGCGGTGGAGATTCCAGAATGAAGTAGGTGGTGGCGACGTTTCCTGTAAGGTAAATACGTGGACCCAACTCCCGTGAGTTGGCATAAGGTGGCTAAAACAGGAGCGATTCTCAGGCCAATGAGGTCATTCCTCTGATCGGACGCTCCTCTTCGATATTATACTTTGACTTGGATTGATTCAGTGGCCACTTCTATATTTTGATTTTTGGGGGAGTTAGTTCGAGGTGGGCGGCAGCTGCGCGCTGTGCGTTACCATCAGCCTGGATAGCAATTGGTATATCTACCCTGGCATTGCCTAGTTGTGCCGTGTCACCTACCCTATCGCGCCTTGTACGAGTTTGGTTTTCTCCCGTAGCCCGTGTGATATCCTCTAGTGGCTTCCCGATCAGGAGGGACTATGATATTGGATGGACTACTGGGACTATTACGTGTTAAGGGCTATATGGGTAACCCCTTAACGCTATTAAAAAGTAAGTTTATTTTATAAATAGACACTATTATAATAGCGCAATATACTACATAGTAAATAGTTTAACGGATCCTTAGGAGATGTAAATCCCGAACATCTCTTGAGTTACTGTACCCATATTTATTTCTGTTTATTTAACTCACATAAGATTTTCTAGTCTGACTCGAGTGTTTTTGTCTTTTCAAATTCGCTTGGGTCAGTCCGAGCGTTTCAGGATAGCAGATTTAGCTTGGAGGACGAAGACGAAGATTCAGCATTATTTATATATAGTATTGCACCACACACTCTTTATATTCCGCTGCATTGTTGTATTGGTATGTGTGACTCTGATGTTCATTGTATAAGTGAAATAACTATTTTGTAAACTGTTTTGAATTGTATATTTATTATTATATTTTATCCTTCCGCTGTGAGATTCTATTTTGTTTTATTTCTTCTCTGTTTTTCTTATTTACCCCATAACAATCCGCCCTTGCGTATGCTTTGAATCGGCATGTGTGTCGTTTTAAAGTGTGCGAAAAGGCGGGATGTTACATCTGGTATCAGAGCTTTGGTTTAGCGATAAACCTTGGCTTTGTGGGGTTTGACTCTTTGTTAATAGGGTAGTAATATCCTATGGGAGTCGCTGAGTGTATATATATGAGAGAGCGTATTTGTTAGTATTAATAAAAGATTTTGATATTGTGTCAATCTGTTCCGCTTTGTATTTATAAATTCTGGTTGATGCATGGGACGCTATGTCATCAATAGGGATTTCTAAACACTTAATAGGACAGACCGACATAATATCCGTTTTAATATAGGTAAATGAAATAATTTTGCCTATTATATTTTCTATATATAAAAATAGTTTTATAAAGATATATATATTTGGTTGCTATAGATTGGGTGTTAGAAAATAAAAATATCTATAATAACTGAAGCTAAGTTGAAATTATGATAAATCAAATTGGAGATTTTAGAACTTAAGTCCGGGATTTTTCCAAATCTGCTTTCAAAGAATTTGTGAAATTTATTGATTTGGTTTATAAGTATTTTCTTATATAAATATTTCGTATAAATTGGAAGAATTGTTTTAAAGAAGATTTTGGAAAAGAATTAAATTCTGTACTTTCCTCTCTGTCGCTGGAAAATAAATTCGGTGATGACGGCCGCATCATCGACTTTCATTTTCGAGTTTCGAAGGGGAAAGGCCACTGTAGTAAATTCTACTGCAGATTTATTTTGAAATTTTCTAAATTTTTTTTTTCTTTTATTGCTCTAACTATAATTAGAGATATTGAGTTGTAAGAATTTATTTATCTATTATTTTGAAATAAATTGAAATTTAACCCGGTATTTAATTCTAATTTTTTCCGTTAATTAATTGTTTAAAATTTGTTAGTGAAATATAAAGTAAGAAATAAAAGGATTGAAACCTCTAATTTAAGTAAGAAGTTAATGCTAGGTATAAGGGAAGTAAAAGTTTTTAACTGATAAATAATGGAAAGGATTTATTAAAGAATGAATGAATTAAAAGAATGGAGATTTAGCTTGTATAAGTTCAATTGCAATTTTCTTTAACATAAATAACTTACCCAAATATAAAAGTTGAAATGTTAAATAAGAAACTAGAATTGAATATTTTACAAGTAGTAATTTAGAAAAAGGAAGTATTCAATAAACTACTGTTGTAATAAGAATTTAATGGTATAAACTTAGGTTATAATTAAAATTCTATTCAAAATAAAGCTAAGAATTATTAATAGATGATATGAACCTGAGTATATAACATGAAATTCAAAATAAGAATTTATTATATGATTATTCACTTAAGTATGTTTAACCTCCCCTATTCCAATATAATGGAAAGTAGAAAAATTTTAAATGACTGCAATCTATGATTAATGGAAAAATAAAAACTTCCACTTATAAGAATGAATGCTAGCAGATTAAGAATTTAAGGGAAATCTTACAAGTGAAGATATTCAAAATATTTGTTGTTATTAATAAGAATTTATTTTATAAACTTAAGTAATAAAAAGGAAATACAAATATAATGAATTTCGGGATAATTGGAAAATAAAACTTGTAAGAAATAAAGAAATTCTTCCATAAATGAAGAAAATGAAAATCAAAACACTGAATTATGAAATAAATGTATAATAAGCTATTTTGGTGTTGATTTGAATTGTTTGGTGGATGTATGTTGTTGGGTAAGGAATTGTGGAGTTGTTGGATGAACAAATAATCTACCTTTGTTCCATCTAAGGCTGTTGAGCAACGGATGTACTTGATAGTTATTCTTCATTCGTACAACTTCAGAATTTGAACCCGAACAACTGATTGTTTGTTGAGTGAATGATTATTTGTTTAAGGTGTGTGCTGTTTGTTAAAAATGTATGGTTGTTGCATTTGTTTGGATATGAATGATTGAATCCACCTAAACATTCACTGTAAAATAAATATTTAACCTTTTAGATTTTATAAGTGAATACAGGTGATGGAAGCCACTGCTACTGCATTTGTTCCATAAAAATAATAAGCGTATTGCCCGACAAATAGGTACGTTTTCGGATTACGTTTAAAGCGCTATTTTATATATTTTCCCGTGTGGGATATTTTATTTTGGGATATATATGTAATGTATTTGTATATTTGGATATTATATTTTCTCTAAGAGTCCCTCCGTACAAAGGAGACTCTGCCAAAATTTTCCGTGAATTTTGGACTTAGAATTTTGCTAAACATATTTTCCCAACTTTAATAATACAAGTATTAAAGGATATGATTGATTATAAAACAAGTATATTTCATTAAAGGAAATTAATCCAGTAAAATATAAGTTAATATTTGAAGTAAAATGCACTGTTATTCTTCCTCCTCCCTTCTTTTCCTTTTCGGGGACGAAAAGTTTTGAGTGGGGGAGATTGTAACGACCCGTTAAAATTATGATGTTTAATAGAATAGATTTATATAAGTTCTTATTTGTTTAAGAATAAAATGCAGAGATTTGGTATAGTTGTAGTAATTGCAATTTAGTGTAACTACAATATTTTATAATAATAGAGGTGGACAATGTAAATTGTCACAACTTGATTTGAAGTAATTTTTAAGAAACAAATTTAAAGTTGAATCTATAAAAGTTAATATAAATATTTACTTTAATGGTATTCATTAATATAAAGATGTAATTAGTGTAGATAGTAATAATTTATGTCTGTAGTAAAGGGAAAAGAAAAATAATAGAAACATAAAATGTATTATTATGTAAACAAAAGCATAGTTTGAATAAATTTATGAAAATTGAATAGAAACAGTGTTTGTAATCAGTTGGGTTTTATAATTGAAAGATGAAGATCCGTAAATACGTTAATGAATTTAAAATGGGAAGGAAAGAATATATATAATAATAAGCAATTGATTCTATTAAGGGAATTCAATTATAATTAATGGTCATTTAATAAATTCAACGTTTTGTGAGAAATCATAATAGTGTGTACAATGTGTACAAACTTCGATTTGGGAATTTAATTGGATTTATAACGGTTTTGGTTTTTCGTGTGTGAGTTAAAAGTTATTCCATTTGTAAAGTAATAAAAGAATGCATGTAGATATAAACAGGGCTTAATAGAATTGATACTTAATAAATTTATGCAAAAGTGGGACTTAGTTATAAGCGTGAAATTTTGAGTATGACAACTATTAGTATAAAATACCTATATACTGGAAACACGTTTGTAAAGTATAATTAATTGAATTGGTGATTTGGGAATTTAATCCAAGGGTTACTCTAAAAATAAATACGGATAAAAAGAGGTTAAACTAAGGAGGGGCATTAATTGATTTTAAGGCTTATTTAATACGTTAATAGGCAAGACTCCGCATTCATACATTTATACAAAGCTAAATAGAAGCACAAGTGTGATATAATGTAAATAGATGGATATCAACCTTTATTTATATGTTAATGGGATTTAATTTCTATTGTATAAAAACCGCAATTTAATGAAGATTGAAATAGCTAATTCATACGTTAGTTGATTTAGCTGGAATATGAAGATATTTAATGGAATAGTGAAATCAAATGGGAATGGGTTTCCATTGTTCATTTGAATTCACATTCATCATAAAAACTTATTTGAAAACCAAAGGAATAATAAAGGAATCAAGACTTAATTAGTAATTTGGATTTAAGACATGGCAATTTGGATTTATTGCAACATTTAATACCATAGAATTTAGTAAAGCTTATTCAAATTTTAGTTGACCATTTGTGATATAACTTTTTGAAAACAAGACTTTATTTATGAATTGAGTATTTGATTCAACGAATGGTAATTACTTCATTTAAAAATGGAATTTAACGTAAATTAGTACGTTATTAAAGTTAAATGAAAGCTGTAAACATTTGACTTAGAGAACAATTGAGTGAAATCTTAACTAATGTAAACTTCATCATATTGACATCCATAACTGTGAATCATAGGAAGAAGGTAAATAAATGAACTTAACCAAACTATTTATGTTGAATATTGAAAATTTGAATAAATAAATAGTTAAGAAAATTAAGGGAATGGGAATAAAAATTTATTTATAATTTGGAATTTTAATTACGGTGAAAAGGGTTAACTGCAATTAAAAGTAAGTTGAGATGGAAATCAAGTTATTTATTTAATTTGGTTTAAGATGAGAGTGTATAAGTATAAGATTAGGTAATTTGTGAGAATAAATTTATAATTCCCAATTAATAAGAAAGTGCAGAAATTAAAATTGCAAATTTATATACCTATAAATTTTTTTATTCACATCCAAGCTTGTTAAATTTATTGGGATTAATTTGAACTATCTAAGTAATGAAATTTGGCCAATAATAGGAGTTGAAACATAAAAATTGATTTTTTATGATTTATTTAATTGATTTAATAATATTAAAAATAGCCATTTTTGTCACGGACTCGGATTTCGACGAAACCAGTTTCATCGGATCCGTAACGGTGAATTATAATAATGTTTCAAGTTTCGTTGCGATCGGACTTGTCGTTTGATCGTACGGACTCGAAACGCCTTGAAATTTACGCATTTTGAAATCAATTTGAAATTTTGTTTTTTTAGCATAACTTCTTCATACGATCGAATTTGGTCACGAAACTTTTTCCATCGCGTTCAGAATATTTTAAAACACCTATTTGGATATATAGTTTTAACAAATTCGACTCCGGAGGCATAGCGGGCTTTTTGGACCATGGTTTGTCACGCACGTTCGCGTATCCAGTCTAGCTACCCTACCTCTAGCCTATCTATAAATATACATCTATAAACCCTAGCTCCTTTCTTTTTCATTTGCTGTAAGTTCATTTCTTCACTCTTTTCTCTTTCCCAAATGTATACATCTCAGATCCAATTCCAGATCCATCCACAGTTCAAAATCAAAAGTCAAAACTCAAAAATTTCAGAAAATTCCAGAAAAAATATATGTTGAAGTATTCGATACGCGTAATATACTGGTGAAATTCATTTTTCAATTGGAGCTGTCGTTTATCCAGAATAAATTCAAACAGCCCCAAAACCGTTCATCATCGCCGTAACAAAAGTTGTCGGATCGGAAAAACATTTCTGGGTTTCGGAGAGGGAACCGAGGGGATCGCATCTATGCTGTTTGTTTCGAGTTTCAACGGTTGGATTGGCGGGAATTTTCGACTAGGGTTTCGAATTTATGAGGCGGCTGGTGGTTTTTGGTGGCCATTTCGGCCTGAGGTAGGAGCGCCTCGGCTAGGGGGAGGCGTTGGAGGTAGCGCCATGGTCTAAGGCGGCCTCTGGTGGTGGTGATAGTTGGTCAAAGGCCGAGTCAAAGAGGGTATTGGTTCGTTGTGCTCACAGGTGAAGAACTGGAACGCGTCCTACTGTAGCCGCATGATTGATGTTGATGACGTGTGTAGTAGGAGGTGAATTTGTTTTTTTCTTTCTTTTATTTTAATTATGTTTTCATATCGTTTTATTCGCATAACTTTCACATACGATATCGGATTCACACGAAACTTTTTTTGTTAGGGTCGTAATTTAATTCCGGACTTGATGACGCTGGTTTGGACAAATTCTGAGACGGGCGAATTTTTGGGTTTAAATCGAATTTAAATTCGATTTAAATTCCAAAGGTGAGTGTTTTAACCCACTCACAATTACTAGAAGCTTTTATGTTTGTTAAATAAATTTTAGAAATGAATAGAAATTTATTTATGAGCTTTTGACATGTTATTTCATCCATATCTGTTGAATTGCATTTTATTGAATTTAACTGTTAATTTAATTGATTTGCTGCGTATTAATTTACAGTTAGAATTTAATTGTTGCCTATAAACTGCTAGTTAACAGTTATATAAATTATTACTGAATATAAACTGTTAGAGTAATAGTTGTTAAATTTAGTTTGAGTAAAATTGCCAGTTATTACCTGTTATATATTATCAAACATATATTGTTATTGATTGATATTGATGGATGTTTGTGATTGGATGATGGATGTTTGTGATTGGATTATGGATGTGGTGTTGAATGGGTGTTTATTTGGATATCATTAAACTGCAAGTTAGCATACATTTTACATTTCATTCGGGATTGTGGTTTGAAATGATAAAACCGCAAAGTTTTATTTTTAAATTGCGGATTGAAATGATAAATATCCGTATCACTTGACCATAGGATAGAAAATTATATACAGGCACCGCGGTCTATATATAACTATTTTAATGTGATTTCTATGGTTTGGATGGAATACGGTTTATAATAATCTTAAATTTTATACTGTATAAATATTTTTCTTCCGTATTTATGTACATGAAAAGTTGGAAATTTTGAAATAAAAAGGTGTATAAATTCCCTTAGTAAAATGGAAGAAAATTTAGAAAATGGAGTTGGATAAATTTATATCATATGTTTAAATGTTAAGTTTGGAAATTTAAGATATGATATTTATAATTGGATTTTTCCCAAGATAAATTGAAATGAATATTCTAATATGAATTTGAATTGGAAAATATTCTAATATAATTGGAATCGAAAAATACATATGTTTTATTACTAGAAATTGGAGTTGTTTAAGGATTTATGTGAATATTCAAACTAAATAATAAAACATTTAATTTGTTGAAAGAATATATTCCAATTTTAGTTTTTGAATATTAATACTCCAATGGATTTATATATATGGAAATTGAAATGGTTTTGGAACTTAAGAGTGATATCTAAATTATGGTTTTAACTTTAGATAAAGAAATATTTCCATAAAGCCATATAACTTATTTCTTTACAAAGTGACAGTAAAGTTAAGCCTTTGAAATTCATATACCGTTGAATATCCAAACCATTTGAGTTTTAAAAGTTATGGTTTGAAATTATGGATTTCCAAAAATATTATGCTTTGAAAATATTCGATTTTCAGATATTATGAAGTTAAAGCCTTTTTATTATTGGAAAGGAATTATATTTGGGATAAGTGGTAAAATATGGTTTTGGGTTTTGGAATGATATCGTAATATTATGGTTTTGAAATGGATTATATTCTGGTTTTAAAAGTATAAACTGTTTTAAATAACCGCGGTGTTATAATAACGATGGGTTGGCAAAGAGACCGGGATCGGATATGGACATACTCTCTGTCGATACCGAAAACCACTTTGACTAACCGTGTACGCGGTGGAGATTCCAGAATGAAGTAGGTGGTGGCGACGTTTCCTGTAAGGTAAATACGTGGACCCAACTCCCGTGAGTTGGCATAAGGTGGCTAAAACAGGAGCGATTCTCAGGCCAATGAGGTCATTCCTCTGATCGGACGCTCCTCTTCGATATTATACTTTGACTTGGATTGATTCAGTGGCCACTTCTATATTTTGATTTTTGGGGGAGTTAGTTCGAGGTGGGCGGCAGCTGCGCGCTGTGCGTTACCATCAGCCTGGATAGCAATTGGTATATCTACCCTGGCATTGCCTAGTTGTGCCGTGTCACCTACCCTATCGCGCCTTGTACGAGTTTGGTTTTCTCCCGTAGCCCGTGTGATATCCTCTAGTGGCTTCCCGATCAGGAGGGACTATGATATTGGATGGACTACTGGGACTATTACGTGTTAAGGGCTATATGGGTAACCCCTTAACGCTATTAAAAAGTAAGTTTATTTTATAAATAGACACTATTATAATAGCGCAATATACTACATAGTAAATAGTTTAACGGATCCTTAGGAGATGTAAATCCCGAACATCTCTTGAGTTACTGTACCCATATTTATTTCTGTTTATTTAACTCACATAAGATTTTCTAGTCTGACTCGAGTGTTTTTGTCTTTTCAAATTCGCTTGGGTCAGTCCGAGCGTTTCAGGATAGCAGATTTAGCTTGGAGGACGAAGACGAAGATTCAGCATTATTTATATATAGTATTGCACCACACACTCTTTATATTCCGCTGCATTGTTGTATTGGTATGTGTGACTCTGATGTTCATTGTATAAGTGAAATAACTATTTTGTAAACTGTTTTGAATTGTATATTTATTATTATATTTTATCCTTCCGCTGTGAGATTCTATTTTGTTTTATTTCTTCTCTGTTTTTCTTATTTACCCCATAACAATCCGCCCTTGCGTATGCTTTGAATCGGCATGTGTGTCGTTTTAAAGTGTGCGAAAAGGCGGGATGTTACACTCCCGGGGAAGGTTCAAACAAGGATATAGGAAAACATAAAGAAGAGGATGACTCTGATGGATCGAAGTGACCACGAAGGGAACTGAGATTCACTTCTTAGATGGAATTGACTAAGATATTAGAATGGATATATCTAAATACTAGGGGGAAGATCCCTTATCGAAGGCCAATGAGGAGAGAGCCTACAAACAATGAAAAGAAATCTGAAAAATAATGTCTGTTCCATGAGCTGAATGGACATATCACAAACAACTGCAAGCACTTAAACGATGAGATTGAGGAACATGTCTGGAATGACATGCTGTTACAATACGTAAGAACTTGGGCAGTGGTAGTAGAACAGGAGCAACCACTATCCGCAGCGAACGGGAACCGCCTTGGATCGAGTCTTCAACTTGTCACAATTGATCGGAATGTCAAAGAATAAGTAATAAACTCCATAATAAAACGGCTAAGTCACTTACACATGTACGGGATCGAGAATGGTCCCCAGGCATGCTCTAAGATGACGATGAACTATCATACCCGGCGATGCATGCATTATAGTGTTTAGTCTTTGTTTCTCTTTGAGTATTTATACTTAATTCTATTGGTTGAATATTTTGATTATAAAACTCACTCAAACATGAAATCCGACATTAATAATTTTGAGTCCTATCCGGACAATCACATTTTGCGTCAGACGTAATTTGCAGCCTCACCGATAAATCTAACTTCTATTAGATACTCCTCTTCAAGGTGGTCTATCCTTGGCTTAGTTCTCCCAGGGTCAACTGATCCTAATGGTTTTGCAGCCTCACCAATAACCCATCTCTCCTCTGTAGATTCTTTTCTGTGTGTAACATAATTTTAGTCTTACCTGTGACAAAGCCCCGCACACTAGAATTTTGGACTTATATTAACTAGGGGATACTAGCTAAAGTATAAGGCGTAACCCTATACCACTTCCATCAAGTACTCTAATATCTGAGTCATTTTACTTAGGGTCATTACCCCTAAAATTTCCTTGAAAACATTTTCTCTCAATTTGATTTAAACCTTCAAATCATACTTTAAATAAGGAAATTATACTTTATGCTTGACTCAAAGTACCTTGCCACGTTATATATACTTTACACAAAACTTTATTGATGAAAACATTTAAAACTTTAAAAGTACCGCTTTCGAAACCATTGAAAGTACCCCTTTCGAAACCAAGTAACTAATTTGCTTTATATACCTTTGGCCGAAAAGCCAAAACATGCCTTTCGAAATCATTCTTAACAAACCTTTCGAAAACATTGGAAGACCTTTCTTTCAAAAGCTTTAAAACCTTAGACATCTTCTTATCAAAACACTATAAACATTACTTTTAGAAAACACTGAAACCTTCAATTAAAAACCTTTCAAAACCATTAGAAACTATTCCTTTCAAAACCTTTTGGGTTTAACATTCAATAGAATAAAAGGGTCATAAAACAACTAAGTCGAAAGCACTCTTCCAAAAGCTATTGCCTATGTAAAGAAGCGATGGTGTCCAAACTAACCCTTCGAAAGCATTAGAGAAGTAGCTAAGTTTTAAAAACAAAGTAACCCTTGCAAAACCATTTTCTTCGAAAGGTGGAAAGCGGCAACAAGGGGTTTCGACCCCTTCAAAAGCATTTACTTAAAACAAAAAGGCATAACCTCTTTCGAAACCATTCCTTTAGAACAATTCAATTCAGTTGAAAGCTAACCAAGTCGAAAGCATTCCTTTCGAAAGCAAAGCAGGCGCATTTTCATTTAAAAACAAAGCAAGGCTTCGACCCCTTCGGAACCCTTTATTTCAACCCAGTACCTTTCGCCTATGTCCATTTCACTACGTAACAAGTTTTTGATACCCTGTGCTTTGGTTTCGATAGAGATGGAGGCAGAAGTAAGGTGTCGAAGGCTAGGTGTCGAAAGTGGCGAAACATGTAAAAAGCATGTGTAAACTGAATTTTAACTTTTCAAAGCAATTCTTTTCAACTAACCTGCCTTGTTTGTCAAAACATGATTGGTTGTTGATTTCTTTTCTAAAAGTATCGCTGAAATTTCTAAAATAAACAAATTAAATTATTTACAAAATGCACCTTCTTCTTTTATAAATATAATATAAAACATTTAAGTCCCATGCCTTAAATAATTTTTATATACTTATTAAAACACTTAGGAAAAATATATAAAAATTCCTATAAATCGTTTTTAATATGTTTTCTAACATATATTAATTTCTGACCCAAAACATACATATATTAGTTGTGATTAATTTTAACCCAAATAATCATTTTCTTCGCTAGAAAATTAATATTAAATCCACATTAATTCAAAAAATTATGAAAATTGAAACCTATCTCTAAAATATCATTTCTAACCTTATTCTAAAATCGCAAGGCATTTGGATGCCATTTAATAGAGTTTTTACATTAAAACATATCATTAAATTTATATGAATTTGCGTAAATCATCAACAAGCATACATATCCAATTTAACAATAAAAACATGGCAAAACCTTGCAAAATAGCTTGGATTTAATCTAAAACTGAAAACAATCAAAAACATGAGATGTAGCCATTATTCACCTTAGCTTTGTGATTAAGGAGTTAAGATTTGAGAATGGTTTTGAATTGATTAAGCTTCCTTCCTTTGATTGCTTTATATTCTTCTTGTTCTTCCTTAATGGTGACTGGCCTCTTATGTTTAATTTTTTTGCAAATGAACGTGTAGAATGAATGGCCTAAGGGTTTAGGGTACAAGAATATATTTATTCCTGTTTTACCCCTCATCTGTTTGCCTTACCTATTTTATATTAGTTTTTCTTTAGTTCATTTATTATAGGCACAGCTACCCCTTATTTACACAAATGTAAATCCTTTAACCATTTCATTATTTCATTTAGTTTAACTAATTAAAAGTCCTAAATAATGTTAATCAAAATTAAGGTCGTTACGCACCACTTAGGAATTTCACTAGCAATTATCCTCACTTCACCCAGAGTAAGTGGTTTATAATTGCATGAACACTCGAACATAACTTTAACCAACTTTATAGCAAACACTTTGAATTCTAACTTCAATGTGTTCTTAACAACACATATAAGTCACCCTTGAATACATCCTTCGTATAATATCCTATGATGATTTGTGAACTGAATGTGCAGAGATATAGGAAGCAAATAGTAGTTTTAATTACTTTTGATTTCTAGAGAGTAAAGAGAGATTAAGATTTAGAGAGCAAGACTATCAAAATCAATGAATGGATTCGACCAATATTTATAGCAGTGAAAAGTTATGTTGAAGGAATCGTATCCTTTAGTCAATAGATATAACTTTGTAGAAATAGAAGTCCATTCAAAATATAACCGTTTATACCATCTTAAAGATTATATTATCTAAAAAATTAAAATAGGGTCAGAAGTCTGAATATTGGGGGTTAGACATCTGAACATAAATCAAAGAAGAATATGTTCATTTTTAGTCTAGTTCAGACGTCTGAGTTTAGATTTAGACGTTCGGTTTTGGTTATATAAAAAGTGTGAAGATTAGATTCAGATGTTTGATGCCCTCATCAGATGTCTAGTCAAACCAATTAGATGTCTGAATGGCTTCAGAAATAAAATTTCAATTAGTTCAGACGTTTGGAAAAATAGCTCATATGTTTGAATCTTTACAAGGTCTCATTCCGGATAGGCTAATTTTATATATTTAGACGTATGAAAAATTAGCTCAGTCATTTGACTCTGAAAATATATAACTATATTTAGACCTATTCAGATGTTTGAGAAAATGGCTTAAACGTCTGACATCTGTCAATTTTCGAAAGTAACTTTTGAGTTTAAAAAATATGTTTTGATTGTTTATAAAATATTTTAAAGTGTGTGTAAATCATCAAAGGATATTGTATAATATTTTCTAGACTTGCTAAGATGACAAATCTTAATAGTTGATCTACAATGTTTTAACTACTTGAAATTTTGAGATATTGTAATTCGACATTTAAAAATATTTTGTAAGTAATTTGAAATTTGATTATGATTTTCATAATATAATTTGAGATTTTTTTTGAAAAAGAAAGAAATTGTGTTTCCTCGAATATTAACAAAATAAATTAAGAAGACAACTAATTTCTTTGCTTGATAAATAAATGATAATGATCACTTCTTAGAAATTATGAAAAGAGTTTGCATAATAAAACAAGAAAGCATTACTAACCTTGCCTAATAAAACAATATGGCATAATGAATAGCCTAATAAAATATTAATATAAAACAAAATAATATAATGATCTTCGTAATAAAATAATAGCATAAAATAGAATAGTATAATTACTTTCATAATAAAACAATAGTATTAAAAAAAAATAGCGTAATGACTTGCCAAATAAAACAAAATAGTATAATTACTTGCCTAAAACAAAATAGTATCATTACTTGTCTAATAAAACAAAATAATATAATTACTTATATTATTTGTCTAATATAATAAAATAGTATGATTATGACATGCTTATATATAAACCCCTTGCCCTATTCTCTCATTTCATTTAGTCACGCATTTCCTTCATCTTCTTCCTTATCTCCATTGAAACACTCCACCTTGAGATCAAGCGAAAGCGTCATTCAGTGAATAAACTCCTCCCACCTTTACTGTTTGTTTCCTTCGATTAAAATACTTTTTTCTTTTCTTGCATAAATTAAAGTATAAAATCTTCTAGATAATTAAAATTAAAGCATAAACCATTGAATTGTGTAGAAATGAAGGGAAGTGTGTCCCCTCTTGTTTTGCTCTACTATTAATTATTTAGTTATATTATTTTTGCAAGAATAGGCCCTACCATCGTCATATTCTATTGTTTTATTTTTGGAAAGGTAGGCTCTGTCGCCACCACATTCTGTTATTTATTTTTGCAATGGTAAGCTCTGCTACCACCGTAGTCTGTAATTTTATTTTTGCGTGGGTAGGCTCTACGACTACCGCATCCTATTATTTACTTTTACAAAGGAAGGCTTTGCCATCACCACATTCAATAATTTATTTTTGCAGATGTAGGCTCTGCCACCACCGCATATTTAAATTTGTTATGAAATGCTAATTATTTGCATATATTATTATGAATAATTGATCAAGTATGATTTGAACAAAGTAAGAATATTATGATTTAAATTTGTAAACCTTAATGACATTGGATACCCGATAGTTGAGTGGGAATTACTATCATATATAAAAAGGTGAAATTATATATAATGCGGTAAACAACTTAGTGACATCAGGTTAAGACAGTTAGGTAGGATTACCGTTAGATTGGAATTTGAATACATTAAACCCCTTAGCGATATTGAGTTAATGACAGTTAGGTGGGATTACTGTCATATATACACTTATGAAACATGTTAAATATTATAAATTAATCAATGATTGATATGCTAGATAAAGCTAGAAAGTATCCTAGCTTGATTGACTTGGGGTAGCACCCTCAATTTGGCATCCATGCCCTAGTGTCATTAGTCCGATGACCTGTTGTACATGCATTGAGTGTTGTGGCTACATGAATTAAATGAGATGATGGATAAAGGAGTGCTTTCATGTAGGCTAGAGTAGACCAAAGAGGGTCATGTATAGTATTGTATATTGTGTAGGCGCACCCATAATGTTGATTCATAGGTGATATTCATTATCACTGGGTATTGATTCCGTTTCTTGTATATTGAGTCATTGGTGGTACTAGTTATCACTAGTCGTCGATGTGGTATCTATAACTTGTGATTAGGGAGAATCACAAATGAGTAGATTTACGATTATGGTCAGATCAAATAAAAACAGAACATTTGTAACATGATTTATATATGATACTTACACAGGGGGTTAGGTAATTGACATATTAATACGATGATTCTGTTCTATTCTCGTTTATTGGTTGATATTTGAACATACACATAGCTAGTTTCTAGCCTGACTTAATTTTTTATTTGTTTTGACAACCATGGGTAAGACTGAGGTTGTATTTCAGGATGTACTTTCACGATATTGTCTATATCTTATGCGTTTTGGAGAGGAATTCATATGGTATAGATATAGTATTTCATTTATCATATTTTGGCATACTAGCTGTAAAAGATGAGGTGATCTTTGACCTGGTCATTTGAGACTTCAGGATAGTACTCTTGTATTTATGAAGGATGGTGACCGTGTGCATAGTTATGTATGTATCTTTTTAATAGTGTTTGTAACTAGATGTTGGCATCAGTTGTATATTAGGATGTGATATGTGTGTGTGTGTATCTATGTGTGTGTGTGACTTTTTGATTACACAAATGTTATTATTAATGTTTTATTTTACATAATCCTATCTCTATATTATTTACCCTGGGAAATTCATATATATTGCTTTATGTCGAGACTAGATACATGCTTTGTAGAGATTCAGGTATATGATATCATGTATTCGTGTTGACACAAGGGAGTATATATGAGAGATCGTTCCTATCATGTCCTTTACTTCGTGCTTTCGGATGGTAACCTCCCTTTGATAGCATAAGTATTGGGCCAGAGCATTATAAATGTCTTAATTACAACAACAAGTCGTCTTTTGCTTTGAAATATCCTATAAAGAATATAAATGCATAATATCCATAGAAATATATGGTTATGTCATTAAAACTCAAAAAGGCAAGACTAAACATTCTCTCCCTTTTTAATCATGACAATTACACACACACAATGTAACAACCCATATATTTTATGATTATATATTTAAATGTTTTATTTAAATATAACATCGTTAGTTGAATTTGAAGTCCGAAATGTGACTTTTTGTAAATAGTCGAATTCAGACTTGAGACCACTTCCATTGAGTTTAAAACGACGTTTACAACTTGTTTAAGTATAAACATCGATATGTTTAGAGTTGATTAGGATTTTGGTATTTTTATTTGGGCTTTGGGTTTGGTTCAAGCCCACCAACCTAACAAGATAACCCAAACTCCTCTACCAAATACCCTAACTCCACTCCTCTTCATTCATTCCTTTCATAATTTCCTAACACTCTCAAGCAAAAGGAAAAAGGGGGAAAAGAAAGGAAATTAAAATTTATAAGCCCTAGCTTCTCTTATGAAATTCAAATTCAAGTTCCAAAATCAAGGATAGGCTTAGGTAAGCATGCTCTTCATCTTCTTCATCTCAATTCCTCTTCAATTCTTGATTTTTTCTATAACCTAGCTTAGGAAAAACTTTGCGTTTGATTGTAGATTGAAGGTTCTTGAAGTGAAGTTGAAGAGAGATTGATCTTGCTTTGTTTTAGAGTTTCTCATTCCTTATTTTTGAATTTAAAGGTGAGTTCTCGAACTCACATCTATGTCTATAGCTTTCATTTGTTGTTAGGTATGAATTCCTAACATCTATTTCATGTTCAATTGCTTTTGAATTAAATTGGTTTGGTGAATTTTCCAATTTTGGTATTTTAAAGTCAAAATCTATGAAAATCCTACTATGGATGTTTGGACATGTTTTTTGGAGTGTATTGAAGAGCCTATGGGGTTGGGTTATCGCTTGGCATAAATCCCTAGCCACCATCGTTCATTCGATCGCTTTCGAGTTGATTTGGCCATCAATGGCCTAAGCAAATTTTGCCGTGAGCTTCAGCTCAGACATCTGGGAAAGCACTTAGACGTCTGATGCAAAGGAATTAAAATTGCAGACCTACTGCTCAGACGTCTAAGGATATTCCTAAACATTTGAGCGATCCGGAAGAAAATTTCCAAACCTTCAGCTCAGACGTCTGGCGCTGTTAAATTCAGCCAATTTGCCTATTTTTATATGGGTTTCTGTTTTATTGATTTTTTTGGATCCGGTTAGTTGTCATTTATTATCGACTTTGATGACTTCTATTCTGGACTTTTGAGTATATCCATTTGATGGATTCCATATCGATTTTCATAGTTTTAATTCACGTCGTCGAATGTGAACTTTTGGTGATATTTGTTTTTACAATCGTTTCTATGATTTGTCACTTTCAAATACAACGGTTTCTATACTAGTAGTAAATACTCAAACTCTTTCACAAAAATGATTTCAACGTTGCTTTTAATACAAAACTCGTTTTTAAAACCGTTTTCCAATCTATTAGCATATACAAACCTTTACCTTATTCTTATGAGAAATCCAATTAAATGGCTTAGCAAAACAAGTGGTATGATATGCTTACATTTACTTTGTTGGTTAATTCTCAGACTTGTTCGATTGAAATCTTGTGACAATTTCCGAGTGAAAATCTACAATTTGTTCGTAAATATTTAAGTTAAGCCAGTGGTTACAGGACATGAAGCTAAACTGATTTATTTACTAGCTTGGTGTAATTTACACTTATTGATCAATGATGATCATTTTGTGATTTAGAATTGCAATGTGCAGTGTCTCTTAGTCCACGTGGAAGACTGTACCCCGTCCTGTGGAGCTTCGGCTCAATTTTGTGGGGTAGCGACCCATGGTCTTTTTACCGTTCGTGGAGCAATCGGCTCAATAAATCTGTGCATGGGGTGTATCTTTTTAGGTGCATCGATGTTCGGCTCATTCGTCCTCAAGGAGGGACAATACCGTGTATTTTATGGTTAGCGACCCCTGGGATGTTGAATATGCAAGTATATGATTTTTGTCTGATGCTAATAAACATATATATATATATATATATTCATCTAAATGTATTTGTTGATGTATTATTTTTATTTTCATAGAATTAAATAAATATTTGCTGAATAAAATAAATAGCACAGAATTTGAATTCAGGCAGATATTTTATTCATATAAATATTTATTACAATTTTGAATAGTACAAATTTGTGCTCTCACTATATATATATAAATTTCAATTACAATACATTTCAATTCATACATTTGTCCTCAGTACATATCGCTCATTCACTCGTATTTATATTCGACTCTATTCCAGCTTGAATTCAGCATCTGAGTTATCTGCAAAATACACACTGACGCAGTAAAATTGAAAAGAAAATATTTTGCAGCGTAAAATAAAACGTAATTTTGAAAATATCATTTGCCTCGGTTATTTGGGTTGTTCGTCATCATCTATTTTTGAATTCATCATACACGAACATTTGTGACATGCACAGTGTATCACCGTACATGCCATAAGGCCATGCACACCGATATACACTTGATAAAGTTATAGGGATAGGTGAGTACAAGGTCAAACCCAAATCAAAAGCCGGATTCAACTCAAGTGCAATAAAAATAAAGTCACGATATCAGAACAAGATCAAACCCAAGCTACAAGCTGGATTCAACTCATGTGCACTACAAAACATCACAAAACTGTCGAGCACAAGAATTCAAATACAACCAAGACAAAATGAAGACAAATTCCAAAATTTTAACTCAGTGGAAGAAAAATTACATGTATACATTTGCAATAGACATGTACATTGGAATCCGACTCTAGGAAAGGTACAATGAGGTAAGGAGATCAAGTGAAGCAAAAGTCCGGTGAACCATGAAGAACACAAGACTAGCAACAAAATGCTCCAAGTCAGACTCAAGTACAATATGTACAAAGTCCATGCAACAGTAGTGAACATGCATATAATCAAGTTCAATATCACTGCAACCCAAATCATTGAAGATTTAGACATGAACCATAAATCAATATCAAACCAAACTGCACCATAGCTCAATGCAATCAATGTCACAAGTGAAACAAAATGAACACAATATTATATACACACATGTACTTGAGGCAACAAGAACATATGACAGTGACCAATGCAATCAATTGAGACTACAAACCAGATTCAGACTCAAGTACAATGCAACAGTACCAAAGTGAAGCCACAAATGGAACCTGACTCAAAGCTACGCAATATGTAACTAGAACAAGTTCTATAACCAGGTGAACCAGACCAACAAAGGTGATATACATACATAAGGATACAAATGCATATATGTACAGCATGGCACAAAGCCACAGACCAAACTAATGTACACATGAATGCACGTGACTTAAGATTTTCAAAGTTCAGTGAAACCAGATGCAACAACAACCCAATGATCAAACAAAATGAAACCAGACTCCATAAGACATATACAGGTGCATTGAATCACACAACTGCTTGAATGAGCAACTGCATAAGACCGAACCAGAGTCCATCATAAAACAGCGAACGAGATAAATCAAGCAACTACTAGTAACAGAGTCAAGTATCAGTTTTTGAACAAAGACAACTGCAATTCAATATCACAAAATTAAAGAAGTCGATGCCAACAGAGAAAAGAACAGCAGTTCGAATCGAAATAATGTCGCAAGGGATTTCAAAACAAGTCAAAGCCGAAGTCAAAAAATGAACCGAATCGAACAGTTCAAAGTCAGCGACGTGGTAGCTAAGGAGTCGAACAAAGCAAATCAAAACCGGGTTAATCAAGTAAACAAAATATACGAATTGAAACAAGTCAGAAATCATCACTAGCATCCATATGAAAACCAATAACCGAGATAAATTAATTGACGAATTCAAATGATTATATACGAACGAATTTATAGGACATCGAATCCTATATAAACTGTAAACATAATCGGCATAAGGGGCATTTGATTTCAAGTAACAAAGAATAATCATTCAAATCAAATCACGATCGACTTCAAGAATATTAACATAAATCAAAAGGCATAAATCACATACCAATTTATAGTTGAACTTGATCAAATCGATGGAGCCGTGTTCGAATTGAAGAAGCAGTCGATTGCCGAAGCAAGTCAGAGAAATATCAATTGTAATCGACCAAAAATCAGTCGTCCTTTTCGATTTTACAAAGCCCTAATTTTATCAGAGAGGAACGAATGAGTATCAAAAGAAAGTAGCTATAATCGCAAAGGCATCGGGCCAAAGAAATATACAGAGGAAATAAAAGAAAGGGAAACAAACTATTTTCTTAAGCCTGAAATTTTTTAGGCTGGCTTCTTTCAATTTCCATTTGGGCTTCGTATTTAATTTTTATATTTTTCTTTTAAACTCTTGTAATTTCTAGTCGTGTGACTAGGGGACGAACTACGGTGGTGTAGTTCGAGAATTCGCAACTCGGTGGCTGAGTTGTAGCAGCGTTTTGAGCGTAGAGTTAGGTTAGTCGATAGCGGATGTTGTGAGTTTACGTGTGTAAGCGTCTGACTACTTAATTTCTAGTAGAAACCTTGGAGGCAGCACGTAGGCAGGGTTTTGCCGAAGCTGGGTAAATCTGTGTGTTCTATTTCTGTATTTATTATTCGGCTATTATCTGTGCTGCTATTATTCTGTGATCTATGTTGAAATTATTTTATATAAACTTCCGTATTAAATTTTATAATTGATAATATCACCCTATTCACCCCCTAGGCTGAAATCGATCCTACAAGCGGTATCAGAGCTAGGAACAAAAGCCATTTTTGTTAAAATTTGATTTTTCAAATTTTTCTTTACTAATTTGAATTTTTAAAATGGCTTCTTTTAATAATGCTTTTGCTGACGGCCAGTTCAATATTATTCCTCATGTTTTTCATGGAATAGATTTTTTGAATTGGAAATTAAAAATGGAATTTTATTTAAAATCTGTTAGTATTAAATGTTGGGATATTATTGAAAATGGGTGTGATATAACAAAAGAGAAAATCACTTCAATTAACACTCTTACTATGCATATACTATATTTTCATATTAATCAAGATAATTTTAACTTTATCTCTCATTGTGAAAATGCACAGGAAATCTGGAATACTTTTGATGCAATATATGGTGCAAAAGTCAACAGCAATGAGGAATCCTCCACAATCGACTCAATTAAAGAAATTTTCTTAACAGCATTGGTAAAAGGCGGTTGTGATGAGAATGATGATGATGGAGCGGCTGAACTGGCACTATAATAAAGAAATTCAAAAGGTGGAATCACAAATACAGAAATCCAGCTCTAAATCAGCAATTGAAAAGCAGAATAATCTAAGCACTAGACAAACCAGAAGAGCGGGAGATCATCTACCATAAGTGAAACAAACTCGGTCACATCAAGCCAAATTGTCCCCGTCAACTTGACCAAGAAAAGAAATAAAATAGAAGAAGTTTTGCAGCCACATGGAATAAAAGTGATGATGATTATAAAAGTACTAGAAGTGAGAGTGAAAAAGCATATCTGTGCCTTCGAGGTGATACAACTGACAGTGATGATGACGAGCCAAGAGAGATATCAAAACTTACTCACTCAGAATTACTTATGTATTTTCACGAAGTGAATGGCTGTTTTGAAAGACTTGGGGAGAAATACGCTAAAATTGAATCACAAAGAGACACTTTGATAGATTTAAATAAGCAGCTAGATCAATTAGTTAAAAACTATCAAAGCAAGATCCCTAAGTGTGATAAGTGTCCATCACTTGAAGAAGAGATTAAAAAATCAGAAATTAAAATTAAATCGCTTGAAAATGAAATTCTGATTTTGAAAGAGAGTGATAATACTAGAAGAGAAAATTCTATTAAAAAGTGCACTCAATTATTAAATGAAAATGAAACGTTTAAAGCACAAGTCCAACAATTGTCTACAACTTTAGGAAAATTTTCCAAAGGAGAAAGATCGTTAATTATACTATTAGGGAAACAAACCATTAATACTGTTCGATAAGGACTTGGATATAATCAATCTAAACGTGTTAAAAGTGAAATTAATCAAGTCAAATCCGAGTGCAAAATTTGTAGAAAAATTGGAAATAATCAAAATATTTGTTGGTATAGACCCAAACACGTGAAAACTATTCCAATTTGGGTTCTGAAAGGCACGAATATAAAATCCCTCAAAGTTAAACAAATCTGGGTGCCGAAAGGAAGATATATAAATAGTTTTGGGTCTGCACAAACTTATTTTTCAAATCTCTTGCCACTAACAATTATGGACCTATAAAAAAAAATAGGTCACAAAAATCTTTCATCGTGTAGGTGTGCTGGCAGTCTAAGGAACAACAACCGTGTTACTTGGATTCTGGCTGTTCCAAGAACACAATAGGCGACAAAGCAAAATTCCTTAGCCTAGTACAAAGGTGGCAGAATCACTATGGGCAACAATGAAAAATTACGGCAAAGGTAAAATAGGTAATGGTATATTTATTTTGAACGATTATATTAAATGCGATAATCTGCACCATAATCTGAATTAAATCAGCCAGTTATGTGATATAAAAAAATAATGAATTTTGATAATGTTTCTGACTTTTTCAAAATTATTGGCCAATTGCATTTTTTATGCCGAGAATACAAAAAATATTTCTAGAGACTTTGAATTACTTCATATATATTTGTTTGGACTAATGATGGCATTGATGATTACTCAAGATACTCATGGATATATTTGGTCATTATGTTTGCTGTTTATTTATCTGCACGGTTTCAATTCAAATTCAAAAGAATTTCATTTAAAAACGGTAAAAATGATTTCAAGAATTTGTTGCAATTTCATAATCTGGTCTATAACATCAACTAATGATAATCTTGAGTCAAAAGAAAACTCAGATGCAGACTACACTGATAATCTAGGTGATAGAAAAATTACTAGTGGAACGCGATTTATGTTGTGACATTTAGTAGCTGCATCATTTTCAAAGAAAATATCTGCATATTTTTCATTTCAAATAATTTTCAAATTAGCAGACAATTTTCTTTTATAAAACCCCTTCCAGAAAATCATTTTTTTGACCTTGTTTCAGATTAGTCATTTTGGAAAATCTGATTTTATAATTATTTTTGGATTTGATTTTAAATGACTACGTTGACTAATCTGACTCCTTGATGATTATCTAAAAGATAAATAGTGATTGAAAAAGTGATGAGTGTTGATATTAATCATATATTATAACTTGAGACGGTATAATTAGTAAATTTCTTTAGAAATTTAAATAAGAGCTATAAAAACTTTTTGAAAAAATTCCATGACCATCTCTAATTCTATCATATTTCTATCAACCATCACTCATCAAAATTCAATATAGTTCGTCAATATGTGGTATTTTAAAGAGGAAATCATTCGTTTTTCATTTTATTATATTTTTTTAAGAAATAAAAAGATCCAAAGTATTCACTCTCATTTAAAAAGTCCTCACGGTTATGCATGGGTGAATTACTTGGAATATTTGATTATGTGCTTCCATACTTATTTAAAAGTCCTTGCGGTTATGCATGTATGGAACGCATATCAAAATTGATTAATTAAATAGACAAGTTGATTCTAATCCTATTTAAAAGTCCTCACGGTTATGCATGGTTAGAAGATACTTGAATTCATTTTTAAAAAAAAAATTGGGAATACTACCAATCTCATTTAAAAGTCCTAACGGTTATGCATGGTTAGTAGATATTCAAATTCCTGAAATAAATATACCACAAATTAACACAACTATATGGTTTTATATGATGACATCATTCCTATCATTCTAAAGTGGAATATGCGTCAAACATAGTATTTATGATTTTTGTTTGATTTTTTGTTGAAATTTAATATTTATATTCGATTGAGTTTTAATGTTGTATTAATGTCTATCACTTTATCTCTATTTTTCTAACACTCTTACTCTTTTGTTGATAACAAAAGGGGGATAGAAAAGTTTAAGCTCATATTATTTTTGTCAAGTAAAAGACAAATAAAGGTCAAATATTATTTTTATTTGCGTTTAAGCTCATATTTATTTATTTTCATGCACATATGAAGGGGGAGCTTTGGGTAGAGAGGGAGTAATCAAATAGGGGGAGCAAATTGAATAATCAAATACATTTAACAAATTCAAAATCTTAAATATATGTTTGTTATCGCCAAAAGGGGGAGATTGTTGAATATGCAAGTATATGGTTTTTGTTTGATGATAATAAACATATGCATACACTCATTTAAATGTATTTGTTAATGTACTATTTTTATTTTCATAGAATTAAATAAATATTTGTTAAATAAAATAAATAACACAGAATTTAAATTCAGACAGATATTTTATTCAAACAAATATTTATTACAATTTTGAATAGTACAAATTTGTGCTCTCACTATATATATAAAATTTCAATTACAATACATTTCAATTCATACATTTGTCCTCACTACATATCGCTCGTTCACTCATATTTATCTTCAACTCTATTCCAGCTTGAATCCAGCATCTGAGTTATCTCCAAAATACACACTGACGCAGTAAAATTGAAAAGAAAATATTTTGCAGTGTAAAATAATATGTAATTTGAAAATATTATCTGCCTCTGTTATTTGGGTTGTTCGTCATCATCTATTTTTGAACTTATCATACATGAACATTTGTGACATGCACAATATATCACTGTACATGCCATAAGGCCGTGCACACCAATATACACTTGATAAAGTTACAGGGACAAGTGAGCACAATGTCAAACCCAAATCAAAAGCCGGGTTCAACTCAAGTGCAATAAAAATAAAGTCACAATATCAGCACAAGGTCAAACTCGAGATACAAGCTGGATTCAACTCAGGTGCACTACAAAACATCACAAAACTGTCGAGCACAAGAATTCAAATACAACCAAGACAAAATGAAGACAAATTCCAAAACCATCAACTTAGTGAAAGCAAAATTACATGTATACATATGTAACAGACATGTACATTGGAATCTGACTCTAGGAAAGGTACAATGAGGTGAAGACATCAAGTGAAGCAAAAGTCAGGGGAATCATGAAGAACACAAGACTAGCAACAAAATGCTCCAAGTCAGACTCAAGTACAATATGTACAAAGTCCATGCAACAGTACTGAACATGCATATGATCAAGTTCAATATCACTGCAACCTAAATCAATGAAGATTCAGTCATGAACCATAAATCAATATCAAACCAAATTGCACCAGAGCTCAATGCAATCAATGTCACCAGTGAAACAAAATGAACACAATGTTATATATACACATGTACTTGAGGCAACCAGAACATATGACAGTGACCAATGCAATCAACTGAGACTACAAACCATATTCAGACTCAAGTACAATGCAATGATACCAAAGTGAAGCCACAAATGGAACCTGACTCGAAGCTATGCAATATGTAACCATAACTAGTTCTATAACCAGGTGATCCAGAACAACAGAGGTGACATCATATACATGAGGACACAAATGCACATATGTACAGTATGGCACAAAGGCACAAACCAAACTAATGCACACATGAATGCACATGACTCAAGATTATCAAAGTTTAGCGAAACCAGAGACAACGGCAAGCTAATGATCAAAAAAATGAAACCAGACTCCATAAGACATATACAGGTCATTGAATCACACAACAGCTCAAATGAGCAACTGCACAAGACCGAACCAGAGTCCATCATGAAATAGCGAACGAGCTAAATCAAGCAACTACTAGCAACAGAGTCAAGTATCAGTTTTTGAACAAAGACAACTGCAATTCAATATCACAAAATTAAGAAGATGATGCCAAGAGAGAAGAGAACAACAGTTCGAACCGAAATAATGTCGCAAGGGATTTCAAAACAAAGTCAAAGCTGAAGTCAAAAAATGAACCAAATCGAACAGTTCAAAGTTAGAGACGTTGTAGCCAAGGAGTCGAACAAAGCAAATCAAAAACGGGTTAATCAAGTAAACAAAATATACGAATTGAAACAAGTCAGAAATCATCACTAGCATCCATACGAAAATCAATGGCCGAGATAAATTAATTGACGAATTTAAATGATTATATACGAATGAATTTATAGGACATCGAATCCTATATAAACTGTAAGCATCATCGACATAAGGGGCATTCGAGTTCAAGCAACAAACAATAATCATTCAACTCGAATCACGATTGAGTTCAAGAATATTAACATAAAGCAAAAAGCATAAATCACATACCAATTTATAATCGAACTTGATCGAATCGATGGAGCCATGTTCGAATTGAAGAAGCAGTCGACTGCCGAAGCAAGTCAAAGAAATAGCAATTGTAATTGACCAACAACCAGTCGGCCTTTTCGATTTTACAAAGCCCTAATTTTATCAGAGAGGAACGAACGATTATCTAAAGGAAGCAGCCATAATCGCAAAGGCATTGGGCCAAAGAAATATACAGAGGAAATAAAAGAAAGAGAAAGGAACTATTTTCTTAAGCTAGAATTATTTGGGCCAGCTTCTTTCAATTTCCATTTGGGATTTAAAATTTAAATTAGGGTTTAACTGTTTTCAAATTGTATTTACTTTTTGTATTTTTCTTTTAAACTCTTGCAATTTCTAGTCGTGTGACTAGGGGACGAACTACGGTGATGTAGTTCGAGAATTCGCAACTCAGTTGCTGAGTTGTGGCAGGGTTTTGAGCATAGAGTTAGGTTAGTTGATAGTGGGTGTCATGAGCTTACGTGTGTAAGCGTCCGACTACTTAATTTCTAGTAGAAACCTTAGGGGCATCACGTAGGCAGGGCTTTGCCGAAGCTGGGTAAATCTGCGTGTTCTATTTCTGCATTTATTATTCTGCTATTATCTGTGCTGCTATTATTCTATGATCTATGTTTGAATTTATTTTATATAAAC
The DNA here is from genome assembly GCA_030765085.1 of Allium cepa. Taxonomy (NCBI): domain Eukaryota; kingdom Viridiplantae; phylum Streptophyta; class Magnoliopsida; order Asparagales; family Amaryllidaceae; genus Allium; species Allium cepa. Next base: position 1,026,060,266 of record CM060935.1, on the reverse strand, counting down.
TTCCGCATTAAATTTTATGATTGATAGTATCACCCTATTTACACCCCTCTATGGTGAAATCGATCCTACATGGGATAACGTCCCATTTATGGTACGCGTGTTGATGAGTTTTCATACTCCCGTTTGTGATAAGCCTCCCCCTTCGTGTTTTTCTGGGTTTCTAATTATTGATTTCTTGAATTTGTGTTTCACCAAATTTTGTGATTTGCATTGATAATCTCTATCAATATTTGTGATTTGGTGAATAAAAATAAAGAATATGACATTCTTTTTGGTCTTTGAGAAAATTTGAGATATTGTATGATTTTTGTTGTTATCATATATATATTTGTTATATCTTTTATCCTATCTCATCTTACATGATAATTATAACCAGACTGATTCATTTATTATTTTTCTTCTTAAATAATACTTGGGTCAGACCGAGGTATTTCAGGTGCTTCCACTTGACTTCTTATCAGAGACCGTCATTTGACTTTTAGCTAACTATTTTAGCTTAGTAGTTTTTGTTTTTATACATTCGAGATAGAGACTCCTTGATGTATACATATTCTTTTGTCTAGCACTTGTACCTATTCTTTTGTGATGTAGTGGATCTTTATGACCATTACTTTGATGTTCACTTCTATGTATTATATTCACATTTGTTTCCGCCTTAGTGATATGAATATCTGTGACTGATTTATGTTATGCTTATTTTATATTTGTTTCCTAAGGCCGCATAGCCACTGTGTAGTAGCTTTGAGTTTGTATTTGATATGTCATATTTTCTCTTGAAATGAAATGCATGGCATCCTATCTGACATATCAGTACTCGCATAAAGCAATTACACAGATGGTCGCTCCTCAACGGCCTTATTCTTCATACTAATTGACGGCATTACCTAGTAGTGTCCTTCGTTAGTGTGAGTATAGAGGTGGGGCGTCACAGCTTGGTATCAGAGCCAAACATCGAAACAATGTAGAATAATGTAGCAAGGATCATTGTCCTAAGTCCCTCTTAGGAATCATGCCTTAGGATTTAATTCAAGTCTTAGGACCCGCTCTATCCTATTTTCTTTTATGATGCCTTGTTTTATCAAGTTTGTTTGATATTCATTTTGAGAATAACCTTTTTCCTCTTCTTTCTTTCTTTCTTAAATAAGAGAAATGGTTAGGCCTGGCCGTCCCAGCGTCGGTCAATCCAGTGCTACTCCTCAGGATGGCATGTTCATGTCTGCCCAACAGCTTTTGGATCTTGTAAAGAACGCCCAAGCTACCGAACCCATTCCTGAGCCTACTCATCCTAAATCCGGGTTTGCACGCCTATGTAGTGATTATACCAATTTGGGTGGAAGGCCGTTCAAGGGTTCCGAAAGCGTTATTGAAGTCCATGCTTGGCTTAGAATATGTGATCGCATCTTTTCTCCCATGAATATTATGGATCTACATCGAGTCCAAGTGGCTTCTAGCATTCCCCAGGAGAGAGCATCGGATTGGTATGAGCTTTTGGTTTTGAAAATTATTGAAGCGAATCTTACTTGGGAGCAATTCTGGGAAAGGTTTGAGTTTAATTTTGTGCTGGAAGCTGAAAAAGTAACTTTAGCCTGACGCTTTATTAACCTCGTTTAAGGTGAATCTTCTGTAACAGACAATGTCGCATCTTTTGAATCCCTCTCTAAATATGGGGTCAAGTATATTAATACCCCTTTGAAGAAAAATTAGAGGTTTATCTACGGGTTGAATAAGAATCTCAAAAAGGCTTTACTTTTGAAATTAGAAGTTCTTTTCGATCAGATTGTAGATACCGCTATTCGATTTGAAGAGGCCAATAAAGAAAGTGATGTTGAAGTTGTGGGTGCCAAAAAGAACTTCAACAACGACAAGAAGAGGCATATTAAGTTCGAAGGCCCTAATCCCAACAAGAAAGGGAAGCAAACAACTTCGGTAGTAAATTCTCATACTTCTAGTTATAGACAATGCTACAATTGTGGTTCTAAGGACCATTATGCAAATAGGTTTTTTGAAACCCCTTTATTGTCGCTATCGCAAAAGTTTGAGCTATCTTATATCTTTATGTCCCAAACTTCAAAGCAAGAAAGAGGGAAAGCTGAATGTTGTGCAAGCCCCTAGTAACACTTCTCTTGGTCAAGGTATTTCTCATTCGGTCCTTAATGGCATTATTATGTTTCGTGATCATCCTATTCGAGCTCTTTTTAATACGGGTGCATCTCACTCTTTTATATCAAAAGAACTTGTTGATACTTTGTCTTTAAATGTTATGGGCTTGACGACTTCACTAAGATTGCGAATCCGGTTGGTGGATCCGCAACACTCAGTTTATTTTGTAAGGATGTTGAAATTATTTTATGTGATTATGTTTTCCGTGTCGATTTGCATGTTATGCGTTGCTTAGGTTTCGGAATGATTTTGCGAATAGATTTGCTTAATCGTTATGAAGCCCGCATCCTATGTCCCGAGAGAACTATCCATCTTTGGTATCCTCAATCTATTAAGCAGGTTTCTATTGTTCTTAAAGATTTAGATTCCAATTCGGTGACATCCTTATATTCTCTAAATTTACATGATGACGACAATGATGATGAGGAAGATGTCATTTCCCTTATTCACGTTGTTCGTGATTCTCCCGATATATTTGAGCCCGTTTTAGGATTACCATCTGAGCAAGCAATTGAGTTCAGAATTATTCTAATCCCTGAAGCTCTACCTATCACTCGTCCTCCTTATCGTATGTCCAATAAGGAAAGTGAGGAGATGCATAAACAATTATCCAAATTGGAAGCAAAACAGTTTATTCGTTCTAGTTCCTCTCCTTGGGGAGCTCAGCTATCTTTGTAAAGAAGTCTGATGGTACACTTAGTCTTTGCGTTTACTACCGCAAGCTTAATGATCTTACCATTAAGAATAAATATCCCTTGCCTCGGATTGATGATCTATTCGATCAACTTAGCGGTGCTAGAGTCTTTTCACGGTTAGACTTAGCAATCGGTTTTCATCAGCTTCGAATTGCAAAGGATATCATTCCTTTGACATCGCTAAGGTTTGTTATGGATCTTATAAATGGATTGTTATGCCATTTGGTTTAACGAATGCTCTAGCTTATTTCGTTGACCTCATGAACCGAATTTTCAAAGACTTCCTCGATCGATTTATTCTCGTCTTTATAGATGATATTAATTTTTATTCTAAAACCGAGGAGGAGCTGAATAACATCTTCAAATTGTATTGGAAACCCTTAGTAGCAATCAATTGGAAGCAAAATTTTCTAATTGCCAGTTTTGACAATCCCGTGTGAAATTTTTAGGACATATTATTTCTGAATCCGGAATTTCCATGGATCCTTCAAAGATTGAAGCGATTCAAAATTGGAAGAGACTAGAGAGTGTGATGAAAATCCGTAGTTTTCTTGGATTGGCAGGCTATTACCGTCGTTTCATAAAAGACTTTTCTAAAATTTTCATGCCTCTTACTAGTTTGACAAAGAAGGGAGTTAAGTATATTTGGTCAGACAAAGGTGAAGCTACTTTTTAGAGATTAAAAGAACTCCTTTCTGTGCTTCTATTCTTGTGATTCCCGAAGGAAACCAAGACTTGATTGTTTAAACCGATGCTAGTCATGTTAGTTTGGGAGTCGTTCTCATGCAAAGGGAACTTGTTATCGCTTATGCTTCTAGGAATTAAAGCCCGTCGAGACTAGATATGCCACTCATGATTTAGAGCTCATGGCCATTGTTTTTGCCCTTAGAATTTGACGTCATTATCTTTTGGGAGAGAAATTTGTTCCCTACACTGATCATAAATCTTTGAAGTATTTGTTCTCTCAAAAGGAACTTAATTTGTGTCAACAACGTTGGCTCGAATTCCTTGCATCTTACGATCTTGATATTCTTTATACTCTTGAAAAGGGAAATCGTGTTGCCGATGCCCTTAGTTGTAAGTAACAAGTGGTTGTTTCCATGATGATATCTGAATGGAATGATCTCGAGACTTTGTCCACTTGTGAGATTCGAAATTGTGAATCCGATTAATGTTCATCTCTTATTTTATGTAGCCTTGAGGCCCATCCTTCTCTTTTAGACCGCATCCTTGAAGCTCAAAAGCACGATCCTGAATTGGCTCAACTTAGCCAAAGTTGTAGGGATAAAAATAAGGTTGATGGTTTGAAAGACTTTGATATTGATGCTCGCGGAGGCATTCAAAAATTTGATAGACTTATTGTGCCAAATATTAGTGATCTCTGTAAAGACATTTTAGAAGATTCTCATCGTTCTAAATTTACCATTCATCCCGGTAGTAGTAATATGTACGTGGACATAAAGCGACTTTATTATTGGGATGGAATGAAATATGATATTGCTAACTTCATGAAACATTGCATGACTTACCAACTAGTAAAGGCCGAGCATCAAAGGCCCGGTGGGTTATTGCAACCTTTAGACATTCCCGTTTGGAAGTGGGATCAAATTTCCATAGACTTTATTGAAGGTCTTCCCCATTCTTGTTTGGGTCATGGCAGTTTATGGGTGATTGTAGATAGACTTACCAAATCTGTTTATTTTGTTCCCGTTCGGTCCAATCGGACCGTATCTCTTTCGGCCAAACTTTATGTCAAAGAAATTATTAAATTGCATAGAGTTTCTACTTCTATTATTAGCGATCGTGATCCATTGTTTACTAGTGGATTTTGGAAAGGTCTTCAAAAAGCTTTAGGAACGAAGCTTAATTTTTGCACCGCTTATCAACCTTAATCCGATGGACAAACAGAGTGTGTGAATCAAACTCTTGAAGATCTTCTTCGTGCATGTAGTCTTGATTTTGGTGGAAGTTGGGAAGATCATATTTCCCTTGTTGATTTTTCTTACAATAATAGCTTCCAATCTAGTATTGGTATGACACCTTTCGAGGCACTCTACGGAAGGCAATGCCGATCTCCTTCGTGTTGGCTTGAACCGGTGAGAAGCTGGTTTTAGGTCCAGATTTTATTCATGATTCCACAGAAAAGATCGACCTTATTTGTTATAGGATGAGAGAAGCTCAAAGTAGAAAAAAATCCTATACCGATAACCGAAGAAGGAAATTAGAATTTTCAGTGGGAGATTTGGTATTTATTCATGTTTCACGTATGAAGGGTGTTGTACGCTTCAGTCGTTCGGCAAAATTAGCACCTCGATATATTGGCCCATTTCCCATCACCGAACGCATTGGCTCTGTGGCTTATCGCCTTTTATTACCGGCTTAATTTTCTGCTATTCATGACGTATTCCATGTTTCTCAACCACAGAAATGCCTTAGAAATTCTGATTCTATTCATGAGCCCGGTGTTATTGAAGAAATCGAAGTCTCACCTAATTTGACTTATGAGCAACATCCTCTTCATATCATGGCTGCGGTGGTTAAACGCCTTCGTAATAAAGATGTTCCGCTGGTGAAAGTTCAATGGTCCGCAAATCCTAAGGATTGTTCTTGGGAATCCAGAGAATTCATCGAGCGAACACATCTGGATTTACTCTCACGTGCTCCTTAAGGTGAACTTTTCACTTCAAAATTTTCTTTTGTGTTGTTATGCCTAAGAGTGGTTGTTACTCTTTGTTTTCTTCATAAGTATTGCGAGGACGTAATTTCTTTAAGGAGGGGAGTCTGTAACAACCTGTAACGACCCGTATTTTTACGGATCGAAAGATCGTAAAACTATCTATATTAAGTCGTTGATGTTGTTAAGTCGTTTAGAGTTTAAGTCGTGAAAGAGCTTATGTCGTGTAAAAGTTGAGTCGTGTAGTGCTTAGGTCGGTGGAGCGACCTATAGAAGTTGGCGAGGGTTAGGTCGTGTGGAAGTTAGGTCGTTTGGAGGTTAGGACGTGTTATAGTTTAGGTCGGCCGAGCGACCTATAGGGGTTAGCGAGTTAGTGGGTTATCGGCTTAGGAGTGAGCGACCTAGTAGATGTAGCGACCTAAGAAAGCGAGCGACCTAAGGGGTGTAGCGACCTAATAGTAGGCGACCTAAGGAGGTGTTAGGTCGATAAGTCGCGACGTTGATAAGTCGCTAGTTCGGAGGCAGTGTTAGGTTGTTAGGTCGCGTAGCTGTGTTAAGGGATAGGTCGTAACTCGCGTACGAGTTAGGACGCACGTGTTTTAGGGCCGTTGGATCTGTTAGGTCGTGTGACCCTGTGTAGCGTTAAGTCGCATACCAATTAGGTCGCACGAGTGTTAAGTCGCATGAGTGTTAGGGTAGCCGTGATGTTAGGTCGCGTGAGTGTTGTAGTGTTAGGTCGCGCATTAGCTTGTTTCGTTAGGTCGTATAAGTGATGAGTCTTTAGGACGGGGTGGTAGATAGGTCGTAGGTCGAGATGTTTTTAGGTCATGAGCGACCTAATACCGTACGACCTAAGATTCAGCCTATAAATAGAAGCGCCTATCTCACTATTTTGGCACCGGATTTTGAAGCGACGAAGTGCTGCCATTTTGAGAGCTCGACTACAACACTTCTTCACTTCTTTTCTCCACTCTAATCTAGTGCTTACATCCATCCAAGATTGAAGATCAAGGTTGAAGATCCAAGATCCAAAGTTGAAGATCTACATTCTTCAAAGAGAGATTTCATCGATTGAAGCGAGATTTTGCCGGATCAAGCTTAGTTCTTCGCTGTCCAGATCTGAAGTTGATATCTTTTGAGGTGTTTAGGTGTTTTGGTGAGTGGTAGTTATCTCTCACACGGACCCAAAGGAGTATATTGGATCGGTGGCTTGTTTGTGTGATAAAGATAGTGATTTCATACATTTTCCTTAAGTCTGCATGTAGATCCATTTTCGATGAAGTTTTGGATACCCATTTTGCTACATGTTAACTTATATAAGTTTATTCATCAAGTTGTAGAGATATTTGCCTATTATTCATGCTTGTTAGATTTGGACACTTTAATTACCAAATTGCCATTTTCTTGTATAATTTCTTATTAGATCTAGTTTGAATGTTTGGGTTTATGATTGATTTGATTGTTTCAAATTAGCTAGTAGTTGATTCAGACAAGTTGGTCGAAGACGATTCAAAAGCTAAGAGGAAAGGCTCTTGAATGGTGAAAGCTGCTTGTGGCATATGAAGCAGGTGATGAAGCTCATATGAATAGATTCGATGATGATGGACTTTGCTATGATTAGAGGAAGCAAAGCATGATGTTGAGATGATGGACTTTGCTATGATGCGATGGAGCAAAGCATGATGTGAGAGCCTGGTTTAATCCAGACGGGATCATCCCAAGCATGTTGATAACTCGAGGGATGGTTCGAGTTGGTTGATAATGGATTGCTCGAAAGGTAGCTTGGGCTAGTATGAGAATAGTCGTCGAGGAGGGTGACTAGGAGGCTTGGATTTCATCGTTGTTGAAGGTTCTAGTAAACTCAAAACAAGAGTATATGGGGCGCCCAAAACGACTACAGGTAGGTGGTCGGGACACCCAAAAGACTACAGGCAGGTAGTCGAGTACCCTGGGCAGAGTAGGTAAGTCCTAGGCACGGGTCACGACGACGTGCGAAGTTATGTCTAGAACCGGGGTTACCATTAGCCCTTGACTTACGGCTGAAAGAATGTGCCGGTCATTCAATTAACGGTGGTTTCGAGGCAATGATAACAGTGATAGCCAGAGTCATGGATGTTTGGTTGTATCGCCACTCGGTCTCAAGAGCGATGTTTTGTGGGTGCTTATCTGATCTTGGTTTAGGACTTGGGGGTTTGTACTTGGAAAACATCGACCTTGACTCGAGTGATAATTGCTTTACTTTAATTGTCTGCTTTGTTATGTTTGTTTCTGCTCAGTGTGTCTGGGGGCTATCACTATAGAAAGAGGTGGAGTGGGATGGTTGGGTTCCTATTTCTTTGTACCCTTTATGCTCTTTTGGTATGTTTGATAGTTGATTTACTGCTCACTAAGACTTTTGTCTGACTCAAGGTTTTATGTTTAACTCTTATTACCTTGGGTTGTTCATCCATGTTGGGATGGGCAGATTAGATAGCAGGTGACAGGTGCTGTTCATAGTGGCCAACGCTGTTGATGACGAAGACGAGCTGGAGGCTTTTGCATATTGTTTCCTTACTATATGTACTGGATGTTCCGCTGCTTGTATATGTTTTGAGTGTTATGTAGTGAGGCTTGATGTATGGATTGTTTAGATGTTTGTATCAAACTTCTATGATGCTTATATGATGATATTCTGTTCTATGGAGCTTCACTATATTTATATCTCTCTATTGTATTTTATCCATGCGCTGTGAGTTGTACGATAGAGTTTTCTGTTTTATCTTACCCTGACTATCGTCCATGGCTGCCTGTCACACCTTTCAGCGCACCATTTCCCTGTTTTAGTGCGGGAGTCATGGGTGGTCGTCACACAACCCGCATATTTTACGATTATATATTTAAACGTTTTATTTAAATATAGCATCGTTAGTCGAATTTAAAGTTCAAAATATCACCTTTTTGTAAATAGTCGAATTCGGACTCGAGACCACTTCCACTGAGTTTAAAACGACGTTTACAACTTGTTTTAAGTATAAACATTGATATGTTTGGAGTTGATTAGAATTTTGGTATTTTTATTTGGGCTTTAGGTTTGGTTCTAGCCCACCAACCCAACAAAATAACCCAAACTCCTCTACCAAATAACCTAACTCCACTCCTCTTCATTCATCCCTTTCACAATTTCATAACATTCTCAAGCAAAAGGAAAAATGGGGAAAAGAAAGGAAATTAAAATTCCTAAGCCCTATCTTCTCTTAGTAAATTCAAATTCAAGTTCCAAATCAAGTTGAAGCTTAGGTAAGCATGCTCTTCATCTTCTCCATCTTATTCCTCTTCAATTCTTGATTTTTCCTATAACCCAACTGAGGAAAAACTTTGCATTTGATCATAGATTGAAGGTTCTTGAAGTAAAATTGAAGAGAGATTGATCTTGCTTTGTTTTAGAGCTCCTCATTCCTTGTTTTTGAATTTAAAGGCGAGTTCTTGAACTCACATCTGTGTTTATAGCTTTCATTTGTTGTTAGGAATGAATTCCTGTTATCTATTTCATGTTCAATTGCTTTTGAATTGAATTGGTTTGGTGAATTTTCCAATTTTGGTATTTTGAAGTCAAAATATATGAAAATCCTACTATGGATGTTTGGACATGTTGTTTGGAGTGTATTGAAGAGCCTATAGGGCTGGGTTGTCGCTTGGCATAAATCCCTAGCCACCATCGCTAATTCAATCGCTCTCGAGTTGATTTGGCCATCAATGGTATAGGCAACTTTTTCACTGAGCTTCAGCTCAGATGTTTGGGAAAACACTCAGACGTCTGATGCAAAGGAATAAAAATTCCAGACCTACCGCTCATACGTCTGAGGATATTCCCAGACATCTGAGCGATCTAGAAGAAAATTTCTAGACCTTCAGCTCAGATGTCTGCGAAAACCACCAAACGTCTGGCGCTGTTAAATTCAGCCAATTTGCCTATTTTTATGTGGGTTTCCGTTTTATCGATTTTTGTTGATCTGGTTAGTTGTTGTCATTTATTATCGATTTTGATGACTTCTTTTCTGGATTTTTGGGAACCCATTTGATGGATTCGACATCGATTGTCATGGATTTAATTCACATCGTCGAATGTGAATTTTTGGTGATAGATTGTTTTTAAAATCGTTTCTATGATTTGTCACTTTAAAATACAAAGGTTTCTATACTAGTAGTAAATACTCAAAATCTTTCACAAGAATGATTTCAACATTACTTTTAATACAAAATTCGTTTTAAAACCGTTTTCCATTCTATTAGTACTTACAAACCTTTACCTCATTCGTATGAGAAACCAATTAAACGACTTAGCAAAACAAGTGGTATGAAACGCTTGCATTTACTTTGTCCGTTAATTCTTAGACTTGTTCGATCGAAATCTTGTGACAATTTTCGAGTGGAAATCTACAATTTGTTCATAAATATTTAAGTTGATCCAGTGGTTATGGGACATGAACCTAAACTCATTTATTTACTAGCTTGGTGTAATTTACACTTATTGATCAATGATGATCATTTTGTGATTAGACTTGCTATGTGCAATGTCTCTTCGTCCGCATGGGGGACTGTACCCCGTTCTGTGGAGCTTTGGCTCAATTCGGTGGGTCAGCGACCCATGGTCTTTTGACCATTCGTGGAGCAATCAGACCAATAAGTCTTTGCATGGGATGTATCTTTTTAAGTGCGTCGATGTTCGACTCATTCGTCCTTAAGGGGGGACTGTACCCCGTATTTTATGGGTTAGCGACCCATGGGATAGTGTCCCATTTATGATACACGTGTTGGTAAGTTTTCATGCTCCCGTTTATGATAGGCCTCCCCCTTTGTGTTTTTCTGGATTTCTAATTATTGATTTCTTTAATTTGTATTTCACTAGTTTTGTGATTTGCATTGATAAGCTCTATCAATATTTGTGATTTGGTGAATAAAAATAAAGAATATGACATTCTTTTTGGTCTTTGAGAAAATTTGAGATATTGTATGATTTTTGTTGTTATCATATATATTTGTCATATCTCTTATCCTATCTCATCTTACATGATAATTATAGCTAGACTGATTCATTTATTATTTTTCTTCTTAAATAATACTCGGGTCAGACCAAGGTATTTTTGGTGCTTCCACTTGACTTCTTATCAGGGACCGCCATTTGACTTTTGGCTAAAAACATTAGCTTAGTAGTTTTTGTTTTTATACATTCGAGATAGAGACTCCTGATGTATACATATTTTTTTGTCTAGCACTTGTACCTGTTCTTTTGTGATGTAGTGGATCTTGTATCACCATTACTTTGATGTTCACTTCTATGTGTTATATTCATATTTGTTTCCGCCTTAATGATACGAATATCCGCGACTGATTTATGTTATACTTATTTTATATTTGTTTCTGAAGGCCACATAGCCATTGTATAGTAGCTTTGAGTTTGTATTATATGTCAGATTTCCTCTTGAAATGAAATGCATGACATACTATCTGACATATCGGTACTCGCAGAAAGCAATTACACAGATGGTCGCTCCTCAACGGTCTTATTCTTCGTACTAATTGACGACATTACTCAGTAGAGTCCTTGGTAAGAAATAATATTTACATGCATGATAAGAATTTCAAGGATAACAAACTAATGATTCACATACCAAATAATGTAATGTCTAATACAAGACAACACAAATTCTTCCACAACATACTACTCAAGCACAAACACCACAAATTGTTTTGTTCATTATAAATAAACAACAAAATACTGAAACAAATAACATTCTAAATCGCTAAACACTATGATGCAATCACTACCATGTAATACTCCAAACAAATAGAACTAAGAACTATGTCTACAATCATGCAATACTCCCAGAAAACAAAACCAAGAACCATGCATACTCTAAGAAAACCTAACACATATATAAATATAAATAAGTAAACCAAAATAATAATTTTTTTAGGATAGTTTTATTACCTTCACCCAATTACCATTAACTTCTGCCCAAATTCCTCGTGCTCGTCATCTCTACTTTCAATTTCGTGCTTACTCTCATCATCCCCTTCCTTCGAATGTTACACCGTTTGAGAAGATTGTCCAACATTATAGGGTTGAGGTGGAGGAGGTGGAGGAATTGTAGGCGATGGAGAGTAAGACTTCTCCGAAAGATTTTCTGTATATTTCCTTAAAATATCTCTATTCTCGAGGGTTCCTTTGATATAGTTTTCATTCGAGAATTATTTCTAGAAAGGCGCTTCTCTAGAATTTTTTGGTTTTGAGATAAAAGAACTTAGGTTTTGTGGAGTTATGGCATCTCAAAAGTGGCGATATTTGAAAGAACCTTACCGACTCAATACTATCATCACTTCCTTCTTTCACACTATCTTCTTCTCCACTTTCTTCGTTAAGAACTTCGATTTCTTTCCCTTTCATGGTAGCAGTGGTTGATGAGGCTTGTTATTGTATATGTTTTAAGTATTCTTCGTATGAGATATATGAAGGAACCATTATAGGAAGTTTCATAAGTGAAAAGAATTTCTTATCCGTGCATGTAACACTTTCCGCATCATCATAGACGAGTGGAATTTTTTTGAACAACATAAGACGAGTGATATATGGACCGTATAAAATTGCTTTTCTAGAATGATTAAGAGAGACAACATCTCATCTTGTAAGAATTTTTCCTAATTTACCTTTGTATCTCCAAAATTGCATACAGTGCTTTATAATCTTTATCATATATTTGTTCACTGCTACCGATTCATGGAATAGAGGTGTTAATTATCATTCTTTTAAGCAAACATGACCTAGGTCGGAAATCCTTTGAAATGGGTTTAGTTGCTTGATTTTCCAAAAGATGGTGTCTATTTGGTTTCATCTACAATGTTTGGTGTCTACATTGAGGGTGAGCAATTTTCGATTATAACCGAATTAACCAACCAAACCGATTCATTTTGGCCATTTTGGTCGGTTCGGTTATGAAGTTATATCGATTTGAATTTGGTTTATCGAATAATTTTATTTTGGTTATCGGTTTAACCAAATTAACCAAACTTTTATTATATTACCCAAATTTATGGCATTGTAATACTCTTAACAATCAGTTTGGTAATAAAAAAACCTTATTGATTAAAAATAGGTTAATTTTTCTTATAAACATAAAGCAAATAATCAAAATAGTTTATATGAACATAAATTTATGTTTTTCATTGATTAAGTCAATCGTTTGAATAATAACATATGGTAAATTCTCTTACTTGCTTTTTTAGATCGTTTAAATCGGTTATCGACCGAATTAAACAAAATTAATTCGGTTCGAGTTTGAGTTTTTGGGTTTCAATTCGGTTTGAAATTTTTTATGTCAAAACCGACCGAACCGGCCGAACGCTCACCCCTAGTCTACATTTTTTAGATCTATTCCTTTATGACCAATTTCCAAAATTTGGCTAATATGATTATAATTAAGTTTTATAATTTTCCCATGAATGCTTGTTTACAAATAACCCTCATCATTACGTACTTTAACAAACTTTCCTCCCAAGTTAGCAAAGAATAAGTTTACGGCAAGGGTATCGATTTTTTACATTATTAGAGGAAATTTCTATCAAAGATATGATATTTTCTCTATTCGTAAGAGCTCTTAGATTATAAGCGAGAAAGTCGTCAACTTTACAGAAGAAGCTATAGAAAAACTTCGTATTATTTAAAATTTTGTAACTTTCCATGCTCTCTGGATCATGGTAGAGCCATTCTTTCAATTGCTCTTGAGTGACGACAGCCGGTTGAGCAGGGGAGAACTCTCTAGTTTTTCTTTTCTTTGAGGTCTTTGATTTGAAGGAACATTAGGTGCCATGGATGTATCTTCAAAGGAATCCAGGGTTTGTAGAAAATAAACTGGGGAAAGTAATGTGAAAAGAGGAGGAGGGTGGTTGTTTTAACTGGAAGGGCGAGGAGTTAGCGGGGTGTTTGTGCTTTGAACGAGGTACTAAATTGGAACGAGTCAAATGTTTGAAGGGTCTAATCAGATGTCCAACTATATCTCAGACATCTGGTTAGAGTAATAAGAAGTCTAACTATTTATTTTCAATAAAAAAATAAATGTACTTAAATGTTTTATAAATACTATATAAAATATGATGATAGCAATATTCATAATATTCTTTTTTCGCCTCTGCTATTTTCCACTACATCCTCGCATTATCCCCGCTATAACTTTTTGCACCTTCATTGCTATAGTTACGCTAAGCGCTTTAACTGCACAGAGACGGGTAACATTCCTTTAGTGACATTTAATTTTTCTCCTTGTTGCTGCTGCTTCGATCTTATCCGCCTTTGTTCCTTCATGATGGCATCATTTTTCCATTTTAATTCCCGTTGAGTATTTTTTTGTTATCTTACTTTTCATCGTGACGAACCAAGTAGCCATTGAAAGTTATAGCTTCCTTGAATTTCTTTCCTCTAGAAGAATAGTCATTCGATTCTTCCGATGGGGGATAAGATGAAGTTATAGAATAAATGAGGAAGAACTTTCTTTATAAGCCATTTATTGAATTTCAAAGAGTATGTAGATTAATGATAAATTTGCCGACATTAAGTAGGATTTATTAGTATGTCAAAAATAGATAATTACCTTAGTTTCTTATGAAGTTAATTTAGGTTGAATTAAGACTAGAAATTAAATAAGCTAGTTAAATTTAGATTGTAATTATATTATTTCATTTTGAAGACAAAATTCTTAATTTTCGTCGTAAATTTAAAAAATATTTTTTGCAAGTGGCTTAGTAATAATATTAGCTATTTGATTTTCTGAATTAATAAATTCTAAAGAAACGATACTTTTTTCTACGTTATCGCGTAAAAAGTGATGTCGAATATTGATATACTTTGTTCGTGAAGACAAGTGCTCATCGGAGTTGGCATAATAGAGATGTTTTCCATTGCAAATGTTTTTAATAAATCATTACAATATTTTCCTTGATAGATAAAAATTCCATTATTCAATTGTTTAATTCAGAAACCCAGAGAATAATTTAACTCACCTTTATTTGACTTCCTTTTTTATAGCATTTGAAAATTCATTACATAATGTTTCATTTGTGGAACCAAAAATAATATCATCAACATATATTGAACTATTAAAATATCATTATCTTACTTTTAATAAATAAAGTAGAATCAACTTTTCCGATTTTAAAATCTGATTACAGAAGATAATTTTTTAATCGATCATACAAAGCATGTGGTGCTTCTTTAAGGCCATATAGAGCTTTTTTAAGTTTAAATACGTGGTTTGAAAAAATTTCATGTTCGAATAAAGGCAGTTATTCAATGAAGACGTTTTCTTTTATAAATCTATATAAAAACACACTTTTAACATCCTTTTGAAAAAGTTTAAAATTGTGATGACAAGTAAAGGCAAGTAGAATTCTAATAGCTTTTAATAATCTAGCGACAAGGGCAAAAGTTTCTTCGTAATCTATACCTTCTTGTTGATTATATCCCTAAGCTACTAATCTAGCATTATTTACTACTATGCCACTATGTTCATCTACTTTGTCTTTAAAAACCCATTTGGTTCCATTTACGGTTTAGTCATGTTGTCTTGGATAATTTCCATGTTTCATTCCGTTCAAATTGATTTAGTTTTTATTGCATTGCTAAAATCCAAAAATCATCATTAGATGCTTCTATAACATTATCTGGTTCTATATTTGAAATAAATGCAACTTATCCCATTTGATTGAGTTGATTTATAGTTCTAACTCTAGCGTTAATTTCACCTATTACATTGTCGAATGGATGATTTTTAGTATATGAGTGGTGATTTTAACGTATTATCAACATTTCCATTTTGAGATGGATTTTCATAACCCGTTGGTTGATTTATTTAAATATTCTTATCGTCATCACGATATATTTATAATTTTCATCAAAAGATACGTGTAAGGTTTCTTTTATAGTATTTGATTTTTTTTGAAAATATCCTATATGCTTTACTTCTCTCCGAATATCCAACAAAAATTCGTTCATCTGATTTTAGATCAAATTTTCCTAAATTGTCTTTTATATCAAATATAACACATTTTGAACCAAAAACTCTAAAATATAAAACATTTTTTTTTTACTATTAAATAATTCATATGGTGTATGTTTTATAAACGGTCTTATAAATACACGATTTAAAACATAACTAGTTGTAGTCACAGCTTCTGCCAAAAAGGTCTTTATAGTGGGTTACTGCTCAGTTTTGTTCTTGCACAGTTTTGTAATGTTCTATTTTTCTGTTCTATAACAGCATTTTGCTGAGGTGTTCTATGAAAGGAAAAACTATGACTTATACCTTTTTTACTGCAAAAGTTATTAAATAATTCATTATCAAATTTATCACTATGATCACTTCTAATATTTTTAATCTTTAAATTCTTTAAGTTTTGAATCCTTTTTGCAAAAAATTTAAAGACTTCAAAAGTATCACTTTTATGTTTCAAAAATAAAGTCCATATATTTCTAGAAAATTCATCAACAATGACAAATACATATTTATTATGGTTGAGAGACTTAACTAAGTAAGTCAAAAAAGATTCGAATAAAGAAGTCTAAAGGTTGAAGAGTCAAAATGACTTTCTTAGACTTAAAAGATGATTTTGTCAATCTTCCCAGTTGACATACATTGCATGGATCTCATAAAATCATTCATAAACAAATTAATTAGATAAATTAATTTTAATAAGATTGGGGTAAAAACGAAAATCGTGTAAATTTGACCTCAAGAATTATGTTGTTCCTTTCATGGAAATTCTCTGATCAATTTTCACATATAATATATTAAAATTGGGGCTCAAATGAAAAAGTTATGAATGTTTGAGGTTTTAGATTCTATATATTAAATAAAATAACAATAAATGAACAAAGGTAAAATCTAAAAAGTTTCCTTCAACAATGGCGTCTCATCGTTCAGCCCCCTCCCCCTCCTCCTCACAACCCTCTCCATCGTTCGCTCCTTCTCTTTCGTTCACTGGCATCGCTTTCGTCCCTTCGAAATACTTGTCTCGTTCATCTGAAATAGCTCCGCCTTCATCGACTTTAAAGCCCTTCCAGACAGACAACCCACCCAAAGGTAAAACCTACGCCCAGGTAGCCGCAACCCCCCGCCCCGCTCCGTCATCTAACCTCCAACCACTTCTGCCAACCCCTCCCAAACTTAATCGTCGGCGCCCGTTCCTGATTTTTGATTCTTACCGCCAAACTTTTGAATTTTTAAAATAAAAAAAGGTGTTTCAAATGCGCTGGTCTGGGCCACGTGGCTACCAACTGTAGGGACCCCAGAATCTGCTACTACTATGGATTTTTTGGTCATTATTGCGCCCGTTGTCCTTCCAGATCTTCTGCCTTCGGACTTCTGAAAAACCCATCGGTTACTGTGAGTAATCATCCCTCTGCACCCTTTTCCCAAATACCAAAACATAGTTCTGGCGCTTCCAATCTCATTCCCCCACGCGCGCAGACGTCAAATCGCCCCACAGCTGGACCCACATTCGACCCCACTATCTCCAATCCATCCAATCACCATAACTCCCCCTCTCCTCTCCAAAACAAATCCCCTGCACCTTCCCTTTATCCTTTTCTGCCTTCTCCTCACTTCCCAATGGCAGACTTCTCACATTATATCACCGCAACCATCATCAATGGCATCTGGAGTGTGGAGAGCCTCAATGTTGTCCTGTCCTCCACCATCGGCCGAGAAGAATGGGCGATCTAGTTACTAGACAGCAATCGGTTCCTGATCTGGTGCCCTTCCATTCACTCAAAAACAGCCGCACTCAACTGTAAGATACTCTCCAAAGGGAGTGGTTCGATTTATCTTGAAGCTTGGCCTGACTACGAACCGCCGCCATTCATCGAACTGGAACCGCCCAGCTGGGCATCCATCAAAGGTTTTCCGGAACCCCTGCGAAATAATCGAGATGCCGTCCAATCCGCACTTAATCCTGTGGGGCGTCTCATTGATTTCGACAGATGCGAGTGGTCTGAGTTCGACCGCCGCCAACTCTATGTTAAGATGCAATTTCTGATGGGAGTCCTAGCCTCCACTTCATACCGGATTCGCCTCAACAACTCTGATTACCTCATATCGGTCTCTCGATGGGATCATTCACACCCCCGCTTCAGACCGGAGACCTACCCGCTAGGCATTAACGTAGAAAGAGAGTTTAAATGCTTCTAAGATCCCCTTGGCATTCCCTCTGATGAACTCGACCCTGATGATCGTTTCGACGCCATGAATTTCGAGCCAGCCTCTCCCACCCCACCTTTGAACTTTGATGACTGTATTTTACCCCATAACCCCGATCCAGCCCCACCAAGATGGGACCCCCTCCTTGACCTAGACCTCTCTACTCCCCTCTACCTTCAGGTCCCACCTTCCGACCCAACCCCAGCACCGGTTTTTCGCCCAGCTATCCCGCCTTCTTCAGCTCCTGCCCAACTTGGTACACATGGTCTTTCCCCAGCGGTTATACGGCGAAGCTCGAGGACCACTAGAGCCTTGTCTCTACCTGGAGCTACAGGTAGTTTCTACGAACCTGTAGTTTTTTCTTCTGCTAATTCTAGATTAAACAAGAAAATAGCCTGTTACATGGGAGTGACTATACTGGACGAGCATTATTCTTCCATGCAAACCCTAGAACAAGAGCGTCTTTCCTCTCCCCAGTGAAAATTGTCTCTTGGAACATACGTGGGCTAGGGGACCCATCAAAAAGACACTCAGTCTGCTCGTCCCTGTCCCCCCTACATACCGACATCCTCCTGCTCCAAGAATCTAAACTCTCTGATCCATCTCCAGCCCTTTTTCGATAAATTGGTGGCCCACGACTCTCGGGGTGGGCCCACACAAATGCTATTGGCTCCAGGGGGTCTTATTACCATGAGGAATGAATCTGTATGGTCCCTTAGCCAAACCATTCACCAGCCGTTTGTCCTCCACGTTGCCCTTATCCACCTTCAGACCAACACCATTGTCTTCTTCTCAAACATTTACGGTCCCCAATCCTCCCACGAACGGGCAGAACTTTGGAATTTATGCTTGGAATTTGCATCTCATATTAATGGACCTCGGGTACTCGGGGGTGACTTCAACACAACCAGGCACCCCGATGATAGAAACTCAGGAAATTTCTCGTCTGACTCAGATGTCTTCAATGCTTTCATCAGCTCATGCACTCTAATCGAACCCCCTATCAACAACCGTCTCTTCACATGGTCCAATAGACGTCAAGCTCCCGCTTTAGCCAAACTAGATCGCTTTCTCTTCAACCCTGTGGGAGGATATTCACCCCTTGTCAACTTGCCGTGGCCTAGCATCTGTCCTCTCAGACCATTGTCCCCTGGTGCTAGATACGGGCTCCCACACAGACCATAATCGACCATTCAGGTTTGAAAGACTCTGGCTCCTTGAACCTTCCTTTGACGAATTTATCAAAACAGCTTGGGCCCAACCCATTAACTCCACCTCAGCCTCTGCATGGATAGTTGGCAAACTCAGATCGCTTAGAAGACTCCTCAAACCTTGGGCCAGATCCATCTGGGGTTCACTCAGGAACCGTATTGCCTCCACCCAAGATGAAATCCTCAAGCTGAACATCCTGGAGGAATCTCGCCCACTCGATGAGTCTGAGTCACACAAACTTAAAAGTTTTGAAGCAGAACTTAAAAGACTATTGAAGCAGGAGGAAATTGGTTGGAAACAACGTTCAAAAGATAGGTGGTTAGCGGACGGTGACAAAAACACGGTGTAACGACTCATATATTTTTAATAATTTTAATTGGTTTTATAACATATTTAAATGGATTTTTGAGGAATTTTAATAATAATATTTTGAAATAAAAATTTAATATTTGGATTACGTCCAATTAAACATAGCAGACGGTAAATTTTCAATTTATTTTATCAAAGTTTATTTCGTTGTGAAATTCTATTTAATTCAAGTTAGCTAATAATTGATTTATAATAAATTATTTTCCTTACATAGAAATTTCTAAATCATCTTCTGAGCAAGACTGTATCTTTCATTTTTCCAAATTCGGACTTCTATAGCTCCGTCGTCCCTTATATTCTGCGTTTTACTGCATCTGTCCGCTTGTGAAAATTCGAATTTTATAATTCAATCATACCACTGATATCTGTATACCGTTTTGATCGTGTCGTCGTACTGATCTCAGCGGTATATCTATTTCTGTATTTTGGAATCCGGTGCACAATGAAAGCAAGAAACCGTTCGTGTAACGGTACCATATATTGTGACTTTACTTCTTTCTTCCGTTTCAAAGATTTGAAACGTACAGCCTGGACCATAATAAAAATTTGCTTTAAATTTCCAGCTGAATTTCCGGGTGACCGTTGCTATTACTTTCGTTACTTTTATTTTAATATTTCATTTATCACTTACTCTTCTCAGCCGAATACAAAGAAATAAACGTTCACCATTCCTTTTCTCTTGCTTTTCAAATTTGAAACACCAGCCACATTCAATAAATTGCTTTAAATTCTAGCTGTATCATAGGGTGATCGATGATACTGCATTCATTTTTGTTTCGTTCAAAACTCTCTGACTCTTTGGCTTGGATCACACGTTACATAAAAAGTTTATATATATTCTACATAACAGCAAAGCCTATCCATTTGTGGAGACAAAACTTACTCCAATTGTTCACCTCATCCCCTTCTCCTCTCCCTTCTTCATTTTTTTTTTTGTTTACTTCCCTCCTTCCTACTTTATGTTCGACACCACTCACCACTTCCAACCTCGTCATACCTTGCTCTGCCTCCTCCCAGGTCCGTTCACCCCTCTTCCAACCCACGGCCTCAACTCACTCGCCTCCTCTGTTTTCCTACCCTCCTTCCCTGACCGACCTGCTACCCTCACGCCACTCCTGCCCATCCATTCCTCCGCCCTCACCACCTCGCCGCAGTCCTAGCCGAGACACACGGCAATCACCTCAGGCCTTGCGTGCAACCCGCTCCTCGCCTCTTCCTAGTCGCAACATCAACTCCCTAGGTCGGCCATCGGTGCTTCCTCCACACGGTGAGCAGCTAGCCTCCTCTTCTCCATATAAATGTATCAAACTGTATATATATATATTAGTATAATAATATATAATAAGGTTTGGGTTTATATGTATGCAATTTTATTTCGTTTATTTATAAGTTTGGTTATGATTGATATAGATACAGTTATTAGCTTTATAGCCTTCACATATTTATATTTCTATATTTCATATATAATATATATATTATAAGTACTGTCTTCCTAGTCCAGTTATTTGTAAAAAAAAAAATTTGGCTTGGGTATGTAATTTCTGTAGCTTGTATGCTAAAGCTTATATATGAAATTATGTTAAAGTATAGGTTATTTGGAACAAGTTTTGAAAGATAGTTATAGGCTTTGGGGTGTTATACTTAGGTTGTTTACTTTACTGTCCAACGAGTTGTTCGCATATATGCGATATATCTAGTATAACGAGAGTCCAAATATGCAGATCTGAAATAAGTAAGTGTTTTATTAATAAAAGACAGTGTTATAAACTATAAAAATTTGTTAATTTGGTAGGAATATATTTGGTGGGATGTATACAATCAAAGGCTGCCACTTTTATATATATATACTATAATAACAACATGGGTTGACTTACGTATTAGTGTGTAGAAGTAGTGTATTTTTTTTTCTATTATGAGTTGTAAAGTTATACAATATTTTTAAAGTATGCGACATAATATAAAAGTCTTAACTGCTTAGAGTAAGGTAATACTATATAGGAGTTGCAGTAAGACATTCGTTTTAATAAATTGTTGAAATGCATATACAATATGTTTATTTTACCATTGATTGTTTACAAAAAAATTTATGTTAGTCTGCATATGGCATTAAATTGTTTAGTACACACATGGTATATGAGGGTATTCATACTTCTTGTGCTCTGTTTGAAGTCTGCATTTATACTTGTTTATAATACATTATGTAAGTTATTTTAAATCAGTATAAGTATTTTAATTTTATACTATTAGTTATATTTTAATGTCTATGTTAGTTATGTATGTTTAAAAATCAAATTTCATTTAAGTTTAGAACATGGTTTTTTTAAATATAGTTGTTATATTTGCAAGTTTACATACCAATTATCTTCGTCGGTCCAGCCTGATTTGATTTCGTCTATTTTCTTTTATTTGATCAGCTTTGTTCGTCAAATTCGTGCCATTTTACTCTACTTTGGAATTCGTGTCGGAATTCGTAACTCATCCCACTCTCTTTCATCTCTAGCCTCGGAAGGTGAGCAATCACTCACGATTAACGTTCTTGTATTTATTAAATTTGATTTCAATTGAAACGACAATTGAAATATGCTGCTGTTAGTTGTTTTACTGTATGACTGCTATTATCTGTATCTGTTCACCTATGACATCTGACACCATTATCGGATAATTATTTATGTGATAATAATACAGATTGGTTGATAATTGATTGTTTGATTGATTGTGTTTAAATTGGATGTTAATTATTATTGTTAAATGATAACTAGTTTGCTAGTTTAATTTGGGGTAGTATAGTTTACAAATTTAACGGATTTTATATGACGGACGTGGATTTATTAAAGCCTGACTCCGCCATATGTGAATTTGATTAGTTAGATTTGACCCATTAATTGTCGTAGAAATTGATAAATTATACTTTAAATCTTTGAACGTAGTTTGGATTAATTGTTGTAGTTTTAAACTGAAATTTAAAAAGGAACGACAAGTGAAAAACTGTAATGTAATAATCTTTAATCTACATGAAATGATAGTGTAGATTTTAGAAATAATTATACAAGTAACAATGCGAATTAATACGATTATTTCGGGGTTATTTGATTTATTTATTGAATTGTTATTGATTGTTGTTATTGTTTGGTTATTTACTTTGACACCATCCCTGTCATCACACTGCAAGTTCCCTTTGTTATGTTTGTTTTTGAATTGAAATGGGTCGAAATAATAGACCCAAGCGGTTTCTTGGGATTATGGGTTGAAATGCTATCCACCCGTATACATTTAGAGTACGGATTGAAATGATAATATCCGTAATACTTGACCATATGATAAGAAATATATGGTCTTATTAAATGTAAATTCTTAAATACATATATAAAGGGTAATGATAAATATAGGGTTAATTATATCTAGTTTAATCAAGACTTGATTAAATACATAAATTATGATAAATATTTATGTAAATTTTATTTCGGATAAATTTTGCAATAATATTGAACAATTAAGAATGGGAGATAAATTTGGGTTATTTTAAAATGGTATTTAGATAAGGATTTATTTATTTAGATCAATTTGAAATTTACTGACTGAGATATTTCACGTTTAATAAAATTTAAGAAATATTGAGTAAAATATAATTTAAGGTCACTAAAATAATATTGAATCAAATAAGGGAGTGTTCAAGACTAAATAATAATGATGTAAAAATCGAGAATCTATATGAAACTGTAAATTTAAATTGTTATATTAAGTTATGAACTATATTGTAATTAAATGGTTTAGGAATTTGGATATGTATTTGGAACCAAGATAGTTGAATTTGTTATTTAGATAACGAATTGAATTAGATAGATTGAGGATGAACTAAATTGGGAATTTTTATTTAGAAAACTAGATTGGGAAAAATTTAGTTGAAATGCTGAATACTTAAAGTATGGAAACATATTGAAATAAAAGGGGAAATTGGGATATCAAATCCAAATTTGAGATTTATAAAATTGAAGTGGTTATTTTAGGAAAATTTAAATTGATAAAATGAGATTGAATTTAATTTGAATGGGAAGGTCGGGTTTATGTGAAACAATATGTTAAGTTAAGGAAATTGAAAGTGCTTTACCGTATACAACATTAATATATATAAATACTATTTTGGGAAATATAATTTTTCGAAGAAAAATTGACATTTGGATTTGAAGTATAAATTAAGTGAATGACCACGGTGTTATAGTATATATTTCTACCTTGTAGAAAGTCCATGGACCCTTAGAGGATGGTAACCCCAAACATCCTTTAGGTTATTTGTATTTCAGTTGATATTTCACTTGAGTTGGATTTATTGATATAAGAATGTTAATCCTGACTCGAGTGTTTTGTGTTTTTCTTTACGCTCGGGTCAGACTGAGTAATACAGCATTAGAGACTCACCTTTGGAGATTGGAGCTTCATTTGGAGACCCAACTATCGTTTCAGCTTTCAGTTTTCTAGTTGACTGGTTCAGAGAAGTCATCGGCTCATACTGTAGACTTTTCTGTATTCAAGAGATTCTGATGTATTTTATTTTAAACTCTGATGTATATAGTAGCTTCATGAACTACTATTTTTCTATTCCGCTGCATTATATTACTCTGTGTCTGTGATCTGTGTTTGATTTATTTACTGTATATTTTAAGTTTTGCCAAATTAAATTAACAATTCGGTATTTTGAATTACTCAAGTCGGACATGTACGGTTTTAGTGTCGATTTGAATGGTCCAAAATAGCGGGCCGTTACAGCTGGTATCAGAGCTTTGGCTCTAGGCAAAACTTAGCATATATAGTAAATTTATTTACAGAATCACTTTCGCTCGAGTTGAATCTCTTCCTTTGTGACTCGATTCCTTTGAATTTTGGAATGTCCCTCGGTTTCAAAATTTCATTCTTGTCTCCCTCTATATGTTCGTCTGACTCTGGAGTATCCCATAACTCCACTGAATTTTTGTAAAGGGGGTGAAAACTCCTTTACAATTGGCATCGATTCACCGAAATTTTGTATCCTCGGTTTACGATGCTGCTATATTTTGGTATGTCAAATTCTATCTCTGGAAATCGAATATCGATTTGCTTTAGAATTCCGCATCAATTATATTCCTGAAGTCACGGTTGACCCGGTTAGGGTCGCCCGAGATTTATAGAAGTATATCCATCTTCTATTTTGTATTTTGATTTTCTCAACTTTGTTGAGTCTATCTTCGTATCAGGATTCTATTGATTAGAGTTCCTTTAATTTAAATCTCCATCTTTGTTTAAAATCCATTCTTAATTTATCCTTTGAAAATCGGGTATGTTTGTATTTTGAAATTGCTTTATATATCAAAATTATATCCTATATATAAAAAGAAATTGTTTTCAATAAGGATCATATACCTATATGTATAAAGCAAATAAGATATGTTATTCTATATAAAAAGGGTTTTGAAAGGATTTGAAATTTTGAAAAAATTATAAGAAATTGATTTATATAAAAATGATTTATAACTGTAGAGATAAATTTGAAATTCGAGGATTGAATTCCGGTATATTGGAAGTGGTTTTGAGATTTTGGGAGATATATAAAAATAATACGATTTAAAAGTATTTTCCGAGTAAGAAATGTTTCTAATGAATTTTAATAATTTTGAAGAAATTTCAAGGAAGTTTCAAGAGAATAGAAGTCCAGAACTCACTTATGTCGCTGGAAAATAATTTCGGTGATGAGTGCACGCATCATCGACATTGATTTCGAGTTTCTGAGTGGGGAGAGGCCACTTTAATAGCTTCGCTATGCGAGTGATCTTGTAAAACCGTTTTTGATTTCAAATTCCGAAATAATTTGATATTTTCGAAAGAGATATGTATATATTTGAAATGATACCGGTGTTCGATCCTCGAGTTTCAGATTTAAATAATTGATTTATTGTTGATTTTCAACTCTTGAATTGAAAATTTGATTTCCCTAACTATTTTGAATGTTCGAACACTTCCAAATCGAGATTAAATTTTCAAAGCTAAGAAATTTCGAAGAGTATAAAATGTCTGATAAAGAATATAAATTTAGTTTTGAAATGTTTTGGAAAAAAAAATAGTTGAATAATGGTTTTCAAAAGGGTAAATTGGATATTTCACATAGAAATGGGTAGTTTAAAGGTTTAAAAGGGATAAGTATAAAGTTGGAAACCATTTTGAGTATAATGAATTGTGAGAAAATATTGGGTTTTGAAATTTAATTGAAAATTAAAACCAGTACTTATATGATGATTTTGGAAATGAATTTGTTGACTTGAATTATTTTAATCTGGAAACTGGGATAATTTCCTAAACCTATTATGTTGGGGAACTTTGAAATCAGGATATCTAATTTGGAAGAAATTTGGTGAATTCATATATGACTTTGAAACTAAATTTGATATCGAAATGATTTGAAATTGAGAACCTTATATTATTAAGCACTTGAATTGGGAGTGGTCGAACTTATATAAAATGGATTTGTATAAGTATGAAATTGATTTAAAAATCTATTGATCTGAAAGGTACTCAATTTGGAAAGAGAATTGTATATAATCAAAGTCTATATAAGTATGATTTAATATACTACTGATTTGGAAAGTATTCGATTTGAAAATAGAATCCTATAGATATGGACTTTATATAAGTACAAAATTGAAAGTGATTTGAAAAGGTACTATATGATATATATATTTTCCAAGTAAAGATATGGAAAGTACCTTCTGCTTGATATCCGCTTTGTGGCCACAGCGTGGATTCATTCTATTGATATTATTCTCTCTGATTTTTGGTTTTCCGGATGTAATACTCGAGTGTTCCCACCGTGGCGTAACCCGCGGTTTTTCTTTTTCTCTCGTGAATGCACAGCGAAATTGCCTGGCTGAGTCTTGCCTAGGGGTACGGATTGTTTCCTGGGGGAACCAGGCGTAACCATTGTGTATCCTGCAATCTGTGTAGGTCGCGAATAGTAGCGCAAGTGCCTGGCTGAGTCTTGCCTGGGGGTACGGATTGTTTCCTGGGGGAACCAGGCGTAACCATTGTGTATCCTGCACCCTACTAGTCATCATGGCGTAACTCGCAGGGCTGTGAAAGCTTACGGATATGGATTGTTTCCTGGGGGAACCAGGCGTAACCATTGTGTATCTGCGAACCATGATCGGACAAAGGTTTTGTTTTGGTTGATTTGATTGGATCGTACTTTCCATATCTGTTTTAAAAGGTTTTTCAAGTATTTTCACTGGGTGTTGAAACAAGTCTACTTAGTACTTGAAGAATTCTAGCTTTGCGCCTGATCAACGCATGGCCAGAGTCTACAAGAACGATGATAAACTTGTGGAAACATCGAGTTATAAAAGTATTTTTGGAAGGAAATTTATTTCGATATAATAGTATTTTATAAAGGTATTCATTATAAAAGTATTTATCCCAACAAAGAAATCTTGAATTAATATTTGAAATAGAATTTTTTTTTTTTTTTGTTTGAAAATAATCGATTCGTGCCCGATTCTTTTCTTCTTAATCTACCTTATCTGCTCAGTTTAGTTATTCACCTCGATTCTGTTTTCAAAATCTACCTTCCTTCCTTGTTGGATTTATCTTTAAATACTGGTTATTTATATACTACTTGGTTTAATAGAAGATTTTTAAATATTGTAAATATTTTTGAAGTTATTAATTAAATGAACTCTTTAAAGAAAATGATTATTAATTTATTGATAATATTTGAAAGGTATCTTGAGTTAAATTAAAAATCTCATAAACTTTGGATCTAATATTTTCAATAGACTTTGTAAATATAAGTAATAGTGCAGGTAATTGTTTTCAAAGGAGTTTGAAAAGTAGTATAGTATTATAGAAAATTTGACTTTCAAATGAAGTTCCAAATAAAGATCTCAAATAAATTCGAGTAGTTTTAAAATTAATTGTTTGTCTTATCTTTCGAGGTATATTCTTTCTGGTTGTTTCATTCTCCTACCTCTTTCCTTTTCGGGGACGAAAAGTTTTGAGTAGGGGAGAGTGTAACGACTCATATATTTTTAATAATTTTAATTGGTTTTATAACATATTTAAATGGATTTTTGAGGAATTTTAATAATAATATTTTGAAATAAAAATTTAATATTTGGATTACGTCCAATTAAACATAGCAGACAGTAAATTTTCAATTTATTTTATCAAAGTTTATTTCGTTGTGAAATTCTATTTAATTCAAGTTAGCTAATAATTGATTTATAATAAATTATTTTCCTTACATAGAAATTTCTAAATCATCTTCTGAGCAAGACTGTATCTTTCATTTTTCCAAATTCGGACTTCTATAGCTCCGTCGTCCCTTATATTCTGCGTTTTACTGCATCTGTCCGCTTGTGAAAATTCGAATTTTATAATTCAATCATACCACTGATATCTGTATACCGTTTTGATCGTGTCGTCGTACTGATCTCAGCGGTATATCTATTTCTGTATTTTGGAATCCGGTGCACAATGAAAGCAAGAAACCGTTCGTGTAACGGTACCATATATTGTGACTTTACTTCTTTCTTCCGTTTCAAAGATTTGAAACGTACAGCCTGGACCATAATAAAAATTTGCTTTAAATTTCCAGCTGAATTTCCGGGTGACCGTTGCTATTACTTTCGTTACTTTTATTTTAATATTTCATTTATCACTTACTCTTCTCAGCCGAATACAAAGAAATAAACGTTCACCATTCCTTTTCTCTTGCTTTTCAAATTTGAAACACCAGCCACATTCAATAAATTGCTTTAAATTCTAGCTGTATCATAGGGTGATCGATGATACTGCATTCATTTTTGTTTCGTTCAAAACTCTCTGACTCTTTGGCTTGGATCACACGTTACATAAAAAGTTTATATATATTCTACATAACAGCAAAGCCTATCCATTTGTGGAGACAAAACTTACTCCAATTGTTCACCTCATCCCCTTCTCCTCTCCCTTCTTCATTTTTTTTTTTTTTGTTTACTTCCCTCCTTCCTACTTTATGTTCGACACCACTCACCACTTCCAACCTCGTCATACCTTGCTCTGCCTCCTCCCAGGTCCGTTCACCCCTCTTCCAACCCACGGCCTCAACTCACTCGCCTCCTCTGTTTTCCTACCCTCCTTCCCTGACCGACCTGCTACCCTCACGCCACTCCTGCCCATCCATTCCTCCGCCCTCACCACCTCGCCGCAGTCCTAGCCGAGACACACGGCAATCACCTCAGGCCTTGCGTGCAACCCGCTCCTCGCCTCTTCCTAGTCGCAACATCAACTCCCTAGGTCGGCCATCGGTGCTTCCTCCACACGGTGAGCAGCTAGCCTCCTCTTCTCCATATAAATGTATCAAACTGTATATATATATATTAGTATAATAATATATAATAAGGTTTGGGTTTATATGTATGCAATTTTATTTCGTTTATTTATAAGTTTGGTTATGATTGATATAGATACAGTTATTAGCTTTATAGCCTTCACATATTTATATTTCTATATTTCATATATAATATATATATTATAAGTACTGTCTTCCTAGTCCAGTTATTTGTAAAAAAAAAATTTGGCTTGGGTATGTAATTTCTGTAGCTTGTATGCTAAAGCTTATATATGAAATTATGTTAAAGTATAGGTTATTTGGAACAAGTTTTGAAAGATAGTTATAGGCTTTGGGGTGTTATACTTAGGTTGTTTACTTTACTGTCCAACGAGTTGTTCGCATATATGCGATATATCTAGTATAACGAGAGTCCAAATATGCAGATCTGAAATAAGTAAGTGTTTTATTAATAAAAGACAGTGTTATAAACTATAAAAATTTGTTAATTTGGTAGGAATATATTTGGTGGGATGTATACAATCAAAGGCTGCCACTTTTATATATATATACTATAATAACAACATGGGTTGACTTACGTATTAGTGTGTAGAAGTAGTGTATTTTTTTTTCTATTATGAGTTGTAAAGTTATACAATATTTTTAAAGTATGCGACATAATATAAAAGTCTTAACTGCTTAGAGTAAGGTAATACTATATAGGAGTTGCAGTAAGACATTCGTTTTAATAAATTGTTGAAATGCATATACAATATGTTTATTTTACCATTGATTGTTTACAAAAAAATTTATGTTAGTCTGCATATGGCATTAAATTGTTTAGTACACACATGGTATATGAGGGTATTCATACTTCTTGTGCTCTGTTTGAAGTCTGCATTTATACTTGTTTATAATACATTATGTAAGTTATTTTAAATCAGTATAAGTATTTTAATTTTATACTATTAGTTATATTTTAATGTCTATGTTAGTTATGTATGTTTAAAAATCAAATTTCATTTAAGTTTAGAACATGGTTTTTTTAAATATAGTTGTTATATTTGCAAGTTTACATACCAATTATCTTCGTCGGTCCAGCCTGATTTGATTTCGTCTATTTTCTTTTATTTGATCAGCTTTGTTCGTCAAATTCGTGCCATTTTACTCTACTTTGGAATTCGTGTCGGAATTCGTAACTCATCCCACTCTCTTTCATCTCTAGCCTCGGAAGGTGAGCAATCACTCACGATTAACGTTCTTGTATTTATTAAATTTGATTTCAATTGAAACGACAATTGAAATATGCTGCTGTTAGTTGTTTTACTGTATGACTGCTATTATCTGTATCTGTTCACCTATGACATCTGACACCATTATCGGATAATTATTTATGTGATAATAATACAGATTGGTTGATAATTGATTGTTTGATTGATTGTGTTTAAATTGGATGTTAATTATTATTGTTAAATGATAACTAGTTTGCTAGTTTAATTTGGGGTAGTATAGTTTACAAATTTAACGGATTTTATATGACGGACGTGGATTTATTAAAGCCTGACTCCGCCATATGTGAATTTGATTAGTTAGATTTGACCCATTAATTGTCGTAGAAATTGATAAATTATACTTTAAATCTTTGAACGTAGTTTGGATTAATTGTTGTAGTTTTAAACTGAAATTTAAAAAGGAACGACAAGTGAAAAACTGTAATGTAATAATCTTTAATCTACATGAAATGATAGTGTAGATTTTAGAAATAATTATACAAGTAACAATGCGAATTAATACGATTATTTCGGGGTTATTTGATTTATTTATTGAATTGTTATTGATTGTTGTTATTGTTTGGTTATTTACTTTGACACCATCCCTGTCATCACACTGCAAGTTCCCTTTGTTATGTTTGTTTTTGAATTGAAATGGGTCGAAATAATAGACCCAAGCGGTTTCTTGGGATTATGGGTTGAAATGCTATCCACCCGTATACATTTAGAGTACGGATTGAAATGATAATATCCGTAATACTTGACCATATGATAAGAAATATATGGTCTTATTAAATGTAAATTCTTAAATACATATATAAAGGGTAATGATAAATATAGGGTTAATTATATCTAGTTTAATCAAGACTTGATTAAATACATAAATTATGATAAATATTTATGTAAATTTTATTTCGGATAAATTTTGCAATAATATTGAACAATTAAGAATGGGAGATAAATTTGGGTTATTTTAAAATGGTATTTAGATAAGGATTTATTTATTTAGATCAATTTGAAATTTACTGACTGAGATATTTCACGTTTAATAAAATTTAAGAAATATTGAGTAAAATATAATTTAAGGTCACTAAAATAATATTGAATCAAATAAGGGAGTGTTCAAGACTAAATAATAATGATGTAAAAATCGAGAATCTATATGAAACTGTAAATTTAAATTGTTATATTAAGTTATGAACTATATTGTAATTAAATGGTTTAGGAATTTGGATATGTATTTGGAACCAAGATAGTTGAATTTGTTATTTAGATAACGAATTGAATTAGATAGATTGAGGATGAACTAAATTGGGAATTTTTATTTAGAAAACTAGATTGGGAAAAATTTAGTTGAAATGCTGAATACTTAAAGTATGGAAACATATTGAAATAAAAGGGGAAATTGGGATATCAAATCCAAATTTGAGATTTATAAAATTGAAGTGGTTATTTTAGGAAAATTTAAATTGATAAAATGAGATTGAATTTAATTTGAATGGGAAGGTCGGGTTTATGTGAAACAATATGTTAAGTTAAGGAAATTGAAAGTGCTTTACCGTATACAGCATTAATATATATAAATACTATTTTGGGAAATATAATTTTTCGAAGAAAAATTGACATTTGGATTTGAAGTATAAATTAAGTGAATGACCACGGTGTTATAGTATATATTTCTACCTTGTAGAAAGTCCATGGACCCTTAGAGGATGGTAACCCCAAACATCCTTTAGGTTATTTGTATTTCAGTTGATATTTCACTTGAGTTGGATTTATTGATATAAGAATGTTAATCCTGACTCGAGTGTTTTGTGTTTTTCTTTACGCTCGGGTCAGACTGAGTAATACAGCATTAGAGACTCACCTTTGGAGATTGGAGCTTCATTTGGAGACCCAACTATCGTTTCAGCTTTCAGTTTTCTAGTTGACTGGTTCAGAGAAGTCATCGGCTCATACTGTAGACTTTTCTGTATTCAAGAGATTCTGATGTATTTTATTTTAAACTCTGATGTATATAGTAGCTTCATGAACTACTATTTTTCTATTCCGCTGCATTATATTACTCTGTGTCTGTGATCTGTGTTTGATTTATTTACTGTATATTTTAAGTTTTGCCAAATTAAATTAACAATTCGGTATTTTGAATTACTCAAGTCGGACATGTACGGTTTTAGTGTCGATTTGAATGGTCCAAAATAGCGGGCCGTTACACACGGCCTATTTCCACAGACTGGCTAACGGCCATCGCCGATCATTGTTCATCCCTAAAATAATTCATAATGATGTGTCAATCACCGATCAGCCAGAAATTCTAAACCTTTTCACCGACTTTCACTGTTCCATCCTTGGCCAACCCTCCTCCCCCCTCCCCCCAATCGACTGGAACCTCCTCTACCCCAATCCACCCCCATCCAAATTGACTCTCCCTTCACCGAAGAAGAAATCTTAGCGGCCCTAAAAGATATGGATGATAACAAATCGCCAGGCCCTGATGGCTTTGGCCCTTTCTTCTTCAAGCATTTCTGGGACGTCATCAAGTTTGATCTTCTGGATCTGTGTTCCGAATTCCACTCCAACCCAATGACCATTTCCCGTCTCAACTACGCCATTATTGTTCTCATCCCGAAATCCATAGATGCCAATTCCCTGACTGCCTTCCGTCCCATCAGTCTTCTCAACACCTCCTTCAAGCTGATCACTAAAGTCCTAGCTAATCGTCTCCAGCCATATATGAACCAGTTGATTGGCAAGGAACAATCTGCATTTATTCAGGGCCGCAATATATTAGACTGTGTGGCGGCAACACAAGAAGCCATCTCCTTTTGCCACACAAACTCTTGTCCCACAGAGGCTTCTCCGTGAAATGGTGTGATTGGATAAAATGCATCCTAACCTCAAGTCTTTCCTCGATCCAGATTAATGGTTCTTCAGGGGGTCTTATCAAATCCGCTCGCGGCCTCAGACAGGGTGACCCCCTCTCGCCGCTCCTCTTTGTCCTGGTGGCAGATGTTTTCAACCGTATGTCTAAACTAGCAACCGCTAACAACTACCTCACTGGTATTGGCCCCCCAAACTCTAACTTATCCACCTCTAACCTCCAATTCGCTGACGACACTATTCTCTTTGTCTCACCCTCGCCCAATCATACCCACAGTCTGAAGGTTCTCCTATACGTCTTCGAGCTTGTCTCCGGACTTGCCATCAATTTCCAGAAAAGCTCCATCATCATGCTTGGTAGCTCCGACCACCTTGGCCCCTCTGTCGCTTCTGTCCTCAACTGTAATATGACTCAATTCCCAATCTCCTACCTCGGTATCCCTTTACGACCAACCAAACTTCATCATGCAGATTGGGCTCCCCTCATTTCAAAAATGGAATCCAGACTTTCGGGCTGGAAAGCAAACGCTCTCTCGGCTGTTGGTCGTCTAGTGCTGATCAAATCTGTCCTTTCCTCCATCCCCCTGTATTGGCTTTCGTTCCATAAACTTCCGATCTGGGTTTCAAACAAATTAGACTCCATTAGAAGGTCCTTTCTATGGAATGAGGGAAGGCTAAATGCCTTGTCAGCTGGAAAATAGCTTGCTTAAGCAAAGATCATGGTGGCCTAGGTATTGTCAACCTTAGAACTTTTAACCTTTCCCTCTTGGGGAAATGGCTTTGGCGTACCTTGACACCTGGATTCTTCATATGGAAAGACTGGATCCTTTCTGTTCACTACCTTAACAATCCATCCCGCGTCCTCCGCCTAGCTCCCATTAATAAACCCTCCCCCTTTTGGTCTGGCGTCCTATCCTCCATCAATCGTATTAAATCCCTCTTTCACCAACTCCTAGGTAACGGCTCCAACTGCCTTTTCTGGCTTGATCACTGGTCCGGGCACTCCCCATTAAACCTCAGATTCCCTAACGTTTTCGCCTCCACAGCACACAAGCTTCTCACAGTGTCCGACGCTGTTTCCATTAACACTCAATCTCTCCGCCCCTCTTCCTTCCTCAACAATAATCTGCTCCGTGAATACCTTGCTGTCATTAATATACTCCAAACCGTCAACCTGACACCATCTTCTCCGGACCTTTACACCTGGTCCTTATCTCCCTCCAATCATTACTCCGTGTCTCAGAGCTACCTCTTCCTTAACCACCCGAGAAGACTTTTCTCCTTCGCTCGCCTGTGGAAATGTCACCTTCCCCCCCGAATCTTATTTTTCCAATGGTGTCTGATCCATGGCCGTATCAAGACCAAAGACCGCCTCGCCCACCTCAACATCCCTTCGGACCCGACCTGTCCCCTCTGCAATCTGGAACACGAATCAATAAACCACCTTTTCTTCGACTGTGACTTTTCTTACTACATTTGGGCCTCTTCCTGCACTCATATTCTCGGTCTCATTCCAGTAGTCTCCAAGTTCTATGATTTCTGGCAGTATAATGCTCCATATCCTAATACCAACTCGCTTCTAGCCATTTTTTGTTGGGTGATATGGAAAGAGCGAAATGCACGTGTATCTAACAAACCCAATATTTCGACGGTCCAAATTTGCAATAGAATAATCACTGTTTTTAATATTTGGTCAGGTTCCAGCTTCTCCACCCCAGCCAGACTCCGTCTCCGCATCCCCAGATCCCCCCAGCCAGAATCGGTGGGTAGCTCCTCCTCGGCCGCGCCACCGTGCCAGAACCCTCTCTCCTAACGCTGCTGCTACAACTTCTTCTGTAATGTTTTTTGTGTTACTTGATTGATGCACTAACAGAATCATCCTTATGTTCATATTGGTCTAGAATGCAAGTTGTGTTTTTTTGGTTTGTTTGTCTAATGTAGTCGCTTCATAAACTTCCTTCAGCCAGTGATCAGGCCTGTTGATCACAATATATTATGTTAATATTATGCTTAATCGGCTGTGTAGTTCCACGATACACACCCATTCTTCTCAAAAAAATTATAATATGTCCCTATGGGTGAAGTAAACATTAACCTTAAATTATAATTTGAAATTCAAAAGTTAACAACAATTATACTTGGGGGTTAAGTAAACATTAAGATTAATGTTAATCTTAAATTATAAGTAAGGAAGAAAATAAAAATAACAGCAATCAAAAAATTCCCTAAGTGACATGACCAATCGACAGATAGCGTCGACCGTTAGGTTAGGGACGGTCAACTGGCGGATAGGTGATGACTATGGTTTTGAATGCATAATGAACATTCTAGATTTTATTATTTTAAACCGACTTAAATCAAATGGTTCCGGTACATTCTAACCGCTATAAATAAGAGCTTAGCTCCTCACTTTTATTCCTAAATTATTTTCGGAACCAAGCGAAAATCCATCACTCTCTCTCTCTTCAAAGTTTTAGAATAGTTCTTTAGGGTTCCAGGTAACATATTCTTGATGTTTGTTATTTTATTTCTAATTCTATTATCCTCCAATCCCATAATTTCTATATCTAATATAGACACACATACACACACAAAAATCCCTTATTCTATATATCTAAAAGGGGAATCTGAAAGAGATTATTCAAGGCGTGACAAATCCCAAAAGTGAAAGAGCTAAGGACCTATTGTGGGTGAAAACCTTAGTTTTTCTACTTTAGTAATCGAATAGTATAGTTTGGATTTGATATATTCCTTGGGGAGCTTTAAATTATGAAAACATCACATTAAAAATCCTCAAAACTCCCCCAAGGTGAAATGTCAATTTTTAGGTTGGAATCTCAACTGTTTTCTTTTAAAATAACGGAGCCATGTGGATTTTTCAATTTATGCATTTTACCTTCTATTCCATATTTTATTCTTTTTCTTTGGATCTGATTAAGGGATTTGATTAAGAAATGGTTTGTAAGTTACAAATTCTTATTCGTAGTTTGCACTGCCTATTTCTACAAATTGTATAGAAATTCCCTTGTCTAATTTGATATAACAGAAGTTGAATAGAGCGTAAAATTAATTAAATTGTAAGTTTCTACTATTGATTTATTATGTTGTTTTAATATGAAATAAGTTGGATTTGGACTCTATATACAAGTCTATTGATTGATTTTGGAATATTGGATTTATGATATAGTTATTGCGGAAATGAGACTTGTATGATTTTAGAAGATTTAATACTTAAAACATTAGTTTATGGCGTAATCTCTACATACATAGAAATAGATAAATGTGTACTATATATATACATATTGTAATCTGCCTTTTGACTCGACTATATTCAGGCTGATTGGACAAGTTAGATTCGATGATAGATAAGACAAGCAGCCTAGAGAGGTGATTGCAGAGTCCAGCGATCAAGCACAAACAATAATATGAAACAACAATCAAGCGAGATTAAGATATAGACTCTCTAGAATATTCTAAGTACGGATTAGTACCTCCCTTATGCAGGGGATCAGCACCTATCCCTTCCACTAGGCAGGGGATCAGATCGCATCATAATGGTAGAGAACAACATCAACCAACAGTTCAATTCAACAGGAATCGATCGATATCTATAAAAACAAAAGGGCAACTATGCAAAAAACTTTGGAAATATGAAAATAGCATGGAACGGACCCACACGACCGATCGTAGCACGCCATATGGCCAGGAAAACCAATCGATGATGATCCTTCGGTATTGGGAATTAGGCCTCAAAATTTTCTTGGTGATCCTGTCTACATCTAGAGATTCTGTTGGCAAAATTTCAGGGGGATATTCGGTCATTACTCCTATAAATATAGTGTTCATAGTTCATTATAAAGATCTTTATGCTATTACATTGGTGGTACTCCATTGTATTTACGAATTCCAGTCCGGTCCCTCCTGTACTCAGAAATTCAAGTGATTAATAAAGCCGTTTCGTCAAAGTGGAGTAGGCATTTAACATCGAACCACTATAAATCTGTTTATCATCATTTTTTACTTGTTTTCCATTTATTTCCTCTGTTTTAATTTAGATTTCTTCATTTATTTCTCTACATTCATTATATTAGGTGTTTGTACCAACTTTTGGTGTAAACATTTTGGTGCTTTCACCGAGAAATCAATTCTTAGCTTGATTGGATCTCATCATTAACTTGTGCATTCCCATATCCATGAGATAAGATCCAAATTTCTACGAAAAGTTTCTGTTTAAACTCAGATATGGAGAAGTTCTAGAAGGAAGCTATTAGCCATGGCCAAAGGAAAGTCTACTACTTTCTATGCTCCTATTTAAGGCAATAACGCTGCCAATGTGCAATAAGTTGATCAGAGCATACATATGGCTGCTGCCAATCCCCAAAATCTAGTTGATTACATCACCAAAGCAAAATTTGAAGTCCTAATGAAGGAACTGATGGATAGCAATCAGCAGTTTAACCATCAAATCCAGGCTAACATCGACCTGATGAACCAGTTGAAAGATCGGCATGGAAAGACGAGGAAGGAGCCTGCTCCATACTCAGGATCGGAGAACTCCTCCTTATTTGATAACTATCATAGAAATAGACACCGCAAAACAGATGCATATGCAGTTGGAACATCAGGACGGAATCGGGTGATCGGCTATGGCCGATCGACACCGAACCCTCGAATCATGGGGCAGTCAACATGCAAATGGAGGAGCTCACTATGGAGGTGACGCGATCGATCAAGGTACCTGATCTTGGTCAAATGTGGTTGAACCACAGCTGCGAGACGATTATAGTACTACTGCTTAGGAAATAGATGAAGAGCACGATGACTCAAGGCAACATGGCACTGCCCAAAGGTGTGGATCGGGTCGCTCACATGAGGTGAAACATGATTACCGCCTGCCACCAACTCTCCAAACACCAGACTTAATAGCAATGGTGAGACAACTAGTGAAAGAAAGTCAAGGCTTGAACAACGATGATTGGGGACTCTCCAAAAGTCAAACTCCATTCATCGACAACATTCTATTCGAAGAATATTCGTGGTTGTTCCATATGCTTAGGATGCCTGCTATGAGGAAAAAACCGACCCCATGCAGCATCTCTTGAAGTACGAATGGAGCATGGACTCCGTTCGAGCCACTAATGCAGTCAAGTGCGGGTGTTTTCCCATTTTTATGGAAGATGTTGTGACAATGTGCTTCACCAAGCTACCACTATGGCTAATGTCTTCATTTGATGAGTTAGCAAATAAGTTCCTGGAGTAGTTCCGCATGCGCACGACTCACCCCAAGGATGTAATGTCACTCTTCAACTTGGTCCAAGCACCGTGGGAGACATTGAAAGACTTTCTGGAAAGGTTTAGTATAGATGTTACAGAAGTCAATAATCCGAATGATGATGCAATACTCATGGCACTGACTAGGGGAGTTAACCCTGATTTCAAGTTTGGCGATTGGTTAGAGGGAAAGCGTCCTTCTACATTGGACCATTTCTTTGCAAAGGCGGCTTAGTTTTTCGAGGAAGAAGGAGGCAAAGCAAACCAGGAAGAGAGATGTTGCAAACCCACACATCGAGGGAGTACAAAGTAATATGGCAGTGAAGCAGTCCGGTGATATTTTCGGAAAAGTTCAAATCAATTTTCAGAACAAACCAAATGAGCATAAGAAAGGCGGTGATAGAAACCACGAACGAAGATGGGATTCCGAGAGAGAGAAGCCGAGCATCCCATCATTTGATACATAAATGCCATTGAGTACATCGGTAGAGAACGTTTACCTATCAACTTCTAACACTATGTAGTACATGAAACGACCTCCGAAGGAATCGACGGAGAAGCAGAGACAGTCCAAAAAGTATTGTAGATTTTATGAAAGTTATGGACATACCAAGGACGAGTGTCGCCACCTTCATGATGTTATTGAGAAGTTAATTCAAGAAAGGAAGTTGCAACAATTTGTTAAATCCCCGCAAGATGAGGGGCATGAGACATCCGACCTCGGTCGAGGACAAGCTTCGCCCAGTGCTGAGGAACCTCAGTGGATAAGAGGGAGATTAGTTATTAATACCTTTTTTGGAGGACCACATCCGACCAAAAAAAGCTAGAATGAAATGGAGTGTTACATGAACTATCAGACATATTGACATTAAATGTTGCTCGAAATCGGAGGACGATGCTCCAACAAAGCAATAGCGAACTATGACAGATGATATCATATTTCAGAGCAGAGATGTGGCTAAGGTGGAGGATTCTACGATCGACCCAATGGTGATCTCGACCATGATCGGCCCTGCCTTGGTGAGAAAGATCCGTTTGATTGTGGAAGTTTTGTGAATTTCATTTTCAAGAAGGCATATGAGCAGATATTACCCGAAGCCAAAGATCTTAAACCGTGCAAAGCATGTATTCATGGCTTTAATGATATTGCAACTAGTGGTAGGCTATGCCAAAATATGAGTGGAGTTAGGAGATGGAAACCGAATGAGAGTGTGGGTACTAGCGTCTGTTGTGATGGATGCGAACTTTCCATACAATGCCTTTTTGGGCCAATCGACCCTGGCTGAATTCATGGCTGCTATCGCTCCTGCTATTTGACACTCAAATTCCCAATCTAGAGAATGGTATGGAAATTGTCCATGGAGATCAGGCAACTAAGCGTGCCTGTTATATGACTGAGTTGAGAGACGCCCAGCGAAAGGAGAAAAGAAAGGATATTGAGAAACCTCTCTGTATCAAAACTAATGAAATTCAACAATCAGCGTTCGAACCTTGGCTCGGGCACCACAGTTGGTTCTATAAAGATATAGATCCGAGAGATAAAGAAGAGGAGCCTAAAGAAACCAAGGTTACACTCGTTGAGCTGACAGTCGACATCAGAGTTAGCCACGACGACCCATCACCGGTCCTGAATATCATATTATAGCTCAGTGCAACGATGATGAAGGAATTAGCTGGCTTTCTCCGAGTGAATCTTGATGTGTTCACTTGGACTCGTTCTGACATGTGTGGGATCTCGACAACCATCACGAGCCATGCATTGAATAATGACTGAGGCATGTCCCGATGAAACAAAAAAGACGCAACATGGATCGAAGAGATCTGCTGCCTTAAAGAGGAGATGGATAAACTAAAAAACAATGGGATTATCCACAACGCCCTTACTCGAAATGGGTATCCGTCCAGTTCCTGTTGGAAAAGCTAATGGAAAGTGGTGGACATGCATCGACGACTCAGACCTGAACAAGGCATGCTCAAAAGATAGCTTTCCACTTTCAAGGATCAACTAACTGGTAGACTCAATGCTGGACATGATCTGCTTTTATTCGAGGACGCATGCTCCAAATACAATCAGATTCTGATGCACGTCCTATACTAGGAACACACCAGCTTCATTACCAACTTAGGATGATAAACGCTGTGATGCCTTTTGGACTAAAGAACGCTGGAGCTACTTACAAAAGACCGGTCAACCGAATGTTCAAAGACTAGATCCGACGATCAATGGAAGTATATACGGATGATATACTCATGAAGTCACAGTTATCAAATGACCACATTGATGATTTAGCAGAGATGTTCAGATTTCTCCGAAAATATGGAATGAAACTCAACCTCTGAAATGGTCTTTCGGCATTGCGTCAGGGAAATTCATGAAAGTGCCGCTAAGGACCGTAATATGGAATAATAACTAAGTTATCTACTAATGTGGAATAAAATATCAAAGGTAAATAGTAAAGTAAATGACACTAGGGATTTTATACTGGTTCGAACTCCCATTCTACGTCCAGTCCCAGACTCCTTCTGGAATTTAACCATCAAGCCTCTCTTAAACCGGAGGAATAGGTATTACACCGCATGAGCAACCGAATAGGACTTCTACTGCCTATACAACTAAATAGGACTTCTACCACCTGAGCAACCGAACAGGACTTTAACAGTACAGAGAATTTTCTTGACTGATTGTGCTATTTTGATAGCACGGAAAAGACTTTAGAGCACACCCTTCCTATAATCTTTCTCTTTTGTGGTATATAGTGTAGTTCATGAAGATTGGAAGTTAATTTAATCACAAA
This sequence comes from Allium cepa, assembly GCA_030765085.1. Taxonomy (NCBI): domain Eukaryota; kingdom Viridiplantae; phylum Streptophyta; class Magnoliopsida; order Asparagales; family Amaryllidaceae; genus Allium; species Allium cepa. The sequence continues at coordinate 1,026,019,387 of CM060935.1, read as the reverse complement.
TGAATTTATGTTTGAATGTACAAGTTATTAGAACGAAATTTGAAAGCAAATGGAAGAATATTTTAGATAAAGAGTATATGAGTATAGAATCAGAAATTAAGTTATTAAAATAACTGAATTGAAGGCTATATATAGAGTTTAAGTGATGCAATTCTTCTTGAAAAGTTTCGGTCAAAAGATATAGAAACAACTCTTGAATCAAGGGTTGTTTCTATTCGTTAAATGGAAGTGACCGTTCAGAAAAATGTTATGAATTTTCAGTCGACCGTGGAAAAGATTTCAGTCTACTGAATGTTAGTTCAATGAACTGAATAGGGTGGTTCAGTCGACTGAACCTTCAAGTGCACTGTGCACGTGCACAGGTTTTTTGTCGACTGGACCTTTGAATTCAGTCGACTGAATTCAAAGTATCAGCTATATTGAAGTACTTTTGAAAACTTTTTGACAATGGAATTTGAAAATAAAAAAATACTTTGTGTGTATGTGGTTCAGAAATAATTTTGAATACTTGTGTGCATGTATATACCACTTATGAGAGATTTTAACAAAGATCAACTACTAAACTGGACTATAGACAAACCATTAATAAATTTTGAAACTTCTCTCTGAATTCTAGGTTTTCAATCTATTGTCAAGTAGAATTGTATCTTCTCCTGCAAACATGGTTAATTTATGTAATATTTACTTATATAGTTGTCAAGATCAAAAAATCAAAATACAAGATTCTAACATTCTCCCCTTTTTTAACGATGACAACTATGTAAGTCTAAAAATTTAAAAATCTATAAAAACGATTGTAACTCTCACTGACTAAATGATATACTTGCTTGATTTACCTACTGAATATATATACTTCTCCCCCTTTGTCATCGACAAAAAGGAATACATGGATATCATGATAAACAACATTATCACAAATGAATCATAGCTAGATAAACATGATAAATGAAATGAACATTAGAGACAAGCATGTTTTTAAGACACCAGACAATACTAAACAAACATCAAATATCCAATGTAACATAATAAGGAACAACATAAACTAGATAGGGATAAACTAAGATAAAGAAATCTAAACTTCCTCACTCCCCGATTCTTCCTCTTCTTCTTCTTCCTCGGATGTAGACCAAGTGAAAGGAGCGGAATTCTCGGTAATACTTGTAGAAGTTGAGCCGGTACAAGAAATCGTCTCCTATATCTTGTTTAAGAAGCCCTTGATGGAATCGAGCTTCTTGCTGGTCTTGACGATGTTCTTGTCGATGGTGACCAATCGTCGGTTGAGCTTGCTTTGATTTTGGGAGAGTGTGGCAAGAACATGATTCGGTTGGAATTCACCTTGAAGTTCTTGAATTTCTTCATCTTCTTCTTCTTCCTCTATATGATGGAAGGTTGAGTGGAGGAGGAGGCAATATGCGTTTATTGGGGTTGTAGAATCCCTTGCTCTCGGTTCGCCACCCATTGTTGGAAATTAATAATTTTTTGAGGCAGAGGATGTTTGGGCAAACTCATAAGACTTAAAGTATTAGAATTTAGTTCGCTAACTGTAATGAAGTCGGCATCAGGTAAGGAGACTCTGAAATTCATAAGAATGCACATGATATAAGCTCCATATAAGATGGTCTTATAACTCCTCTTATGATTGACATTTAGGAATTCATCAAGAATAACTTTAGCCCAATTCTTTTGTATTCTTTTGAGATACATTTGAGATAGAAACTCCTTAATGTATACGTATTCTTTTGTCCAGCACTTGTATCCATTCTTTTGTGTTACTATGGATCTTTTTGACCACTACTCTGATGTACACTTTCATGTGTTATATTCATATCTATTTCCGCCTTTGAGATATGGATATCTGTGACTAATTTGTGTTATGTTTATTTCTATATTTGTTTCTGAAGATATCATAGCCACTGTGTAGTAGCTTTGAGTTTGTATCGGCATGTCGGATTTCCTCTTGAAATGAAATGCATGTTATACTATCTGACATACCGGTGCTCGCACAAAGCAATTACACGGATGGTCGCTCCTCAACAGCCTTATTGTTTGTGCTAGTTGACGCCATTACTCCATAGTGTCCTTGGCTAGCGTGAGTATAGAGGCGGGGTGTCACAGTTTGGTATCAGAGCCAAACTTCGGAACAATGTAGAATAATTTAACAAGGATCATCGTCATAAGTGTTGGAATATGCGCTTATATGATTTTTGTTTGATGATAATAAACATATATACATTCATTTAAATGTATTTGTTAATGTACTATTTTATTTTTCATAGATTAAATAAATATTTGCTGAATAAAATTAAATACACAGAATTTGAATTCAAATAGAAATTTTATTCAAACAAATATTTATTACATTTTGAATAGTACAAATTCAAGCTCTCACTATACATATACAATTTTGTTTACAATACATCATAATTTCAATTTACATAAATTCCTCACTACATATCACTCACACTCGTAGTTTATCTTCAACTTCATTCCAGTTAGAATCCAACATCTGAGCAATCTGTAAAAATATTTACTAACGCAGTAAAATTGAAAAAGAAATATTTTTGCAATATAAAATAAATTATAGATTTTTGAAAATATTACTTGCCTCAGTTATTTGGGTTGTTCGTCATCATTTACATTTGAATTCATCGCACACGAACAATGTGACATGCACACTGTATCACTGTACATGCCACAAGGCCGTGCACATCGATATACACTTGATAATGCTATAGGGACAGGTGTGCACAAGGTCAAACCCAAATATAAAGACAGGTTCAACTCAGGTGCAATATATTTAAGTCATCAGCACAAGGTCAAACCCGAGTTTTGAAGCTGGATTTAACACAGGGCAGGTGTACAGGCTACGACTTCAAACATGAAGCAGTTCAATATCCAAGCAACAATGAAAAGTAAGGAACCAAATACTCAAGACAACATGAAGTGGACAGCACTGACTCAAGTACACAAACAACAAGCAGCAGTATGGAAGTGCATACACAAAGAGGCAACAAAGGTCAAGGACCAAGTGCAAAGGCTGCAGTAAAGCATGTGCATGTGTATGAAAACCAAAGTCAACAACAAGTACAAACCAACACAACAAGCTTCAAATGAAAACATATGCGCCAGAGAAACATGTGCAGCCCAATGAACCAGTGACAACAAAGTGACTCAAGCAACAACACAAACCAAGGTAAAACCATCAGGTACATCTGAACCAAAATCAAGTATGAAGTATACAGACACACATGAATATGAAGACCACAAAGGCAATGCAACAGTAAAAAGAAACAACATCAGCAGATGCAAGACCAGAGAACTACACGAGTGTAGCCTCGAATCAGGACATCAAAATATAGGTTTCAATATCAATGCCATTGCTTCAGCAGTCAAAATATCAAATAAACATGAATCAAGACAGTGAACCGAAGGCATGAACTGCAACTCAAAAGAGCAGACATGGAACCAATGTCCTAGGTTACAACTTCAAATGAATCAGTGGTGCAAGCAATGCTACAGAGCTCGAGATTATATATGCAATGGAGACCGTACATGAACCAGAACACAAATCCAGTTACAACACTGAGTTCGACAATGTCAAGTGCAGAAGTACACAAGTGCAACAGGTCAAGAGTATGGACCAATATGCTATGCAGTGAACAAAGCAAGGCGTAACCAAAGTCACAGAGAACAAACCAAGGTCACAGTGAAATCAACATCATCAGAAAAGGTCAAAGTCGAAGACAGGGATGAACGAAATTCAACAGTGCAGAGATGACCAAGTCAAAAATCAAGTGTGTCCAATTTTTGAAAAAGTCAAAAGTCAAATCCAAGTAAAAGAGGAAAGTTTCTGCCGTATGACTCAAGAAAAAATCGAATGCTACAAAATCAAAACCGTGTGTATCAAGTTGTAACAATATCAGGAAAGCAAGAAGTAGGAAAGTGTCGAATTGATACGAACAAATTCTAGGGTCTCGAAATTCATATAAATACATCACCCAAATCGTCATCGGAAAAGGGTGGAAAAACCGAATCAGATCCAAATAGAAACCCACAATCATCATCGGCAAAATAATCAATCAATCGAGTTCAAGCAAGCATTGAACCAGCAACGAAAGGGAAGAGATTACATACCACAATCTATCGAACTCGATCAACAGAGGAGCAGCTGTAAACGAGCTTAAGTGAATAGCAGCTGATCATCAGAGAAGCAGTGAGCAAAGAGCAACACAAACCAGAGAATCGAATTTGAGAAAGCCCTAACTTTCGCAAGGGAACGAAGCCCTAATTCAGATCGAATAAAGATACAACAGAGCCGCCATTATCACAAAGGAACGGGCAGAAGAAATTAAATGGGCTGGCCTTGTTTTTAATAAAGGCTTTAGTTTATTTTTTAATTAGGGTTTTAGTTTTAAAATTGTTTTTTTAAGTTTGTTTTAAATTTAAATTCTCTTTTAAGGTTGTCAAATCTTGATAAATCACCACCTAGGATTTAGGTGGCGTCAGATTGTCTAGTTAGAATTAGTTCGGTGAGCAGGGTTTGCGAGTTTGCAAAACTCTATAGGCGGTAGCAGGGGTTGCGAGTCTGTTAGAGTGTTTGTAAGCGGGAGACTGTTTAATTCTAATAGAAATCTGGGAATGCAGCAGTAGGCAGGGGTTATCGAAGCTGGGTAAATTTTGTGTGTGATTTACTTTTCAGCATATTTACTTCTTTGCTGTTTAATTCGAGAAAAATGCTATAACCCTATTCACCCCCCTCTAGGGTTAATCTAGATCCTACACTAAGCCCATCTTAGGAGTCATGCCTTAGGATGTTATTCGAGTCATTGGACCCGTTCTACCCTATTTTCTTTGTGATGCCTTGTTTTATCAATCATTATTGTTTGATGTTCATTCGGAGAATAACTTTCCTTCTTCTTTCTTTCTTTCTTAAAGAAGAGAAATGGTTAGACCTAGACGTCCCAGCGCCGGTCAATCCAGTGCTACTCCCCTGGATGGAGTGTTTATGTCTGCCCAATAGCTACTTGATCTTCTAAAGAATGCTCAAGCTGTCGGATCCATTCCCGAGCCTACTCACCCAAAATCCGGATTTGCACGCCTGTGCAGTGATTATACAAATTTAGATGGAAAGCCATTCAGGGGTTCCGAGGGCGTTATCTAAGTCCAATCTTGGCTTAGATCATGCGATCGCATCTTTTCTCGCATGAATCTTATTGATCTCCATCGAGCCCAAGTGGCTTCTAGTATGCTCTAAGAAAGAGCATTAGATTGGTATGAGCTTCTTATTTCTGAAATTATTGAAGCGGATCTTACTTGAGAGCAATTCTAGGAAAGGTTCGAATCAAAGTTTGTGCCGGAGGCTGAGAAAGTGACTTTGGCCCGTCGTTTTATTGACCTTGTTCAAGGTGAATCTTCTGTGATGGAATACGTCGCATCTTTCGAATCTCTTTCTAAATACGGGGTTGAATACATTAATACCCCATTGAAGAAGAATCAGAGATTTGTCTATGGTTTGAATAAGAATCTCAAAAAGCCATTACTTCTGAAGTTAGAAGTTTCTTTCGATCAACTTATTGATATCGCTCTTTGACTTGAAGAGGCAGATAAGGAAAGTGACGTTGAAGTTGTGGGTGCCAAACCAAACTTCAACAACAACAAGAAAAGGCCTATTAAATTCAAAGGCCCAAATCCCAACAAGAAAGGGAAACAAGTAGCTTCGGTAGCAAGGTTCTCCTACCCCTAGTAGTGGGCAATGCTACAATTTTAGTTCTAAGGACCATTATGCCAATAGATGTCTGAAACCTCTCTTTTGTCATTATTGCAAAAGTTCGGATCATCTTTTATCTTCATGTCCCAAACTTCAAGGCAAGAAGGAGGGAAAGTTTAATGTTGTGCAAACCCCTAGTAACACTTCTCGTGGTCAATGTATTTCTCATTCTATCCCTGATGGCATTGTTATGTTTCATGATCAACCTATTCGAGTTCTTTTTGATACGGGTGCATCCCATTCTTTTATATCAAAAGAGCTTGTTGATACTTGTTCTTTGAGTGTTATGGCTTTAATGACCTCTTTAAGAATTGTGAATCCGGTTGGTGGATCTGCAACACTCAGTTTACTTTGTAAAGATGTCGAGATTATTTTGTGTGATTTTTCTTTCCGAGCCGATTTGCATGTCATGCGTTACTTGGGCTTCGGAATGATTTCGGGAATGGATTGTCTTAACCGTTACGAAGCCCATATCCTATGTCCTGAGCGGACTATTCATCTTCGACATCCTCAATCTGTTAAGAAGATTTTTATTGTTCTTAAAGATTCGGATTCCAACTTCACAGCATCTTTATATTCTTTAAATCCTCATGATGATGATAATGATGATGAGGAAGATGTCATTTCTCTTATTCACGCTGTTCGTGAATTTTCCGACATATTTGAGCCCGTTTTAGGATTACCACCTAAGTAAGCAATTGAGTTCAGAATTAATCTAATCCCTGGAGCTCTACCTATCATTCGTCCTCCTTATCGTATGTCCAATAAATAAAATGAGGAGATGCGTAAACAATTATCCGAATTGGAGACGAAGCAATTTATTTGTTCTAGCTCCTCTCCTTGGAGAGCTTCTTCTATTTTTGTGAAAGATGGTACACTTAGGCTTTGCGTTGACTACGCAAGCTTAATGATCTTACTATCAAGAATAAATATCATTTACCTCGGATTGATGATTTATTTGATCAACTTAGTGGTGCTAGAGTCTTTTCACAAATAGACTTAGCAACCGGTTTTCATCAGCTTCGTATTGCAGATGACAACATTCCTTCGATATCATTCCGTACTCGTTATGGATCGTATGAATGGCTTGTTATGCCATTTGGTTTAATAAATGCTTCGGCTTATTTCGTTGATCTTATGAATCGAGTTTTCAAAGACTTCCTCGATTGATTTGTTCTCATCTTTATAGATGATATTCTAGTTAAAACCGAGGAAGAGCATGGAAAGCATCTTCGAATTGTGTTGGAAACTCTTTGGAACAATCAATTAAAAGCAAAATTTTCTAAATGCCACTTTTGGCAATCCCGTGTGAAGTTTCTCGGTCATATTATTTCCGAATCCGGAATGTCCATGGATCCTTCGAAGATCGAAGCAATACAAGATTGGAAGAGACTGGAGAGCGTGACGGAGATTCGTAGCTTTCTTGGATTGGCAGGTTATTACCGTTGGTTCATAAAGGACTTTTCTAAAATTTCCGTGCCTCTTACTAGCTTGACAAGGAAAGGAGTTAAATACATTTGGTTGGACAAATGTGAAGTTCTTTTTAGAAATTAAAAGAACTCCTTTCCGATGCTCCTATTATTGTGATTCCCGAGGGGAACCAAGATTTTATTGTTTATACCGATGCTAGTCGTGTTGGGTTGGGTGCCGTACTTATGCAAAGAGAACGTGTTATTGCTTATGCTTCTAGGCAATTAAAGCCTGCCGAGACTAGATATGCCACTCATGATTTAGAACTCGTGACTATTGTTTTCGCCCTTCGAATTTGGCGTCATTATCTTTTGGAAGAGAAATTTGTTCTCTATATCGATCATAAATCTTTGAAATATTTATTTTCTCAAAAGGAATATAATTTGCGTCAACAACGTTGGCTCGAGTTCCTTGCATCTTATGATCTTGATATTCTTTACACTCCCAAAAACGGAAATCATGTTGCCGATGCACTTAGTCATAAGCAACAAGCGTTTGTTTCTATGATGATATCCTAATGGATCGATCTCGAGACTTTGTCCACTTGTGAGATTCGAGATCATGAATCCGATTTATGTTCATCTCTTGTTTTATATTTCCTTGAGGCTCATCCTTCTCTTTTAGACCGCATTCTTGATGCTCAAAAGCTAGATCCCGAATTGGCTCTTCTTCGCCAAAGTTTAGGCATAAAATTGATATTGAAAGTTTGAAAGACTTTGATATTGATTCTCGGGGTGGTATTCAAAAATTTGGTAGGCTTATCGTGCCAAATATTAGTGATCTTCGTAAAGACATTTTAGAAGATTCTCATTGTTCTAAATTCACCATTCATCCCAATAGTAGTAAAATGTAGGCGGATATGAAGTGACTTTATTATTGGGATGGAATGAAATCAGATATTCCTAACTTTGTTAAGCGTTGCATGACTTGCCAACTTGTCAAGGCCGAGCATCAAAGGCCGGGTGGGTTATTGCAACCTTTGGATGTTCCAACTTGGAAGTGAGACCAAATTTCCATGGATTTTATTGATGGCCTTCCCCGTTCTCGTTCGGGTCATGATAGCATATGGGTGATTGTTGATAGACTTACAAAATCCGTCCATTTTATTCCCGTTCGGTCCAATCGGACCGTACCTCTTTTGGCCAAACTTTTTATTAAAAAAATTATTAAATTGCATGGAGTTCCTACTTCTATTGTTAGCGATCGTGATCCATTGTTTACTAGTGGATTTTGAAAGAGTCTTCAAAAAGCTTTGGGAACGAAGCTTAATTTTAGCACCGCTTATCATCCTCAGTCCGATGGACAAACCGAGCGTATGAATCAAACTCTTGAAGATCTTCTTCATGCGTGTGTTCTTGATATTGGTGGAAGTTGGAAAGATCATATTTCTCTTGTAGATTTTTCCTATAATAATAGCTTCCTATCTAGTATTGGTATGGCACCTTTTGAGTCACTCTATGGAAGGCCATGCCGATCTCCTTCTTGTTGGCTTGAGGCCGGTGAGAAGCTGGTTTTAGGTTCAGATTTTATTCGAGATTCCACAGAAAAGATTGACCATATTCTCCATAGGAAGAGAGAAGCTCAAAGTAGGCAGAAATCCTATGCCGATAACCGAAGAAGGAAATTAGAATTTTCTGTGGGAGATTTTGTGTTTATTTGTGTCTCACCTATGAAGGGTGCTGTGCATTTCAGTCGATCGGGAAAATTCCCACCTCGATATATTGGTCCATTTCCCATCAAAGAACGTATTGGTTCCGTGGCTTATCGTCTTTTATTACCGGCTCAGTTTTCTGCTATTGATGCAGCGCAATCTGAAATTTCTAAAAATTCACAAGTCTTAGGTCGCTCACGACCTAAGGGAGAAATTTTAGGTCGATCACGACCTAACAGTAGTGATCTACGACCTAATGGGACACGTGGAGTAGAGCTACGACCTAAGGAAGAAGTTTCGGAGTTAGGCCGTTGGGAAGTTTTAAGTCGTTGCCGACCTAAAGAACACTGCTCACGACCTAACTGTAATACTCTAAGTCGTTTACGACTTAACGAGATAAGAGGCAACGAGCTACAGGAGCAAAAGCATGTTTTAGGTCGACTCCAACCTAACGAGGAACAACCTAACGAGATAACGCAAGAGGAAGTAAATACAGGTCGCGAACGACCTAACACGTCCAATAAGTCGCTCCAGCGACCTTATGAGGAAGGTGAGCCGAAGGTAGGTCGCGAGAAGATAGGTCGCGAGGAGATAGGTCGCATGAAGAATGCCTGGGTAAAGTAAGGTCGTTAACGACCTTATACCGCCTGCTAATTGGAAGAGCTGCATCTCATAGGTCGCTGTGTATGTTAGGTCGCGTGAGTTGTTTTAGGTCGTTGTTTGAGTACTGTGTTGTATAAAAGTGAGTGTGCTGTGTTGATAGGTCGCTGCCGACCTAAGTGTTGTCCAATGTTGAGTTGTGTGGTGTTGTGCTGTAATGGTAGGTCGTTGCTGACCTTGTATAGGTCGTAGGTCGTTCAACGACTTAAGGTCAGGGTCGAAAACTCTATAAATAGGGGCGTGTGTTGTACATTTGTGGTGGTTGATTCTGGAATAAAATTCTCTTTTTGTTAGCTTTGTGCTTTCATACAAATTGGTAGTTGAGTGTGATCTCCTATCTCCTCTTTCGGTTAATCGAGTGCGCTCGATTCAACGATCGTAGAAGCCGATTCACGGTATCTAGTGCGCTAGATCAACGTACGAAGAATCGTAGATCTTCTTTCTCGGTATCGTGCGCGATCAACGAGACGAAGATAGCTAGAATCCGGTATCTTTGGATCAACGGATTTGGGCCTTGCAGTATTCTCAACTCACCGATTGCTACATTCCATCGATTGAAGTTTGTTTCGATTTATCCGCTGCGTCAGTTTGGTATCAAAGCCTACTTAGCCAATCATAGCTAAGTTGATTCTTGGAGCCAAGTATTTGAAGTTTGAAGTTGTTCGTCGTGTTCATCTTGAAGTTGCAACAAATTTGAAGATTTTGATCCATAGCATTTTGGATCAAAGTGTTAGAGAGTGTTTGAATTTGGACTTGTTGGAAGTTTGCGCGCCAAATATTGAAGTTAGAGGTCGAGCCAAGTTCAAGACCAAGCCGAGCAAGTTAAGTCGTAAGGAGTTGTGCCGAGCGACGTAAGCCTTAAGTCGTTCACCTTGTGTAAGTTTGAAGCCGTGACTTGATGTTCGAGAAGATTTGAAGTATTTGTCAAGAGTTTTCAATCATGCCACCAAGGAGAGCTAATCGTCATCAAAACATTGAAGCTTTGTATCGAAGAGAAGAAGCCGATCAAATGGAACAACGTATGCATGAGAAGATTGATGAAGGCATTGGTAGGTTGGAGAAGTTGATGATCGATATGAATCAAAGTCGAAGAAGAAATTCACCTGAATCCATCCGTGGAGGAAGTAGAGTTTCACAACATTCAGATCGGGAGAGGAGAGAGAGCCAAGATCATCGGAGTGTTGACAATCGAAGTAGGAGGAATGTTGATGATCATGATAGATAGGATGTTGGTAGTAGGAGTGGTGGTAGAGATGTTGGAGGGCGTGAAAGACAACGATATGCATCAGACTTTGATGAGGAGTTTGACGGTGATAGGGGAAGTGTTCATTTCAGAGACCGAGATCAGGGACAACGTCAGTATCGGGTTATTGATGATGATCGACGTTGGGAATCGGGTATGAAGATGGAGATTCCGGAGTTTAAAGGAGGAATGGTAGCTGAAGAATTTCTTGATTGGGTATCAAATGTTGAAGAGATCTTTGATTTCAAGGAGGTTCCTGAGCATAGGAGAGTAAAGTTGGTTGCTACTAGGTTGAGGGGGAGAGCTTTGGCGTGGTGGCATCAAACTAAACTTACAAGGGAGAGAATGGGGAAGTCAAAGATAGAATCGTGGGATAAGATGAAGAAGTTGATGAGATCTACTTTCTTACCTTACAATTATCAGTCACTTATGTACCAAAGGTTGCAGAATCTGAGGCAAGGGACGAAGTCTGTTAGTGATTATGCAGATGAATTTTATCAACTCATTGCCAGAAATGATATAATGGAGACAGAAGAGCAACTGACTGCTAGATTCATTGGGGGATTGAGAATGCAGATCCAGGATATGGTTAATATGTTCGATCCTAGATCAGTTGCAGAGGCACATCAGAAAGCGTTGGCTTGGGAAAAGCAAGGAAGGCGTGGAGGAGGTGTGTTTACTAATTCCAATAATCAAGCAAGGGGTGTTGGTGGAAGTTCCAATGTTCCTAAACCTGTTACAAAGCCAGTGGTGAAGGAGGCTGAGAAGGCGAAGGTTAGCAGTGGGTTCAAGTGTTATAATTGTCAGGAGTTGGGTCATAAAAACAATGAATGTCCGAAACCAAAGAAGAGAGCAATGGTTGCAGAAGTTGAGGAGGATGATGGTGAGGAGGCAGTATGTTCAAATGCACCTTATGTTGAGGAGGAAGAAGAATTGTTTGGAGATGAAGGTTGTAATCTTATGATGAGGAGGTCATGTCTTACACCAAAGCAAGAGGAGGATTGTAGTTGGTTGAGAAGCAATATTTTTCAGTCGACATGCACTATTCTGGGGAAAGTTTGCAAGTTCGTTATTGATGCTGGAAGCTGTGATAATATTATCTCTACAGAAGCAGTAAGGAAGTTGAACTTGAAAACTGAGAAGCATCCTAAACCGTACAAGCTAGCATGGTTAAGGAAGGGTGGTGAAGTGAAAGTGTGTCGAAGGGCTTGTGTTAATTTTTCTATTGGGAAGAAGTACAAAGATGAAATTTGGTGTGACGTTGTAGATATGGACGTGTGTCATCTGTTGTTGGGCAGACCGTGGCAGTTTGATAGAGCAGTACAACACGATGGTCGAGCCAATAGCTATAGTTTCATGTTCGAGGGTACTAAAATCACTTTGGTTCCCAAGAAACAGCAACAGAAGGAGAGCAAGCTAGAAGAGATTGAAGAGTTGAAAACTTTATTATCTTTGAAGGAGTTTGTTAAGGAAGTGGAGGAAGAACCTGAGGTGTTTTTGTTGATTGGGAGAGAGAGTAGTGAAGAAGTTCAGATTCCAGAAGAAGCAAAGCCAATTTTGAAAGAATTTGAAGATGTCTTTCCAGAGGAGTTGCCTAAGGAGTTACCGCCATTGAGAGACATTCAACATCAAATTGATCTTGTTCCGGGAGCAGTGTTACCACATCGACCACATTACCGAATGAGTCCGAAGGAACATGAGGAGTTACGAAGGCAGGTGGAAGAGTTGTTGGAACAGGGACGTGTTCAGGAAAGCTTGAGTCCTTGTGCAGTGCCAGCATTGTTGGTACCGAAGAAGGATGGAACATGGAGAATGTGTACAGATAGTAGAGCTTTGAATAAGATCATTGTTCGTTATCGATTTCCTATGCCAAGGTTGGATGACTTGCTAGATCAGTTGAGTGGGGCAACTATATATTCGAAGATTGACTTGAAGAGTGGTTATCATCAGATTCGGATTAGACCTGGAGACGAATGGAAGACAGCTTTCAAAACGAGAGAGGGGTTATACGAATGGTTGGTTATGCCATTTGGTTTGTCAAATGCACCTAGTACATTCATGCGGGTGATGAATCAGATCTTTAGACCGTTCATTGGGAAGTTCGTCGTGGTTTATTTCGATGATATTCTGATATACAGCAGGAGTACGGAGGAGCATGTTCAACATTTGAGGGAAGTATTGATTATTCTTCGTGAGGAACAATTTTATGCTGCTACGAAGAAATGTGTGTTTATGACGCACAGTGTTTTATTTCTGGGTTATGTTGTTTCAGGAGAAGGTATTCAAGTTGATCAGAGTAAAGTTAAGGCAGTCAGGAATTGGCCACAGCCAAAGACAATTACGGAAGTGAGAAGTTTTCATGGGCTAGCGTCATTCTACCGAAGATTCATTCCACACTTCAGTAGCGTGATGGCTCCAGTTACTGATTGCATGAAGGGTAAACAGTTTTCGTGGACAGAAGAAGCCGGGATTGCTTTTGAACGAATCAAAGAACTGTTGACGACAGCGCCAATTCTTGTTTTACCTAATTTTCAGTTGTTGTTTGAGCTACACACTGATGCATCAAAGGTGGGGATTGGAGGAGTGTTGAGTCAGCAGGGGAGACCTATTGCATATTTTAGTGAAAAGTTATCAGGGGCAAAGATGAGATACAGTACATATGACGTTGAATTCTATGCTGTTGTGCAAGCTGTTAAGCATTGGAGACACTATCTATTTCAGAAGGAATTTGTTCTTTACACTGATCATGAAGCTTTGAAGCATTTACAGGGGCAGGATAAGATTTCAACGAGACATGCATCATGGATTGCTTATTTACAGCAGTTTACTTTTGTCGTTAAGCACAAATCATGGGTGACGAATCGGGTAGCTGATGCTTTGAGTAGGAGGAGTCATTTGTTAACAACAATGAGGTTGAAGTGACAGGGTTTGAAATGTTGCCTGAATTGTTTGAGGAGGATCCTTACTTTGCAAAGTTTATTGAAAAAGTTAAGGATGGAAGTTCGGATGAATTTGTGTTGATTGATGGATTCTTGTTCAAAGGAAATCAATTATGCATCCCAGACTGTAGCTTGAGATTGAAAATTGTCAAGGAGTTACACGAGGAAGGGCATGTGGGCCATGATCGTACTTTGCAATTAATTTCACAGTCTTACTTTTGGCCGTCGATGAGAAAAGAGGTTGAAAGATTCGTGGAGAGATGTCATATTTGTCAGGTGTCAAAGGGAACAGCGACGAATGCAGGGTTGTATATGCCGTTGCCTGTACCGTCTAAGCCATGGGTTAATATTAGCATGGATTTCGTCTTGGGTTTGCCTAGAACTCAAAGGGGAAATGATTCTATATTTGTTGTGGTAGACAGATTTTCGAAGATGGCACATTTCATTGCCTGCAAGAAGACAGCGGATGCAGTTCGAGTGGCGCAGTTGTTTTTCAAGGAGATTTATCGACTTCATGGATTGCCAGAGTCTATTGTGTCGGATAGAGATACTCGTTTTCTGAGTCACTTTTGGTTGAGTTTGTGGAAGATGGTGGGAACAAAACTGAAATTTAGTAGTGCTTATCATCCGCAAACTGATGGACAGACGGAAGTTGTTAACAGGTCATTGGGAAATTTGTTGCGATGCCTTGTACAGGATAATTTGAGAAGTTGGGACATGAAGTTATGCCAAGCTGAGTTTGCACATAATCATGCAGTGAATCGTAGCACGGGATTCAGTCCATTTCAGGTAGTATATTCAAATTTACCCAGGGGACCGTTGGAGTTGGCAGTAATACCACGACCGAAGGGGACAGTTAAACGAGCTGCTGATTTTGTTGATGAGCTGACTGAATGTCATAAAATCGTTCAGGAACGATTGGAGAGATCGAATGAGAAATATAAGAAATTGGCAGATTTGAAGCGACGAAATGTTAAATTTAACAAAGGCGATTTGGTGTATGCTGTGTTAACAAAGGATCGTTTTCCAGTGGGCACTTACAATAAGTTGAAAGCCAGAAAAATTGGACCTGTAGAAGTTGTGAAACGGATCAATGAGAATGCTTATAAGTTGAAGCTACCAGACGACGTATACATTTCTGACGTGTTCAATGTTAAGCATCTTATACCATATTATGGGGATGAACAATCTGAGGTGGAGGAATTAACAAATTCGAGGTCGAATTTTTCTCAACCAAGGGAGGATGATGCAGCGCAATCTGAAATTTCTAAAAATTCACAAGTCTTAGGTCGCTCACGACCTAAGGGAGAAATTTTAGGTCGATCACGACCTAACAGTAGTGATCTACGACCTAATGGGACACGTGGAGTAGAGCTACGACCTAAGGAAGAAGTTTCGGAGTTAGGCCGTTGGGAAGTTTTAAGTCGTTGCCGACCTAAAGAACACTGCTCACGACCTAACTGTAATACTCTAAGTCGTTTACGACTTAACGAGATAAGAGGCAACGAGCTACAGGAGCAAAAGCATGTTTTAGGTCGACTCCAACCTAACGAGGAACAACCTAACGAGATAACGCAAGAGGAAGTAAATACAGGTCGCGAACGACCTAACACGTCCAATAAGTCGCTCCAGCGACCTTATGAGGAAGGTGAGCCGAAGGTAGGTCGCGAGAAGATAGGTCGCGAGGAGATAGGTCGCATGAAGAATGCCTGGGTAAAGTAAGGTCGTTAACGACCTTATACCGCCTGCTAATTGGAAGAGCTGCATCTCATAGGTCGCTGTGTATGTTAGGTCGCGTGAGTTGTTTTAGGTCGTTTTTTGAGTACTGTGTTGTATAAAAGTGAGTGTGCTGTGTTGATAGGTCGCTGCCGACCTAAGTGTTGTCCAATGTTGAGTTGTGTGGTGTTGTGCTGTAATGGTAGGTCGTTGCTGACCTTGTATAGGTCGTAGGTCGTTCAACGACTTAAGGTCAGGGTCGAAAACTCTATAAATAGGGGCGTGTGTTGTACATTTGTGGTGGTTGATTCTGGAATAAAATTCTCTTTTTGTTAGCTTTGTGCTTTCATACAAATTGGTAGTTGAGTGTGATCTCCTATCTCCTCTTTCGGTTAATCGAGTGCGCTCGATTCAACGATCGTAGAAGCCGATTCACGGTATCTAGTGCGCTAGATCAACGTACGAAGAATCGTAGATCTTCTTTCTCGGTATCGTGCGCGATCAACGAGACGAAGATAGCTAGAATCCGGTATCTTTGGATCAACGGATTTGGGCCTTGCAGTATTCTCAACTCACCGATTGCTACATTCCATCGATTGAAGTTTGTTTCGAATTATCCGCTGCGTCAGCTATTCATGACGTGTTTCACGTTTCTCAATTATGGAAATGCCTTCGAGATTCCGATTCTATTCTTGAGCCTGGTGTTGTGGAAGAAATTGAAGTTTCGCCTAATTTGACTTATGAGCAACATCTTATTCGTATTATTGCTTCAGAGGTCAAACGCCTTCAAAATAAGGATGTTCCTCTTGTGAAAGTTCAATGGTCTTCAAGTCCTAAGTATTGTTCTTGCGAATCTAGAGAATTCATCGAGCGAACACATCCGGACTTACTTTCTCGTGCTCTTTGAGGTGAACTTTTTATTTCAAATTTCTTTTATGTTGGTATGCTTTTATGGTTTTTACTTTTTATTTTCTTCTTAAATATTGCGAGAACGCAATTTCTTTAAGGAGGGGAGTCTGTAACAACACGCATATTTTACGATTGTGTATTTAAATATTTTATTTAAATATAACATCATTAGTCGGATTATAGTCCGATATGCTACTTTTTTCAAACGGTCGAATTAAGACTCGAGACCGCTCCCATTGAGTCCAAAATGGCGTTTGCAACCATTTTGAGTATAAATTTTGATATGTTTGGAGTTAGCTAAAAATTTGACCTTTGCACTTTGGACTTTGGGTTGGGTTAGCCTAAACTATTAACTCTAGCTCCACCCCACTTCCCTTCATTCACTTTCATTTCCTAATACCTTAAAGCTTTCATAAAAATGGGGAAGAGAAAAAGAATTAGAATTCCTAAGCCCTAGTTCCATTGCAAATCCAAGCTCCAACTCCAAATTCAAAGAGAAGCTATTAGTAAGCATCATCTTCTTCTTCTCCAACTCATTCTACCTTCAATTTCAGAAATTCCTAAACCTAATTTAGGAAATGTTCTTCTTTTGAGCTTAGATTCAAGCTCCTTAGGTTGTGTTGAAGAGTGATTGTTCTTGCCTTTCTCTATAGCTTCTTCTTCATTGTTTTTAGGTTTAAATGTGAGATTTTTATCTCACATCTATGTCTATAACTATCGTTGATTGTTGGGTATGAATTCCTAACACTTATTTATGTGCATTTTCTTTTGGTTTGGATTGAGTTGGTGAATACTTCAATTTTTGGTGTTTTGAAGTCAAATCTTTAAAATCCTAACTCTGATGTTTAAACATGTTTTTGGTGATGCATCGAAGAGCCTTTAGGGCTGGGTTGTCGATTGGCGTAAACCCTCAGCGCCCGTTTTGCTCGTCCGATTGCATTCGTAGAGAGTTTACACTTCATTTCATAGGCTGAAAATAGCTACAGAACCCAGTCGGTCGACTGACCTTTTTCTGTCAGTCGACTGGCTGTAGCCAATAAGTGTTCTGAGGGCTGTTAACAGAGGCTGGAAGTCTCTGTTTCCTGCAATCAGTCGACCGACCTCTGTAATCAGTCGACTGACTGCAGGAAATGAAATTTTCAAGTTTTTGGTTCAATCGACTGGCCATTTATAGTCAGTCGACCGACCTGCTTCTATTTGCCTATTTAGCCTATTCTGCGTTGATTTTCAATTTTTATCGATTCGTGGTTTTCTGATTTATTGTTATCATTTATTATCGCCTTTGATGACTTCTATTTTGGATTTTTTGGGTATATCCATTTTGATGGATTTGGAATCGATTTCTTTGGATTTAATTACGTCTTTGAACGTGAAATTTTGGTGATTGATTGTTTTTACAATCATTTTTATGGTTTGTCACTTCTAAATACAAAGGATCATATACTAGTAGTAAATATTCAAACTCTTTCACAAAGATGATTTCAACTCTATTTTGAATATCAAACTCATTTATAAAACCGTTTTCCAACCTATTAGTATATACAAACCTTTACCTCACTCGTATGAGAAATCTAATTAAACGGTCTAGTAAAACAAGTGGTATGAAGCGCTTGTGTTTACTTTGTCGGTTAATTCTTAGACTCGTTCGATTGAAACTTTTGTGACAACTTTCGAGCGGAGATTTACAATTTGTTCGTAAATACTTAAGTTAAGCAAGTGGTTATGGAACATGAAGCTAAACTCATCTATTTATTAGCTTGGTGTAATTGACACTTCTCGATGATCGATGATGGTCATTTTTTGTGGACTAGTGTTTTGCTATGTTTTCTTGTCCACGAAGGGGACGGTACCTCGTTTTATTGAGTTTCGTCTCACTTCTTTTATATGCTAACGACCAATGTATTCGTTGGAGTTTCTACTCATTTTTTTTGTAGGCTAGCGACCCATGTTCTTTTATGGAGTTCGGCCCATCGGACATACCTTTGTACTACGTTGTTGTACCAGCTTATCAGGATATTCGGACGTACCGATGTACTACGTCGTTGTTTCAAATTATTTGAGTTTCAGGCTCCTCGGACACCGATATTGTACTACGTCGTTGCACCGGCTCTATGGTTAGCGACCATGGGATAGCGTCCCGTTTGTGATACACGTGTTGGTGAGTTTTCATGCTTCCATTTTGTGATAGACCTCCCTCCTTTTGTGATTTCTAGAATTTGTGTTTCACCAATTTTCGTGATTTCATTGATAGGTGTTATCAACATTTGTGCATTGGCGAATTTATGTTTCACTAACTTTTACGATTGGCATTGATATATTTGTCAATATTTGTGGTTTGGTGAAAGTGTTAAAGAACATGACATTCTTTTTTGTGCTTCGAGATTTCTTGAGATATTGTATGACTTTAGTTTTTGTTAGATGTACACTTGCCACGGTATGGAATTATTGTTATCATACGTTTTTATCATATCTCTTATTATGTCTCATTTTATTTGATATTTATAGCAAGACTGATTCGTTTATTATTTTCTTATTAAATAATATTCGGGTCAGGCCGAGATGTTACAGGTGCTCCAGCTTGACTCCTTATCAGGGATCATCATCTGACTTTTGTCTAACTACATTAGATTGGTAGTTTTTGTTGTTATACATTTGAGATAGAGACTCCTTAATGTATACGTATTCTTTTGTCTAGCACTTGTATCCATTCTTTTGTGTTACTATGGATCTTTTTGACCACTACTCTGGTGTACACTTTCATAAGGATATTTGTAACTGATTTGTGTTATGTTTATTTCTATATTTGTTTCCGAAGATATCATAGCCACTGTGTCGTAGCTTGAGTTTGTATCGGCATGTCGGATTTCCTCTTGAAATGAAATGCATGTTATACTATCTGACATACCGATGCTCGCACAAAGCAATTACACGGATAGTCGCTCCTCAACAGCCTTATTGTTCGTGTTAGTTGACTGCATTACTCCGTAATGTCCTTAGCTAGCGTGAGTATAGAGGTGGGGCGTCATAAGAAATGAAGTAGAGAATGAGCACATTAATACAAGAGACATAGAAGAGTGGAACTAGACTGGTAAAAACAGTCACGACTATTTTGCTCATTCCTTTCAGAACATGTTGCTACAATGCATAAATATTGCAACACGGAGTTACGAATATATTATGTTTTGGCTGCTATGTGCTATAGTGAGTCCGGAGATAAGCATAAATAAAGGCAAATTCAGACTCCCCACCCTCAAACACCCCTAGCCGAGCCAAACATCCACCTATCCACGTCCTACACCATCTACCCAAGCCCTTACACTCCACACTCAAGGCTGTACACCCTCTTTTCCTCTAAAAGCTCACGTCCCAAATAAATAAATAAAAGAAAAGAAAAAAAAGAAAGGAAAACAAAAATGGTTCGGAAAGAAATAAGTTAAGGCGAGAATTCATGACGTTCGGAAAAAGCGCGTTTGTTCGAAAAGCACGTAGCCTACGAAAAAATTTGACGGAGTGGATATGAAGGTGAGAAATTCTCATCGCTTTTGAATTTATATTTTAGTTGTATTAAAACAATCACATTTACACACTTATGATATATCAATGTTTATTTGATTGTTAATATGGATGGTTTGATAGTTAGTTAATATGTCTAACGGTAATGGTAAGTACCGCGTAGCTTTTGCATATTCTTTCGTGTTTGCTTGTTAAGTCATGACAATCTAGTGACCACATTAGAGACCTGGCCGAAATGTTCGCATCTTCCAACATTATAAAATGAAGATTGATAAAGTGTATCACTGAAATATAAGAATGGATTAGATGCAAAATAGACTCACAGATGGCTAGTGGTGAACCGAAGGAAAAATGGTTTAAGGCGACTTGACCATTCAAGAAGTGACAAGGCTGACACCAAGTGTTTCTAGGTATTAATAATTAGCCATACAACAGTTGGTTTATCGTTTCTAAAATGATTAGGTACAGTAGCATTTTAGTGTACCTAATCTAACAAGTGACAAGGAAAGCCTGAAATGAAATTTACAAAATCAACCATGCATGAAAAGAATAAGTGACATGTATATAAATATATATATATATATATATATATGATATTTTATAATGACCCAATAGCTTTAGCTTGCAAGGAAAATAATGTCAGAGAAAATATATAGGACTGTGTTAGAAAACCTAAAGACAAGTGACCATTCAGTCCTAGAACAAATTTTTATGGACGAATGTCTAGCAAAGCATTTCCAAATGGTCACACACATTGATTTCTTCAAACGTACATCTATTAGTGGCGGAGAAGGCCACATCTCTTAGCTTAACACCCGTCTTTGAGACGTATAGGCTCGGAGGTTGTATTTTTGTGGAAATCAATTATTGATTGGGGATCTGGCAATGTAGCATTTAAAGTGTAAAATGATGTTTCTTGAAAGGTAATCGTAGTCTCAAACCTCATCAACCGGGAACAGGACAAGCAACAAGGCTATATGGGTCGCTTCCATTAGATTATATCATCACCTAATCTAAAGAATCAACATTTGTTCCTTTGTATGCTTCGGAAGAGTATGGTTGTTGTTCCCAACTGTGGTGATGATATATTCGGTACTATCAAGTTAAGTGATAGGCCGGTTCTGTGTAGACCGAGGTGCAAGACATTCTAGTTCGACCCCCAGTATATTTTATCTAGAGGTAAACTGTCGGAAGGTAGTTCCTTACCTGGTCATGCTAGAAATCCATTCTCCAATACGTGTCTTACATTTTTGATTGTAAATTAAGTATGCTGAAACGTGAGGTGCAAGCATTTCAGCTAGGTTGATATTTTTATGAAAACATAGACATCGTCATAATATCACTGGATTTTGATATCAAAGTGTTTTAGTTTTCGTAAGGTAAAGACTCATCCATGTTTATGTATCGTTTGTTTTAAAGGAGTTTTCCAAAGTAAAATCAATTTGGTTGATACCTGTTTATAGAGTTTTCCCACGCTAGTTTACCAGACTTATCCGGGTGTTATTTTCTTATAATACTAGAATCAGACTGAGTATATATAAGATTGGCTTGGATGCATTGAAGCTAAGGAGTTGAGCTGGAGGCCAAGAACGCATATACGTAAACTATTTGTATTCTGCTGTGATGATGTGATGTTGCATTATTTGGCAAAAGTACATGTGCCAAAACTATATGTTAAATTAATACTAACATGCCAGTCCACGTCATAGTTAACTAACACTCCTTCAATGAGCCATTTGCATTTCAAGGAATGCATTTAGGTTCTAAGAGATGTATTCGTCCAACGCATACTGAGACGAGCAGCATTCCCTGGAATGCTGCTAGGTTAAGTAAGATAAATTTTTTAAAGGGTATTTTTGGCACATGTCCTTATTAAGGTTCAAAATACATGAAAAGTCCTTCACTAAATTTCAAGTAAATTAGGTCCGTGATTTTTATTCACGATCGTTGCAGAGCATGATGCAACTTTTTATAAAAGTTGTTGACATTTCCGCAACTTTTCTGTACACTGTGAACATAGTGTATGAAAGTTGCTAAAATATCAGCACTTATTTATAAAAGTTGCCGACATTTCAGCAACGTATATATACACTGTGAACACAGTGTATGAAAGTTGCTGAAATATCAGCACTTATTTATAAAAGTTGCTGACATTTCAGCAATAATTTTTCTTTGTTTCTAGAAAATAGCGACCTAATTTACAATGAAACTTTGACAGGAATCCGCTTTACAATATGAAAGTATGATAGGGATGCCTCCCTAATTTCCACTTTTTTAAATGCATTTCGGTTGTGTAAGATGCATTTATTGGAATGCATTTAGATTCGTAGATATGCATTCCTTTACTGCATATAATTTATCCAATTGCATTCTTTGGAATGTATTTAGGTTCAGAGAGATGCATTTCTTCAGTATTTAGAAAGCATTCCACAATTTGGGTAGCCAATCAAAAAATTCACTTCATACTAATTTTTCAAATTCACTTGAAAACTATTATCAATACTGTCCGAAGAATTCCTATTTCGAAGAATTCTGACTTATACTACAACTTACACAATGAAATTTTAAAAACTGCTGCTATGCAACGAGCTCGCCTGTGACATTTTTTGTCAATTTTCATGGACTTTATTGTGAAGGAGAAACTTCATAACTTTTTTAAGCCTAAGGACAACCATCAAAAATTTATTCTCAAGGACATTACACACTATAAACTGATACCATACACACCGTAAAACCGATACTTAAAAACTGATAGCTAAATTATGATACCATACACACTGTAAAACTGATACTTAAAAATTGCTATTCAAATTATGATTCCATGCACACTGTAAAACTGATACCTAAAATCTGATGCTTTGTCCTTTAGAATAAAATTTCAGCAGGTCGTCCTTACGATTGAAAAAACTCCTATATTTGTCATTGACACTATTTTCTTGTTTATTTTTAAAAAATAAAATAGCAAAGGTGACGCGGTTTGAACCCGGATAGATGACCCTTGCAAGTATTGCCCCCAAGCACGTGACCGACCACTGAAAAAACGATCCAAACGCAGTAAAATTCATTTTATTCATCTCGTCCTAAAAAGAATAAACCCTAGAGCGATCGTTTCTTCATCGAGTCCAGAAAAGAAAAAAAACCTCTTCGACTTCAGCAATCGTCGATCTACTGCTCGCCGTCCACCTACTGCTTGCCGCCGCTTCTGGTAAAACCCTAATCTCATCGGTTTCTGCTTTTATTTTGGTGTGCATGAATGTGATAAAATTAATTATGCTAAAGTAGGTTTTTTAAACAATTTCTATTTGATTGTTCAATAATCTGCCCACTGTGACTTAAACTCCTAGTTACGTCAGTATACATCCGCACAGACTAATGTAATGGACATTTTCATCTTCGGCCATGGCAATGTGCGTGGAGTTAGAAGTATTTAGATTTGAATACGTCTGGAGGGAAACAGCGATAGAAGAGGACAGGAGAGAGAAGACAAGAAGGTAGGAATGTAGAATGCAGAAATACAGAGGGGATGTTGAGAAAGAATAGAGGAAGAAGATGGTCTGGAAATGATCAGAAAGATGATCGAAGAGGAGAAAAATGGACACAGTAGAAGTTAAAGTTATTAGAAATAAAGAAACTAAGATAGCAGAAGTTAGAGGTGAAAGAAAGTAACAGTTTTGTATTAATTTTCTTCATGAATCTTTACATAAGCTACTGCCTTTATATAGCAGTAGGGGTTGATATACTTGTATAGACTCAAATGTACAAGTCAACTCGAACTCGCCTTCGATTCAACCTCGCATTCGATTGAACTTCCCCTCCGCTGCTGCCGATCAAGGTCTTACATCGATTTCATGTTTCTCTGTTTTTTTACTTGTTTAAGCTCTGCGGCCTGAAGCTTACTTTAAATGTTTAAGTCGAACATTGAAATTGCATTTAAAGTTTACGCGTTCGTGTGAAATCTGACAAGAGTGATTTATACATTCATAAACCAAGCAAAATTGGAAGGCTTCAGTAGGCACAATTACTTATCCGTACTTATAGTAGGCACAATTTACTTATTACAAAAAATCTGATGAGAACAGACACTACATGTATGAATTTTGCATAGACCCATGTGTTCATATATGCATAAATGGTTGTTGGGTGTTGTTTGCTTTCATTTGCTATGTTAAATGAATTTAAATTGATGAGAACAGATGCTATCACTGTATCATAAGTAGGAACATAAAACTGATACTTCACTTAGTCTTGGCACACTTCCCCGTTAAAGAAATTTAACTGATATAAACATACTACCCACTTGATTTGAGCTGCTGTTATGAAGTTATGGGATTTCTTGTAAACTGCACTTATTTATATGCTCATACATATACATATTCATTTCTGTGTATATATGTATGTGTGTGGTTGTGCACTTTCATGTTGGACTGTTATGTTGCACTCCATATTAGTCTGTTTAGTTGCATCCCTTTAACTTGAACAGAAAACGATTCAATCATAAAAAGGATGTCTTTGGAATTGGAGAACCGAAAATGAAGCATGAACTTGAAGAATATTGTGCTGAAACATCTGTACTACTAAAGAATCAACAAAGTACAGTTACAATACTTAAGGAGAGGAACCGAACATTAGAAATACAAGTAGACGACTTATTGGTTTATTTATTTATGGTCTTTATTAAGAACAATGATTACCATATGATGATGATCATAAGTGGTGCGGCAACGATTTGGCATGTAAATTCGGATAATGAAATTTAGCCTTCATCATATAACTTCACATAGTTTGACTATTTCCCTGTCTGTATTTATATGAAATTATCTGATGGTTGTGCAGATGGAGAAAGTGTTGGAGATGAAAGAAAAAAGGTGGTATTCAAAACCCACGACCATTGCTTTGTTATAAGTCCATTCTTTGATATTTCTTTTATTTCAGTAATAATTTTGGAGCATAACGTTTTTTATATATTTTACTGACTACTTGTTTGTTGAGCAAATAGACTGAATGATGAAATTCAACAGAGAAAAGAGATACTGATTAATATGAAGAAAGTGTATAAGATTGCATTTGGGCGACCGGTAAGCCACATGCTCAGTCAGGTAGAATTATCTTAGCATTTTATTTTTGTTAATATTGCTTGAAGTACTAGTTTAACCCTCCAAAATCGTGGCGAAATCTTCGGTTTCTTTATAATAAAATATGACATGAGAAACTTTTGTTTCTATAGATCTTGAGTGTGCCAGACCCAAAAATAAATAAACAAAAATACCAGTAGCATTTATTATATATATGCTGTGTAATAATATGTATCTTATGAAATTTATATATCATCAGAATATCATCAGAACCAGCTCATTTCACCGGTTTGTAGAAAAGAAAGAGTGGAATAAATATAATAGCTAAGAAACCCAATAACAGAACTGTCTAATGATATCATTTAAAGTTTTTAGTTTAAATGAAAAAATTACATAAGCTAGGGGTACCAAGTTTCTTGCCTTAAACGTATTTTCTGTGACAGAATGAGTCACAGCAGACCTGATGTTCGTGAAGAAATTCAAATCTGATAGTTCTAATGGTAGATTTAATAGAGGCACTGATTTCATTCCAAACTTGTTGAGACATATCTTGATTTATTTCCATAATACGGGTCAGCTTTTCCAAATCGGATCGTAATACCATCAATTAGTACGAGAACCTTTGTTCATAGGCTTCAACGCGAGCCTGCAAAGCGTTCAGAGCGTATTGAATTTTATCAATATTGGTTTGTGACATAAAGATAAGAACTTTTGTTCCTGCACCCCTGAAAGGCATGCAAACCCAAATTCTAGCTCAAAATATTTATATATAAATGAATATTGATGATCAGACAACATAATATACACTAATCAAACCAAAAAGGCATAAAACCATCGAATTCAAGTCTACAAACAAAAATACTTAAAATAAAGAAATTACAACATCATTACTTAAGCCACAAGATGAAAGTTGTGCTTGCAATTAAAGGCTAGAACCCTAATAAAGAACAGGAAGACGACATGCAAGCCAAAAAAACACTTTACAGACAATCAATAAATTAAACAAAACTGAAACGAATGATCTAAAGTTGAATTTGAGTTGGTAATTATCTGGAGATGATTTTGTTTAATAATCTTTAGCTAAATTTGTAATTAAAATTTTATAAGAACATTTAAAATATTGATGGTGGAAAAAGAAAAGTAAATTACCATTTTATAGGTTTTTGGTTCTTTCCTTAATACTCTTGGATGAATTTTATGTTAATTTTGCTCTAAAGTATATTGAATTTTCACGTTACTTAGTATATTTCACCTCCTTTTACCTACTTCACAACCCTTTTATAAAATGGACGGTATGATAATATGATAGTTGATACATTCAGGGTTTATAAAATGTCTATAAGTGTATACTGGTTATTGCTAATTGTTATTTGTTTATAATTGGCAGGGGATTTGAGAATGGAAACCATTGATGTGTAACGGATTGATGGTTGATAGGCACCTTTTACCTTTTGTTATTCTGGCAGTAATGCTTGTAAACATGAATGTTTGTACCTTGTAATTATGAACTTGCAGAATTTCAGTACCTAGCTTATATTTGTATGGATGGTTAAGTTCAAATTTTTATGCAAATTAGTATAATGTTGTGTTGTTCTAGTTACACATGCATCATTTATGCTTGTGTACAATGACCAGTGTTTTATGTGCGTTTATATAATGTTTATTTAATGCTTAAATTGTATATGTATGAAAATTTGGTAGGCTTATCGTGCCAAATATTAGTGATCTTCGTAAAGTCATTTTAGAAGATTCTCATCGTTCTAAATTCACCATTCATCCCGGTAGTAGTAAAATGTACGCGGATATTAAGTGACTTTATTATTGGGATGGAATGAAATCAGATATTGCTAACTTTGTTAAGCGTTGCATGACTTGCCAACTTGTCAAGGCCGAGCATCAAAGGCCGGGTGGGTTATTGCAACCTTTGGATGTTCCAACTTGGAAGTGAGACCAAATTTCCATGGATTTTATTGATGGCCTTCCCCGTTCTCGTTCGGGTCATGATAGCATATGAGTGATTGTTGATAGACTTACAAAATCCGTTCATTTTATTCTCGTTCGGTCCAATCGGACCGTACCTCTTTTGGCCAAACTTTTTATTAAAGAAATTATTAAATTGCATGGAGTTCCTACTTCTATTGTTAGCGATCGTGATCCATTGTTTAATAGTGGATTTTGGAAAAGTCTTCAAAAAGCTTTGGGAACGAAGCTTAATTTTAGCATCGCTTATCATCCTCAGTCTGATGGACAAACCGAGCGTATGAATCAAACTCTTGAAGATCTTCTTCGTGCGTGTGTTCTTGATTTTGGTGGAAGTTGGAAAGATCATATTTCTCTTGTTGAGTTTTCCTATAATAATAGCTTCCTATCTAGTATTGGTATGGCACCTTTTGAGGCACTCTATGGAAGGCTATGCCGATCTCCTTCTTGTTGGCTTGAGGCCGGTGAGAAGCTGGTTTTAGGTTCAGATTTTATTCGAGATTCCACAGAAAAGATTGACCATATTTTCCATAGGATGAGAGAAGCTCAAAGTAGGCAGAAATCCTATGCCGATAACCGAAGAAGGAAATTTGAATTTTCTGTGAGAGATTTTGTGTTTATTTGTGTCTCACCTATGGAGGGTGTTGTGCGTTTCAGTCGATCGGGAAAATTCCCACCTCGATATATTGGTCCATTTCCCATCAAAGAACGTATTGGTTCCGTGGCTTATCGCCTTTTATTACCGGCTCAGTTTTCTGCTATTCATGACGTGTTTCACGTTTCTCAATTATGGAAATGCCTACGAGATTCCGATTCTATTCTTGAGCCTGGTGTTGTGGAAGAAATTGAAGTTTCGCCTAATTTGACTTATGAGCAACATCTTATTCGTATTATTGCTTCAGAGGTCAAACGCCTTCGAAATAAGGATGTTCCTCTTGTGAAAGTTCAATGGTCTTCAAATCCTAAGTATTGTTCTTGCGAATCTAGAGAATTCATCGAGCGAACACATCCGGACTTACTTTCTCATGCTCTTTGAGGTGAACTTTTTATTTCAAATTTCTTTTATGTTGGTATGCTTTTATGGTTGTTACTTTTTATTTTCTTCTTAAATATTGCGAGAACGCAATTTCTTTAAGGAGGGGAGTCTGTAACAACCCGCATATTTTACGATTGTGTATTTAAATATAATATCGTTAGTCGGATTATAGTCCGATATGCTACTTTTTGCAAACAGTCGAATTAAGACTCGAGACCACTCCCATTGAGTCCAAAATGGCGTTTGCAACCATTTTGAGAATAAATTTTGATATGTTTGGAGTTAGCTAAAAATTTGACCTTTGCGCTTTGGACTTTGGGTTGGGTTAGCCTAAACTATTAACTCTAGCTCCACCCCACTTCCCTTCGTCCACTTTCATTTCCTAATACCTTCAAGCTTTCATAAAAATCGGGAAGAGAAAAAGAATTAGAATTCCTAAGCCCTAGTTCCATTACAAATCCAAGCTCCAACTCCAAATTCAAAGAGAAGCTATTGGTAAGCATCCTCTTCTTCTTCTCCAACTCATTCTACCTTCAATTTCAGAAATTCCTAAACCTAATTTAGGAAATGTTCTTCTTTTGAGCTTAGATTCAAGCTCCTTAGGTTGTGTTGAAGAGTGATTGTTCTTGCCTTTCTCCATAGCTTATTCTTCATTGTTTTTAGGTTTAAATGTGAGATTTTTATCTCACATCTATGTCTATTACTATCGTTGATTGTTGGATATGAATTCCTAACACTTATTTATGTGCATTTTCTTTTGGTTTGGATTGAATTGGTGAATACTTCAATTTTTGGTGTTTTGAAGTCAAATCTTTAAAATCCTAACTTTGATGTTTAAACATGTTTTTGGTGATGCATCGAAGAGCCTTTAGGGCTGGATTGTCGATTGGCGTAAACCCTCAGCGCCCGTTTTGCTCGTCCGATTGCATTCGTAGAGAGTTTACACTTCATTTCATAGGCTGAAAATAGCTCCAGAACCCAGTCAGTCGACTGGCTGTAGCCAATAAGTGTTCCGAGGGCTGTTTACAGAGGCTGGAAGTCTCTGTTTCCTGCAATCAGTCGACTGACCTCTGTAATCAGTCGACTGACCTCTGTAATCAGTCGACTGACTGCAGGAAATGAAATTTTCAAGTTTCTGGTTCAATCGACTGGCCATTTGTAGTCAGTCGACTGACCTGCTTCTATTTGCCTATTTAGCCTATTCTGTGTTGATTTCCAGTTTTTATCGATTCGCGGTTTTCTGATTTATTGTTATCATTTATTATCGCCCTTGATGACTTCTATTTTGGAATTTTTGGGAATATCCATTTTGATGGATTTGGAATCGATTTCTTTGGATTTAATTACGTCTTTGAACATGAAATTTTGGTGATTGATTGTTTTTACAATCATTTTTTTGGTTTGTCACTTCTAAATACAAAGGTTCATATACTAGTAGTAAATATTCAAACTCTTTCACAAATACGATTTCAACTCTATTTTCAATATCAAACTCATTTATAAAACTGTTTTCCAACCTATTAGTATATACAAACCTTTACCTCACTCGTATGAGAAATCTAATTAAACGGTCTAGTAAAACAAGTGGTATGAAGCGCTTGTGTTTACTT
Organism: Allium cepa; assembly: GCA_030765085.1. NCBI lineage: Eukaryota > Viridiplantae > Streptophyta > Magnoliopsida > Asparagales > Amaryllidaceae > Allium > Allium cepa. Next base: position 1,025,989,821 of record CM060935.1, on the reverse strand, counting down.
TGTCGGTTAATTCTTAGACTCGTTCGATTGAAACTTTTGTGACAACTTTCGAGTGGAGATTTATAATTTGTTCGTAAATACTTAAGTTAAGCAAGTGGTTATGGAACATGAAGCTAAACTCATATATTTATTAGCTTGGTGTAATTGACACTTCTCGATGATCGATGATGGTCATTTTTTGTGGACTAGTGTTTTGCTATGTTTTCTTGTCCACGAAAGGGACGGTACCTCGTTTTATTGAGTTTCGTCTCACTTCTTTTATATGCTAACGACCAATGTATTCGTTGGAGTTTCTACTCATTTTTGTTGTGGGCTAGCGACCCATGTTCTTTTATGGAGTTCGGCCCATCGGACATACCTTTGTACTACGTAGTTGTACCAGCTTATCAGGATCATCGGGCGTACCGATGTACTACGTCGTTGTTCCGAATTATTCGAGTTTCAGGCTCCTCGGACACCGATATTGTACTACGTCATTGCACCGGCTCTATGGTTAGCGACCATGGGATAGCGTCCCGTTTGTGATACATGTGTTGGTGAGTTTTCATGCTTCTATTTTGTGATAGACCTCCCCCCTTTTGTGATTTTTAGAATTTGTGTTTCACCAATTTTCGTGATTTCATTGATAGGTGTTATCAACATTTGTGCATTGGTGAATTTATGTTTCACTAACTTTTACGATTAGCAATTGATATATTTGTCAATATTTGTGGTTTGGTGAAAGTGTTAAAGAATATGACATTCTTTTTTATGCTTTGAGATTTCTTGAGATATTGTATGACTTTAGTTTTTGTTAGATGTACACTTGCTACAGTATGGCATTATTGTTATCATACGTTTTTATCATATCTCTTATTCTATCTCATTTTATTTGATATTTATAGTTAGACTGATCCGTTTATTATTTTCTTATTAAATAATACTCGGGTCAGGCCGAGATGTTACAGGTGCTCCAGCTTGACTCCTTATCAGGGATCATCATCTGACTTTTGTCTAACTACATCAGATTGGTAGTTTTTTTTGTTATACATTTGAGATAGAAACTCCTTAATGTATACGTATTCTTTTGTCTAGCACTTGTATCCATTCTTTTGTATTACTATGGATCTTTTTGACCACTACTCTGGTGTACACTTTCATATGGATATTTGTGACTGATTTGTGTTATGTTTATTTCTATATTTGTTTCCGAAGATATCATAGCCATTGTGTAGTAGCTTGAGTTTGTATCGGCATGTCAGATTTCCTCTTGAAATGAAATGCATGTTATACTATCTGACATACCGATGCTCGCACAAAGCAATTACACGGATGGTCGCTCCTCAACAGCCTTATTGTTCGTGTTAGTTGACTGCATTACTCCGTAGTGTCCTTAGCGAGCGTGAGTATAGAGGTGGGGCGTCATAAGAAATGAAGTAGAGAATGAGCACATTAATACAAGAGACATTGAAGAGTGGAACTAGACTGGTAAAAACAGTCACGACTGTTTTGCACATTCCTTTCAGAACATGTTGCTACAATGTATATTATGTTTTGGCTGCTATGTGCTATAGTGAGTCCGGAGATAAACATAAATAAAGACAAATTCAGACTCCCCACCCTCAAACACCCCTAGCCGAGCCAAACATCCACCTATCCACGTCCTACACCATCTACCCACGCCCTTACACTCCACACTCAAGGCTGTACACCCTCTTTTCCTCCAAAAGCTCACGTCCCAAATAAATAAAGAAAAGAAAAGAAAAAAAAAAGAAAGGAAAACAAAAGTGGTTCGGAAAGAAATAAGTTAAGGCAATAATTCATGACGTTCGGAAAAAGCGCGTTTGTTCGAAAAGCACGTAGCCCACGAAAAAGTTTGACGGAGTGGATATGAAGGTGAGAAATTCTCATCGCTTTTGAATTTATATTTTAGTTGTATTAAAACAATCACATTTACACACTTATGATATATGAATGTTTATTTGATTGTTAATATGGATGGTTTGATAGTTAGTTAATATGTCTAACGGTAACGGTAAGTACCGCGTAGCTTTTGCATATTATTTCGTGTTTGCTTGTTAAGTCATGACAATCTAGTGACCACATTAGAGACCTGGCCGAAATGTTCGCATCTTCCAACATTATAAAATGAAGATTGATAAAGTGTATCACTGAAATATAAGAATGGATTAGATGCAAAATAGACTCACAGATGGCTAGTGGTGAACCGAAGGAAAAATGGTTTAAGGCGACTTGACCATTCAAGAAGTGACAAGGCTGACACCAAGTGTTTCTAGGTATTAATAATTAGCCATACAACAGTTGGTTTATCGTTTCTAAAATGATTAGGTATAGTAGCATTTTATTGTACCTAATCTAACAAGTGACAAGGAAAGCCTGGAATGAAATTTACAAAATCAACCATGCATGAAAAGAATAAGTGACATGTATATAAATATATATATATGATATTATATAATGACCCAATAGCTTTAGCTTGCAAGGAAAATAATGTCAGAGAAAATATATAGGACTGTGTTAGAAAACCTAAAGACAAGTGACCATTCGGTCCTAGAACGAATTTTTATGGACGAATGTCTAGCAAAGCATTTCCAAATGGTCACACACATTGATTTCTTCAAGCGTACATCTATTAGTGGCGGAGAAGGCCACATCTCTTAGCTTAAAACCCGTCTTTGAGACGTATAGGCTCGGAGGTTGTATTTTTGTGGAAATCAATTATTGATTGGGGATCTGGCAATGTAGCATTTAAAGTGTAAAATGATGTTTCTTGAAAGGTAATCGTAGTCTCAAACCTCATCAACCGGGACAGGGCAAGCAACAAGGCTATATGGGTCGCTTCCATTAGATTATATCATCACCTAATCTAAAGAATCAGCATTTGTCCCTTTGTATGCTTCGGAAGAGTATGGTTGTTGTTCTCAACTGTGGTGATGATATATTCGGTACTATCAAGTTAAGTGATAGGCCGGTTCTGTGTAGACCGAGGTGCAAGACATTCTAGTTCGACCCCCAGTATATTTTATCTAGAGGTAAACTGTCGGAAGGTAGTTCCTTACCTGGTCATGCTAGAAATCCATTCTCCAATACGTGTCTTACATTTTTGATTGTAAATTAAGTATGCTGAAACGTGAGGTGCAAGCATTTCAGCTAGGTTGATATTTTTTTGAAAACATAGACATCGTTATAATATCACTGGATTTTGATATCAAAGTGTTTTAGTTTTCGTAAGGTAAAGACTCATCCATGTTTATGTACCGTTTGTTTTAAAGGAGTTTTCCAAAGTTAAATCAATTTGGTTGATACCTGTTTATAGAGTTTTCCCACACTAGTTTACCAGACTTATCCGGGTGTTATTTTCTTATAATACTAGAATCAGACTGAGTATGTTTAAGATTGGCTTGGATGCATTGAAGCTAAGGAGTTGAGCTGGAGGCCAAGAACGCATATACGTAAACTATTTGTATTCTGCTGTGATGATGTGATGTTGCATTATTTGGCAAAAGTACATGTGCCAAAACTATATGTTAAATTAATACTAACATGCCAGTCCACGTCATAGTTAACTAACACTCCTTCAATGAGCCATTTGCATTTCAAGGAATGCATTTAGGTTTTGAGAGATGTATTCGTCCAACGCATACTGAGATGAGCAGCATTCCCTGGAATGCTGCTAGGTTAAGTAAAATAGATTTTTTAAAGGGTATTTTTGGCACATGTCCTTATTAAGGTTCAAAATACATGAAAAGTCCTTCACTAAATTTCAAGTAAATTAAGTCCGTGTTTTTTATTCACGATTATTGCAGAGCATGATGCAACTTTTTATAAAAGTTGTTGACATTTTCGCAACTTTTCTGTACACTGTGAACATAGTGTATGAAAGTTGCTAAAATATCAGCACTTATTTATAAAAGTTGCTGACATTTCAGCAACATTTATATACACTGTGAACACAGTGTATGAAAGTTGCTGATATATCAGCACTTATTTATAAAAGTTGCTGACATTTCAGCAATAATTTTTCTTTATTTCTAGAAAATAGCGACCTAATTTACAATGAAACTTTGACAGGAATCCGCTTTACAATATGAAAGTATGATAGGGATGCCTCCCTAATTTCCACTTTTTTAAATGCATTTCGGTTGTGTAAGATGCATTTATTGGAATGCATTTAGATTCGTAGATATGCATTCCTTTACTGCATATAATTTATCCAATTGCATTCTTTGGAATGTATTTAGGTTCAGAGAGATGCATTTCTTCAGTACTTAGAAAACATTCCACAATTTGGGTAGCCAATCAAAAAATTCACTTCATATTAATTTTTCAAATTCACTTGAAAACTATTATCAATACTATCCGAAGAATTCCTATTTCGAAGAATTCTAACTTATACTACAACCTACACATAGATTTGAAGTTTCGAAATGAAATTTTAAAAACTGCTGCTATGCAACGAGCTCGCTTTTGACATTTTTTGTCAATTTTCATGGATTTTATTGTGAAGGAGAAACTTCATAATTTTTTTAAGCCTAAGGACAACCATCAAAAATTTATTCTCAAGGACATTACACACTATAAACTTATACCATACACACCATAAAATCGATACTTAAAAACTGATAGCTAAATTATGATACCATACACACTGTAAAACTGATACTTAAAAACTAGTATTCAAATTATGATACCATGCACACTGTAAAACTGATACCTAAAATCTGATGCTTTGTCCTTTAGAATAAAATTTCAGCAGGTCGTCCTTACGATTGAAAAAACTCCTAATTTTGTCATTGACACTATTTTCTTGTTTATTTTTAAAAAATAAAATAGCAAAGGTGACGCGGTTTGAACCCGGATAGATGATCCTTGCAAGTATTGCCCCCAAGCACGTGACTGACCACTGAAAAAACGATCCAAACGCAGTAAAATTCATTTTATTCATCTCGTCCTAAAAAGAATAAACCCTAGAGCGATCGTTTCTTCATCGAGTCCAGAAAAAAAAAAAGGAAACCACTTCGACTTCAGCAATCGTCGATGTACTGCTCGTCGCCCCTTACTGCTCGCCGTCCACCTACTGCTTGCCGCCGCCTCTGGTAAAACCCTAATCTCATCGGTTTCTGCTTTTATTTTGGTGTGCATGAATGTGATAAAATTAATTATGCTAAAGTAGGTTTTTTAAACAATTTCTATTTGATTGTTCAATAATCTGCCCACTGTGACTTAAACTCCTAGTTACGTCAGTATACATCCGCACAGACTAATGTAATGGACATTTTCATCTTCGGCCATGGCAATGTGCGTGGAGTTAGAAGTATTTAGATTTGAATACGTCTGGAGGGAAACAGGGATAGAAGAGGATAGCAGAGAAAAGACAAGAAGGTAGGAATGTAGAATGCAGAAATACAGAGGGGATGTTGAGAAAGAATAGGGGAGAAGATGGTCTGGAAATGATCAGAAAGATGATCGAAGAGGAGAAAAATAGACACAGCAGAAGTTAAAGTTATTAGAAATAAAGAAACTAAGATAGCAGAAGTTAGAGGTGAAAGAAAGTAACAGTTTTGTATTAATTTTCTTCATGAATCTTTACATAAGCTACTGCCTTTATATAGCAGTAGGGGTTGATATACTTGTATAGACTCAAATGTACAAGTCAACTCGAACTCGCCTTCGATTCAACCTCGCATTCGATTGAACTTCCCCTCCGCTGCTGCTGATCAAGGTCTTACATCGATTTCATGTTTCTATGTTTTTTTACTTGTTTAAGCTCTGCGGCCTGAAGCTTACCTTAAATGTTTAAGTCAAACATTGAAATTGAATTTAAAGTTTACGCGTTCGTGTGAAATCTGGCAAGAGTGATTTATACATTCATAAACCAAGCAAAATTGGAAGGCTTCAGTAGGCACAATTACTTATCCGCACTTATAGTAGGCACAATTTACTTATTACAAAAAATCCGATGAGGACAGACACTATATGTATGATTTTTGCATAGACCCATGTGTTCATATATGCATAAATGGTTGTTGGGTGTTGTTTGCTTTCATTTGCTCTGTTAAATGAATTTAAATCGATGAGAACAGATGCTATCACTGGATCATAAGTAGGAACATAAAACTGATGCTTCACTTAGTCTTGGCACACTTCCCCGTAAAAGAAATATAACTGATATAAACATACTACCCACTTGATTTGAGCTGCTGTTATGAAGTTATGGGATTTCTTGTAAACTGCACTTATTTATATGCTCATACATATACATATTCATTTCTGTGTATATGTGTATGTGTGTGGTTGTGCACTTTCATGTTAGACTGTTATGTTGCACTCCATATTAGTCTGTTTAGTTGCATCCCTTTAACTTGAACAGAAAACGATTTAATCATAAAAAGGATGTCTTTGGAATTGGAGAACCGAAAATGAAGCATGAACTTGAAGAATATTGTGCTGAAACATCTGTACTACTAAAAAATCAACAAACTACCGTAATAATACTTAAGGAGAGGAATCGAACATTAGAAATATAGGTAGACGACTTATTGGTTTATTTATTTATGGTCTTTATTAAGAACAATGATTACCATATGATAATGATCACAAGTGGTACGACAACGATTTGGCATGTAAATTCGGATAATGAAATTTAGCCTTCATCATAAAACTTCACATAGTTTGACTATTTCCCTGTCTGTGTTTATGTGAAATTATCTGATGGTTGTGCAGATGGAGAAAGTGTTGAAGATGAAAGAAAAAATGTGGTATTCAAAACCCACGACCATTGCTTTGTTACAAGTCCATTCTTTGATATTTCTTTTATTTCAGTAATAATTTTGGAGCATAACGTTTTTTATATATTTTACAGACTACTTGTTTGCTGAGTAAATAGACTGAATGATGAAATTCAACAGTGAAAAGAGATGCTGAATAATATGAAGAAATTGTATAAGATTGCATTTGGGCGACCGGTAAGCCACATGCTCAGTCAGGTAGAATTATCTTAGCATTTTATTTTTGTTAATACTGCTTGAAGTACTAGTTTAGCCCTCCAAAATCGTGGTGAAATCTTCGGTTTCTTTATAATAAAATATGACATGAGAAACTTTTGTTTCTATAGATCTTGAGTGTGTCAGACCCAAAAATAAATAAACAAAAATACCAGTAGCATTTATTATATATATGCTGTGTAATAATATGTATCTTATGAAATTTATATATCATCAGAATATCATCAGAACCAGCTCATTTCACCGGTTTGTAGAAAGGAAAGAGTGGAATAAATATAATAGCTAAGAAACCCAATAACAGAACTGTCTAATGATATCATTTAAAGTTTTTAGTTTAAATGAAAAAATTACATAAGCTAGGGGTACCAAGTTTCTTGCCTTAAACGTATTTTCTGTGACAGAATGAGTCATAGCAGATCTGATGTTCGTGAAGAAATTCAAATCTGATAGTTCTAATGGTAGATTTAATAGAGGCACTGATTTCATTCCTAACTTATTGAGACATATCTTTATTTATTTCCATAATTCGGATCAGCTTTTCCAAATCGGATCGTAATACCATCAATTAGTACGAGAACCTTTGTTCATAGGCTTCAACGCGAGCCTGCAAAGCGTTCAGAGCGTATTGAATTTTATCAATATTGGCTTGTGACATAAAGATAAGAACTTTTGTTCCTACACTCCTGAAAGGCATGGAAACCCAAATTCTAGCTCAAAATATGTATATATAAATGAATATTGATGATCAGACAACATAATATACACTAATCAAACCAAAAAGGTACAAAACCATCGAATTCAAGTCTACAAACAAAAATACTTAAAATAAAGAAATTACAACATCATTACTTAAGCCATAAGATGAAAATTGTGCTTGCAATTAAAGGCTAGAACCCTAATAAAGAACAGGAAGACGACATGCAAGCCAAAAAACACTTTATAGACAATCAATAAATTAAACAAAACTGAAACGAATGATCTAAAGTTGAATTTGAGTTGGTGATTATCTGGAGATGATTTTGTTTAATAATCTCTAGCTAAATTTGTAATTAAAATTTTATAAGAACATTTAAAATATTGATGGTGGAAAAAGAAAAGTAAATTACCATTTTATAGGTTTTTGGTTCTTTCCTTACGACTTTTGGATGAATTTTATGTTAATTTTGCTCTAAAGTATATTGAATTTTCACGTTACGTAGTATATTGCACCTCCTTTTACCTACTTCACAACCCTTTTATAAAATGGACGGTATGATAATATGATAGTTGATACATTCAGGGTTTATAAAATGTCTATAAGTGTATGCTGGTTATTGCTAATTGTTATTTGTTTATAATTGGCAGAGGATTTGAGAATGGAAACCATTGGTGTGTAACGGATAGATGGTTGATATACACCTTTTAGCTTTTGTTATCCTGGCTGTAATGCTTGTAAACATGAATGTTTGTACCTTGTAATTATGAACTTGTAGAATTTCAGTGCCTAGCTTATATTTGTATGGATGGTTAAGTTCAAATTTTTATGCAAATTAGTATAATGTTGTGTTGTTCTTGTTACACATGCATCATTTATGCTTGTGTACAATGACCAGTGTTTTATGTGCGTTTATATAATGTTTATTTAATGCTTAAATTGTATGTGTATGTAATATTTCCAGTTGCATGTGTTTTGTATTATTGTATATAAATTCTTTCTAAAATTAACTTTAAATTTATATACATATATTGCAAAGTGGCAAATAATTAATTGGTTAACCGTTGTCTTTTTAATTTTTAACCGTTTAACCGCAAACAATAGTCGGTTAACTGTTTAATTCAACCAGTTATTCGCTGTTTAATTGTTGCGGATTTGTCAATACTGCTACCATTGGTTAACTGAGTACCGGTTAACCGAACTGTATATTAGTTTAGCTTAACCGCAAAAATTAACCAATGTGCGCAGTTAACGTGAAAATTATCATTGCATGCGCAATCTCTGAATGCGACGAAACTTGTACCGTTGGAACCATAATAACACGGTGATGCGCACAAGCGAGTTTCTTGGCAATCGAACGCGCCGTTTGATCGAACGAGCGTTAAACGCGTGATCGTTTAAAAGAAAAAAAAAGAAAAATGAAGATGTCAATATAATTGTCCTCTGTGTTTCTCCTTGCAACGCATAATGACAATTTAGTTAACATTATTCTTCATTTGCACCACATCAGCCCATTAATACATATATACGTAGGACAGCTCTTACGATTGAAATGCATTTCGAGAAATGCATCTGGAGGAATGTCGAACATGCGACTGGAGGAGCAGGAGGTTCTCGCATTCCAGATGTATATTCCTACTTCCGTCTGCATCTTCATCCGATACCATAAGCATCAGTGTATGCCACCATTTCCTCATTCCCATTCGGGATAACCAAAATATGTGCGTTTGTCAGCCTTTTCTTTATAGTTAGATTCGTCAGTGGTGTGGCTATCTTGAAGAAGTCCTGAATAAACTTATAATAATATTCAGCCAATCCCAAGAAACTTCTCACGTCAGTTGCATTCTTGGTAGAGGTTGGGGTATGTAGCAAGAAGTTAGTGATAAATGAGGCGGTGGATGTGTCAGGGATAGTGATAAGTGAGACGGTAGATGTGACAGGAAAGTTAACAATAAGTTACTTAAACCTACAAACACCCTTGTTTCCCTGCTCAAACACAAATTACTAAAACCAACCTCGAAAAATTGAAAAAAGAAGATACCTCGAACAAAAAAAACTAAAAACACACCTGCATAGCACACACCCAATATTTGCTTGACGATTTTAACATTGTGCAACAATATCCTTAACTACAAACACATCTTAAGTCCGTCAACAAATGAATAAAATCCACATACGTCAATCGAAATAATAACAGCCAAGACAAATTTCAAATCTAAAATTTATAAGTGGTAACACAAAACAAACTTACAAAAAAAATAAAAAACTTACGTCGAGACATTTGACATACGCACTTCCGCAATATATAATTTAGAAAAAAAAGGAAACTATGATAATTTAAATATATAATGGGTGCCTAAATTTTAATTACAAAATCAAAAATAAAAAATAACGTAACAAAAATGGATGGTAAAAAATTAAGATAAACTGCGTACCAAGAGAAATCAGTAAAGTGAATCATGAAAAGCAATGAACGTCACCAAGAATTTGCCTTCACAACCAAAGTGCTGGAAATCATACGTTATTTTGTTTCAATGAAAGGTTAAAAAATACAACCACTTTAGTCTTGTCCAATTCTCTGTGCAAAGCAAAAATTGACCATATACACAAAATTAAATAGTCAGTTACTGTATAATTACCTTGTAACTGCAACTCTTAAGGCCCAATGCAACATATAACAGCCCACACGAAAGTAATTGTTTTCTAGTTGGGCTAAGGCCCACTACAAATATAGCAGCCCACAGATTATTTGATGTCCTCCCCCAACGAATTAAGTTCTTAAAAAATATATTGAATGAAAAACACTTTATGTCTGTTCAGCTGTTCCTTCCGTCTTTCCATACGCCGCCCTCGAATCTCACTTCTGCTACCTTTCTTCTCAATCAAATTACGCCGACACTTTTCAATCGACTTTACGGCAGGCATAGTAAATGATGAGTAATTCAAACCAGACAAAACCGACTCTATTTCTGTCTCATAGTTTCGATATATATGAACAAAGACAAAAGGGAGGTTCGAAATTGCATCGAAACAGTCTGAAAGTTTTCAAACTTTCTGAGTTCACAGGTGAAAGTTTTGATTTTGACATTTCGATTACTGCAGGGTTTTATTTCGATTGCGTTTGTTTTTTCCCATAAGCTTTGAATCTACTTTCTGAATTATAAATCAAAATTTTTTATTGCATTTGTTTTTTATGTTCTGAATATATAATTTAATCAGACATAATCATTCAGAACAAAACTCCAAATATATAGAATATTGCATAATTCTATTTTACATTCATGCATTGGGTGGATGAGTTTTTTTAAAATCAAATTATTGCATTAGCACCAATTATAACATTTCATTACACTTTCTCCGTTTTCTTTTAGGTTTTAGTAAAAGAAAGCATGATAAATCAGAGAGTGGTTGTGAGAGTGTTTGAGATAATTTTGAAACGGAACATAAGTCTATTGCAAATCCAAAGGTATCTGTACCTATATGTTTTAAACGTATGGTGCTTTTGTGTTTAGGCTTGTAAAATTAGTTCATCTATCTCGAAACTTTTATCATATCATATATTGGATAATGAAATTCTGTTTTTAGAAGTAACTAAAATATAAATATTATTTTAATAACATTACTAGGGTTACATACTAGTATTTGTATAAAAGTTCTATATTCTTAGCGACAATTTGATCTCTATTAATTTAGATACTTTAATGTTGCTATTTTGACCTCTAAAATTCATTGTCCAATTGTATTTGCTAATTTTTCTCCAGATTGCATCTTTTGATCGTCGTTATTTTGCACGAGTATGCGATGATGGGAAGAATTTGAAAATTCTGGTAACCAATTACTATATGATTCTAGTGGAAGAAAGCTTTATTAATGCTGGAGACACCATCAAAAAGTTGAAAAAGAACTTTACTGGACCTTACACAACTAGCCTATTGAGAGACAAACTCAATTATATGCGCACATTATATGTCAATAAGCAATATGTAGTTTGTTTTCCTAATTGTTTTCTTTGTCAAGTATATGTTGCTAATCAACTTTCCATGGTAATTATGCATAGCAGGGGTATTGTGGCGTATTGTTTCAGCGCTTTAAGAAAAATATGAAAATTGTCCTTTTTGGAAAACATATCTAGATATGGTTCGACATCCTTGTTTCCCAAAATTTAACACTACCGTTGGCGGATCCAGAAGTGGGACTAGCAGTGACAGAGACTTGTCTGCAGGTCCGAGTTCGGTAAATTTGAATATCGATCTAACTGATATTGCACTCGATACCTTGAAAAGACTCAATTTGAAGGACAAGAACTTATTTTACGAAGTAGCATTGAAGTTCTCTTGATTTCAAGTAGAATTGCTTTAGCTTGTTTCTCTAGCAGTTTCAGTAAACCATGACACCATAGATAATCATTTTACAATTGTAAATATGATTTCGTCTGAAGCTTACACTGATTGGAAGCTTCCCTTCTCGAAGTCCGTTCCTTTCTAGATGTGCCAAACTTCGTCTTCTCCGAGAGATTGCAAGCCCTAGCTTACTTCAAACCCCCAAATCGATTAGACTCCATTTTTGAAAATTAAAAGGCTATTTATGACGATTAATGGCAAGAGGAAAAACCGACCTTTTTAACTCCAACCACTTTCTTCCATTTCTCTCCGATTAATGACTTCACAGGTGAGAGTTTTGATTTTTGACATAATACTTGTATAAGTGTTCGAGCTGACTCTATTACTGTATGCTAGAAGTCGAATCTCCGTAGTATTTACGTGGGTTTAATAATATTTTGAAATCCGTTTGAGATCTTGTGGCTAAATTAGAAGATCTGGTTCAGGTTTTGTACTATTAAATATGAAATCGAATACTAAATCGGTGTCTCAAAATTTGTCAGTGTAAAATTGGCGAGGTTGAAATGTTGTTTTCTAGTTGTTAAGGATGATTATCTTCAGCTTAAACCGCCAAATCTTTAGACTAACATTACCATGCTAAATTCCTGATTTGAATGTACTTTAACTTTTGCATTTACTCTAAAACTCATTGACCATAGCACATCGTTTTGTACTTAGGATTGGAGTGAATTTGTTATTATAGCTGTAATGCTTGACATGCATTGAGAGTTGAGATATTGTTATACTATATTTTTTATATATAATGAAAATGGTTAAACATATCATGTCCAAATCATGGTTTCAAAAAACTAAATATATAGAGTATAGCATAATGCTATTTTACATAAGCCTATTACAAATCAAAGGTATCAGTACCTTTTCGTTTTAAACGTTTGCTTCTTTTGTGTTTAGAGTTGTAATTTAATAGTACATTTAATAGTACAAATCTAATTATAAGTATTTACAAAAATGATTTTCGTAAGTTAACAATTTGCAAAGGTTTTAAAATCTTATATCAAAAATACTTCATCCATGCCGCTCAGATTCTAATACTAACATCTTCGTCAATCTCACCATTAAATTGCAACATTGACCGCAAATATTGAAAATTTTCTTATTTGAAACTATTTGTTCGACCAGAACGACATCTCCATTCTTTGACTTGACACTGCTAAACTCACACTATATATAATTTGTTTTAATTCTACTAAATCTAAATCTCATATGTTCTGAAGTCTAACTTCACATGTCAAGTCGTCTATCAACCCCAATCCCATAATTATCAATTAGCACAACATTATGAACAAATAGCATAAACTAAGAAAACTCTTTTTTATACTTTTCGTAATCAAAGCTGATACTTGATGTAATCATACGTTAATAGAAAAATCAATGGTTACATCATCGCATGCTCTGACACTAGTTAGAACAACATCATACATATCCTTAATAAAAGGAATATAATTTGTTGAGACTCTTCTTTTCAAAGCCGCATCACTTTTCGTAGAATGCTAGTCACATCTTCGTATCTAAGATAGAAAAATCAAAAGATACAATTTTAAAGAATAGTTGACAACATGCACTTATCCTAAATAACATATCTTTACAACTAAAAATTACAGACAAGTCTGCAATTTTACAAAATAAGTGCAAATATTCTAATGTTAAATCAAAATGATGTTATTCAATGAATAATTGCACACATGTCTGCAAACATATGAAATATTATATAGATTTTAATTCAACGCGGTTAATTTTGCGTACATGCATAAACTAATTGTATACAAATCTACATTTATCCAGAAGTTTATAAAATGCAATTATTCAATGAATAATTGCGGACATATCTATAATTATATAAAATAATTACAAATATATTTTCAATAATTGCAAATAGTCCCTCAAATTTTTTTTCTTTCAAAAACCTGGTTTTAACATTTACAAACATTTGAAATTTTATTTTAAGCATCGACGCAAAAAAAACATGATGAAGTAAAATAATTATAGAGATCCGCTTTATTACTTTTTTTAAAAAAGGATGTCGGCTGAATTAACTATGATTTTATGATTGCATGACTAATAATCACTAAAAAAATTCATATCAAGTGAAGTGCGTAAATACTAATAAACAAAAGTACATGCTGAGTTTATTTTTCCAAAAGTTATGTAATTCTTTCTCCTTTAGCAACCATTAACCTAAATCAATAGCTCATTAAAGAAAATGTAGAATTTGAATTCACTTTCATATGATAACAAAAGGAAATTTTGATTAAAGATATTTAACCACGTTCTACCTAAAAACAGATGAGTAATAAATGCCAAAACAAAAATTTGGATTTAAGGTCTTTAATCACTCTACCTACACAGACCAACCCATGGTAGGATAAAAGCACTCTTAAGAACTTTAGTCAATATCTATTTACTTTGACTATAAATTTACAAATAATAAAATGTTAAAAACTTCAGGACGTGCAATTATTATTATTTATCATTTTTCACTTCTCTTTTTAGTGAAACAGTAATATCATTTTTTGAAGTCAGCAAAATTCTTAGTATACATAGAGCTAAAGAAAAATGAATAATATTATTTACTCAATGACTTTAGTTTAATACTGGTTGTTACTTGTGAAATTAATAATCTGCCAACGACAGTTACCATATGATAAAAAATGTATTACTTAACTATGCATATGATAATAATTTTTTGCTAATCTTCTAAAAGCTAATCTAATTAAATGACTAGAATAAGCAAAAATATTGAAACCATCAGCCTAACCAAAGAAAGGCTTGCAAAAATTTTTGGAACTAGCAAATTAAGCTAATAATTACAAGATAAAACAAAATATAGCCATCAATTTTGTAAGATAAATGGAAAGAGAATGGCCTCAGACTGTAAGAAATAACAGCATGGTTTAACAACCAATCAGTCCCGAAAGATGGTGTTCTTTGTTTTCTAATTTCATCCCTGACCATATTTTAATCCAACTTTAAATCCTACAGCTATTTGAATCCTACATCAAATCAGCCGATTTCATCTTACGATCATATAATGATTCAATGATTAACCTAGCAAACCAAAATTGTTTATATGGGTAGTTACTAATGAAACACCTCAAAAAATATCAGAAAGATGTTATCAGCGAAACCCCCATCATCGTTGTCAGCCTTCTATGAATCAATTAACTACTTGAATACAATTTTAATTGGGATTAATGAAGGCTATAGAGCTCCAATTAACAAAAAAAGATCGAATTCGTTAGGGTTAAGTAAAAATGTAGGTCTAATCCAGGCCCACCAAATCAACACCCGAAGGCATCAAGGCAGGCAGACATGGTGACCGTTTACTTCAATTTTCGTGCTCATTACCATGCTTCCTTCCTTCTACATTTGTTAAATCCAGAGCATCGGCTTATTGAACACGGGAAAATAAAATAAAATTCATATTTTGATTGTTGATCGGATAATTGTAGTCTGTATTTTTGGTCGACATAACAATTCCGCAGCTGATTTCTCATCATCTCAACGAATTCAAAAAAAAAAAAATACAAGTACAAGAAGGCTCAGAAGGATCCATTGGTATCTTTAATCAGATAGTGAATTATCATAAAATAGGCAGTATTACGCATCACAGCCCTCGATGAACTACAAATTAAAAGAAAAGGAACATGAATAACACAACAATTACGAGTGACAGTGGAAAAAAAAAATTACCGACTGGCTATGAATGAAAAAGAACTGGGATTTAGAACTAGAGAACGGTCGACGGGCTGACGGCGTGTGGATGTTGGAGAATTTGAGGCCGAGCGGCAATATATAAGGGCGAGATGGATATTAGGGTTTCAGGAGATGAGAAATTACTGGATCGTACTGCAATTGAAACACGGGTTGTTTTTTCGGTTTTGTATACATACCTATAAACCTGAACTTTATTCCACTTAATCATGTTTTAGACCATCCTAAACTCCTTCGCATTGTAATGTCAAATGTTATCCACTTGACAATAGTTGTTTGGCATTGTGTAAAAAAGATTGTCTTAAAAGATAAAATGAAAAAAAAAAATCTCCTTTAATGCTAATTTCATAAAAATTATTTAGTTTTATTTATATTTCACCATATTATCGGTGGTGATTACCTCTTAACATTGTAAGGTGGAATACAAAATAGCATCATTAAAGTTTCGTAGTTCGGCCTTAACTCACTGCCTACATTCAGTTTAATTTTATTGTTTGAGATTTGACAGAAATACCAATAATTTACAAAGTTTTATGTCCGTAAAACAATGTAAATTCCAGGTTGATAGCAATTCGTGGCAAGTCTTTTTCATGTTGCAGCATCACTCGTTCTTTTTTGGCAGTAGGGTCGAAGTCCTCAATTTTCTGGAAGCAACGTTGTTCTCAAACAAGTAGATTTCCTTCGATTTCTTTTCCTTTCTTTTTTTATGATTGATGACCAAAACATGTCAATACCGACCATAATCACGTAGGTACCAACATGATTCCTTAAATACGTCTATATATTTCAAGGCTTAGAAAAAAATTCCATTTGATCCGTTTTCCAACGAACCTTGTTTTCTCTTGCAAAATAATCTTCCGGCTGATGTTACTCTCTAGTTGCCACCCACAAATGCCGCCAGCATTTATAGCGTCGTCATCGTCAATCTTGCTGCAGTCAATATTAGCGGCACGATTTGGTTAACCCAATTTTTCCTTTTCAGATCTTGAATTTCATTTATAGGTGGGTTTATGGCCCTAGGTTTTGGCTTCGACACTGTGTCATCATTATCGATGTCGTCTCACTGTCGTTGGTTCACAATTAACTCGTTGTTGTTCCCCATCATCCATGGATGAATTAGGATCGTGGTTGTTACATCATAATTTCACCATGTACAAATTACGAATATTTGAAGAGAAGGTTTCTTGGCCTGTTATTTCAAGATCCATTGTTTGGTTTCCGACGAAAGCATAAGTACGGAACTTAATACCCGAGAGTGTATGATTCGAGAGCATGAATCAAAGTGTCAACCAAGGTCAAGATCGTTCAACCGAAAAGAGAAGTTTAACCAATGACAACAATTGCCGAAGCCAAAAGCTTTTCAACAAGTATCAACAATCAACGGTTCAAATAGCCTCATACCGAGATCAACGATCATGATAAACGAGAAGAATCAAAAAAGCTATATATAAAAAAGCATCACCACGGCAATCCGTGTCAAAATACAATCAACCAGATGATAACAAACGTTCAAATCTAAGCCGCACATAGCAAGACAAGTCATCAATCCAAAAAAAAACTCTCCACCAATGGTGTTACGGCATATTGGCTATAAATAAGCGGCGATCCCAAGGCATGAAGGGGGGACTAACATAAAATCGTAAGTGTACTTTCATATAATAGATCTATATTAAAAACTCATTAATGGCGGAATGCCTAGATTTCAATGTAATAAACTTCTCGGCTATCTAAGAATGACTAAATAAGGAAAGGACAGTGGATGTATGGACTTTCTGCCTGAACCACTATAAAAGTCTTGATGTTATTTACTTTCAATATTTACCTTCTTCTCGTTTATCATCACAACTCCACGGTTCAACATTCTGTAACTCCGACTTAATTACATCCCATTTCGGTAGTCTCATAATTGGGACCTATAACCCAACCAATTTTTGGAGCTCTACCTTCGGATATCGGGGTGTTTGTGTAGACGAAATTCTGCACTAACACTTTTGACGCTATAAGGTGGACCCGAACCTCTGTCATATGTTCCCTCTCGAAAAGTCCAGTCATATGTTCCCTCTCGAAAAGTCCAGTCCTCGATTTTCTGCTTATTAGCTCTAAAATATATCTAGAATGGTTGTTATTATATTATATAAGTCTATATATATAGACTTGTATATAATATAAAGAAATAAAGCGAATTGCCAAAATTAACAGGGGCATGTCGACACCCCCTACCCCTATGTCGACATGTACCAGAAAATGGTTTTTGTTTTGAAATTGAAATTGACATAACTACCTTATGTCATTTCATTTTCAAACGACTTTCTAACTCTTTAAATACTTCTTTCTTCCAGTTTCAATTCTCTTTATTTTTTACGAATTTCTTCATATTTTATCAAAAAAATGGCCTCTCCTATTCATAATCTAAATGAGAATCTTGAAGAAACTCTCAATTCCTTCAAGAACATACTTACTTTTATCCTTCGCAATCAACATCACTTAGAATTAAGCCAAATGCAGATGATAAAAGAACAAGAAATGCATTTCGATGCTATTCGATGGATAATCTATGCCCTCAACAAAGAAGAACTTGAAGCGAACCCAGAAGGAACTCTGAACAAAGATATGAAGGATGGGATGCTATAAAGGCAGATCCTATCTTCAGTGAAGAAGGATGGGTTCAAGTTCCAAGAAATGTTTGATTTGACATACGTGGTTTGATTTACTTTGATTTGTTTTGAATTGTTTGGTTTGATTTGGTTTGATTTTGTATGGTTTGGATTGATTTGAATATGGTGTGTAATATATGATTGAACATATTGTGTTTGATAAGAACATGATGTATATATTGATTGATTATATTTGAAATTTTCATATCTCTCACATTTACCTTACTATATTTTATTCATATTATTATCTGTCTCATTTACATTCTACTATACTGTGTTATTATCCTACACGGTGCTATAGTATAAGATTTAAGGGGAGTTATGTAGTTTAGGATTGGTTTTTTTTGATGATAAAGGGGAAGAATTATAAAATAGGTTAGGTAGGCTTGGATTAAGGGGGATTTAGTAGATTAAGGGGGATTTGTTGGAATAAGAGGGAGTTAGAATAGAACCAAAGTTTGGTGGAGTAGAATTTATAAACAAAGGTTGTCATCATCAAAAAGGGGGAGATTGTTAGTTCCTGAGGTGATGCTTTTGATGACAACAACCTTAGGACAAAATATAAATACCAATATTCTTGTCTAGATATATACGTTTATGCAGGATATACATATGCAAGTGCTGAGAATGAAAACTATACAGTATAAAGATTCAAGACTGAGTATAGAGATTCAAGACTGTCGAATTCACGAGTGTAGAAATCAAGACTGAAGACTCATGAGTATCAAGATTATCAAGAGTTCAAGTGTGCAAGATATCAAGATAATTAATAGAGTCTAGATTTATGTTAAAATTCATAATAGCACCAAAATCTTTATTCGTATTTTAATTGTGGAATGGAATCCACCTTCTCGCTTTAATAGTGAGATGGAACTCATGACCTCTTTAGTGGGATGGAACGCACAACCTTCTCCAGTGGAATGGAATCCACGAAATTTTCAAAATGATTTATTTTATTCAAAACTATCTTTTTAAAGTCATCTCTATCAATTTAAATATTTTAGCCTTAATTCAAAAACTATTTTTAATCATATTAATTTCAAAATCATCTCTTGTTTTTAAGCTCTCTATTGATTTTTATATTTTAGCTTTAATATATTTTATAGAAATCTATGCTTAGTTTTTAATATTACTTTTATATTATAGATTATATATTTTAAGATTACTTTCTAAAACTCTTTTATAAGTTTAAACTATTCAAATGGTTTACAAAGTTTAGAAATTGTTTTGACAAGTTCTGGAACAGAAATTATTTTAAAGCAAAATTTATTTTCAAAATTAACATAGGCATGTCGACCTCCCTCATCCCCCTATTTCGACATGGTAGCCGTAGAATTTAAAATTCAAATTTTCAAAAGAAGTGTCTATTTGTTATAACCTTTCACGAATGGACATGACCTTAGTTCTCCTATAAATACTAGTTGTTTTCAACGAGTTGTAAGTTAGTTTTTCTTCATTTCTTCACTCCTTCTCCACTCAATTATTCTCTTATATTTTAAATGCTTTAACAAAATTCTGCCAAAATTCTTAGTTAATCAAACTCAATCATCTCTAGTTTGATTCTCTGCCACTCTCTCTCAAAGATCTCAGTGCTATTTAGAGTTATAGGGTCATTTGTAATAAAAGATCGAAGTGTATTGAGTCTTTCTCTATCAAAGTGTGATTGGAAACGGTGTGATTATGGCCCGTAAATCAATTGGGTGTGATTGTAGCCCGTAAATCAATTAGGTGATCATATAGCCTGCTTAAATCAAGAGAGTTTGCCCTGGACTCGGAGATAGGAGGGTGTATCTCGTGGCCTTGAAATCAAGGTTGTAATATCGACATTATATTTGAAAAGAAATCTGCACAAGAAATTATGTGGAACTAGATGTAGGGTAACTCCGAACCAGTATAAAATTCCGGTGTGTTCTTTCCTTTACTTCTTTTATTTACTATTTGCATTTGTGTTTGATTATGTGATTGTCTCTGTGTTTATGAAATTGCATCTGTATGTGTTTAATTTGAAAAGATCTCAAAAATTCCATAAAATCGATGAAACATCATTCACCTCCCCTCTAGTGTTAATCCAGCCTTAAGATTCATAATCTGCATTTCCTACAAGTTTAACATTGATGAAGCAGTGGAAAGGAGAATCACTCAGGGATTTCTTAACCAGGTTCAATGTGGCTGTAGCTTCGGTGGATCAACTGGATTCGTCGATGGGTTTGATGGCAGTTGTGTCAAAGATTGCGGATAAATCGGATTTCAAGATATCGTTGGAACGGGGTCCACCAGTGGATCTCGAGGAATTTTACCATGAAGCAGAAATATTTTTGCAATAAGAAGATGCGAAAGCTAATAGAGAGGGAAGAGAGGAAGTGAAAATTTATGAGGTTAAAGGTGAAGGTCCTCCCGGGGAAGGTTCAAACAAGGATATAGGAAAACATAAAGAAGAGGATGACTCTGATGGATCGAAGTGACCACGAAGGGAACTGAGATTCACTTCTTACATGAAATTGACTAAGACATTAGAATGGATATATCTAAATACTAGGGGGAAGATCCCTTATCGAAGGCCAATGAGGAGAGAGCCTACAAACAATGAAAAGAAATCTGAAAAATAATGTCTGTTCCATGAGCTGAATGGACATATCACAAACAACTGCAGGCACTTAAACGATGAGATTGAGGAACATGTCTAAAATGACATGCTGTTACAATACGTAAGAACTTGGGCAGTGGTAGTAGAACAGGAGCAACCACTATCCGCAGCGAACGGGAACCGCCTTGGATCGAGGCTTCAACTTGTCACAATTGATCGGAATGGCAAAGAATAAGTAATAAACTCCATAATAAAACGGCTAAGTCACTTACACATGTACAGGATCGAGAATGGTCCCCAGGCATGCTCTAAGATGGCGATGAACTGTCACACCCGGCGATGCATGCATTGTAGTGTTTAGTCTTTGTTTCTCTTTGAGTATTTATACTTAATTTTATTGGTTGAATATTTTGATTATAAAACTCACTCAAACATGAAATCCGACATTAATAATTTTGAGTCCTATCCAGACAATCACATTTTGCCTCAGACGTAATTTGCAGCCTCACCGATAAATCTAACTTCTATTAGATACTCCTCTTCAAGGTGGTATATCCTTGGCTTAGTTCTCCCAGGGTCAACTGATCCTAATGGTTTTGCAGCCTCACCAATAACCCATCTCTCCTCTATAGATTCTTTTCTGTGAGTAACATATTTTTAGTTTTACCTGTGACAAAGCCCCGCACACTAGAATTTTGGACTTTTATCAACTAGGGGATACTAGCTAAAGTATAAGGCGCAACCCTATACCACTTCCATCAAGTACTCTAATATCTGAGTTATTTTACTTAGGGTCATTACCCCTAAAATTTTCCTTGAAAACATTTTCTCTCAATTTGATTTAGACCTTCAAATCATACTTTAAACAAGGAAATTATACTTTGTGCTTGACTCAAAGTACCTTGCCACGTTATATATACTTTACACAAAACTTTATTGATGAAAACATTTAAAACTTTAAAAGTATCCCTTTCGAAACCATTGAAAGTACCCCTTTCGAAACCAAGTAACTAATTTGCTTTATATACCTTTGGCCGAAAAGCCAAAACATGCCTTTCGAAATCATTCTTATTAAACCTTTCGAAAACATTGGAAGACCTTTCTTTCGAAAGCTTTAAAACCTTAGACATCATCTAATCAAAACACTATAAACATTACTTTTAGAAAACACTGAAACCTTCAATTAAAAACCTTTCAAAACCATTAGAAACTATTCCTTTCAAAACCTTTTGGGTTTAACATTCAATAGAATAAAAGGGTCATAAAACAACTAAGTCGAAAGCACTCTTCCAAAAGCTATTGCCTATGTAAAGAAGCGATGGTGTCCAAACTAACCCTTCGAAAGCATTAGAGAAGTAGCTAAGTTTTAAAAACAAAGTAACCCTTGCAAAACCATTTGCTTCGAAAGGTGGAAAGCGGCAACAAGGGGTTTCGACCCCTTCAAAAGCATTTACTTAAAACAAAAAGGCACAACCTCTTTCGAAACCATTCCTTTAGAACAATTCAATTCAGTTGAAAGCTAACCAAGTCGAAAGCATTCCTTTTGAAAGCAAAGCAGGCGCATTTTCATTTAAAAACAAAGCAAGGCTTCGACCCCTTCGGAACCCCTTATTTCAACCCAGTACCTTTCGCCTATGTCCAATTCACTACGCAACAAGTCTTTGATACCCTGTGCTTTGGTTTCGACAGAGATGGAGGCAGAAGTAAGGTGTCAAAGGCTAGGTGTCGAAAGTGGCGAAACATGTAAAAAGCATGTGTAAACTGATTTTTAACTTTTCAAAGCAATTCTTTTCAACTAACCTGCCTTGTTTGTCAAAACATGATTGGTTTTTGATTTCTTTTCTAAAAGTATCGCTGAAATTTCTAAAATAAACAAATTAAATTATTTACAAAATGCACCTTCTTCTTTTATAAATATAATATAAAACATTTAAGTCCCATGCCTTAAATAATTTTTATATACTTATTAAAACACTTAGGAAAAATATATAAAAATTCCTATAAACCATTTTTAATATGTTTTCTAACATATATTAATTTCTGACCCAAAACATACATATATTAGCTGTAATTAATTTTAAACCCAAATAATCATTTTCTTCGCTAGAAAATTAATATTAAATCCACATTAATTCAAAAAATTATGAAAATTGAAACCTATCTCTAAAATATCATTTCTAACCTTATTCTAAAATCGCAAGGCATTTGGATGCCATTTAATAGGGTTTTTACATTAAAACATATCATTAAATTTATATGAATTTGCGTAAATCATCAACAAGCATACATATCCAATTTAACAATAAAAAACATGGCAAAACCTTGCAAAATAGTTTGGATTTAATCTAAAACTGAAAACAATCAAAAACATGAGATGTAGCCATTATTCACCTTAGCTTTGTGATTAAGGAGTTAAGATTTGAGAATGGTTTTGAATTGATTAAGCTTCCTTCCTTTGATTGCTTTATATTCTTCTTGTTCTTCCTTAATGGTGACTGGCGTCTTATGTTTAATTTTTTTTGCAAATGAACGTGTAGAATGAATGGCCTAAGGGTTTAGGGTACAAGAATATATTTATTCATGTTTTACCCCTCATCTGTTTGCCTTACCTATTTTATATTAGTTTTTCTTTAGTTCATTTATTATAGGCACGGCTACCCCTTATTTACACAAATGTAAATCCTTTAACCATTTCATTATTTCATTTAGTTTAACTAATTAAATGTCCTAAATAATGTTAATCAAAATTAAGGTCGTTACGCACCACTTAGGAATTTCACTAGCAATTATCCTCACTTCACCCAGAGTAAGAGGTTTATAATTGCATGGACACTCGAACATAACTTTAACCAACTCTATAGCAAACACTTTGAATTCTAACTTCAATGTGTTCTTAACAACACATATAAGTCACCCTTGAATACATCCTTCGTATAATATCCTGTGATGATTTGTGAATTGAATGTGCAGAGATATAGGAAGCAAATAGTAGTTTTAATTACTTTTGATTTCAAGAGAGTAAAGAGAGATTAAGATTTAGAGAGCAAGACTATCAAAATCAATGAATGGATCCGGCCAATATTTATAGCAGTGAAAAGTTCTGTTGAAGGATTACGATTGTTGAAGGAATAGTATCCTTTAGTCAATAGATATAACTTTGTAGAAATAGATTTCCGTTCAAAATATAACCGTTTATACCATCTTAAAGATTATATATCTAAAAAATTAAAATAGGGTCAGAAGTCTGAATATTGGGGGTTAGACATCTCAACATAAATCAAAGAAGAATATGTTCATTTTTAGTCTAGTTCAGACGTCTGAGTTTAGATTTAGACGTTTGGTTTTGGTTATATAAAAAGTGTGAAGATTAGATTCAGATGTTTGATGCCCTCATCAGATGTCTAGTCAAACCAATTAGATGTCTGAATGGCTTCAGAAATAAAATTTCAATGAGTTCAGACGTTTGGAAAAATAGCTCATATGTTTGAATCTTTACAAGGTCTCATTCCGGATAGGCTAATGTTATATATTTAGACGTATGAAAAATTAGCTCAGTCGTTTGACTCTGAAAATATATAACTATATTTAGACCTATTCAGATGTTTGAGAAAATAGCTTAAACGTCTGACATCTGTCAATTTCCGAAAGTAACTTTTGAGTTTAAAAAATATGTTTTGATTGTTTATAAAATATTTTAAAGTGTGTGTAAATCATCAAAGGATATTGTATAATATTTTCTAGACTTGCTAAGATGACAAATCTTAATAGTTGATCTACAATGTTTTAACAACTTAAAATTTTGAGATATTGTAATTCGACATTTAAAAATATTTTGTAAGTAATTTGAAATTTGATTATGATTTTCATAATATAATTTGAGATTTTTTTTGAAAAAGAAAGAAATTGTGTTTCCTCGAATATTAACAAAATAAACTAAGAAGACAACTAATTTCTTTGCTTGATAAATAAATGATAATGATCACTTCTTAGAAATTATGAAAAGAGTTTGCTTAATAAAACAAGAAAGCATTACTAACCTTGCCTAATAAAACAATATGGCATAATGAATAGCCTAATAAAATATTAATATAAAACAAAATAATATAATGATCTTCCTAATAAAATAATAGTATAATTACTTTCATAATAAAACAATAGTATTAAAAAAATAGCGTAATGACTTGCCAAATAAAACAAAATAGTATAATTACTTGCCTAAAACAAAATAGTATCATTACTTGTCTAATAAAACAAAATAATATAATTACTTATATTATTTGTCTAATATAATAAAATAGTATGATTATGACATGCTTATATACAAACCCCTTGCCCTATTCTCTCATTTCATTTATTCATGCATTTCCTTCATCTTCTTCCTTATCTCCATTGAAACACTCCACCTAGAGATCAAGGGAAAGCGTCATTCGGTGAATAAACTCCTCCCACCTTTACTGTTTGTTTCCTTCGATTAAAATACTTTTTTCTTTTCTTGCATAAATTAAAGTATAAAATCTTCTAGATAATTAAAATTAAAGCATAAACCATTGAATTGTGTAGAAATGAAGGGAAGTGTGTCCCCTCTTGTTTTGCTCTACTATTAATTATTTAGTTATATTATTTTTGCAAGAATAGGCTCTACCATCGCCATATTCTATTGTTTTATTTTTGGAAAGGTAGGCTCTGTCACCACCACATTCTGTTATTTATTTTTGCAATGGTAAGCTCTGCTACCACCGTAGTCTGTAATTTTATTTTTGCATGGGTAGGCTCTACGACCACCGCATCCTATTATTTACTTTTACAAAGGAAGGCTTTTCCATCACCACATTCAATAATTTTATTTTTGCAGAGGTAGGATCAGCCACCACCGCATATTTAAATATGTTATGAAATGCTAATTATTTGCATATGTTATTATGAATAGTTGATCAAGTATGATATTTGAACAAAGTAAGAATATTGTGATTTAAATTTGTAAACCTTAATGATATTGAATACCCGATAGTTGAGTGGGAATTACTATCATATATAAAAAGGTAAAAATAATATATAATGCGGTAAACAACTTAGTGACATCAGGTTAAGACAGTTAGGTAGGATTACCGTTAGATTGGAATTTGAATACATTAAACCCCTTAGCGATATTGAGTTAATGACAGTTAGGTGGGATTACTGTCATATATACACTTATGAAACATGTTAAATATTATAAATTAATCAATGATTGATATGCTAGATAGAGCTAGAAAGTATCCTAGCTTGATTCACTTAGGGTAGCACCCTCAATGTGGCATCCTTGCCCTAGTGTCATTAGTCCGATGACCTGTTGTACATGCATTGAGTGTTGTGGCTACATGAATTAAATAAGATGATGGATAAAGGAGTGTTTTCATGTAGGCTAGAGTAAACCAAAGAGGGTCATGTATAGTATTGTATATTGTGTAGGCGCACCCATAATGCTGATTCATAGGTGATATTCATTATCACTGGGTATTGATTCAGTTTCTTGTATATTGAGTCATTGGTGGTACTAGTTATCACTAGTCGTCGATGTGGTATCAATAACTTGTGATTAAGGAGAATCACAATTGAGTAGATTTACGATTGTGGTCAGATCAAATATATATATGATACTTACACAGGGGGTTGAGTAATTGACATATTAATGCGATGATTTTGTTCTGTTCTCGTTTATTGATTGATATTTGAACATACACATAGCTAGTTTCTAGCCTGACCCAATTTGTTATTTGTTTTGACAACCATGGGTAAGACTGAGGTTGTATTTCAAGATGTACTTTCACGATATTGTCTATATCTTATGCGTTTTGGAGAGGAATGCGTATGGTATAGATATAGTATTTCATTTATCATATTTTGGCATACTAGCTGTAAAAGATGAGGTGATCTTTGACCTGGTCATTTGAGACTTTAGGATAATACTCTTGTATTTAAGAAGGATGGTGACCGTGTGCATAGTTATGTATGTATCTTTTTGATAGTGTTTGTAACTAGATGTTGGCATCAGTTGTATATTAGGATGTGATATGTGTGTGTGTGTGTGTGTGTGTGTGTGTGTGTGTGTGTGACTTTTTGATTACACAAACGTTATTATTAATGTTTTATTTTACATAATCCTATCTCTATATTATTTACCCTGGGAAATTCATATATATTGCTTTATGTCGAGACTAGATACATGCTTTGTAGAGATTCAGGTATATGATATCATGTATTCATGTTGACACAAGGGAGTATATACGAGAGATTGTTCCTGTCATGTCCTTTACTTCGTGCTTTCGGATGGTAACCTCCCTTTGATAGCATAAGTACTGGGCCAGAGCATTATAAATGTCTTAATTAAAGCAACAAGTCGTCTTTTGCTTTGAAATATCCTATAAAGAATATAAATGCATAATATCTATAGAAATAAATGGTTATGTCATTAAAACTCAAAAAGGCAAGATTAAACATTCTCTCCCTTTTTAATCATGACAATTACACACACACAATGTAACAACCCATATATTTTACGATTATATATTTAAATGTTTTATTTAAATATAACATCGTTAGTTGAATTTGAAGTCTGAAATGTGACTTTTTGTAAATAGTCGAATTCAGACTTGAGACCACTTCCATTGAGTTTAAAACGACGTTTACAACTTGTTTAAGTATAAACATCGATATGTTTAGAGTTGATTAGGATTTTGGTATTTTTATTTGGGCTTTGGGTTTGGTTCAAGCCCACCAACCTAACAAGATAACCCAAACTCCTCTACCAAATACCCAAACTCCACTCCTCTTCATTCATTCCTTTCATAATTTCCTAACACTCTCAAGCAAAAGGAAAAAGGGGGAAAAGAAAGGAAATTAAAATTTATAAGCCCTAGCTTCTCTTAGGAAATTCAAATTCAAGTTCCAAAATCAAGGATAGGCTTAGGTAAGCATGCTCTTCATCTTCTCCATCTCAATTCCTCTTCAATTCTTGATTTTTTCTATAACCTAACTTAGGAAAAACTTTGCATTTGATTATAGATTGAAGGTTCTTGAAGTGAAGTTGAAGAGAGATTGATCTTGCTTTGTTTTAGAGTTTCTCATTCCTTATTTTTGAATTTAAAGGTGAGTTCTCGAACTCACATCTATGTCTATAGCTTTCATTTGTTGTTAGGTATGAATTCCTAACATCTATTTCATGTTCAATTGCTTTTGAATTAAATTGGTTTGATGAATTTTCCAATTTTGGTATTTTAAAGTCAAAATCTATGAAAATCATACCATGGATGTTTGGACATGTTTTTTGGAGTGTATTGAAGAGCCTATAGGGTTGGGTTATCGCTTGGCATAAATCCCTAGCCACCATCGTTCATTCGATCGCTTTCGAGTTGATTTGGCCATCATTGGCCTAAACAAATTTTGTCATGAACTTCAGCTCATACATCTGGGAAAACACTTAGACGTCTGATGCAAAGGAATTAAAATTGCAGACCTACTGCTCAGACGTCTAAGGATATTCCCAAACATTTAAGCGATCTGGAAGAAAATTTCCAAACCTTCAGCTCAGACGTCTGGCGCTGTTAAATTCAGCCAATTTGCCTATTTTTATATGGGTTTCTGTTTTATTGATTTTTTTGGATCCGGTTAGTTGTCATTTATTATCGACTTTGATGACTTCTATTCTTGACTTTTGAGTATATCCATTTGATGGATTCCATATCGATTTTCATAGTTTTAATTCACGTCGTCGAATGTGAATTTTTGGTGATAGATTGTATTTACAATCGTTTCTATGATTTGTCACTTTCAAATACAACGGTTTCTATACTAGTAGTAAATACTCAAACTCTTTCACAAAAATGATTTCAACGTTGCTTTTAATACAAAACTCGTTTTTAAAACCGTTTTTCAATATATTAGTATATACAAACCTTTACTTTATTCTTATGAGAAATCCAATTAAATGACTTAGCAAAACAAGTGGTATGATATGCTTGCATTTACTTTGTTGGTTAATTCTCAGACTTGTTCGATTGAAATCTTGTGACAATTTTCGAGTGAAAATCTACAATTTGTTCGTAAATATTTAAGTTAAGCCAGTGGTTTAACTGTTTTCAAATTGTATTTAATTTTTGTATTTTTCTTTTAAACTCTTGCAATTTCTAGTCGTGTGACTAGGGGACGAACTACGGTGATGTAGTTCGAGAATTCACAACTCAGTTGCTGAGTTGTGGCAGGGTTTTGAGCATAGAGTTAGGTTAGTTGATAGTAGGTGTCATGAGCTTATGTGTGTAAGCGTCCGACTACTTAATTTCTAGTAGAAACCTTGGGGGCATCACGTAGGCAGGGTTTTGCCGAAGCTGGGTAAATCTGTGTGTTCTATTTCTGCATTTATTATTCTGCTATTATCTGTGCTGCTATTATTCTATGATCTATGTTGAATTTATTTTATATAAACTTCCGCATTAAATTTTATAATTGATAGTATCACCCTGTTTACCCCCCTCTATGGTGAAATCGATCCTACATGGGATAGCGTCCCATTTATGGTACGCGTGTTGATGAGTTTTCATGCTCCCGTTTGTGATAAGCCTCCCCCTTCGTGTTTTTCTGGGTTTCTAATTATTGATTTCTTGAATTTGTGTTTCACCATTTTTTGTGATTTGCATTGATAAGCTCTATCAATATTTGTGATTTGGTGAATAAAAATAAAGAATATGACATTCTTTTTGGTCTTTGAGAAAATTTGAGATATTGTATGATTTTTGTTGTTATCATATATATTTGTTATATCTCTTATCCGATCTCATCTTACATGATAATTATAACTAGACTGATTCATTTATTATTTTTCTTCTTAAATAATACGGGTCAGACCGAGGTATTTCAGGTGCTTCCACTTGACTTCTTATCAGAGACCGTCATTTGACTTTTAGCTAACTATTTTAGCTTAGTAGTTTTTGTTTTTATACATTCGAGATAGAGACTCCTTGATGTATACATATTCTTTTGTCTAGCACTTGTACCTATTCTTTTGTGATGTAGTGGATCTTTATGACGATTACTTTGATGTTCACTTCTATGTATTATATTCACATTTGTTTCCGCCTTAGTGATATGAATATCTGTGACTGATTTATGTTATGCTTATTTTATATTTATTTCCTAAGGCCGCATAGCCACTTTGTAGTAGCTTTGAGTTTGTATTTGATATGTCAAATTTTCTCTTGAAATGAAATGCATGACATCCTATCTGACATATCAGTACTCACATAAAGCAATTACACAGATGGTCGCTCCTCAACGGCCTTATTCTTCATACTAATTGACGGCATTACCTAGTAGTGTCCTTCGTTAGTGTGAGTATAGAGGTGGGGCGTCACAGCTTGGTATCAGAGCCAAACATAGAAACAATGTAGAATAATTTAGCAAGGATCATTGTCCTAACTCCCTCTTAGGAATCATGCCTTAGGATTTAATTCAAGTCTTAGGACCCGCTCTATCCTATTTTCTTTTATGATGCCTTGTTTTATCAAGTTTGTTTGATATTCATTTTGAGAATAACCTTTTTCCTCTTCTTTCTTTCTTTCTTAAATAAGAGAAATGGTTAGACCTGGCCATCCCAGCGTTGGTCAATCCAGTGCTACTCCTCAGGATGGCATGTTCATGTCTGCCCAACAGCTTTTGGATCTTGTAAAGAATGCCCAAGCTACCGAACTCATTCCCGAGCCTACTCATCCTAAATACGGGTTTGCACGCTTGTGCAGTGATTATACCAATTTGGGTGGAAGGTCGTTCAAGGGTTCCGAAGGCGTTATTGAAGTCCAAGCTTGGCTTAGAATATGTGATCGCATCTTTTCTCCCATGAATCTTGTGGATCTACATCGAGTCCAAGCGGCTTCTAGCATGCTGCAGGAGAGAGCATCAGATTGGTATGAGCTTTTGGTTTCGAAAATTATTGAAGCGAATCTTACTTGGGAGCTATTCTGGGAAAGGTTTGAGTTTAATTTTGTGCTGGAAGCTGAAAAAGTAACTTTAGCCCGACGCTTTATTGACCTCGTTTAAGGTGAATCTTCTGTAACAGACAATGTCGCATCTTTTGAATCCCTCTCTAAATATGGGATCAAGTATATTAATACCCCTTTGAAGAAAAATTAGAGGTTTATCTACGGGTTGAATAAGAATCTCAAAAAGGCTTTACTTTTGAAATTAGAAGTTCCTTTCGATCAGCTTGTAGATACCGCTATTCGACATGAAGAGGTCAATAAAGAAAGTGATGTTGAAGTTGTGGGTGCCAAAAAGAACTTCAACAATGACAAGAAGAGGCATATTAAGTTCGAAGGCCCTAATCCCAACAAGAAAGGGAAGCAAACAACTTCGGTAGTAAATTCTCATACTTCTAGTTAAAGACAATGCTACAATTGTGGTTCTAAGGACCATTATGCAAATAGGTTTTTTGAAACCCCTTTATTGTCGCTATCGCAAAAGTTTGAGCTATCTTATATCTTTATGTCCCAAACTTCAAAGCAAGAAAGAGGGAAAGCTGAATGTTGTGCAAGCCCCTAGTAACACTTCTCTTGGTCAAGGTATTTCTCATTCTGTCCTTAATGGCATTATTATGTTTCGTGATCATCCTATTCGAGCTCTTTTTAATACGGGTGCATCTCACTCTTTTATATCAAAAGAACTTGTTGATACTTTGTCTTTAAATGTTATGGGCTTGACGACTTCACTAAGAATTGCGAATCTGGTTGGTGGATCCGCAACACTCAGTTTATTTTGTATTGAAATTATTTTATGTGATTATGTTTTCCGTGTCGATTTGCATGTTATGCGTTGCTTAGGTTTCGGAATGATTTTGCGAATAGATTTGCTTAATCGTTATGAAGCCCGCATCCTATGTCTCGAGAGAACTATCCATCTTCGATATCCTCAATCTATTAAGCAGGTTTCTATTGTTCTTAAAGATTTAGATTCCAATTCGGTGACATCCTTATATTCTCTAAATCCACATGATGACGACAATGATGATGAGGAAGATGTCATTTCCCTTATTCACGTTGTTCGTGAATCTTCCGATATATTTGAGCCTGTTTTAGGATTTCCATCTGAGCAAGCAATTGAGTTCAGAATTATTCTAATCCCTGAATCTCTACCTATCACTCGTCCTCCTTATCGTATGTCCAATAAGGAAAGTGAGGAGATGCGTAAACAATTATTCAAATTGGAAGCAAAACAGTTTATTCGTTCTAGTTCCTCTCCTTGGGAAGCTCAGCTATCTTTGTAAAGAAGTCTGATGGTACACTTAGTCTTTGCGTTTACTACCGCAAGCTTAATGATCTTACCATTAAGAATAAATATCCCTTTCTGGTGCTTCTATTCTTGTGATTCCCGAAGGAAACCAAGACTTGATTGTTTATACCGATGCTAGTCATGTTAGTTTGGGAGTCGTTCTCATGCAAAGGGAACATGTTATCGCTTATGCTTCTAGGAATTAAAACCTGTTGAGACTAGATATGCCACTTATGATTTAGAGCTCATGGCCATTGTTTTGGCCCTTAGAATTTGACATCATTATCTTTTAGGAGAGAAATTTGTTCCCTACACTGATCATAAATATTTGAAGTATTTGTTCTCTCAAAAGGAACTTAATTTGTGTCAACAACGTTGGCTTGAATTCCTTGCATCTTATGATCTTGATATTCTTTATACTCCCGAAAAGGGAAATCGTGTTGCCGATGCCCTTAGTCGTAAGTAACAAGTGGTGTTTCCATGATGATATCCGAATGGAATGATCTGGAGACTTTGTCCACTTGTGAGATTCAAAATCGTGAATCCAATTAATGTTCATCTCTTATTTTATGTAGCCTTGAGGCTCATCCTTCTCTTTTAGACCGCATCCTTGAAGCTCAAAAGCACGATCCTGAATTGGCTCAACTTAGCCAAAGTTATAGGGATAAAAATAAGGTTGATGGTTTGAAAGACTTTGATATTGATGCTCGCGGAGGCATTCAAAAATTTGGTAGACTTATTGTGCCAAATATTAGTGATCTCTGTAAAGACATTTTAGAAGATTCTCATCGTTCTAAATTTACCATTCATCCCGGTAGTAGTAATATGTACGTGGACATAAAGCGACTTTATTATTGGGATGGAATGAAATATGATATTGCTAACTTCATTAAACATTGCATGACTTACCAACTAGTAAAGGCCGAGCATCAAAGGCCCGGTGGGTTATTGCAACCTTTAGACATTCCCGTTTGGAAGTGGGATCAAATTTCCATAGAATTTATTGATGGTCTTCCCCATTCTTGTTTGGGTCATGGCAGTTTATGGGTGATTGTAGATAGACTTACCAAATCTGTTTATTTTGTTCCCGTTCGGTCCAATCGGACCGTGTCTCTTTCGGCCAAACTTTATGTCAAAGAAATTGTTAAATTACATAGAGTTTCTACTTCTATTATTAGCGATCATGATCCATTGTTTACTAGTGGATTTTGGAAAGGTCTTCAAAAAGCTTTAGGAACGAAGCTTAATTTTTGCACCGCTTATCAACCTTAATCCGATGGACAAACAGAGTGTGTGAATCAAACTCTTGAAGATCTTCTTCGTGCATGTAGTCTTGATTTTGGTGGAAGTTGGGAAGATCATATTTCCCTTGTTGATTTTTCTTACAATAATAGCTTCCAATCTAGTATTGGTATGACACCTTTCGAGGCACTCTACGGAAGGCAATGCCGATCTCCTTCGTGTTGGCTTGAACCGGTGAGAAGCTGGTTTTAGGTCCAGATTTTATTCATGATTCCACAGAAAAGATCGACCTTATTTGTTATAGGATGAGAGAAGCTCAAAGGAGAAAAAATCCTATACCGATAACCGAAGAAGAAAATTAGAATTTTCTGTGGAAGATTTGGTATTTATTCATGTTTCACGTATGAAGGGTGTTGTACACTTCAGTCGTTCGGGAAAATTAGCACCTCGATATATTGGCCCATTTCCCATCACCGAACGCATTGGCTCCGTGGCTTATCGCCTTTTATTACCGACTCAGTTTTCTGCTATTCATGACGTATTCCATGTTTCTCAACTACAGAAATGCCTTAGAAATTCTGATTCTATTCATGAGCCCGGTGTTATTGAAGAAATCGAAGTCTTACCTAATTTGACTTATGAGCAACATCCTCTTCATATCATGGCTGCGGAGGTTAAACGCCTTCGTAATAAAGATGTTCCGCTGGCGAAAGTTCAATGGTCCGCAAATCCTAAGGATTGTTCTTGGGAATCCAGAGAATTCATCAAGCGAACACATCCGGATTTACTCTCACGTGCTCCTTAAGGTGAACTTTTCACTTCAAAATTTTCTTTTGTGTTGTTATGCCTAAGAGTGGTTGTTACTCTTTGTTTTCTTCATAAGTATTGCGAGGACGTAATTTCTTTAAGGAGGGGAGTCTGTAACAACCCGCATATTTTACGATTATATATTTAAATGTTTTATTTAAATATAGCATCGTTAGTCGAATTTAAAGTTCAAAATGTCACTTTTTTGTAAATAGTCGAATTCGGACTCGAGACCACTTCCACTGAGTTTAAAACGACGTTTACAACTTGTTTAAGTATAAACATCGATATGTTTGGAGTTGATTAGAATTTTGGTATTTTTATTTGGGCTTTAGGTTTGGTTCTAGCCCACCAACCCAACAAAATAACCCAACCTCCTCTACCAAATAACCTAACTCCACTCCTCTTCATTCATTCCTTTCACAATTTCATAACATTCTCAAGCAAAAGGAAAAATGGGGGAAAAGAAAGGAAATTAAAATTCCTAAGCCCTATCATCTCTTAGGAAATTCAAATTCAAGTTCCAAATCAAGTTGAAGCTTAGGTAAGCATGCTCTTCATCTTCTCCATCTCAATCCTCTTCAATTCTTGATTTTTCCTATAACCCAACTTAGGAAAAACTTTGCATTTGATCATAGATTGAAGGTTCTTGAAGTAAAGTTGAAGAGAGATTGATCTCGCTTTGTTTTAGAGCTCCTCATTCCTTGTTTTTGAATTTAAAGGCGAGTTCTTGAACTCACATCTGTGTTTATAGCTTTCATTTGTTGTTAGGAATGAATTCCTATTATCTGTTTCATGTTCAATTGCTTTTGAATTGAATTGGTTTGGTGAATTTTCCAATTTTGGTATTTTGAAGTCAAAATATATGAAAATCCTACTATGGATGTTTGGACATGTTGTTTGGAGTGTATTGAAGAGCCTATAGGGCTGGGTTGTCGCTTGGCATAAATCCCTAGCCACCATCGCTAATTCAATCGCTTTCGAGTTGATTTGGCCATCAATGGTATAGGCAACTTTTTCACTGAGCTTCAGCTCAGATGTTTGGGAAAACACTCAGACGTCTGATGCAAAGGAATAAAAATTCCAGACCTACCGCTCAGACGTCTGAGGATATTCCCAGACATCTGAGCGATCTAGAAGAAAATTTCCAGACCTTCAGCTCAGATGTCTGGGAAAACCACCAAACGTCTGGCGCTGTTAAATTCAGCCAATTTGCCTATTTTTATGTGGGTTTCCGTTTTATCGATTTTTGTTGATCCGGTTAGTTGTCATTTATTATCGATTTTGATGACTTCTTTTCTGAATTTTTGGGAATCCATTTGATGGATTCGACATCGATTTTCATGGATTTAATTCACGTCGTCGAATGTGGATTTTTGGTGATAGATTGTTTTTAAAATCGTTTCTATGATTTGTCACTTTAAAATACAAAGGTTTCTATACTAGTAGTAAATACTCAAAATCTTTCACAAGAATGATTTCAATATTACTTTTAATACAAAATTCGTTTTTAAAACCGTTTTCCAGTCTATTAGTACTTACAAACCTTTACCTCATTCGTATGAGAAACCAATTAAACGACTTAGCAAAACAAGTGGTATGAAACGCTTGCATTTACTTTGTCCGTTAATTCTTAGACTTGTGCGATTGAAATCTTGTGACAATTTTCGAGTGGAAATCTACAATTTGTTCATAAATATTTATGTTAATCCAATGGTTATGGGACATGAAGCTAAACTCATTTATTTACTAGCTTGGTGTAATTTACACTTATTGATCAATGATGATCATTTTGTGATTAGACTTGCTATGTGCAATGTCTCTTCGTCCGCATGGGGGACTGTACCCCGTTCTGTGGAGCTTTGGCTCAATTCGGTGGGTCAGCGACCCATGGTCTTTTGACCATTCGTGGAGCAATCAGATTAATAAGTCTTTGCATGGAACGTATCTTTTTAAGTGCGTCGATGTTCGCCTCATTCGTCCTTAAGGGGGGACTGTATCCCGTATTTTATGGGTTAGCGACCCATAGGATAGTGTCCCATTTATGATACACGTGTTGGTGAGTTTTCATGCTCCCGCCTATGATAGGCCTCCCCCTTTGTGTTTTTCTGGATTTCTAATTATTGATTTCTTTAATTTGTATTTCACTAATTTTTGTGATTTGCATTGATAAGCTCTATCAATATTTGTGATTTGGTGAATAAAAATAAAGAATATGACATTCTTTTTGGTCTTTGAGAAAATTTGAGATATTGTATGATTTTTGTTGTTATCATATATATTTGTCATATCTCTTATCGTATCTCATCTTACATGATAATTATAGCTAGACTGATTCATTTATTATTTTTCTTCTTAAATAATACTCGGGTCAGACCAAGGTATTTTAGGTGCTTCCACTTGACTTCTTATCAGGGACCGCCGTTTGACTTTTGGCTAAAAACTTTAGCTTAGTAGTTTCTGTTTTTATACATTCGAGATAGAGACTCCTGATGTATACATATTTTTTTGTCTAGCACTTGTACCTATTCTTTTGTGATGTAGTGGATCTTGTATCACCATTACTTTGATGTTCACTTCTATGTGTTATATTCATATTTGTTTCCGCCTTAGTGATATGAATATCCGCGACTGATTTATGTTATGCTTATTTTATATTTGTTTCTGAAGGCCACATAGCCATTGTATAGTAGCTTTGAGTTTGTATTTATATGTCAGATTTCCTCTTGAAATGAAATGCATGACATACTATCTGACATATTGGTACTCGCAGAAAGCAATTACACAGATGGTCGCTCCTCAACAGTCTTATTCTTCGTACTAATTGACGGCATTACCCAGTAGAGTCCTTGGTAAGAAATAATATTTACATGCATGATAAGAATTTCAAGGATAACAAACTAATGATTCACATACCAAATAATGTAATGTCTAATACAAGACAACACAAATTCTTCCACAACATACTACTCAAGCCCAAACACCACAAATTGTTTTGTTCATTATAAATAAACAACAAAATACTGAAACAAATAACATTCTAAATCGCTAAACACTATGATGCAATCACTACCATGTAATACTCCAAACAAATAGAACTAAGAACTATGTCTACAATCATGCAATACTCCCAGAAAACAAAACCAAGAACCATGCATACTCTAAGAAAACCTAACACATATATAAATATAAATAAGTAAACCAAAATAATAATTTTTTTAAGATAGTTTTATTACCTTCACCCAATTACCATTAACTGCTGCCCAAATTCCTCGTGCTCGTCATCTCTACTTTCAATTTCACGCTTACTCTCATCATCCCCTTCCTTCGAATGTTACACCGTTTGAGAAGATTGTCCAGCATTATAGGGCTGAGGTGGAGGAGGTGGAGGAATTGTAGGCGATGGAGAGCAAGACTTCTCTGAAAGCTTTTTCCGTATATTTCCTTAAAACATCTCTATTCTCGAGGGTTCCTTTGAAATAGTTTTCATTCGGGAATTATTTCTAGAAAGGCGCTTCTCTAGAATTTTTTGGTTTTGAGATAAAAGAACTTAGGTTTTGTGGAGTTATGGCATCTCAAAAGTGGCGATATTTGAAAGAACCTTACCGACTCAATACTATCATCACTTCCTTCTTTCACACTATCTTCTTCTCCACTTTCTTCGTTAAGAACTTCGATTTCTTTCCCTTTCATGGTAGCAATGGTTGATGAGGCTTGTTGTTGTATATGTTTTAAGTATTCTTCGTATGAGATATATGAAGGAACCATTATAGGAAGTTTCATAAGTGAAAAGAATTTCTTATCCGTGTATGTAACACTTTCCGCATCATCATAGGCGGGTGGAATTTTTTTGAACAACATAAGACGAGTGATATATGGACCGTATAAAATTGCTTTTCTAGAATGATCAAGAGAGACAACATCTCATCTTGTAAGAATTTTGCCTAATTTACCTTTATATCTCCAAAATTTCATACAGTGCTTTATAATCTTTATCATATATTTGTTCACGGCTACCGATTCATGGAATAGAGGTGTTAATTATCATTCTTTCAAGCAAACATGACCTAGGTCGGAAATCCTTTGAAATGGGTTTAGTTGCTTGATTTTCCAAAAGATGGTGTCTATTTGGTTTCATCTACAATGTTTGGTGTCTACATTGAGGGTGAGCAATATTCGGTTATAACCGAATTAACCAACCAAACCGATTCATTTTGGTCATTTCGGTCGGTTCGGTTATGAAGTTATATCGATTTGAATTTGGTTTATCGAATAATTTTATTTTGGTTATCGGTTTAACCAAATTAACCAAACTTTTATTATATTACCCAAATTTATGGCATTGTAATACTCTTAACAATCAGTTTGGTAATAAAAAAACCTTATTTATTAAAAATAGGTTAATTTTTCTCATAAACATAAAGCAAATAATCAAAATAGTTTATATGAACATAAATTTATGTTTTTCATTGATTAAGTCTATCATTTGAATAATAACATATGGTAAATTCTCTTACTTGCTTTTTTAGATCGTTTAAATCGGTTATCGACCGAATTAAACAAAATTAATTCGGTTCGAGTTTGAGTTTTTAGGTTTCAATTCGATTTGAAATTTTTTATGTCAAAACCGACCGAACCGGCCGAACGCTCACCCCTAGTCTACATTTTTTAGATCTATTCCTTTGTGACCAATTTCCAAAATTTGGCTAATATGATTATAATTAAGTTTTATAATTTTCCCATGAATGCTTGTTTACAAATAACCCTCATCATTACGTACTTTAACAAACTTTCCTCCCAAGTTAGCAAAGAATAAGTTTACGGCAAGGGTATCGATTTTTTACACTATTAGAGCAAATTTCTATCAAAGATGTGATATTTTCTCTATTCGTAAGAGCTCTTAGATTATAAGCGAGAAAGTCGTAAACTTTACAGGAGAAGCTATAGAAAAACTTCGTATTATTTAAAATTTTGTACCTTTCCATGCTCACTGGATCATGGTAGAGCCATTATTTCAATTGCTCTTGAGTGACGACAGCCGGTTGAGCAGGGGAGAACTCTCTAGTTTTTCTTTTCTTTGAGGTCTTTGATTTGAAGGAACATTAGGTGCCATGGATGTATTTTCAGAGGAATCCAGGGTTTGTAGAAAATAAACTGGGGAAAGTAATATGAAAAGAGGAGGAGGGTGGTTGTTTTAACTGGAAGGGCGAGGAGTTAGCGGGGTGTTTGTGCTTTGAACGAGGAACTAAATTGGAACGAGTCAAATGTTTGAAGGGTCTAATCAGATGTCTAACTATATCTCAGACATCTGGTTAGAGTAAAAAGAAGTCTAACTATTTATTTTCAATAAATAAATAAATGTACTTAAATGTTTTATAAATACTATATAAAATATGATGATAGCAATATTTATAATATTCTTTTTTCGCCTCTGCTATTTTCCACTATATCCTCACATTATCCCCACTATAACTTTTTGCACCTTCATTGCTATAGTTACGCTAAGCGCTTTAACTGCACAGAGTCTGGTAACATTCCTTTAGTGACATTTAATTTTTCTCCTTGTTGTTGCTGCTTCGATCTTATCCGCCTTTGTTCCTTCATGATGGCATCATTTTTCCATTTTAATTTCCGCTGAGTATTTTTTTTGTTATCTTACTTTTCATCGTGATGAACCAAGTAGCCATTGAAAGTTATAGCTTCCTTGAATTTCTTTCCTCTAGAAGAATGGTCATTCGATTCTTCCGATGGGGGAGAAGATGAAATTATAGAATAAATGAGGAAGAACTTTCTTTATAAGCCATTTATTGAATTTCAAAGAGTATGTAGATTAATGATAAATTTCCCGACATTAAATAGGATTTATTAGTATGTCAAAAATAGATAATTACCTTAGTTTCTTATGAAGTTAATTTAGGTTGACTTAAGACTAGAAATTAAATAAACTAGTTAAATTTAGATTGTAATTATATTATTTCATTTTGAAGACAAAATTCTTAATTTTCTTCGTAAATTTAAAAAAAAAAATTGCAAGTGGCTTAGTAATAATATCAGCTATTTGATTTTCTGAATTAATAAATTCTAAAGAAACGATACTTTTTTCTACGTTATCGCGTAAAAAGTGATGTCGAATATTGATATGCTTTGTTCGTGAAGACAAGTGCTCATCGGAGTTGGCATAATAGAGATGTTTTCCATTGCAAATGTTTTTAATAAATCATTACAATATTTTCCTTGATAGATAAAAATTCCATTATTAAATTGTTTAATTCAAAAACCCAGAGAATAATTTAACTCACCTATATTTGACTTCCTTTTTTATAGTATTTGAAAATTCATTACATAATGTTTCATTTGTGGAACCAAAAATAATATCATCAACATATATTGAACTATTAAAATATCATTATCTTACTTTTAATAAATAAAGCAGAATCAACTTTTCCGATTTTAAAATTTGATTGTAGAAGATAATTTTTTAATCGATCATACCAAGCATGTGGTGCTTCTTTAAGACCATATAGAGCTTTTTTAAGTTTAAATACGTGGTTTGAAAAAATTTCATGTTCGAATAAAGGCGGTTATTCAATGAAGACGTTTTCTTTTATAAATCTATATAAAAACACACTTTTAACATCCTTTTGAAAAAGTTTAAAATTGTGATGACAAGTAAAGGCAAGTAGAATTCTAATAGCTTTTAATCTAGCGACAAGGGCAAAAGTTTCTTCGTAATCTATACCTTCTTGTTGATTATATCCCTAAGCTACTAATCTAGCATTATTTCTTACTATGTCACTATGTTCATCTACTTTGTCTTTAAAAACCCATTTGGTTCCATTTACGGTTTAATCATGTTGTCTTGGATAATTTCCATATTTCATTCCGTTCAAATTGATTTAGTTTTTATTGCATTGCTAAAATCCAAAAATCATCATTAGATGCTTCTATAACATTATCTGGTTCTATATTTGAAATAAATGCAACTTATCCCATTTGATTGAGTTGATTTATAGTTCTAACTCTAGCGTTAATTTCACCTATTACATTGTCGAATGGATGATTTTTAGTATATGAGTGGTGATTTTAACGTATTATCAACATTTCCATTTTGAGATGGATTTTCATAACCCGTTGGTTGATTTATTTAAATATTCTTATCGTCATCATGATATATTTATAATTTTCATCAAAAGATACGTGTAAGGTTTCTTCTATAGTATTTGAATTTTTTTTGAAAATATCCTATATGCTTTACTTCTCTCCGAATATCCAACAAAAATTCGTTCATCTGATTTTAGATCAAATTTTCCTAAATTGTCTTTTATATCAAATATAACACATTTTGAACTAAAAATTCTAAAATATAAAACATTTGTTTTTTACTATGAAATAATTCATATGGTGCATGTTTTATTAACGGTCTTATAAATACACGATTTAAAACATAACTAGTCGTAGTCACAGCTTCTGCCAAAAAGGTCTTTATAGTGGGTTACTGCTCAGTTTTGTTCTTGCACAGTCTTGTAATGTTCTATTTTTCTATTCTACAACACCATTTTGTTGAGGTGTTCTATGAAAGGAAAAACTATGACTTATACCTTTTTTACTGCAAAAGTTATTAAATAATTCATTATCAAATTTATCACTATGATCACTTCTAATATTTTTAATTTTGTAAATTCTTTAAGTTTTGAACCCTTTTTGCAAACAATTTAAAGACTTCAAAAGTATCACTTTTATGTTTCAAAAATAAAGTCCATATATTTCGAGAAAATTCATCAACAATGACAAATACATATTTATTATGGTTGAGAGACTTAACTAAGCAAGTCAAAAAAGATTCGAATAAAGAAGTCTAAAGGTTGAAGAGTCAAAATGACTTTCTTAGACTTAAAAGATGATTTTGTCAATTTTCCCAGTTGACATACATTGCATGGATCTCATAAAATCATTCATAAACAAATAAATTAGATAAATTAATTTTAATAAGATTGGGGTAAAAACGAAAATCGTGTAAATTTGACCTCAAGAATTATGTCTTTCCTTTCATGGAAATTCTCTGATCAATTTTCACATATAATATATTAAAATTGGGGCTCAAATGAAAAAGTTATGAATGTTTGAGGTTTTAGATTCAAATTAATTTAAATAGAATTCAAATTCAAATAAATTATAATATGTCCCTATGGGTGAAGTAAACA
This sequence comes from Allium cepa, assembly GCA_030765085.1. Taxonomy (NCBI): domain Eukaryota; kingdom Viridiplantae; phylum Streptophyta; class Magnoliopsida; order Asparagales; family Amaryllidaceae; genus Allium; species Allium cepa. The sequence continues at coordinate 1,025,947,232 of CM060935.1, read as the reverse complement.
TTAACCTTAAATTATAATTTAAAATTTAAAAGTTAACAACAATTATACTTGGGGGTTAAGTAAACATTAAGATTAATGTTAATCTTAAATTATAAGTAAGGAAGAAAATAAAAATAACAGCAATCAAAAAATTCCCTAAGTGACATGACCAATCGACCGATAGCGTCGACCGTTAGGTTAGGGACGGTCAACTGGCGGATAGGTGACGACTAGGGTTTTGAATGCATAATGAACATTCTAGATTTTATTATTTTAAACCGACTTAAATCAAATGGTTCTGGTACATTCTAACCGCTATAAATATGAGCTTAGCTCCTCACTTTTATTCCTAAATTATTTTCGGAACCAAGCGAAAATCCATCACTCTCTCTCTCTTCAAAGATTTAGAATAGTTCTTTCGGGTTCCACGTAACATATTCTTGATGTTTGTAATTTTATTTCTAATTCTATTCTCCTCCAATCCCATAATTTCTGAATCTAATATAGATACACATACACACACAAAAATCCCTTATTCTATATATCTAAAAGGGGAGATCTGAAAGAGATTATTGAAGGCGTGACAAATCCCAAAAGTGGAAGAGCTAAGGACCTATTGTGGGTGAAAACCTTAGTTATTCTACTTTAGTAATCAAATAGTATAGTTTGGATTTGATATATTCCTTGGGGAGCTTTATATTATGAAAACATCACATTAAAAATCCTCAAAACTCCCCCAAGGTGAAATGTCAATTTTTAGGTTGAAATCTCAACTGTTTTCTTTTAAAATAACGGAGCCATGTGGATTTTTCAATTTATGCATTTTACCTTCTATTCCATATTTTATTTTTTTTCTTTGGATCCGATTAAGGGATTTGATTAAGAAATGGTATGTAAGTTACAAATTCTTATTCGTAGTTTGCACTGCCTATTTCTACAAATTGTATAGAAATTCCCTTGTCTAATTTGATATAACAGAAGTTGAATAGAGCATAAAATTAGTTAAATTGTAAGTTTCTACTATTGATTTATTATGTTGTTTTAATATGAAATAAGTTGGATTTGGACTCTATATACAAGTCTATTGATTGATTTTGGAATATTGGATTTATGATATAGTTATTGAGGAAATGAGACTTGTATGATTTTAGAAGATTTAATATTTAAAACATTAGTTTATGGTGTAATCTCTGCATACATAGAAATGGATAAATGTGTACTATATATATACATATTGTAATCTGCCTTTTGACTCGACTATATTCAGGCTGATTGGACAAGTTAGATTCGATGATAGATAAGACAAGCAGCCTAGAGAGGTGATTGCAGAGTCCAGCGATCAAGCACAAACAATAATATGAAACAACGATCAAGCGAGATTAAGATATAGACTCTCTAGAATATTCTAAGTACGGATTAGTACCTCCTTTATGCAGGGGATCAGCACCTATCCCTTCCACTAGGCAGGGGATCAGATCGCATCATAATGGTTGTGAACAACATCAACCAACAGTTCAATTCAACCGGAATCGATCGATATCTCTAAAAACAAAAGGGCAACTATGCAAACAACTTTGGAAATATGAAAATAGCATGGAATGGACCCACACGACCGATCGTAGCACGCCACATGGCCAGGAAAACCGATCGATGATGATCCTTCAGTATTGGGAATTAGGCCTCGAAATTTTCTGGGTGATCCCGTCTACATCTAGAGATTCTGTTGGAAAAAATTCAGTGGGATATTCGGTCGTTACTCCTATAAATATAGTGTTCATAGTTCATTATAAAGATCTTTATGCTATTACTTTGGTGGTACTCCATTGTATTTAAGTCCAATCCCTCCTGTACTCAGAAATTCAAGTGATTAATAAAGTCGTTTCATCAAAGTGGAGTAGGCATTTAACATCGAACCACTATAAATCTTTTTATCATCATTTTTTACTTGTTTTCTATTTATTTCCTCTGTTTTAATTTAGATTTCTTCATTTATTTCTCTACATTCATTATATTAGGTGTTTGTGCCAACTTTTGGTGTAAACATTTTGGTGCTTTCACCGAGATATCAATTCTTAGCTTGATTGGATCTCATCATTAACTTGTGCATTCCCATATCCATGAGATAAGATCCAAATTTCTACGAAAAGTTTCCGTTTAAACTCAAATATGGAGAAGTTCTAGAAGGAAGCTATTGCCATGGCCAAAGGAAAGTCTACTACTTTCTATGCTCCTATTTAAGGCAATAACGCTGCCAATGTGCAATAAGTTGATCAGAGCATACATATGGCTGCTGCCAATCCCCAAAATCCAGTTGATTACATCACCAAAGCAAACTTTGAAATCCTAATGAAGGAACTGATGGATAGCCATCAGCAGTTTAACCATCAAATCCAGGCTAACATCGACCTGATGAACCAGTTGAAAGATCAGCATGGAAAGACGAGGAAGGAGCCTGCTCCATACTCAGGATCAGAGAACTCCTCCTTATTTGATAACTATCATAGAAATAGACACCGCAAAATAGATGCATATGCTGTTGGAACATCAGGACGGAATCGGGTGATCGGCTATGGCTGATCGACACCGAACCCTCGAATCATGGGGCAGTTAACAAGCAAATGGAGGAGCTCACTCTGGAGGTGACGCGATCGATCAAGGTACCTGATCTTGGTCAAATGTGGTTGAACCACATCTGGGAGACGATTATAGTACTACTGCTTAGGAAACAGATGAAGAGCACGATGACTCAAGGCAACATGGCACTGCCCAAAGGTGTGGATCGGGTCGCTCACGTGAGGTGGAACATGATTACTGCCTGCCACCAACTCTCCAAACACCAGACTTAATAGCAATGGTGAGACAACTAGTGAAAGAAAGTCAAGGCTTGAACAACGATGATTGGGGACTCTCCAAAAGTCATACTCCATTCATCGACAACATTCTATTCGAAGAATATTCGTGGTTGTTCCATATGCCTAGGATGCCTGCTATGAGGGAAAAACCGACCCCATGCAGCATCTCTTGAAGTACGAATGGCGCATGGACTCCGTTCGAGCCACTAGTGCAGTCAAGTGCGGGTGTTTTCCCATTTTTATGGAAGATGTTGTGACAATGTGCTTCACCAAGCTACCACTATGGCTAATGTCTTCATTTGATGAGTTAGCAAATAAGTTCCTGGAGTAGTTCCGCATGCGCACGACTCACCCCAAGGATGTAATGTCACTCTTCAAGTTGGTCCAAGCACCGTGGGAGACATTGAAAGATTTTCTGGAAAGGTTTAGTATAGCTGTTACAGAAGTCAATAATCCGAATGATGATGCAATACTCATGGCACTGACTAGGGGAGTTAACCCTGATTTCATGTTTGGCGATTGGTTAGAGGGAAAGCATCCTTCTACATTGGACCATTTCTTTGCAAAGGCGGCTCAGTTTTTCGAGGAAGGAGGAGGCAAAGCGAACCAGGAAGAGAGATGTTGCAAACCCACACATCGAGGGAGTACAAAGTAATATGGCAGTGAAGCAGTCCGGTGATATTTTCGAAAAAGTTCAAATCAATTTTCAGAACAAACCGAATGAGCAGAAGAAAGGCGGTGATAGAAACCACGAACGAAGATGGGATTTCGAGAGAGAGAAGCCGAGCATCCCATCATTTGATACATAAATGCCATTGAGTACATCGGTAGAGAACGTTTACCTATCAACTTCTAACACTATGTAGTACATGAAACCACCTCCGAAGGAATCGACGGAGAAGCAGAGACAATCCGAAAAGTATTGTAGATTTTATGAAAGTTATGGACATACCAAGGACGAGTGTCACCACCTTCATGATGTTATTGAGAAGTTAATTCAAGAAAGGAAGTTGGAGCAATTTGTTAAAGCCCCGCAAGATGAGGGGCATGAGACATCCGACCCCGGTCGAGGACAAGCTTCGCCCAGTGCTGAGGAACCTCAGTGGACAAGAGGGAGATTAGTTATTAATACCTTTTTTGGAGGACCACATCCGACCGAAAAAAGCTAGAATGAAATGGAGTGTTACATGAACTATCAGACATATTGACATTAAATGTTGCTCGAAATCGGAGGACGATGCTCCAACAAAGCAATAGCGAACTATGACAGATGATATCATATTTCAGAGTAGAGATGTGGCTAAGGTGGAGGATTCTACGATCGACCCAATGGTGATCTCGACCATGATCGGCCCTGCCTTGGTGAGAAAGATCCGATTGATTGTGGAAGTTTTGTGAATTTCATTTTCAAGAAGGCATATGAGCAGATATTACCCGAAGCCAAAGATCTTAAACCGTGCAAAGCATGTATTCATGGCTTTAATGATATTGCAACTGGTGGTAGGCTATGCCAAAATATGAGTGGAGTTAGGAGATGGAAACCGAATGAGAGTGTGGGTACTAGCGTCTGTTGTGATGGATGCGAACTTTCCATACAATGCCTTTTTGGGCCGATCGACCCTGGCTGAATTCATGGCTGCTATCGCCCCTGCTATTTGACACTCAAATTCCTAATCTAGAGAATGGTATGGCAATTGTCCATGGAGATCAGGCAACTAAGCGTGCCTGTTATATGACTGAGTTGAGAGACGCCCAGCGAAAGGAGAAAAGAAAGGATATTGAGAAACCTCTCTGTATCAAAACTAATGAAATTCAACAATCAGCGTTCGAACCTTGGCTCGGGCACCACAGTCGGTTCTATAAAGATATAGATCTGAGAGATAAAGAAGAGGAGCCTAAAGAAGCCAAGGTTGCACTCGTTGAGCTGACAATCGACATCACAGTTAGCCACGATGACCCATCACCGGTCCTGAATATCATATTATAGCTCAGTGCAACGATGATGAAGGAATTATCTGGCTTTCTCCGAGCGGTTCTTGATGTGTTCACTTGGACTAGTTCTGACATGTGTGGGATCTCGACAACCATCACGAGCCATGCATTGAATAATGACTGAGGCATGTCCCGATGAAACAAAAAAGACGCAACATGGATCGGAGAGATCTGCTGCCTTAAAGAGGAGATGGATAAACTAAAAAACAATGGGATTATCCACGACGCCCTTACTCGAAATGGGTATCCGTCCAGTTCCTGTTGGAAAAGCTAATGGAAAGTGGTGGACATGCATCGACGATTCAGACCAGAACAAGGCATGCTCGAAAGATAGCTTTCCACTTTCAAGGATCAACTAACTGGTACACTCAATGCTGGACATGATCTGCTTTTATTCGAGGACGCATGCTCCGAATACAATCAGATTCTGATGCACGTCCTATACTAGGAACACACCAGCTTCATTACCAACTTGGGATTATAAACGCTGTGATGCCTTTTGGACTAAAGAACGCTGGAGCTACTTACAAAAGACCGGTCAACCGAATGTTCAAAGACTAGATCCGATGATCAATGGAAGTATATACGGATGATATACTCATGAAATCACAGTAATCAAATGACCACATTGATGATTTAGCAGAGATGTTCAGATTTCTCCGAAAATATGGAATGAAACTCAACCTCTGAAATGGTCTTTCGGCATTGCGTCAGGGAAATTCTTGAAAGTGCCGCTAAGGACCGTAATATGGAATAATAACTAAGTTATCTACTAATGTGGAATAAAATATCAAAGGTAAATAGTAAAATAAATGACACTAGGGATTTTATACTGGTTTGAACTCCCATTCTACGTCCAGTCCCAGACTCCTTCTAGAATTTAACCATCAACCCTCTCTTAAACTGGAGGAATAGGTATTACACTGCATGAGCAACCGAATAAGACTTCTACCGCCTATACAACTAAATAGGACTTCTACCACCTGAGCAACCGAACAGGACTTTAACAGTACAGAGAATTTTCTTGACTGATTGTGCTATTTTGATAGCACGGAAAAGACTTTAGAGCACACCCTTCCTATAATCTTCTCCTTTGTGGTATATAGTGTAGTTCATGAAGATTGGAAGTTAATTTAATCACAAATGAATTTATGCTTGAATGTACAAGTTATTAGAACGAAATTTGAAAGCAAATGGAAGAATATTTTAGATAATAAGTATATGAGAATAGAATCAGAAATTAAGTTATTAAAATAACTGAATTGAAGGCTATATATAGAGTTTAAGTGATGCAATTCTTCTTGAAAAGTTTCGGTCAAAAGATATAGAAACAACTCTTGAATCAAGGGTTGTTTCTATTTGTTAAATGGAAGTGACCGTTCAGAAAAATAGCCGTTATGAATTTTCAGTCGACTGTGGAAAAGATTTCAGTCTACTGAATGTTTGAATTTTAAAGTTTAATATTAAAAGACACATAGTTCAATGAACTTAATAGGGTGGTTCAGTCGACTGAACCTTCAAGTGCACTGTGCACGTGCACAGGTTTTTTGTCGACTGGACCTTTGAATTCAGTCGACTGAATTCAAAGTATCAGCTATATTGAAGTACTTTTGAAAACTTTTTCACAATGGAATTTGAAAATAACAAAATACTTTGTGTGTATGTAGTTCGGAAATAATTTTAAATACTTGTGTGCATGCATATACCACTTATGAGAGATTTTAACAATGATCAACTACTAAACTGGACTATAGACAAACCATTAATAAATTTTGAAACTTCTCTCTGAATTCTAGGTTTTCAATCTATTGTCAAGTAGAATAGTATCTTCTCCTGCAAACATGGTTAATTTATATAATATTTACTTATATAGTTGTCAAGATCAAAACATCAAAATACAAGATTCTAACATTCTCCCTTTTTTTGACGATGACAACTATGTAAGTCTAAAAATTTAAAAATCTATAAAAACGATTGTAACTCCCACTGAATAAATGATATACTTGCTTGATTTACCTACTGAACATATATACTTCTCCCCCTTTGTCATCGACAAAAAGGAATACATGGATATCATGATAAACAACATTATCACAAATGAATCATAGCTAGATAAACATGATAAATGAAATGAACATTAGAGACAAGCATGTTTTTAAGACACCAAACAATACTAAACAAACATCAAATATCCAATGTAACATAATAAGGAACAACATAACTTAGATAGGGATAAACTAAGATAAACAAATATAAACTTCCTCACTCCCCGATTCTTCCTCTTCTTCTTCTTCCTCGGATGTAGACCAAGTGAAAGGAGCGGAATTCTCGGTAATACTTGTAGAAGTTGAGCCGGTACAAGAAATCGTCTCCTATATCTTGTTTAAGAAGCCCTTGATGGAATCGAGCTTCTTGCTGGTCTTGACGATATTCTTTTCGACGGTGATCAATCGTCGGTTGAGCTTGCTTTGATTTTGGGAGAGTGTGGCAAGAACGTGATTCGGTTGGAATTCACCTTGAAGCTCTTGAATTTCTTCATCTTCTTCTTCTTCCTCTATATGATGGAAGGTTGAGTGGAGGAGGAGGCAATATGCGTTTATCGGGGTTGTGGAATCCCTTGCTCTCGGTTCGCCACCCATTGTTGGAAATTAATAATTTTTTGAGGCAGAGGATGTTTGGGCAAACTCATAAGACTTAAAGTATTAGAATTTAGTTCGCTAACTGTAATGAAGTCGGCACCAGGTAAGGAGACTCTGAAATTCATAAGAATGCACATGATATAAGCTCCATATAAGATGGTCTTATAACTCCTCTTATGATTGACATTTAGGAATTCATCAAGAATAACTTTAGCCCAATTCTTTTGTATTCTTTTGAGATACATTTGAGATAGAAACTCCTTAATGTATACGTATTCGTTTGCCTAGCACTTGTATCCATTCTTTTGTGTTACTATGGATCTTTTTGACCACTACTCTGATGTACACTTTCATGTGTTATATTCATATCTATTTCCGCCTTTGAGATATGGATATCTGTGACTAATTTGTGTTATGTTTATTTCTATATTTGTTTCTGAAGATATCATAGCCACTGTGTAGTAGCTTTGAGTTTGTATCTGCATGTCGGATTTCCTCTTGAAATGAAATGCATGTTATACTATCTGACATACCGGTGCTCGCACAAAGCAATTAAACGGATGGTCGCTCCTCAACAGCCTTATTCTTTGTGCTAGTTTACGCCATTACTCCGTAGTGTCCTTGGCTAGCGTGAGTATAGAGGTGGGGTGTCACAGTTTGGTATCAGAGCCAAACTTCGGAACAGTGTAGAATAATTTAACAAGGATCATCGTCATAAGTGTTGGAATATGCGCTTATATGATTTTTGTTTGATGATAATAAACATATATACATTCGTTTAAATGTATTTGTTAATGTACTATTTTATTTTTCATAGATTAAATAAATATTTGCTGAATAAAATTAAATACACAGAATTTGAATTCAAATAGAAATTTTATTCAAACAAATATTTATTACATTTTTGAATAGTACAAATTCAAGCTCTCGCTATACATATACAATTTTGTTTACAATACATCATAATTTCAATTTACATAAGTTCCTCACTACATATCACTCACACTCGTAGTTTATCTTCAACTTCATTCCAGTTAGAATCCAACAACTGAGCAATCTGTAAAAATATTCACTAACGCAGTAAAATTGAAAAAGAAATATTTTTGCATATAAAATAAAATATGGATTTTTGAAAATATTATTTGCCTCAGTTATTTGGGTTGTTCGTCATCATTTACATTTGAATTCATCACACACGAACAATGTGACATGCACAGTGTATCACTGTACATGCCACAAGGCCGTGCACATCGATATACACTTGATAATGCTACAGGGACAGGTGTGCACAAGGTCAAACCCAAATATAAAGACAGGTTCAACTCAGGTGCAATATATTTAAGCCATCAGCACAAGGTCAAACCCGAGTTTTGAAGCTGGATTTAACACAGGGCAGGTGTACAGGCTACGACTTCAAACATGAAGCAGTTCAATATCCAAGCAACAATGAAAAGTAAGGAACCAAATACTCAAGACAACATGAAGTGGACAGCACTGACTCAAGTACACAAACAACAAGCAGCAGTATGCAAGTGCATACACAAAGAGGCAACAAAGGTCAAGGACCAAGTGCAAAGGCTGCAGTAAAGCATGTGCATGTGTTTGAAAACCAAAGTCAACAGCAAGTACAAACCAACATAACAATCTTCAAATGAAAACATATGTGCCAGAGAAACATGTGCAGCCCAATGAACCAGTGACAACAAAGTGACTCAAGCAACAACACAAACCAAGGTAAAACCATCAGGTATATCTGAACCAAAATCAAGTATGAAGTATACAGACACACATGAATATGAAGACCACAAAGGCAACAACAGTAAAAAGAAACAACATCAGCAGATGCAAGACCAGAGAACTACACGAGTGTAGCCTCGAACCAGAACATCAAAATACAGGTTTCAATATCAATGCCATTGCTTCAGCAGTCGAAACATCAAATAAACATGGATCAAGACAGTGAACTGAAGGCATGAACTGCAACTCAAAAGAGCAGACATGGAACCAATGTCCTAGGTTACAACTTCAAATGAATCAGTGATGCAAGCAATGCTACAGAGCTCGAGATTATATATGCAATGGAGATCGTACATGAACCAGAACACAAATCCAGTTACAACACTGAGTTCGACAATGTCAAGTGCAGAAGTACACAAGTGCAACAGGTCAAGAGTATGTACCAATATGCTATGCAGTGAACAAAGCAAGGTGTAACCAAAGTCACAGTGAACAAAGCAAGGTCACAGTGAAATCAACATCATCAGAAAAGGTCAAAGCCGAAGACAGGGATGAACGAAATTCAACAGTGCAGAGATGACCAAGTCAAAAATCAAGTATGTCCAATTTTGAAAAAGTCAAAAGTCAAATCCAAGTAAAAGAGGAAAGTTTCTGCCGTACGACTCAAGAAAAAAATCGAACGCTACAAAATCAAAACCGTGCGTATCAAGTTGTAACAATATCAGGAAAGCAAGAAGTAGGAAAGTGTCGAATTGATACGAACAAATTCTAGGGTCTCGGAATTCATATAAATACATCACCTAAATCGTCATCGGAAAAGGGTGGAAAAATCGAATCAAATCCAAATATAAACCCACAATCATCATCGGCAAAATAATCAATCAATCGAGTTCAAGCAAGCATTGAACCAGCAACGAAAGGGAAGAGATTACATACCACAATCTATCGAACTCGATCAACAGAGGAGCAGCTGCGAACGAGCTCAAGTGAATAGCAGCCGATCATCAGAGAAGCAGTGAGCAAAGAGCAACACAAACCAAAGAATCGAATCTGAGAAAGCCCTAACTTTCGCAAGGGAACGAAGCCCTAATTCAGATCGAATAAAGATACAACAGAGCCGCCATTATCACAAAGGAACGGGCAGAAGAAATTAAATGGGCTGGCCTTGTTTTTAATAAAGGCTTTAGTTTATTTTTTAATTAGGGTTTTAGTTTTAAAATTGTTTTTTTAAAGTTTTTTTTAAATTTAAATTCTCTTTTAAGGTTGTCAAATCTTGGTAAATCACCACCTAGGATTTAGGTAGCGTCAGATTGTCTAGTTAGAATTAGTTCAGTGAGCAGGGTTTGCGAGTTTGCAAAACTCTATAGGCGGTAGCAGGGGTTGCGAGTCTGTTAGAGTGTTTGTAAGCGAGAGACTGTTTAATTCTAATAGAAATCTGGGAATGCAGCAGTAGGCAGGGGTTGCCGAAGCTGGGTAATTTTGTGTGTGATTTATTTTTCAGCATATTTACTTCTTTGCAGTTTAATTCGAGAAAAATGCTATAACCCTATTCACCCCCCTCTAGGGTTAATCTAGATCCTACACTAAGCCCATCTTAGGAGTCGTTCCTTAGGATGTTATTCGAGTCATTGGACCCGTTCTACCCTATTTTCTTTGTGATGCCTTGTTTTATCAATCATTATTGTTTGATGTTCATTCGAAGAATAACTTTCCTTCCTCTTTCTTTCTTTCTTAAAGAAGAGAAATGGTTAGACCTGGACGTCCCAACGTCGGTCAATCCAGTGCTACTACCCTGGATGGAGTGTTTATGTCTGCCCAATAGCTACTTGATCTTGTAAAGAATGCTCAAGCTGTCGGACCCATTCCCGAGCCTACTCACCCAAAATCCGGATTTGCACGCCTGTGCAGTGATTATACAAATTTGGATGGAAAGCCATTCAGGGGTTCCGAGGGCGTTATCTAAGTCCAATCTTGGCTTAGATCCTGCGATCGCATCTTTTCTCGCATGAATCTTATTGATCTCCATCGAGTCAAAGTGGCTTCTAGTATGCTCCAAGATAGAGCATTAGATTGGTATGAGCTTCTTATTTCTGAAATTATTGAAACGGATCTTACTTGAGAGAAATTCCGGGAAAGGTTCGAATCAAAGTTTGTGTCGGAGGCTGAGAAAGTGACTTTGGTCCGTCGTTTTATTGACCTTGTTCAAGGTGAATCTTCTGTGATGGAATACGTCGCATCTTTCGAATCTCTTTCTAAATACGGGGTTGAATACATTAATACCCCATTGAAGAAGAATCAAATATTTTTCTATGGTTTGAATAAGAATCTCAAAAAGCCATTACTTCTGAAGTTAGAAGTTTCTTTTGATCAACTTATTCTTGAAGAGGCAGATAAGAAAAGTGACGTTGAAGTTGTGGGTGCCAAACCAAACTTCAACAACAACAAGAAAGGGCCTATTAAATACAAAGGCTCAAATCCCAACAAGAAAGGGAAGCAAGTAGCTTCGGTAGCAAGGTTCTCCTACCCCTAGTAGTGGGCAATGCTACAATTGTAGTTCTAAGGACCATTATGCCAATAGATGTCTGAAACCTCCCTTTTGTCGTTATTGCAAAAGTTCGGATCATCTTTTATCTTCATGTCCCAAACTTCAAGGTAAGAAGGAGGGAAAGTTTAATGTTGTGCAAGCCCCTAGTAACACTTCTCGTGGTCAATGTATTTCTCATTCTATCCCTGATGGCATTGTTATGTTTCATGATCAACCTATTCGAGTTCTTTTTGATACGGGTGCATCCCATTCTTTTATATCAAAAGAGCTTGTTGATACTTTTTCTTTGAGTGTTATGGCTTTAATGACCTCTTTAAGAATTGCGAATCCGGTTGGTGGATCCGCAACACTTAGTTTACTTTGTAAAGATGTCAAGATTATTTTGTGTGATTTTTCTTTCCGAGCCGATTTGCATGTCATGCGTTACTTGGGCTTCGGAATGATTTTGGGATTGGATTGTCTTAACCGTTATGAAGCCCATATCCTATGTCCTGAGCGGACTATTCATCTTCGACATCCTCAATCTGTTAAGTAGATTTTTATTGTTCTTAAAGATTCGGATTCCAACTTGACAGCATCTTTATATTCTTTAAATCCTCATGATGATGATAATGATGATGAGGAAGATGTCATTTCTCTTATTCACGTTGTTCGTGAATTTTCCGACATATTTGAGCCCGTTTTAGGATTACCACCTAAGTAAGCAATTGAGTTTAGAATTAATCTAATCCCTGGAGCTCTACCTATCACTCGTCCTACTTATCGTATGTCCAATAAAGAAAATGAGGAGATACGCAAACAATTATCCGAATTGGAGACGAAGCAATTTATTTGTTTTAGCTCCTCTCCTTGGAGAGCTTCTTCTATTTTTGTGAAAGATGGTACACTTAGGCTTTGCGTTGACTACCGCAAGCTTAATGATCTTACTATCAAGAATAAATATCATTTACCTCGGATTGATGATTTATTTGATCAACTTAGTGGTGCTAGAGTCTTTTCACAAATAGACTTAGCAACCGGTTTTCATCAGCTTCGTATTGCAGAGGACAACATTCCTTCGATATCATTCCGTACTCGTTATGGATCGTATGAATGGCTTGTTATGCCATTTGGTTTAATAAATGATCCGGCTTATTTCGTTAATCTTATGAATCGAGTTTTCAAAGACTTCCTCGATCGATTTGTTCTCATCTTTATAGATGATATGCTTGTGTATTCTAAAATCGAGGAAGAGCATGAAAAGCATCTTCGAATTGTGTTGGAAACTCTTTGGAACAATCAATTAAAAGAAAAAATTTCTAAATGCCACTTTTGGCAACCCCGTGTGAAGTTTCTCAGTCATATTATTTCCGAATCCGGAATGTTCATGTATCCTTCGAAGATCGAAGCAATACAAGATTGGAAGAGACCGGAGAGCGTGACGGAGATTCGTAGCTTTCTTGGATTGGCAGGTTATTACCGTCGGTCCATAAAGGACTTTTCTAAAATTTCCGTGCTCTTACCAGCTTGACAAGGAAAGGAGTTAAATACATTTGGTTGTACAAATGTGAAGTTCTTTTTAGAAATTAAAAGAACTCCTTTCCGATGCTCCTATTATTGTGATTTCCGAGGGGAACCAAGATTTTATTGTTTATACCGATGTTAGTCGTGTTGGGTTGGGTGCCGTACTTATGCAAAGAGAACGTGTTATTGCTTATGCTTCTAGGCAATTAAAACCTGCCGAGACTAGATATGCCACTCATGATTTAGAACTCGCGACTATTGTTTTCGCCCTTCGAATTTGGCGTCATTATCTTTTGGAAGAGAAATTTGTTCTCTATACCGATCATAAATCTTTGAAATATTTATTTTCTCAAAAGGAATTTAATTTGCGTCAACAACGTTGGCTCGAGTTCCTTACATCTTATGATCTTGATATTCTTTACACTCCCAAAAAGGGAAATCGTGTTGCCGATGCACTTAGTCATAAGCAACAAGCGGTTGTTTCTATGATGATATCCGAATGGAACGATCTCGAGACTTTGTCCACTTGTGAGATTCGAGATCGTGGATCCGATTTATGTTCATCTCTTGTTTTATATAGCCTTGAGGCTCATCCTTCTCTTTTAGACCGCATTCTTGATGCTCAAAAGCTAGATCCCGAATTGGCTCTTCTTCGCCAAAGTTTTGGGCATAAAATTGATATTGAAAGTTTGAAAGACTTTGATATTGATTCTCGGGGTGGTATTCGAAAATTTGGTAGGCTTATCGTGCCAAATATTAGTGATCTTCGTAAAGTCATTTTAGAAGATTCTCATCGTTCTAAATTCACCATTCATCCCGGTAGTAGTAAAATGTACGCGGATATGAAGTGACTTTATTATTGGGATGGAATGAAATCAGATATTGCTAACTTTGTTAAGCGTTGCATGACTTGCCAACTTGTCAAGGCCGAGCATCAAAGGCCGGGTGGGTTATTGCAACCTTTGGATGTTCCAACTTGGAAGTGAGACCAAATTTCCATGGATTTTATTGATGGCCTTCCCCGTTCTCGTTCGGGTCATGATAGCATATGAGTGATTGTTGATAGACTTACAAAATCCGTTCATTTTATTCTCGTTCGGTCCAATCGGACCGTACCTCTTTTGGCCAAACTTTTTATTAAAGAAATTATTAAATTGCATGGAGTTCCTACTTCTATTGTTAGCGATCGTGATCCATTGTTTACTAGTGGATTTTGGAAAAGTCTTCAAAAAGCTTTGGGAACGAAGCTTAATTTTAGCATCGCTTATCATCCTCAGTCTGATGGACAAACCGAGCGTATGAATCAAACTCTTGAAGATCTTCTTCGTGCGTGTGTTCTTGATTTTGGTGGAAGTTGGAAAGATCATATTTCTCTTGTTGAGTTTTCCTATAATAATAGCTTCCTATCTAGTATTGGTATGGCACCTTTTGAGGCACTCTATGGAAGGCTATGCCGATCTCCTTCTTGTTGGCTTGAGGCCGGTGAGAAGCTGGTTTTAGGTTCAGATTTTATTCGAGATTCCACAGAAAAGATTGACCATATTTGCCATAGGATGAGAGAAGCTCAAAGTAGGCAGAAATCCTATGCCGATAACCGAAGAAGGAAATTTGAATTTTCTGTGAGAGATTTTGTGCTTATTTGTGTCTCACCTATGGAGGGTGTTGTGCGTTTCAGTCGATCGGGAAAATTCCCACCTCGATATATTGATCCATTTCCCATCAAAGAACGTATTGGTTCCGTGGCTTATCGCCTTTTATTACCGGCTCAGTTTTCTGCTATTCATGACGTGTCTCACGTTTCTCAATTATGGAAATGCCTACGAGATTCCGATTCTATTCTTGAGCCTGGTGTTGTGGAAGAAATTGAAGTTTCGCCTAATTTGACTTATGAGCAACATCTTATTCGTATTATTGCTTCAGAGGTCAAACGCCTTCGAAATAAGGATGTTCCTCTTGTGAAAGTTCAATGGTCTTCAAATCCTAAGTATTGTTCTTGCGAATCTAGAGAATTCATCGAGCGAACACATCCGGACTTACTTTCTCATGCTCTTTGAGGTGAACTTTTTATTTCAAATTTCTTTTATGTTGGTATGCTTTTATGGTTGTTACTTTTTATTTTCTTCTTAAATATTGCGAGAACGCAATTTCTTTAAGGAGGGGAGTCTGTAACAACCCGCATATTTTACGATTGTGTATTTAAATATTTTATTTAAATATAATATCGTTAGTCGGATTATAGTCCGATATGCTACTTTTTGCAAACAGTCGAATTAAGACTCGAGACCACTCCCATTGAGTCCAAAATGGCGTTTGCAACCATTTTGAGAATAAATTTTGATATGTTTGGAGTTAGCTAAAAATTTGACCTTTGCGCTTTGGACTTTGGGTTGGGTTAGCCTAAACTATTAACTCTAGCTCCACCCCACTTCCCTTCGTCCACTTTCATTTCCTAATACCTTCAAGCTTTCATAAAAATCGAGAAGAGAAAAAGAATTAGAATTCCTAAGCCCTAGTTCCATTACAAATCCAAGCTCCAACTCCAAATTCAAAGAGAAGCTATTGGTAAGCATCCTCTTCTTCTTCTCCAACTCATTCTACCTTCAATTTCAGAAATTCCTAAACCTAATTTAGGAAATGTTCTTCTTTTGAGCTTAGATTCAAGCTCCTTAGGTTGTGTTGAAGAGTGATTGTTCTTGCCTTTCTCCATAGCTTATTCTTCATTGGTTTTAGGTTTAAATGTGAGATTTTTATCTCACATCTATGTCTATTACTATCGTTGATTGTTGGATATGAATTCCTAACACTTATTTATGTGCATTTTCTTTTGGTTTGGATTGAATTGGTGAATACTTCAATTTTTGGTGTTTTGAAGTCAAATCTTTAAAATCCTAACTTTGATGTTTAAACATGTTTTTGGTGATGCATCGAAGAGCCTTTAGGGCTGGATTGTCGATTGGCGTAAACCCTCAGCGCCCGTTTTGCTCGTCCGATTGCATTCGTAGAGAGTTTACACTTCATTTCATAGGCTGAAAATAGCTCCAGAACCCAGTCAGTCGACTGGCTGTAGCCAATAAGTGTTCTGAGGGCTGTTTACAGAGGCTGGAAGTCTCTGTTTCCTGCAATCAGTCGACTGACCTCTGTAATCAGTCGACTGACCTCTGTAATCAGTCGACTGACCTCTGTAATCAGTCGACTGACTGCAGGAAATGAAATTTTCAAGTTTCTGGTTCAATCGACTGGCCATTTGTAGTCAGTCGACTGACCTGCTTCTATTTGCCTATTTAGCCTATTCTGTGTTGATTTCCAATTTTTATCGATTCGCGGTTTTCTGATTTATTGTTATCATTTATTATCGCCCTTGATGACTTCTATTTTGGAATTTTTGGGAATATCCATTTTGATGGATTTGGAATCGATTTCTTTGGATTTAATTACGTCTTTGAACATGAAATTTTGGTGATTGATTATTTTTACAATCATTTTTTTGGTTTGTCACTTCTAAATACAAAGGTTCATATACTAGTAGTAAATATTCAAACTCTTTCACAAATACGATTTCAACTCTATTTTCAATATCAAACTCATTTATAAAACTGTTTTCCAACCTATTAGTATATACAAACCTTTACCTCACTCGTATGAGAAATCTAATTAAACGGTCTAGTAAAACAAGTGGTATGAAGCGCTTGTGTTTACTTTGTCGGTTAATTCTTAGACTCGTTCGATTGAAACTTTTGTGACAACTTTCGAGTGGAGATTTATAATTTGTTCGTAAATACTTAAGTTAAGCAAGTGGTTATGGAACATGAAGCTAAACTCATATATTTATTAGCTTGGTGTAATTGACACTTCTCGATGATCGATGATGGTCATTTTTTGTGGACTAGTGTTTTGCTATGTTTTCTTGTCCACGAAAGGGATGGTACCTCGTTTTATTGAGTTTCGTCTCACTTCTTTTATATGCTAACGACCAATGTATTCGTTGGAGTTTCTACTCATTTTTTTTGTGGGCTAGCGACCCATGTTCTTTTATGGAGTTCGGCCCATCGGACATACCTTTGTACTACGTTGTTGTACCAGCTTATCAGGATCATCGGGCGTACCGATGTACTACGTCGTTGTTCCGAATTATTCGAGTTTCAGGCTCCTCGGACACCGATATTGTACTACGTCATTGCACCGGCTCTATGGTTAGCGACCATGGGATAGCGTCCCGTTTGTGATACATGTGTTGGTGAGTTTTCATGCTTCTATTTTGTGATAGACCTCCCCCCTTTTGTGATTTTTAGAATTTGTGTTTCACCAATTTTCGTGATTTCATTGATAGGTGTTATCAACATTTGTGCATTGGTGAATTTATGTTTCACTAACTTTTACGATTAGCAATTGATATATTTGTCAATATTTGTGGTTTGGTGAAAGTGTTAAAGAATATGACATTCTTTTTTATGCTTTGAGATTTCTTGAGATATTGTATGACTTTAGTTTTTGTTAGATGTACACTTGCTACAGTATGGCATTATTGTTATCATACGTTTTTATCATATCTCTTATTCTACCTCATTTTATTTGATATTTATAGTTAGACTGATCCGTTTATTATTTTCTTATTAAATAATACTCGGGTCAGGCCGAGATGTTACAGGTGCTCCAGCTTGACTCCTTATCAGGGATCATCATCTGACTTTTGTCTAACTACATCAGATTGGTAGTTTTTTTTGTTATACATTTGAGATAGAAACTCCTTAATGTATACGTATTCTTTTGTCTAGCACTTGTATCCATTCTTTTGTGTTACTATGGATCTTTTTGACCACTACTCTGGTGTACACTTTCATATGGATATCTGTGACTGATTTGTGTTATGTTTATTTCTATATTTGTTTCCGAAGATATCATAGCCACTGTGTAGTAGCTTGAGTTTGTATCGGCATGTCAGATTTCCTCTTGAAATGAAATGCATGTTATACTATCTGACATACCGATGCTCGCACAAAGCAATTACACGGATGGTCGCTCCTCAACAGCCTTATTGTTCGTGTTAGTTGACTGCATTACTCCGTAGTGTCCTTAGCGAGCGTGAGTATAGAGGTGGGGCGTCATAAGAAATGAAGTAGAGAATGAGCACATTAATACAAGAGACATTGAAGAGTGGAACTAGACTGGTAAAAACAGTCACGACTGTTTTGCTCATTCCTTTCAGAACATGTTGCTACAATGTATATTATGTTTTGGCTGCTATGTGCTATAGTGAGTCCGGAGATAAACATAAATAAAGACAAATTCAGACTCCCCACCCTCAAACACCCCTAGCCGAGCCAAACATCCACCTATCCACGTCCTACACCATCTACCCAAGCCCTTACACTCCACACTCAAGGCTGTACACCCTCTTTTCCTCCAAAAGCTCACGTCCCAAATAAATAAAGAAAAGAAAAGAAAAAAAAAGAAAGGAAAACAAAAGTGGTTCGGAAAGAAATAAGTTAAGGCAAGAATTCATGACGTTCGGAAAAAGCGCGTTTGTTCGAAAAGCACGTAGCCTACGAAAAAGTTTGACGGAGTGGATATGAAGGTGAGAAATTCTCATCGCTTTTGAATTTATATTTTAGTTGTATTAAAACAATCACATTTACACACTTATGATATATGAATGTTTATTTGATTGTTAATATGGATGGTTTGATAGTTAGTTAATATGTCTAACGGTAACGGTAAGTACCGCGTAGCTTTTGCATATTATTTCGTGTTTGCTTGTTAAGTCATGACAATCTAGTGACCACATTAGAGACCTGGCCGAAATGTTCGCATCTTCCAACATTATAAAATGAAGATTGATAAAGTGTATCACTGAAATATAAGAATGGATTAGATGCAAAATAGACTCACAGATGGCTAGTGGTGAACCGAAGGAAAAATGGTTTAAGGCGACTTGACCATTCAAGAAGTGACAAGGCTGACACCAAGTGTTTCTAGGTATTAATAATTAGCCATACAACAGTTGGTTTATCGTTTCTAAAATGATTAGGTATAGTAGCATTTTATTGTACCTAATCTAACAAGTGACAAGGAAAGCCTGGAATGAAATTTACAAAATCAACCATGCATGAAAAGAATAAGTGACGTGTATATAAATATATATATATATGATATTATATAATGACCCAATAGCTTTAGCTTGCAAGGAAAATAATGTCAGAGAAAATATATAGGACTGTGTTAGAAAACCTAAAGACAAGTGACCATTCAGTCCTAGAATGAATTTTTATGGACGAATGTCTAGCAAAGCATTTCCAAATGGTCACACACATTGATTTCTTCAAGCATACATCTATTAGTGGCGGAGAAGGCCACATCTCTTAGCTTAAAACCCGTCTTTGAGACGTATAGGCTCGGAGGTTGTATTTTTGTGGAAATCAATTATTGATTGGGGATCTGGCAATGTAGCATTTAAAGTGTAAAATGATGTTTCTTGAAAGGTAATCGTAGTCTCAAACCTCATCAACCGGGACAGGGCAAGCAACAAGGCTATATGGGTCGCTTCCATTAGATTATATCATCACCTAATCTAAAGAATCAGCATTTGTCCCTTTGTATGCTTCGGAAGAGTATGGTTGTTGTTCTCAACTGTGGTGATGATATATTCGGTACTATCAAGTTAAGTGATAGGCCGGTTCTGTGTAGACCGAGGTGCAAGACATTCTAGTTCGACCCCCCGTATATTTTATCTAGAGGTAAACTGTCGGAAGGTAGTTCCTTACCTGGTCATGCTAGAAATCCATTCTCCAATACGTGTCTTACATTTTTGATTGTAAATTAAGTATGCTGAAACGTGAGGTGCAAGCATTTCAGCTAGGTTGATATTTTTTTGAAAACATAGACATCGTTATAATATCACTGGATTTTGATATCAAAGTGTTTTAGTTTTCGTAAGGTAAAGACTCATCCATGTTTATGTACCGTTTGTTTTAAAGGAGTTTTCCAAAGTTAAATCAATTTGGTTGATACCTGTTTATAGAGTTTTCCCACACTAGTTTACCAGACTTATCCGGGTGTTATTTTCTTATAATACTAGAATCAGACTGAGTATGTTTAAGATTGGCTTGGATGCATTGAAGCTAAGGAGTTGAGCTGGAGGCCAAGAACGCATATACGTAAACTATTTGTATTCTGCTGTGATGATGTGATGTTGCATTATTTGGCAAAAGTACATGTGCCAAAACTATATGTTAAATTAATACTAACATGCCAGTCCACGTCATAGTTAACTAACACTCCTTCAATGAGCCATTTGCATTTCAAGGAATGCATTTAGGTTTTGAGAGATGTATTCGTCCAACGCATACTGAGATGAGCAGCATTCCCTGGAATGCTGCTAGGTTAAGTAAAATAGATTTTTTAAAGGGTATTTTTGGCACATGTCCTTATTAAGGTTCAAAATACATGAAAAGTCCTTCACTAAATTTCAAGTAAATTAAGTCCGTGTTTTTTATTCACGATTATTGCAGAGCATGATGCAACTTTTTATAAAAGTTGTTGACATTTTCGCAACTTTTCTGTACACTGTGAACATAGTGTATGAAAGTTGCTAAAATATCAGCACTTATTTATAAAAGTTGCTGACATTTCAGCAACATTTATATACACTGTGAACACAGTGTATGAAAGTTGCTGATATATCAGCACTTATTTATAAAAGTTGCTGACATTTCAGCAATAATTTTTCTTTGTTTCTAGAAAATAGCGACCTAATTTACAATGAAACTTTGACAGGAATCCGCTTTACAATATGAAAGTATGATAGGGATGCCTCCCTAATTTCCACTTTTTTAAATGCATTTCGGTTGTGTAAGATGCATTTATTGGAATGCATTTAGATTCGTAGATATGCATTCCTTTACTGCATATAATTTATCCAATTGCATTCTTTGGAATGTATTTAGGTTCAGAGAGATGCATTTCTTCAGTACTTAGAAAACATTCCACAATTTGGGTAGCCAATCAAAAAATTCACTTCATATTAATTTTTCAAATTCACTTGAAAACTATTATCAATACTGTCCGAAGAATTCCTATTTCGAAGAATTCTGACTTATACTACAACCTACACATAGATTTGAAGTTTCGAAATGAAATTTTAAAAACTGCTGCTATGCAACGAGCTCGCTTTTGACATTTTTTGTCAATTTTCATGGATTTTATTGTGAAGGAGAAACTTCATAATTTTTTTAAGCCTAAGGACAACCATCAAAAATTTATTCTCAAGGACATTACACACTATAAACTTATACCATACACACCATAAAATCGATACTTAAAAACTGATAGCTAAATTATGATACCATACACACTGTAAAACTGATACTTAAAAACTGGTATTCAAATTATGATACCATGCACACTGTAAAACTGATACCTAAAATCTGATACTTTGTCCTTTAGAATAAAATTTCAGCAGGTCGTCCTTACGATTGAAAAAAACTCCTAATTTTGTCATTGACACTATTTTCTTGTTTATTTTTAAAAAATAAAATAGCAAAGGTGACGCGGTTTGAACCCGGATAGATGATCCTTGCAAGTATTGCCCCCAAGCACGTGACTGACCACTGAAAAAACGATCCAAACGCAGTAAAATTCATTTTATTCATCTCGTCCTAAAAAGAATAAACCCTAGAGCGATCGTTTCTTCATCGAGTCCAGAAAAAAAAAAAGGAAACCACTTCGACTTCAGCAATCGTCGATCTACTGCTCGTCGCCCCTTACTGCTCGCCGTCCACCTACTGCTTGCCGCCGCCTCTGGTAAAACCCTAATCTCATCGGTTTCTGCTTTTATTTTGGTGTGCATGAATGTGATAAAATTAATTATGCTAAAGTAGGTTTTTTAAACAATTTCTATTTGATTGTTCAATAATCTGCCCACTGTGACTTAAACTCCTAGTTACGTCAGTATACATCCACACAGACTAATGTAATGGACATTTTCATCTTCGGCCATGGCAATGTGCGTGGAGTTAGAAGTATTTAGATTTGAATACGTCTGGAGGGAAACAGGGATAGAAGAGGATAGCAGAGAGAAGACAAGAAGGTAGGAATGTAGAATGCAGAAATACAGAGGGGATGTTGAGAAAGAATAGGGGAGAAGATGGTCTGGAAATGATCAGAAAGATGATCGAAGAGGAGAAAAATAGACACAGCAGAAGTTAAAGTTATTAGAAATAAAGAAACTAAGATAGCAGAAGTTAGAGGTGAAAGAAAGTAACAGTTTTGTATTAATTTTCTTCATGAATCTTTACATAAGCTACTGCCTTTATATAGCAGTAGGGGTTGATATACTTGTATAGACTCAAATGTACAAGTCAACTCGAACTCGCCTTCGATTCAACCTCGCATTCGATTGAACTTCCCCTCCGCTGCTGCCGATCAAGGTCTTACATCGATTTCATGTTTCTATGTTTTTTTACTTGTTTAAGCTCTGCGGCCTGAAGCTTACCTTAAATGTTTAAGTCAAACATTGAAATTGAATTTAAAGTTTACGCGTTCGTGTGAAATCTGGCAAGAGTGATTTATACATTCATAAACCAAGCAAAATTGGAAGGCTTCAGTAGGCACAATTACTTATCCGCACTTATAGTAGGCACAATTTACTTATTACAAAAAATCCGATGAGGACAGACACTATATGTATGATTTTTGCATAGACCCATGTGTTCATATATGCATAAATGGTTGTTGGGTGTTGTTTGCTTTCATTTGCTCTGTTAAATGAATTTAAATCGATGAGAACAGATGCTATCACTGGATCATAAGTAGGAACATAAAACTGATGCTTCACTTAGTCTTGGCACACTTCCCCGTAAAAGAAATATAACTGATATAAACATACTACCCACTTGATTTGAGTTGCTGTTATGAAGTTATGGGATTTCTTGTAAACTGCACTTATTTATATGCTCATACATATACATATACATATTCATTTCTGTGTATATGTGTATGTGTGTGGTTGTGCACTTTCATGTTAGACTGTTATGTTGCACTCCGTATTAGTCTGTTTAGTTGCATCCCTTTAACTTGAACAGAAAACGATTTAATCATAAAAAGGATGTCTTTGGAATTGGAGAACCGAAAATGAAGCATGAACTTGAAGAATATTGTGCTGAAACATCTGTACTACTAAAAAATCAACAAACTACCGTAATAATACTTAAGGAGAGGAATCGAACATTAGAAATATAGGTAGACGACTTATTGGTTTATTTATTTATGGTCTTTATTAAGAACAATGATTACCATATGATAATGATCACAAGTGGTGCGGCAACGATTTGGCATGTAAATTCGGATAATGAAATTTAGCCTTCATCATAAAACTTCACATAGTTTGACTATTTCCCTGTCTGTGTTTATGTGAAATTATCTGATGGTTGTGCAGATGGAGAAAGTGTTGAAGATGAAAGAAAAAATGTGGTATTCAAAACCCACGACCATTGCTTTGTTATAAGTCCATTCTTTGATATTTCTTTTATTTCAGTAATAATTTTGGAGCATAACGTTTTTTATATATTTTACAGACTACTTGTTTGCTGAGTAAATAGACTGAATGATGAAATTCAACAGTGAAAAGAGATGCTGAATAATATGAAGAAATTGTATAAGGTTGCATTTGGGCGACCGGTAAGCCACATGCTCAGTCAGGTAGAATTATCTTAGCATTTTATTTTTGTTAATACTGCTTGAAGTACTAGTTTAGCCCTCCAAAATCGTGGTGAAATCTTCGGTTTCTTTATAATAAAATATGACATGAGAAACTTTTGTTTCTATAGATCTTGAGTGTGTCAGACCCAAAAATAAATAAACAAAAATACCAGTAGCATTTATTATATATATGCTGTGTAATAATATGTATCTTATGAAATTTATATATCATCAGAATATCATCAAAACCAGCTCATTTCACCGGTTTGTAGAAAGGAAAGAGTGGAATAAATATAATAGCTAAGAAACTCAATAACAGAACTGTCTAATGATATCATTTAAAGTTTTTAGTTTAAATGAAAAAATTACATAAGCTAGGGGTACCAAGTTTCTTGCCTTAAACGTATTTTCTGTGACAGAATGAGTCATAGCAGATCTGATGTTCGTGAAGAAATTCAAATCTGATAGTTCTAATGGTAGATTTAATAGAGGCACTGATTTCATTCCAAACTTATTGAGACATATCTTTATTTATTTCCATAATTCGGATCAGCTTTTCCAAATCGGATCGTAATACCATCAATTAGTACGAGAACCTTTGTTCATAGGCTTCAACGCGAGCCTGCAAAGCGTTCAGAGCGTATTGAATTTTATCAATATTGGCTTGTGACATAAAGATAAGAACTTTTGTTCCTACACTCCTGAAAGGCATGGAAACCCAAATTCTAGCTCAAAATATGTATATATAAATGAATATTCATGATCAGACAACATAATATACACTAATCAAACCAAAAAGGTACAAAACCATCGAATTCAAGTCTACAAACAAAAATACTTAAAATAAAGAAATTACAACATCATTACTTAAGCCACAAGATGAAAGTTGTGCTTGCAATTAAAGGCTAGAACCCTAATAAAGAACAGGAAGACGACATGCAAGCCAAAAAACACTTTACAGACAATCAATAAATTAAACAAAACTGAAACGAATGATCTAAAGTTGAATTTGAGTTGGTGATTATCTGGAGATGATTTTGTTTAATAATCTCTAGCTAAATTTGTAATTAAAATTTTATAAGAACATTTAAAATATTGATGGTGGAAAAAGAAAAGTAAATTACCATTTTATAGGTTTTTGGTTCTTTCCTTACGACTTTTGGATGAATTTTATGTTAATTTTGCTCTAAAGTATATTGAATTTTCACGTTACGTAGTATATTGCACCTCCTTTTACCTACTTCACAACCCTTTTATAAAATGGACGGTATGATAATATGATAGTTGATACATTCAGGGTTTATAAAATGTCTATAAGTGTATACTGGTTATTGCTAATTGTTATTTGTTTATAATTGGCAGAGGATTTGAGAATGGAAACCATTGGTGTGTAACGGATAGATGGTTGATATACACCTTTTAGCTTTTGTTATCCTGGCTGTAATGCTTGTAAACATGAATGTTTGTACCTTGTAATTATGAACTTGTAGAATTTCAGTGCCTAGCTTATATTTGTATGGATGGTTAAGTTCAAATTTTTATGCAAATTAGTATAATGTTATCTTGTTCTTGTTACACATGCATCATTTATGCTTGTGTACAATGACCAGTGTTTTATGTGCGTTTATATAATGTTTATTTAATGCTTAAATTGTATGTGTATGTAATATTTCCAGTTGCATGTGTTTTGTATTATTGTATATAAATTCTTTCTAAAATTAACTTTAAATTTATATACATATATTGCAAAGTGGCAAATAATTAATTGGTTAACCGTTGTCTTTTTAATTTTTAACCGTTTAACCGCAAACAATAGTCGGTTAACTGTTTAATTCAACCAGTTATTCGCTGTTTAATTGTTGCGGATTTGTCAATACTGCTACCATTGGTTAACTGAGTACCGGTTAACCGAACTGTATATTAGTTTAGCTTAACCGCAAAAATTAACCAATGTGCGCAGTTAACGTGAAAATTATCATTGCATGCGCAATTTCTGAATGCGACGAAACTTGTACCGTTGGAACCATAATAACACGGTGATGCGCACAAGCGAGTTTCTTGGCAATCGAACGCGCCGTTTGATCGAACGAGCGTTAAACGCGTGATCGTTTAAAAGAAAAAAAAGAAAAATGAAGATGTCAATATAATTGTCCTCCGTGTTTCTCCTTGCAACGCATAATGACAATTTCGAGAAATGCATTTGCACCACATCAGCCCATTAATACATATATACGTATGACAGCTCTCAAGATTGAAATGCATTTGGAGGAATGTCAAACATGCGACTGGAGGAGCAGGAGGTTCTCGCATTCCAGATGTATATTCCTACCTCCGTTTGCGTATTCACCCGATACCACAAGCATCAGTGTATGCCACCATTTCCTCATTCCCCTTCGGGATAACCAAAGTATGTGCGTTTGTCAGCCTTTTCTTTATAGTTAGATTCGTCAGTGGTGTGGCTATCTTGAAGAAGTTCTAAATAAACTTATAATAACATCCAACCAATCCCAAGAAACTTCTCACGTCAGTTGCATTCTTGGTAGAGGTTGGGGTATGTAGCAAGAAGTTAGTGATAAGTGAGACGGTGGATGTGGCAGGGATAGTGATAAGTGGGACGGTAGATGTGGCAGGAAAGTTAACAATGAGTTACTTAAACCTACAAACACCCTTGTTTCCCTGCTCAAACACAAATTAGTAAAACTAAACTCGAAAAATTAAAAAAAGAAGATACCTCGAACAAAAAAAACAAAAAACACACCTGCATAACACACACCCAATATTTGCTTAATGATTTGAACATTGTGCGACAATATCCTTAATTACAAACACATCTTAAGTCCGTCAACAAATAAATAAAATCCACATACGTCGTACGAAATAATAACAGCCAAGACAAATTTCAAATCTAAAATTTATAAGTGATAACACAAAACAAACTTACAAAAAAAATAAAAAACTTGCATCGAGACATTTGACATACGCACTTCCGCAATTGTTCCTCTGTTTCTTTGTTACATACAAGTAAGTCTTTTACCACAAGGACATGGATAATTGTTCAAGTCCATGAATTAAATCCGAAAATACTAAATATTAACAATTTCAACAAAATGACAGTCTGTATAATCTCAAATAAGCAACTTAAGGTTTGCAATAAAATGTTTTTATTTTAAATAATATGCAGGGAATTTGCAAATGTTTTTGGGTTTGCAATAAAATGTTTTCGTTTTAAAGAATTTGCAGAAAATTTACAAATGTATTCAAATTTACATTCAACATAACACTTGTGATGCATTGCACTGCGAATAAAGTATAACCTCTGCATTAGGGATCTATAAAAATAGAAGTATATTGTTTTATTATTTAGCACCGCATGTGTTTATTGCTTTGTACTGTCACTATTTACGTCTAAGTGAGTGTTTTTATATTGTATGAATTATCTAGTGTTGGTCCAAGAGAATATTTATGTGTGCTTCACCTACATCGTCTAATTCTTCATGTTATTTGATAGTACTAATCGTTAATACTTTTGAATAATATGAACGTAAAGATGAGGTGTTACAACTTATATTATTGTGTTTTTACAAGCTAGTTTTGAAAACTTATTGCAAACTATTTTCAAAACTTATATCATTATAACAAATTGCAAAGTACTTACAAATCTTATTATAAGTATTTACAAAAATGATTTTCGTAAGTCAACAATTTGCAAAGGTTTTAAAATCTTATATTAAAAAGACTTCATCCATGTCACTCGAATTCTAATACTAACATCTTCGTCAATCTCACCATTAAATTGCAACATTGACCGCAAATATTGAAAATTTTCTTATTTGAAACTATTTGTTCGATCAGAACGACATCTCCATTCTTTGACCTGACACTGCTAAACTCACACTATATATAATTTGTTTTAATTCTACTAAATCTAAATCTCATATGTTCTGAAGTCTAACTTCACATGTCAAGTCGTCTATCAACCCCAATCCCACAATCATCAATTAGCACAACATTATCAACAAATAACATAAACTAAGAAAAAACTCCTTTTTATACTTTTCGTAGAATTCAAAGCTGATACTTGATGTAATCATACGTTGATAAAAAAATCAATGGTTACATCATCGCATTCTCTGACACTAGTTAGAACAGCATCATACATATCCTTAATAAAAGTAATATAATTTGTTGAGACTCTCTTTTTTTCAGAGCCGCATCACATTTCGTAGAATGCTAGTCACATCACTTTTCGTAGAATGCTAGTCACATCTTCGTATCTAGGATAGAAAAATCAAAAAATACAGTTTTAAAGAATAATTGACAACATGCCTATCCTAAATAACATATCTTTACAACTAAAAATTAAGCAATTTTAAAAAATAAGTGCAAATATTCTAATGTTAAATCAAAATGATGCTATTCAATGAATAATTGCACACATGTTTGCAAACATATGAAATATTATATAAATTTTAATTCAACGCTGTTAATTTTGCATACATGCATAAAATAATTGTATACAAATCTACATTTATCCAGAAGTTTATAAAATGCAATTATTCAATGAATAATTGCGGACATATCTGTAATTATATAAAATAATTACAAATATATTTGCAATAATTACAAATATATTTGCAATAATTGCAAATAGACCCTCAAATTTTTTTTCTTTCAAAAACCTGGTTTTAACATTTACAACATTTGAAATTTTATTTTAAGCATCGACGCAAAAAAAACATGATGATGAATTAAAATAATTATAGAGATCCGCTTTATTACCCGCTTTATTAAATTTTTTTAAAAAGGATGTCGGCTGAATTAACTTTGATTTTATGATTGCACGACTAATAATCACTAAAAAAATTCATATCAGGTGAAGTGCGTAAATACTAATAAACAAAGTACATTTTATTTTCCAAAAGTTAAGTAATCCTTTCTCCTTTAGCGACCATTAACCTAAATCAATAGCTCATAAAAGAAAATAACGTACAAACGCAAATTCAACAGCTGAAAACTGTTAAAAAGAAACGAAATGTAGAATTTGAATTCACTTTCATATGATAACAAAAGGAAATTTTGATTAAAGATGTTTTACCACATTCTACCTAAAAACAGATGAGTAATAAATGCCGAAACAAAAAATTTGATTTAAGGTCTTTAATCACTCTACCTACACAGACCAACCCATGGTAGGATAAAAGCACTCTTAAGAACTTTAGTCAATATCTATTTACTTTGACTATAAATTTACAAATAATAAAATGTTAAAAACTTCAGGACGTGCAATTATTATTATTTATCATTTTTCACTTCTCTTTTTAGTGAAACAGTAATATCATTTTTTGAAGTCAGCAAAATTCTTAGTATACATAGAGCTAAAGAAAAATGAATAATATTATTTACTCAATGACTTTAGTTTAATACTGGTTGTTACTTGTGAAATTAATAATCTGCCAACGACAGTTACCATATGATAAAAAATGTATTACTTAACTATGCATATGATAATAATTTTTTGCTAATCTTCTAAAAGCTAATCTAATTAAATGACTAGAATAAGCAAAAATATTGAAACCATCAGCCTAACCAAAGAAAGGCTTGCAAAAATTTTTGGAACTAGCAAATTAAGCTAATAATTACAAGATAAAACAAAATATAGCCATCAATTTTGTAAGATAAATGGAAAGAGAATGGCCTCAGACTGTAAGAAATAACAGCATGGTTTAACAACCAATCAGTCCCGAAAGATGGTGTTCTTTGTTTTCTAATTTCATCCCTGACCATATTTTAATCCAACTTTAAATCCTACAGCTATTTGAATCCTACATCAAATCAGCCGATTTCATCTTACGATCATATAATGATTCAATGATTAACCTAGCAAACCAAAATTGTTTATATGGGTAGTTACTAATGAAACACCTCAAAAAATATCAGAAAGATGTTATCAGCGAAACCCCCATCATCGTTGTCAGCCTTCTATGAATCAATTAACTACTTGAATACAATTTTAATTGGGATTAATGAAGGCTATAGAGCTCCAATTAACAAAAAAAGATCGAATTCGTTAGGGTTAAGTAAAAATGTAGGTCTAATCCAGGCCCACCAAATCAACACCCGAAGGCATCAAGGCAGGCAGACATGGTGACCGTTTACTTCAATTTTCGTGCTCATTACCATGCTTCCTTCCTTCTACATTTGTTAAATCCAGAGCATCGGCTTATTGAACACGGGAAAATAAAATAAAATTCATATTTTGATTGTTGATCGGATAATTGTAGTCTGTATTTTTGGTCGACATAACAATTCCGCAGCTGATTTCTCATCATCTCAACGAATTCAAAAAAAAAAATACAAGTACAAGAAGGCTCAGAAGGATCCATTGGTATCTTTAATCAGATAGTGAATTATCATAAAATAGGCAGTATTACGCATCACAGCCCTCGATGAACTACAAATTAAAAGAAAAGGAACATGAATAACACAACAATTACGAGTGACAGTGGAAAAAAAAAATTACCGACTGGCTATGAATGAAAAAGAACTGGGATTTAGAACTAGAGAACGGTCGACGGGCTGACGGCGTGTGGATGTTGGAGAATTTGAGGCCGAGCGGCAATATATAAGGGCGAGATGGATATTAGGGTTTCAGGAGATGAGAAATTACTGGATCGTACTGCAATTGAAACACGGGTTGTTTTTTCGGTTTTGTATACATACCTATAAACCTGAACTTTATTCCACTCAATCATGTTTTAGACCATCCTAAACTCCTTCGCATTGTAATGTCAAATGTTATCCACTTGACAATAGTTGTTTGGCATTGTGTAAAAAAGATTGTCTTAAAAGATAAAATGATAAAAAAAAAATCTCCTTTAATGCTAATTTCATAAAAATTATTTAGTTTTATTTATATTTCACCATATTATCGGTGGTGATTACCTCTTAACATTGTAAGGTGGAATACAAAATAGCATCATTAAAGTTTCGTAGTTCGGCCTTAACTCACTGCCTACATTCAGTTTAATTTTATTGTTTGAGATTTGACAGAAATACCAATAATTTACAAAGTTTTATGTCCGTAAAACAATGTAAATTCCAGGTTGATAGCAATTCGTGGCAAGTCTTTTTCATGTTGCAGCATCACTCGTTCTTTTTTGGCAGTAGGGTCGAAGTCCTCAATTTTCTGGAAGCAACGTTGTTCTCAAACAAGTAGATTTCCTTCGATTTCTTTTCCTTTCTTTTTTTATGATTGATGACCAAAACATGTCAATACCGACCATAATCACGTAGGTACCAACATGATTCCTTAAATACGTCTATATATTTCAAGGCTTAGAAAAAAATTCCATTTGATCCGTTTTCCAACGAACCTTGTTTTCTCTTGCAAAATAATCTTCCGGCTGATGTTACTCTCTAGTTGCCACCCACAAATGCCGCCAGCATTTATAGCGTCGTCATCGTCAATCTTGCTGCAGTCAATATTAGCGGCACGATTTGGTTAACCCAATTTTTCCTTTTCAGATCTTGAATTTCATTTATAGGTGGGTTTATGGCCCTAGGTTTTGGCTTCGACACTGTGTCATCATTATCGA
This sequence comes from Allium cepa, assembly GCA_030765085.1. Classification (NCBI taxonomy): domain Eukaryota; kingdom Viridiplantae; phylum Streptophyta; class Magnoliopsida; order Asparagales; family Amaryllidaceae; genus Allium; species Allium cepa. The sequence goes on along the minus strand of CM060935.1, from coordinate 1,025,915,698 downwards.
TGTCGTCTCACTGTCGTTGGTTCACAATTAACTCGCTGTTGTGCCCCATCATCCATGGATGAATTAGGATCGTGGTTGTTACATCATAATTTCACCAGGTACAAATTACGAATATTTGAAGAGAAGGTTTCTTGGCATGTTATTCCAAGATCCATTGTTTGGTTTCCGACGAAAGCATAAGTACGGAACTTAATACCCGAGAGTGTATGATTCGAGAGCATGAATCAAAGTGTCAACCAAGGTCAAGATCGTTCAACCGAAAAGAGAAGTTTAACCAAGGACAACAATTGCCGAAGCCAAAAGCTTTTCAACAAGTATCAACAATCAACGGTTCAAATAGCCTCATACCGAGATCAACGATCATGATAAACGAGAAGAATCAAAAAAGCTATATATAAAAAAGCATCACCACGGCAATCCGTTTCAAAATACAATCAACCAGATGATAACAAACGTTCAAATCTAAGCCGCACATAGCAAGACAAGTCATCAATCCAAAAAAAAACTCTCCACCAATGGTGTTACGGCATATTGGCTATAAATAAGCGGCGATCCCAAGGCTTGAAGGGGGGACTAACATAAAATCGTAAGTGTACTTTCATATAATAGAGCTATATTAAAAACTCATTAATGGCGGAATGCCTAGATTTCAATGTAATAAACTTCTCGGCTATCTAAGAATGACTAAATAAGGAAAGGACAGTGGATGTATGGACTTTCTGCCTAAACCACTATAAAAGTCTTGATGTTATTTACTTTCAATATCTACCTTCTTCTCGTTATCATCACAACTCCACGGTTCAACATTCTGTAACTCCGACTTAATTACATCCCATTTCGGTAATCTCATAATTGGGACCTATAACCCAACCAGTTTTTGGAGCTCTACCTTCGGATCTCGGGGTGTTTGTGTAGACGAAATTCTGCACTAACACTTTTGACGCTAGAAGGTGGACCCGAACCTCTGTCATATGTTCCCTCTCGAAAAGTCCAGTCACCTCATCCCCCACCATGACTAGCTTTGAGAATGAGAAACTAACCCTGGAGTTGCCCTTCAACTTTCACATTTAGCTCATTGAAGAAGACAAAAATGAGAGATTTGTTACCCTTATATTGGAGAAAGAGAGTGGTAAAAAATATGATCATGCTTATGAACTTCAAGCTTCTCAAATCATGTAGTTTTTGGAATATCTTCAAGAATCATTTAAGTCAAATGCACCTTCTTCTTTTATAAATATAATATAAAACATTTAAGTCTCATGCCTTAAATAATTTTTATATACTTATTAAAACACTTAGGAAAAATATATAAAAATTCCTATAAATCATTTTTAATATGTTTTCTAACATATATTAATTTCTGACCCAAAACATACATATATTAATAGCCGTAATTAATTTTAAACTCAAATAATCATTTTCTTCGCTAGAAAATTAATATTAAATCCATGTTAATTCAAAAAATTATGAAAATTGATACTTGTCTCTAAAATATCATTTCTAACCTTATTCTAAAATCGGAAGGCATTTGGATGCCATTTAACAGGGTTTTACATTAAAACATATCATTAAATTTATATGAATTTGCGTAAATCATCAACAAGCATACATATCCAATTTAACAATAAAAAACATGGCAAAACCTTGCAAAGTTTGGATTTAATCTAAAACTGAAAACAATCAAAAACATGAGATGTAGCCATTATTTACCTCAGCTTTGTGATTAAGGAGTTAAGATTTGAGAATGGTTTTGAATTGATTAAGCTTCCTTCCTTTGATTGCTTTATATTCTTCTTGTTCTTCCTTAATGGTGACTGGCCTCTTATGTTTATTTTTTTTGCAAATGAACGTGTAGAATGAATGGCCTAAGGGTTTAGGGTACAAGAATATATTTATTCATGTTTTACCCCTCATCCGTTTGCCTTACCTATTTTATATTAGTTTTTATTTAGTTCATTTATTATAGGCACGGCTACCCCTTATTTACACAAATGTAAATCCTTTAACCATTTCATTATTTCATTTAGTTTAACTAATTAAATGTCCTAAATAATGTTAACCATCTCAATCAATCAAGTTCAACGGCTACATTTTTTTAATGGCAGCAAGTCTAACGGCTCTTTCTCCCTCTCTCCCTACATCTTCTTCTCCTCAGATAGATGTTCCTTGTCTTCCCCTCCTGGTAGTCTCCAATCCCACTGTTCCTCCTCCTCCTCCTTTCCCGCCGCCTTTACCCCCTCCTGCTCAGACTGAAACCACTCCCTCGCTTGTTAACCCTTCCTCGGTTGCTGTTACAGACAACTCACCTCCCTCTATACGATCTTGGTCTTCTCTCTTTGCTTCCAAACCGCGTAATGCTGGTGTGTTCTCGCCTATAGATTACAATCTTAATTATCTTGGCAAACCTCTTTTGCCACCTGCTGAATTATACTCTGAAGGGAAAAATTACTGGGATGATTATTTAGTGGGTTTCTTTCTTGGTGAAAGTGTTAATTACATGGCAGTCATCACTCACTTCAAGAGATTTTGGAAACTTAAGGGATCATACGACATAAAGTCTAATGGTACTAATTTTTTTTTCAAATTCAATTGTCAAGAGGATAAACTTAAAATTCTGAAAGCTGATCCCACCTTCATACGTGGGCAAATGTTTATTATTACCACTTGGAAACCATCTTTTGGTACTGTGCAATCTCAAGTTAAATATGTTCCTATCTGGATACATTTATATAATATACCACATATCGCATGGACATTACTTGGCATTAATTGGATTGCCTGTCATCTGGGTAAGCTGATATGTTTCAATGAAGCCACAGAGAAGCAAGAGCGATTGGAATACGCTAAATGTTTGATTGAAATCTCGCCAGACAAAGAGTTACCTGATTATATCCTTGTTGGAGATAGTCAAGATACAGTTCAAAAAGTGTATGTTGAATACACTTGGAAACCCCTAATATGTACTGAATGTAAAGCTTTTGGCCACTCAACAATGACATGTGACTTACATGGTAGCAATAATGAAAAAACTGGTAACTTACATGTCATCAAGGAAAAAGCAATACAAAAAGCAGACAATTCAAGCTATGTCCAAAAGAAATCTGTGAAAGATAATGTCAAAAAAGATGGTGATGAAATTCACAGAGTAAAACAACAGTATTGGCAAAGGAAAGAGAAACAATCAAATGCTATATTAACAGAGACACAGAGCAATATAGAAATTAATGAGAAAAAAGATGCTTCTGAAATTGACAACATACACAAAAACATGGAAAAAGCAATAGATGGTAACATAGAGATCAATAATTCCTTCTCTATACTTGCTGATATAGAGGAAGGTGAATTAATTGAAATACATGATGATGTTCAGAGCAATAAAGAAATGTTTTCAGATCACAATATCAATAATGCTATGGATATGCACTATGTAAATGAGAAGCAACTCTGCAACAATGAAGCAACAAGTGATCCATATACAAGACACACACAAGCAATCTCCACAAAATATAATCTGGATAATATGGAGACAATTTTGCCTATACAAAATTCTACTTCTCCCATACATAGTGCAGACATAGATTCTAATTATATGCAAGTATTTAATGATACAACAAATCCTTTACACAAAGCAAGCAGTAGAAAAATCTCTTCTACTTTGAAAAAGCAAGATAAAAGTCCATATTTGAAACTAAAGCCGCCCACTGACATTGATTTATATCTGCCTGACACTACCATTTCAAAGAATAAAGATACTGGAAATAACTCTGAAACTGAAGAAGAATGTTCCAGTGAGTCAGTAGAAGACTTAAATGAAGGCATGGATTTCTCTGCTGATCGAATTCTTGCTAAAATAAATACCAAAAGCTCATCAGGGAAGAAGAAAAGATTCACCAGGCAATCTGCCAAAGCAAATAAAAAGAAGATATGATAGATAGTATGGGTTACTGGAATATCAGAGGAGGTCATGACAAAGCAAAAAAATTTGAAATCAAGCAATTAATACAGGGCAACAAACTTCATCTTCTTTGCCTTGCTGAAACTAAATACTCTGAATTAGAAACCATTGATGCAGCAAAGATTATTGCTCCATCTTGGTCTATGATTCACAATCACATTAATGCTCCTTATGGTCGCATTATGGTTATATGGAATCCTATTACTTTTTCTGTTAATGCAGTGGCTACTCATAGACAATATATACACTGCAATATTTTACACTTGCCCACAAATTCTAATTTTGTTTCTACTTTTATATATGCAGAAAACACAAAAAAAAAAAGGCAATACCTGCTTGACTTGCTCCCCACTCTCCAACCCAATGCTCTTCCGTGGTTATGCTTGGGTGATTTCAACTGTATGCAGTTCTCTGATGATAAATATGGAGGGCTTCCTCTTAATGTCAATGATGTCTCCCCCCTTAATATCTCCATTCATTCTGCCCAGCTACATCAAATGCCCAAAACTGGAGTCTTCTATACATGGAATAATTGCAGTAGGTCGGGAACACGCACGTTCTGTCGTTTGGATAGATCTTATTTCAACAATGAAGCTTTTTCTAATTGGCCATGCCTTTTATCTCATTTCCTTCCACCCTCCTTGTCTGATCACAGTCCTATCATAATTGATTGGGGCACTGGTTATATTAAAGGACCCTCTTCCTTCAATTTCTTTAACAACTGGACTCAAGATAATGATTTCATGAGTATAATACAGCATACTTGGAGTGCTAATAAGTTTGGCAACCCCATGTTCATTCTTCAATCTAAACTAAAAGATTGCAAAATCAATATCAAAACGTGGGCTACTGAAAAATTTGGTACAGGTAATAAGCTAACTTCCAAATTAAGAAATGATCTAAACAATATTCATATTGTGATGCAGGCTAATCCCAATGATATTGAATTATCCAACAAGGAGCACTCCTTATCTACTCAATTAAAAGCTGCTATTGTCACTGAAGTTAATATGCTGAAAGCTAAAAATAGGAATAATTGGGTTATAGGAGGTGACAAAAATACTAAAATCTTTCACAACTCTCTGAAGATAAAAAAAGCTGCTACCATCATCCACAAGATAAAAGATAAAAATGGTTATGAAGCTACTACCCAGATTGGTATCAAAAATGCTTTTCTGTCTTATTATAAAAGTCTTTTTTCCAATTCTGATAACAAACCTGATCTTCACCTTCTTACTGATTTAAACTTTAAGACTATAACAGATGAACAATCTATTAGCCTTATTAAACAGATTACCAAAGAGGAAATAACTGATGCTATCTTTAATATGAAGAAAGATAGCTCTCCAGGCCCAGATGGTTTCACTGCTCATTTCTTTCAAAAATGTTGGAGCATCATTAACATTGATTTTTGTAATGCCTTACTTCATTTTTTTAAAACCAATATTCTCCTTAATGGCATTAATCATACTAAACTTGCATTAATACCTAAAACTGATCTACCTCAAAGTGTCACTGAGTTTAGACCCATTGCTTGTTGCAATGTTATTTATAAATGCATTGCTAAAATCTTATCTACGCGAATGAAAATTTGCCTGAATGATATAATATCTTCTAATCAAAATGGTTTTATTCTTGGTAGATCTATTACTGATAATATTTTGCTATCCCAAGAATTAATAAGAGGCTATAATAGGAAAAATATTTCCCCTAGATGTTTTCTTAAACTTGATATTCAAAAAGCTTTTGACACAATTAGATGGGAGGCTATTATATCCATTATGTCCAGATTGAATTTCCCCCTCCCTTTTCTAGCTTGGATACATACTTGTATTTCCACTGTCAAAATTTCTTTATCTTTAAATGGTGAATGCTTTGGTTATTTCAAATCTGGGAAAGGCATTAGGCAAGGGGATCCCATCTCCTCCTCTATTTTTGTCATTGTTATGGAAGTGCTAACTCAACTATTGTGTAAGGATAACATTAGCAATAATATTGATTACCATCCTAAGTGCAAATTTCATAAAATCTCCTCCTTAATGTTTGCTGATGATCTTCTCCTTTTCACTAAGCCTAACATCAAATCTATAGCTAATACTCTTGCTACATTGGATAATTTCAAAGCTATGACTGGTTTACAAATTAATAAAAGTAAATCTCATATAAGTATAGCTGGTGTGAATGATACTTTAATCACTAACATTCTTCAACTCTCTGGTCTGCAAATTATGGATATGAATGCTACCTATTTAGGTGTCCCTTTATGTAAATCTAGAATAAGCATTACACAGTGTCTCCCTATGTTCGAAAAAATAACTCAAAAACTTAATTTTATGAACACTTCTAAAATATCACAAGCTGGTAGGCTATTGATCATCAAAAGCATTGCCACAGCCATGTGCACATATTATTTTCGATTATTTATCATACCTATTAAACTTATTAACATGCTTAACCGTGCTTTTAATCACTTTATTTGGCATGGGAATATTTACTCGAACAAACTTATACCTATTGCTTATAATAAGATTATTACACCATATAAAATGGGTGGACTTGGTATTATCAATCTCAAAATATGGAATATTGCTGCTAACTCAAAACATATCAATAATCTTCTTACTGACAAGTATGGTCTTTGGGCTAACTGGAATAGGCACTATAATCTTAAAAATAACAACTTCTGGACCATGTCTATTGATAACAATGCTAGTTATCATTGGAAAAAAATTCTAAAGCATAGGCAGCAATTATTACCTATGGTTCAATGTGATAAAAACAATTCCTTTTGGTTCTCGCCTTGGTGCTCCTCTGGTATGATTCTATCTACTCTTGTTGACTATAATCTGATCTCTAATTCTGGTATCCCTCTGCATGCTACTGCTAATGATTATATTTCTGATGATGGTATTCATTTGCCCCATGTTTCCTCGTCCTCTCTGATTTCTGTTTGGAGTATTATCAGAGATAATTTCACTAATCATAAGATAGAAGGCCTTGCTTGGTGTAATATCCCCCACTGCATCTCTAATGTCTACAATTCAATCATATGCAGTACTTCCAATGCTTACTTTGCCTGGCACTCAAGAATCTGGCATTCGGGATCATTACCAAAGCATAACTTACTTCTCTGGAAATGTCTCAACAATGCCCTGCATACGCAAGACAATCTTGTGAGGAGGAATTTCATCAATCACTCTAATTGCATTCTTTGCAACCGTGCCCATGAGAACGTTGGCCATCTCCTTTTCAATTGTCTCTTCTCCTTTCACCTATGGCGACGTACTTTAATACATTTAAATGAACAGCCTCCTGTTCGTGACTTCAAGATTGAATGGGTACGTATCTTCAAAGCTACTCGATGGAAATCGCCTTCTTCCATTTGCCTTCTCAAATACCTAAAGTTGACGGTCGCTGCCATATGGGAGGAGAGGAATAATAGAAGATTTGCCAATAAATACTCTTCCCTATCTACTGTGCTTGGAAATATTATTCGGTGATGCAACTGTTTTGTTGTCATGCAGTTTGCTTATGTTTTGTCTTTGTAATTTCCCTTTTGCTTAAGCTTCTCTAAGCTTTGTATCCTTTTTCTTTTTTATTTTAATAAATGTGGACTGTCCACTCTAAAAACAGGCTGGCTTTGCCAAAAATAAATAATGTTAATCAAAATTAAGGTCATTACGCACCACTTAGGAATTTCACTAGCAATTACCCTCACTTCACCCAGAGTAAGAGGTTTATAATTGCATGAACACTCGAACATAACTTTAACCAACTCTATAGCAAACACTTTGAATTCTAACTTCAATGTGTTCTTAACAACACATATAAGTCACCCTTGAGTACATCCTTCGTATAATATCCTGTTATGATTTGTGAATTGAGTGTGCAGAGATATAGGAAGAAAATAGTAGTTTTAATTACTTTTGATTTCAAAAGAGTAAAGAGAGATTAAGATTTAGAGAGCAAGACTATCAAAATCAATGAATGGATCTGGCCAATATTTATAGCAGTGAAAAGTTCTGTTGAAGGAATCGTATCCTTTAGTCAATAGATATGACTTTGTAGAAATAGATGTCCGTTCAAAATATAACCGTTTATACCATCTTAAACGTCTGATTATAGTATCTAAAAAATTAAAATAGGGTCAGAAGTCTAAATATTGGGGGTTAGACATCTGAATGTAAATCAAAGAAGAATATGTTCATTTTTAGTCTAGTTCAGACGTATGAGTTTAGATTTAGATGTTCGGTTTTGGTTATATAAAAAGTGTGAAGATTAGATTCAGATGTTTGATGCCCTCATCAGATGTCTAGTCAAACCAATTAGATGTCTGAATGGCTTCAGAAATAAAATTTCAATGAGTTCAGACGTTTGGAAAAATAGCTCATATGTTTGAATCTTTACAAGGTCTCATTCCGGATAGGCTAATTTTATATATTTAGACGTATGAAAAATTAGCTCGGTCGTTTGACTCTGAAAATATATAACTATATTTAGACCTATTCAGAAGTTTGAGAAAATGGCTTAAACGTTTGACATCTGTCAATTTTTGAAAGTAACTTTTGAGTTTCAAAAATATGTTTTGATTGTTTATAAAATATTTTAAAGTGTGTGTAAATCATCAAAGGATATTGTATAATATTTTCTAGACTTGCTAAAATGAAAAATCTTAATAGTTGATCTACAATGTTTTAACAACTTGAAATTTTGAGATATTGTAATTCGACATTTAAAAATATTTTGTAAGTAATTTGAAATTTGATTATGATTTTCATAATATAATTTGAGATTTTTTTTGAAAAAGAAAGAAATTGTGTTTCCTCGAATATTAACAAAATAAACTAAGAAGACAACTAATTTCTTTGCTTGATAAATAAATGATAATGATCACTTCTTAGAAATTATGAAAAGAGTTTGCTTAATAAAACAAGAAAGCATTACTAACCTTGCCTAATAAAACAATATGGCATAATGAATAGCCTAATAAAATATTAATATAAAACAAAATAATATAATGATCTTCCTAATAAAATAATAGCATAAAATAGAATAGTATAATTACTTTCATAATAAAACAATAGTATTAAAAAAATAGCGTAATGACTTGCCAAATAAAACAAAATAGTATAATTACTTGCCTAAAACAAAATAGTATCATTACTTGTCTAATAAAACAAAATAATATAATTACTTATATTATTTGTTTAATATAATAAAATAGTATGAGTATGACATGCTTATACATAAACCCCTTGCCCTATTCTCTCATTTCATTTAGTCATGCATTTCCTTCGTCTTCTTCCTTATCTCCATTGAAACACTCCACCTAGAGATCAAGCGAAAGCGTCATTCGATGAATAAACTCCTCCCACCTTTACTGTTTGTTTCTTTCGATTAAAATACTTTTTTCTTTTCTTGCATAAATTAAAGTATAAAATCTTCTAGATAATTAAAATTAAAGCATAAACCATTGAATTGTGTAGAAATGAAGGGAAGTGTGTCCCCTCTTGTTTTGCTCTACTATTAATTATTTAGTTATATTATTTTTGTAAGAATAGGCTCTACCATCACCATATTCTATTGTTTTATTTTTGGAAAGGTAGGCTCTGTCACCACCACATTCTGTTATTTATTTTTGCAATGGTAAGCTCTGCTACCACCTTAGTCTGTAATTTTATTTTTGCATGGGTAGGCTCTACGACCACCGCATCCTATTATTTACTTTTACAAAGGAAGGCTTTGCCACCACCACATTCAATAATTTTATTTTTGCAGAGGTAGGCTCTGCCACCACCGCATATTTAAATTTGTTATGAATGCTAATTATTTGCATATATTATTATGAATAGTTGATCAAGTATGATATTTGAACAAAGTAAGAATATTGTGATTTAAATTTGTAAACCTTAATGACATTGGATACCCGATAGTTGAGTGGGAATTACTATCATATATAAAAAGGTGAAATTATATATAATGCGGTAAACAACTTAGTGACATCAGGTTAAGACAGTTAGGTAGGATTACCGTTAGATTGGAATTTGAATACATTAAACCCCTTAGCGATATTGAGTTAATGACAGTTAGGTGGGATTACTGTCATATATACACTTATGAAACATGTTAAATATTATAAATTAATCAATGATTGATATGCTAGATAGAGCTAGAAAGTATCCTAGATTGATTGACTTGGGGTAGCACCCTCAATGTGGCATCCTTGCCCTAGTGTCATTAGTCCGATGACCTGTTGTACATGCATTGAGTGTTGTGGCTACATGAATTAAATGAGATGATGGATAAAGGAGTGTTTTCAAGTAGGCTAGAGTAGACCAAAGAGGGTCATGTATAGTATTGTATATTGTGTAGGCGCACCCATAATGCTGATTCATAGGTGATATTCATTATCACTGGGTATTGATTCAGTTTCTTGTATATTGAGTCATTGGTGGTACTAGTTATCACTAGTCGTCGATGTGGTATCAATAACTTGTGATTAGGGAGAATCACAATTGAGTAGATTTACGATTGTGGTCAGATCAAATAAAAACAGAACATTTGTAACATGATTTATATATGATACTTACACAGGGGGTTGGGTAATTGACATATTAATACGATGATTTTGTTCTGTTCTCGTTTATTGATTGATATTTGAATATACACACAGCTAGTTTCTAGCCTGACCCAATTTGTTATTTGTTTTGACAACCATGGGTAAGACTGAGGTTGTATTTCAGGATGTACTTTCACGATATTGTCAATATCTTATGCGTTTTGGAGAGGAATGCGTATGGTATAGATACAATATTTCATTTATCGTATTTTGTCATACTAGATGTAAAAGATGAGGTGATCTTTGACCTGGTCATTTGAGACTTCAGGATAGTACTCTTGTATTTAAGAAGGATGGTGACCATGTGCATAGTTATGTATATATCTTTTTGATAGTGTTTGTAACTAGATGTTGGCATCAGTTGTATATTAGGATGTGATATGTGTGTGTGTGTGTGTGTGTATCTGTGTGTGTGTGTGTGACTTTTTGATTACACAAATGTTATTATTAATGTTTTATTTTACATAATCCTATCTCTATATTATTCACCCTGGGAAATTCATATATATATATTGCTTTATGTCGAGACTAGATACATGCTTTGTAGAGATTCAGGTATATGATATCATGTATTCGTGTTGACAAAAGGGAGTATATACGAGAGATTGTTCCTATCATGTCCTTTACTTCGTGCTTTCGGAAGGTAACCTCCATTTGATAGCATAAGTACTGGGCCAGAGCATTATAAATGTCTTAATTACAACAACAAGTCGTCTTTTGCTTTGAAATATCCTATAAAGAATATAAATGCATAATATCTATAGAAATATACGGTTATGTCATTAAAACTCAAAAAGGCAAGATTAAACATTCTCTCCCTTTTTAATCATGACAATTACACACACACAATGTAACAACCCATATATTTTACGATTATATATTTAAATTTTTTATTTAAATATAACATCGTTAGTTGAATTTGAAGTCCGAAATGTGACTTTTTGTAAATAGTCGAATTCAGACTTGAGACCACTTCCATTGAGTTTAAAACGACGTTTACAACTTGTTTAAGTATAAACATCGATATGTTTAGAGTTGATTACGATTTTGGTATTTTTATTTGGGCTTTGGGTTTGGTTCAAGCCCACCAACCTAACAAGATAACACAAACTCCTCTACCAAATACCCTAACTCCACTCCTCTTCATTCATTCCTTTCATAATTTCCTAACACTCTCAAGTAAAAGGAAATAGGGGGAAAAGAAAGGAAATTAAAATTTATAAGCCCTAGCTTCTCTTAGGAAATTCAAATTCAAGTTCCAAAATCAGAGATAGGCTTAGGTAAGCATGCTCTTCATCTTCTCCATCTCAATTCCTCTTTAATTCTTGATTTTTTCTATAACCTAACTTAGGAAAAACTTTGCATTTGATTATAGATTGAAGGTTCTTGAAGTGAAGTTGAAGAGAGATTTATCTTGCTTTGTTTTAGAGTTTCTCATTCCTTGTTTTTGAATTTAAAGGTGAGTTCTCAAACTCACATCTATGTCTATAGCTTTCATTTGTTGTTAGGTATGAATTCCTAACATCTATTTCATGTTCAATTGCTTTTGAATTAAATTGGTTTGGTGAATTTTCCAATTTTGGTATTTTAAAGTCAAAATCTATGAAAATCCTACTATGGATGTTTGGACATGTTTTTTGGAGTGTATTGAGCCTATAGGGTTGGGTTATCGCTTGGCATAAATCCCTAGCCACCATCGTTCATTCGATCGCTTTCGAGTTGATTTGGTCATCAATGGCCTAAGCAAATTTTGCCCTGAGCTTCAGCTCAGACATCCCGGAAAAACACTTAGACGTCTGATGCAAAGGAATTAAAATTGCAGACCTACTGCTCAGACGTCTAAGGATATTCCCAAACATTTGAGCGATCCGGAAGAAAATTTCCAAACCTTCAGCTCAGAAGTCTGGCGCTGTTAAATTCAACCAATTTGCCTATTTTTATATGGGTTTCTATTTTATCGATTTTTTTGGATTCGGCTAGTTGTCATTTATTATCGACTTTGATGACTTCTATTCTGGACTTTTGAGTATATCCATTTGATGGATTCCATATCGATTTTCATAGTTTTAATTCACGTCGTCGAATGTGAATTTTTGGTGATAGATTGTTTTTACAATCGTTTCTATGATTTGTCACTTTCAAATACAACGGTTTCTATACTAACTCTTTCACAAAAATGATTTCAACGTTGCTTTTAATACAAAACTCATTTTTAAAACCGTTTTCCAATCTATTAGTATATACAAACCTTTACCTTATTCTTATGAGAAATCCAATTAAATGACTTAGTAAAACAAGTGGTATGATATGCTTGCATTTACTTTGTTGGTTAATTCTCAGACTTGTTCGATTGAAATCTTGTGACAATTTTCGAGTGAAAATCTACAATTTGTTCGTAAATATTTAAGTTAAGCCAGTGGTTATAGGACATGAAGCTAAACTGATTTATTTACTAGCTTGGTGTAATTTACACTTATTGATCAATGATGATCATTTTGTGATTTAGAATTGCAATGTGCAATGTCTCTTAGTCCACGTGGAAGACTGTACCCCGTCCTGTGGAGCTTCGGCTCAATTTGGTGGGGTAGCGACCCATGGTCTTTTGACCGTTCGTGGAGTAATCGGCTCAATAAATCTGTGCATGGGGCGTATCTTTTTAGGTGCGTCGATGTTCGGCTCATTCGTCCTCAAGGAGGGACTATACCCCGTATTTTATGGTTAGCGACCCATGGGATGTTGAATATGCAAGTATATGATTTTTGTCTGATGATAATAAACATATATATATATATATATATATATATATATTCGTCAAAATGTATTTTTTGACGTACTATTTTTATTTTCACAGAATTAAATAAATATTTGATGAATAAAATAAATAGCACAGAATTTGAATTCAGGCAGATATTTTATTCAAACAAATATTTATTAAAATTTTGAATAGTACAAATTTGTGCTCTCACTATATATATAAATTTCAATTACAATACATTTCAATTCATACATTTGTCCTCACTACATATCGCTCATTCACTCGTATTTATATTCGACTCTATTCCAGCTTGAATCCAGCATCTGAGTTATCTGCAAAATACACACTGACGCAGTAAAATTGAAAAGAAAATATTTTACAGTGTAAAATAAAACGTAATTTTGAAAATATCATTTGCCTCGGTTATTTGGGTTGTTCGTCATCATCTATTTTTGAATTCATCATACACGAACATTTGTGACATGCACAGTGTATCACCGTACATGCCATAAGGCCATGCACACCGATATACACTTGATAAAGTTATAGGGATAGGTGAGCACAAGGTCAAACCCAAATCAAAAGCCGGGTTCAACTCAAGCGCAATAAAAATAAAGTCACGATATCAGAACAAGATCAAACCCAAGCTACAAGCTGGATTCAACTCAGGTGCACTACAAAACATCACAAAACTGTCGAGCACAAGAATTCAAATACAACCAAGACAAAATGAAGACAATTTCCAAAATTTTAACTCAGTGGAAGAAAAATTACATGTATACATTTGCAATAGACATGTACATTGGAATCCGACTCTAGGAAAGGTACAATGAGGTAAAGAGATCAAGTGAAGCAAAAGTCAGGTGAACCATGAAGAACACAAGACTAGCAACAAAATGCTCCAAGTCAGACTCAAGTACAATATGTACAAAGTCCATGCAACAGTAGTGAACATGCATATGATCAAGTTCAATATCACTACAAGCCAAATCAATGAAGATTCAGACATGAACCATAAATCAATATCAAACCAAACTGCACCATAGCTCAATGCAATCAATGTCACAAGTGAAACAAAATGAACACAATATTATATATACACATGTACTTGAGGCAACAAGAACATATGATAGTGACCAATGCAATCAATTACGACTACAAACCAGATTCAGACTCAAGTACAATGCAACAGTACCAAAGTGAAGCCACAAATGGAACCTGACTCAAAGCTACGCAATATGTAACTAGAACAAGTTCTGTAACCAGGTGAACCAGACCAACAAAGGTGATATCATATACATGAGGATACAAATGCACATATGTACAACATGGCACAAAGCCACAGACCAAACTAATGTACACATGAATGCACATGACTCAAGATTTTCAAAGTTCAGTGAAACCAGATGCAACAGCAAGCCAATGATCAAAAAAAATGAAACCAGACTCCATAAGACATATACAGGTGCATTGAATCACACAACAGCTTGAATGAGCAACTGCACAAGACCGAACCAGAGTCCATCATAAAACAACGAATGAGATAAATCAAGCAACTACTAGTAGCAGAGTCATGTATCAGTTTTTGAACAAAGACAACTGCAATTCAATATCACAAAATTAAAGAAGCTGATGCCAACAGAGAAAAGAACAGCAGTTCGAATCGAAATAATGTCGCAAGGGATTTCAAAACAAAGTCAAAGCCGAAGTCAAAAAATGAACCGAATCGAACAGTTCAAAGTCAGCGATGTGGTAGCTAAGGAGTCGAACAAAGCAAATCAAAACCGGGTTAATCAAGTAAACAAAATATACGAATTGAAACAATTCAGAAATCATCACTAGCATCCATATGAAAACCAATAGCTGAGATAAATTAATTGACGAATTCAAATGATTATATATGAACGAATTTATAGGACATCGAATCCTATATAAACTGTAAACATCATCGGCATAAGGGGCATTTGATTTCAAGCAACAAAGAATAATCATTCAACTCAAATCACGATCGAGTTCAAGAATATTAACATAAATCAAAAAGCATAAATCACATACCAATTTATAGTCAAACTTGATCAAATCGATGGAGCCGTGTTCGAATTGAAGAAACAGTCGATTGCCGAAGCAAGTCAGAGAAATATCAATTGTAATCGACCAAAAATCAGTCGTCCTTTTCGATTTTACAAAGCCCTAATTTTATCAGAGAGGAACGAATGAGTATCAAAAGAAAGTAGCCATAATCGCAAAGGCATCGGGCCAAAGAAATATACAGAGGAAATAAAAGAAAGGGAAACAAACTATTTTCTTAAGCCATAAATTTTTTGGGCTGGCTTCTTTCAATTTCCATTTGGGCTTTGTATTTAATTTTTGTATTTTTCTTTTAAACTCTTGTAATTTCTAGTCGTGTGACTAGGGGACGAACTACGGTGGTGTAGTTCGAGAATTCGTAACTCAGTGGCTGAGTTGTAGCAGGGTTTTGTGCGTAGAGTTAGGTTAGTCGATAGCGGGTGTTGTGAGTTTACGCGTGTAAGCGTCTGACTACTTAATTTCTAGTAGAAACCTTGGAGGCAGCACGTAGGCAGGGTTTTGCCAAAGCTGGGTAAATCTGTGTGTTCTATTTCTGTATTTATTATTCTGCTATTATCTGTGCTGCTATTATTCTGTGATCTATGTTGAAATTATTTTATATAAACTTCCGCATTAAATTTTATAATCGATAATATCACCCTATTCACCCCCTAGGCTGAAATCAATCCTACAAGTGGTATCAGAGCTAGGAACAAAAGCCATTTTTGTTAAAATTTGATTTTTCAAATTTTTCTTTACTAATTTGAATTTTTAAAATGGCTTCTTTTAATAATGCTTTTGCTGAGGGCCAGTTCAATATTATTCCTCCCGTTTTTCATGGAATAGATTTTTTGAATTGGAAATTAAAAATGGAATTTTATTTAAAATCTGTTAATATTAAATGTTGGGATATTATTGAAAATATGTGTGATATAACAGAAGAGAAAATCACTTCAATTAACGCTCTTACTATGCATATACTATATTTTCATATCAATCAAGATAATTTTAACTTCATCTCTCATTGTGAAAATGCACAGGAAATCTGGAATACTTTTGATGCAATATACGGTGCAAAAGTCAACAGCAATGAGGAATCCTCCACAATCGACTCAGTTAAAGAAATTTTCTTAACAGGATTGGTAAAAGGCAGTTGTGATGAGAACGGTGATGATGGAGCGGCTGAGCTGGCACTATAACAAAGAAATTCAAAAGGTGGAGTCACAAATACAGAAATCCAGCTCTAAATCAGCAATTGAAAAGCAGAATAATCTAAGCACTAGACAAACCAAAAGAGCGGGAGATCATCTATCACAAGTGCAACAAACTCGATCACATCAAGCCAAATTGTCCCCGAATTCAACTTGACCAAGAAAAGAAATAAAAAAGAAGAAGTTTTGCAGCCACGTGGAATAAAAGTGATGATGATTATAAAAGTACTAGAAGTGAGAGTGAAAAAGCATATCCGTGCCTCCGAGGTGATACAACTGACAATGATGATGACGAGCCAAGCGAGGTATCAAAACTTACTCACTCTAAATTACTTATGTATTTTCACGAAGTGAATGGCTGTTTTGAAAGACTTGGGGAGAAATACGCTAAAATTGAATCACAAAGAGACACTTTGATATATTTAAATAAACAGCTAGATCAATTAGTTAAAAACTATCAAAGCAAGATCCCTAAGTGTGATAAGTGTCCATCACTTGAAGAAGAGATTAAAAAATCAGAAATTAAAATTAAATCGCTTGAAAATGAAATTCTGATTTTGAAAGAGAGTGAAAATGCTAGAAGAGAAAATTCTATTAAAAAGCGCACTCAATTATTAAATGAAAATGAATCGTTTAAAGCACAAGTCCAACAATTGTCTACAACTTTAGGAAAATTTTCCAAAGGAGAAAGATCGTTAATTATGCTATTAGGGAAACAAACCGTTAATACTGTTCGATAAGGACTTGGATATAATCAATCTAAACATGTTAAAAGTGAAATTAATCAAGTCAAATCCGAGTGCAAAATTTGTAGAAAAATTGGAAATAATCAAAATATTTGTTGGTATAGACCCAAACACGTGAAAACTATTCCAATTTCGATTCCGAAAGGCACGAATATAAAATCCCTCAAAGTTAAACAAATCTGGATGCCGAAAGGAAGATATATAAATAGTTTTGGGTCTGCACAAACTAATTTTTCAAATCTCTTGCCACTAACAATCATGGACCTATAAAAACAAATAGGTCACAAAAATCTTTCATCGTGTAGGTGTGTTGGCAGTCTAAGGAACAACAACTGTGTTACTTGGATTCTGGCTGTTCCAAGAACACAATAGGCGACAAAGCAAAATTCCTTAGCCTAGTACAAAGGTGGCAGAATCACTATGGGCCACAATGAAAAATTACGGCAAAGGTAAAATAGGTAATGGTATATTTATTTTGAACGATTATATTAAATACGATAATCTGCACCATAATCTGAATTAAATCAGCCAGTTATGTGACATAAAAAAATAACGAATTTTGATAATGATTCTGACTTTTTCAAAATTATTGGCCAATTACATTTTTTATGCCGAGAATACAATAAAAATTTCTAGAGACTTTGAATTACTTCATATATATTTGTTTGGACTAATGATGGCATTGATGATTACACAAGATACTCATGGATATATTTGGTCATTATGTTTGCTGTTTATTTATTTGCACGGTTTCAATTCAAATTCAAAAGAATTTCATTTAAAAACTGTAAAAATGATTTCAAGAATTTGTTACAATTTCATAATCTGGTCTATAACATTAATTAATGATAATCTTGAGTCAAAAGAAAACACAGATGCAGACTACACTGATAATCTAGGTGATAGAAAAATTACTAGTGGGACGCGATTTATGTTGTGACATTTAGTAGCTGCATCATTTTCAAAGAAAATATCTGCTTATTTTTCATTTCAAATAATTTTCAAATTAGCAGACATTTTTCTTTTATAAAACCCTTTCCAGAAAATCATTTTTTTGACCTTGTTTCAGATTAGTCATTTTGGAAAATCTGATTTTATAATTATTTTTGGATTTGATTTTAAATGACTAGTTGACTAATCTGACTCCTTGATGATTATCGAAAAGATAAATAGTGATTGAAAAAGTGATGAGTGTTGATATTAATCATATATTATAACTTGAGATGGTATAATTAGTAAATTTCTTTAGAAATTTAAACAAGAGTTATAAAAACTTTTTGAAAAAATTCCATGACCATCTCTAATTCTATCATATTTCTATCAACTATCACTCATCAAAACTCAATATAGTTCGTCAATATGTGGTATTTTAAACAGGAAATCATTCGTTTTTCATTTTATTATATTTTTTTAAGGAATAAAAAGATCCAAAGTATTCACTCTCATTTAAAAAGTCCTCACGGTTATGCATGGGTGAATTACTTCGAATATTTAATTATGTGCTTCCATGCTTATTTAAAAGTCCTTGCGGTTATGCATGTATGGAACGCATATCAAAATTGATTAATTAAATAGACAAGTTGATTCTAATCCCATTTAAAAGTCCTCACGGTTATGCATGGTTAGAAGATACTTGAATTCATTTTAAAAAAAAAAATTGGGAATACTACCAATCTCATTTAAAAGTCCTAACGGTTATGCATGGTTAGTAGATATTCAAATTCCTGAAATAAATATATCACAAATTAACACAACTATATGGTTTTATATGATGACATCATTCCTATCATTCTAAAGTGGAATATGCGTCAAACAGAGTATTTATGATTTTTGTTCGATTTTTTATTGAAATTTAATATTTATATTCGATTGAGTTTTAATGTTGTATTAATGTCTATCACTTTAACTCTATTTTTCTAACACTATAACTCTTTTGTTGATAACAAAAGGGGGAGAGAAAAGTTAAGCTTTTGTCAAGTAAAAGACAAATAAAAGTCAAATATTATTTTTATTTGCATTTAAGCTCATATTTATTTATTTTCATGCACATATGAAGGGGGAGCTTTGGGTAGAGAGGGAGTAATCAAATATGGGGAGCAAATTGAATAATCAAATACATTTAACAAATTCAAAATCTTAAATATATGTTTGTTATCATCAAAAGGGGGAGGTCGTTGAATATGCAAGTATATGATTTTTGTTTGATGATAATAAACATATATATACACTCATTTAAATGTATTTGTTAATGTACTATTTTTATTTTCACAGAATTAAATAAATATTTGTTGAATAAAATAAATAACACAGAATTTAAATTCAGACAGATATTTTATTCAAACAAATATTTATTACAATTTTGAATAGTACAAATTTGTGCTCTCACTATATATGTAAAATTTCAATTGCAATACATTTCAATTCATACATTTGTCCTCACCACATATCGCTCATTCACTCATATTTATCTTCAACTCTATTCCAGCTTGAATCCAGCATCTGAGTTATCTCCAAAATACACACTGACGCAGTAAAATTGAAAAGAAAATATTTTGCAGTGTAAAATAATATGTAATTTTGAAAATATTATCTGCCTCTATTATTTGGGTTGTTCGTCATCATTTTTTTTTGAACTTATCATACATGAACATTTGTGACATGCACAATATATCACTGTACATGCCATAAGGCCGTGCACACCGATATACACTTGATAAAGTTACAGGGACAGGTGAGCACAATGTGAAACCCAAATGAAAAGCCGGGTTCAACTCAAGTGCAATAAAAATAAAGTCACAATATCAGCACAAGGTCAAACTCGAGATACAAGCTGGATTCAACTCAGGTGCACTACAAAACATCAAAAAACTGTCGAGCACAAGAATTCAAATACAACCAAGACAAAACGAAGACAAATTCCAAAATCATCAACTTAGTGAAAGAAAAATTACATGTATA
The DNA here is from genome assembly GCA_030765085.1 of Allium cepa. NCBI lineage: Eukaryota > Viridiplantae > Streptophyta > Magnoliopsida > Asparagales > Amaryllidaceae > Allium > Allium cepa. The sequence goes on along the minus strand of CM060935.1, from coordinate 1,025,895,387 downwards.
CATATACAACAGACATGTACATTGGAATCTGACTCTAGGAAAGGTACAATGAGGTGAAGACATCAAGTGAAGCAAAAGTCAGGGGAATCATGAAGAACACAAGAATAACAACAAAATGCTCCAAGTCAGACTCAAGTACAATATGTACAAAGTCCATGCAACAGTACTGAACATGCATATGATCAAGTTCAATATCACCGCAACCTAAATCAATGAAGATTCAGTCATGAACCATAAATCAATATCATACCAAATTGCACCAGAGCTCAATGCAATCAATGTCACCAGTGAAACAAAATGAACACAATGTTATATATACACATGTACTTGAGGCAACCAGAACATATGACAGTGACCAATGCAATCAATTGAGACTACAAACCATATTCAGACTCAAGTACAATGCAACGATACCAAAGTGAAGCCACAAATGGAACCTGACTCGAAGCTATGCAATATGTAACCAGAACTAGTTCTGTAACCAGGTGAACCAGAACAACAGAGGTGATATCATATACATGAGGACACAAATGCACATATGTACAGCATGGCACAAAGGCACAGACCAAACTAATGCACACATGAATGCACATGACTCAAGATTATCAAAGTTTAGCGAAACCAGAGACAACAACAAGCTAATGATCAAAAAAATGAAACCAGACTCCATAAGACATATACAGGTGCATTGAATCACACAACAGCTCAAATGAGCAACTGCACAAGACCGAACCAGAGTCCATCATGAAACAACGAACGGGCTAAATCAAGCAAATACTAGTAACAGAGTCAAGTATCAGTTTTTGAACAAAGACAACTGCAATTCAATATCACAAAATTAAGAAGCCGATGCCAAGAGAGAAGAGAACAACAGTTCGAACTGAAATAATGTCGCAAGGGATTTCAAAACAAAGTCAAAGCCGAAGTCTAAAACTGAACCGAATCGAACAGTTCAAAATCAGAGACGTGGTAGCCAAGGAGTCGAACAAAGCAAATCAAAACTGGGTTATAAACTGTAAGCATCATCGGCATAAGGGGCATTCGAGTTCAAGCAACAAAGAATAATCATTCAACTAGAATCACGATTGAGTTCAAGAATATTAACATAAAGCAAAAAGCATAAATCATATACCAAATAATAATCGAACTCGATCAAATCGATGGAGCCATGTTCGAATTGAAGAAGCAGTCGATTGCCTAAGCAAGTCAAAGAAATAGCAATTGTAATTGACCAACAACCAGTCGGCCTTTTCGATTTTACAAAGCCCTAATTTTATCAGAGAGGAACGAACGAGTATCTAAAGGAAGCAGCCATAATCGCAAAAGCATTGGGCCAAAGAAATATACAGAGCAAATAAAAGAAAGAGAAAGGAACCATTTTCTTAAGCTAGAATTATTTGGGCTGGCTTCTCTCAATTTCCATTTGGGATTTAAAATTTAAATTAGGGTTTAATTGTTTTCAAATTGTATTTAATTTTCGTATTTTTCTTTTAAACTCTTGCAATTTCTAGTCGTGTGACTAGGGGACGAACTACGGTGATGTAGTTTGAGAATTCGTAACTTAGTTGCTGAGTTATGGCAGGGTTTTGAGCATAAAGTTAGGTTAGTTGATAGTGGGTGTCATGAGCTTACGTGTGTAAGCGTCCGACTACTTAATTTCTAGTAAAAACCTTGGGGGCATCACGTAGGCATGGTTTTGCCGAAGCTGGGTAAATCTGTGTGTTCTATTTCTGCATTTATTATTCTGCTATTATATGTGCTGCTATTATTCTATGATCTATGTTGAATTTATTTTATATAAACTTCCGCATTAAATTTTATAATTGATAGTATCACCCTATTCACCCCCCTCTATGGTGAAATCGATCCTACATGGGATAGCGTCCCATTTATGGTACACGTGTTGATGAGTTTTCATGCTCCCGTTTGTGATAAGCCTCCCCCTTCGTGTTTTTCTGGATTTCTAATTATTGATTTCTTGAATTTGTGTTTCACCAATTTTTGTGATTTGCATTGATAAGTTCTATCAATATTTGTGATTTGGTGAATAAAAATAAAGAATATGACATTCTTTTTGGTCTTTGAGAAAATTTGAGATATTGTATGATTTTTGTTGTTATCATATATATTTGTTATATCTCTTATCGTATCTCATCTTACATGATAATTATAACTAGACTGATTCATTTATTATTTTTCTTCTTAAATAATACGGGTCAGACCGAGGTATTTCAGGTGCTTCCACTTGACTTCTTATCAGAGACCGTCATTTGACTTTTAGCTAACTATTTTAGCTTAGTAGTTTTTGTTTTTATACATTCGAGATAGAGACTCCTTGATGTATACATATTCTTTTGTCTAGCACTTGTACCTATTCTTTTATGATGTAGTGGATCTTTATGACCATTACTTTGATGTTCACTTCTATGTATTATATTCATATTTGTTTCCACTGAGTGATATGAATATCTGTGACTGATTTATGTTATGTTTATTTTATATTTGTTTCCTAAGGCCGCATAGCCACTATGTAGTAGCTTTGAGTTTGTATTTGATATGTCATATTTTCTCTTGAAATGAAATGCATGACATCCTATCTGACATATCAGTACTCGCATAAAGCAATTACACAGATGGTCGCTCCTCAACGGCCTTATTCTTCATACTAATTGATGACATTACCTAGTAGTGTCCTTCGTTAGTGTGAGTATAGAGGTGGGGCGTCACAGCTTGGTATTAGAGCCAAACATCGAAACAATGTAGAATAATTTAGCAAGGATCATTGTCCTAAGTCCCTCTTAGGAATCGTGCCTTAGGATTTAATTCAAGTCTTAGGACCCACTCTATCCTTTTTTCTTTTATGATGCCTTGTTTTATCAAGTTTGTTTGATATTCATTTTGAGAATAACCTTTTTCCTCTTCTTTCTTTCTTTCTTAAAGAAGAGAAATGGTTAGACCTGGCCGTCCCACCGTCGGTCAATCCAGTGCTACTCCTCAGGATGGCATGTTCATGTCTGCCCAACAGCTTTTGGATCTTGTAAAGAATGCCCAAGCTACCGAACCCAATCCCGAGCCTACTCATCCTAAATCCAGATTTGCACGCTTGTGTAGTGATTATACCAATTTGGGTGGAAGGCCGTTCAAGGGTTCCGAAAGCATTATTGAAGTCCAAGCTTGGCTTAGAATATGTGATCGCATCTTTTCTCCCATGAATCTTGTGGATCTACATCGAGTCCAAGTGGCTTCTAGCATGCTCCAGGAGAGAGCATCGGATTGGTATGAGCTTTTGGTTTCGAAAATTATTGAAGCGAATCTTACTTGGGAGCAATTCTGGGAAAGGTTTGAGTTTAATTTTGTGCTGGAAGCCGAAAAAGTAACTTTAGCCCGACGCTTTATTGACCTCGTTTAAGGTGAATCTTCTGTAGCAGACAATGTCGCATCTTTTGAATCCCTCTCTAAATATGGGGTCAAGTATATTAATACCCCTTTGAAGAAAAATTAGAGGTTTATCTACGGGTTGAATAAGAATCTCAAAAAGGCTTTACTTTTGAAATTAGAAGTTCCTTTCGATCAGCTTGTAGATACCGCTATTCGACTTGAAGAGGCCGATAAAGAAAGTGATGTTGAAGTTGTGGGTGCCAAAAAGAACTTCAACAATGACAAGAAGAGGCATATTAAGTTCGAAGGCCCTAATCCCAACAAGAAAGGGAAGCAAACAACTTCGGTAGTAAATTCTCATACTTCTAGTTATAGAAAATGCTACAATTATGGTTCTAAGGACATTATGCAAATAGGTTTTTTGAAACCCCTTTATTGTCGCTATCGCAAAAGTTTGAGCTATCTTATATCTTCATGTCCCAAACTTCAAAGCAAGAAAGAGGGAAAGCTGAATGTTGTGCATGCCCCTAGTAACACTTCTCTTGGTCAAGGTATTTCTCATTCTATACTTAATGGCATTATTATGTTTCGTGATCATCCTATTCGAGCTCTTTTTAATACGGGTGCATCTCACTCTTTTATATCAAAAGAACTTGTTGATACTTTGTCTTTAAATGTTATGGGCTTGACGACTTCACTAAGAATTGCGAATCCGGTTGGTGGATCCGCAACACTCAGTTTATTTTTTAAGGATGTTGAAATTATTTTATGTGATTATGTTTTCCGTGTCGATTTACATGTTATGCGTTACTTAGGTTTCTGAATGATTTTGCGAATGGATTGGCTTAATCGTTATGAAGCCCGCATCCTATGTCCCAAGAGAACTATCCATCTTTGGTATCCTCAATCTATTAAGCAGGTTTCTATTGTTCTTAAAGATTTAGATTCCAATTCGGTGACATCCTTATATTCTCTAAATTTACATGATGACGACAATGATGATGAGGAAGATGTCATTTCCCTTGTTCACGTTGTTCGTGAATCTCCCGATATATTTGAGCCCGTTTTAGGATTACCATCTGAGCAAGCAATTGAGTTCAGAATTATTCTAATCCCTGAAGCTCTACCTATCACTTGTCCTCCTTATCGTATGTCCAATAAGGAAAGTGAGGATATGCGTAAACAATTATCCAAATTGGAAGCAAAACAGTTTATTCGTTCTAGTTCCGCTCCTTGGGGAGCTCAGCTATCTTTGTAAAGAAGTCTGATGGTACACTTAGTCTTTGCATTTACTACCGCAAGCTTAATGATCTTACCATTAAGAATAAATATCCCTTGCCTCGGATTGATGATCTATTCGATCAACTTAGCGGTGCTAGAGTCTTTTCACGGTTAGACTTAGCAATCGGTTTTCATCAGCTTCGTATTGCAGAGGATATCATTCCTTTGACATCGTTTAGGTTTGTTATGGATCTTAAAAATGGATTGTTATGCCATTTGGTTTAACGAATGCTCTAGCTTATTTAGTTGACCTCATGAACTGAATTTTCAAAGACTTCCTCGATCGATTTGTTCTCATCTTTATAGATGATATTATTGTTTATTCTAAAACCGTGGAGGAGCTGAATAACATCTTCGAATTGTATTGGAAACCCTTAGTAGCAATCAATTGGAAGCAAAATTTTCTAATTGCCAGTTTTGACAATCCCGTGTGAAATTTTTAGGACATATTATTTCTGAATCCGGAATTTCCGTGGATCCTTCAAAGATTGAAGCGATTCAACATTGGAAGAGACTAGAGAGTGTGATGAAAATCCGTAGTTTTCTTGGATTGGCAGGATATTACGTCGTTTCATAAAAGACTTTTCTAAAGTTTTCATGCCTCTTACTAGTTTGACAAAGAAGGGAGTTAAATACATTTGGTCGGACAAATGTGAAGCTGCTTTTTAGAGATTAAAAGAACTCCTTTCTGGTGCTTCTATTCTTATGATTCCCGAAGGAAACCAAGACTTGATTGTTTACACCGATGCTAGTCATGTTAGTTTTAGAAGATTCTCATCGTTCTAGATTTACCATTCATCCCGGTAGTAGTAATATGTACGTGGACATAAAGCGACTTTATTATTAGGATGGAATGAAATATGATATTGCTAACTTCATTAAACGTTGCATGACTTACCAACTAGTAAAGGCCGTGCATCAAAGGCCCGGTGGGTTATTGTAACCTTTAGACATTCCCGTTTGGAAGTGGGATCAAATTTCCATAAACTTTATTGATGGTCTTCCCCATTCTTGTTTGGGTCATGGCAGTTTATGGGTGATTGTAGATAGACTTACCCAATCTGCTTATTTTGTTCCCGTTCGGTCCAATCGGACCGTATCTCTTTCGGCCAAACTTTATGTCAAAGAAATTGTTAAATTGCATAGAGTTTCTACTTCTATTATTAGCGATCGTGATCCATTGTTTACTAGTGGATTTTGGAAAGGCCTTCAAAAAGCTTTAGGAACGAAGCTTAATTTTTGCACCGCTTATCAACCTTAATCCGATGGACAAATAGAGTGTGTGAATCAAACTCTTGAAAATCTTCTTCGTGCATGTAGTCTTGATTTTGGTGGAAGTTGGAAAGATCATATTTCCCTTGTTGATTTTTCTTACAATAATAGCTTCCAATCTGGTATTGGTATGACACCTTCGAGGCACTCTACGGAAGGCAATGCCGATCTCCTTCGTGTTGGCTTGAACCGGTGAGAAGCTGGTTTTAGGTCCAGATTTTATTCATGATTCCACAGAAAAAATTGACCATATTTGTTATAGGATGAGAGAAGCTCAAAGTAGAAAAAAATCATATGCCGATAACCGAAGAAGGAAATTAGAATTTTCTGTGGGAGAATTGGTATTTATTCATGTTTCACGTATGAAGGGTGTTGTACGCTTCAGTCGTTCGGGAAAATTAGCACCTCAATATATTGGCCCATTTCCCATCACCGAACGCATTGGCTCCGTGGCTTGTCGCCTTTTATTACCGGCTCAATTTTCTGCTATTCATGACGTATTCCATGTTTCTCAACTACAGAAATGCCTTAGAAACTCTGATTCTATTCATGAGCCCGGTGTTATTGAAGAAATCAAAGTCTCACCTAATTTGACTTATGAGCAACATCCTCTTCATATCATGGCTGCGGAGGTTAAACGCCTTCGTAATAAAGATGTTCCACTGGTGAAAGTTCAATGGTCCGCAAATCCTAAGGATTGTTCTTGGGAATCCAGAGAATTCATCGAGCGAACACATTCGGATTTACTCTCACGTGCTCCTTAAGGTGAACTTTTCACTTCAAAATTTTCTTTTGTGTTGTTATGCCTAAGAGTGGCTGCTACTCTTTGTTTTCTTCATAAGTATTGCGAGGACGTAATTTCTTTAACGAGGGGAGTCTGTAACAACCCGCATATTTTACGATTATATATTTAAATGTTTTATTTAAATATAGCATCGTTAGTTGAATTTAAAGTTCAAAATGTCACTTTTTTTGTAAATAGTCGAATTCGTACTCGAGACCACTTCCACTGAGTTTAAAACGACGTTTACAACTTGTTTAAGTATAAACATCGATATGTTTGGAGTTGATTAGAATTTTGGTATTTTTATTTGGGCTTTGGGTTTGGTTCTAGCCCACCAACCCAACAAAATAACCCAAACTTCTCTACCAAATAACCTAACTCCACTCCTCTTCATTCATCCCTTTCACAATTTCATAACATTCTCAAGCAAAAGGAAAAATGGGGGAAAAGAAAGGAAATTAAAATTCCTAAGCCCTATCTTCTCTTAGGAAATTCAAATTCAAGTTCCAAATCAAGTTGAAGCTTAAGTAAGCATGCTCTTCATCTTCTCCATCTCAATCCTCTTCAATTCTTGATTTTTCCTATAACCCAACTTAGGAAGAACTTTGCATTTGATCATGGATTGAAGGTCCTTGAAGTAAAGTTGAAGAGAGATTGATCTTGCTTTGTTTTAGAGCTCCTCATTCCTTGTTTTTGAATTTAAAGGCGAGTTCTTGAACTCACGTCTGTGTTTATAGCTTTCATTTGTTGTTAGGAATGAATTCCTGTTATCTATTTCATGTTCAATTGCTTTTGAATTGAATTGGTTTGGTGAATTTTCCAATTTTGGTATTTTGAAGTCAAAATATATGAAAATCCTACTATGGATGTTTGGACATGTTGTTTAGAGTGTATTGAAGAGCCTATAGGACTGGGTTGTCGCTTAGCATAAATCCCTAGCCACCATCGCTAACTCAATCGCTTTCGAGTTGATTTGGCCATCAATGGTATAGGCAAATTTTTCACTGAGCTTCATCTCGGATGTTTGGGAAAACACTCAGACGTCTGATGCAAAGGAATAAAAATTCCAGACCTACTGCTCAGACGTCTGAGGATATTCCCAGACATCTGAGCGATCTAGAAGAAATTTTCCAGACCTTCAGCTCAGACATCTGGGAAAACCACCAAACGTCTGGCGCTGTTAAATTCAGCCAATTTGCCTATTTTTATGTGGGTTTCCGTTTTATCAATTTTTGTTGATCCGGTTAGTTGTTGTCATTTATTATCGATTTTGACGACTTCTTTTCTGGATTTTTGGGAATCCATTTAATGGATTCGACATCGATTTTCATGGATTTAATTCACGTCGTCGAATGTGAATTTTTGATGATAGATTGTTTTTAAAATCGCTTCTATGATTTGTCACTTTAAAATACAAAGGTTTCTATACTAGTAGTAAATACTCAAAATCTTTCACAAGAATGATTTCAACATTACTTTTAATACAAAATTCGTTTTTAAAACCGTTTTCCAGTCTATTAGTACTTACAAACCTTTACCTCATTCGTATGAGAAACCAATTAAACGACTTAGCAAAACAAGTGGTATGAAACGCTTGCATTTACTTTGTCCGTTAATTCTTAGACTTGTTCGATTGAAATCTTGTGACAATTTTCAAGTGGAAATCTACAATTTGTTCATAAATATTTAAGTTAATCCAGTGGTTATGGGACATGAAGCTAAACTCATTTTGTTTACTAGCTTGGTGTAATTTACACTTATTGATCAATGATGATCATTTTGTGATTAGACTTGCTATGTGCAATGTCTCTTCGTCCGCATGGGGGACTGTACCCCGTTCTATGGAGCTTCGGCTCAATTCGGTGGGTCTGCGACCCATGGTCTTTTGACCATTCTTGGAGCAATCAGATCAATAAGTCTGTGCATGGGACGTATCTTTTTAAGTGCGTCGATGTTCGACTCATTCGTCCTTAAGGGGGGACTGTACCCCGTATTTTATGGGTTAGCGACCCATGGGATAGTGTCCTATTTATGATACACGTGTTGGTGAGTTTTCATGCTCCCGTTTATGATAGGCCTTCCCTTTTGTGTTTTTATGGATTTCTAATTATTGATTTCTTAAATTTGTATTTCACTAATTTTTGTGATTTGCATTGATAAGCTCTATCAATATTTGTGATTTGGTGAATAAAAATAAAGAATATGACATTATTTTTGGTCTTTGAGAAAATTTGAGATATTGTATGATTTTTGTTGTTATCATATATATTTGTCATATCTCTTATCCTATCTCATCTTACATGATAATTATAGCTAGACTGACTCATTTATTATTTTTCTTCTTAAATAATACTCAGGTCAGACCGAGGTATTTTAGGTGCTTCCACTTGACTTCTTATCAGGGACCGTCATTTGACTTTTGGCTAAAAACTTTAGCTTAGTAGTTTTTGTTTTTATACATTCGAGATAGAGACTCCTGATGTATACATATTTTTTTGTCTAGCACTTGTACCTATTCTTTTGTGATGTAGTGGATCTTGTATCACCATTACTTTGATGTTCACTTCTATGTGTTATATTCATATTTGTTTCCGCCTTAGTTATATGAATATCCACGACTGATTTATGTTATGCTTATTTTATATTTGTTTCTGAAGGCCACATAGCCACTGTATAGTAGCTTTGAGTTTGTATTTATATGTCAGATTTCCTCTTGAAATGAAATGCATGACATACTATCTGACATATCGGTACTCGCACAAAGCAATTACACAGATGGTCGCTCCTCAACAGTCTTATTCTTCGTACTAATTGACGGCAATACCCAGTAGAGTCCTTGGTAAGAAATAATATTTACATGCATGATAATAATTTCAAGGATAACAAACTAATGATTCACATACCAAATAATGTAATGTCTAATACAAGACAACACAAATTCTTCCACAACATACTACTCAAGCACAAATACCATAAATTGTTTTGTTCATTATAAATAAACAACAAAATACTGAAACAAATAACATTCTAAATCGCTAAACACTATGATGCAATACTACTATGTAATACTCCAAACAAATAGAACTAAGAACTATGTCTACAATCATGCAATACTTCCAGAAAACAAAACCAAGAACCATGCATACTCTAAGAAAACCTAACACATATATAAATATAAATAAGTAAACCAAAATAATGATTTTTTTAAGATAGTTTTATTACCTTCGCCTAATTACCATTAACTGCTGCCCAAATTCCTCGTGCTCGTCATCTCTACTTTAAATTTCGCGCTTACTCTCATCATCCCGTTCCTTCGAATGTTACACCGTTTGAGAAGATTTTCCAACATTATAGGGTTGAGGTGGAGGAGGTGGAGGAATTGTAGGTGATGGAGAGCAAGACTTCTCTGAAAGCTTTTTCCGTATATTTCCTTAAACTATCTCTATTCTCGAGGGTTCCTTTGAAATAGTTTTCATTCGAGAATTATTTCTAGAAAGGCGCTTCTCTAGAATTTTTTGGTTTTGAGATAAAAGAACTTAGGTTTTGTGGAGTTATGGCATCTCAAAAGTGGCGATATTTGAAAGAACCTTACCGACTCAATACTATCATCACTTCCTTCTTTCACACTATCTTCTTCTCCACTTTCTTCGTTAAGAACTTCGATTTCTTTCCCTTTCATGGTAGCAGTGGTTGATGAGGCTTGTTGTTGTATATGTTTTAAGTATTCTTCTTATGAGATATATGAAGGAACCATTATAGGAAGTTTCATAAGTGAAAAGAATTTCTTATCCGTGTATGTTACACTTTCCGCGTCATCATAGACGAGTGGAATTTTTTTGAACAACATAAGACGAGTGATATATGGACCATATAAAATTGCTTTTCTAGAATGATCAAGAGAGACAGCATCTCATCTTGTAAGATTTTTGCCCAATTTACCTTTGTATCTCTAAAATTGCATACAGTGCTTTATAATCTTTATCATATATTTGTTCACGGCTACCGATTCGTGGAATAGAGGTGTTAATTATCATTCTTTCAAGCAAACATGACCTAGGTCGGAAATCCTTTGAAATGGGTTTATTTGCTTGATTTTCCAAAAGATGGTGTCTATTTGGTTTCATCTACAATGTTTGGTGTCTACATTGAGGGTGAGAAATATTCGGTTATAACCGAATTAACCAACCAAACCGATTCATTTTGTTCATTTCGGTCGGTTCGGTTATGAAGTTATATCGATTTGAATTTGGTTTATCGAATAATTTTATTTTGGTTATCGGTTTAACCAAATTAACCAAACTTTTATTATATTACCCAAATTTATGGCATTATAATACTCTTAACAATCGGTTTGGTAATAAAAAAAAACTTATTTATTAAAAATAGGTTAATTTTTCTTATAAACATAAAGCAAATTATCAAAATAGTTTATATGAACATAAATTTATGTAGGCAGGGTTTTGCCGAAGCTGGGTAAATCTGTGTGTTCTATTTCTGCATTTATTATTCTGCTATTATCTGTGCTGCTATTATTCTATGATCTATGTTGAATTTATTTTATATAAACTTCCGCATTAAATTTTATAATTGATAGTATCACCCTGTTTACCCCCCTCTATGGTGAAATCGATCCTACATGGGATAGCGTCCCATTTATGGTACGCGTGTTGATGAGTTTTCATGCTCCCGTTTGTGATAAGCCTCCCCCTTCGTGTTTTTCTGGGTTTTTAATTATTGATTTCTTGAATTTGTGTTTCACCAATTTTTGTGATTTGCATTGATAAGCTCTATCAATATTTGTGATTTGGTGAATAAAAATAAAGAATATGACATTCTTTTTGGTCTTTGAGAAAATTTGAGATATTGTATGATTTTTGTTGTTATCATATATATTTGTTATATCTCTTATCCGATCTCATCTTACATGATAATTATAACTAGACTGATTCATTTATTATTTTTCTTCTTAAATAATACGGGTCAGACCGAGGTATTTCAGGTGCTTCCACTTGACTTCTTATTAGAGACCGTCATTTGACTTTTAGCTAACTATTTTAGCTTAGTAGTTTTTGTTTTTATACATTCGAGATAGAGACTCCTTGATGTATACATATTCTTTTGTCTAGCACTTGTACCTATTCTTTTGTGATGTAGTGGATCTTTATGACGATTACTTTGATGTTCACTTCTATGTATTATATTCACATTTGTTTCCGCCTTAGTGATATGAATATCTGTGACTGATTTATGTTATGCTTATTTTATATTTATTTCCTAAGGCCGCATAGCCACTTTGTAGTAGCTTTGAGTTTGTATTTGATATGTCAAATTTTCTCTTGAAATGAAATGCATGACATCCTATCTGACATATCAGTACTCACATAAAGCAATTACACAGATGGTCGCTCCTCAACGGCCTTATTCTTCATACTAATTGACGGCATTACCTAGTAGTGTCCTTCGTTAGTGTGAGTATAGAGGTGGGGCGTCACAGCTTGGTATCAGAGCCAAACATAGAAACAATGTAGAATAATTTAGCAAGGATCATTGTCCTAACTCCCTCTTAGGAATCATGCCTTAGGATTTAATTCAAGTCTTAGGACCCGCTCTATCCTATTTTCTTTTATGATGCCTTGTTTTATCAAGTTTGTTTGATATTCATTTTGAGAATAACCTTTTTCCTCTTCTTTCTTTCTTTCTTAAATAAGAGAAATGGTTAGACCTGGCCATCCCAGCGTTGGTCAATCCAGTGCTACTCCTCAGGATGGCATGTTCATGTCTGCCCAACAGCTTTTGGATCTTGTAAAGAATGCCCAAGCTACCGAACTCATTCCCGAGTCCACTCATCCTAAATACGGGTTTGCACGCTTGTGCAGTGATTATACCAATTTGGGTGGAAGGTCGTTCAAGGGTTCCGAAGGCGTTATTGAAGTCCAAGCTTGGCTTAGAATATGTGATCGCATCTTTTCTCCCATGAATCTTGTGGATCTACATCGAGTCCAAGCGGCTTCTAGCATGCTGCAGGAGAGAGCATCAAATTGGTATGAGCTTTTGGTTTCGAAAATTATTGAAGCGAATCTTACTTGGGAGCAATTCTGGGAAAGGTTTGAGTTTAATTTTGTGCTGGAAGCTGAAAAAGTAACTTTAGCCCGACGCTTTATTGACCTCGTTTAAGGTGAATCTTCTGTAACAGACAATGTCGCATCTTTTGAATCCCTCTCTAAATATGGGATCAAGTATATTAATACCCCTTTGAAGAAAAATTAGAGGTTTATCTACGGGTTGAATAAGAATCTCAAAAAGGCTTTACTTTTGAAATTAGAAGTTCCTTTCGATCAGCTTGTAGATACCGCTATTCGACATGAAGAGGTCAATAAAGAAAGTGATGTTGAAGTTGTGGGTGCCAAAAAGAACTTCAACAATGACAAGAAGAGGCATATTAAGTTCGAAGGCCCTAATCCCAACAAGAAAGGGAAGCAAACAACTTCGGTAGTAAATTCTCATACTTCTAGTTATAGACAATGCTACAATTGTGGTTCTAAGGACCATTATGCAAATAGGTTTTTTGAAACCCCTTTATTGTCGCTATCGCAAAAGTTTGAGCTATCTTATATCTTTATGTCCCAAACTTCAAAGCAAGAAAGAGGGAAAGCTGAATGTTGTGCAAGCCCCTAGTAACACTTCTCTTGGTCAAGGTATTTCTCATTCTGTCCTTAATGGCATTATTATGTTTCGTGATCATCCTATTCGAGCTCTTTTTAATACGGGTGCATCTCACTCTTTTATATCAAAAGAACTTGTTGATACTTTGTCTTTAAATGTTATGGGCTTGACGACTTCACTAAGAATTGCGAATCTGGTTGGTGGATCCGCAACACTCAGTTTATTTTGTAAGGATGTTGAAATTATTTTATGTGATTATGTTTTCCGTGTCGATTTGCATGTTATGCGTTGCTTAGGTTTCGGAATGATTTTGCGAATAGATTTGCTTAATCGTTATGAAGCCCGCATCCTATGTCTCGAGAGAACTATCCATCTTCGATATCCTCAATCTATTAAGCAGGTTTCTATTGTTCTTAAAGATTTAGATTCCAATTCGGTGACATCCTTATATTCTCTAAATCCACATGATGACGACAATGATGATGAGGAAGATGTCATTTCCCTTATTCACGTTGTTCTTGAATCTTCCGATATATTTGAGCCCGTTTTAGGATTTCCATCTGAGCAAGCAATTGAGTTCAGAATTATTCTAATCCCTGAATCTCTACCTATCACTCGTCCTCCTTATCGTATGTCCAATAAGGAAAGTGAGGAGATGCGTAAACAATTATTCAAATTGGAAGCAAAACAGTTTATTCGTTCTAGTTCCTCTCCTTGGGAAGCTCAGCTATCTTTGTAAAGAAGTCTGATGGTACACTTAGTCTTTGCGTTTACTACCGCAAGCTTAATGATCTTACCATTAAGAATAAATATCCCTTGCCTCGGATTGATGATCTATTCGATCAACTTAGCGGTGCTAGAGTCTTTTCACGGTTAGACTTAGCAATCGGTTTTCATCAGCTTCGAATTGCAGAGGATATCATTCCTTTGACATCGTTTAGGTTTGTTATGGATCTTATAAATGGATTTTTATGCCATTTGGTTTAACGAATGCTCTAGCTTATTTCGTTGACCTCATGAAACGAATTTTCAAAGACTTCCTCGATCGATTTGTTCTCATCTTTATAGATGATATTATTGTTTATTCTAAAACCGAGGAGGAGCTGAATAACATCTTCGAATTGTATTGGAAACCCTTAGTAGCAATCAATTGGAAGCAAAATTTCCAGACCTACCGCTCAGACGTCTGAGGATATTCCCAGACATCTGAGCGATCTAGAAGAAAATTTCCAGACCTTCAGCTCAGATGTCTGGGAAAACCACCAAACGTCTGGCGCTGTTAAATTCAGCCAATTTGCCTATTTTTATGTGGGTTTCCGTTTTATCGATTTTTGTTGATCCGGTTAGTTGTCATTTATTATCGATTTTGATGACTTCTTTTCTGAATTTTTGGGAATCCATTTGATGGATTCGACATCGATTTTCATGGATTTAATTCACGTCGTCGAATGTGGATTTTTGGTGATAGATTGTTTTTAAAATCGTTTCTATGATTTGTCACTTTAAAAAACAAAGGTTTCTATACTAGTAGTAAATACTCAAAATCTTTCACAAGAATGATTTCAATATTACTTTTAATACAAAATTCGTTTTTAAAACCGTTTTCCAGTCTATTAGTACTTACAAACCTTTACCTCATTCGTATGAGAAACCAATTAAACGACTTAGCAAAACAAGTGGTATGAAACGCTTGCATTTACTTTGTCCGTTAATTCTTAGACTTGTGCGATTGAAATCTTGTGATAATTTTCGAGTGGAAATCTACAATTTGTTCATAAATATTTATGTTAATCCAATGGTTATGGGACATGAAGCTAAACTCATTTATTTACTAGCTTGGTGTAATTTACACTTATTGATCAATGATGATCATTTTGTGATTAGACTTGCTATGTGCAATGTCTCTTCGTCCGCATGGGGGACTGTACCCCGTTCTGTGGAGCTTTGGCTCAATTCGGTGGGTCAGCGACCCATGGTCTTTTGACCATTCGTGGAGCAATCAGATTAATAAGTCTTTGCATGGAACGTATCTTTTTAAGTGCGTCGATGTTCGCCTCATTCGTCCTTAAGGGGGGACTGTACCCCGTATTTTATGGGTTAGCGACCCATAGGATAGTGTCCCATTTATGATACACGTGTTGGTGAGTTTTCATGCTCCCGCCTATGATAGGCCTCCCCCTTTGTGTTTTTCTGGATTTCTAATTATTGATTTCTTTAATTTGTATTTCACTAATTTTTGTGATTTGCATTGATAAGCTCTATCAATATTTGTGATTTGGTGAATAAAAATAAAGAATATGACATTCTTTTTGGTCTTTGAGAAAATTTGAGATATTGTATGATTTTTGTTGTTATCATATATATTTGTCATATCTCTTATCCTATCTCATCTTACATGATAATTATAGCTAGACTGATTCATTTATTATTTTTCTTCTTAAATAATACTCGGGTCAGACCAAGGTATTTTAGGTGCTTCCACTTGACTTCTTATCAGGGACCGCCGTTTGACTTTTGGCTAAAAACTTTAGCTTAGTAGTTTCTGTTTTTATACATTCGAGATAGAGACTCCTGATGTATACATATTTTTTTGTCTAGCACTTATACCTATTCTTTTGTGATGTAGTGGATCTTGTATCACCATTACTTTGATGTTCACTTCTATGTGTTATATTCATATTTGTTTCCGCCTTAGTGATATGAATATCCGCGACTGATTTATGTTATGCTTATTTTATATTTGTTTCTGAAGGCCACATAGCCATTGTATAGTAGCTTTGAGTTTGTATTTATATGTCAGATTTCCTCTTGAAATGAAATGCATGACATACTATCTGACATATTGGTACTCGCAGAAAGCAATTACACAGATGGTCGCTCCTCAACAGTCTTATTCTTCGTACTAATTGACGGCATTACCCAGTAGAGTCCTTGGTAAGAAATAATATTTACATGCATGATAAGAATTTCAAGGATAACAAACTAATGATTCACATACCAAATAATGTAATGTCTAATACAAGACAACACAAATTCTTCCACAACATACTACTCAAGCCCAAACACCACAAATTGTTTTGTTCATTATAAATAAACAACAAAATACTGAAACAAATAACATTCTAAATCGCTAAACACTATGATGCAATCACTACCATGTAATACTCCAAACAAATAGAACTAAGAACTATGTCTACAATCATGCAATACTCCCAGAAAACAAAACCAAGAACCATGCATACTCTAAGAAAACCTAACACATATATAAATATAAATAAGTAAACCAAAATAATAATTTTTTTAAGATAGTTTTATTACCTTCACCCAATTACCATTAACTGCTGCCCAAATTCCTCGTGCTCGTCATCTCTACTTTCAATTTCACGCTTACTCTCATCATCCCCTTCCTTCGAATGTTACACCGTTTGAGAAGATTGTCCAGCATTATAGGGCTGAGGTGGAGGAGGTGGAGGAATTGTAGGCGATGGAGAGCAAGACTTCTCTGAAAGCTTTTTCCGTATATTTCCTTAAAACATCTCTATTCTCGAGGGTTCCTTTGAAATAGTTTTCATTCGGGAATTATTTCTAGAAAGGCGCTTCTCTAGAATTTTTTTGTTTTGAGATAAAAGAACTTAGGTTTTGTGGAGTTATGGCATCTCAAAAGTGGCGATATTTGAAAGAACCTTACCGACTCAATACTATCATCACTTCCTTCTTTCACACTATCTTCTTCTCCACTTTCTTCGTTAAGAACTTCGATTTCTTTCCCTTTCATGGTAGCAATGGTTGATGAGGCTTGTTGTTGTATATGTTTTAAGTATTCTTCGTATGAGATATATGAAGGAACCATTATAGGAAGTTTCATAAGTGAAAAGAATTTCTTATCCGTGTATGTAACACTTTCCGCATCATCATAGGCGGGTGGAATTTTTTTGAACAACATAAGACGAGTGATATATGGACCGTTTAAAATTGCTTTTCTAGAATGATCAAGAGAGACAGCATCTCATCTTGTAAGAATTTTGCCTAATTTACCTTTATATCTCCAAAATTGCATACAGTGCTTTATAATCTTTATCATATATTTGTTCACGGCTACCGATTCATGGAATAGAGGTGTTAATTATCATTCTTTCAAGCAAACATGACCTAGGTCGGAAATCCTTTGAAATGGGTTTAGTTGCTTGATTTTCCAAAAGATGGTGTCTATTTGGTTTCATCTACAATGTTTGGTGTCTACATTGAGGGTGAGCAATATTCGGTTATAACCGAATTAACCAACCAAACCGATTCATTTTGGTCATTTCGGTCGGTTCGGTTATGAAGTTATATCGATTTGAATTTGGTTTATCGAATAATTTTATTTTGGTTATCGGTTTAACCAAATTAACCAAACTTTTATTATATTACCCAAATTTATGGCATTGTAATACTCTTAACAATCAGTTTGGTAATAAAAAAACCTTATTTATTAAAAATAGGTTAATTTTTCTTATAAACATAAAGCAAATAATCAAAATAGTTTATATGAACATAAATTTATGTTTTTCATTGATTAAGTCTATCATTTGAATAATAACATATGGTAAATTCTCTTACTTGCTTTTTTAGATCGTTTAAATCGGTTATCGACCGAATTAAACAAAATTAATTCGGTTCGAGTTTGAGTTTTTAGGTTTCAATTCGATTTGAAATTTTTTATGTCAAAACCGACCGAACCGGCCGAACGCTCACCCCTAGTCTACATTTTTTAGATCTATTCCTTTGTGACCAATTTCCAAAATTTGGCTAATATGATTATAATTAAGTTTTATAATTTTCCCATGAATGCTTGTTTACAAATAACCCTCATCATTACGTACTTTAACAAACTTTCCTCCCAAGTTAGCAAAGAATAAGTTTGCGGCAAGGGTATCGATTTTTTACACTATTAGAGCAAATTTCTATCAAAGATGTGATATTTTCTCTATTCGTAAGAGCTCTTAGATTATAAGCGAGAAAGTCGTAAACTTTACAGGAGAAGCTATAGAAAAACTTCGTATTATTTAAAATTTTGTACCTTTCCATGCTCACTGGATCATGGTAGAGCCATTATTTCAATTGCTCTTGAGTGACGACAGCCGGTTGAGCAGGGGAGAACTCTCTAGTTTTTCTTTTCTTTGAGGTCTTTGATTTGAAGGAACATTAGGTGCCATGGATGTATTTTCAAAGGAATCCAGGGTTTGTAGAAAATATACTGGGGAAAGTAATATGAAAAGAGGAGGAGGGTGGTTGTTTTAACTGGAAGGGCGAGGTGTTAGCGGGGTGTTTGTGCTTTGAACGAGGTACTAAATTGGAACGAGTCAAATGTTTGAAGGGTCTAATCAGATGTCCAACTATATCTCAGACATCTGGTTAGACTAATAAGAAGTCTAACTATTTATTTTCAATAAATAAATAAATGTACTTAAATGTTTTATAAATACTATATAAAATATGATGATAGCAATATTCATAATATTCTTTTTTCGCCTCTGCTATTTCCCACTATATCCTCGCATTATCCCCGCTATAACTTTTTGCACCTTCATTGCTATAGTTACGCTAAGCGCTTTAACTTCACAGAGACTAGTAACATTCCTTTAGTGACATTTAATTTTTCTCCTTGTTGTTGCTGCTTCGATCTTATCCGCCTTTGTTCCTTCATGATGGCATCATTTTTCCATTTTAATTTCCGTTGAGTATTTTTTTATTATCTTACTTTTCATCGTGACGAACCAAGTAGCCGTTGAAAGTTATAGCTTCCTTGAATTTCTTTCCTCTAGAAGAATAGTCACTCGATTCTTCCGATGGGGGAGAAGATGAAGTTATAGAATAAATGAGGAAGAACTTTCTTTATAAGCCATTTATTGAATTTCAAAGAGTATGTAGATTAATGATAAATTTCCCGACATTAAATAGGATTTATTAGTATGTCAAAAATAGATAATTACCTTAGTTTCTTATGAAGTTAATTTAGGTTGAATTAAGACTAGAAATTAAATAAACCAGTTAAATTTAAATTGTAATTATATTATTTCATTTTGAAGACAAAATTCTTAATTTTCGTCGTAAATTTAAAAAATATTTTTTGCAAGTGGCTTAGTAATAATATCAGCTATTCGATTTTCTGAATTAATAAATTCTAAAGAAATGATACTTTTTTCTACGTTATCGCGTAAAAAGTGATGTCGAATATTGATATGCTTTATTCGTGAAGACTAGTGCTCATCGGAGTTGGCATAATAGAGATGTTTTCCATTGCAAATGTTTTTAATAAATCATTACAATATTTTCCTTGATAGATAAAAATTCCATTATTCAATTGTTTAATTCGGAAACCCAGAGAATAATTTAACTCACCTATATTTGACTTCCTTTTTTATAGTATTTGAAAATCATTACATAATGTTTCATTTGTGGAACCAAAAATAATATCATCAACATATATTGAACTATTAAAATGTCATTATCTTACTTTTAATAAATAAAGTATAATCAACTTTTTCGATTTTAAAATCTGATTCTAGAAGATAATTTTTTAATCGATCATACCAAGCATGTGGTGCTTGTTTAAGACCATATAGAGCTTTTTTAAGTTTAAATACGTGGTTTGAAAAAATTTCATGTTCGAATAAAGGTGGTTATTCAATGAAGACGTTTTCTTTTATAAATCTATATAAAAACACACTTTCAACATCCTTTTGAAAAAAAAGTTTAAAATTGTGATGACAAGTAAGGGCAAGTAGAATTCTAATAGCTTTTAATCTAGCGACAAGGGCAAAAGTTTCTTCGTAATCTATACCTTCTTGTTGATCATATCCCTAAGCTACTAATCTAGCATTATTTCTTACTATGTCACTTTGTTCATCTACTTTGTCTTTAAAAGCCCATTTGGTTCCATTTACGGTTTAATCATGTTGTCTAGGATAATTTCCATATTTCATGCCGTTCAAATTGATTTAGTTTTTATTGCATTGCTAAAATCCAAAAATCATCATTACATGCTTCTATAACATTATCTGGTTCTATATTTGAAATAAATGCAACTTATCCCATTTGATTGAGTTGATTTATAGTTCTAACTCTAGCGTTAATTTCACCTATTACATTGTCGAATGGATGATTTTTAGTATATGAGTGGTGATTTTAACATATTATCAACATTTCCATTTTGAGATGGATTTTCATAACCCATTGGTTGATTTATTTAAATATTCTTATCGTCATCATGATATATTTATAATTTTCATCAAAAGATACGTGTAAGGTTTCTTCTATAGTATTTGATTTTTTTTGAAAATATCCTATATGCTTTACTTCTCTCCGAATATCCAACAAAAATTTGTTCATCGGATTTTAGATAAAATTTTCCTAAATTGTCTTTTATATCAAATATAACACATTTTGAACCAAAAATTCTAAAATATGAAACATTTGTTTTTTACTATTAAATAATTCATATGGTGTATGTTTTATTAACGGTCTTATAAATACACGATTTAAAACATAACTAGTCGTAGCCACAGCTTCTGCCAAAAAGGTCTTTATAGTGGGTTACTGCTCAGTTTTGTTCTTGCACAGTCTTGTAATGTTCTATTTTTCTGTTCTACAACACCATTTTGTTGAGGTGTTCTATGAAAGGAAAAACTATGACTTGTACCTTTTTTACTGCAAAAGTTATTAAATAATTCATTATCAAATTTATCACTATGATCACTTCTAATATTTTTAATTTTTAAATTCTTTAAGTTTTGAATCCTTTTTGCAAAAAATTTAAAGACTTCAAAAGTATCACTTTTATGTTTCAAAAATAATGTCCATATATTTCTAGAAAATTCATCGACAATGACAAATACATATTTATTATCGTTGAGAAACTTAACTAAGTAAGTAAAAAAAGATTCGAATAAAGAAGTCTAAAGGTTGAAGAGTCAAAATGACTTTCTTAGACTTAAAAGATGATTTTGTCAATTTTCCCAGTCGACATACATTGCATGGATCTCATAAAATCATTCATAAACAAATAAATTAGATAAATTAATTTTAATAAGATTGGGGTAAAAAAACAAAAATCGTGTAAATTTGACCTCAAGAATTATGTCGTTCCTTTCATGGCAATTCTCTGATCAATTTTCACATATAATATATTAAAATTGGGGCTCAAATGAAAAAGTTATGTATGCTTGAGGTTTTAGATTCAAATTAATTTAAATAGAATTCAAATTCAAATAAATTATAATATGGCCCTATGGGTGAAGTAAACATTAACCTTAAATTATAATTTGAAATTCAAAAGTTAACAACAATTATACTTGGGGGTTAAGTAAACATTAAGATTAATTTTAAGCTTAAATTATAAGTAAGGAAGAAAATAAAAATAACAGCAATCAAAAATTCCCTAAGTGACATGACCAATCGACCGATAGCGTCGACCGTTAGGTTAGGGACAGTCAACTGGCGGATAAGTGACGACTAGGGTTTTGAATGCATAATGAACATTCTAGATTTTATTATTTTAAACCGACTTAAATCAAATGGTTCTGGTACATTCTAACCGCTATAAATAAGAGCTTAGCTCCTCACTTTTATTCCTAAATTATTTTCGAAACCAAGCGAAAATCCATCACTCTCTCTCTCTCTTCAAAGTTTTAGAATAGTTCTTTAGGGTTCCAGGTAACATATTCTTGATGTTTGTTATTTTATTTCTAATTCTATTCTCCTCCAATCCCACAATTTCTGAATCTAATATAGACACACATACACACGCAAAAATCCCTTATTCTATATATCTAAAAGGGGAGATCTGAAAGAGATCATTGAAGGCGTGACAAATCCCAAAAGTGGAAGAGCTAAGGACCTATTGTGGGTGAAAACCTTAGTTTTTCTATTTTAGTAATCGAATAGTATAGTTTGGATTTGATATATTCCTTAGGGAGCTTTATATTATGAAAACATCACATTAAAAATCCTCAAAACTCCCCCAAGGTGAAATGTCAATTTTTAGGTTGGAATCTCAACTGTTTTCTTTTAAAATAACGGAGCCATGTGGATTTTTCAATTTATGCATTTTACCTTCTATTCCATATTTTATTCTTTTTCTTTGGATCTGATTAAGGGATTTGATTAAGAAATGGTGTGTAAGTTACAAATTCTTATTTGTAGTTTGCACTGCCTATTTCTACAAATTGTATAGAAATTCCCTTGTCTAATTTGATATAACAGAAGTTGAATAGAGCATAAAATTAATTAAATTGTAAGTTTCTACTATTGATTTATTATGCTGTTTTAATATGAAATAAGTTGGATTTGGACTCTATATACAAGTCTATTGATTGATTTTGGAATATTGGATTTATGATATAGTTATTGTGGAAATGAGACTTGTATGATTTTAGAAGATTTAATATTTAAAACATTAGTTTATGGCTAATCTCTGCATACATAGAAATAGATAAATGTGTACTATATATATACATATTGTAATTTGCCTTTTGACTCGACTATATTCAGGCTGATTGGACAAGTTAGATTCGATGATAGATAAGACAAGCAGCCTAGAGAGGTGATTGTAGAGTCCAGCGATCAAGCACAAACAATAATATGAAACAACGATCAAGCGAGATTAAGATATAGACTCTCTGGAATATTCTAAGTATGGATTAGTACCTCCCTTATGCAGGGGATCAGCACCTAGCCCTTCCACTAGGTAGGGGATCAGATCACATCATAATGGTAGTGAACAACATCAACCAACAGTTCAATTCAACAGGAATCCATCGATATCTCTAAAAACAAAAGGGCAACTATGCAAACAACTTTGGAAATATGAAAATAGCATGGAATGGACCCACACGACCGATCGTAGCATGCCACATGGCCAGGAAAACCGATCGATGATGATCCTTCAGTATTGGGAATTAGGCCTCGAAATTTTCTTGGTGATCCTGTCTACATCTAGAGATTCTGTTGGAAAAATTTCAGGGGGATATTCGATCGTTACTCCTATAAATATAGTGTTCATAGCTCATTATAAAGATCTTTATGCTATTACTTTGGTGGCACTCCATTGTATTTACGAATTCCAGTCCGATCCCTCCCGTACTCAGAAATTCAAGTGATTAATAAAGCCGTTTCATCAAAGTGGAGTAGGCATTTAACGTCGAACCACTATAAATCTGTTTATCATCATTTTTTACTTGTTTTCTATTTATTTCCTCTGTTTTAATTTAGATTTCTTTATTTATTTCTCTACATTCATTTTATTAGGTGTTTGTGCCAACTTTTGGTGTAAACATTTTGGCGCTTTCACCGAGAAATCAATTCTTAGCTTGATTGGATCTCATCATTAACTTGTGCATTCCCATATCCATGAGATAAGATCCAAATTTCTACAAAAAGTTTCCGTTTAAACTCAGATATGGAGAATTTCTAGAAGGAAGCTATTAGCCATGGCCAAAGGAAAGTCTACTACTTTCTATGCTTCTATTTAAGGCAATAACGCTGCCAATGTGCAATAAGTTGATCAGAGCATACATATGGCTGCTGCCAATCCCCAAAATCCAGCTGATTACATCACCAAAGCAAACTTTGAAGTCCCGATGAAGGAACTGATGGATAGCCATCAGCAGTTTAACCATCAAATCCAGGCTAACATCGACCTGATGAACCAGTTGAAAGATCAGCATGGAAAGACGAGGAAGGAGCATGCACCATACTCAGGATCGGAGAACTCCTCCTTATTTGATAACTATCATAGAAATAGACACCGCAAAACAGATGCATATGCAGTTGGAACATCAGGACGGAATCGGGTGATCGGCTATGGCTGATCGACACCGAACCCTCGAATCATGGGGTAGTCAACATGCAAATGGAGGAGCTCACTCTGGAGGTGACGCGATCGATCAAGGTACCTGATCTTGGTCAAATGTGGTTGAACCACAGCTGGGAGACGATTATAGTACTACTTCTTAGGAAACAGATGAAGAGTACGATGACTCATGGCAACATGGCACTGCCCAAAGGTATGGATTGGGTCGCTCACGTGAGGTGGAACATGATTACTGCCTGCCACCAACTCTCCAAACACCAGACTTAATAGCAATGGTGAAACAACTAGTGAAAGAAAGTCAAGGATTGAACAACGATGATTGGGGACTCTCCAAAAGTCATACTCCATTCATCGACAACATTCTATTCGAAGAACATTCGTGGTTGTTCCATATGCCTAGGATGCCTGCTATGAGGGAAAAACCGACCCCATGCAGCATCTCTTGAAGTACAAATGGCGCATGGACCCCGTTCGAGCCACTAATGCAGTCAAGTGCGGGTGTTTTCCCATTTTTATGGAAGATGTTGTGACAATGTGCTTCACCAAGCTACCACTATGGCTAATGTCTTCATTTGATGAGTTAGCAAATAAGTTCCTGGAGTAGTTCCGCATGCGCACGACTCGCCCCAAGGATGTAATGTCACTCTTCAACTTGGTCCAAGCACCGTGGGAGACATTGAAAGATTTTCTGGAAAGGTTTAGTATAGCTATTACAGAAGTCAATAATCCGAATGATGATGCAATACTCATGGCACTAACTAGGGGAGTTAACCCTGATTTCAAGTTTGGCGATTGGTTAGAGGGAAAGCGTCCTTCTACATTGGACCTTTTCTTTGCAAAGGCGGCTCATTTTTTCAAGGAAGGAGGAGGCAAAGCGAACCAGGAAGAGAGATGTTGCAAACCCACACATCGAGGGAGTACAAAGTAATTATGGCAGTGAAGCAGTCCGGTGATATTTTCGGAAAAGTTCAAATCAATTTTCAGAACAAACGGAATGAGCAGAAGAAAGGCGGTGATAGAAACCACGAACGAAGATGGGATTCCGAGAGAGAGAGAAGCCGAGCATCCCATCATTTGATACATAAATGCCATTGAGTACATCGGTAGAGAACGTTTACCTATCAACTTCTAACACTATGCAGTACATGAAACCACCTCCGAAGGAATTGACGGAGAAGCAGAGACAGTCCGAAAAGTATTATAGATTTTATGAAAGTTATGGACATACCAAGGACGAATGTCGCCACCTTCATGATGTTATTGAGAAGTTAATTCAAGAAAGGAAGTTGCAGCAATTTGTTAAAGCCCCGCAAGATGAGGGGCATGAGACATCCGACCCCGGTCGAGGACAAGCTTCGCCCAGTGCTGAGGAACCTCAGTGGACAAGAGGGAGATTAGTTATTAATACCTTTTTTGGAGGACCACATCCGACCGAAAAAAGCTAGAATGAAATGGAGTGTTACATGAACTATCAGATATATTGACATTAAATGTTGCTCGAAATCGAAGGACGATGCTCCAACAAAGCAATAGCGAACTATGACAGATGATATCATATTTCAAAGTAGAGATGTGGCTAAGGTGGAGGATTCTACGATTGACCCAATGGTGATCTCGACCATGATCGGCCCTGCCTTGGTGAGAAAGATCCGATTGATTGTGGAAGTTTTGTGAATTTCATTTTCAAGAAGGCATATGAGCAGATGTTACCCGAAGCCAAAGATCTTAAACCATGCAAAGCCTGTATTCATGACTTTAATGATAATGCAACTAGTGGTAGGCTATGTCAAAATATGAGTGGAGTTAGGAGATGGAAACCGAATGAGAGTGTGGGTACTAGCGTCTGTTGTGATGGATGCGAACTTTCCATACAATGCCTTTTTGGGCTGATCGACCCTGGCTGAATTCATGGCTGCTATCGCCCCTGCTATTTGACACTCAAATTCCCAATCTAGAGAATGGTATGGAAATTGTCCATGGAGATCAGGAAACTAAGCGTGCCTGTTATATGACTGAGTTGAGAGACGCCCAGCGAAAGGAGAAAAGAAAGGATATTGAGAAAACTCTCTGTATCAAAACTAATGAAATTCAACAATCAGCGTTCGAACCTTGGCTCGGGCACCACAGTCGGTTCTATAAAGATATAGATCCAAGAGATAAAGAAGAGGAGTCTAAAGAAACCAAGGTTGCACTCGTTGAGCTGACAATCGACATCACAGTTAGCCACGACGACCCATCACCGGTCCTGAATATCAGATTATAGCTCAGTGCAACGATGATGAAGGAATTAGCTGGATTTCTCCGAGTGAATCTTGATGTGTTCACTTGGACTCGTTCTGACATGTGTGGGATCTCGACAACCATCACGAGCAATGCATTGAATAATGACTGAGGCATGTCCCGATGAAACAAAAAAGACGCAACATGGATCGGAGAGATCTGCTGCCTTAAAGAGGAGATGGATAAACTAAAAAACAATGGGATTATCCACGACGCCCTTACTCGAAATGGGTATCCGTCCAGTTCTTGTTGGAAAAGCTAATGGGAAGTGGTGGACATGCATCAACGACTCAGACCTAAACAAGGCATGCTCGAAAGATATCGTTCCACTTTCAAGGATCAACTAACTGGTAGACTCAATGCTGGACATGATCTGCTTTTATTCGAGGACGAATACTCCGAATACAATCAGATTCTGATGCACGTCCTATACTAGGAATACACCAACTTCATTACCAACTTGGGATTATAAACATTGTGATGCCTTTTGGACTAAAGAATGCTGGAGCTAATTACAAAAGACCGATCAACCGAATGTTCAAAGACTAGATCCGACGATCAATGGAAGTATATACGGATGATATACTCATGAAGTCACAGTAATCAAATGACCACATTGATGATTTAGCAGAGATATTCAGATTTCTCCGAAAATATGGAATGAAACTCAACCTTTGAAATGGTCTTTCGGCATTGCGTCAGGGAAATTCTTGAAAGTGCCGCTAAGGACCGTAATATGGAATAATAACTAAGTTATCTACTAATGTGGAATAAAATATCAAAGGTAAATAGTAAAGTAAATGACACTAGGGATCTTTATACTGGTTCGAACTCCCATTCTACGTCCAGTCCCAGACTCCTTCTGGAATTTAACCATCAACCCTCTCTTAAACCGGAGGAATAGGTATTACACCGCATGAGCAACTGAATAGGACTTCTACCGCCTACACAACTAAATAGGACTTCTACCACCTGAGCAACCGAAAAGGACTTTAACAGTATAGAGAATTTTCTTGACTGATTGTGCTATTTTGATAGCACGGAAAAGACTTTAGAGCACACCCTTCCTATAATCTTCTCCTTTGTGGTATATAGTGTAGTTAATGAAGATTGGAAGTTAATTTGATCACAAATGAATTTATGCTTGAATGTACAAGTTATTAGAATGAAATTTGAAAGAAAATGGAAGAATATTTTAAATAATAAGTATATGAGAATAGAATCAGAAATTAAGTTATTAAAATAACTGAATTGAAGGCTATATATAGAGTTTAAGTGATGCAATTCTTCTTGAAAAGTTTCGGTCAAAAGATATAGAAATAACTCTTGAATCAAGGGTTGTTTCTATTCGTTAAATGAAAGTGACCGTTCAGAAAAATAGCCGTTATGAATTTTCAGTCGACCGTGGAAAAGATTTCAGTCTACTGAATGTTCGAATTTTAAAGTTTAATATTAAAAGATACATAGTTCAGTGAACTGAATAGGGTGGTTCAGTCGACTGAACCTTCAAGTGCACTGTGCACGTGCACAGGTTTTTAGTCGACTAGACCTCCTCATTCAGTCGACTGAATTCAAAGTATCAGCTATATTGAAGTACTTTTGAAATTTTTTGACAATGGAATCTGAAAATAACAAAATACTTTGTGTGTATGTGGTTTGGAAATAATTTTAAATACTTGTGTGCATGCATATACCACTTATGAGAGATTTTAACAATGATCAACTACTAAACTGGACTATAGACAAACCATTAATAAATTTTGAAACTTCTCTCTGAATTCTAGGTTTTCAATCTATTGTCAAGTAGAATAGTATCTTCTCCTGCAAACATGGTTAATTTATATAATATTTACTTATATAGTTGTCAAGATCAAAACATCAAAATACAAAATTCTAACATTCTCCCCTTTTTTGACGATGACAACTATGTAAGTCTAAAAATTTTAAAATCTATAAAAACGATTGTAACTCCCACTGAATAAATGATATACTTGCTTGATTTACCTGCTGAACATATATACTTCTCCCCCTTTGTCATCGACAAAAAGGAATACATGGATATCATGATAAACAACATTATCACAAATGAATCATAGCTAGATAAACATGATAAATGAAATGAACATTAGAGACAAGCATGTTTTTAAGACACCAAACAATACTAAACAAACATCAAATATCCAATGTAACATAGTAAGGAACAACATAAATTAGGGATAAACTAAGATAAAGAAATCTAAACTTCCTCACTCCCCGATTCTTCCTCTTCCTCTTCTTCCTCGGATGTAGACCAAGTGAAAGGAGCGGAATTCTCGGTAATACTTGTAGAAGTTGAGCCGGTACAAGAAATCTTCTCCTATATCTTGTTTAAGATGCCCTTGATGGAATCGAGCTTCTTGCTGGTCTTGACGATATTATTTTCGACGGTGACCAATCGTCGGTTGAGCTTGCTTTGATTTTGGGAGAGTGTGGCAAGAACGTGATTCGGTTGGAATTCACCTTGAAGCTCTTGAATTTCTTCATCTTCTTCTTCTTCCTCTATATGACGGAAGGTTGAGTGGAGGAGGAGGCAATATGTGTTTCTCGGGGTTGTGGAATCCCTTGCTCTCGGTTCGCCACCCATTGCTGGAAATTAATAATTTCTTGAGGCAGAGGATGTTTGGGTAAACTCATAAGACTTAAAGTATTAGAATTTAGTTCGCTAACTGTAATGAAGTCGACATCAGGTAAGGAGACTCTGAAATTCATAAGAATGCACATGATATAAGCTCCATATAAGATGGTCTTATAACTCCTCTTATGATTGACATTTAGGAATTCATCAAGAATATCTTTAGCCCAATTTACTTATTGGGAGGAGTAAATTGCATAGAAGGATTGAAAGTCTCTTTTGTAAACCTTCTCGTAACTCCTTCTACGAGGTTAAAGAGATTGGATTAGAGAATGATGAAGAATACGCGCCTTTGGTCGCAAGGCTATGGATTTGAGTACCGTCAAATCGTCGGACAGAAATCTATGGGAAACTTCATATATATTATCCATGTCGACATTGATGTCATTGATATCAGCTCCATCAGAATGACAATAAAGAATATGTCCGAGTCATTGAAGTGAGATAGATTCGGACGCCGAAAACTAATGTCCAAACGCAATCATCTTTATTGCTTGGATCTTGGTGATCCAAGTTCATGTTTGCGAGAGAAGGGGATAGATCATAACATTATTAGCATCGAACCCAATCAAGCTGTCAATCCCACTAGGTTCGGCAATCTCCCGAATGACATAGGCATTGAAATCGGGAAATTTGACGTAGGATCCATCAAAAATCCTTGAGCTCTTCATAGCATTGAATCAAGTAACTACAATGTCGTTATGAAGCCATGATCTTATTTGACTTCCGATGGTCCGACAGAGGATTCTCTTGCTCTCTTAGTTCTTGGCGCCATTGGATTGATTGGATATGGAGGTAAAAAGGTTGTTTGAAAAAAATAGGCGCTAGGGTTTTGGTTGCTAAAGAGGTAAGGGTTTGATGAAAATGAAGATGATTATATAGGATTGGTGAAAAGGTAAGTTGGGAAATGTGTCGATAGATTTTAAAAAACCAAAAATATACGAATCAGTCGAATGAAATGGTAGGACCAGTCGATTGATATGCATGAAAATTTATCACGCATGTTTTTAGTGTACAATTTGCAAATTCAATCGAATGTATATATAAGGTCAGTCCACTGAATCCATATTTTAGTCGACTTATGTGTAGGAATTTTAAGGTTGCAACTTTATAACTAAAAATCAAAATTTTCAGTCGACAGGTTTCATGAGTTCAGTCGACTTATTTTGTAGTTGTAGAAAATCATATGAAGTTTTGGTCGACTATTTTGTCCTACTCAGTTGACTGAAACTGTACTTTTTTATGAGCTTAGCCTCTTTACTAAAGATTTTTCTATAAATAATAAAATAATATATATACTTATCAATAATCCATTGGAAACAAAAATATACCATTATTTAATAGTGAAAACATATAAGAAATACAAAATTAAATATACACCAATATAAAAAAAATCTTAGTTTTCAAAAGAGTTTGAATCATCAGAAAGCGGTTCAACCTTCATAATTTCTTGCAATGGATGGATCAGTGAACATATATTACTACGTTCCTAGGTGTTTGTTGATACCTGAGGACGTTGAGGGCTTCGTTCCTAAGAGTTCGGTGGCACTTGAGGACGTTGTGGTGATGGTTGATGGACACATTGTTTTGATGATGGCCCGCAAGGCTTCAAAGCGATTTGTTCTAGAAAGCTTAAGTATTTAGCATTAACTTTCTACTCATGGTACATTTCGCATTGAAGTTCCGGAGTCTCTCTTTGGTAATGGTGAATATGATCAATTTTATCTTTAGTGGATGGAGATCTAAAACGTAAGTTACGTTTAGCTCGCTTTCCTTGTGGCGTATATCCAGTGTGATGTGTTGGACACTGTGTAATTTTAATTGGAATATATACGGGAGTGGAGTTGTTGGAATTTTTTGATGATTCAGAAGTGGGAGTGCTTAAAATAATGGAAGACTGATTTGATCCTTCTTATGAAGACATTATGGGGTTTGTACAAAAGTTTGACAAAAACTTGAGAAAAAAAGACTGAATGAAAGAGAATAGTGAAGAAACGGGTAAGGTGGGAAGCCTTTATATATAGGAAGATGTACTATTTTCAGGTTGAAGTAACCGGAGAAGCAGATTGTTTGAATGTTTATAACTAAAGGAAAAATTAGAGGTAGAGAAACATAAGAAATACCGATTGTACAGATAATTAGAAATAAGCAATTGTTGTTAAATGAAGAAACAATATAGCATAATGTAAAAGTGTACAACTTCCTGACCAGTGACTTGAGATCGAGTGCCAGCAGCTCCATGTTTTTAAAAAAAAAATTCATTTTTGAAAAAATATTTTATTTTCAAAATTTCAAGCAATGATATAATACTTAATTCTTGACGTAATTTAATAAAATTATTTTCATTTAAATGTTTAGTAAAAATATCAGGTATCTGATTTTTCGAAGGAACAAAATCTAACGAAATATTTCCTTTATCTATATTATCTCGAAGAAAGTAATGTCTAATGTCACCGTGTTTAGATCTAGAATGATTTATTGGATTTTTCGATAAATTTATTGCACTTGTATTATGATGGATAATTGTTGAATTTGAAAGATGTATTCCAAAATCTTATAGTGTTTGCTACATGTAGATTACTTGAGCATATGCTAAAGCAATAGAGATATATTCTGCTTCACACGTCGAAAGTGAAATGCAGTTTTGTTTCCTACTGAACCAAGATGCTAAAGATTGTCCAATAAAGTGAGAAGTACCACTAGCACTCTTTCTATTCGTTCGACATCCTCCAAAATCAGCATCACTATATGATACTAATTCAAAAAGACATTCTTTTGGATAAAAGAGGCTATAGTCTTTAGTCTTGCTTAAGTATCGCAAAATTCTCTTCACTGCCCGCAAATGTGATTCTCTGGGATTTGCTTGAAATCGTGCACACAAGCATATGCTCATCATTATCTCTGGTCGACTAGTAATTAAATATAGTAAAGAACCAATCATACTACGATATAGTTTTTGGTCAACACTTTTGCCATTTTCATCTCTATCGAGATGTAATGTAGTACTCATAGGAGTTGGTTTAGCAGAGGTGTTTTCCATACCAAATCATTTTATGATATTATTATAGTATTTTTCTTGATTAATAAAAATTCCATTTTTTAATTGTTTAATTTGTAAACCAAGAAAATATGAAAGCTCTTCCATGTGGACACTTCAAATTCTTTTGTCATAATTTTTAAAAATTCTTGACATGATTTTTCGTTTATAGAACCAAAAATAATGTCATCTACATATATCTGAATTATTAAAATATCAATTTTATCTTGTTTTATAAATAAAGTTTGATCTACTTTTCCAATTTTAAAACCAGAACTCATTAATTAATTTTTAAGACAGTCATGCCAAGCATAGGTGCCTGTTTTAAACCATATAAAGCCTTTTTTAATTTTTAAACATGATCTGAAACATGTCTGAATAAAGAAGGTTGTTCTACATATACATTTTGTTTTATAAAACCATTTAAGAAAGAACTTTTTACATCCATTTGATATAGTTTAAAATTATTAAAACTGCATACTTATAACTTCTAGACGAGCTACAGGTGCAAATGTTTCATCATAGTCTATTCCTTCTTCTTGATTATAAACCTAAGCAACTAGTCTAGCTTTATTTCGAATAATATTTTCTTGCTCATCGACTTTGATTTTTGTAAACCCATTTTGTACAGATAACCGCTTGATCGCTTGGTCTAGGAACCAAATTCCAAATGTTATTACGTTCCAATTGATTTAATTCTTCTTGTATATCTATAATCCACTGATCATCAATTGATGCTTCTTTAGCATTTTGGGTTCAATATTTGAATGAAAAGCTACGTGACCCATTTAATTTAGTTGATTTTGGGTTCTTACATTGGTATTTATTTCTCCAATGACATTTTCAACAGGGTGATTTCATAAAAGTCTTGGTTGGGATCTTATTTCATTATTATTTAGTAAATTATTGTCTGTATTACTTTCAAAATCATCCTCTGAGTCATTTGATTTAGAAATAATTTCTTTATCTTCTATTTTATGGTTAACTTCGAAATTTTCATCGAATGACACATGAAGTGTTTCTTCGATTATTTTAGTTCTTTTATTATAAATTCTGTAAGCTTTGCTTCGTTCTGAATATCCAATGAATATTCCTTCATCGTATTTTGGATTGAATTTACCAAGCTTATCTTTTGTATTTAATATAAAAAATTTGAACCAAACATGTTAAAATATGATATGTTGGGTTTTCTTCCATTAAAAAGTTCATATGGAGTATGTTTAGTTAATGGTCTGATGGAAACTCTATTCAAAACATAACAAGCAGTTGCTACAGCTTCTGTCCAAAAATGTTTTGTTAGAGTACTTCTATTTATTAAAGTTATAGCACATTCTGGAAGTGTTTTATTTTTCCTTTATACAACTCCATTTTATTACAGAGTTCTAGGAAATGAAAAATTGTGAACAATTCCTTTCTTATTACGGTAGTTTTCAAAAGATTCATTTTCGAATTCCCCACCGTGATCGCTCTGAATATTTTTAATTTTCAAATTTTTAATATTTTGAATTCTTTTAGCAAATATTTTAAAATTTTCAAAAGTATCACTTTTATTATTCAAAAATATTATCCTGGTATATCTTCAAAAATCATCTACTATTACAAAAACATATTTATTATGGTTTATAGACCGAACTTAAGTTGGTCCAAAATGATCCTAATGTAATAACTCAAGTGGTTGTAATGTAGAAATCATTTTCTTTGATTTAATAGAAGATTTTGTTAATTTTCCTAATTGACAAGCATCACAAATATTTTTCACTTTGAAATTCATTTTAGGTAAAATATTAACTAATTTAGATAATTTGTTTATAGCTTTAAAATTTATATGATAAAATCTTTTAAGCCATAACCAAGGATCATTTTTTTTGGCTATTAGACACATATTTGTATTATGATTGACTTTCATATTTAATATATAAATTTTTCTTTCTCTGGTTCCTTCAAATATAAGATTATTATTTTGATCAAACATGTTGTATTTATTTTCTAAAAAAGTTATATTAAAACCTTTATCACATAGTTGACTTATACTTAACAAATTATGTTTTAAATTTTAACTAGTAAAACATTTGTAATAAGAGGTAAGATAGATGTACTGGCATTGCTCACATCGCCTTTGCGGATGATATAACCTTTGGAATTATCTCTAAATATGACAGATCCTCCATCTGAGTAGATAATGTTGGTCATCATATCTTAAATATTCTGTCATATGTTTTGAGCAACCACTGTCTAGTATCCACTTTCCTCTTTTCTTAGTTGGTACCTGCAAAAAATATATAAATGACATTGGTACCCACATTTTATTAGGATCCTAAGAGTTAGGTCATAGGAAGCCAACCCCAAGAGGGTTTAGAATTCCCTTTATAAGTAAAATCTTTATTTTTATGAACTGAAGTTATATAAAATTTAATATACTTATTTCTGATTAAATTGTTATTTGTTTTTGGTACCCAAATTTTTATAGTATTTGTGCTACCAATTTCTTTCTTTTAAGTGAAAACCTTTGGTTTGGTTTTTCTTTTTTACAAAATTGTTATGTAAATTGAAATTTTATATGATATACTATTCTTCTTTGAACTAGCCTTTGAAGAATTTTTATATCCTAATCCATTCTTATTAATAGTAGTTTGAGAATTACTGATAATTTTAGAAAGATTTTCTCTTCCTTTGTTAAAATTAGTTACATTTTTAGTGATATTCTCTAACTCGGTTTTCAGACCGGTATTTTTTCAATTCAAGAATTTTGATATTTGATTTTAAATCATGATTTTCTGAAGCTAATGTCATATTCCTTTCTTTTTGCACTTCTACTTCAGTTGATAGCATATTGAGTTGAGAAGAAACATAGACAAAGATTCTTATGTATTATCAAGTTCTTCTTCTAGGACTTTCTTTTCATCTCTTAGCATATCAACTTCTATTTTAGTCCTATTTAATTTTTCTAATGCATCTTTATACTTTCTTTTAACTTCTTTGATTTTATCTAACAATTATGAATATATATCAATTAGATCATCAAAAGTTAAATCGCCTACATCATTAGTCGAAGCCATAAAACAGACATTGGCTTCTTCAGAATAACCGTCTGTGTCGCTGCCTGATGATGAAGGCGATTCCGTATAATCCCATGTAACACAGAATGCTTGCTTCTTTTTGAAATTGTCCTTCTTATTCTTGAATCTATCTTTCTTTCTATTAGGACAGTCTTTCTTCATATGACCCTTCTTATGACATTCATAACATTCGTGAATCAAAACTAGCAGTTTACTAGAATTGTCTCTCCTGTTGTTTCCAAACTTCTTGTTCTTTCTAAATTTTAAAACCTTTTTGAAATTCTTTGCAATCAATGCATTGTCATCTTCATATGAATCTTCTTGTTTAGCATCGAAGGCAATATTCTATTAATCATGGTCTTGATCTAGTTTTGCCTGCAAACTAACATGAGATTTCCAATTAACTCTTTAGATTTGATGGTAGAAATGTCACTAGCTTCTTCAATAGCTGAGACTTTTCGTTCCCATTCATCTGTTAAAGAGTTTAGAATTTTTGAGACAATATCAAAATCTGAAATTTTTTCTCCTAGTGTCGATAGTGAACGACGTATATCTTGGAATCTAGAATACATGTCATTTATAGTTTCATCTGGTCTCATTTTGAAATTTTGGAACTGATTTTTGAGCATATAAATCATGCTTTGTTTAACTTTGTTAGTTCCTTCAAGTGTCACTTTAAGAGTTCTCCATATTTCATAAGCAGTTGTACATATGCTAACTCTATTAAATTCATTTTTATCTAAGGTACAAAATAACATATTCATGTCTTTGTAAACTGGTTGTAGAATTAAATATAAATTTGCAACAAAAAGAAAAACATGTGAAGATAAATTTGTAACTTTTGAGATAACTATAAACTAAGAAAAGTCATATATAAGAAGTTAGACTTTTATAGAATGACTATAAATTAAAGTGATGATTAATAAAATGTTCCACAAATAAATTTGTTATTAACTGAAACTGAATACGAAGTAAATGTAAACAAAAGAATTTGGTATGGCTAAGAATCAATTGGATAGGAAATTGAATTTAAATTTAAAATTTTATAATGTTTGAAAATGGACTTGTGTAAGCAAAATTCTATCGAATAATGTTTAAGAAATGATAGTATTAAAGAATATACTTGGTAAAGAAATAGATACCAAGTAAATTAGGGATATGAATATTGTACTGTAAATCATTAACTGTAAATGAAATGAAGGTCAGCAAAAGAAATATAATATAGATACATTATATTGAAATCTATTGAAAGGTAATACGTAAGTTGTACGAGTATTATTTTATTCGCATAACGATTTGATCCAAATTCGAGCATAAAATTTCGGGATGATTTATATCGATCCAAGTTAGGATTTTTCACTCGATTCCCAATGGCGAACCCTGGATATGGATTTTTGATTTGATTCTGGAATTCTCTATCACAGTATATGGCTGTGCAAGGAGAATAACAGTTTCCAATCAAGGAACCAAATCTGAGTCCGCACTAGAGAGTCGTGTGAACGATACTAGTTGAAGTGAAATTGTGTGATCGAATAAGCGATTAGATTTGTAACGACCCGGCTTTTTCAACCGTTAATTTGTGATATTTAAAATGAATTTAAATAATTAATTTGTAATATAATTTGTTTTCAATATGAAAAGTTGGTTTGATTTAATAAAAAGAACTCAGACTTTAAATATAACAATTAATTGAATAAATTAAATAGTGATTGACAATTGGGTAAATTATTTAAATTTGGAATTTAAGTTTGTTAAAAATATTTTAACGGCTTATAAAATTTGTATTAATGATACTGAGAATAATAGATGAATTAAAATTGAATTTAATGGTTGTTTGTTCAATTTAATATTTACATGGTTTAAATTGACAATTGAAAATAGCCTTCCGAGACACAGTCTCGGAATTCAACGAAACCAGTCCCATTGGATCCGTAATATTGAATTATTGTCGGATTTCAAATTTCGTAATTTTTGGAGTGACCGTGTGTTTGTTTGATAAGTAAACGCGCTATAATTGAATTCGAAAAGATTTAAAATATAACGTTTAAAAATAAAATAATTCACATAGCTTCCTCAACACACTAACCCTATCGTTCGTCTTCTTGTATACGCTTTCCTTTTTCTTTAAAAAGGACGTTGCTTCTTGTTGCTCTCTTCGATCAGAAAATTTAAAATAAATTAATGGCCGCCTTCCCTTCTTTTTATCGCGATACTTAACCCTTCTGTTTTCCATATTCTAACATACGACGTCCCTGACTTATTCTCTTCGTTCCTTTTTATTCTTCAAGCCGATCTCACGGCATAATTAAAAAAAAAAAAAAAGGGGAAAGAAACCGTAAATCGATTCAACTTAGGGGGAGAGGACAAGGTGCGGTCGATCGAAAGTCGTGAGGATGGAGGAGTCGATAAGGGTTAATAGCAATGGATTGGTTTTGCTCTCGTGATGGATGCGAGGCATCGACGCAGCCAAGGGGATTAGGGTTCGCAATTGAAGATGAGGCTTGCGTAGGGGCGAAGCGAATTAGAGTTTGACATCGAGGCAAAAGGGGGGGGGGGGGCGTCGTTCGCGAGTTGGCGCACGCGATGGATGTCGTTCGCGAATTGGAGGGGGAGAGCGCGACTTGTTGTGCGCATAGAGGCTGCTATCTCTAGGCGGCGGTGGCGTGGATTGTGGTGTTGGAGGCCGCGTCGTTCTTGGGGGATGTAGTGGTGCTCGTGCACGCGAGTGGTGGTGCGATGCTATGCGGCTATAGGTGAAGTGCGTCGGTGCTATTCAAGTGACGTGGTGAGTCGAATGGAATTGGGGGAAGCGGTGATCTCGGATCTGATGGCAGTGAGGTATGGATTATCTGTTTGTTTTCGAAATTAAAATAGAATCAAACAGTAAAGTTTAAAATAGGATTTTTAGTCAGAGAATAAGGTAAGTGGTATATATAGAAATGTTTAAAGTTTGTGAAAATTCGATTTTTAAACATCTATGGATTTTATATATATATATACAGATTGAAAATAATAATAATAATAATAATAATAATAATAATAATAATGATTACTTAGGTTGATTTGTATATTTATTAAACTCATTTGATTAATTTAGACTAACCAGTGAGTAAAAATACCTTATGTTTAAAAAAGTATTTGTTTAAAATTATATCACCAGTTAATTTAAATTATTTGATTAAAGAATAAATTTATTATTCGATCGTTCACATATTAATAAAATTCATACGATTGTCATTCAAGGTCAAAAATATGGAAACGAATCTGGATTGGAAAGGATTGCAACAATTAAATCAAAGGTGAGTTAATCTCACTCAGTTAAGTTTAAAATTTGAATTGTTGAATTTAAATTTAATTGTTGAATTGCTTGAATGATGGTTGAAGTAGTGAATAATTAAATAAGTGGATGTTAGAAATATTAATCCCATATACTGCAATATTTCACATTAAGGTGAAATTGTTATTTTATTGTGTTAACATCTGTGGATGCAGGAAAAACAGGTTGGAGGGATCCAACAGGATTCCTCAAAACTATTTATTTTATTTCGTATATATGCTGTTCTGTGACAGGATGATATATTGATTTGGGTGGTTTTATAGATAATTGAATTATCAACTGTTGAATCACAGAGAAGTTGAAAATTTGAAATTTCTATTACCGTTGATAAATTAATTTGAAAAGTTAAATAAAACTCAAATAGAGAATATTTATTTGAAATTTGAATCTACTTAAAGTGAGAATGAAGAAAAGAAATAAAAGTATATTTTCTACTTAAATTAAACTTTAATGTGATAAAGTTGAGTTTGGAAAATTTAAATTATAAATTTATACTTGAAGGAATATTGTAATCGATAAGTGAATTAAAGAAAATGGAATTATATTAAGGAATGGGAATGGAGGTCTATTAAGGAAATAAAAAGAAATATTAATAAGAAAAGAAAAGAAAATTTATTAAGAAATAAAGAAGATTCTATTAAGAATTACGAATAAGAAATTCTATTAAGAGTCAAAAGGAGATTTTATTTAATAATGAATGGAACTTATTAAATAGGAAAATATGAAACTTTATAGAAAGAAATAAATTATAAAGATGAGATTTTTAAATCAAACTATCTTATAATAAAAAAAATTCAGGGAGATTTTTTTTTTAATTCATGAATGGAATTTATAAATGAGATATGAAATTTGTCGAATGGAAATAGTAAGATATTTCTAAAGGTGAATGTGGACAAGAGGTATTTATAAATGGATATTGGGTTTTCTAAAGTTATAAATTATTTTAAAAAGAATGTTTTAAATTACTATAATATATAAACCTTTTTATAAACTATTATTTGAATGTAAAATATTTTCGAATTAGTTATTTTGAAGGTTTAGCTATTATTTATTATAAACTCTAAGTTTTCTAAAACCAGCTTGAAACTTAGAAATAACTAGATATGAATTTTAATATTTAACATTACTTCTTATTTTATAAATCTATATGTTTTCAAATGTTTTTAAAAAAAAATCCAATTAAATCCTCTTGTGATGGTAAGCAAATTTATTTAAGTGAGATAAGATTTAGGAGAAATCTTATTAAGTGGAGAAATGGAGTTTGAGAATTTATAAGCAGAAGTATAAATTTATTTTTGAGGAAGGAATGAGAAAATAAGGA
This sequence comes from Allium cepa, assembly GCA_030765085.1. Classification (NCBI taxonomy): domain Eukaryota; kingdom Viridiplantae; phylum Streptophyta; class Magnoliopsida; order Asparagales; family Amaryllidaceae; genus Allium; species Allium cepa. The sequence continues at coordinate 1,025,855,455 of CM060935.1, read as the reverse complement.
ATATTTTCAAAGGATAAATCAATTGTGAGTGAGTATAAGAAATCAGTTAAATGATTTCATGGAAATAAAAGGACTTTGAAAATTTATTTCAAATGGATTAAAATGAGAATTATATCTGAATGATATTTGAGATAAATAATTTATGGAAATTATTTGATGGTTGCTTGTGTGTGATTAATTGATAGTTAAATAATCGACTATCAATATTGGACAATGCGTTGATCGTTTCGAAGAGTCCGGGATCGAGATTAATTTCTCGAAAACCACTTCGATCCGGTTTGAACGATTACGAATGAAGACCGTGAAGAGTTGAAGACGGTGATTCGGTTTGTCCAAACCCAGCGCAACTTGTATGGATTGAATGCTTTCAGAACATCGTCAGGTGGACGATGAGCATTCTAAGTGATGCGTTCTTGAAAGGTAACGTTTAACCTCAAGCCTCATCAACCGGGAATGGCTAAAACAGGGGAGGTGCAGCAAGACTTCGTGGGTAGCCCCCACTGGAGAGTGAGGTTTCCCCTGTCTAGATGTCCCTTTTATTCGGCTTAGTGGGCGGTTGGTCGCGCCAACTGCGGGGTGATCTTGCTTGGGACTGTTCAGTAAGGAATGGTTCCGGTCTTGTGTTGCAGGGGAGTTAGGGTGGCTCCTCGGTACTCTGATCTAGACCAGGTACTGTGACGGGCGGTACCCCAGTAGCCCTGCCATTGTACGGGATCCAAACTCCAGTAAGCGCATGTACGGTTTTGATTGTGCCCAACTATTGCTGGAACGTGAGATGCAAGCATTTCAGCTAGATTCTATTTACTTTCTATAGACACTATAATAATATCAGAGAACTTTAATAAAAAATTGTTTTAGCTATCGTAAGGTAAAAACCCGACATGTTTATTTGTGGCGTGGTCTTACGAGATGCTTTTGTTTTTCAAAGGATTTTTTGAAACTTTAATAATCCAATTGAGTGTGATTTTCTCACGCTGGTATTCCAGACTGACTCGGGTATTGTTTTATATGATGCTCGGGTCAGACCGAGTTAAACAGGTTCAGGTTATATATGCTGCAGCTCAGGAGACGAGCTGATGACAGAGCGTATCTACGTATTTGCCTATTATTTCCGCTGTGTATGATCTTATAGTAGTCGTCTCTGTATGAGTTGATTGATGTACTCTGATGATGGTATGTATGTATATGTATACAGTACAGATTTCTTGTATTTAAAACCGTATTCTATATATTATATTTTATTCTGCTGCGATGTGAGATTCTGATGTTATTTTCTTTTCTTCTTCTTCTATCCCTTTCTTCTTTTCATAACTATCTGGAGTTTTCGGGTTCGAAAATTTCCGGGTTGTTACACTTGGTATCAGAGCTGAAAGGTTAAGCGAGAATCTTGGCTCTGGTGGGGAATTACTCATTAGAGATAGAGTCAATGATACTCTAGAATGAGTTTGAGCGTATTTATAGATATGAGCGCGTATTTGTTAGTGAATATAAAGTGATTTTGTATTGTGTTGATTGATTTATTGAGTGGTGTATGAACCTTCGTCGGCACAGCCTCGAAACTGCATCGAAGGGGTTTCTAAACACTTAAATAGAACAATTCGACACAATATTGATTTTTAAAAGTGGGTGAATGAAATAATTTCATCCAAAATATATTTTGATATAAAAGATAATATTTTTTTTGAAATTATTATTATAACTTGGATGTTTGGATGCTAGTATTGTAGACAAATGAGATTTTAAAATCCGAAATAGCTTATATAACCTAGGAAATCATTAGATTTGAATTTTGGAATTTAAAATCAAGTGGAAGTTAGAAATGAGAATTTAACTTGGATTTAAGATTAAAATTTTGAAATGTGAGTAATGAATAAGAAAATTTTTGTGTGATTGAAGTGAGATGATGAAAATATAAAAATAAAATAAATATAAATAATGTGGAGAAGTAAATAAAATTTTAGAATGTGAATGAATTGAGAAGAGAAATAAAACTTAAAGTGGATTGAAATTAATTCAAGTGATATGAATGGAAGTAAATTGAATTAAACTGAAATTAAAATTCAGTTGTATTGAATAAAATTGAAATTTGGGATTAAAATGGACATAAATAGAAATTCCATTGAATGGTAAGTCAAATTTAATATGAATCTCAATTATTATAAATTGGATTAAAAGAAAGATAGTTTGAATTTACAAATAAAATCCAAATCAAGTATGGATGGAATAATTTGGTCTTGGATGTTATCTAAACCAATTTAGAATGGCTAATTAAATTACATGGGATTTGATCTAGATGAGTAACAAAACCAATTGCAATGAATTTAAGTAAGCAGTTGCAATAATTAAATAAACTTAAGATTTTAAAATTTATGGAAAGGTGATTATGATGGAAGTGGAAGTTCATTGAATAAAATAAATGGGTAAAGTACCTTAAACATTGGCTGTGAATGGATAATAAATAGCAAATTTAATTGGATTGAGAACTTTGATTTAACTGGAATTAACTTAAGCTAAGTTAATGTTTGAAATTGAATGAAGATGGATTAAATTGAGATATAGATGATATTGTAATAAAACTCTCACTTGGGTACAATTCATAATAATGCAATGAGGTTGAATTTAGTGTAAGCTGGGTTAAGTGAAATTTAAATTTGAATAAATAAGACTTCGATAGCTTATGAAGGAATTGAGAGGTGCTGAAATAACTTGGCTAAGTAAAAATATATAAACCCGAAGTAAAATTAATGGGAATATGGTTAACTGTAAATAAATGGATGTGTGAAGATAAATAAGAAGTGGACTTATAAAATTAAGATGGAATAAATAAGCCAAATAAAATTGTTTGAATTTGGAAAATGAATAGAAATCCAAACCTGAATTATAAAATAAAATTGAACCAAAGAAATTTAAATGAAGAGATTTTTGTAGCTAAAAATCAAATATTGAATTATAAACTGGGAACAAACTAATTTGGGATAAATTAGTAACCTGAATGTGTGGATAAACTTTGAATTGGATTAAATATAAATGGTTAGAAGTGCAAACATAATCCAATTAAAGTGATAATGGTATTGTAATAAGTTAAATAAGTTCGAGAATGAATCGAACATGGGAATTGGAATTTTTAAATGAAATAATTAATTGATCTAATAAGTAAATGAAAGAGATTTGATTTAAATAAAATCAAATTAAATTGGAAAAGAATTTATGGGCAAATGAAAGAAGCTTAAGTTAAGTTAAATAATTTGAAGTAAGTTAACTTAAGTCTAAAATTCAATGAAGCATGACTTATATAAATTTGGGACATGTTTGCTAAATTTTAAGCATTGAAGTTGTCGAACTTAATGAAATGGTTTGGAATGCAATCAATGCAAAAGGTATGGTTTAAAAATAAAATTTGGAATGAAATTTCATATAACTTGAGTTGGAATTAATTTTAAAACAGTTGCAAAATTAAAGAAATTGTTTGTTTGAATGAATATTGTTGTAATTTGCATAGAAATAATTGTTGTTGGCGTAAACATGATTGAATGTAGTTCTATGGAATGATAAAGTAATTAAATTTGATTTTGGAATAAATTTGCCATGAATACAATTTAGTTTACTTTAAAAATGAAATTGAATAAAAGAATGATATTGGAAATCATTCTGAATCACATATGATGTTATAAATGGAGTAAAAGCAATTGGATTTAATTGGAAAACCTTATTACCTGCTTATAGCGCTTGATTCACATAAAATTGTTTATAGAATATGACTTTGAATTGATAAGTAGTAAAATTGATTTTTGAAATCAATTAAGTTGAAACAGGTTTGTTTGGGAATAATTATGAATCGGGAATAAGTAAATGTGTTGTAACTCATTTAAAGTTGGATGCAAACTGTGTTTGTGTCAGTTATAAACAAGTGAATTAGTTTGGAAACTATATAAGTTTGTTATGAAGTTATTTATATTACATTGCTTATGTTTTTAATGTGTTGTAGTTGTTTAAATGAATGCAATGCTATAAATTGTCATAAATATGTTACTAATGTTTATAAATTGAGTAAGTACAGGTACCAGAAGACTGTATAGCGAGATTTTGGACGCACATATGCTAAATTAAATAAGCCGCTTGCTTAAAATGCTAAATAAGGTACGCCTACGCAATACAAACTAGGAAATATGAACTGTTTTTAGTTTTTCCGACCGTGTGGGTCGATGTATATATATTTATATCTATTGTCAAATTGCAAAAGCTCCTCCGTACAAAGGGGACTCTGCCAAAAAATTTCAGAAATTTTGGGAGTTAGAATTTTTTTTTTTGAAATTTTAGAAAATTTTGTCAACGACAAATGTTTTCAAATTGGAAATTGAAATAAGTTAGAGAATGAAACTAATTTAAAATTTAAGACATGAATTTGATATAAATGAAAATTAGAATTTGAATATTTAGAGTTATAGATAAATTAAATTCATATGGGAATGAAAGAATAAATTGAATAAGGATGAATACAAACTAAAGTGGTAAGATGAAAGTAAATATAGGAAACACATAAGATGTTTATACTAACTTATATAAGGAATGATACATTCTCAATCGAGAATTGATATTTCAAATGTAAGCTAAATAAATACTTGCATGAATAGATATGGACATTTGTAAGGATGTCGATAAAATGTTTTGTATATTATGATTGGATATATTGTTGTGTAAGATTTGCAGGTAATATAAAGGCAAAGAGAATTGAGTTTGGTTTCAAAAAGATAAAATTGAAATGCCCGATAAAAGGTATGTGTTTGAATTTCTATATGGAAATTGATTGGGATTTTGATTGAGCCGCTTGGCTTTTTGTTTTCTTTTGAGATTTGGGAGGCCGTAGAGCCATTTTGTAGTTGTACCGAGCTAGCCGCGCAAAGGAGACGCTGGCAAAATTTTTCGGGAATTTAGGGTGTTAGAAAAATTTTGAGAAAATTTTGATAAGTCAAAATTTGAGTTTAAACTGAAACGTGAATGGTTAAATATATAGTATAGTTTGAAACTAAGGAAGGTTTAGAAAGTTAATAAGAAGATAATTAGTAGGATGTGAATAGTTGGTTTTGGAGTAATAGAATCGGGTATGGGACCATTCTTCCTAACTAGTAATTTCGGGGACGAAATTCTTTTAAGGGGGGAGGAATGTAACGACCCGGCTTTTTCAACCGTTAATTTGTGATATTTAAAATGAATTTAAATAATTAATTTGTAATATAATTTGTTTTCAATATGAAAAGTTGGTTTGATTTAATAAAAAGAACTCAGACTTTAAATATAACAATTAATTGAATAAATTAAATAGTGATTGACAATTGGGTAAATTATTTAAATTTGGAATTTAAGTTTGTTAAAAATATTTTAACGGCTTATAAAATTTGTATTAATGATACTGAGAATAATAGATGAATTAAAATTGAATTTAATGGTTGTTTGTTCAATTTAATATTTACATGGTTTAAATTGACAATTGAAAATAGCCTTCCGAGACACAGTCTCGGAATTCAACGAAACCAGTCCCATTGGATCCGTAATATTGAATTATTGTCGGATTTCAAATTTCGTAATTTTTGGAGTGACCGTGTGTTTGTTTGATAAGTAAACGCGCTATAATTGAATTCGAAAAGATTTAAAATATAACGTTTAAAAATAAAATAATTCACATAGCTTCCTCAACACACTAACCCTATCGTTCGTCTTCTTGTATACGCTTTCCTTTTTCTTTAAAAAGGACGTTGCTTCTTGTTGCTCTCTTCGATCAGAAAATTTAAAATAAATTAATGGCCGCCTTCCCTTCTTTTTATCGCGATACTTAACCCTTCTGTTTTCCCTATTCTAACATACGACGTCCCTGACCTATTCTCTTCGTTCCTTTTTATTCTTCAAGCCGATCTCACGGCATAATTTAAAAAAAAGAAGGGGAAAGAAACCGTAAATCGATTCAACTTAGGGGGAGAGGACAAGGTGCGGCCGATCGAAAGTCGTGAGGATGGAGGAGTCGATAAGGGTTAATAGCAATGGATTGGTTTTGCTCTCGTGATGGATGCGAGGCATCGACGCAGCCGAGGGGATTAGGGTTCGCAATTGAAGATGAGGCTTGCGTAGGGGCGAAGCGAATTAGAGTTTGACATCGAGGCAAAAGGGGGGGGGGGCATCGTTCGCGAGTTGGCGCACGCGATGGATGTCGTTCGCGAATTGGAGGGGGAGAGCGCGACTTGTTGTGCGCATAGAGGCTGCTATCTCTAGGCGACGGTGGCGTGGATTGTGGTGTTGGAGGCCGCGTCGTTCTTGGGGGATGTAGTGGTGCTCGCGCACGCGAGTGGTGGTGCGATGCTATGCGGCTATAGGTGAAGTGCGTCGGTGCTATTCAAGTGACGTGGTGAGTCGAATGGAATTGGGGGAAGCGGTGATCTCGGATCTGATGGCAGTGAGGTATGGATTATCTGTTTGTTTTCGAAATTAAAATAGAATCAAACAGTAAAGTTTAAAATAGGATTTTTAGTCAGAGAATAAGGTAAGTGGTATATATAGAAATGTTTAAAGTTTGTGAAAATTCGATTTTTAAACATCTATGGATTTTATATATATATATACAGATTGAAAATAATAATAATAATAATAATAATAATAATAATGATTACTTAGGTTGATTTGTATATTTATTAAACTCATTTGATTAATTTAGACTAACCAGTGAGTAAAAATACCTTGTGTTTAAAAAAGTATTTGTTTAAAATTATATCACCAGTTAATTTAAATTATTTGATTAAAGAATAAATTTATTATTCGATCGTTCACATATTAATAAAATTCATACGATTGTCATTCAAGGTCAAAAATATGGAAACGAATCTGGATTGGAAAGGATTGCAACAATTAAATCAAAGGTGAGTTAATCTCACTCAGTTAAGTTTAAAATTTGAATTGTTGAATTTAAATTTAATTGTTGAATTGCTTGAATGATGGTTGAAGTAGTGAATAATTAAATAAGTGGATGTTAGAAATATTAATCCCATATACTGCAATATTTCACATTAAGGTGAAATTGTTATTTTATTGTGTTAACATCTGTGGATGCAGGAAAAACAGGTTGGAGGGATCCAACAGGATTCCTCAAAACTATTTATTTTATTTCGTATATATGCTGTTCTGTGACAGGATGATATATTAATTTGGGTGGTTTTATAGATAATTGAATTATCAACTGTTGAATCACAGAGAAGTTGAAAATTTGAAATTTCTATTACCGTTGATAAATTAATTTGAAAAGTTAAATAAAACTCAAATAGAGAATATTTATTTGAAATTTGAATCTACTTAAAGTGAGAATGAAGAAAAGAAATAAAAGTATATTTTCTACTTAAATTAAACTTTAATGTGATAAAGTTGAGTTTGGAAAATTTAAATTATAAATTTATGCTTGAAGGAATATTGTAATCGATAAGTGAATTAAAGAAAATGGAATTATATTAAGGAATGGGAATGGAGGTCTATTAAGGAAATAAAAAGAAATATTAATAAGAAAAGAAAAGAAAATTTATTAAGAAATAAAGAAGATTCTATTAAGAATTACGAATAAGAAATTCTATTAAGAGTCAAAAGGAGATTTTATTTAATAATGAATGGAACTTATTAAATAGGAAAATATGAAACTTTATAGAAAGAAATAAATTATAAAGATGAGATTTTTAAATCAAACTATCTTATAATAAAAAAAATTCAGGGAGATTTTTTTTTTTTAATTCATGAATGGAATTTATAAATGAGATATGAAATTTGTCGAATGGAAATAGTAAGATATTTCTAAAGGTGAATGTGGACAAGAGGTATTTATAAATGGATATTGGGTTTTCTAAAGTTATAAATTATTTTAAAAAGAATGTTTTAAATTACTATACTATATAAACCTTTTTATAAACTATTATTTGAATGTAAAATATTTTCGAATTAGTTATTTTGAAGGTTTAGCTATTATTTATTATAAACTCTAAGTTTTCTAAAACCAGCTTGAAACTTAGAAATAACTAGATATGAATTTTAATATTTAACATTACTTCTTATTTTATAAATCTATATGTTTTCAAATGTTTTAAAAAAAAAATCCAATTAAATCCTCTTGTGATGGTAAGCAAATTTATTTAAGTGAGATAAGATTTAGGAGAAATCTTATTAAGTGGAGAAATGGAGTTTGAGAATTTATAAGCAGAAGTATAAATTTATTTTTGAGGAAGGAATGAGAAAATAAGGAATATTTTCAAAGGATAAATCAATTGTGAGTGAGTATAAGAAATCAGTTAAATGATTTCATGGAAATAAAAGGACTTTGAAAATTTATTTCAAATGGATTAAAATGAGAATTATATCTGAATGATATTTGAGATAAATAATTTATGGAAATTATTTGATGGTTGCTTGTGTGTGATTAATTGATAGTTAAATAACCGACTATCAATATTGGACAATGCGTTGATCGTTTCGAAGAGTCTGGGATCGAGATTAATTTCTCGAAAACCACTTCGATCCGGTTTGAACGATTACGAATGAAGACCGTGAAGAGTTGAAGACGGTGATTCGGTTTGTCCAAACCCAGCGCAACTTGTATGGATTGAATGCTTTCAGAACATCGTCAGGTGGACGATGAGCATTCTAAGTGATGCGTTCTTGAAAGGTAACGTTTAACCTCAAGCCTCATCAACCGGGAATGGCTAAAACAGGGGAGGTGCAGCAAGACTTCGTGGGTAGCCCCCACTGGAGAGTGAGGTTTCCCCTGTCTAGATGTCCCTTTTATTCGGCTTAGTGGGCGGTTGGTCGCGCCAACTGCGGGGTGATCTTGCTTGGGACTGTTCAGTAAGGAATGGTTCCGGTCTTGTGTTGCAGGGGAGTTAGGGTGGCTCCTCGGTACTCTGATCTAGACCAGGTACTGTGACGGGCGGTACCCCAGTAGCCCTGCCATTGTATGGGATCCAAACTCCAGTAAGCGCCTGTACGGTTTTGATTGTGCCCAACTATTGCTGGAACGTGAGATGCAAGCATTTCAGCTAGATTCTATTTACTTTCTATAGACACTATAATAATATCAGAGAACTTTAATAAAAATTGTTTTAGCTATCGTAAGGTAAAAACCCGACATGTTTATTTGTGGCATGGTCTTACGAGATGCTTTTGTTTTTCAAAGGATTTTTTGAAACTTTAATAATCCAATTGAGTGTGATTTTCTCACGCTGGTATTCCAGACTGACTCGGGTATTGTTTTATATGATGCTCGGGTCAGACCGAGTTAAACAGGTTCAGGTTATATATGCTGGAGCTCAGGAGACGAGCTGATGACAGAGCGTATCTACGTATTTGCCTATTATTTCCGCTGTGTATGATCTTATAGTAGTCGTCTCTGTATGAGTTGATTGATGTACTCTGATGATGGTATGTATGTATATGTATACAGTACAGATTTCTTGTATTTAAAACCGTATTCTATATATTATATTTTATTCTGCTGCGATGTGAGATTCTGATGTTATTTTCTTCTTCTTCTATCCCTTTCTTCTTTTCATAACTATCTGGAGTTTTCGGGTTCAAAAATTTCCGGGTTGTTACAAGATTTGATATTACTCACGGATGATATATGTATGGCTTACGAACTTAATTAAAAGCTAATATTGGAAATTGAAGATGCCAAATATAAAATGATTCTTTTAAATTATATAATTGGATATCATTGGTAAATGAGATGCAGGTATTTAAAAATCAAGAAAATGTGGATTGCCCGACAAAAGGTACATGTTTATTTTGTCATTGGATTTGGTGATTTTTGATTGAGCCACTTGGCTTTTGGGTTTCTTTTATTGGTTTAGGGCCCGTAGAGGCGTTTTGTAGTTGTACCGATCGAGCCGCACAAAGGAGACTCTGCCGAAATTTTTCGTAAATCCAGGCGTTAGAAATTTTTTCAAGTTTAAAAATTTTATAACTTGTTTTGATAACTAACTCGTAAACTTCATAGGCTAATCAGAGTAGCGTAGTGGAAGTGTAGTAAAGATTTTATAAATGAAATTTCATTGTTTTATAAGTTGATAATTTTGAATAAAATACATCAAATGTTAAATTCTTTACTTAGTTCCTTTTCCTTTCTTTTCCTTTTCGAGGACGAAAAGTTTTGAGTGGGGGAGAGTGTAACGACCCGTAAAATTTCGATAATTAAAAATGTTAATTTAATAAGATTTCATGGTTTAATGTTGGAAGAATTAAAAATTTGTAATTTATGTATGGTAATAATAAATAGAATGAATTGCAACAAATTTTATCTAAGTTAATTATTTATGAATTGAATGAAATCCCAAATTAATTGAAATAATATATAGTCAAGGGTAATGGAATGAAGTTGTATTATATAGGAAATTGTGACACTTGTTTGTAAATAATAAACATATAATTATGATTTAAAAGTTAATGGTGATAATTATTATAAGTTACCTGTTTATTTAGTCAGTCGAATTGAATTAGGAAACAAACTGCAATTGAAATGAAATTTTATATAGTAACTAGGTTTATAATCAACAACTGAAGGCGAATACTAAATGTTGGATGCTCTGGATGTGAATAAAGCAATTGAGTGATAACTAAAATTCAATTAAAATCCAATATTGAAATCCGTCAAATATTGAACAATTAAATTGTTTAAATTTAATATTTGGAATTTATTGAATAATTGAATAACGGGAATTGAATAACTGTTTAATGGAAATGGTTGTTCTATAATTGGAATTTGTTTCAAAGGTTAATTTTATAAGTTCGTTTTTGAATATCTCAAAAGATAGTGATTCAAGAATAATCAAATTTGTTTAAATTAAATATTATTCCGAATTTGATATGGTTAATTTGATATTGAAATTTAATATATGAAAATAGAGTGAATAATTGAAATTTGATTTAATATGATTCAAATTGGTTTCCAAAGTGAATGTAAGTTATATTTGGATTATAATAGAGTTAATAAGATTTTAAAAATTGGAATTTTTAGCAATTTTGTAAATTTTGAAAAGTCGTCGACTTAATCGACGAGTTAAAATAGATTTCCGAGGCACAGTCTTGGAATTCGATGAAACCAGTTCCATTAGATTCGTAATAGTTTATTTTATCAGGTTTCAATTTCCATAGCAATCGGAGTTGTCGTTTGACCGTGGCAGCTCAAAATGCTGAGAGAGTAGTTTAATTGATTTCATTTTAAATTAATCATTTATTTCCGTAACTCGCTCATACGATCGAATTTGGCCCTGAAACATGTTCCGTTATGTTCGGAATGTGGGTTAAACATTATAAACGCCTGATGGCACGCCTCGATAGGGTTTTAAGATTTTGAGTTGCGTAATTAAGACGGTTTGAAAATTTAATTAATATATATATATATATATATAAAGTTGATTTGACCACACCCTTCACATCTGTCTGTTTCTTCTTATCAGCCGACACCCTAGTACTTATTTCCTATTCAAACACGCATACTCTCCTTCTTCTTTATTTGCATGCAAGCTTCAGGCAGTAAGAAAATAATAAATCAAAACTTCAAAAATTTCTTTCTCTTCAAATACTCGATTAAAAATCACGAAACCTTCTCTAAAAATCCTATTTCATCGTTTGCTTCGATCCTGTATGCTTTTGGCCTGGTGCGACTTGGAGTTTGGGAGTGCGAAAGTGAAGACGCGAGAGATTTTGAAGCTAGGGTTAAGCTTCACTTCGTTTTCATTCACCGATTCGAGAAATAAAGCTCATAATTGAATTCTCCTCATCGAATGGCATCTAGGCACGCATTTTGCTGAAGCTCGGTGGCGTATTGGGTCATGCGACCTAGCCTCGGCCGAAGAGGAGTGGTTCGCACGCGTTTTGATTGGTAGATGCGAGCTTCGAGGTGAGGAGTCCGGGAGATGGAGATCGAGAGGAGAAGCTTGGCGGCGCGATCGGTTTCGATTTTCATCGCCTGTAGCTCCGTATCACTGAAGATTGGTGCACGACTTGGTGGGTTGTTTTTCTCGTGCACGTACACGAATTTGGAGACAGTTGAAATTTGGGCTAAAATCGGGAGTTGTCCGGTTTAGTTCCAAACTGGAACGTCTCGGTGACAACAGGATATCAAGGTGAGTGTTTTATAACGCTCACAACGTACTGAATATCTTTATGGTAGTTAAATTTGATATTATAAAGTGATATGAATTTTATTTGTCGTTGTTTGATAAAATTTAATCGTCATATAGATTGTCATTTGAATTCACCGTTGAAAAATTAAATTGACAGTCAAAATGAAATTAAAATTGAATTGCGATTAAATTACCTGATATTGAGAACTATGAAATTGCCGTGAATTGTATTGTCTATTGGATGATTTATTTCGATGGATGCTATTGGTTGATATTTTAAAGTTTCGATGTTTATTTGCTTATATATATCCTGTTATACATTCATATGACACTGTGATTGATTTAAGTGATATATATTCATCCCTGACATTAAATTGAAATAACTAATCACTTGGCCATAGGATAGAAAATTATATACGGACACCGGATTGGTTAAACTAATAAATTTTAAAATCGTTGATTTGAAATTTATTTAAATGTTTTGATTTAAAAGTTATAAATAAAATCAATTTATAGAAATCGAATTTATCGCAAATTGAGTTTGGAATGTTGAAATAAATTTTTGTCAAAAGAAATTGTTAAATAATTTAAGTTGAGACTTTGAAATTTAAAATTGGGATATGATTGAATTTCAAAAATTATTTGTTTTAAAGATTGGACATTATTTCGAGCTTTGAGTGTTACTAAGTAAAAGTGATATAAAAATGATATTTTGAAATTGAGCTTGGAATTGAATCATATTTGAATTTTGGATTTAAATTTGAATATTGAAGGATAAATTTTGTTAAGTGTTATAAATTGATATTCTGAAAAATCAAGCTCCAAATCGATATAAAATGAAATTGAATTAATTGAAGGTGAATGTAGAATTGAATTAATTTGAAGTCAAAGTTGACATTGACTTGAATTGAATCGAAATTGAATCGGTAGAAGGGAAATTGAAATTGATTTGAATTGGGAAGTTATAATTAAAATGTTCTGGTTTTGAAGCTGTTTCATTTTGTTTTTCCAAATTTCTTTGTTATATGAACCATTTTAAATACTTAAACTATTTTAACCTACATTAACTATATTAAATTAATTTATCTATTTGAAACCCATTTAAATATTTTAAGTATTTTAACTATTTTAATTATTTAAAACTACTTTTAAACTACTTAAAACTATTTTCTAAAATTTCAAGCTGGTCAATAAGGTGAAATGTTATGTTTAAATCTTGAATTTAAATACGAATTGGGTTAAATGAAGCTGCAACCTAAATTGAAATTCGAAATGATTTTGAAATCGAAATGAGATATTGAGGCGAAAATGATTTTTGAAACGAAATCTTACATTTTGAATAGATATGGTGATGTTTGAAATGGATTTGAATTTTTGAAGCGAATATGATATTTTTATATCAATTATGAATCGATTTGAAATGTAAAAGAGCCATCGGTGTAATAATACGTAGTTATTAAAGAGACCGAGATCGGATATGGACATACTCTCTGTCGATACCGAAAACTACTTTAATAACTATTACACGCGGAGTGTTGATCTAGAATGAAGTTGATGGTTTGGTGAACGTGTTGGTTGGAGAAAGAGAACGATATTGGATGATCCCTGACATGACTAAAACAGGAGCCGCGCCGAGCCATTGAGGTTCGCCATCTCTAGCGGACACACTTCTTCGATACCATATCTATTACTTTTGTGATTCGATTTGGGTGCACCCCTTGATTGGGAGTGTCGTTTCACGGTGTTGAGTCGTGGTCTATTGGTTTCGATAGCACCGGGGGACTTTCCAAATGCCTTACCAGAGCTCGGAATGCTTCCTCACAATCAGATGCCCACTCGAAATTCCTCTTTCCTTTCTTTATCACATCGAAGAAAGGAATACACTTGTCTGTAGCTCTGGATATGATTCTACTCAGCACGGCCACCTTTCCATTCAAGCTTCGTACTAGCTTCATAGTTCTGGGCACTTGTATGTCTCGGATAGCTTGAATCTTCTCCGGGTTAGCTTCGATTCCCCGCGCATTCACAATGAAACCCAAAAATTTCCCGACGCTACGCCAAATGAATACTTCAAAGGATTTATTTTCATTTCATAATGCATGAGTATATCAAACATCTCCTCTAGGTCTCGGATGTGGTTGTTTGACTTTCGTGACTTCACGAGCATGTCATCCACATAGACTTCCATCGTTCTACCAATCTGGTCTTTAAACATTCGATTCACCAGACGCAGATAAGCTGCTCCCGCGTTTTTCAATCCAAAAGGCATTACTACATAGTAATATAGCCCCACATCTGTGACAAAACTTGTGTGTTCTTGGTCCGGAATGTGCATTGGGATCTGAATGTATCCCGAATACGCATCCATAAAAGACAATAATTCGTGTCCGGCCATAGAGTCGACGAGCTGGTCGATTCTAGGTAAAGGGAAACTATCCTTCGGGCATGCTTTATTCAGATCAGAGTAATCAACACAAGTTCTCCACTTCACGTTTTCTTTCCTCACAAGCACAGGGTTAGAAACCCACTCAGGGTAGAGGGCATCGCGAACGAACCCATTGGCTTTGAGTTTATCCACCACCTCTCTGAGAGCAGCGGACCTCTCCGGGTCCATCCCTCCCCTTTTTTGTTTTACAGGGACGTATTTCGGGTCTATGTTCAACGTATGACTCGCAATAGCGGGAGAAATCCCGCACATATCAGAATGTGTCCAAGCGAAAACGTCTAGGTTCGCTTGGAGGAAATCAGTAAGATCTTCGGTCAATGATGGGTCGAGTTGCGATCCAATATTAAGGACTCGTGATGGTCATCCCGGCTGACTGGTATTTCAATCGTCAGCTCAGCCGGTGCTGCATTCGTTTCCCTAGGTCCCCCATTATCATCTCTCGGATCTATGTCTCTATAAATCCAAGAATGTTGTCCGAGCCAGGTCTCGGGCACTACTTGCCAATTGTCAGTGTTTTGGATGCGGAAGGAGTTGTCCACCTTATCCGCATCTCGACTTCTAAACACTATATCGTCTGTCATCAAGCGTCGTTGTTTTGCAGGGATTCAATCTTCCACATTCAAGCAACATTCATGATCCTCATGCCTCGGGTTGGAGTGATAGTTAGTTGCCCACTAGCTTAGCTATCGATTTAATGATTCCATCCCTAGGCATTCTTTCGGTCGTAGCCATGAGTAGTTGTAAACATTATATATAAAACTCAATATTGAGTTATCGCAGCCAGTCTTTGGATGACCACACGTCTTCTCCCAGTCTCGGGTTGATAAATGTACTGCATGGACGGTCGAGTCTCGTCCTAGCTATATTTATATTCCCACATAAACTTCGAAAACATAGAGTTGATCGATGAATAGTCGGTTCACATTCATGTTTCTTCTAGCTCATGCCTCCGAGTATGGGGCATATATACCAATAAGTAGGAAGGTCGGCCATGCCCACTTTAGCATTACTCTCTTTCCTGTTAAATTGGGGATCAGGTCAGTCGATGGGAGACGGGGTCTCGCCTGTCTTGGATTTTATCGTGGTTTTTCATTCCAAGAGGAATACTTCGATGCCTCGTCAGTTTTAGGGCGTAATTTGGACACTAGACGGTCATCCACGTCCACTTTGGTTCATGTTCTGTAATCAGATCTCGAGATAAAGTTGGCTACAAATGCAGTCGGGTCATGCCCATCCAGTTTCATACTCCTCCTAATGGATCGAAGGAGGGAACTGGAGAATTTTTTACCAAGTCTTCATGGTTTACTCTCCTTTCTACACTCTGGAGGTCATAGTTTTTCAAGGAACATCCCAGTCACATTCGTATGTGCTTAGTGCGGATCAGTATTGACCCTCGATCTGAGGTATGATATAGTCGGTTGCTCGTAGCTTTGGATGCCATTTCGATTAGTTCTGTATTAAGGGCTCCATGTAGTCGTTGGTTTAAGTTATAAAGAACGCCAAGCTAGAGCTACAGTAAGCTGTCGTATTCAGCTTTTAGTGATTTGTACCCCTGCTGCTAGCATTGATTTAGCCAGGCCACTAGTTGGATTGTCGAGCTCCATCCTTAGCGAGTTAATAATCCTCCTGTTGATTTTAGGCCGAAGTTTGCGGAATAGAGAATGGTCGGAATCCACTCGTCTATTTGTCGATGTTTATGCACCACTTTGCGTTCTGGCGACTTAGTGTTATTCTCCCCTCGTTCGACTCACGCCCAATTTGTGTTCATGCTTTGGTCCACGCTCTGGGGACTTAGAGATTTGTCGAACGGTTTATGCTATAGTCCACCGTTCGGGATGCAGAGATTTTCGTTAATTCGTTTATACTCTAGTAAGAATTTCGGGGACTTAGAGTACTCTAATCCGCTTTTGGGACTTAGAGATTTTTCTCAAGTCGTTTATAATCTAGTCCACACTCGGGGGACTCAGATTACTCTAGTCCGCACTCTGGGGACTTAGAGGTTTTTAAAGTCGTTTATACTCTAGTCCGCACTCAGAGGACTTAGAGTACTCTAGTCCGCACTCTGGGGACTTAGAGGTTTTTAAGTCATTCATACTCTAGTTCGCACTTAGGGGACTGAGAGTAATCTAGTCCGCACTCTGGGGACTTAGAGGTTTTTAAGTCATTTATACTCTAGTCCGCACTCAAAGGACTCAGAGTACTCCTGTCTGCTCTCAGGGGACTGAGAGTACTCCAGTCCGTGCTCAGGGGACTTGGAGATTAAAGTCATTTATACTCTAGTCTGCACTCTGGGGACTGAGAGTACTCCAGTCCGCGCTCAGGGGACTTGGAGATTTAAGTCGTTTATACTCTAGTCCATACTCTGGGGACTAAGAGTACTCCAGTCCGCACTCAGGAGACTTGGAGATTTAAGTCGTTTATACTCTAGTCTGCACTCTGGGGACTTAGAGTACTCCAGTCCGCGCTTAGGAGACTTGGAGATTTAAGTCGTTTATGCTCTAGTCCGCACTCTGGGGACTTAGAGTACTCCAGTCCGCACTCAGGGGGCTTGGAGATTGAAGTCGTTTATACTCTAGTCCGCACTCTAGGGACTTAGAGTACTCTAGTCCGCTTCAGGGACTTATAGATTTTTGAGTCGTTTATACTCTAGTCCGCACTCTCGGGACTCAGAGTACTCCAGTCCGCACTCAGGGGACTTGGAGATTGAAGTCGTTTATACTCTAGTCCGCACTCTGGGGACTTAGAGTACTCTAGTCCACGCTCAGGGGACTTGGAGATTGAAGTCGTTTATACTCTAGTCCGCACTCTGGGGACTTAGAGTACTCTAGTCCGCTTCAGGGACTTAGAGATTTTTGAGTCGTTTATACTCTAGTCCGCACTCTGGAGACTCAGAGTACTCCATTTCGCACTCAGGGGACTTGAAGATTGAAATCGTTTATACTCTAGTCCGCACTCTGGGGGCTTAGAGTACTCCAGTCCGCGCTCAGGGGACTTGGAGATTTAAGTCGTTTATACTCTAGTATGCACTCTGGGGACTTAGAGTACTCCAGTCCGCACTCAGGGGACTTGGAGATTGAAGTCGTTTATATTCTAGTCCGCACTCTGGGGACTTAGAGTACTCCAGTCCGCGCTTAGGGGACTTGGAGATTTAAGTCGTTTATACTCTAGTCCGCACTTTGGGGACTGAGAGTACTCTAGTCCGCACTTAGGGGACATGGAGATTTAAGTCGTTTATACTCTAGTCCGTACTCTGGGGACTGAGAGTACTCCAGTCCGCACTCAAGGGACTTGGAGATTGAAGTCGTTTATACTCTAGTCCTCACTCTGGGGACTTAGAGTACTCCAGTCCGCGCTCAGGGGACTTGGAGATTTAATTCGTTTATACTCTAGTCCACACTCTGGGGACTTAGAGTACTGCAGTCCGCACTCAGAGGACTTGGAGGTTTTTATCGAGAGCAGTCGTATTTCCACCCACTTAATTTGTATTTCATTTTCCGTATCGACGCTAATGCTGTTGAATGAATGATCGGACCACATTTGCTCATGGAATGGGAATTTTCCCCCAGCATGAAGGATGAAACTTGAAGAATGGACGGCCAATTCTCGTCTGCATGGTGATTATAGCTCTTCCAATCAAGTCAAGGAAGGAGGTATATGACAGATGGTTGGATCACATTCATGCTGGGTTAGATAGTCAAATCTCACACAATTTTTTCGTATCTCTTTCTAGAAACTAAGAATAATGGATTATTGAGTAGACATAGTAAGTTGCATATGTTTCAAGGTGAAGTCGTGTCCATGTATTGAGAGCGATGGTTGACGAGTAGGTAGTCCATCACAACTACTCCAAGTCGGCCTTTCGAATAACCTTTAGTGTTCAAGGTAGACAATCAAATCACGTCCACTCTAGACAGATCTCGACGTCACTGAGCTTCACGAGGGGCATCTGTATTTTTTCGAACTTTGTTCTGTGACTCGATTTGAGTGGATGATCGGGCCATGCACATTCCAAGCCTTGCTTAGGTCTCCAAGTCAAATGTGGAGGTCGATGAATGTGAGGTCAGTCGTGTTCACTTTGTATTGGGCTCTGATCGTTATGAGCTTTTCAATATCTAGTCCACAACCCCAAATCAAAGGCATATGGTTGATGGTGAATGATTGAATTATGCTCATCTAGATGTAACTCCACACGTCCGATCATGGTCTGCGTGGATTGGTTGGCAACCAAATCTGAGTACCTGGTCACCTGCATCGTTTTGAACGTAGTTTAGTTCAAGCTAGTCGTAGTTCATAGAACAATTGAAATAGAAAAAGATTTGGAAATAATTCAAAGAAGATTAGGATAAATCTCATTGATAAGTAAAGCAGCATTGTGTGCTCGCTATTCGACTTTGCTCCTGGCTCCTTTCAAAGGGATGTCGGCCGTCAGCAGTCCAATTGATAATCATAGCCCTTTATTAATAGGCATCAGATGTTCGCTGCCCGCCATTCTACAGGACTTGAACATACAATTGAAGCTTTCCTTTCCAGATCGGCTTTTCGATCACACCTCGGAGGTGTTTGTAATCGCCCATGTTAGGATCAGTGAGCATCTTGGAATATACAACATTCCCCTGATTTTCTTTAGACTTTGGTGTACTCTCTCGAGGTAGGTTTCCAGTACCACTCCGAGTCGCGAGTCATCAAGTAGAGGTTGTCAATTAAATCTATCAAAGAGCATATGAGCCGAATTTTGAGGTCTTGTTTTGGCTACTGGGATCTGCATCCTTAGCCAACGGGCCTTTATTGTTATTTTTCTTAGTATGTTCCGATCTTCCACACTTTGGTTTAGATTCATTTTTGTCACAGAAACGATCCATGGCCGTAGGAGGCTCTCTAGCTAACTAGATGCCAAAATATATATGGAGGTCGATTCTCCTCAAGGGTGATCAGTATGATATCCCTTTGAGAGTATCGTTTGAGTAGCGATTGTTTGTCCGTTCCCTTGTTGCCGTTAGATTCTCTACGCCCTGGTCGATCATTGGATGTAAGGGAAGTAGATATAATGTTACTTTATTAAGTTGAGTTTTGAATTCACTATCTGGAGGCACTACGCTGCGGCTAGGGTTCTCTTTTTTACTTTTAAATCATTTTAAATATTATATTATTATAATATTCATTTCAACCCTTTTGTATATTTCCAAAACCATTAAGAGGCTAAATAACTTCATATACACATCCATATGGATTATATTTTTCATCAATTAATCATGGTTAATTACTTAACCATTTCTATTATGATCCATAATTTATCACAACCAAGTTATCAGCCATATCAACATCCATATAATCAACCATATAATCATTCAAGTTATCAAGCATTTAAATTTATAATTTAAACATTCGTATAATTAAATGTAAATAAATCAAGTACTCACCATAATCAAATCAAACTTCCTACCAACATTCAAATCACCATAACACTTCATCTAAATCATCACTAAACATCACAAATACCTCATTAAACAACCCACTTCACTTTCAAGTGCTCGACCATCATTTCTACCTCCTCTTTGCTCACGGCCTCACCTCCATCACCTCCAAAGCTCACGACCTCCACCACCTCATGCTATCACCACCTCATGCACGGCCTAGGCCCCTCAAACCCACAACCTTACTATCCTAGCACCACCAAAACTCATGGCCATGGTCATTGAGGAGAAGAGAAAGCAACTATGGTATTCAAAGTAGAATGGTGTATATGTATATTTTCTTATTTATTTTTCTATTTTTTTCATTATTATATTTAAGCTTCCATTAAAGAAGCTTCATGAGAAGAAAGAAGAAGAAGAAGAAGAAGAAGAAGAAGAAGGAGAAGTAGGGAGGATTACAAAGAGGATGGTAGGTGTATTTATTGGCTAGGAAGACTGAAGGACTAAGTAACTTAAAAAAAAAATACTTCATTATCCAACACATCTCATGTAACGTCCCGCCTTTTTGAACATTTTAATTCGACGATAAACCACACACATCAGACTCAAACCATACAAAAGGGGCAATGCAGTCTAAAAGTATCAAAAGCTTTTCAAAATGGAGGCTCTGTCTTCTTCAAAAATATGCTGAGTAACTTTTAAAATTTAAAATATAATTTGGTTGCATGCTAGTGTGGTTGAATATAAATAAGTATTGCATGTGTATATAGGTAAAAATCTGATGTGAATATTTGATTGTGTGCATGCTGCATATATATATTGTGCTCTGTCTTGTTTTCCAGGCTCAATTTTTTATTTAAAAATCCTTACCACATGATCCAGAGCTTGATAGGATCTGATTATTAAACAAATGTTGTTTGATTTAACCTAGATTAATGTTTAAAAATTTAAATTAGTCAAAATAAGGCTTGTTGTCTCTGGAAGTATTAAAACATTAGTGCATGTTGATATAAATCAAAATTCAAATTGTGTAATTTATTAATTCAGTATTATAAATCGAAAACATCAACTAAATCATGATTTTTAACACTAAAATCAGGATTTTTAGATATAAAATGAAGGTGCAGTTTGGGTTTGAACTGAAATGGGAATATTGGGTTTTTCTGGTGATCTATGTGCCTGGAGGGGTCGGGGTTCTTCCAGATGATGGAGGAGTGTTAGTAGTTGATGGGGAAAATACTAGATGGTGTTGAATTTCGGTGAGGAGGTTGCAGTAGTGGGAGATTTTTTGGAACCCTAGTTTTAACTAGGAATGATGAATCGATCACCACGACAGTTTGAGTTGATCAAGTGCGGTGAGGATTTGAGGGACGATAGCTTGGTCGTAGACGAGATCAGGGTCGGAGTTGCAGAACCTACGGTGGTCGGAGGATTGAAGGCGAAGCGTTGCCAGGTTTGATGTGGTAGTTCCTGTTAGTTTCCAGGTTTGGAGTTGCAGCTCGAATTCGATTTTTGAGAATGGGATGATGCTTTAATGTTCGCGATAGGTGCAGAGATGATTTACGATGTGTGAAGATCATCGGAGATGGCTGGAGTTGATCGGCGGCACAATACACGTGCACGGTGCACATTCTTCATTTCTGGTGATGTTGGGTTGGCCAGAGATTTTGTTCTCGAGTTGCTCGAAGTTGTTGGGTAGTTTGCTCGGGGAGGTTGGGTATTGAACTCGAAGCATATAGGATGGTGCCTCGGGTTATACATTGTTTACAGGTTTTAAGAAAACCTGAAGTGTTTGCTTTAAAATTTTAAAAACCGAAGTTTTTAAATAAAAAGCAAGAGTTTAAACTAAGTTTTAAATCCAAGTTTAAAATCTAGAATTCAAGTTTAAATTTAAATCTCAGTTTAAAAAATATAATTAAAGTTGAATTGTTAAACTACTTTAAAATGGTTAAGTAGTTTAAATTTTTAAAAATGAAGTTTTAAAAAAATGTGAGTAAGTTTTAAAGTTAAGTTTAATTCTGTAAATTAAAGATTTAAATATGTATTTCAGTTTTTGAAATAAAAGAAATTTTAAATTTGAAAGATTTAAACAACTTTTTATGTTAAAGTGTATATTTAAATTATTTGAATTTAAAAATGAATTTGGGTTAAACTCTTATATATTTCTTTTACAAGACAAGCATTTCTTTACCGTGTAATTTAAAAGGGTTTTTAAGTTGTTTAGACTTTGATTAAGAGAAATTGTATTCATTTTAAATCTCATATTTGAAATGAAATTTTAAAGTAAATTCAAAAGTAAATTGTTTTCAAATGTATTTGTCAATGACAATTTAGTCATAATTAAGAAATGTTTTATCTTAAAATTAAATTAAGATTTAATGATTTTAAATTTATTAAATTAATGAGGTAATTAAGGAATAGTTAATTAATTTAATTAATTAATGATTAGGGATTAATAAATAATTGATTAAGGGTTAATCAATTGGTAATTAAGATCATTAATTAGATAATTAAAGATTATTAATTAATGATTAAAGATTTATTAATTAAGAAATAAGTTATAATCAAGCAATTAAGGATTAATTAAGTTACAGTTAACACTTAATTAATTAATTAATTAATTAGAGATTAATTAATGGATAATTAAAGATAAATTAATTTGTAATTAATAACGGCTAATCAAATTAATTACTTAATGGAAGTAATTAAAGAATGGTTAATGAAGGTCATTAACTAGGATTATTTAATAATTAATTAATGTGATTAATTTTAATAATTAATTAGATTAATTAATTTAATGATAATCATTTGTGAATTGTTTAAGTGTAATCACTTAATGGAGGTAATTAAGGAATTAATTACTTAATGTAATTTATTGAGTTTAATGTGATTAGTTTAAATTAATTAATTAAGTTTAATTAATTTAAATCACTTGATGATTCGATAATAATTGCTTAAAGTAATTAATGGATTGTAATTACTTAGTGAAGTAATTAATTGATAATTACTGGATGTAATTAATTTAAGGTGATTTAAGAATGAAAGTAATTTGGAATAAATTACTTTGTAATAAATCAAGGGATTGATTAAGGATAATTAATTAGGAATAATTAATTTATTTAATGAAGTAATTAAGGTTAGTTAATTACTGAATGTGATTAATCAGGAGTGATTAATAATTGTGGTTTAATTAAGATTAATTACTTTAGATAAAGAAATTAATTAAAAATGTAATTAAGCATCACTAATTAATATAATTAATGATGTAATTAAGGGTTAATTAATTAAGATTAATTAATTAATGATAAGTGATTAAAGAGTAACTAATTAATGTAATTAATTAAGGATTAATGTAATTAATTATAATTAATTAATTAATGAAGTAATTAAAGGTTAATTACTGTAAGGGGTTAAGGATAATTAGTTTGTAAAATTAATTAAAGGACAATTACTTGAATGTAATTAAAGGATAATTAATCACCCTATTAAGGTGGATAATTAGATGGTGATAAATTAATTTATTATAATCAATTAAATGGTTATGTAAGCAAGATTTTTAAAGACGAAGTAATTAATTTAATTCACTTTAAATTAATTAGAGATGCAAGTAATTAATTTAATTCATTTAAATTAATTATAGTGTGGTTAAGTAAATCCTTGCTTATGTATGAATGGATGACATTGATTGCCTTGAATGGTTTATGATCTCAGATATGAGATTAGTGATGTTGTGTGATGTGAATGATTTGGTTGCATTGTGATGGTAATATGGATTATCTATTTATGATGATAGTATGGATTATCTGTTTATAATGATAATGTGGATCATCTTTTTATAATGATAATGTTGATTTTCTATTGTGATTTGTGAATTATCTATCTGTGTGTATATAGATAATTGAATTGTTTTAAACTTTAAAACAACTTGGCCTTAAAAGACATGTTTTGGGTTTCGATGAGACCGGGATTGGGTTTCCAGATTTGGATATCTGAAAACCACATCGATCCAAATTAACGATAGGTCGTGAATCTCAAGTGAAGACGAGGACTCAGAGTGCAAGGGTTATTGTCGTTAACTCTGAGGGTGATTCCAAAATGAGTGTAATGAGATAATGCCTTCGGTTTCGTTCGAACCCAAAACGAACTTGTATGGATTGAATGCTTTCAGCACATCGTCAGGTGGGCGATGAGCATTCTAAGTAATGTGTTCTATAAAGGTAATCGTAGCCTCAAGCCTCATCAACCGGGAATGGCTAAAACAGGGGAGGTGCAGCAAGGCTAAGTGGGTCATGCCCAAGTAGGACGAGATTTTCCCCGTCTAGAGGTCCTTTTTATTTCAGCTGTGTGGGCAGTTGTTGAGCTCCAACTGCCGGGGTTGTCTTGTTCGGGACTGTCCAGTAAGGGATGGTTCCGGCCTTGTGTTGCAAGGGATTGTGAGTAATCCTCGGTACGTTGATCTAGGCCACGTACTGCGACGGGCGGTACCCCAGTGGCCCTGCCATTGTATGGATCCAAAATCCAATAAGTGCCGTCGGTTTTGATTGTATTACCTACTTTTGTGGCTTGTAGCTGGAATTTAATGAATGTAACAATTTCAGCTATTTTCTATTTACTTGAAAACCCTAGACCTATTATAATATCATTGGATTTTCGATCAAATGTTTTGGTTAGCGTAAGGTAAAAACTTACCCATGTTTATGCGTGGGAAGTCTTACGTGATACCTTTGTTTTCAAAGGATTTTTAAAGTTAAGCAACCTTAACATGTTACTCACACCAGACCCATGTCTGACTTGGAGTTTATCTTCTATTTTCTTAAACTCTTGGGTACTCAAATTTTTACGAGTAGCCAAGGGATTCAGGTTAGCTTTGACGAATTGTGGAGGAGCAATGGAGCAGGAGGCTTCTGCGTTATAGTTATATATAGTGTTCCGCTGTGTTGATTTCTCTGAATAGTTTCCTTGTGTTGTATTGAGTTGTATAACTAGACAGGAGTTTATAACTGTCTAGTATGTGATGTTTAATCTGTGTAACTCTGATAATTGTTGTATATTATGTAATACTTATGTTATTAATATAATTAATTCGTTCCGCTGTTGAGATTCAGATGTTGTTTCCTCTTTCTTCTCTTTCTTTCCTCTTTTCTATCCCTTTCTTTCTTCAAGATGATGTGATTTTTTGTGGTGAGAAAGTCGGGTCGTCACATTTGGTATCAGAGCGCTAGGTTGAGTGAATACCTAGGCTTTGGAATGATTTATTTCTTGAGAGAGCGTATTTGTAATTTTGATATATATAAATATATTTATATATTTATTTCTACCTATCCGTTGGGTTACCTGTTCAGGTTTTCCAACATAAGTTATAAAGGTAGGTAGGGTAGTGGTGTGTGTAACACGACTACCATTGGTTGGAGTTTGAATGTTTGAGGTTGGAAGTGTTGTCGAGATTATAGACCTAATACCATCTCGAGTGAGTTTTGCAGCGGTGTACGGATTTCATCGATCTATGAAGGAAACCTGTTAAGGTTCGGAGTCTATTTTTGAAGTTGGATGAGTAGATTATGGATCTTTCGGTTAGGCAGAAGCGAGTGATGTTATCTTGATACCTCAGGAAGTAGTAGCTGCGTGATGAGATGCAGTGACTATGGATGTTCCCAAAGATGTTTTCTTTGAAACAAGTTTAAGGAGGTAGGTCTGCATCGGTGATGTGGCCGTGTTCAGTATGGTGTTTCTGTTTGCTTCGAGGTCCGAGTTTCTCGAAGAGCTTTGGATTAGGAAATCTTTGGCATCTGTGTCAGCAGTACAGCTTGGAGTGTTATGTATATCGGCAGGGAGTCTTCTGGCTTAGCAGTTTTTCTGGAGGAGGAGTTCAGAAGTCGCGGAGTGGATCCATTTCTTTGATGGATTGGCTAGACCAGTGTAAGATGTTCTGTTTAGTAAAGGGAAAACAGTTTTCCTTGGATTTGGTCTGGATTGATCGCAAAAGTGACTTGCGATAGCTGAGTGTTCTCTTGGGTTATCAGAATTTTCTTGGTGTCTTCAGGGAAGTCAGAGGTTTGTCCGCATTTGGAGATTGAGTTTTCTTATCAACTAGGATTCCAGGAGTGCTACCGGTGGTTCAGCTTAGTAGAAGGATGGTTCTTAGAGATAGATTTTGATGAAGCAGCTCAGGTTTTGGAGAAACTTCTAAGATTTTCATTTATGGATCTGTTGAACCATATTTCTGGGATGTGTTGCCCAGTTTGTGCTCGTGTTCTTCATCAGCATTCTTATCTTATCTACTTCAGATCGGAGTTGTGCAGCGGAAGCAGTTTGGGAGTGCATCTGTTTTTCTTTTTCGGTTAGGAGAAGTTTGTTTTTCTTCTGATGTTTGAGGAGTAGAGTTGGTGTTCTTGATTTTGGTTGATCTTGAAATCGTTGTGTTGGGTTGTTTGGTCTTGTTTGTTTCTAGAGACAACAGCAAGGGTTGAGCTGATCAATAAGGATGTAGGCAGCCCAAGATCGTCCGGAGACTTTTGTGGATAAGAGACGGGGGAATTTGGATTCCGGAGTCGGAGATTTGATTTTGGATAAGTTTTTCTCCGATCAAAGGGAGCTATAAGATTGGGTAAGTCTGAGAAGCTAGCTCTGAAGCATTTTGGATCTTTTCTGTGTTCTTGTAAGAATAAGTGATTGATCTACAGGATTGAATTTCTAGTTTGGATAACTAGGATTCGATGAGTTTCACGTATCTCTGAGGGAGTACATGTTTTATCTATCTATGGTTGTAGAACTAGAAGTTCAGGAGTTTTGGTTGCTGAGTCAGATTTGTCTGTAGTCTGATATCCTATTTAGTTTTGTAGATATAGTTGAGTAGGAGGTCTGTAGCTTAGTAGTATTGATTGTTTGGATTCTGTAGAATAAGTATTCCGATATTTATACTTGGGAAACTCGAGGAAATTCTATCCAGAATTTTGTCTGGATAGTTAGATTTGTTTGATTGGATGAATTGATTGCTATGGTTATCAGCATATGTTTGATATATGCTTGTGTTTAAAAATTAAAATCTTTAATGAGATTATTAAATTACCGTTGTTTTAAATTTCGGGGACTAAATTCTTTTAAGGGGGGAGGAATGTGATATCCTAGAATTTTTGGCAATATCAGTTTAATAATCTGCATTAAAAATTAAATTGATTTGATAATTTTTGTTAATAATAATTTGAATTGATTTAATAATCTTCCTTTAATAAATATTTAATTGATAGATTTTATCTTTTAAAGCTAATAAATTGGTTTCTATTTATAATATAAATATATGGTTTATATTGTAAATAGATTAGCTTTGTTTTAAATTTAATAAATAAAGCATATTTTCTAATTCTAATATTTTTAGTAATTTGAAAATTTGTTTTTATTTAATATAAAGCTTTTCAAAGTTATTAAATAAATAAATAAATGATTTTAAATTGTTAAGATAGATGTTTAAATGTTTAAAATGATTTTGGCTTTAGTTTTAAATTTAAATTAATTAACAAAAAGATTTGTTTTGTTTTCTTTTTAAAATATAGCTTAATAAAATAAGTAATTTATTAATAAAGAAATAATTTCTTTTATTATTATTTTAATTTGATAATGGGTTATTTCTAAAAATATATTAATAATGTATTGTTTTTACAAATAAATTTTGAATAAAAATAGAATTCTTATTTCAAATTGAATTTTAGAATATGATTTGAGTTTCAATATAAAGTTTTGAAATCCAAAGTATAGATTTTAAATTGTTTTGGATTTCTAAATATATGCATAAGATTTTATTTATAAGTATAATTGGTTTTTATTTCTTTTGAAAAAAAAATCTATGTATATAAAATATTAAATAAACTAATTAATTAGGCATAACTTATATATTAACATTTAAATTAAATACTAATTACTTTAAAAAGACATATGTTGTTTTCCTAAGCTTCATACAACAAGTGTTAAGAGATAAACATTCCAATTTGGCAAATGTTAAGATAATTTACAAGTGTCCTTATTTATTTTCATTTTCTTATATTATATTAAATCACAAAATTCACTTATATAAATACATTTGCCTCTCACCTTTCTTCCTTTTTCTATCTTCATAATTCAAAGTTGGAAACAAAAATGAGAATAACTTATAACCATTTCCAAATCAGTTTACAAACTCAAATTAAACTCTTCATATCAAATCTGAAGCAACCCTGTAAACAAATTTTTAAACAAACAAAAAATCAAATCCCTGAAAATTATTTCCCTGTAAATCTAAAACATGTTCATATGCAAATCAAACTCCTCATATCAAAGATCAAATCCCTGTAAATAAATCCTCAGTTCAAACATGCAATCCATTTCCCTGAAATTCACTTCAAAATGCAATCTGGAAATTGATATTGCATGCAAATCTGCACATCTTCAAACCATGGCAACTGCAGTTTTAATACCAAGCCTGCCTGCATTCATCTTTCAACCTGGGTATATCAAAAGGAAGTCTGCAATTCAAGTTTTAAATTCAAAACAAGTTGAATATGGAAATCATTGGAGTTGTCTACAAGTCTTTAAAACAAGAAACTTAAGTTTTAAATTAAAATCAAAGGGGCATTGCAGTTTTAAAGTATCAAAAGCTTTTCAAAATGGAGGCTCTGTCTTCTTCAAAAATATGGTGAGTAACTTTTAAAATTTAAAATATAATTTGGTTGCATGCTAGTATGGTTGAATATAAATAAGTATTGCATGTGTACTTAGGTAAAAATATGATGTGAATATTTAATTGTGTGCATGCTGTGTATATATATTGTGCTCTGTCTTGTTTTCCAGGCTCATTTTTTAATTTAAAAATCCTTACCACATGATCTAGTGCTTGATAGGATCTGATTATTAAACAAATGTTGTTTGATTTAACCTAGATTAATGTTTAAAAATTTAAATTAGTCAAAATAAGGCTTGTTGTCTCTGGAAGTATTAAAACATCAGTGCATGTTGATATAAATCAAAATTCAAATTGTGTAATTTATTAATTCAGTATTATAAATCAAAAACATCAACTAAATCAAGATTTTTAACACTAAAATCAGGATTTTTAGAAATAAAATGAAGATGCAGTTTGGGTTTGAACCGAAATGGGAATATTGGGTTTATCTGGTGATCTATGTGCCTGGAGGGGTCGGGGTTCTTCCAGATGATGGAGGAGTGTTAGTAGTTGATGAGAAAAATACTGGATGGTGTTGAATTTCGGTGAGGAGGTTACAGTAGTGGGAGATTTTCTGGAACCCTAATTTTAACTAGGAATGATGAATCGATCGCCACGACAGTTTGAGTTGATCGAGTGCAGTGAGGCTTTGAGGGCCGATAGCTTGGTCGTAGACGAGATCAGGGCCGGAGTTGCAGAACCTACGGTGGTCGGAGGATTGAAGGCGAAGCGTTGCCATGTTTGATGTGGTAGTTCCTGTTAGTTTCCAGGTTTGGAGTTGCAGCTCGAATTCGATTTTTGAGAATGGGATGATGCTTTAATGTTCGCGATAGGGTGCAGAGATGATTTACGATGTGTGAAGATCATCAGAGATGGCTGGAGTTGATCGGCGGCACAGTACACGTGCACGGTGCACATTCTTCAATTCTGGTGATGTTGGGTTGGCCAGAGATTTTGTTCTCGAGTTGCTCGAAGTTGTTGGGTAGTTTGATCGAGGAGGTTGGGTTTTGAACTCGGAGCATATAAGATGGTGCCTCGGGTTATACATTGTTTACAGGTTTTAAGAAAACCTAAAGTGTTTGCTTTAAAATTTTAAAAACTAAAGTTTTTGAATGAAAAGCAAGAGTTTAAACTAAGTTTTAAATCCAAGTTTAAAATCTAGAATTCAAGTTTAAATTTAAATCTCATTTTTAAATAAAAAAATAATAATAAAGTTTTAAACTTGAATTGTTAAACTACTTTAAATTGGTTAAGTAGTTTAAATTTTAAAAATGAAGTTCTAAAAAAATGTGAGTAAGTTTTAAAGTTAAGTTTAATTCTGTAAATCAAAGATTTAAATATGTATTTCAGTTTTTGAAACAAAAGAAGTTTTAAATTTGAAAGATTTAAACAACTTTGTATGTTAAAGTGTATATTTAAATTATTTGAATTTAAAAATGAATTTGGATTAAACTCTTATATATTTCTTTTACAAGACAAGCATTTTTTTACAATGTAATTTAAAAGGGTTTTTAAATTGTTTAAACTTTGTTTAAGATAAATTGTATTCATTTTAAATCTCATATTTGAAATTAAATTTTAAAGTAAATTCAAAAGTAAATTGTTTTCAAATGTATTTGTTAATGACAATTTAGTCATAATTAAGAAATGTTTTTATCTTAAAGTTAAATTAAGATTTAACGATTTGAAATTTATTAAATTGATGAGGTATTTAAGGAATAATTAATTAGTTTAATTAATGATTAGGGATTAATAAATAATTGATTAAGGGTTAATCAATTGGTAATTAAGATCATTAATTAGATAATTAAAGATTATTAATTAATGATTAAGGATTTATTAATTAAGTAATAAGTTATAATCAAGGCTAATTAATCAAGGAATTAAGGATTAATTAAGTTATAGTTAACACTTAATTAATTAAATAATTAGACGTTAATTAATGGATAATTAAAGATAAATTAATTTGTTATTAATAATGGTTAATCTAAGTTAATTACTTAATGGAAGTAATTAAAGAATGGTTAATGAAGGTCATTAACTAGGATTATTTAATAATTAATTAATGTGATTAATTTTAATAATTAATTAGATTAATTAATTTAATGATAATCATTTATGAATTGTTTAAGTGTAATCACTTAATGGAGGTAATCAAGGAATTAATTACTTAATGTAATTAATTGAGTTTAATGTGATTAGTTTAAATTTAATTAATTAAGTTTAATTAATTTAAATCACTTGATGATTTGATAATAATTGCTTAAAGTAATTAATGGATTGTAATTACTTGGTGAAGTAATTAATTGATAATTACTGGATGTAATTAATTTAAGGTGTTTTAAGAATGAAAGTAATTTGGATTAAATTACTTTGTAATAAATTAAGGGATTAATTAAGGATAATTAATTAGGAATAATTAATTTATTTAATGAAGTAATTAAGGTTAGTTAATTACTGAATGTGATTAATCAGGAGTGATTAATAATTGTGGTTTAATTAAGATTAATTACTTTAAATAAAGAAATTAATTAAAAATGTAATTAAGGATCATTAATTAATATAATTAATGATGTAATTAAGGGTTAATTAATTAAGATTAATTAAGAAATGATAAGTGATTAAAGAGTAACTAATTAATGTTATTAATTAAAGATTAATGTAATTAATTAATTAATGAAGTAATTAAAGGTTAATTACTGTAAGGGGTTAAGGATAATTAATTTGTAAAATTAATTAAAGGACAATTACTTGAATGTAATTAAAGGACAATTACTTGAATGTAATTAAAGGATAATTAATCAAGGGTGATTAATTAAGGTGGATAATTAGATGGTGATAAATTAATTTATTGTAATCTATTAAATGGTTATGTAAGCAAGATTTTTAAAGATGAAGTAATTAATTTAATTCGCTTTAAATTAATTAGAGATGCAAGTAATTAATTTAATTCATTTAAATTAATTATAGTGTGGTTAAGTAAATCCTTGCATATGTATGAATGGATGACATTGACTGCCTTGAATGGTTTGTGATCTCAAATATGAGATTAGTGATGTTGTGTGATATGAATGATTTGGTTGCATTGTGATGATAATATGGATTATCTATTTATGATGATAGTATAGATTATCTGTTTATAATGATAATGTGGATCATCTTTTTATAATGATAATGTTGATTATCTATTGTGATTTGTGAATTATCTATCTGTGTGTATATAGATAATTGAATTGTTTTAAACTTTAAAACAACTTGGCCTTAAAAGACACGTTTTGGGTTTCGATGAGACCGGGATTAGGTTTCCATATTTGGATATCCGAAAACCACATCGATCCAAATTAACGATAGGTCGTGAATCTCAAGTGAAGACGAGGACTCAGAGTGCAAGGGTTATTGTCGTTAACTCTGAGGGTGATTCCAAAATGAGTGTAATGAGATAATGCCTTCGGTTTCGTTCGAACCCAGAACGAACTTGTATGGATTGAATGCTTTCAGCACATCGTCAGGTGGGCGATGAGCATTCTAAGTAATGTGTTCTATAAAGGTAATCGTAGCCTCAAGCCTCATCAACCGGGAATGGCTAAAACAGGGGAGGTGCAGCAAGGCTAAGTGGGTCATGCCTAAGTAGGACGAGATTTTCCTATTCTAGGGGTCCCTTTTATTTCAGCTGTGTGGGCAGTTGTTGAGCTCCAACTGCCGGGGTTGTCTTGTTCGGGACTGTCCAGTAAGGGATGGTTCCGGCCTTTGTTGCAAGGGATTGGGAGTAATCCTTGGTACGTTGATCTAGGCCACGTACTGCGACGGGCGGTACCCCAGTGGCCCTGCCATTGTATGGAATCCAAAATCCAATAAGTACCATCGGTTTTGATTGTATTACCCACTTTTGTGGCTTGTAGCTGGAATTTAATGAATGTAACAATTTCAGCTATTTTCTATTTACTTGAAAACCCTAGACCTATTATAATATCATTGGATTTCCTATCAAATGTTTTGGTTAGCGTAAGGTAAAAACTTACCCATGTTTATGCGTGGGAAGTCTTATGTGATACCTTTGTTTTCAAAGGATTTTTAAAGTTAAGCAACCTTAACCTGCTACTCACACCAGACCCATGTCTAACTTGGAGTTTATCTTCTGTTTTCTTAAACTCTTGGGTACTCAAATTTTTACGAGTAGCCAAGGGATTCAGGTTAGCTTTGACGAATTGTGGAGGAGCACTGGAGCAGGAGGCTTCTGCGTTATAGTTATATATAGTGTTCCGCTGTGTTGATTTCTCTGAATAGTTTCCTTGTGTTGTATTGAGTTGTATAACTAGACAGGAGTTTATAACTGTCTAGTATGTGATGTTTAATCTGTGTAACTCTGATAATTGTTGTATATTATGTAATACTTATGTTATTAATATAATTAATTCGTTCCGCTGTTGAGATTCAGATGTTGTTTCCTCTTTCTTCTCTTTCTTTCCTCTTTTCTATCCCTTTCTTTCTTCAAGATGATGTGATTTTCTGTGGTGAGAAAGTCGGGTCGTCACATTTGGTATCAGAGCGCTAGGTTGAGTGAATACCTAGGCTTTGGAGTGCTTTCTTTCTTGAGAGAGCGTATTTGTAATTTTGATATATATAAATATATTTATATATTTATTTCTACCTATCCGTTGGGTTACCTGTTCAGGTTTTCCAACATAAGTTATAAAGGTAGGTAGGGTAGTGGTGTGTGTAACACGACTACCATTGGTTGGAGTTTGAATGTTTGAGGTTGGAAGTGTATCTGTCGAGACTATAGACCTAATACCATCTTGAGTGAGTTTTGCAGCGGTGTACGGATTTCATCGATCTATGAAGGAAACCTGTTAAGGTTCGAAGTCTATTTTTGATGTTGGATGAGTAGAGTATGGATCTGTCGGTTAGGCAGAAGCGAGTGATGTTATCTTGATACCTCAGGAAGTAGTAGCTGCGTGATGAGATGCAGTTACTATGGATGTTCCCAAAGATGTTTTCTTTGAAACAAGTTTAAGGAAGTAGGTCTGCATCAGTGATGTGGCCGTGTTCAGCATGGTGTTTCTGTTTGCTTCGAGGTCCGAGTTTCTCGAAGAGCTTTGGATTAGAAATTTTTGGCATCTGTGTCAGCAGTACAGCTTGGAGTGTTCTGTATATCGGCAGGGAGTCTTCTGGCTTAGCAGTTTTTCTGGAGGAGGAGTTTAGAAGTCGCGGAGTGGATCCATTTCTTTGATGGATTGGCTAGACCAGTGTAAGATGTTCTGTTTAGTAAAGGGAAAACAGTTTTCCTTGGATTTGGTGACTTGCGATAGCTGAGTGTTCTCTTGGGTTATCAGAATTTTCTGGGGGTCTTCAGGGAAGTCAGAGGTTTGTCCGCATCTGGAGATTGAGTTTTCTTATCAACTAGGATTCCAGGAGTGCTACCGGTGGTTCAGTTTAGTAGAAGGATGGTTCTTAGAGATAGAGTTTGATGAAGCAGCTCAGGTTTTGGAGAAACTTCTGAGATTTTCTTTTATGGGTCTGTTGAACCATATTTCTGGGATGTGTTTCCTAGTTTGTGCTCATGTTCTTCATCAGCATTCTTATCTTATCTACTTCAGATCGGAGTTGTGCAGCAGAAGCAGTTTTGGAGTGCATCTGTTTTTCTTTTTCGGTTAGGAGAAGTTTGTTTTTCTTCTGATGTTTGAGGAGTAGAGTTGGTGTTCTTGATCTTCGTTGATCTTGAAATCGTTGTGTTGGGTTGTTTGGTCTTGTTTGTTTCTAGAGACATCAGCAAGGGTTGAGCTGATCAATAAGGATGGAGGCAGCCCAGGATCGTCCGAAGACTTTTGTGGATAAGAGACGGAGGAATTTGGATTCCGGAGTTGGAGATTTGATTTTGGATAAGTTTTTCTCCGATCAAAGGGAGCTATAAGATTGGGTAAGTATGAGAAGCTAGCTCTGAAGCATTTTGGATCTTTTCTGTGTTCTTGTAAGAATAAGTGATTGATCTACTGGATTGAATTTCTAGTTTGGATAATTGGGATTCGATGAGTTTCACGTATCTCTGAGGGAGTACATGTTTTATCTATCTATGGTTGTAGAACCAGAAGTTCAGGAGTTTTGGTTGCTGAGTCGGACTTGTCTGTAGTCTGATATCCTGCTTAGTTTTATAGATATAGTTGAGTAGGAGCTCTGTAGCTTAGTAGTATTGATTGTTTGAATTCTGTAGAACAAGTATTCCGGTATTTATACTTAGGAAACCCGAGGAAATTCTATCCAGAATTTTGTCTGGATTGTTAGATTTGTTAGATTGGATGAATTGGTTGCTATGGTTATTAGCATATGTTTGATATATGCTTGTGTTTAAAAATTAAATCTTTAACGAGATTATTAAATTACCTTTGTTTTAAATTTCGGGGACCAAATTCTTTTAAGGAGGGAGGAATGTGATATCCCAGAATTTTTGGCAATATCAGTTTGATAATCTGCATTAAAAATTAAATTGATTTGATAATTTTTGTTAATAATAATTTGAATTGATTTAATAATCTTCCTTTAATAAATATTTAATTGATAGATTTTATCTTTTAAAGCTAATAAATTGGTTTCTATTTATAATATAAATATATGATTTATATTGTAAATAGATTAGCTTTGTTTTAAATTTAATAAATAAAACATATTTTCTAATTCTAATATTTTTAGTAATTTGAAAATTTATTTTTATTTAATATAAAGCTTTTCAAAGTTATTAAATAAATAAATATATGATTTTAAATTGTTAAGATAGATATTTAAATGTTTAAAATGATTTTGGCTTAAGTTTTAAATTTAAATTAATTAACAAAAAGATTTGTTTTATTTTCTTTTTAAAATATAGCTTAATAAAATAAGTAATTTATTAATAAAGAAATAATTTCTTTTATTATTATTTTAATTTGATAATGAGTTATTTCTAAAAATATATTAATAATGTATTGTTTTTACAAATAAATTTTGAATAAAAATAAAATTCTTATTTCAAATTGAATTTTAGAATATGATTTGAGTTTGAATATAAAGTTTTGAAATCCAAAGTATATATTTTAATTTGTTTTGGATTTCTAAATATATGCATAAGCTTTTATTTATAAGTATAATTGGTTTTTATTTCTTTTGAAAAAAAAATCTATACATATAAAATACTAAATAAACTAAATAATTAGGCATCACTTATATATTAACATTTAAATTACTTTAAAAAGACATGTTGTTTTCCTAAGCTTCATACAACAAGTGTTAAGAGATAAACATTCCAATTTGACAAATGTTAAGATATTTTACAAGTGTCCTTATTTATTTTCATTTTCTTCTATTATATTAAATCACAAAATTCACTTATATAAATACATTTGCCTCTCACCTTTCTTCCTTTTTCTATCTTCATAATTCAAAGTTAGAAACAAAAATGAGAATAACTTATAACCATTTCCAAAATCAGTTTACAAACTCAAATTAAACTCTTCATATCAAATCTGAAGCAACTCTGTAAACAAATTTTCAAACAAACAAAAAATCAAATCCTTGAAAATCATTTCCCTGTAAATCTAAAACATGTTCACATGCAAATCAAACTCCTCATATCAAAGATCAAATCCCTGTAAACAAATCCTCAATTCAAACATGCAATCCATTTCCCTGAAATTCACTTCAAAATGCAATCTGGAAACTGATATTGCATGCAAATCTGCACATCTTCAAACCAAGGCAACTGCAGTTTTAAAACCAAGCTTGCCTACATTCATCTTTCAACCTGGGTATATCAAAAGGAAGTCTGCAATTCAAGTTTTAAATTCAAAACAAGTTGAATCTGGAAATCATTGGAGTTGTCTACAAGTCTTTAAAACAAGCAACTTAAGTTTTAAATTAAAATCAAAGGGGCACTGCAGTTTTAAAGTACCAAAATCTTTTCAAAATGGAGGCTCTGTCTTCTTCAAAAATATGGTGAGTAACTTTTAAAATTTAAAATATAATTTGGTTGCATGCTAGTATGGTTGAATATAAATAAGTATTGCATGTGTACTTAGGTAAAAATCTGATGTGAATATTTAATTGTGTGCATGCTGTGTATATATATTGTGCTCTGTCTTATTTTCCAGGATCATTTTTTTATTTAAAAATCCTTACCACATGATCTAGTGCTTGATAGGATCTGATTATTAAACAAATGCTGTTTGATTTAACCTAGATTAATGTTTAAAAATTTAAATTAGTCAAAATAAGGCTTGTTGTCTCTGGAAGTATTAAAACATCGGTGCATGTTGATATAAATGAAAATTCAAATTGTGTAATTTATTAATTCAGTATTATAAATCAAAAACATCAACTAAATCAAGATTTTTAACACTAAAATCAGGATTTTTAGCAATAAAATGAAGATGCAGTTTGGGTTTGAACCGAAATGGGAATATTGGGTTTATCTGGTGATCTATGTGCCTGGAGGGGTCGGGATTCTTCCAGATCTATGTGCCTGGAGGGGTCGGGGTTCTTCCAGATGATGGAGGAGCAATGGAGCAGGAGGCTTTTGCGTTATAGTTATATATAGTGTTCCGCTGTGTTGATTTCTCTGAATAGTTTCCTTATGTTGTATTGAGTTGTATAACTAGACAGGAGTTTATAACTGTCTAGTA
Organism: Allium cepa; assembly: GCA_030765085.1. Lineage (NCBI taxonomy): Eukaryota > Viridiplantae > Streptophyta > Magnoliopsida > Asparagales > Amaryllidaceae > Allium > Allium cepa. Next base: position 1,025,818,121 of record CM060935.1, on the reverse strand, counting down.
TGTGATGTTTAATCTGTGTAACTCTGATAATTGTTGTATATTATGTAATACTTATGTTATTAATATAATTAATTCGTTCCGCTGTTGAGATTCAGATGTTGTTTCTTCTTTCTTCTCATTCTTTCCTCTTTTCTATCCCTTTCTTTCTTCAAGATGAAGCGATTTTCTGTGGTGAGAAAGTCGGGTCGTCACAAGAACAATATAGTAAATAATAGTAATACAGTCTTCGTCTTCGTCCTCTAGAAGTAAGGCCTTTAAATCATGAAATTCTTGGGATGACCCGAGCGAATTGCAAGGACAAAACACTCAAGTCAGAACTAAAAGATCTTATGTGAGTTAAATCAACAGAAATAAATATGAGTGGAACGGCGTCAGAGATGTTTACGGGATTTGACATCTCCTATCCAGTGTCTAACGTGAGTGTAGTAACTTAAGAGATGTTCATGGTTTATATCTCCTAAGGATCAGTTAAACTATTTACTATGTAGTAATATTTCGCTATTATAATAATGTCTAATAGTAAAATAAACTTACTTTTTAGTAGCGTTAAGGGGTTACCCATATAGCCCTTAACACGTAATAGTGCCAATAGTCTATACAGTACCGTAATACCTCCTGATCGGAAGGCTTCCAAAGGATACTCCATAGGTATGACACAAATCAAACTCGTACAGGACGCGCTAGGGTAGGTGACACGGCACACAAGGCAATGCCAGGGTAGATATGCCAATTACGCATCCAGGTCGGTGGTAATGCGTAGCAGCTACTACCGGCCACCTCGAGCCACACCCCCAAAATCAAAAATCAAAAGTGGCCACCAAAACAATCCAAAGTCAGAATATAATATCGAAGGAGTGTGTCCGATAAGAGGGGCTACCTCCTTGGCCCGAGAATCGCTCCTGTTTTAGCCACCTTATGCCAACTCACGGGAGTCGGGTCCACCTATATACCTCAAAGGAACGCCACCACCATCCTACTTCATTCTGGAATCTCCACGCATACACGGTTGTCAAAGTGGTTTCCGGTATCGACAGAGAGTATGCCCATATCAGATCCCGGTCTCATTGCCAACCAATCGTTATTATAACACCGTGGTCATTTCAAATTAGTATATATTTTGAAAGCCAAAATATCATTGTCATTTAAAACCATATCAATACGATTGTTAGCACCAAAATTGGTCACTAACACCCTTGAGTAGAGTTGTTAGAGAGATTAATGAAGAGAGCAAAGTTAAACAGAGAACGGTACATAAATTTAAATGCAGAAAAGATGAACACTGGATTTATAGTGGTTCGGCGTAATTGCCTACGTCCACTTTGAGGTAGATCTTTATTAGTTCTCTTGATAATCGATTACAGATACAATTCGTATATTAATTACTTAAATACAATTGCTAAGAAAAAAAGATAAGTCTTGAGTGAGTCTTGTTGCGGCAAAGTCTCCCCGGTGTTCTCTCAAAAAAGGTCCCTTTCACTGTGCCTCTGCCCTTCTATTTATAGAAGAAGATGGGTTGGACTTCCCTCATGGGCTTAGGAACAAGGTACCTCGGCCCATAGTAGGTAACTTCTGTGCACCGGGCCAGGCAGGCCAAACGCTCTTACTTTGTTGTGGGCCTGACGACTTGCTAACACCTCCAGTCTGCACCGTGCCAGGAATGCCAAAACATGTCGATTGCATCAAACCCTTATACCTCCAGGATCTTCTTAGTCAGAATCTTGTCTAGTGCTAATAATAGTATCTTCACCTGTCGTTTTGTAGCCGGCCTAAGGTGTCGGGTAACAACGATATCATTTCCATTTCAAAACCAATAAAAATATTATATCATTAAAATAAATCCACATTTTCAAATTACTGAATAATTCCTTTAAACTTGAGATATTCTCTCTTTACATCATCTTAGGCCATACCTTATTATAAAGTCATATCTTACATCTTTAATTTCAATAAGTTTCAAATCAATATATTTAAAAACAATTCTCAATTAAATACAATTTCAAATAGGTTCATTTCCAAAATCATGTTATTTCAAAGTTGTAACACTTCGAAACAAAACACTTTGAAACCATAATACTTTGAAATTCATAATTTCGAAACACTTCAATTTCGATAAAACATTTCAATTTCGATATATTTCAAGGCTTTAAATATTCCAAAATTTCAAAACTAAATCTGCTAATTTAATATATATCTTAGTTCAGTTTACTATTATTTAGCTTTGAAATATTATTTAATAAATTCAATATCATTTAAATAAAACTCAAACTTGAAATATTCATTAATCACCTTAAACCAAAATCAAGTTATAGAGCATATCCTTTACAGGTCTCAAATTCCATAAGTTCCAAATCAGTTTCATTAAATAAATTTCTACATTTAATACAATTTCAAATCTATCTTCTCAGCCTTAATTTTTTTTAAATCATTATAAACTTTATATAAAATATAATCTATATAAATTTAACCATATTACATTTTTAATAAAATCAATCTTTAATTTTAAACTTGTTTTATACCAAACAAATTTATACATAGCTAAAAATCAAGAATTCAACTATATATATATATATATATATATATATATATATAAAAGTAACATTTATGTAAGACCTGAAATCAATATTTCTATAAAACCATAAATTTCTTTACAAAACCATAGAAATCATTTCAAAATATTTATATATATAGACCGTGGTATCTGTATATAATTTTCTATCCTATGGTCAAGTGATACAGATATTTATCATTTCAATCCGCAATTTAAAATATAAATACGGTTATATATCATTTCAAACCGCAATCCCGATTGAAATAAAAATCCATAACAACTTGTAGTTTATAACAATACAAAATACAACATCCATTCATCAAATATCAATCATCAAACATTTATCACAATCATCATCGAATTCAATCAATAACATCAATATAGAACAGATAACAAATAACATGTATTTACTGGCAGTTTATATTCAATAATAAATTAAATAACTATTTTATCCAAAAGATTCAAATAAACTGAGATGATGATTTAAAATATGCCAAACAAACATAAATAAATTTCTAATCACATCATAAATCAATTTAACAAACATAAGAAATTTTAGAAGTTGTGAGAGGGTTAAACACTCATCTTTTGAATTTAAATTGAATTTAAATCCAATTTAAACCCAAAAATTGAACAGTCTCAGATCGTCCAAACTAGTGCTAAAATGTCCGGAATTTTGATAGGGTTGTGGTGGAGAAAACCTCGCATGATTTGGACATCGTATGTAAAAGTTATGGAATTTAGAACATTTGGAAAAACCAAAATTAAAAGAATAAAATAATTTTTTTACCTTGTACACGTCATCACTCATTCTAGGAAAACCCAAGATATCTTATTCTCGTTCACGCATCGAAGCATGCCATCGACCGACCTCGCCACCGTACGTCACGGGCCACGTCGCCGCCGCCCCCCTCCCGTGTCCACCGTCAACCCCAAGCCTCCGGCCGCCCACGTGACTGAGTCGCATACGCGAATCCCATAGCCGCCGAACCCAAATCAAATTTTCGCCATCGATCCAACCTTAATTCGATGAACGAACTATACTGATGAATCCCCTTGGTCCACTCTACAAAACCTCTTAGACGATTTGGCGATCGGCCACAGTTCACCGCGACGCAAAGAACGATCAAAAATGGTTCTTCAATTTCTAACCAGATAGAGGTTCAAATTAGAAAATGAATTACAGATTTGAGATGCGCTCGTCGAGATCTTCAGATCGATATAAAATTTGATATGTATTGAGGAGTTTGAATTTTTGGGGTTGAATTTTGAATTGGAATTGAATTGGAATAGTTAGGGTTTTCAGCCATTGAGGAAGAGGTGCAACAGAAGTTCTATGCGTATAGAAATGAGAAATATAAAGACTGCTAGGGTTTATAACTGGATATATATAGGCAGAGCTGAATATAGAGAAGAGGATACGATTGATTTGGATTTTGGACGATAATTGACCCGAAAAGCCTGTTTCGATTCCGGAACGGAAATGGGTCAACCCATATATCAAAATAGATGTTTTAAAATATTTTAAACGCAATTGAACTGGTTTCACGTCCAAATTCCATCGTATGAAGAAGTTATGCAAGAATCAACTTATTTCAATTGATTTCAAGGCGTTTCGAGTCCGTACGATCAAACATCAAGTCTGATTGCTACGAAACTTGAAATCCTACAATAATTCATCGTTATGGATCGGGTAAAACTGGTTTCGTCGAAATCTAAGTCAGTGGTCAAAATTGCTATTTTTACATTAATTAAATAAATAAATTATTAATTAATTAAATCAAAATTTCAATTTCAATTCTATAATTGACAATTTTTATCATTTTTAAATTTCTTAATCATTTACACTAATTTAAAAAAATTTAGATGTCACTTTAATGTTGATTCAATCATCAATTTCAGCGCTAAATTTCGAATTCATTAAATTCAGAAATTATAATTTAAATTTTCGATAATTCCATTAAATTTACTTTTCATTCTATTATTCAATTCATTGTTGTCAAGTGGATGAGATTAACATTGGATTCATGATTTATTACATTTCTATTCTCAGATTCCACCTTAATTTCAATTAACTAATATCTAAATATTTAATTTCATTTATTTGCAATGAATCCAACTACTATAATTTAAATTCAAGTTAATAAATCTGGATTTTCGTTCTTTTAATCCACCAATTGTCATAATATAAACGGAATTGACATTATTTTCAAATATTAACTTAATTTACATTAACACAATATTTAATTAAATTTATTGAAATTTATTTCCAATTTAAAATATCTGGCTAAATAAATAGGTAATATACAATAATTGTTACCATCAACTTTCTATTACACCTATAAGTTATTATTAACAAACAAATGTTAAAATTTCTTACATAACACTATTTTTATCCAAATATCAATAATTATATACTAATCCCCTAATTGATTCAGTATTACACTTATTTCTTATATTCACTTTATAACCAAGTTATAACTTTTAAATTATTTTATTTAATTGGGATTTCATTCCAGATTTAATTTACCAAAATCTTATTAAATTAACAAATTCAATTATCGAAATTTACGGGTTGTTACACTCTCCCCCACTCAAAACTTTTCGTCCCCAAAAAGGAAATAGAAGGGAAAAGAAGAAATTAAGTAATCAACATATCTTATTCATAATATTAAATTTATAACCAGATAAATTCACAAATTTTAATAATTTAAATAAAATGTATCAATTTACAACCATTAAGTCCTTTTATTCAAGTAACAAAATTTTTGGAAAAATATTTCATAAAATTTTCTAAGTCCAAAATTCACGAAAAATTTTGACAGAGTCTCCTTTGTACGAAGAGGCTCGGGAGAAAATATAACATCAAATATAACAATATATATCACAATATCTCAAATAATATATCCCAACAATAGGAAAAACAATATAATACCGCTAGAAAACCATAATCCGAGAACGTACCTATTGTCGGGCAAACAACGCTTAATTATGAAACCAAAAGCTGTGGCAATTGCTTCCATAACCTGTATTTCACTTATATAATCCAAAAGGTTAACAATTATATAAAAATGAAATATTTAAAGTTGTTTCAACCACTAACAAACAAATCAATATAAACAACAATCATTCGCAACCAACAACATACACATCATATACAAATCAACCAATTAATCAAAACAAAATAATTGGTTTGCTCGGGTTAGGACACTTTAAATCACATAGAACGACAAATAACTATGAAGTATTCCGTTTACTCAACAGTCTTAGATAAAACTCAATAGATTATTCATACTTCCAACAATTTTAAAGTATCCTTGCCCCAAACAACCATAAACCAAACAACCAACAATTTCAAACAATAGATCAAGTTCATTCTTATTAATTTCATTTCATAACATTTGTTGTTTAATTTCCTTTCCATTCATATAATGATTTAGCTTTTTAATTGACATTTAACTTCTTACAATTTTTCATTTATTTTCATTTATTCATATAATGCAAATTTTCTTTTATTGTATTACATTCATTTATTCACTACTTAATTTCAATAACTTAACAATTAATTTCTTATTCATTTGGAGGTTCCAATTATTAATTAGTTAGATTCCATTTCACTACAATAAACGAAACTATTAGTTAACGGAAACTTAAGAATTAAATATTGGGTTTTATTCAAAATCGTTTTAAAATAATGGATAAATGTATACACTTACAATTTATATATCCAATTATATTTAAAACAATTTATAATTTATAATTGTTTATCAAAATAAATCTGCAGTAAGACTAATACAGTGGCCTTCCCACTTAGAAACTCGAAAATGAATGTCGATAATGCATGCACTCATCACCGAAATTATTTTCCAGTGAGAGAGAAGGGAGTATTGAACTTATTTCCTTCCAAAATTTCTTTAAAAAAATTCTTTCAAATCATATTGAAATATTTATAACAGAAAATACTTCTAATAATATTATTACTATATTCCAAAATCATTCGAAAGAAATATTCAAAACCCCAGGACTTAGATTCTAAATTCCCAATTTTATTCATTTTCTTTGTAAATTTTATTTCTCAATCAATATTTATAAAATTCACTACCTAACAACCAATATATTACAACCAAATATAACCTTTATAAAATTTATTACTTTATATATAGAAAATATAATAGGCAAAATTATTTCATTCACCTATCTTCAAAACAAATATTGTGTTGGTCTGTCCTATTAAGTGTTTAGAAATCCCTATTGATGTCATAGCGTCCTATGCACCAACCAGAATTTATAAATACAAAACGAAACAAATTAATACAATATCAAAACCTTTTATAACACTAACAAATACGCTCTCTTATATATGTACGCTCAGCGACTCATCATAGGGTATTACTACCTTACTAATAAAGAGCCAGACCCACAAAGCTAAGGTTTATCGCTAAACCAAAGCTCTGATACCACATGCAACATCTCGTCTTTTTGTACGTTTTAAATCGACAATAAACCACACACGTCAGACTCAAACCATACAAAAGGGCGAATTGTTATTGGTGTGAATAAGAAAAAGGAAGAAAGAAATAAAACAAACAGAATCTCGCAGCGGAATGACAAAATATAATAATCAAATAACAGTTCATGAAGCTGTTTTACAAAACATTTGATTATACTTATACAACACAGAATCATAGTTACACATACCAAAAATAATAAATAACAATGCAGCAGAATAATATAGTAAATAATAGTAATACAGTCTTCGTCTTCGTCCTCCAGAAGTAAGGCCTTCAAATCCTGAAATGCACAGGCTGACCCGAGCGAATTGCAAGGACAAAACACTCGAGTCAGAACTAAAAGATCTTATGTGATTTAAATCAACAGAAATAAATATGAGTGAAATGGAGTCAGAGATGTTTACGGGATTTAACATCTCCTATCCAGTGTCTAACATGAGTGCAGTAACTTAAGAGATGTTCGAGATTTACATCTCCTAAGGATCCATTAAACTATTTACTATGTAGTAATATTTCGCTATTATAATAATGTCTAATAGTAAAATAAACTTACTTTTTAATAGCGTTAAGGGGTTACCCATATAGCCCTTAACACGTAATAGTGTCAATAGTCTATACAGTACCGTAATACCTCCTGATCGGGAGGCTCCCAGAGGATACTCCATAGGTACGACACAAATCAAACTCGTACAAGGCACGCTAAGGTAGGTGACACGGCACAAAAGGCAATGCCAGGATAGATATACCAATTAAGCATCCGGGCTGGTGGTAACGTATAGCAGCTACTACCGCCCACCTCGAGCTACACCCCTAAAATCAAAAATCAAAAGTGGCCACCAAAACAATCCAAAATCAGAATATAATATCGAAGGAGTGTGTCCGATAAGAGAGGCTACCTCCTTGGCCCGAGAATCGCTCCTGTTTTAGCCACCTTATGCCAACTCACGGGAGTCAGGTCCACGTATATACCTCAAAGTAACGCCTCCACCATCCTAGTTCATTCTGGAATCTCCACCGCGTACACGGTTGTCAAAGTGGTTTTCAGTATCGACAAAGAGTATGTCCATATCCGATCCCGGTCTCTTTGCCAACCAATCGTTATGATAACACCGTGGTCATTTCAAATTAGTATATATTTTCAAAACCAAAATATCATTGTCATTTAAAACCATATTAATACGATATCATTTCCATTTCAAAACCAATAAAAATATTATATCATTTAATAAATCCACATTTCCAAATTACTGAATATTTCCTTTAATTCCTTTAAACTAGAGATATTCTCTCTTTACATCATCTTAGACTATATCTTATTATAAAGTGATATCTTACATCTTTAATTTCAATAAGTTTCAAATCAATATATTAAAGACAATTCTCAATTAAATACAATTTCAAATAAATTCATTTCCAAAATCATGTTATTTCAAAGTTGTAACACTCCGAAACAAAACACTTTGAAACCATAATACTTTGAAATTCATAATTTCAAAGTATTATGATTTCGATAAAACATTTCAATTTCGATATATTTCAAGGCTTTAAATATTCCAAAATTTCAAAACTAAATCTGATAATTTCATATATATCTTAGTTCAGTTTACTATTATTTAGTTTTGAAATATTATTTAATAAATTCAATATCATTTAAATAAAACTCAAACTTGAAATATTCGTTAATCACCTTAAACCAAAATCAAGTCATAGATCATATCCTTTATAGGTCTCAAACTTCATAAGTTCCAAATCGGTTTCATTTAATAAATTCTACATTTAATACAATTTCAAATCTATCTTCTCAGCCTTAATTTTTTTTTAAATCATTATAAACTCTATATAAAATATTATTTATATAAATACTTAACCATATTACATTTTTAATAAAATCAATCTTTAATTTTAAACTTGTTTTATACCAAACAAATTTATACATAGCTAAAATCAAGAATTCAACTATATATATATACATAAAGGAACATTTATATAATACCTGAAATCAATATTTCTATAAAACCGTATATTTCTTTACAAAACCATAAAAATCATTTCAAAATATTTATATATATAGACCGCGGTATCTGTATATAATTTTCTATCTTATGGTCAAGTGGTACGGATATTTATCATTTTAATCCGCAATTTAAAATATAAATACGGTTATATATCATTTCAAACCGCAATCCCGATTGAAATAAAAATCCATAACAACTTGTAGTTTATAACAATATAAAATACAACATCCATTCATCCAATATCAACCATCAAACATTTATCACAATCATCATCCAATTCAATCAATAACATCAATATAGAACAGATAAAAATAACAGGTATTTACTGGTAGTTTATATTCAATAATAAATTAAATAAATATTTTATCCAAATAAATTAAATAAACTGAGATGATGATTCAAAATATGCCAAACAGGCATAAATAAATTTCTAATCACATCATAAATAATCTTTAACAAACATATGAAATTTTAGAAGTTGCGAATGGGTTAAAACACTCACCTTTTGAATTTAAATTGAATTTAAATCCAATTTAAACCCAAAAATTGAACAGTCTCAGAATTCGCCCAAACTAGCATTAAAATGTTCGGAATTTTGATAGGGTCGCAGCGAAGAAAACCGCGTGTAATTTGGACCTCGTATGTAAAAGTTATGGAATTTAGAACATTTGGAAAAACCAAAATTAAAAGAATAAAATAAAAAATTTACCTTGTACAAGTCATCACCCATCCGGGCAAACCCAAGCAATCTCATTCTCGTACATGCATTGAAGCACGCCATCGATAATCGGCCGACCCCGCCGCCTTACGTCGGGGGCCAAGCCGTCATCCCTCCCACCCGGCCTTCGACCCTAAGCCTCCGGCCTCCCATGCGACTGAGTCGCGTACGCGAATCCCATAGCCGCCGAACCCAAAAATACGAACCCAAATCCAATTTTCGCCATCGATCGAACCATTGATTCGACGAACGAACTATACCAATGAAGTCCCCTTGCTCCACTCTACAAAACCCCTCAGACGATTTGGCGATCGGTCATAGTTCATCATGACGCGATAAACAGCCGAAAATGGTTCTTCAATTTCTGACAAGATAGAGGTTCAAATTAGAAAACTAATTACAGATCTAAGATGTGCTCGTCGAGAGCTTTAGATCGATATAAAATTTGATATGTATTGAGGAGTTTGAATTTTGAGGTTGAATTTTGAATTGAATTGGAATATTTAGGGTTTTCAGCCATTGAGGTAGAGGAGCAACAGAAGTTCTATACGTACAGAAATGAGAAATAGAAAGGCTGCTAGGGTTTATAACTGGATATATATAGGCAGAGCAGAATATAGAGAAGTGGATACAATTGATTTGGGTTTTGAACGATAATTGACCCGGAAAGCCCGTTTCGATTCCGGAATGGAAATGGGTCAACCCATATATCAAAATAGATGTTTTAAAATATTTTAAACGCAATGGAACAGGTTTCAAGTCCAAATTTCATCGTATGAAGAAGTTATGCAAGAACCAACTTATTTCATATTGATTTCAATTAAATTGATTTCAATTAAATTGATTTCAAGGCGTTTCGAGTCCCTACGATCAAACAACAAGTCTGATTGCTATGAAACTTAAAATCCTACAATAATTTACCGTTACGGATCCGATGAAACTATTTTCGTCGAAATCCGAGTCAGTGGCCAAAATGACTATTTTTACATTAATTAAATAAATTAATAATTAATTAAATCAAAATTTCAATTTCAATTCTATAATCGACAATTTTTATCATTTTTGAATTTATTAATCATTTACAGTAATTTAAAAAAATTTAGATGTCACTTTAATGTTGATTCAATCATCAATTTCAGCGTTAAATTTCAATTTCATTAAATTCAGAAATTATAAATTAAATTTTCAATAATTCCATTAAATTTACTTTTCATTCTATTATTCAATTCATTGTTGTCAAATGGATGAGATTAACATTGGATTCATGATCTATTACATCTTTATTCTCAAATTCCATCTTAATTTCAATTAACGTAATATCTAAATATTTAATTTCATTTACCTACAATGAATCCAATTACTATAATTTAAATTCAAGTTAATAAATCTTGATTTCCGTTCTTTTAATCCACCAATTGTCATAATATAAACGGGATTGACATTATTTTCAAATATTAACTTAATTTACATTAACATAATATTTAATTATATTTATTGAAATTTGTTTCCAGTTTAAAATATCTAGCTAAATAAAATGTAATGTACAATAATTGTTACCATCAACTTTCCATTACACCTATAAGTTATTATTAACAAACAAATGTTACAATTTGTTACATAACACTGTTTTTATCCAATATCAATAATTATATACTAATCCCCCATTGATTTAGTATTACACTTGTTTTCTTATATTCACTTTATAACCAAGTTATAACTTTTAAATTATTTTGTTTAATTGGGGTTTCATTCCTGATTTAATTTACCAAAATCTTATTAAATTAACAAATTCAATTATCGAAATTTACGGGTCGTTACATCTCAACTTTCCAACACCCGTCCTTTCATGTTCTACACGTTGGAAACTCCTCCTCCATGTGCCACCATCTTCTCATATCACATCATGTCCAAATTGTTGACTTATGCAAGCTTAAGGGTGAAGTTTCAAAAAATATCTTTGATATTTTTGACATATGCATATATATTTATAATTGTATATATGTTATATGTATGTACATGTGAGTATGTGATATGTATACATGTATATAAATATGTTTTAGTGTCATTTATAACATTGCAACGACTTGAAACGACTTTCATTTGTTGAAACGTTAAAAATCGGGAAGCCGATTACCGGTCATATTTTTACTTTTAATTTAAATTACATATATATATATATATATATGTAAACAAAATTTGAAAATAAATTTCTAATAATTTTTAACTAATTAAATTGATCACATTTATTTATAAAACCATATAAATAAATATTAATAATTATTTACGAAAATCGCTATTATACTGATAAAGCAATATCGATTTTTCCTTATATTTTCAAATCAAATATATATATATATATATATTTATAAAAATAATATAAAATATTTATTATCACTTTATAACTATTTAAAATAATTATTTGAATAATTAAAATAATTATTAAATCATTAAATCTCAATTTAAAATCAAAAATCAATTATTAAATATAAGGGCATCACTAATGATGTCATATATACTTTTAACTTTACAAAAATAAATAAATAAATTTTATTTCATATTCCTATCTAATTATAAAAATAAGTGTATGTATCCAGCTCCGTGTACGGTTATATAGCTGCTTATCGATAAAATGGTTTTCGACCAGTTTATCGGTATTTTTCCCAAAGAAAATATTTTTGTAAATACTTATTACCATTATTATTTATTTTTAAAAACATCATAACTTGTGTTATAAAACCATATATTGGAATATTTAACAATAAATATAATTTACAAAATCGATAAATTAGTGGGTCGTTACAAACTTCACCCTTAAAAGAATTTCGTCCCCAAAATTACACCAAAACAAAACCCAAAAGTATTTGCCCGAAATATTTATTTTTGAACTTACATTCATATGATGTATACATATCATCCATAGGTATATCCGTCACGATCTACTATTCGAGTGCACAACTTTACTTCCAAACTAGTATTGGTCCCTCGATTCTCCAGTGCGGAGTCTGATCAGGCTACTTGACCATAAAACTTTGTTTCCCTTACATAGCCCTAAACTATGATAGAAAACTCAAGTACCTAATCATAAACCCTCATCAATGTTCATTAGCAAGAATCGAGTGATAAATCATCTTTCTGACTGGTGTAAATACCTCAAAATTCCGTATTCGAATCTTAGATCAAATCATGTGATGAAATGATCTACTTCCAACTTATTTAACTTTTTCTAATATTGACGACAACATCTCATAAACTTTTATTTTTCATTTAAATATCTTTATAAACCCTTTCTTTAAAATATTTGTTCCCAAAAATATTTCTATCTCTTTTCTAGAAGAAATCGATTATCCTTATTTAGAATAATACCATTATAATACTTATTTCAAAATTCCTTTGAAATTTCTTTGTCAAGAAATCTCATCATAAATTTAATTCCAAACTTATTTTATATTACATAACTTTCCTTTTTATACTTTTCAAAACATTAGGATACAAATTCTTCAACCCATCTTTCTCAAACATTATTTTCAAAATAATTCATTAAATTGATAAATCACCATAAACTTCCTTTAGCTAATATCAAATGTGAAAACATTCTTCATTAGTTAAACTTACTTCATCAATTAACACTCCTTTATTCATTAAAACTTCCTTTATATATATATATATATATATATATATATATATATTCTCTCTTTACTTATACCAATTTTAATACTTAAAAAGTATATATATACTTATTCAAATGTTATAAGTATATTTAATAAGCTTTTTTTCTTGCCTTTAAAATAAAGTCAAGGAGATTAAAATAATTATTACCAAAAGATTGATATAATAAATTCATTTTCTTTTATAAATTTGAACTTATAATATTTTATAGCTTCATTAAAAGGTACCAATACTTGTTATTATCTTTAAAATACCATTATTAAAGATCTAAATATACTTATAAGATTATTTCAAAGTGTAATTGTAACGACCCGGTTTTTTGACTTCCGAAAGTCGACATCAATACGTCCACTGTATCAAATGCTGCACAGTCGAATGCCGAAAAACCAAACCGTTAGGGTTAAAGAAGAAGAAGAAGAAATAGAACAGTAACAGAATCTCACATTTCACAGTGGAACAAATATAATAGATAAATGAATAATTTTAAAAAAAAATCACTATATCAGTTTATACATACATCATCAAAGTTTTCAACAACACAATACATAACTGACACTTATTATAACTTGACTCACATGGAAAATTTACTTTGCACAAACCATACGCAGCGGACACTACATAGTATAAGTGATACGATTTGCCATCCAACTTGATCCCGATCTCAACAGCATATCTTTTTTGACTTCTCTCCAGAATAACTGATAACCTGACTCTAGGCTGCCCGTGTGAAAAATTGTGAGCACCCAGAGTTTAAAAGAGAACAATAAACTCCAGGTCGGTCATGAGACTTGTGTGAGATCTTTAAAACAGTTATTTTCACAAAGAAAGTAAAAATAAATCCGCTATGCTTTTGAAAAATGAAACTACCATAAGGCCTCCCGCCACACACACAATGCAAACGCAGAATTGGAGGAGATTTCTCCTTATGATAGTCAAACATGCTTGATACGTAGAAATCTTTTTAATATTACCATTAGTTCATAGTGTGAAAAACATTTCGAAAGTATAATATTAATATTAGCCAACATACAACCATTATTGTATGCCTATTATAGCTACCATGTTCAATAGCAGGTTACCGCCACATTTCATGGCAGGTTATACAACTAAAACCGTACAGGACGCGTACTGTTTCTTTGGATTTCCAACAAATGGTCAGGCTAAGGAACTTCCTACTGCCACATGGGTACGCCTCTGGAGGGACGGCCCGAGAACCTAACCGGATCTCTGCCAACACAAGGCTGGGTTACCTCTGTAACTACGTAACTACTACACGAGTATGTCATCCCCCTGTCGTTTGCGACCTTTATCCAAGGATCCCGAACAACAAAGCAACAACCACAAAGTATAATAAATTTACAGCAACAACATAGGTAAAATATCTGGGCTCCATACCATGATACTATCCTTTTCCAGAAGGAAATGACATACCCTCAGGGGGCCCTACCCCCAAATAACCTTGCCGCGTCCTTCCTGTTTCGACCATTTTCAGGTTGTGAGGTCCGACGAAGTCTCGTCAACAAAGCTACGCTTTTTGCAAAGCCATGCTTCGATCAACAAATGATCAGTAGCACTTCGTATGCCACATTACCAATTTGGGAATGTATCACTTTTAACCATTAACTACATAACCTCTTAGCTCGTATTTCTCAGAGAAGGGGGTTAAGCTAAGAGAATAAATTCTCCGCCACCAACAGAAATGTATTTGATAGAAACTAGCTTTACATCTCAAAGTGTAACGTCAGATACACATCCATACAAGTCCGTTCCGAGATCGAACAGAACCGAAGGCACTTCCAAAGAATCCCTTGCAATCCGGATATTCACTAATCACATCCGGAATCCCCATCACAAAGGGTGATAAAATCTCTATACCGATGCAACCAGGTGTAGAGACATTCGATAGGTAATCCTTTCGCTTTCGAAAATACCCGGTCTTCAACACCATCTTCAAATGCAATCCCATTTCGTCGTATCATTATTCGTAATGGGTTTTATGACACAAAGTCATCTCCCGGCTAATCCGAATAACGAGCGCTTATCTTAAAAATAAGTGTTACATTCAGATTTCAAACAAATCACAGCAACTTCCACTTTGATCTTTTAAACAAAAGATCCACCACAATAACAAAGGTTCGATGTGGGTTTCGAATATCCATTTGGAATTCGACCCTCGGTCGCACCGAAATCCAAATGCCATTTAAAGGCCAATATTGATAGTCGATTATTTAACTATCAATCAATATTCACAATAATTACCAAATTTAAATAATTTTCTCCAATTATTTATTTTCAAAATATTTTCGCAAGATATATTTCACACTTAACCATTTGAAAACAATCAAATCATTTTCCACATTTCAATCCTTTGAAAATAAATTTCAAATCATTTTCCACATTTCAATATTTTGAAAACAAATTTCAAATCATTTTTCCTTACGCGGAATACATTTCCAAATATTTATTCATTTCCACTGAAAATCTGCCGAGATCAATTACTGTAAAATAATTTAAATCACCTATCCAAAATGTACTTGGAAACATTTAAAATAAAACTATTTTAAAAAACTAATTTTAAATATTAGCTATGGAAACATTTATACCAATGTCCCGTATAAAACTTCAAATCCAAACTAATTTTTAAATAAAATTAGTAGATAGGATATAATTATTTAACTATCCATTTTCTAAATTAAATATCAATTTAAACCTTTAAATAAACACTTCTATAATAAATTAAAATAAATCTTTACTTTAAAGATTTTCAAAATAACCTAAGTAGATAATTTCTCCAAAATATTCTTTCCTTAGAACCATCTTTACAACTTCAATTTATATTTATAAACTATATCGAAAACATACTCGGCTTTCCAGGGAAAGTACACCTTCCATTCTAAAATGGTTCATTCAAATCAATTTATAAATCTTTCAGGATTTATTTTAAATTTACGTTCCAAATCTGTAAATTACTTTCCACACTTTTAAAAATAAAACAACATTTATTTTAAAAAAATTCCCTTTCCTTTATAAAATTCCCATTGTGAATTTAAATTTCCAAATATCCACAGATGCACGATTTTTAAATTGATTTCAAGAAATCATTTCCAAACACCAAATCAATTTCCAAATTGATTTCAAATTTTATTTTAAACACCAAATCAAATTCCAAATTGATTTCTAAATTTATTTCAACACCAAATCAATTTTCATTCAAACACCAAATCAATTTTCATATTGGTTTCCCAAAGATTTATTCGTTTAACACCAAATCAATTTTCGAATTTATTTTTTTTAAAAAAATTCCTTTATCTCTTCCAAAATTATTTAAAATCCGTATTTTAAAATAAATTCTTCACCTTTTGAATAATATTACTTGAAATCCATTTATTAAACGTTTTCTCATAGTTTGGAATTTATTCAATAGGATTTCACTATAGATTTTCTATTTAAATTTAAAAATCCAATTTTATTTATTTCTGGTATCCTACGATACCAAAAATATATTTCGACTAAACTATAGCCTTCAACGATTTTAATCACAAATATGATCACACACAGATTAAATAATCAACACACAATCATTGAAACAAATTCAAATATTTGAGGAATCCAGTTGGATCACTCCAACCTGTTTCCCTACATCCACAGACGTTAGCACAACAATTAAATACCAATTCCACTTCGAGGTACAATATCGCGGTATATGGGATTTATAAAATATCATCCACTATTATGCGGCGCATAGGGTCTCATCCGCTATATAATGGTGGAAATCAATCACTCCAAATACATATATACTACCAATTCCACTTCGAGGTGTAATATCACGGTATATGGGTTTAATATGTAATATCATCCGCTATTATGCGGCGCATAGGGTCTCATCCGTGATATAATGCGGGAAATCAATCACTCCAAATACATATATAATACCAATTCCACTTCGAGGTGGAATATCACAGTATATGGGTTTAATATGTAATATCATCCGCTATTATGCGGTGCATAGGGTCTAATTCAATACAACTGATAAAAATTTATCATCTAAGCACACAATCAACAATTTAAATTTAACTATCACAATTCAACAATCAATCAATAACTGAAATTTTCAATTATTATAATTTGAGTGAGAAGATCTCACCTTTGTCCTTTTATTTGCAATCTAATCCAATTTCGACTTGTTTCTTCACAGTTTTAGACCTCGTATAAACATTTATACAATTTTATTAATATTCGAAATAAATCGAATAATAAATTTCCTTTTAATTTTAATTAACTAACAATTTAGTTTAAAACTAACTTCCCTTTTAAAATTCCTATATTTTTTCTTTCTTTTCCCAAACTCATATCTATTAATATTAAACAAACTATTTAAATTAATTTGTATAACTTTCAAACTGTTTAAATTTTCCTTTCAAAATTCTATCGATATATATATATATATATTCTACATGCACAATATATATATACATATAAATTTAAAACTGTATATATCTCTCCATTGTAATTTTTTTATTTATATACTTACTGTAAAAAAAATTAAATATTTATTTACTGTAAAAATCATAGATATATATATTTTTCCGCATGTGTGTGTGTGTGTGTATATTTAACAAAATTGAAAAAAACTGCAAATAAACCTTACTGCCTATTGATTCGAGAACTGCCATGCCACCCCATCTACGGGCCCATCTTCTTCCTGCAGCCTTGCCAATCATGTCACCCACGAACCTTGCAATGACTCCAAAGTCTAGTCGCAGTCTCCATCAACGAACCCTCAGCGGAGACCACCGCCCAACATATGCTATCGTGGGCATCTCGATTGAATTTGAGTCGCTTCGACTCAGCCGCGACTTCGTGAATCCTAACCCTCGCGCGTTCCTCTTTCTCTCTTTCCAGTTACGAGATTGGATCTCATTCTTTATTCCTTTGTTTACTGCTTGAAACCCTAGCCTTCTCATCGCCTTGCGCTTCCCTAAATCCTCGCGAACGAGGAAGCCGTTGCAATAGAACTGCGTCGAGCTTCCCTCCTTTTCCCAAAATCGAGCGAAGACGAAACTAAGATGATTTGCGTTCTATTTATTTATGAACGAGCAAATTGGGTAGAACGAGAGAGAGAGAGAGTCGCGATTATATGCAGCCACCATTTTTTCGATTCTGTTGAATATGAACAAAGAAAAGATTTTATTCTATTTTACTTCTATCCTTCGATTTTATCTCGGCCATTATTTTTGACTAAACTCTATTGTTTTAAATTTCAAAGATTTGGTTATGGAGTTGGAAAAAAAATGAACACGGCAATATTTATTTTACGAAGAAGCCGCGTGTCACAATAGTGCCAAGTGTAAGAGAAAATGAAACATGTAGTATGGCTTGTAAAAACATAATTGATTTTGAAAAACATGAATATATTATTTTAAATTTAAATTTAAATCGTTAAAATTATGCAACTCAAAATATCAATCTCCTATTGAGGCATGCCGCTAGGCGTTTATAATGTTAAACCCCTATTCCGAACACAATGAAAAAGGTTCCGCGTCCTAATTCGATCGTATGGAGAAGACAGCTTTTTGGACCAGTTAAAATATCGAATTTTCGATTTAGATTTCAGCGCGTTTATCAACCGTACGGTCACATGATAACGCCACACGCTATGAAAATTGAAATCCGATAATAATACAATATTACGGATCCAATGGAATTGGTTTCGTCGAATTCCGTGACTGTGCCTCGGAAGGCTATTTTTAAATATCGATTTAAACGATACGAATTCAAAACTGAACAATACTTTCGAATTCAATTCTGAAGCTTCCATTATCTTCAGTATTATCAATAAGAATTTTCTACGCCTTTAAAATATTTTTAATAAGCTCAAAACTGAAGATGCAATATTTTATCCAACTTTAGTAAATTAAATTCAATAATTAAATTGCCAAATTCATTCTGATATTTGATATTCACGTTAAATCAACCTCTAAATATTAAAATTCAGTCAAATATTTCAATTTTAAATGTCAAAATTTTCGGGTCGTCGCATCCTTCCCCCTTAAAAGAATTTCGTCCTGAAATTTCTAGTTAAGAAGAATGATCCTTAACCCGTTTATTATTTTCCCAAAACCCAACAGTTTTATCAACTTGCCAAAACAAATCTTTTTATTAAAGACTCATTATCACTTCAACTAACTTTCCAAAATCAATCATAAGTTTCAAACTATATTGTTTCCTTAATCAATTCTAATTTTATTTAAATTCAAATTTTAAATTTTCAAAATTTTTCTAACTCCCTAAATTTTCGAAAAATTTCGCCAGTGTCACCTTTGCGCGGCTAGCTCGGTACGACTACAAAATGCCACATTGGATCCCAGATTTCAAAAGAAAATGAAAAGCCAAGCGGCTAGACAAGAAAATCATCAAATTTTATACTGAAATTTTAAATACATACCTTTTTCGAGCAATTCAAATTTAATCACAATTCCATTTTCCTTTATATCACCCGTAAGCTATTTAACAACCATATCCAATTTCTATATTCAAAAATCATTTTGCACATTTCATTACAAAAGTTTGAATACTTACTTCTTATACCATTTTTACTTCACTATTGAATTCAATCTACACTTTCAATTCTATTTGGATTCAATTTAACTTTTGAATATTGAATTTTATCAACTATCATTCATTCACAACTGATTCATATCACTATTTTAAATTAGTTTCATTTACTAATTCATTACAAATTCCAATTCATTTTATTTGGTTCACTTCGAACCAATTTTTTTACAACTTCATTTTATTCCACATAATTCAAATTGGTTCAATATTCGATTTCAATTTCAGTTTATTCTTCTGCTCATTCCCAAAAATTTATTTTCAATTCACCATTTTGGTTTATAACCACTTATATTTAAACTGAATTTTGAATTCCATATGAATTCAATTTACCTTTCATTTACAATTATTGAATTCAATTCATTACAAACCATGTTAAATTTGTCATTCCAATTCGTTTTACTTACTAACTTTATTTCAATACTTCACTTTGTTTATCACAAATCAAATTCAATTCCAATTCTATTTACTTACAAATTCGAAATGAATTTCAACATTCAACTTCACTTTCATTTTCTTGCAATCGTAAATTTATTTATTCATTCAAAATTTTATTTTTCACCTTAATAAATTTTATTCCATGACTATTTTTATCAAATTCTAGAGTCTTTCCACTTTTCAAAACCATTTTTGAAATCAATTTAGATTATCTTTTGAATTCCCAAAACCAAACCCCAGTTTTCCAAATAACTTCAATTTAAAATAATTTGGCAGCAATTCCTCTCTTGGAACTCGAAAATGAACATCGATGATGCCGCAGTCATCACCGAAATTATTTTCCAACGATGGAAAAGAGTTTAGAGCTTTCATCCCTTCAAAACATTTTTCCAAAACCTTTGAAAAACTCATTTTCAAACTCAAGGGAATTTAAACTTTTCCAAATCTCCAAATTTCAAAACTTTAAAACTCTTTCAAAAACATTTCCAAATATTCCTTTGGAATTCCATTTCAAATTTATAAATCACATTTAAATTTACAATTCCCATTTGCATATGGATTTTATTTTCTTAGTTCTTTGTTTATCATTTCAATTTCTTATTCAACTATAGTGATAATACTTCAATATTATCAGTTTCTAACAAACAAGCGACCATATACTACTATAATAATTTACGGAAAATTATTTCCTTCATATACGAAAATAGTTTTGGGTAAAATTATTTCATTTACCCTTTTTTTTTTAAATAACACTGTGTCAGTTTATCTCGTTTAAGAGTTTAGAAACCCCTATCGATACAGTTGGCCAAACTGCACCGACAAGAATCTATGAACAATCAACCGATAAGTCAACACAATATAAAATAATTTTATATTCGCTAACAAATACGCGCTCATATCTATTATTACACTCAAATTCATTCTAGAGTACTACTGCTCTATCTCTAATGAGTAATCCCACCAGAGCCAAGGTTGTCGCTTAACCAAATGCTTTGATACCAATTGTAACGACCTGATTTTTCGACTTCCGAAAGTCGGCATCAATACGTCCACTGTATCAAATGCCGCACAGTCGAATGCCAAAAAAACCAAACCATTAGGGTTAAAGAAGAAGAAGATAGAAGAAGAAACAGAACAATAACAGAATCTCACATTTCACAGTGGAAAAAATATAACAGATAGATGAATAATCTTTAAAACAAAGCACTATATCAGTTTATACATACATCATCAGAGTTTTCAACAATACAATACATAGCTGACAGTTATTATAACTTGACTCACATGGAAAATTTACTTTGCACCAACCATACGCAGCGGACACTACGTAGTATAAGTGATGCGCTTCGCCATACAGCTTGCTTCTGATCTCCACAGCATCTCTTTTTTGACTTCGCTCCAGAATAACTGATAACTTGACTCTAGGCTGGCCGTGTGGAAAATTTTGGGCACCCAGAGTTTAGAAGGGAACAATAAACTCCAGTTCAGTCATGGGACTAGTGTCAGATCTTTAAAATGGTTATTTTCACAAAGAAAGTAAAAATAAATCCGCTATGCTTTTGGAAAATGAAACTACCATAAGGCCTTCCGCCATACACACAATGCAAACGCAAAATTGGAGGAGATTTCTCCTTATGATAGTCAAACATGCTTGATACGCAAAAATCCTTTTTAATATTATCATTAGTGCATAGTGTGAAAAACATTTTGAAAGTATAATATTAATCTTAGCCAGCATACAACCATTATTGTATGCCTACTATAGCTACCATGTTCAATAGCAGGTTACCGCCACATTAAAACCAAAAGCAAACTCTTCTTGTGTTTTTTTGAGAGAAACGGCTAAAAAAACTCCTTTTTTTTACAATGCCCGGCCCAATTAAAACCACATCCTTAAACAAATATCAGAAGAAATAAAATTCATAACCTCGCACGAAATCCTCTTCAGAAAATGAAATTAAAAATCGCCTCTTTCATAAAGCAAACCAAATCGAATTCAAGAATCGAAGACCTCTGTTTAACTGATGATTGGGATCGGCGATTCGAGGTGAGTCGAGTGGAGCGGCCGTGCTTGGGGTCGAAATTGAAGCGAGTTTCAGGCGTTGATATTGCGGTTGGTTGTGAAATCGTGGTGAGGAAGATGCTGCGGCGGGTTCGATTGCGAAGGCTTAGGAGGTTGCGGTTGGAGATGTCAGGTCCAAGGTGGTTCGTGATTTTGTAATTCGATTTGGTTTTTTTTTGGTTTTTGGTGTTTTTCGAATTGAACGATGTGACGTGTTGGAGTTTGGGCGTGAAGGCAATGGTTAGTTCAGGCCTTAGTGGGATTGCAGCTGGTTAGGTTGCTGTGGGCGACCGAAGTTGCAGTGATGTTGAAGGTGGTGATTGGGGATGGCGATTCTCGATTTGGATGTGAGGTGGTCAAGTTCTTGATGATTTTGTTAGTTCGACTGCAGTGAAGGTCGAGGATGGATGTGGTTTGCTCTGGGTTAGTGGAAGATGTGTTTCAGAGGAGATTGTGAAAGGGCTAAGGCTGGGTTTGGGGTTGCGAAGACGTGGAGGAGGAGTTGTTGCTTGCGGTCAGGTAGAAGAGTGGAGTAGTTAGAGGTGCATAACTTGTTGTAGGAGGATTTGTGGTCAGGGGATTGTTGTGGCTAGAAGATGGACTGTGGTGAATAGGCTGTCAGATGGTGGTGCGGAAGTTGGTCGTGGTTGAAGTAGTTGTGAGTAAACGATGGTGGTTTGGCACTGTACAGGGATGAAGTAAGGGAGGAGCAGAGATGTAGTATATTGTTGTGATTAGAGTTGTTTGAATGAGATGGTTGGTGTTGAATGTGAATGGGATATTTTTGAAGTGGGGTTGTAGTTTTTGAAGTGGGCAATGATAAATGATGGTGAAGTAATGTAAATTGGCAAGGCGGAGAAGTGGTCGAAACTGGCAGTGGAGCTGTTGTTGTTTGAATGGGAGGAGTGGTATGGTGATAAGAATGTAATGTGGATGAACAGGGTGGTGAAATATGCAGGCAGAGGCAAGTGATGGTCTGGTAGAGTTTGAAATAGCTTGGTTTTGACAGCGTACAGTAGCAAGAAGTTGGTGGATGGACAGCAGCTATTTGAATTGTGGTTTGTGATTAATGGTTGGTAGGTGAGAATCGTAGCAGTGAAGGTTGACAATGGAGTTATAGTGGAGTTATGTCAGGGATATTTGTGGCTGTGGGTATGGGTTTGACAGTGAAGGTTGTGATATGAAGGATGTATGCTGCTGTTGTATTGTCGAAGTTGGAGGTTGGAGTGTAGTAAGTTGATGTTTGAAGAGGCGGGATTGTGATGTCTGGACTGTTTTGTGTGGGAGAAGTATGCAATGGTTGATGGCACGGGGCAACAGTTTGCAGGGTATTGTTTGCTTTGAAGTGAGATGGTGAGATGATCGTGGAGCTGTTAACAGTTGATTATGTTTCGGGGATAGTGATCAAAGTGAATAACTGTGCAGAAGAACTGTTGAATGAAATACGAAGTAGCAGAAGTGGTTGAATGCTTGGTTTTGTGGTTGTTGAGGAGCAGAATGTTGAATGTATGGGGTAGCTGCTGTCTGCACTGGTATGTGCACAGATGTGCACAACAGAGGAAAAGAGAGGAGAAATACACAAGAACAGGAACAAAACACAGAGAGGAGAAAAACTGTAAACAAATGAAATATGTAAATGAGGAAGAAATAAAATATTTTTGCTTTTGTTTTGAAATTTTGTATGTTTTTTTTATATAGAAGTAGAAAAGCAAAATGAAAAGCTACAAACACACAAACAAATGCAAGCACAAATCAAACATACACAACAAATTTTTTTTTAATACACTCAACACACAAAACAAACACACAATATAATCAAAAGAAAATAATTAGAAGAATAGAAAATAAAATCAAACAAATCTCCGGCAACGGCGCCAAAAACTTGTTCGGACGACGGAAATTCTATTGGTTTAGAAAACCGTCGAACGAATTTTGAAATAAAAATTACCGCAAGCGCACGGTGTACGAATGTAGCACGCGGCGAATACGGGTCGATCCGCAGGGAATTGATAATTTTAAAATTTCCTACTCAATCAAATTATACCACAGTCGAGAGTGTGTTTAAGCTAGAAAATGAGAAAATGAACTAACTAACAAAAAGAAAAGAAATGCAAATATGAGAGTTAAATGACAATTTAGAGAATAAATCCACTCTCTAGATCATGTAGTTCAACACAAGAAATCACGATCTCTCTTTTATGGTCATTAGTGTTTTAATTGATGTGTTTATCATAAGTATGACATATTTGAGCTATTAATTAGCCAACATAAGTCATCAAAGTATAACACACCCCTTAAAACACTTACTAACTTTCATGAAACTTGACAAAGAAAATGAAAATGAAATCTATTTTAAGTATGGCCTATTAACTATTGATTAGAAACATAGACCATCAAATTTTAATTTCAAATCACTTTCTTTTGCCATAATCATATTTTGATGAAGAGGCAATTAGTGTTAGTGATTGTTTAAGCATAGCCTATTTGGTGTCAACAATATAGGCTATCAAAATTCAAAGCAAAAACAACTAGTAAACCATTTCCATCATCATCATTAAGCACAAAAAGAGAGCATGAATTAACAAAATGTTGAAGCTACATTAATTAGAGAGCTTCATTACCCCAAAATTGAAGGGGTTTAGCCTCTCATATTTGTCATTTGATTAACAAATGTAGCTAGCAACATAAAAGCAAAAAGAAAGGAAAATGAAAGCAAATGTAAAGAAAACTATTCTACTTGCATAAAAGTAAATCTACACTACTAGCATGAAAGGAAATGAACATGTAAGTAAGAGGAAACACTAATTAACATTGCATAAAAAGAAAAGAAAATTACATAAAATAAAAATGGCTAAGTAGCCATGAAAAGAGAAAGAGAGCTTTCTTTTATTTGATCTAAACTAAACAAAAGAGAAGGGGGCCTAAGGGAGACTAAGAGAAGATATTAACTAACAAGGAGAGGATACATGAAACATAAGGGTATTTATACATGTATGAAACCCTAATTCACTTTTTGGGGAATGCCCAAAATGCCCCTTAGGAAGTGTGGAGGCTAAGTAACCATTAACATGTCTTAATACCCCATTAAGTGTACATGAAACCATTAACTCCATAAGCATGTGCATTAGCCTTTAATTTGTACATTAAGGTAGGTGGGTAGGTGGGGTCCTCCATGATCTTCACTTTGAATTATTTCCATCTTCATTCCTTTATATTTTTTGTGCATGCATATTCCTTCATGAAACCACTCCTATTTGAGACCATTTTCCTACAAAAATATATATAAATTTCCAATCAATTTTTCTCAAAGAAATATATGCACTTAAATGACCGTTTTGCCCCTATATGAAGATGAATATGTAAAAATTTGGAATTAATATGAATTTTGGTTAAAACAAGTTAAAATACCCAATATGATCATTTATTTAATTTAAATAGAATAAATATGGTGGTAAAAATATGCACATTTCCGTGCACATCAAATACCCTCACACTTATATTTTTATTCGTCCTCGAATAAAGAAAAGCTAAGATAAATCTGTTTTCGTAGGGAGCACGATTGCATTGAGCGTATGCAACAAGCCATTAAACCTTTGGGTGTCCCCAGTAGGACGAGTGTTGTCTCGTGAGGGTTTTCAGGGGATACTACCCACAAAATCCACATGCAGGATAAAAATATTTACAAAATGCAAGATTTATTTACAAAGAGATGAATGCGAATTTTTGAAAATATTTACAATGAAGGATTTACTTTTAAATCGACAAAAATAGGTTAAATATAGGTTTTGGTTATTATCTTGAAATTTTTTAGTCATTTACTCGTCAAAATTTTCAATAAAAACAAAGTTACCATAACAAATAGTCTATAGTTTAACTCGTTTTTCGGTTGATAACAAAGTGTAATTATGAAAAGGATCCTTAGTTGATTATCAAAGTTTATCAAAGTGATATTTTCATTTCTTTTCAATAACAAATCAAATCAACTAAGTAAAAATAATGCTAGGATTTCAATTGCTTGCTCTCTCATTATTCGCAAGAAATATTACCAACCTAGCTCAGGTAAACTGAGGCCAGATATACCACCCATGCACTGCCTTTCGGGCTTATGTGAGGGAGTACAGAGCATGGCGAGTGCACACACTTTCGTGCATACACCTATCGACCGTAGGTGGTTTTATTAAGACTGTTCTTTTTTTTACATGTGTTTCATACATGCATAACCGTGAGGACTTTTAAATGAGTATGAAAGCACATAATCAAAGATTCCAAGTAATTCACACATGCATAACCGTGAGGAATTTTAAAAGAGAGTGAATACTTGGATGTTATATATATATATATATATATATATATATATATATATATTATTTTTTGATTTTTTTAGGAGAAAGAGAGTTTTGCAAAATCATCTTAGCATCATTTAACTTAGAAGACAAAAAAATGTTATATCTTTGCTTTAAATCAACCACTTTTTAAAACAAAGATTTTCAATTAGGATGTATTTCATAATTAACACGTATGAATCTTCCTATATACTAGTTAAACCACTGTTATTTGTAATCAAACTTCATTTTTATTTATTTTTAAGATAAATAAACTTTCAAAAATTTCAATTTAATAAGCCAAAACCATATATTTATCCTATAGTGTTTCTTTAAAAATAAATCAAAAGATGTTTTTAGGACTTTTTTTTAAGAAAAGGCAAAAATAAACCATGAAAAAGAAAAAAAAATGAAGCCGAGTCTCCCCCCACACTTGATTTTGACTGTGTCCCCACAGTCAACCCAAGTGGAAGGAGAAAAAATAAAATAAAAATCCTATATTTACATGAAAGATTATTATTTACAAGAGATGAGAAAGTATACAGTCAAAAAGTAAATGAAACGGTCTTCCAAAGACCGATTCATTTGTCTCGTCAAATGTGCGAGACATGGCTTAAGCACGAAAAACCAAATCATAAAATATTTCGCAGTTGAATATGGATTTGGAAAAACGAAAGTCATTTTATTGAAAATCATACGAGTTGTTTTATTTTCGATGATTTTTGGGGTAGATAGAAAAATTGGTTGAAGTTCATTTTCTTCAAAGTATCGATTTCAAAATCAAAATGGTAATCGAAATTTTCCACTTCAAAATTTAACAACTTGTTTTCAAAAAGTCCATAAAACTCATGTTCGTTAAATTCGACTTCCTTTGTTGGATTATCAACAACTTCATCATGTAAATCGAGTTTCAAAGTTGTCGTATTCAAATTTTCAGAAAAAGGAAGATCGAAGTTTAAATCGAGTTTCGCACCCTCAAAAGAATTGAAATCCAACTCAATTACCGTATTTTCAACAACTTGATTAAGATCGTCATTATCAAATTCAAAAGTTGTTATTTGAAAACCGTCGATTTGGGTAAAAGGTGGATTATCACTTGACTCATCACACGTTGAGATTTGATTTTGTTGTTCACGTTGTTTCATATAAGTTTCAAACAACAAGTCCGTGTGATCATCGTAAATTTCATTCGTTTGTTCAACAAAATCCAATTTATAGTTATTAAATTGAGAATTTTCGATTTGGATTTGTTGAGAACAAAAATTTTCACTCGTAACATGGTTAAGATTATTCCCATTGCCAAATTCGTTTGAAAAGTTATTCTCGTTTTCACGTTGAGTTTGAAATTCATTTTTGAGTTTGAAATTAAATTGGCATGGGTTATAATCGTAATCGTTTGAAGTTCGAATTGAATTCAAATTTTGAAATCCTTGACTCGAGTTATTACACAAATAAGAATTATATAAATCATTTATCTCTTGATTTTGTCGTGTAGAAAGTTCGAGTAAAGATGAAATCATTTCAATGCTATTTTCAAGAGTCGAAGATTGGTCACCGTTTTGAAAATTTTGTGGTTCGAAATTCGAATTGTCTAAACAAAAATTGTTGTTAAAATATCCATACGAATTTGGAGTGAACTCATATGGATTATATTGATTTTCACAATTATTATAAAATTCAAGTGAATATGGAAATTCGGACATTTTCAAAAATGTTTTTGGTTTTTTTTTTATAATAGAAAAATATTTACAAATAGAATTTACTTTTCAAAATGGAAAATTGATTTTTGTTTTGTTTTTGGATTTTCAAATATTTTTGGCTTTTGAAAAGATTTTAAATTTTTTTTTTGGATTTTTTTTTTCTAAATTTTTTTGGATTTTTTTTATATTTCAAAGGAAAATGATTTAAAAATTAAGAAGAGGAATATTTACAATTTTTTTGTTTTGGATTTTGAATTTTTTTTTTAAAAAAAATATGCATGAACTTATGCAACTAAATAAATGCAAGGGTTAATTACAAATGATTTATCGTAAGTTAACCCAAAATTGTATATTTACAAATTGTCTTAGATAAACAAGATAGTTCTCAGCCAGGTAACGAGCAGGATTTATCCGTACACCACGAATCACCGTAGCAATGCAGCCGAAGGTTTAAGTACCTTCAGAGGAACAACCACTATAATATTTATGAATCACCGTAATATTTATAAATGGTTATTACTCTGCCGTAGCCTAGACACCAAGAAGTTAAATTTTTCAAAGAAGACAAATTGTCAATATACAATTAAGTGTTATCGATGTCTATCCATTATTATTAATCAAAATTCTAAGATGAAATGCAAAACTGAAATTAAACGTGTATTAACAATGCAACTACGAATGGATTTTTTTTAAATGCAAGCAATCAACAATGCAAGACAAACAAAATAGATATATACAATGCAAGACAAATAAGAAGAAAATTATAAATAAGCAAGCAGTTTTTTTTTCGCCACTCTCAACAAAGCAAGCAATTCTTTAGCAAGCACTTCTCTTACCTGCTACCTGAAACTTAAACAAGATATATACAGTGTTTATATATATATAAGGATGGAACCTTAAAAAAAAAGTAAATTTTTTTTATTTAAACTTAAAACAAAACTAAACAAACCAAAAGCAAACTCTTCTTGTGTTTTTTTGAGAGAAACGGCAAAAAAAACTCCTTTTTTTTTACAATGCCCGGCCCAATTAAAACCACATCCTTAAACAGATATCAGAAGAAATAAAATTCATAACCTCGCACGAAATCCTCTTCAGAAAATGAAATTAAAAATCGCCTCTTTCATAAAGCAAACCAAATCGAATTCAAGAATCGAAGACCTCTGTTTAATTGATGATTGGGATCGGCGATTTGAGGTGAGTCGAGTGGAGCGGCCGCGCTTGGGGTCGAAACTGAAGCAAGTTTCAGGCGTTGATATCGCGGTTGGTTGTGAAATCGTGGTGAGGAAGATGCTGCGGCGGGTTCGATTGCGAAGGCTTAGGAGGTTGCAGTTGGAGATGTCAGGTCCAAGGTGGTTCGTGATTTTGTAATTCGATTTGGTTTTTTTTGGCTTTTGGTGTTTGTCGAATTGAACGATGTGACGTGTTGGAGTTTAGGCGTGAAGGCAATGGTTAGTTCAGGCCTTAGTGGGATTGCAGCTGGTTTGGTTGCTGTGGGCGATCGAAGTCGCA
Source organism: Allium cepa (assembly GCA_030765085.1). Classification (NCBI taxonomy): domain Eukaryota; kingdom Viridiplantae; phylum Streptophyta; class Magnoliopsida; order Asparagales; family Amaryllidaceae; genus Allium; species Allium cepa. Next base: position 1,025,788,020 of record CM060935.1, on the reverse strand, counting down.
GTGATGTTGAAGGTGGTGATTGGGGATGTCGATTCTCGATTTGGATGTGAGGTGGTCAAGTTCTTGATGATTTTGTTAGTTCGACTGCAATGAAGGTCGAGGATGGATGTGGTTTGCTCTGGGTTAGTGGAAGATGTGTTTCAAAGGAGATTGTGAAAGGGCTAAGGCTGGGTTTGGGGTTGCGAAGACGTGGAGGAGGAGTTGTTGCTTGCGGTCAGGTAGAAGAGTGGAGTAGTTAGAGGTGCACAACTTGTTGTAGGAGGATTTGTGGTCAGGGGATTGTTGTGGCTCGAAGATGGATTGTGGTGAATGGGCTGTCAGATGGTGGTGCGGAAGTTGGTCGTGGTTGAAGTAGTTGTGAGTAAACGATGGTGGTTTGGCACTGTACAGGGATGAAGTAAGGGAGGAGCAGAGATGTAGTATATTGTTGTGATTAAAGTTGTTTGAATGAGATGGTTGGTGTTGAATGTGAATGGGGTATTTTTGAAGTGGGGTTGCAGTTTTTGAAGTGGGCAGTGATAAATGATGGTGAAGTAGTGTAAATTGGCAAGGCGGAGAAGTGGTCGAAACTGGCAGTGGAGTTGTTGTTGTTTGAATGGGAGGAGTGGTATGGTGATAAGAATGTAATGTGGATGAACAGGGTGGTGAAATATGCAGGCAGAGGCAGGTGATGGTCTGGTAGAGTTTGAAATAGCTTGGTTTTGACAGTGTACAGTAGCAAGAAGTTGGTGGGTGGACAGCAGCTATTTGAATTGTGGTTTGTGATTAATGGTTGGTGGGTGAGAATCGTAGCAGTGAAGGTTGACAGTGGAGTTATAGTGGAGTTATGTCAGGGATATTTGTGGCTGCGGGTATGGGTTTGACAGTGAAGGTTGTGATATGAAGGATGTATGCTGTTGTTGTATTGTCGAAGTTGGAGGTTGGAGTGCAGTAAGTTGATGTTTGAAGAGGCGAGATTGTGATGTCTGGACTGTTTTGTGTGGGAGAAGCAGGCAATGGTTGATGGCACGGGGCAGCAGTTTGATGGGTATTGTTTGCTTTGAAGTGAGATGGTGAGATGATCGTGGAGCTGTTGACAGTAGATTATGTTTCGGGGACAGTGATCAAAGTGAATAACTGTGCAGAAGAACTGTTGAATGAAATACGAAGTAGCGGAAGTGGTTGAATGCTTGGTTTTGTGGTTGTTGAGGAGCAGAATGTTGAATGTATGGGGTTGCTGCTGTCTGCACTGGTATGTGCACAGATGTTCACAACAGAGGAAAAGAGAGGAGAAATACACAAGAACAGGAACAAAACACAGAGAGGAGAAAAACTATAAACAAATGAAATATGTAAATGAGGAAGAAATAAAATATTTTTGCTTTTGTTTTGAAATTTTTTATATTTTTTTATATAGAAGTAGAAAAGCAAAATGAAAAGCTACAAACACACAAACAAATGCAAGCACAAATCAAACATACACAACAATTTTTTTTTAATACACTCAACACACAAAACAAACACACAATATAATCAAAAGAAAATAATTCGAAGAATAGAAAATAAAATCAAACAATTCCCCGGCAAAGGCGCCAAAAACTTGTTCGAACGACGGAAATTCTATCGGTTTAGAAAACCGTCGAACGAATTTTAAAATAAAAATTACCGCAAGCGCACGGTGTACGAATGTAGCATGCGGCGAATACGGGTCGATCCGCAGGGAATTGATGATGTTAAAATTTCCTACTCAATCAAATTATACCACAGTCGAGAGTGTGTTTAAGCTAGAAAATGAGAAAATGAACTAACTAACAAAAAGAAAAGAAATGCAAATATGAGAGTTAAATGACAATTTAGAGAATAAATCCACTCTCTAGATCGTGTAGTTCAACACATGAAATCACGATCTCTCTTTTATGGTCATTCTTGTTTTAATTGATGTGTTTATCATAAGTATGACATATTTGAGCTATTAATTAGCCAACATAAGTCTACAAAGTATAACACACCCCTTAAAACACTTACTAACTTTCATGAAACTTGACAAAGAAAATGAAAATGAAATCTATTTTAAGTATGGCCTATTAACTATTGATTAGAAACATAGACCATCAAATTTTAATTTCAAATCACTTTCTTTTGCCATAATCATATTTTGATGAAGAGACAATTAGTGTTAGTGATTGTTTAAGCATAGCCTATTTGGTGTCAACAATATAGGCTATCAAAATTCAAAGCAAAAACAACTAGTAAACCATTTCCATCATCATCATTAAGCACAAAAAGAGAGCATGAATTACAAAATGTTGAAGCTACATTAATTAGAGAGCTTCATTACCCCTAAATTGAAGGGGTTTTGCCTCTCATATTTGTCATTTGATTAACAAATGTAGCTAGCAACATAAAAGCAAAAAGAAAGGAAAAAGAAAGGAAAATGAAAGCAAATGAAAAGAAAACTATTCTACTTGCATAAAAGTAAATCTACACTACTAGCATGAAAGAAAATGAACATGTAAGTAAGAGGAAACACTAATTAACATTGCATAAAAAGAAAAGAAAATTACATAAAATAAAAATGGCTAAGTAGCCATGAAAAGAGAAAGAGAGCTTTCTTTTATTTGACCTAAACTAAACTAAAGAGAAGGGGGCCTAAGAGAGACTAAGAGAAGTTATTAACTAACAAGGAGAGGATACATGAAACATATGGGTATTTATACATGTATGAAACCCTAATTCACTTTTTGGGGAATGCCCAAAATGCCCCTTAGGAAGTGTGGAGGCCAAGTAACCATTAACATGTCTTAATCCCCCATTAAGTGTACATGAAACCATTAACTCCATAAGCATGTGCATTACCCTTTAATTTGTACATTAAGGTAGGTGGGTAGGTGGGGTCCTCCATGATCTTCACTTTGAATTATTTCCATCTTCATTCCTTTATATTCTTTGTGCATGCATATTCCTTCATGAAACCACTCCTATTTGAGACCATTTTCCCACAAAAATATATACAAATTTCCAATCAATTTTTCTCAAAGAAATATATGCACTTAAATGACCGTTTTGCCCCTATATGAAGATGAATATGTGAAAATTTGGAATTAATATGAATTTTGGTTAAAACAAGTTAAAATACCCAATATGATCATTTATTTAATTTAAATAGAATAAATATGGTGGTAAAAATATGCACATTTCCGTGCACATCACAGGTTATACAACTAAAACCGTACAGGGCACGTATTGTTTCTTTAGATTTCCAACAAATGGTAAGGCTAAGGAACTTCCTACTGCCACATGGGTACGCCTCTGTAGGGACTCCCCGAGAACCTAACCGGATCTCTGCCAACACAAGGCCGGGTTATATCTGTAACTAGGTAACTACTACATGAGTATGCCATCCCCCAGTCGTTTGCGACCTTTATCGGAGGATCCTCAACCACAAAGCAACAACCACAAAGTATAATAAATTTGCAGCTACAACATAGGTAAAATATCCGGGCTCCATACCATGATACTACCCAATTCCAGAAGGAAATGACATAACCTCAGGGGGCGCTACCCCCAAATAACCTTGTCGCATCCTTCCTGTTTCAACCATTTCCGGATTGCGAGGTCCGACGAAGTCTCGTCCACAAACTACGCTTTTCACAAAGTCATGCTTCGATCAACAAATGATCAGCAGCACTTCGTATGCCACCAAGGGTGTTAAGCTAAGAGAATAAATTCTCCGCCACCAACAAAAATGTATTTGATAGAAACCAGCTTTATATCTCAAAGTGTAACGTCAGACACACATCCATACAAGTCCATTCCGAGATCGAACGGGACCGAAGGCACTTCCAAAGAAGCCCTTGCAATTCGGATATTCATTAATCACATCCGGAATCCCCATCACAAAGGGTGACAGAATCTCTATAACGGAGCAACCCGATGCAGAGACATTCGACAGGTAATCCTTTCGCTTTCGAAAATACCCGGTCTTCAACACCATCTTCAAATGCAATCCCATTTCGTCGTATCATTATTCAGAATGGGTTTTATGACATAAAGTCATCTTCCGGCTAATCCGAATAACGAGCGCTTATCTCAAAAATAAGTGTTACAATCAGATTTAAAACAAATCACAATAATCTCCACTTTGATCTTTTAAACAAAAAATCCATCACAATCACAAAGGTTCGATGTGGGTTTCGAATATCCACTTGGAATCCGACCCCCGGTCGCATCAAAATTCAAATGCTATTTAAAGGCCAATATTGATAGTCGGTTATTCAACTATCAATCAACATTCACAACAATTACCAGATTTAAATAATTTTCTCCAATTACTTCTTTTCAAAATATTTTCGCAACATATATTTCACACTCAAACCATTTGAAAATAAATTTCAAATTACTTTCCAATTTAGATCCTTTGAAAACAAATCTCAAATCATTTTCCACATTTCAATATTTTGAAAACAAATTTCAAATCATTTTCCACATGTCAATATTTGAAAACAAATTTCAAATCATTTTTTCTTACGCGGAATACATTACCAAATATTTATTCATTTCCACTGAAAATCCGCCGAGATCAATTACTTTAAAATAATTTAAATCACTTATCCAAAATGTACTTGGAAACATTTAAAATAAAACTATTTTAAAATAATTATTTTAAATATTAGCTATGGAAACATTATACCAATATCTCATATAAAACTTCAAATCCAAACTAATTTTTAAATAAAATTAGTAGATAGGATATAACTATTTATATATCCATTTTCTAAATCAAATATCAATTTAAAACTTTAAATAAACACTTCTATAATAAATTAAAATAAATCTTTACTTTAAAGATTTTCAAAATAACCTAAGTAGATAATTTCTCCAAAATATTATTTCCTTAGAACCATCTTTACAACTTCAATTTATATTTATAAACTATATTGAAAACATACTCGGCTTTCCAGGGAAAGTACACCTTCCATTCTAAAATGGTTCATTCAAATCAATTTATAAATCTTTCTGGATTTATTTTAAATTTACGTTCCAAATATATAAATCCCTTTCCACACTTTTAAAAATAAAACAACATTTATTTTTAAAACAAAATTCCCTTTCCTTTATAAAATTCCCATTATGAATTTAAATTTTCAAATATCCACAGATATACGATTTTTAAATTGATTTCAAGAAATCATTTCCAAACACCAAATCAATTTTCATTCAAATACCAAATCAATTTTCATACTGATTTCCCAAAGATTTATTCTTTTAACACCAAATCAACTTTCGTATTTATTTTTTTAAATAAAGTCCTTTATCTCTTCCAAAATTATTTAAAATCCGTATTTTAAAATAAGTTCTTCACCTTTTGAATAATATTACTTGAAATCCATTTATTAAACTTTTTCTCATATTTTGGAATTTTATTCAATAGGATTTCACTACAGATTTTCTATTTAAATTAAAAAATCCAATTTTATTTATTTCTGGTATCCTGCGATACCAAAAATATATTTCGGCTAAACTATAGCCTTCAACGATTTCAATCACAAATATGATCACACACAGATTAAATAATCAACACACAATCATTGAAACAAATTCTAATATTTGAGGAATCCAGTTGGATCCCTCCAACATATTTCCCTGCATCCACAGACGTTAGCACAATAATTAAATACCAATTCCACTTTGAGGTGGAATATCGCGGTATATGAGATTTATAAAATATCATCCGCTATTATGCGGCGCATAGGGTCTCATCCGCTAATAATGTGGGAAATCAATCACTCCGAATACATATATAATACCAATTCCACTTCGAGGTGGAATATCGTGGTATATGGGTTTAATATGTAATATCATCCACTATTATGCGGCGTAGGGTCTAATTCAATACAACTAATAAAAATTTATCATCTAAGCACACAATCAACAATTTAAATTTAACTGTCATAATTCAACAATCAATCAATAACTGAAATTTTACAATTATTATAATTTGAGTGAGAAGATCTCACATTTGTCCTTTTATTTGCAATCCAATCCAATTCCGACTTGTTTCTTCACAGTTTTAAACCTTGTATAAACACTTATACAGTTTTATTAATATTTTCGAAATAAATCAAATAATAAATTTCCTTTTAATTTTAATTGACTAACAATTTAGTTTAAAACTAACTTCCCTTTTAAAATTCCTATATTTTTTCTTTCTTTCCCCCAACTCATATCTATTAATATTAAAAAAACTATTTAAATTAATTTGTGTAACTTTCAAACTGTTTAAATTTTCCTTTCAAAATTCTATCCGTATATATATATATATATATATATATATATATATATATATATGTTCTACATGGACAATATATATATATATATATATATACATATAAATTTAAAACTGTATATATCTCTCCATTGTAGTTTTTTTTCATTTATATACCTACTGTAAAAAAAAATATTTCTTTACTGTAAAAATCATATATATATATATATATATATATATATATATATATATTTCTGCATGTGTGTGTGTATATATATTTAACTAAATTGAAAAAAAACTGCAAATAAACCTTTCTGCTTATTGATTCGAGTACTGCCATGCCACCCCGTCTATAGCCCCATCATCTTCCTACAGCCGTGCCAATCGAGTCACCCACGAACCTTGTTATGACTCCAAAGTCCGGTCGCAGTCTCCATCGACGAACCCTCAGCAGAGACCACCGCCCAACATATGCTATCGCGGGCATCTCGACTGAATTTCGATCGCTTCAACTTAGCCGCGACTTTGTGAATGCTAACCCTCACGCATTCCTCTTTCTCTCTCTCCAGGAACGAGATTGGATCTCATTCTTTATTCCTTTGTTTACTACGTGAAACCTTAGCCTTCCCATCGCCTTGCGCTTCTCTAAATCCTCGCGAACGAGGAAGCCCTTGCCATAGAACAGCGTTGAGCTTCTCCCCTTTTCCCAAAATCGAGCAAAGACAAAACCAAGATGATTTGAGTTTGATTTATTTATGAACGAGAAAATTGGGTAGAACGAGAGAGGGAGAGAGTCGCGATTTTATGCAGCCACCATTTTTTCGATTTTGTTGAAGATGAACAAAGAAAAGATTTTATTCTATTTTACTTCTATCCTTCGATTTTCTCTCGGCCATTATTTTTGACTGAATTCTATTGTTTTAAATTTCAAAGATTTAGTTATGGAGTTGGAAAAAAAATGAACATGGCAATATTTATTTTATGAAGAAGCCGCGTGTCACAATAGTGCCATGTGTAAGAGAAAATGAAACGTGTAGTATGCCTTGTAAAACCATAATTGATTTTGAAAAATATGAATATATTATTTTAAATTTAAATTTAAATCGTTACAATTATGCAACTCAAAATCTCGATCTCCTGTTGAGGCATGCCACTAGGCGTTTATAATGTTAAACCCTTATTCCGAACACAATGGAAAAGGTTCCGAGTCCTAATTCGATCGTATGGAGAAGAAAGCTTTTTGGACCAGTAAAAATATCGAATTTTCGATTTAGTTTTCAGCGTGTTTATCAACCGTACGGCCACACGATAACTCCAAACGCTATGAAAATTGAAATCCGATAATAATACAATATTACGGATCCAATGGAACTGGTTTTGCCAAATTCCAAGACTGTGCCTCGGAAGGCAACTTTTAAATATCGATTTAAATGATGCGAATTCAAAACTGAACAAATTACTTTCGAATTCAATTTTGAAGCTTCCATTATCTTCAGTATTATCAATAAGAATTTTCTGAGCCTTTAAAATATTTTTATAAGCTCAAAACTGAAGATACAATATTTAATCCAACTTCAGTAAATTAAATTCAATAATTAAATTGCTAAATTCATTCTGATATTTGATATTCAAGTTAAATCAACCTCTAAATATTAAAATTCAATCAAATATTTCAATTTTAAATGTCAAAATTTTCGAGTGTCATAGAAATCCAAGGGATTTAAAACAAGTGTTGCTTAAAACATTGTTTACAACAAACCCAAAATCATTCTTTGATGACTTTAAACATTAATTCTAAAGATTAAAGCATACCCATGCTTATCAATTAAGATAATACACTTTGATAAAAATTGACAACCGTTAATTTGTCAATTAATGATTCACATTATCCCCTTTTAACTTTAGAAAATTATATTGATCGAGTAATTTAAAATGGTACCAAGGAACTGGGTACTACCAATAAAATCACATATTTCCTTAAAAAGAAGAGAAATACTTAAGAGAAGCGTTTACCATCCAAACACATCTCTTGCCCATTTTTAGTTACTTCCAAGTCACACAGATTAATTAACTATAAGATTATTTTTTGTTTTCAAAATCCCTTTATAGAAATAATACTTGTTATTCTTTTTCCAAAAATCATTTGAAATTCCTTTCAAAAATACCAAAATTTAAATTCTCAAAAAATTCCTTTATAAAGCACGTTTTACAAATTCATTTTATAAAATCACTGATATAAAATTTATTCACAAGATATATTTGTCTTAGATATATTCCTTTAATATTAAACCAAAATTATTATTTAACGAATGCTCCACAGTCAAACTGTGAAACTAAATTCACGAGGTGTTCGTACTTAAACTTTTAAATTAAACAACAAATCAATTAATGATAATAGCTGAGTATTATCCTTCTCTTAACCCATAAACTAACACACACACACACACACAAATATATATATGTGTGTGTGTGTGTGTCTTTCAAAAGATATACCTTTATACTTAAAATATAATACTTTTAAAACAGTGTGTCGGTTTGTCTTGTTTAAGTGTTTAGAAATCCCTATCGATAACGGTGATCAGGCGCATCAACCAGAATCATTAACCATTTAACAGATAAATCAACACAAAATATTTTTATACCAAATAACAAATACCACTCATATGTATAATACGCTCAAACTCATTCTAGGGTGTTACTAATCCTATCTCTAATGAGACACTCATTCTAGGGTATTACTAACCCTATCTATAATGATACTAACCCCAAATAAAGCCTAGGTGTAACGACCGGGGTTTTCGACCCTCGAAAATAAACACTAATACAACATCGGTATTCGCATGCCGAAATCCAAGTACTAGAAGCCCGATTGTTAGGGGAGAAGAAAATAAAGATAGAATAAAATCTCACACGAATGGAATAACATATATTATTTCAATAAAAAATCTTTATAGCGGAAAATTTTGAATACAACTTCAGAGTCTAACCTAGATTCAGCCCGGATAGTTATAATCCTCTGTCTTTATAAATGCTGAAAAATAAAAACAAATGCAATAGATGTAATGGATAATAGAATATGTCCATACATAAATGAAGATCTTTAGCTCTCCTCTGAAAACTCCAAGCGTCTTCAACTAAACCCAAATCTACTCAGGTCTGACCCGAGTATTAAAAATATCCAGATCAGGTCGACGAAACCAGTTCCATTGGATCTATAATAGTATATTTTTATCTGATTTCAATTTCCATAGTGTTTGGAGTGTTCGTTTGGCCGTACGGATTGTAAACGTGCTGAAATTTATATCGAAATTTAATTTAATAACTGGTTCAAAAATCTGTCTTCTCCATATGATCGAATTTGGGCTCGAAACCTTTTCCATTGCGTTCGGAATAGGAGTTTAATGTTATAAACGCCTAGCGGCATGCCTCGATTGGTGATCGAGTTTGTGAATTGTGAAAATCAAGATGATTTAAATTAGAATTTAAATTTGGAAACAATTAACATAATTACTGTGCAAGCCTTTGCAACACGTATGGAAATTTTAACCACGTGTTCCTTTTTCTCTGAATATTTCAACACGCGTTTGTTGGAAAAAAATACGAGAGCCAGTAAAATAGAAAAACAATACGAACAAACGAAAACCATTTTCTTCATGCAAATCAAAACAATGGCCGAAGGGGGAACACCTAATTTCGAAAATAAAAAAATCGTAGATGAACTCAGAAAAAAATGGCGTCTCTCTCTTTCGATTTTTTCGATCAAACAAAAATCGAACAAAGTGCCCAAAGTAAATTCGAACGAAAATCGAAATTCATTTCAATTTCAGATCCACGAAGACTTGAATCATCTCGTTCGATATTTTGATTTAGGGTAGAGCTCGAATGGTGACGAAGCTCTTGACAATCAAGCGAACAACGATGTACTGTGGGCGACGCATTCTGGGGCGTGTGCGCTCATCAGAGGAGATGGCGGCGCATGCATGTGGCAAGCAACGGCTTGCTTGGTGGTTGATTCACACTTCGATAAAAGGTAGCAATTCATCTCTTTTTAAATTAAGTATAATTGGCCTATCTTTAATGTCACTAAATTTAATACATTTTTATATTTATATATATAGGTCAGAGTTTTATTACAACGAAGGGAATATTTAAATATGTTTACGGTTTATATTTTTAACGATTATATTTTATAGTATTTTCATAGAACATGGTTACAGCTTATATTTTTCAATCTAATATGTATGTATAAACCTATATACGGAGGAAAAAAAAATTATTTACGGAGGAAGAAATTTAAATATATGTATTTATACCAAGTTTTATTTCTATAAATATGTGAATATTAAAGCAAAAAGGTTTTTACAGTAAAATGAAGATAAATCTATTTTCAATTAAATAAATATATACATTAAAGTGAAACAGTAAATATATGTATATATAGGATTTGGAAAGTATAGGAATTTTAAAACAGTATATAGTTTATAAAGATTAGATTTAAAAATTAAAATTAAAATTAAAAGAAAAATTAGTTTGAAATTAAATTATTAGATAAAATAAAATTTATTAGATGGAAACTGATTTGTCCAATTATTTCAAATATTAATCGGCTGTATGATATTATACAAGGTCAAAAAAAATCGTGAAAGCAAGCTAATTTGGATGGATTGCAAAACAAAAACAAAGGTGAGAACTTCTCACATAGGTGAAAGCAAGCTAGAATTTAGAATTATTGATTGATTGTGTGGATGTGATAGTATATATAGTAGTATACATATATATTGGAGTGATTGATTTCCCGCATTATATAGCGGATGAGATCATATGCGCTACATAATAGCGTATGATATAATATAATTCCATATACTGCGATATTCCACCTCGAAGTGGAATTAGTATTTATTTTATTGTACTAAAATCTATGGATGCAGGGAAACAGGTTGGAAGGATGCAACTGGATTTCTCAAACTGTTGTATTTATTTTATATGTTGTGATGTGATTATTAATAATTTGTGAATGATTATATTGGTGATTAAAATTTATTGAAGACTATGGTTTGGCCGAATATATTCTGGTATTTTAAAATACTAGAATATATAATTGAATTTTTGGAAATTAACGTAGAAACTTTTAGGTAAATTAATTTTTGAGAATTGGATAAATATAAAAGAAGGAATTTAAAAGTGTAAAATTTGATTTTTGTAATCCTATCGAATTAATTCCAAAATATGGGGAAAAATTAAATAAATGGATTTTGAGTAATATTGTTTAACAGTTGAAGAATTTATTTAAAATCCGGATTTTAAATAGTTTGGGAGAAATAAAGGAATTTATTTTAAAAGGTAGTGATTTTAGAAATAAATTTGGAATTTGATTTGGTATTTGAAATAATTTTTGAAATCAATTTGGAATTTGATTTGGTGTTTGAAATAAATGTTTGGAAATCGATTTGGAAATTTGTTGGTGTTTGAAAATAAATTTGGAAATCAATTTGGAATTTGATTTGGTGTTTGAAAGTGAATATTTGGAAATCAATTTTAAAATTGTATGTTAGTGGATATTTGGAATTTAACTTCACAATGAGAATTTATAAAGGAATGGGAAATTTATTTTAAAAATAAATATTGAATTGTTTTAAAAAGCGTGGAAAGAAAATTTACGAGTTTTGGACGTAAATTTAAAATAAATCAAGAAGGATTTATTAATTGATTTAAATGGACCATTTTGAAATGGAAAGTGTATTTTCTCGGAAAGCCGAATATGTTTTCAAAGCGGCTTATAAATGTAAATTGAAAGTTTTAAGGATGGTTTTAAAAAGGATGTTTTAGAGAAATTATTTTCGTAAATTGTTTTTAAATCTTTGACGTAAATATTTATTAAGTTAATTAAAGAAGTGATTATTTAAAGATTTAATTGATATTTGATTTAGAAAATGGTTATTTAAATAATTATACTCTATCAAATAATTTTATTTTTAAAATTAGTTTGGACCTGAGTTTATATGAGATATTGGTATAAAATTTCATATAATATTTTAGATAAAGTGTTTTAAAATAGTTTTTATTTTAAATGTTTCCAAGTATATATTTTTAGACAAGTGATTTAAATTATTTTAAAGTATACGGACTCGGCAAAATTTTCAGTGGAAATAAATAATATTTGGAAATTTATTCAGCAAAAGGAAAGTGATTTGAAATTTGTTTTCAGAATGTTGAAGTGTGAAAATATATCTTGCGAAGATATTTTGAAAATAAATAATTTGGGGAAATTATTTAAATTTGATGGTTGTTGTGAATATTGTTTGATAGTTAAATAAATGACTATCAGTATAAACAATTTGGAAAATTATTGAGGCTTGATGGTTGTTGTGAGTGTTGTTTGATAATTAAATAACTGACTATCAATATTGGCCTTTGAAACGGCACTTGAATTTTTTTTCAAAATAAATGCACATTATTCGGTTAAGACGGGAGAGGACTTTATGTCATAAAACTCATTCCGAATAATGATACGACGAAATAGGATTTCATTTGAAGACGGTGTTGAAGACCGGGTATTTTCGAAAATGAAAGGATTACCTGTCGAATGTCTCTGCACTAAGTTGCTCCGGTATAGAGATTTATATCACCCTTTGTGATGGGGAGTCAGGACGTGATTAGTGAATACCCGAATTTGCAAAGGCTTCTTTCCTTAATTGGAGGAAGTGCCTTCGGTTCCGTTCGAACCCGGAATGGACTTGTATGGATGTATGTCTGACATTACACTTTGAGATTAAAGTTGGTTTCTATCAAATACATTTTTGTTGGTGGTGGAGAATTTATTCTCTTAGCTTAACACTCTTCCCTGAGACATACGAGCTCAGAGGTTTTGTAGTTGATGGTTACTAGTGATATATTCCCAATTTGGTAATGTGGCATGCTAAGTGTTGATCATTTGTTGATCGAAGCATGGCTTTTGTGAAAAGCGTAACTTTGTGGACAAGACTTCGTCGAACCTCACACCCTGGAAATGGTTGAAACAGGAAAAGATGCAACAAGGTTATGAGGGTCGCGCCCCTAAGGGTATGTTCATTTCCTTCTGGATGAAAAGTGGTATATGGTATGGAGTCCAGATATTTAACTTGTGTGGATAAAAAGTGGTATTCTGGTATGGAGCCCAGATTATTTACTTATGTGGTTGTTGGTTGTTGAGGCACCTCGGAAAAGGTCGGCCTAGACCGGGGGGTAGCATGCTCATGACAGTTAGTTACCTAGTTACAGAGGTAATGCGGCCTTGTGTTGGCAGAGATCCGGTTAGGTTCTCGTGGTGTCCCTCCAGAGGCGTACCCATTCGGTGAAGGACGTTCCTTAGCCTTGACCATTTGTTGGAAATCCAATCATCCAATACGAGCTCTTTACAATTGCAGTTGTATAACCTGCCATTCTTAAATGGTAGCTATAGCAGGCATAATATAATGGTACCTATGCTAGCTAAGATTAATATTATACTTTCGAAATATTTTCCACACTATGCACTAATAATGATATCAAAAGGATTTTGCGTATCAAGCATGTTTGACGATCATAAGGAGAAATCTCCTTCAATTGTGCGATTGCATTGTGTGTGTGTGTGATAGGAGGCCTTATGGTAGTTTCATTTTCCAATAGCATAGCGGATTTTTTTATTTCCTTTTGTGCAAATAACTGTCTTAAGATCTCACACCAGTCCCATGACTGACCTGGAGTTTATTGTTCCCTATCTAAACTCTGGGTGCCCATAATTTTCCACACGGGCAGCCTAGACTCAGGTTATCAGTTGTTCTGGAGCAAAGTCTGGAAAGTATGCTGTGGAGATCTGGGGCAAGCTGGATGGCGAGACGTATCACTAGTACATGATATTCTTTTCTGCTGTTATCTTGTATATGACTCTGATGTTGTAATGTATAAACATATATAGTTCTTTTGTTTAAAGATTATTCATTTATCTATTATATATTATCCTGCTGCGAAATGTGAGATTCTGATATTGTTTTTGTTTCTTCTTCTATCTTCTTCTTATTTAGCCCTAATGGTTCGGTTTATCGATGTTCGATTGTTCGGCATTTGATACAGTGGACGTATTGATGTCGACTATCGAAAGTCGAAAAATTGGGTCGTTACAATGTGGTATCAATTGGTTAGGCGACAACCTTGGCTTTGGTGGGGATTACTCATTAGAGATAGGGTCAGTAGTACTCTAGAACAAGTTTGAGTATAATAATATATATATAGGCGTGTATTTGTTAGTGAATATATAAAAAAAAATTTATATTGTATTGACTTATTGGTTAAGTGTTTATAGATTATGGTCGATATGTGGGACGCCATTTTATCGATAAGGGTTTCTAAACTCTTAAACAAGATAAACCGACACGTTGTTGTTTTAAAAATAGGGTAAATGAAATAAATTTACCCAAACTATCTCTGTATAGAAAAGAAATCATTTTTCCATAAATTATTATAGTTATATATGGTTGCCTGGTTGTTAGGAAGTGATAATATTAAATTATTATAATTTAAGTGTAGAAATTGAATAAGAAATTGAAATCAAAACCAAAGGTTAAGAAATAAATGTATATACAAATGGGATTTGTAAATGTAAATGTAAATTTTAAATGTGATTTATAATTTGAAATAGAATTGCAGAGTGGTATTTGAAAATGTTTTTGAAAAGATTTGAAATTTGGAAATTAAATCCCTTTTTAGTTTGAAAATGATTTTCAAAGGTTTGGAAAGATATGGTGACATTATTTTGGAAAATATTTTTGAATTGAATTTGAAGTCTGGTGAAATATGGAATTTAAAAGTATTTGGAAAATGTTTTTGAAAGGATGAAAGCACTAAACTCTTTTCGGTCATTGGAAAATAATTCTAATGATGATCGCGACATCATCGGTGTTCATTTTCAAGTTTTCAATGGAGAAATTGCTACCCGAATGTTTTAAATTGGGAATATTTACGAAATTGAGTTTGGTTTTGAAATAGTTTGATTTTGGCTATGATTGATTTCGAAAATGATTTTGGAATGCTTAAATTATTTTTAAACTCTAGAATCTTATTTAAAAAAATAGTTATGGAATATTTATAAGTTTAAAAACTTAAGTTTAGAAATTTCAATGGAAATAGAGAGTATTTGAATTGAGTTAAATAAAGTAAATGGAATTCGAGCTAAAACATTCGAATTGAATTTAGAATGAGATTGAAAATTTGAGCTAAATAAAACAATGATAAGGATTCAAATGAAATTGAAATGTAAGCAAATAAATTGGAATTGAATTTGAACTGAGTTAAATTAAGTGAAATGGAAAATTTATCAAGTTGGATCAAATAAAGGAAAGTATTGAAATAAAATTTGTAAGCGAAAATAATTGAAGAAATGACAAATTAAATATGGTTTGAAATGAACTGAATTCAATATTTATAAAATGAAAGGGGAATTGAATTCAAATAAATTTGAAAATGAAAATTTTGAATAAAATATAGAAAAACCAAAGTGGTGAAATGAAATTAATGTAAGATGTATATAGAATATTTGCATTGAACTTAAGAAATAGAAGTGTGAAATTTTTAAGCAAAATTGGTGTTAGAGAAAATATTCTCAGTTAAAATTTGAGTGAAGATTAAACTAGAAGTTGTAAAATGGTGATTGTGAATAAGTGGATAGAAATCAATATAAATATGAATGAAAGAAAATTGATATAGCTAATAATCAATTGAAATTAATACGTGGGATATACGTATATTATTTTATTCACATAGCGATTTGACCTAAAATTCGAGCATAGGATTTCGAGAGAGTTATATCGATCCGAGTTGGAATTTTTCACTCGATTTTCGACGGCGAACCCTGGACATGGATTTTTGGCTAATTCTGGAAATTCTCTATCACGGTTTGCTGCTATGCAAGGAGAATGACAGTTTCTGATCAAGAAACCAGATTTGAATCCGCACTAGGAAGTCGGGTGAACGATAGTAGTTTGGAAGTGAAATTGTGTGATCATGTGAGCGATCGAATTTGATATTGCGTACGAATGATATAAGTACATCGTACGGATTTGAATGGAATAAGTATTTAGACTTTTGTAAAGAAATGTGAAAAATGATTTTTAATGTTGTAATTGGACATTATTGTTAAGAAGGATATATAGGTGTTATAAAGAAAAAAAGGGAATTAAATTTTTGATTCCTAAGATAAATTTGAATTGCTCGAAAAATGTATGTATTTAAATTTCTATATGAAATTTGATGATTTTCTGGTCTGGCCACTTGGCGTTTTGTTTTCTTTTGAAATCTGGAGGCCCGTTGTGGCATTTTGTAGTCGTACCGAGCTAGCCGCGCAAAGGAGACACTGGTGAAATTTTATGAAAATTTAGGGAGTTAGAAAAAAAATTTGAGAAAATTTGATAATTTAAAATATGAATTTAAATTTAAATTTGAATGGTTGAGAAAACAATGTTGTTTGGAAACTACAGAAGAATTTGGAAAGTTAGATGAAGTGATAATGGGCCTTTAATAAAAAGATTTGTTTTGACAAGTTGATAAAACTATTTGGATTGGGAAAATAGTAAATGGGTTGCGGAACATTCTTCTTAACTAGAAATTTCGGGACGAAATTCTTTCGAGGGGGGAAGAATGTGAAGACCCGGAAATTTTGAACATTTGAAATTGAAATATTTAGTTTATTTTTAATGTTTGAAAGTTGTTTTAACTTGAATTTCAAAAATATCTGTTCATTTGGCAATTAAATTTTGAATTTAATTATTGAAAATTTGGGCAAAATATTGTATCTTCAATTTTAAGCTGGTTAAAAATATTTCAAAGGCTTGAAAAATTTATATTTATAATACTGAAGATAATGAAAGCTTTAAAACTGAAATTTCAAGTGATTTGCTTAGTTTGGAAAAATTATCGTTTAAATCGATATTTAAAAATAGCCTTCCGAGACACAGTCTCGGAATTCGACGAAACTGATTCCATTGGATCTGTAATAGTGTATTTTTATCGGATTTCAATTTTCGAAGTGTTTGGATTGTTTAATTGGCCGTACGGATTGTAAACGTGCTGAAATTTATATCGAAATTTAATTTAATAACTGGTTCAAAAATCTATCTTCTCCATTCGATCGAATTTGGGATCGAAACCTTTTCCATTGCATTCGAAATAGCGGTTTAACATTGTGAATGCCTGGCGGCATGCCTCGATTGGTGATCGAGATTGTGAATTGCGAAAATCAAGATGATTTAAATTTGAATTTAAATTTGAAAACAATTAACATAATTACTGTGCAAGCTTTGCAACACGTATAGAAATTTTAACCACGCATTCCTTTTTCTTTGAATATTTCAACACGCGTTCGTTGGAAAAAAAATATGAGAGCCAGTAAAATAGAAAAAAATACAAACAAACAAAAACCTTTTTCTTCGTTCAAATCAAAACAATGGCCGAAGGGGGAAAACACCCAAATTTGAAAATAAAAAAATCGAAGATGAACTCAGAAAAAAATGGCGTCTCCCTCTTTCGATTTTTTCGATCAAACAAAAATCGAACAGAATGCCCAAAGTAAATTTGAACGAAAATCGAAATTCATTTCAATTGTAGATCCACGAAGACTCGAATCATCTCGTTCGAGATTTTGATTTAGGGTAGAGCTCGAATGGTCGCGAAGCGCGTAGGGTTCGCGATGGAAGACTCGCGACAATTAAGTGAACAACGGTGAACTGTGGGCGACGCATTCTAGGGTGTGTGTGCTCGTCAGAGGATATGGCGGTGCGTGCATGTGGCGAGCAACGGCATGCTTGGTCGTTGATTCATGCTTCGATAAAAGGTAGCAATTCGCCTCTTTTTAAATTAAGTATAATCGGCCTGTCTTTAATACCACTAAATTTAATACATTTATATATATATATATATATATATATAGGTTAGAGTTTTATTACAGCGTAGGGAATATTTAAATATGTTTACAGTTTATATTTTTAACGATTATATTTTATAGTGTTTTTATAGAACATGGTTACAGCTTATATTTTTCAATCTAATATGTATGTATAAACTTATATACAAAGAGAAAATTATTTACAGAGAAAGAGATTTAAATATATGTATGTATACCAAGTTTTATTTCTATAAATATGTGAATATTAAAGCAGAAAAGTTTTTACAGTAAAATGAAGATAAATCTGTTTTCAATTAATTAAATATATACATATAAGTGAAACAGTAAATATATGTATGTACAGGATTTTGAAAGTATAGGAATTTAAAAACAATATCGAGTTTATGAAGATTAGATTTAAAAAAAATTAGTTTGAAATTAAATTATTAGATAAAATAAAATTTATTAGATGGAAACTGATTTGTCCAATTATTTCAAATATTAATCGACTGTATGATATTATACAAGGTCAAAAAAATCGTGAAAGCAAACTAATTTGGATGGATTGCAAAACAAAAACAAAGGTGAGATCTTCTCACTCAATTGAAAATAGTAGAATTTAAAATTATTGATTAATTGTGTGGATGTGATAGTGTGTATATATATTAGAGTGATTGATTTCCCGCATTATATGGCGGATGACAACCTGCGTCGCATAATAGCAGATGATATAATATAATCCCATATACCGTGATATTCCACCTTGAAGTGGAATTGGTATTTATTTCGTTATACTAACATCTGTGGATGCAGGGAAACAGGCTGGAGGGATCCAACTGGATTCCTCAAATTGTTGTATTTATTTTATATGTTGTGATGTGATTATTAATAATCTGTGAATGATTATATTGGTGATTGAAATTTATTGAAGGCTATGGTTTGGCCGAATATATTCTAGTATTTTAAAATAATAGGATATATAATTGGATTTTTGGAAACTAAAGTAGGAACTTTTAAGTAAATTAATTTTTGAGAATTGGATAAATTTCAAAGAAGGAAATTAAAAGTATAAAAGTTGATTTTTGCAATCCTATCGAATTAATTCCAAAATATGGGAAAAAATTTAATAAATGGATTTTGACTAATATTGTTTAACAGTTGAAGAATTTATTTAAAATTCGGATTTTAAATAGTTTGGAAGAAATAAAGGAATTTATTTTAAAAGGTAGTGATTTTAGAAATAAATTTGGAATTTGATTTGGTATTTGAAATAAATTTTGAAATCAATTTGGAATTTGATTTGGTGTTTGAAATAATTTGGAAATCAAATTGGAATTTGATTTGGTGTTTGAAATAAATGTTTGGAAATCGATTTGGAAATTTGTTGGTGTTTGAAAATAAATTTGGAAATCGATTTGGAATTTGATTTGGTGTTTGAAATCAATTTGGAAATCCATTTGGAATTTGATTTGGTATTCGAAAGTGAACATTTGGAAATCAATTTGAAAATTGTATATCAGTGGATATTTGGAATTTAAATTCATAATGGGAATTTACAAAAGAATGGGAAATTTGTTTTAAAAATAAATATTGAATTATTTTTAGAAGTGTGGAAAGAAAATTTACGAGCTTGGGACGTAAATTTAAAATAAATCAAGAGGGATTTATTAATTGATTTAAATAAACCATTTTGAAATGGAAAGTGCATTTTCCCTGGAAATCCGAGTATGTTTTCAAAGTAGCTTATAAATATAAATTGAAAGTTTTAAGGATGGTTTTGAAAAGCATGTTTTGGAGAAATTATTTTCGTAAATTGTTTTTAAATCTTTGAAGTAAATATTTATTAAGTTAATTGAAGAAGTGATTATTTAACGATTTAATTGATATTTGATTTAGAAAATGGTTATTTAAATAATTATACTCTATCAAATAATTTTATTTTTAAAATTAGTTTGGACCTGGGTTTATATGAGATATTGGTATAAAATTTCATAATTAATATTTTAAATAAAGTGCATTAAAATAGTTTTTATTTTAAATGTTTCCAAGTATATATTTTTAGATAAGTGATTTAAATTATTTTAAAGTATTCGGACTCGGCAAAAATTTCAGTGAAAATAAATAATATTTAGAAATTTATTCCGTAAAAGGAAAGTGATTTGAAATTTTTTTTCAAAAGGTTGAAGTGTGAAAATATATCTTGCGAAGATATTTTGAAAATAAATAATTTGGGGAAATTATTTAAATTTAATGCTTGTTATGAATATTGTTTGATAGTTAAATAACCGACTATCAGTATAAACAATTTGTGAAATTATTTAGGCTTGATGGTTGTTGTGAGTGTTGTTTGATAGTTAAATAACCGACTATCAATATTGGCCTTTGAAACGACGCTTGAATTTGTTTTCAAAATAAGCGCTCATTATTCGGTTAAGCCAAGAGAGGAGTTTATGTCATAAAACCTATTCCGAATACTGATATGACGCAATGGGATTGCATTTGAAGACAGTGTTGAAGACCGGGTATTTTCAAAAACGAAAGGATTACCTGTCGAATGTCTCTACACTGAGTTGCTCCGGTATAGAGATTTATATCACCCTTTGTGATGGGAGTCCAGACGTGATTAGTGAATATCCGGATTTGCAAGGGCTTCTTTCCTTGATTGGAGGAAGTGCCTTCGGTTAAGTTCGAACCTGGAACGGACTTGTATGGATGTATGTTTTACATTACACTTTGAGATATAAAGCTGGTTTCTATCAAAAACATTTCTGTTGGTGGCAGAGAATTTATTCTCTTAGCTTAACACCCTTCTCTGAGACGTACAAGCTCAGAGGTTATGTTTGATGGTCACTAGTGATATATTCCTAATTTGGTAATGTGACACACTAAGTGTTGATCATTTGTTGATCGAAGCATGGATTTAGTGAAAAGCATAGCTTTGTGGACGAGACTTCGTCGAACCTCACACCCTGGAAATGGTTGAAACAGGAAAAGATGCAACAAGGTTATGGGGGTCGTACCCCTCGGGGTATGTTCATTTTCTTCTGGATAAAAAGTGGTATCTGGTATGAAGTCCAGATATTTAACTTGTGTGGATAAAAAGTGGTATTCTGGTATGGAACCCAGATTATTTACTTATGTGGTTGTTGGTTGTTGAGGCGCCTTGGAAAAGATCATTCTAGACCGGTGGGTGGCTTACTCGTGACAGTTAGTTACCTAGTTACAGAGGTAAGCCGGTCTTGTGTTGGCAGAGATCTGATTAGATTCTCGGGACGTCCCTTCAGAGGCGTACCCATTCGGTGAAGGAAGTTCCTTAGCCTTGACCATTTGTTGGGAATCCAATCATCCAATACAAGCCCTTTACGATTGCAGTTGTATAACCTGCCATTCTTAAATGATAGCAGACATAATATAATGGTACCTATGCTGGCTAAGATTAATATTATACTTTCGAAATGTTTTCCACACTATGCACTAATAATAATATCAAAAGGATTTTGCATATCAAGCATGTTTGACTATCATAAGGAGAAATCTCGTCCAATTATGCGATTGCATTGTGTGTGGCGGGAGGCCTTATGGTATTTTCATTTTCCAAAAGAATAGCGGATTTCTTTTTATTTCCTTTTGTGAAAATAACTATTTTAAGACCTCACACCAGTCCCATGACTGACATGGAGTTTATTGTTCCCTTTCTAAACTCTTGGTGCCCATAATTTTCCACACGGGCAGCCTAGAGTCAGGTATATAGGTGATTATCATACAACATTCAATTTATTAACCTTTTTATTTAAATCGGATTTCTCTTAGAGATATATTCGTTAAATCATTCCTTAGATTTTTCAGATTATATGGTATCATTAAGCCTCATTTATCAAATCATTTGATTAATTTTAAAAACTTCTTAATCTTGGAATAATTCCAAATGTTTCACCTTTTATTTAGGAAAACATTTCCAAATCATTTCTATGCAATCCAAGTTATTTACATTTAGAAAAAATTTACCTTTGTACTTTTGGAAATTTTGATCCGAGTAAAAAAAAATTATTATCCCATCTGTTGGTCAGTCTGGATAGCCAGGGAGAGTAGGAAACTGGTTTTCCAAACTCAAGCCTAAACACTTTCTCTCTTACACCCATAAGGCGTTCAAGTTATTTGATCGACTCTAAATCATTTAACATTTAACCATTCCATAAATCCTTCAAATCACCTTTAAAATACTTTATTAATCATTTATAAACTTTTATAAAAGATTTGGAAAATAATGGTTGTGTTTAAAACAATATTTCAAAAGTTATATAAAAGTGCCGTGGAAATTGCTTTTTAAGCTATGTTGATCAAACCGACTTTTTATCATTTGAAAATTAGTTTTTATAATTCAAATCCCTTTTAAAACATTCTAAAAGATTTATAATATTTATTCCATATATTTAAACATTTTAAAACATCATTTTCAAAGAAATCCTGTTACGGACTCCGAGCTGTAAACCTTGATTTTTCCGAAAATATGTTTTACTCGTGTTTCAAAATCTACTTATCGAAATCTATATTTTCTTTCTTCATTGGAAAAATGTGGATATAATAGTTTGGAATATTTTTATCTTAAAAAATTCCAAGCTATATTCCATTTTCTACACTTGTTTGAAATTTATGGCACGAAATCGCGAGCTACTATTACATGACACACCTAATTTTGACTAAATTTTCAGTTATCATTCAAATTTCACCAAAATATTTTCAAATATCTATAAAACATTTCAAACTCATTTAAACAAAAAAATCCATATTAAATCTCTTTTTTACTTTTAAATCATTTTATAATATTATATTATTATAATATTTATTTCAACTTTTTTTATATTTTCAAAACCATTAAGAGGTTAATAATTTCATATACACATCCATATGGATTTTATTTTTCATTAATTATCATGGTTAATTACTTAACCATTTTTATTATGATTTCTCATAATTTACTACAACCAAGTTATCAACCATATCAACATCCATATAATTAACCATATAATCATTCAAGTTATCAAGTATTTAAATTTATAATTGAAACATTCGTATAATTATTTCCTAAATGCAAGTAAATCGAGTACTCGCCATAATCAAATCAAACTTCCTACCAACATTCAAAATCACCACAACACTTCATCTAAATCATCACTAAGCTTCACTAATACATCATTAAACCACCCACTTCCCTTTCATGTGATCGAGCATCATTTCTACCTCCTCTTTGCTAATCGCCTCGCCTCCATCACCTCCAAAGCTCACGGCCTCCACCACTTCATGCTATCACCACCTCCTCCATGGCCTAGGCCCCTCAAACCTGAGGCCTTACCATCCAGCACCACCAAATCTCACGGCCATGGTCATTGAAGAGAAGAGAAAGGAGCTTTGGTATTCAAAGTGGAATGGTGTATACCTATATTTATATTTTCTTATTTCTTTTTCTACTTTTTTTCATTATTATAGTTAAGAATCCATTAAAGAAGCTTCATGAGAAGAAAGAAGAAGAAGAAGAAGGGGATTATGAAGAGGATGGCTGGTGTATTTATAGGCTAGGAAGCCTTAAGGACTAAGTAACTTAAAAAAATATTTGTGCTTCGTTATCCATCACATCTCAACTTTCTAGCACCCCTCCTTTCATGTTCTACACATTGGAAACCCCTCCACCATGTGCCACCATCTTCTCATATTACATCATGTCCTAATTATTGACTTATGCAAGCTTAAGGGTGAAGTTTCAAAAAATCTCTTTGATATTTTTAACATATGCATATATATATATATACATATTTGTATATATGTTATATGTATGTACATATGAGTATGTGACATGTATACATGCACTATAAATATGTGTTGTTAGTGTCATTTATAACGTTGCAACGACTTGAAACGACTTTCGTTTGTTGAATCGTTAAAAATCGGAAAGCCGATTACCGGTCATATTTTTACTTTTATCTATATTATATGTATGTAAACAAAATTTGAAAAAAAGATCACATTTAATTTATAAAATGATATAAATAAATATTAATAATTATTTACAAAAATTTTTATTATACCGATAAAGCAACATCGATTTTTACTTATATTTTCAAATCAAACATATATCTTTATAAAACAATTATAAATTATTTATTATCACTTTATAGCTATTTAAAATATATTATTATCATTTAAAATAATTATTTGAGTAATTAAAATAATTCATTAAATATCAATTTAAAATCAAAAATCAATTATTAAATATAAGGCATCACTAATGATGTTATATACATTTTCAATTTTCCAAAAATAAATTAATTAGTTTTATTTCATATTGCTATCTACTTATAAAAATAAGTGTATGTATCCAGCTCCGTATGTGACGTTTTACGATTATAGAGATGTTTATCAATAAAACGGTTTTCGACCATTTTATCGGTATTTTTCCCAAATGAAGTATTTTTATAAATACATATTACCATTATTATTTATTGTTCAAAACATCATAACTTGTGTTATAAAACCTTATATTGGAATAATTTTTTAAGTGGATATAACTTATCAAACTGATAAACTAGCGGGTCGTTACAACTATAATCGGCAAACCCACCCAAATTACTCTGTTGGTGCAACCTCACCGCATGGTCCAACTAAGATAACATTCTCACATATAGAGTTGATCGAACAAGTCATTAATAATAGGGAGTACGAACATGTTCGTCATCTCATCCAACTCACAACAACAAATAAACAACTCCAAAGAGCCATCCATCCTACCGACGAACATAATTGGTGCATCCTATCCAAATTATACCCCCATGAATGAACCATCACCTAAACTGGTCATTCTCTCGCACCTTTAATCTCCTGAGCTCTTTGGACATCCTATGCCTTAAAGGCATATCCACTGGTCCAACTACTTTAATTAGATCGACATAAAACTCTATCTCTACATGGTGAAAATCAGATCACCTCCTCGAGTATGTCTAAACACTCTCCAGCTGCCGGCACAGATGACATCCTATCATG
Organism: Allium cepa; assembly: GCA_030765085.1. Taxonomy (NCBI): domain Eukaryota; kingdom Viridiplantae; phylum Streptophyta; class Magnoliopsida; order Asparagales; family Amaryllidaceae; genus Allium; species Allium cepa. Next base: position 1,025,762,854 of record CM060935.1, on the reverse strand, counting down.
TGGAATATCGAGCGAATATACAAGGCTCCTCTATTCAGCCAACCACTGTCATTTGCTCCACCACAACCTTGATCGTCATCAAATGCCTCTCTCATTCCATCACTATTCTATATCCCCTTCAGCCGGTCCATTCTTAAACTCTAATACCAGCCCAAATAATCAATTCCTAACAGACAAATAACCATGACTCAAAAGGGAAAGGTCTTGACAAACCATGTATAGGTTGGCTGATCCCCTAACTAGGTCTATCACAATCAAATATCAGTAATTATCTCGCGTCTCTAATCCAATATCTATCCATCAGGTCTCGATATGAAGGAACACAAAACCTCGACGTCAAATAAAACATGTACAGAACCACCATATGCGGAAAGCTTATCTCAAACGGTGAAGCCATTCCCTTCTTTTTCATCGATGGAGCAATCGAAGAAATTGGAAAGGCAATCAATACATATGCTTCCCGATCTATCCCTGCTTAACTAGTATAGGATAACTCTTCAATACTGGGTACTTCTCGATCATCCTCGTGAAGCCCTCGTCAATGTGATGAATCAGTCGACTCCCAAGATTATCTCTCTACCCAATGATAAATTTCAATCTTTTCTATGTGGAGTATCAACAGGAAGTAAGTACCTTGATATCATATCTAATCCAACCACATACTCCAATATAGACATATCGTCGTACTTCAAATCGCTGAACTCTCTAACCATTCTCGACTTCAGATAAGTCGAGACAATTCTTCTTCGAAGCGAATTATGAACTAGTCCCAAGGAAATCATTCCTTGGAAATCGAATCTACAAAAACACTTTACTAGTTCATCGTCTGTCCTTGGAGTCATCCAGAGGCTAAATTCTACCTCATGCATCATCTAACTCCAATTCATCGAAGATCCTTCTGCAAGCAACCAACCAAACTTGCCTCCAAATCGCCGACTCTGTTCCAAGGAATGGCCTGCCTCCTAGAATCTCATGGTTTATGTACAGCTCAACAAAGTCGACTCTAGCCAATTGCACTTGAGCACCATAACCATCCAGAGCAAATTGGGCTTCCTAGAAATGATCCGCACCAACTTTACGAACATATCCTATCAATTAGGGATATCCTGATCCTTCCCAATACTCAGTTTTAAAGATAGAATCACTAGCAGTTTTTCTTCCATGTCAGATCATTCCTATTCTATAATAAGGATGATCCGTCTTTCACAAAGAAAACTTCATCAATAGTGCTCATGTGCACACCCAACTCATATACTATATATATACTACTATATAGTTTTGAAAATCAAAATATATAACAAATACGAACTCTCTCATATATATATATGCTCTCTAGATCCAAGGCGACAAATCCTACCTTTTCTCTACCGATCATGGTATCAAGTAAGGTTAATTGGGTAACCTGGCTCTGATACCAAATGTAACGATCACCCTACACCTACGGTGTAGAACAGTAGTCAAAGGAAAGAAAAAGAAATAAGATGAAGAAATAGAAAAGAAAAGCACGGAAAGGGAAGAAAAGGAAGCATCAACTAACCAAATTAGCTATCGCATATCTCACATCACATCAGAGTAAATATAATAATAATTATAGGTATAAACAATACAGACAGTAATAAAAATGTGAAATAATCATCTAAATAAAGATCCACATAGTTACACAACACAATAGTAGAGTTTGTACAATAGGAAAGTAAACTTAAATGGTACACTGTCTCATAATAGCAAATCAACACCGTCAAGGCTCCACAATGTCACATAGCATAAATATAATAAAAAATGCACATATAAGTATAGATAGCCATCACCTCCAGTCTGTCCATCTGTAGAACTCCATAACCATCCACCTGCTCTCAATCTACTTATTTAAGAGTACCCGATATAATAAGAAGCAAAGCATAAAACCTCAAGTTAGACAATAGTCTGGTGTGAGCGATATCAAATCTCAAAATACTATAAAAATAGATAATATACGGAATAAAGGGTATATAAACCATACTTGACATGTCCCTGCAACCATAGAGTCAGCACATAAACATAAGTAATATGATACTCTATAACATCGTAAAAAGTGTCTGTCAAAGTGCCTAAGCATCTCCACCGATAGTCCCTACTGCATGCTAAGTAAACATCAGGTATCCAAGTATCTCCATCCATACATACTCCACACTAAGTCAAGTCAGGGTATCTAGGTATACCTACCACAATAATTACCAAGTGTGACATCCCTAGGGCGACAGGTGACTAATGAGAAACCATAACAAACATAGTATGCATCAAATAATACTAACTGTCATCCAACGCACCAGATATACGATGACTCATATGAACCTCTGCAACTGTCAAGGACTAGTGGAAGTCTGGGTTCTCTGTTGAGTTTCCCCGTACTTTTAGGTCTGAAACCCTGCACGGTTGTCTCCTACAGGTTCTCCGTACAGTCTGACGCTAGACGCCCTTAGGGCGGTCTAGCGTACATGACCATCGCTACCAGCCCTCGCATATCACCTACATATAGTACCCTGCTCTTAGCACAACAGAAAACGCTCCTAGTCATCAACGATCCTTAGGCACAAACACATCCATCGAGCCCTACTCACTTGATACGGATTCGAACCCTACTGGCTAACTATAGTTTCTAGGAACAAGCCCTAACACTCAACCCAGTCCACTATCCGCAGCCTCACTCCAATCCGAGCTGCCATCCTCGATCCTGCTCTCCCCCTAAGCTCTTGATCGAAGAACCGTTCTATCATGCCATCTGAAGCCTGAGGTCCAGCATGATCCATACAGTCCTCATACTATCATCTTGGAGCCTATTCCATACATCATCGAGTCACTATCCGTAGTAAAGGACTACTAGGTCGAAGTACCACAACCCTGCCTCGCTGTCAAAATCACTAGGTCAAAGCATCACATCCCTTCCTAGACATCAATATCACTCATTGTAGGGTAATAACATCCAATCTCTAAGCCGGTCGCACGAACAAACCATCACATCGCGCACCATGATATCTCATAAACATCCAAGCCACATGTCGTCCAAACCATTAGTCGACAACGATGATGTACATTGACCACTATACTATGGTCAATACCATCCACCTTGGTCTTGTACTTAACCGAACGGTTAAGTACAGACCCAATGAAAATGCCCAACGTCCACTCTGAAATCCAAATCTATCGGCACATATCCTAAACCCTCTTCTACAACTCATCCCATTCATTAGATTTCCACGTGTGCGGAACTCCAATGTATAAGATGCTAGCTAAAATCAAATCACTGCTAATCGGTGTTTTCAACTAAAACAACAAAATAACAAACAAGCCAAAAAATTACACATACATGCATACATGCAAACAACCATACATCTATCCAACACAACATACATACAACATAAACAATCCACTCATATCAATTAATGTGGAAATAACATCAGAAACGGATTTAATCTAATAATTCACTAACTATGGCACGTCGATCAAAAATATGTGATATTCTTTATAAATCATTTTAAAATAATTTTATTTTCTTTTAAAAAATATGATGTTGTATAAGTATAGTACATCACATTTAGAAACCAAAAATCATTCCCGAGCATCAATCTAATGCTATCCAACCAATCGTAATATAATGAGGGATAATATCACTCACCTAATCCAAATATATCCCTGCCATAGTGTAGATTTTGCCATCATAAGTGCAACGCAATAAACCACATCCAAAACGGACCTCGTATGCAAAAGATACGATCAAAATAAGAATCAAGATTCTTTAAACAATTAATCAACTAATTAAAATAGTTAAATACGTAATTAGCACTAACCCTTCTTCCTCTTTGTTCCAGGCCATGCACAAAAGAATATCACCTCGCATATCATCCATCCTTCTCCCATCGATTTCTCTCTCGATACTAAATGAAATCGACAACCGACTTTTCCAAATCGTTCTCTTCACGATCTCTTCACCATGGTTACCAAGAATTCAAACTCGGCTAGCCTATGCAAATCATGACTTGGCCAAGACCTGATGCGTGTGTGAGTACCTGGTTCGAATGCATTATGGTACGCCTGATTGGATGTGACCAAACTTCAGGCGAAGGTGCACGTCGTCGACGAGATTCTAGTAAGGCTTTTCGTTTCTCCTATCTCATCCCCTTCCTCTAGAAAATTCTAACCCTAGATCTGGCCATGTGGGTCAATCTTGGCCAACTTCGTCAATCCCTAGATCTAGCATATGAGATCGAAGCTCTCGTCGATACCATCTCAACAGATCCAACATCATATTTTACCAAGCGGATTTGGAGAATTTAATTTTTGAAATAAAAGAAATGGGTTCGACCATTATTTTCTCTCCAGTAAATGAATAGTGAATGGCTAAAAATAATTTGAAGGGAAGGATTTTGATTTGGCATTATATAAAATTTTAATATCCCATTTATTTAATTTCTTAAATAAATGGCTATATATTTTGAGTCTGTATGATCACACGATATGTCACGACCCGAAATCCAATGTTCGAGAATTGACATCAAATACCTCACTTGTATCGACTGCCAAAGATTCAAACATCGAACTCCAGTCGGATAGACCTTATAACAACATTAGATGAATATAAAACAATGGAAAAAAATGAATATCATGCATTACATCATAGATACAATGTCATAATAATATCTGCTACAACATCAGAGTATCATAATACATGAATCACAACTCCAAATAGAACATCATAATAGAGCAATAAGAGATCATATGCCAAAAGTCTTCAAAGGAATAGAGTGATAGTGAACATCCAAATCTAAGCACCTTGAGATCCAAAAGCTTCCAAAATATCTTCACGGTAAAAGCTCCAAAAACCGATAATCTCTAAACCAAAAGACTCCAAAATATATCTAATGCCAAAATACAGAAAACCTGCTACTAGGCTGCCCGTGTAGAAATGGTGGGCACCCAGAGTTTAGAAAGGAAATAATAAACTCCGAGTCAGTCATGGGACTAGTATGAGTAAACAAAGATAGTTGCTTTTAAATAGAACAGATTTATACAAGAAAAATCGGTATGCATTTTGGAAAATGAAACTACCATAAGACCTCCCGCCACACACACACAATGCAATTGCAGAATTGGAGGAGATTTCTTCTTATGATAGTCAAATATGCTTGATACGGGAAAGATTCTTTGATATTATTACTAGTGCATAGTGTAGAAAGTCATTTCGAAAGTATAATATAAATCCTAGCCATCATACAACCATTATTGTATGCCTACTATAGCTACCATCTAAACAGTGGGGCGCCGCCATAAGTAAACGACAGGTTATACAACTGAAACCGTATTGGGTTCATATTGGGAATTGGATTTCCAACAAATGGTCAGGCTAAGGAACTTTCTATGCCACATGGGTACGCTTCTGGCGGGATGTCCCGAGAACTTAACCAGTTCTCTGCCAACACAAGGTCGGGTTACCTCTGTAACTAGGTAACTACTACACGACTATGCCATTCCCCAGTCCTTTGGGACCTTTATCCGAGGGCCCTCCATCACAAAGCAACAACCACACAGTAGATGAGATTGAAGCAACTACATAAGTAAGTATCTGGGCTCCATACCATGAATCCACCCTTTTTCCAGAAGGAAATAACATACCCTAAAGGGCGCGACCCTCATAACCTTGCCGCATCTTTCCTGTTTCGACCATTTCCGAGGTGTGAGGTCCGATGAGGTCTCTTCCACAAAGCTACGCTTTACACGAAAGCCATGCTTTGCTCACAAATGATCAACAATTGATCATCGACACACAGCAGCACTTAGCATGTCACACTACCAAATGGGAGTATATCGCTGATAACCTTGAACTACATAACCTCTGAGCTCGTACGTCTCAGAGAAGGGTGTTAAGCTAAGAGAATAAATTCTCCGCCACCAACAGATATGTATTTGAAAGAAATCGGCTTTATATCTCAAAGTGTAGTGTCAGACACACGACCATACAAGTCTGTTCCGGATTCGAACAGAACCGAAGGCACTTCGTCCGATAAAGGAAGAAGCCCTTGCAAATCCGGGCGTCCACAATCCCGATCGGAACCCCCATCACTTAGGGAATCTCTATACCGGAGCAACTCAGTGCAGAGACAATCGATAGGTTATCCTAACATTTTCGAAGACACTCGGTCTTCACCACCGTCTTCAAATGCTACCCATTTCGTCGAATCACTATTCGGAATGGGTTATATGACACAAAGGTCCTCTCCCGGCTAATCCGAACAGTGAACGCTTAATTTAAAACATGTGGGTGTATCAATCACAAGGATTCACATTCAGGGTTCAATGTGGGTTTCGAATAACTAACTGAAATCCGACTCCCTGTCGCATCAAAGTTTAAATGTCATTTTACGGGCCAAAGGGGTTTTCATATACATATAGGAACAGATCACAAATCACAGTTCATCACAAAGCAATCACAATATCACAACAGAAATATCAATCCAGTACAGAATATTTGATGATAGTCAATCATCTCTGATTAAAGTGATTGTGATAAAGTGAATTAACCATATTATTATCTTTATTAATTATTTTAAATCAATGTTTTAATTTTTACTTAATTATGAATTAATTAAATCCAAATCAACTTTATTAATCAATTATTCCTTTATTTGATTTTCTTAATTTATTAATTCTTAATTGTTAACTAATTAAGTTTAGTTATTTTTATTAATTGACTATCCTTTAATTACTTAATTATTAATTATAAAATCATTACGAAACATTAATTGTTAAATACTATTTCATTATTATAAATAAATTTGGTTTTTAAATTAACACTTAAAACATTTGATTTATCTTTTAAATTTTTATAAAGTTAAATTTTAAAACAACTTTTATAAAATTTAAAATATTCTTGAACTTCATAAATTTTAAATAATTGACTCAATATCATTTACTTCCAATTCCATTTACAACTGTCATTAAATTATTCAGAAAATTATTTAACTTGTTTTCCAAAATTTAATTAAAAACTGGGTTTCTTTGCTGTTTACGTGACTACTCGAGGCTGCTTCGAGTTTTACCCCGAGCCAAACATCCCCTTGCTCCGAATTTTACCCCAAATTGACCCGTGTGACATTATTTTAACAAAAATTTGTTTAAGTTTAAGATAACCCGGAGCATCGTTTAAAATACACTAGCCTAACCTCGAGTCTCCTCCGCCCTAACTCGCGTAGTGCTTCGAGTTCCCCTTTCTTCTTCCCAACATGAAAAAAACTAATACTCAACGTATCACGTATACGTGCACAACAAGTGGACGACGTTCAGGTCGTCGACTCCACCTCCGACAAGACGACGTCAACCCACTCAAGCCCCCCAAGCCTACAGAACCTGGCGTTCATCACGAAATCGAAAATTTAGCCTATGGGTTCGATTGTACAAAAAATGGGTCTTCCAAACCCACCTCAAACTATCACCTCTGACCATCGGCGATCGTGCCACCTTGCTCGAAGCCTCCATGACACCCAAGGATTCAAACCCCCCAAGACCGATCGCCTAAAACGCCGTGTTGATGACGCAGTTAACCCGCGATGTCACCATCCAAAATGCAGAGCTTAAACCCTAATTTTGTCTCGAATTGAAAATTTAAGGGTTTATAAATTTTACTCGTATTTTTCCAGTAATCTCGAACATTTAATCTAACCTTGACAAAGAACTCGAGACCCACCATCGCTTGGATCATCAGAATTGGTCAAAAGTTCACTTTCTGATCAACTTCCATTTCCCAGAGAAATGTTCAATGAAAAATTTTGATTTTTGTTTTTAAAATCATCATTTTTATAGGGGATTCACATAGTGTTATTGAAATTAAAATTCGTGAAGTTCGAATTTCTTGAAAAGTTTGAATGGTAGCTGTTTTTATAATTTCCAGAAAAAGAACTATATAAAACCTGCTTTAATTCACTACTGAAATGTAATAAAGGTTTAAAACAATATTTTAACTTGTTTACAATCTTTGTTAAAAGCAAAGAGGGAGAGAGATTTATATTTTTTTGATATGGGTTAACCTGTAAACCAAAATTTAGGAGTAACTGTGTTTATTTAGTTTCCAGTAAAAAGAAAATTTAAAAACTGCTTTGATTAATTACTGGAAAACGTAGTGCAAGTTTAAAACAAAAACTACAACTTGTTTAGACCTTAATTCCAGAGGAGAATAGAGAGGAAGTTGTTTGAGTCTAGCATGTTTCATTTTTCTGTAAACCAGGGACTAAGGAAAGAACAGAAGAACACAGGAAACAAATCCTGATCATAATATTTCAAGAAAAAGAAAAAAAACTCAAGCATAACAATCCATTCACAAACAATGGTTTTTAGCATCATTCAGGCATCCATAAAATCAACAATTTATAGAAAAAATCAAGGGTTTACTCACCTTATTTTCCAGAAATTCCTGACAGTTTTCAAAACAGAGATGAGGCCTGGCAACTTCCTTACTTTTCCTACTTTAATTTTTGAAGTTTTAGATCTGCAAATTGAAATTACAGATCTTTGATTATTCTTGGTTGTATTTATTCACTTAATAAATCAATAACCACAATTTTAATTCACTTACAGTAAAAAAAAAATATAACAGAGAGCTCCTTTTTCCTGCAGCTTGAAAACCAGAAGTAAAATTAATCTTTGATCTTGATTTTCCTACAAATGATTGAATGTTATTGTTTAATTCTTGCTTCGTTATAGATTATAACTTCAAATTCAAAATTAAAAAAATTACTTGCCTTAAAATTATTTCCAAAAATACTTTGCATTGGCAAAAACCTGAAGCACATGTTTTAAAGCGAATCTGCAGTTTTAAACTTTGTTTGTGTTAAAATATGATTTCAAAATCATAATCTCGTTAACTATAAAGTTTTAAAAAAAACTTACCTGAGAGAAGAAATATATCACTACAGTTTGATGCTTTAAAATGATTCTCAGATTTTTGCTTTTGAATTGAATTGAAGATAGGCAGTTTTCTTTCTTTTTCCTTCTGATTTTTTTTACTTGCTCGAGTGTTGGAGTTAAGATTGATAAATCTTTTTTTGGTTACTGAACTTCAGAGATTTGGAGGTTTAAAAATTTGAATTGGGAAGGTGAAAAGTTTTCTGAAATTTTTAATTTGATTATTTTATCTAGGTAATGATGTCTTCATGCCATTTGTTAAAAGATATCATAAGCTCTAGATTTTGTTAATTATTCTACTCTATCTTCCATGTGAATGTTTATTTACATTTCTGATCTCTTACAAGACAAAATAACTTTATAAACTTTATTTCTATATTATATACACTTTATAAATAAAAGTATTCCTTATCCATTTGTATATACACTTATATACAATGTTTAAAAGAAAAGTTATTTTGACCATTATATACTTTATTCCTTAATGATTTTAAATGCTACTTATTTTTAAAACATTTATTTTAAATTTAAATTCAAACTTCAATTTCAACTTGAAATATAAACTTTCATGTCCATTTCTTATATTCACACATATCCTACATAATTTAAATTAATTTCCAATATGTATTCAATTTTTTTCTCATATTTGTAATATACATATATATAAGATTTTAAATTTAAATGACTTTTTTTTAAAACATTCATTATTTCAATATTTAAAATCAAAATAAAAATTGGAATTTTTATTCATATCTAATTTTCACTTACTTTATTTGTTTAAGATTTTTTTTCTTTCCAATTTATTTTCAAATTAAATTCCAAGAGTTTAAATATATTATTAATTTATATTGATAAATTTTGGGATGTTACACGATACGTCTGATTATAATGAAACTCTTTTGCATACATCATCTTTTTTTGGATCCAATGGTACTAATCTTATTGCAATCTGAGACTGTGTCCCAGGAGGCTTATTTCGCGTATTTCGAAACCGTTTTGGCTATCGGATCATCCAATCTCGAAATATAGTGATCCTTATACTCGTTTTAATTCGCAACGTTAATTCGAACACAACGAAAGTGGTCTCGATTCTTGATTCGGTCTTATATGAAAAATCACATTTTTGGGCCTTTATTTAATTAATGATTAAATTTTTAAATAAACTATTTAAATATCCAGTCGTTAAAAATACAGGTCGTTACATGTTGTATTTGAATATATATGTTAAATAATATATAATAAAACAAATTTGCTTGGATTTTTATTCCCACACATACAACGAATGTACCTATATTGTCTATAAGTAAATAAACCTCAAACGGGAAGGATCGTATAAAATTGTATTACCATGCAATTGATAAAAGAGGTTAATTGATATCAATTCCAATATTTTCAACTAAAACTAATTATAGTATTAATTAAATTAATTGCCTTTAATCAAAATAAAGTTTGGTGAAAGATTTAATTATGTATTAATTTTTTTAAAAGCTAATCAATTAGAGAATTAATTTTTAACCACTTAATTATTTTTAATTTGTTTCTTTTATTTGAAACATTTCAGAAGCATTACAAGTTTTAACTCTATAAGGGATTATGTAGTGTGTATTGTTTCTAACTTTAACAGATGCATCTATACTATAGAGAAATAATAAAGTAGGAACTCATCTCATGTTCTTAAAATGTATTTTCTTCTTTTAGCAAATTTAGCAAATGGATAAAATAAAAGATAAAAGTATAGATAACTTTATTCAAAAAACCAACTGAAATACCACTTGGATAATATTCTTTCTCCTTTTAAAGGAAATATTATGTTTTAAACATTTCTTTATGCTTGAAGGATAAGATTATATATTCTATATGTCATGAAACGTGATTGTAATTTTCATATTACATGTATAACAATTAAATTGGGTTATAAATACTTATGTCGATATTTTAATGTATAAATGAAAATATTACAAGCATTCATATTAATGATGGATTGATACTTGAAAGAATAGTCATGTCCAATGTATGATTGGATCTCTAGTGAAAATTTATAGTCATCATTAGAAGCGATGAAGTCATGTGAAGGATAAAAATGAATGAAGGTTGATTACATAAAAGATACAAGGTGAAAGTGATAAATTATTGAATAAGGAGTTAACTTCAAATCTAAAGTGTTATCCAACATTTGAACAGAGAAACTTCTCAGTGAATCTAAACTTCGAGACAAAGATGAAATGGATTAAGAACATAAAGGGTTTCTAGGGTGATGAATGATGGAGTATAAAAATTTGGAAAAAAATTCGAGTACTTCAATTATGGTTAGTATCGACCATAATTATGGTAAGAACCAAGATGATTTTAGGAGGGGTACCCACTTCTGAATAGTTAGATGACCTACTCCTATGCTTTATGAAAAAAGACAACTCTTAAATATGACCAATCATGTTGGTGTGGCATGATTTTGTGGAGTAATCTTGACAGCTGAGCTTGGAAACTCAAAGAGATAGACAAGTATGATGAATAATTTTTTGATGATTAGCATTTGTGCTCCATACCGATCATATTACGGCCGGTTAGACATGATTTTATTTACCAAAATCACACCTTTTCCTTCACATTCGCATAGATTGGAGTTTTTACCTGGCTTTTCGTGATTTTCGACTATGGTGGACGATTTCGACTATAAATACGAGTGATTATGCAATGAGAAAAGAAATTTTACACTCTTTACACTTTTGCCCTAGATCACGAACTCTATTCTCCTTGTACTACAAGCTCCATCATGAATTTCCATCAGATATGAATTTGCATTATTTTACAGACTTAAAACCTAGTAAATCGTGGGTAGTCATGTCAAATCTCAAGCAATAAATTTAAAGAAGATGTAAGTAGTGATTTGTGGCCGAGCCACTATACAACTCCTTGTATTATTTCTTGTTTTTGATTGATTTATTCTCATTTGTAATCAATTTGGGGTGTTATGTCACTTTTTGATCCAACATTTTTGGTGCTTTTACTTAGAGCTGAGATTCTCATGTAGGATCTAGCTTAGAATTTTAGATTTCGAGCATCCAAAAGTTAGATTTAGAATTTTGTTGTTGTAGATCTGAAGTTACTTGGATTTGAAGAAGAATTTAGATCGGATCTAAAAGATATGGCCCTTAGAAAACTTCCACGAGATCTGGAGTTGTTGCTGGAGAAGACGAAGCTTCTCGGTAGAATGAAGAGACTACTCTGCTAACACATGCTTTGCCAGGAACTTCTTCACCATAGGAGATGGTTATCAAAGCTGAATTAGATAGGATGACGATTGAGATGAATAAGAGAATGTTGGATAGCCAGAAGGCCATCTCTGAAAGAGTGGAGAAAGGCTTCGGTTTATTGTCCCAACAACCACAAAGACATAAGAAGAGACATAGAGATTCGCAACCTCCAAGTTCCAAGGAAGTAGTTCATCTTCACCAGATGAGAACAGAAGAGAAGGCAAGCAAAAGATGAAGAGAAAGGCTGCCAGAACATTGAAGAATCATAGTGGAGGAGATGGAGTAGTTAGTGCCATAGCCAACATTGTTTGTACCAACCATAATCAACTAAGTACCAAACCATAAGGGAGGTGGGGGTAATTTACAAAATTCCGAAGTAGCAAACCTATGTGGTAGTAAGTCATTTGCAAGATACCGATGCTAATGAAATACATGATATCGGTGCACGGATTGATGGCGTTCAGGTGAATACCACAACATTGATAAGACGCCATATAGGGTATGGACGAATAGGATATTTGAATAATAGATTTAAATATCGAATCGTTAATTAAATGAAGGCCCAAAAATAGGATTTTTCACAAACGGCCAAATCATGACTCGAGACTACATCCGTTGAGTTTGGATTAATGTTGTGAATTAAAATGAGTACACGCATCACTGTATTTGGAGATCGGGTGATTCGATAGCCGAAACAATCTCAAAATGTAGGAAATTAGCTTCCCATGGTGCGGTCTCAAATAGTGCCGAGATTTATACCGTTGGATTTGGAAAATGAGATGATGTATGCAGACGAGTTTCATTACAATCGAACGCGTCGTGTGATCGTACAAACTTGAAATGTATGACCATTTATTTGAGAAAATAAATAAATGGAATAAAATATTATTATAAATATCACTCAAATCCCCTATCCCTCTCTAATCTCATTTTCTATTTTACCGTTCGATCAAAAATCCATCGTCGTTTCCCCAATCTTCTTCAAAAAATAAAATCGAGAGATCCGCTCCACTAAAAACCATGAAACTATTTTCCTTGAGATTGTATGGATGAGAGCTTCATGATGACCATGGCGGACTTTGGTGGGATCATCTTTGGCGAACATCGACCTTCTTGGATCAGATCTAGAGTTTGATTTTACCAAAGATTGAGGCAATGATAGGTAGATTCGAGATTGGCAATGCGATTCTCATACGAAGGAGCACCACTCCCTAATGTTTAGCCAAGTCCGATCATTCATAGCAGAGTGCGGCATTTTAAAGCGAATCATCGCTATGGCAGGAGTCACATTTTGATAGGGTGGTGCGGTCAAGATCTCATCACGTGCGTTGCAAAGCTCTTGCACAGTGTAATTCGTTGGCGAAGACAGATCATGATTAATTCCAGTATTGACCAAGAAATCGAAGAGAGATGGAAGCAGTGGGTGCATATGCACCGATACATGCATAGGTGATAGAGAAGAAGGATTAAAATGTTAACCGGATAATTATTTTTTTAATTAGTTAATTAATTATTTTATTAATCTCGAATCATATTTAATCCACATCTTCTGCATATGAGATCCGTTTTGGATGCAGTTTCTTGCATTGTGCTCTTGATTGAGAGATCTACGTATTGGCAGTGGTTTGGACATTTTTTGTTGAGGTGGGTGATATTGTCTCTCATCATACTATGATTGTTAGTATAGATTTAGATCGATGTTCTGGAATGGTTTTGATTTTAAAATATGATTTTATTATACTTAAACACCTACTAGATTTTTATAAAAGAAAATAAAAATATTTTAAATGGTTTTATATCGAATACCAAAATTTTCCTATTCAAGTGCAATTTGTAGGGAATTGTTAGATTTGGGCTATTTTTGGTATGATTTCTCCACTAGTTGATATGGATGCATTATACATGTTGTATCTATGTTATGTTGGATGTATGTATGGTTGTTAGGTGCATGTTGGCTTGTTTATTTATTTTGGTTGAAAATACCAAATTAGCGGTGATCGAGAGTTAGGGAAATATCTCAAGTATTGGGATTTCATACATGGAAAATACAACGAATGAGATAAGTTGTAAAAGAGGGTTAGGATACATGGTGACTGATCTAAAGGTGGAAGACAAGGCTTTAAACTTCAGAGTGGATGTCGGGCGTTTTCATTTGGTTTGTACTTTTCCATTTTGGTTAAGTACATAAAAGAAGTGGTTGGTATTGGCCACTGTAGAGTGGTCAGTGCCATCACTATTGTTGATTGGCGCTTTGGCCGATCTTTGGCATGGAAGTTGAGGAGGTTTTGAGTCGCACGATGTAATAGTTTATTCGTGCGACCGGCTTAGAGTCTTGATGTCATTGCTCTACAATGAGCGATTTCGATAGTGAGGCAATGACGTGACACTTCGACATGATAGTTGGTACTTCGACTCGATAGCGTATGGAATTAGGTTCTGAGGTTGATAGTTTTAGGACTCTGTAGATCATGCTGGAGGTGTTGGCTCATTCGCATCAAGGATGGATGGTGATGTAACAGCATAATGAAAATCCTTGTATCTTCAGTTTGTGACTCGTGGTGGGAGTAGGCATTGAAGATTAGAGATTTTGTATCTTTGGTTTGTGACTCATGTATGGAGTAGGTACAAAGAGGCTCGTGTTGGGAGTCGTGGAGTGGAGGAACATGGTGCTAAGGGATCATTGATGACTCGAAGTGTTTTCTGTTGTACTCGAAACATGGGCAATGTATAGTGGGGACGCCCATGGATTGGTAGCAAGGATCCATATACCCTGGACCTTGGCTTTGGGTCTAGTGTCTAGCTTTGGGCAACAAGGCACGTATCAAGCTTTAAGCTGCGTGATACAAGAGCACAACTGAAAACTGAGATTTTCCACAGTCCCAGGCAGTATGGAGGCCATACGAGTTATCATATATCTAGAGAAAACAGAGTGACAGTTAGTATTGTTTGATGGATGCAATCATTGTTATAGTTGCTTCACCAGCCACCTGTCACTTCGGGGATATCACACAAGATAGGTATTGTGGATAAGAATACCTAGACACCTCGACAGTTTAATACGGAATAGGAATTGTGGATAGGGATACCTGTTGGAAATGCATATTACGGATCTTAAGGCTGGATCAACACTAGAGGGGGGGTGAATAGTGTTTAATGGATTTTATGGAATTTTTGAAATCTTTTGAAATTAAACATAAACAGATGCAATTCACAAACATAGAGACAATCACAGAATCCGACACAGATGCAAGTAGAAAATAAAAGGAAGTAAAGGAAAGAACACACCGGAATTTTTTACTGGTTTGGAGTTACCCTACATCCAGTCTCACATAATTTCTTGTGCAGATTTCTTTTCAAATATAATTCAAATATTACAACCTCGATTTCAAGGCCATGAGATACACCCTTCTGTCTTTGAGTCCAGGGCAAACTCTCTTGATTTAACCAGGCTACAAGATCGGCAAATTGATTTACGGGCTACACCCAATTGATTTACGGGCCACAATCACACCGTTTCCAATATCATTTTGATAGATAGAGAGACTCGATACACTTTTTTGATTACAAATGATCCTATAACTCTAAATAGCACTGAGATCTTTGAGAGAGAGTGGCAAAGAATCAAACTAGAGATAGTCAAGTTTGATTCACTTAGGATTTCGGTCAAGTTTTGTTAAAATATAAGAGAATATTTGAGTGGAGAAGGAGTGAAGAAATGAAGAAAAAATAACTTAAAATTCATTGAAAAAGCTGGTATTTATAGAAGAACAACAGTCATATCCATTCGTGGAAGGTTATGACGAATAGCACTTCATTTGAAAATTTGAAACAGGAATTTCTACGGCTACCATGTCAACATGGGGGGATGGGGTATGTTAACATGCCCTAGTGAATTTTGAAAATTGATTTTTGTTTTTAAAGAGATTTTCTTTTTATAACTTGTCAAAACAATTTCTGAAGTTTTTAAACTATTTTGAATATAGTTTAAACTAATAAAAGAGATATAAAAAGTAATCTTAAAAATATATAATCTATAATATAAAAGTAATATTAAAAACTAAGTAGAGAATATATTTTGAGATTTAAAGCTTATAATATTAAAACCAGGAGATATTTTAAAAACAAGAGATGATTTTGAAATCAAAATATAAAAGATATTAAAAATACTTTAAGGCTAAAATATTTAAACTGAAAGAGATGACTCTAAAAAAAATTGGAAAAATATTACAGATAGATCATTCTGAAAATTTCATGGATTCCATTCCACCAGAGAAGGTCGTGGGTTCCATCCAACTAAAAGGTCATGGGTTAAATCCCACTATAAAAGCAAGAAGGCGGATTCCGTTCCACAATTAAAATCCGAATAAAGATTTTAGTGCTATTATGAAGTTTTAACATAAATCTAGACACCATTACTTATCTTGATATTTTGAACTCTTGAATTCTTGAAATCTTAAACTCTTGATACTAATGATTCTTCGGTCTTGGTTTCTTCAATCTTGAATTCGTCAGTCTTGAATCTTTATACAGTACAGTCTTCATTCTTCAGTACCTGCACATACATATATCTTGTATATACATATATATCTCGACAAGAATATTAGTATTTATATTTTATAACAAGTCCTAATGTTGTTTTCATCAAAACCATCATCTCAGGAACTAAAAATCTTCCCTTTTTTATGATGACAACCTTTGTTTATAAAATCTACTCCATAAAACTCTAATTCTACTCTAACTCGCCATTATTCCAACAACTCCCCTTTAATATACTAAATCCCCCTTAATCTAAGCCTATCTAACCTATTTTATAATTCTCCCCCTTTGTCATCAACAAAAACTAATCCTAAACTACATAACTCCCCCTTAAACTAATACTATACCGCTATATAGGATAATAATACGGTATAGTAGAATATAAATGAGATAGACAATAATATGAGTAAAATATAGTAAGGTAAATGTGTCAGATACGAAAATTTTAGACATAATCAATCAATATATTTATCAACACCATTTCAATCATATATTACATATCATGTTCAAATCAATTCAAACAATTCAACTCAAGTCAAATCAAACCAAACAATTCAAATCAAACCAAAGTAAATCAAAGTAAATCAAACCATACAAGTCAAATCAAACATTTCTTGGAACCTCAACCCATCCTTCTTCACCGAAGATAAGGTCTGCCTTTATAGCATCTCATTCTTTATTATCCTTATTCAGAGTTCCTTCTGGATTCGCTTCGAGTTCTTCTTTGTTTAGGGCTGAAATCATCCATCGAATGGCATCGAAATACCTTTCTTGTTCCTTTATCATCTGCATTTGGCTTAATTCTAAGTGACATTGATTGTGAAGGATAAAAGTAAGTATGTTCTTGAAAGAATTAAGAGTTTCTTCAAGATTCTCGCTTAGATTATGAATAGGAGAGGTCGATTTTTGGTAAAATATGAAGAAATTCAATATGAAACAAACAGAATTGAAAATATGCATTTTTCTGGAAGAAATAGGTATTTAAATAGATAGAAAGTCGTTTGAAATGAAAAGACACTAGGTAGTTATGTCAATTTCAAATTCAAAACAAAAATTACTTTCTAGCCGTTATATGTCGACCTGGGGGGTAGGGGGTGTCGACATGCCCCTGTTTATTTTGGCAATTTGCTTTGTTTCTTTATATTATGTATAAGCCTACATGTATAAACTTATATAATATAAAAGCAAGCATTCTAGAGACATTTTAAAGCTAATGAACAGAAATAAACGATCTTCATTGATAAATTTTAGTTAATATTGCATAAACAATATGTAACATTAACTAATCAAAAGATACAAACTAATACAACATGAAATGAAAACTAGAATTCGATAAAGGATAATGAAGATGATGATAATCCAAGTTTTCGAATCACTTTCCCAAAAGAATTTTTTCATTTTGGTGCAAATTTTGTCCAACTTTTTACTAACGAATCTTTTGAGAATCCGTTAGTTTTTCACGATAATCTTTTGGTTTTTGAGAAGTGACTTGTTAGATGGATTGTTAGGAGTGATAGGGAGTTCAATACTTTCCAATTATGTCTCTTCCTCCTCTCCTTCTTCTTCAATCTCCATCTCCTCCCCTTCTTCCCCCTCCTCTTCTTCTTCTTCCATTTCTTATGAGCTAACCTTTCATCTTTTTCGGTAAATATTTCATATGGTTGAAACATAAGTGGGATTTTCAAAAGAGAGATATTTGCATGGTTTAACACTTTTTGAGAAACAAACTTCTCTCTCTTATAATCAACTCCAAAATAGTTAAAAATCTGAGTAAGATAAATTCCATGATACAAAGTGTTTTCTCCTAAAGTAAAAATTTTGGGACGATGTTCATCCAAAATTACTTGCGCCCAATTAATGTCATAGCGCCCATGAATAGCAAAAAGAGCCTTATAAACTTTTAAGGTTGGGCGATTGAAATTTTCCGGTCAAGGAGTTATGGTATGTTGCAAAAGAAGGTTAACAATTCTTGCTTTAGGATGAAAATTTTGATTTATAAATTCAATTTTATCATCTCCTTTAAAAAATGTGATGAAATATATCACGATCATGTTCATCGATTTAAAAATCCGAAAGATTCATTCCCGTATACTTACAACCCAAAATATTTCCCAAAATCTCACCATCTAAAGCAATTTGTGTTTTTTAACACTACTCCAAACTTCCCCTTCATTACCATCATAAAAACCATGATTCGAATTTACATAAAATATTATAACAAAATTTAGATAACAAACAAAATCATTTTTGAGAATCATCAATTAAATTGAGAATTTGATTCTCTTTGAAAAGAACATTGAGTTCATAAGAAGGAAAATCATTAAAGATAGCAAATTTTTCCATATAGACTTTTCCAAAGTTTGCATAGCTTATGTAAGCTTTGATAGCTTCTGGGTCATTGTAGAGGAATTCTTTGATAGCTTTGGACAGCCTAATGGTGGAGGGAGTGCTTGAGGAAGCCATTTTTGAAGAAAGTAGAGAGCTTGAGAGTTTGAAAGAGAGTTTGAATTTTAAAATTAAAGTGAAAAGATAGGATAAAGTTAAGGAGATAAATAGATACTCAATAGTCATGTTCTCTAGTCAAGATACACATTTTAAGAACTTTGGAGTTGGTGAAAAGGTGGAGGAAAATTCAAAGTTTTGAATTCAAATTTGAATTTCAAAATTCTGGTAGGGATATCGACATAGGAGGCAGGGCCATGTTGACATGGGTCTTATAATACATGTGACTAATTTTTTTATTTTGTTTAATATCTATATATATATATATATATATCCTATAATCTAACTATATTTTATCTAAAATAATATAAATATAAAAACATTTTAATGTTAATATTTTAATATTAAAAATGTTATTAAAATAATATTATGTTGAAAATCAAAATTTTAAATTCAAATAGCAAGCAATTTTAAAACATGCAAACAATCAAACATTCAAGTAAACAATTTCAACCAATATAATTTAAATGCGTACCTATTTTAGATCCATATTCTCGAGATCATCAGATTCGTGAATATCTGTAAAGCACATATTTGAATTTTTCGTCTTCTAATCTTCATCACTGGAGGATGAGTCTGAATCGTCTAGTATAGCGGTATACGCTCTCTTCCTTTTCTTTGATGAATCATCACTTGGAGGAAATTTTTGCTTATCTGGATGCGGACAATCTCTTTTTAAGTGGCCTGGCTTATCATAATTGTAGCACCTGACGCTGTTGAGAGACTCATTATTATTTCCAAATCATCGTCATCGCTGTTTGAGTTTGAACCATCTGTTATTGCATTGAACGCTATTGACTTCTTTCTTGAGGCCTTGCTTTCTCTTCTCCCTTGCATTTGTACATCAAACGACATCAAATTCCCAATTAATTCTTCAATTTTCAGCGTACTGATATCATTAGCCTCTTCAATTGCTAGTGTCTTCTGATCCCATTCCGGAATGAGTGAATTCAAAAAAATTCTAACTTGATCTTCTTCAGAGAAGTTCTTTCCTAATGCAAATAGTGAGTGCACAATGTCTTGAAACCGACTGTACATGTCTGAAATGGACTCATTTGAATTCATCTTGAATAATTGAAAATGATTTGTCAAGATGGATATTTTAGTCTGTTTAACTTTGCTTGTTCCTTCAAAAGTAACTTGCAAAGTTTTACAGATTTCATATGCAAACTTACAGACAGGTATTCCATTAAACTCATTCCTATTAAGTGAACAGAATAGATATTCATGGCACAGTATTTTTCTCAGCAGTCCACTGTGCAAAATTTTTTGTAGGTTCAATGTACTCAGTTTGTGTGATATTCCAAGTGTCTAATCTTATTGATTGTAAATAGATTTTCATCCTACATGCCCAATATGCATAGTTACTGCCATGAAAAAGTGGTCGTCTGGTAGTAGACTGACCTTCTACAAATGAACTAGTGATAGTGTTGACATTACCAGTGTTGGCAGCCATTTGAAAACTTTTCAAAAATAAGATTATGAAAATTTTGAAAATTAATGCTTCGATACCAAATGTTGGAAATGTGGATTACGGATCTTAAGGCTAGATTAACAATAGAGGAGGGTGAATAGTGTTTAATTGATTTTATGGATTTTTGAAATCTTTTGAAATTAAACACAGACAGATGCAACTCACAAACGCAGAGACAATCTGTAACAACCCGTGTAAATTAGATGTTTAAAATGAATTAAATTAATAGGATTTTATTTTAAATTTAGAAAGAAATAAAAATATTATTTATTTATATGAAAGAGAATGTTGAAAATTAGATGTATCAAGGATAATTTAAAATTTTACAAATTAGATTTTATATTACAATTAATTTGTAGTAGTGGAAATTGTCGCATTTGGATATAAATGTTAAAATGAAGGCTAAAATAAATTATGTAAATGGTGACTTAAAACCTATTTATAGAAAATCCAAATGAATTAAGTAGGAAAAAGATTCTTACCTGGATATAAAATTTATATGAGAAATTTATGAAAGTATTAATTTGATTTAATGCAATAAAAGATTGTAAACGATAATTGGAATCATATTAGTACAAGTTAATAATTTATAACTTGAATGAGATTCCAATTCAATAAAATCATTTAAATGTTATGATTTGATTTTTAATGGAACATGAGAAAAACAAATGTAAGGATTTGATTAATATATATGTTACTTGTTCAGGGTATTGAATAAAATTGGAAATCCAATTGTAATTAATGATAATAACGTTGGTATTAGTTAATAAATTAAATTTCAATGCAATACCCATAAATGAATGGAATGAAATGAATGTGTGTAAATGTATACTAGGTTATTTATCAAATAGAAGGAAAGAAAAGTAAATATCGAATTGATTGATGAATAAATATGCATTGAATAATAATTGAATGTAAAGTTAATGGTAATTGTATAAAATCAATATAAGATAATGAATTGCAATAATTGTGGGTTGATATTAAAGTGTGGATGGAATTTTGATTGGTTATATTAATTGAATGGAATTCAAGTTTGATGGGAAAGGTAAATGGGTATTTAGTAATAAATTTAAAAACGGACTCAAATAGTGAATTTATCTAATTAATATATAATAAATAATGATTGAATAAAAAAAACCTATACCTGTAAATATCTATAATATGTGAGTGGAAATAACAAACTTATAAATGTGGGATTGAGAGTTTTACAACAATCATTATGTGTTATAGGTATATTCAGTTCATTCAATTTAATTTGTAAATCATTGAAATAAATGGTACGTTTAAATAAATTTAGGTAATAATGGGGAATAACGTATATAAATTCTTCATTAAATGATGGTTAGTGTATATAAATAATGGAGGTAAAGCTTTATAAATTGATTTGAATCAAAAATTTAATGAAAGGAGTAATTGGAATTAAATGGATTAAATGTTTGAAGTTACGTAAATTTTAATTTAGATAAAAGGGTATGCATTTATGTAATAGAGTAGGAATCTATTGTTAAGTTTATTTATAAAATGGCAGTTGGGTAAATGAAAGGGTGCAAAAGTAAGCTTGTCAGTATATTAAAGTAATATATGATAATAGGCTTAATCGAAATAAATGAAAATTTAACATCTAAATATTACGTTAAGAGGGATTTAAGTGTAATCGAAGAATATTAGGGTAATAAATTTTGAATCTAATATTAAATCCATCTATTTGAAATATATGAATGGAATAACCATTGATTTCTTTGATTGAAAATAAATTTTTAGAAAGTTAAATTATAATTTGTGAATTTAATGAAATTAATGATTTATATTGAAATTTATAAATTTACCTTCTTTAATTTGACATCTAAACTTGTTTGAAACTTTGTAAATAATTAAGAATTTTTAAAAGTGATAAAATGGGTCAATTTTAGAATCTAAATATAAAATTTGATCTTATTCATTTATTTTAATTTATTTAATTAATATAAAAATAGCCATTTTGCCCACTGACTCGGATTTCGAAGAAACCAGTTTCATCGGATCCGTAACGGTGAATTATAATAGTGTTTCAAGTTTCGTAGCGATCGGACTTGTCGTTTGATCGTACGAACGCGAAACGCGTTGAAATTTATGCATTGAAATCAATTGAATTTGGAAAATATTGTTTTTAGCATAACTTCTTCATACGACGGAATTTTAACCTGAAACCTTCTCCATTGAGTTTAAAATATTTTAAAACACCTATTTGGATATATGAGTTTACCCAATTTCGTTCCGGGGTCAGAACGGGCTTTTTGGGCCACGTTAGCGTTAGCACATTTGTTTATCCGATCCATCTATCCAAATTTCTAACCTACCTATATAAACCCAACTATAAACCCTAGCCTCCATCTATCTTTCATTTCTTTGTGCGTTCATTTCTCTCAACTCTTTCTTTCCAATGGCTGCAAACGCTAGATCCAGTTTCAATCCAAATCAAAAGTAAAAAATTCAAAATCCTCAAAAAAATCTTAAAATAATATATGTTGAAGCTCTCGACGAGCGTAATTCAATGGTGAAATTCGTTTTCCAATTCAATGCATCGTTTGTCTAGAATTTCTAAATCAATTCTCGGCCGTTCATCGCGCGTCGATGAACGGTGTCGGATCGCAAAATCGTTTCTGGGTTTCGGCGAGAGAACGAAGGGGAGCACATCTATATGATTTGTTCGTCGTTTTGACGGTCGGATTTGTCGATTTAATTCGATTAGGGTTTGAATTCAAGGGGGGCGGCTGCTTGTATTTGGCGAACGCATCGTGCTCGGGAAGGGCGAAGCCGAGTGATCGGCGAGCATGGAGGCGGAGTTTTCTAGGGCGCGGCAAAAGGTCAGAAGCGGTCAACGGGAGCGTTTGACTGGGTTTCGTTCGAGGCGTGGCTGTGCGTTCCAGGAGTTCGAATGTGTTTTGTTCTCTGCAAGGAGAGTTGCGTGCGTTACTGGGAAGGTGGCATGGGAGAGATGGACACGTGGCTAAGGTTTGAAGTGTTCCATTTGTCTTTTATTTCTTTTAATTGAATTCAAGCGCAATTTTCGCTATAACTTTTGCATATTGATCCGTTTGACACGCAATTTTTTTTGTTAGGATCGTAATTAAATTTCGGATCTGTTGACGCTGGTTTGAACGAATTCTGGGACTGTCAAATTTTTGGGTTTAAATCGGATTTAAATTCGATTTAAATCCCAAAGGTGAGTGTTTTAACCAACTCACAACTTCTAAAATTTCTTGTGTTTGTTAAATTAATTTTAGATATGAGTAGAAATTTATTTATGACTGTTTGACATGATTTATTCATCATCTCAGTTAATTCGCATTTATTTAATTTAACTGTTAATTTATTTTATTTATTGCATATAGATTGACAGTTAGAATTTATTTATTGCATATAACTGCTAGTTCAATAGTTATTAAATTTATTTATTTGCATATAAACTGCTAGTTTAACCGTTATTAAATTTATTATTGAATATAAACTGTTGGTTAATACATGTTATTTATTACCTGTATAATTTATATGCTCTATATCGATGATTGTTTAAATTGGATGATGATTGCAAATAATGGTTGATGATTGATATTTGGATGAATGGATGCTATATTTATATTGTATAAACTGCAAGTCATCATGCATTTTCATTTCATTCGGGATTGCGGTTTGAAATGATATACAACCGCATTTTTATTTTAAATTGCAGATTGAAATGATAAACATCCGTATCACTTGACCATAGGGTAGAAAATTTTATACAGGCACCGCGGTATATATATAAAATTATTTTTGAAAAAAAATTTCTATGGTTTTGTAAAGCTATATATATGGTTTATGGGAAATTGATTTGGTTATTGATAAAGGTTATTTATATATAGTAATTTCCGGTTTTTAAGCTTTGTATAAATTTTGATTTGAAGTATAAAATAAAGTTTGATTTTTTTTAAGATCAAATACGATTAAGCATTTATTAAAAATTTAATTTCTGGAAATTCTATCAACTTAAATGAGAATAAGGTTGGAAGACGAACATTAAGTTAAATTGGAATTAAATAAAAAGTTCGAATTTCTAAAGGATATGATCTTATAACTTGATTTTTGTGTAGAGTGATTTAAATGAATATTAGGTTGATTTAAATGAATATAATAAATTGAAAGATTTTCCAGTTATGTGAAGTTAAAGTTTTTCTTAAATTATATTGAATTCATTAAGTAAATATTTCAAGTCTAAATAATAAAGTAATTGAATTTAATATATATGGGATTTGTCAAATGAGTTTGTTTTTGAAATGGTGAAATATTTAAAGCTTTGAAACATAAGAATTAAAATGGTATTTGGTAGTTTAAATCGATATTTGAAATTGATTTGTGAAATCTAAAGAAGCTATTTTGTTTTATAAAAGTAATTTAATATTTAACCATTTAAGAGATGGAAACTTGTTTCAAGGTTATGATTTTCAAGGTAGTATAATTTGAAATTATTATATTCAAGAGTTTTGATTTCTAAATATTTACTTTGAAAACCTATGATTTTGGAAAAGAATATATATTGGAAAATAAAATGACATTATATTGGTTTGGGCCTAAATGATATCGTATCGATTTGGGGTTTTAAAAATATAAACGATATCGTATTTATATGGGTTTAAAATGGGTATTTTATTCTGGTTTTAAAGTATAATTATTTTAAATGACCGCGGTGTTATAATAACGTTTGGTTGTTGAAGAGACCAGGATCGGAAGTTGTCATACTCCCTGCCAACTCCGAAAACCACTTTAACAACCGTGTACGCGGTGGAGATTCCAGAATGAAGTAGG
Organism: Allium cepa; assembly: GCA_030765085.1. Taxonomy (NCBI): domain Eukaryota; kingdom Viridiplantae; phylum Streptophyta; class Magnoliopsida; order Asparagales; family Amaryllidaceae; genus Allium; species Allium cepa. The sequence goes on along the minus strand of CM060935.1, from coordinate 1,025,737,342 downwards.
TTGGTGGAGGCGTTTCCTGCAAGGTAAATACGTGGACCCGACTCCCGTGAGTTGGCATAAGGTGGCTAAAATAAGAGCGATTCTCGGGCCAATGAGATCATTCCTCTGATCGAACGCACTCCTTCGATACTATACTCTGACTTTGGATTGATTTGGTGGCCACTATTGATTTCTTTGATTTGGGGGTGTTAGTTCGAGGTGGGCGGTAGCTGCGGTTACGCGTTACCACCAGCCCGGATAGAAATTGGTATATCTACTCTGGCATTGCCTAGTTGTGCCGTGTCACCTACCCTATCGAGCCTTGTACGAGTTTGGATTTCTCCCGTAGCCCGTGTGGTATCCTCTGGTGGCTTCCCGATCAGGAGGGACTATGATATTGGATGGACTACTGGGACTATTACGTGTTAAGGTGGAAAATGTAAAGCCTTAATGCTATTTAAAAGTATGTTTATTTTACTATAGACCCTATTATAATAGCGAAATATACTACATAGTAAATTGTTTAACGGATCCTTAAGAGATGTAAATCCCGAACATCTTTTGAGTTACTGCACTCATATTTATTTCTATTAATTTAACTTACATAAGATCCTTTAGTCTGACTCGAGTGTATTGTCTTTTCAATTCGCTCGGGTCAGTCCGAGCGTTTCAGGATTTGAAGACTTTATTTCTGGAGGACGAAGACGAAGATTTCATTATTATTATTATTATTATTATTATTATTGACGCAGCGGATTAATCAAACAAAACTTCAATCGATGGATTGTAGCAATCGGTGAGTTGAAGATACCAAAAATGCCCAAGTTCGTTGATCCAAAGATACCGAACTCTAGCTATCTCAAACACGTTGATAGCGCACTATACCGTGTTCAAAGATCTACGATTCTTCGCACGTTGATCTAGCGCACTAGATTCCGTGAATCGGCTTCAACAAACGTGGATTCGAGCGCACTCGAACGACGTAAGTGGAGATAGGAGATTACACTCAACTACCAATTGGTATGAAAGCACAAAGCTAACAAAAGAGAATTTTATTCCAAAATCAACAACCCAAAAATTTACAACACACCCGCTATTTATAGGCATTACAACTCAACACAACATACAACACTCAACTCCTAGGTCGGCACCGGCTCAACAAATACGACTCATCTCGGCCGACTCAACATAAGTCGCTGCCGACTCAACAAGGCACGACTTAAAGACACAGCGGGTCACACGACTCAACACATGTACAGCCCCAACAATACACGACTCAAAAATTGCAACCGACTCATCAAACCCAGCAACCCACGACTCAATTATATACCGACTTAAAAACTCGCGACATACGACTCATACAAGACCGACTCATATAGTATATACATGACTCGTCTCAACACGACCGACTCAAGATACACAGCTTATCTCCTTGCCGACTCATCTTAGGTCGTAGCCCCTTAGCTCGGTCCCGACTCATCCTTTCTGCATTAACTCGCACCTTTCCTTCCTGTGTTCCATTGAATCGGGAACGACTCATACTAAGTCGTAAACGACACATCTCCGAAGCCCACTTTGCTCGACCTATGTTATCTCCCCCTTGTAAACTCTTAAACCGGAAACGACTCATCACTTTAAATTGTGGACGACTCATCAAGCAGGAACTCCTCCAAGCTTTGTTAAATCGGCACCGTCTCATGCTCCCCCTATCTCGTGACCGACTCATCAAGCATGCATGTTTTAAACTTGTGTACGCCTTACGAGTTAAATCCGAAGCTCCTTGACTCGTGCATGATTTAATATGGTTTAACTTCTGAATTCCTATATGCCTTGCTGCATCATCCTTCCCAGGTTGAGAAAAGTTCGACCTCGAATTTGCAAATTCTTTCTCATCAAAATGTTCATCCCCATGATACGGAATTAAATGTTTAACGTTAAAAATATCAGAAGTATAAACATCATCTGGTAGCTTTAATCGATAAGCATTCTCATTAATTTTCTTCAAAACTTCCACTGGACCAATTTTTCTGGCTTTCAACTTGTTGTAAGCACCCACTGGAAAACGATCCTTTGTCAATATAGCATAAACCAAATCACCTTCGTTAAATTCAACATTTCGACGTTTCAAATCTGCAGACTTCTTATACTTCTCATTCGACTTCTCCAATCGTTCCTGAACGATTTTATGACATTCATTCAGCTCTTCAACAAAATCAGTAGCTCGTTTAACTGTTCTCTTTGACTGTGGTACAACTGCTAAATCCAACGGCCCCCTGGGTAAATTTGAATAAACAATCTGAAACGGACTGAATCCTGTGCTTCGATTTACTGCATGATTATGAGCAAATTCTGCCTGGCATAGCTTCATGTCCCAACTTCTCAAATTATCCTGTACAAGACAACGCAACAAATTCCCCAATGACCTATTAACAACTTCTGTCTGCCCATCAGTTTGCGGATGATAAGCACTACTAAATTTCAGTTTCGTTCCTACCATCTTCCACAAACTCAACCAAAAGTGACTCAGAAAACGAGTATCTCTATCAGAAACAATAGATTCTGGTAAACCATGAAGTCTATAAATCTCCTTGAAAAATAACTGTGCTACTCGAACTGCATCTGCTGTCTTCTTGCAAGCAACAAAATGTGCCATCTTCGAAAATCTGTCCACCACAACAAATATCGAATCATTTCCCCTTTGAGTTCTCGGCAAACCCAAAACGAAATCCATGCTGATATCAACCCATGGCTTAGATGGTACTGGTAATGGCATATACAACCCTGCATTCGTTGCTGTCCCTTTTGAAACTTGGCAAATATGACATCGCTCCACAAATCTCTCAACTTCTTTTCTCATCGATGGCCAAAAGTAAGATTGCGAAATCAACTGTAAAGTACGATCACGGCCCACATGCCCTTCTTCATGTAATTCCTTCACAATCTTCATCCTCAAACTACAATCCGGAATACATAAACGATTTCCTTTAAACAGAAAACCATCAACCAACATGAATTCATCGGCAATCCCATCCTTCACTTTTTCAACATATTTCACAAAGTAAGGATCTTCTTCAAGCATCTCTGGCAACATTTCAAACCCCGTCACTTCAATCTTCATTGTCGTTAGTAAATGACTCCTCCTACTCAAAGCATCTGCTACTCGATTCGTCACCCCTGATTTGTGTTTAACGACAAAAGTAAACTGCTGCAAATAAGCAATCCATGACGCATGTCTCGCAGAAATCTTATCTTGCCCCTGTAAATGTTTCAAAGCTTCGTGATCAGTGTACAGAACAAATTCCTTCTGAAATAAGTAATGTCTCCAATGCTTAACCGTCTGAACAACAGCATAAAACTCAACATCGTATGTACTGTATCTCATCTTTGCCCCTGACAACTTTTCGCTGAAATAAGCAACTGGCTTCCCATTCTGGCTCAGAACTCCTCCAATACCAACCTTCGAAGCATCAGTATGCAATTCAAACAACAACTGAAAATTAGGTAGAACAAGAATTGGTGCAGACGTCAACAATTCCTTGATCCTTTCAAAGGCAACCCCCGCTTCCTCTGACCACACAAACTGTTTACCCTTCATGCAATCAGTCACTGGAGCCATCACGCTACTGAAGTGTGGTATGAACCTTCGGTAGAATGACGCTAGCCCATGAAAACTTCTCACTTCTGTAATTGTCTTTGGCTGTGGCCAATTCTTGACTGCTTCAACTTTGCTCTGGTCAACTTGAATACCTTTCCCTGAAACAACATAACCCAGGAATAAAACAGTAGGTGTCATAAACACACATTTCTTTGTAGCAGCATAAAATTGTTCTTCACGAAGAATAAGCAACACTTCCCTCAGATGTAGAACATGCTCCTCCGTACTCCTGCTATAAATCAAAATATCATCGAAATACACCACGACGAACTTTCCAATGAATGGTCTAAAAATTTGATTCATCACCCGCATGAATGTACTAGGTGCATTAGACAAACCAAATGGCATAACCAACCATTCGTACAACCCCTCTCTAGTTTTGAAAGCTGTCTTCCATTCGTCTCCAGGTCTGATACGAATTTGATGATAACCACTCTTCAAATCAATTTTCGAGAATATAGTTGCCCCACTCAACTGATCCAACAAATCATCCAACCTCGGCATAGGAAATCTGTAACGAACAGTGATCTTATTCAAAGCTCTACTATCAGTGCACATCCTCCAAGTTCCGTCCTTCTTTGGTACTAACAATGCAGGTACAGCACACGGACTCAAACTTTCCTGAATACGACCCTGTTCAAGTAATTCTTCCACCTGCCTTCGTAACTCCTCATGTTCCTTCGGACTCATTCTGTAATGTGGTCGGTGTGGTAACACTGCTCCGGGAACAAGATCAATCTGATGTTGAATGTCTCTAAGTGGTGGTAACTCCTTTGGCAACTCCTCTGGAAAGACATCTTCAAACTCTTCCAAAACTGGCTTTGCTTCTTCGGGAATCTCAACTTCTTCACTACTCTCTCTCCCAATCAACAAAAACACTTCCGGTTCTTCTTCCACTTCTTTGACAAATTCCTTCAAAGTCAACAGAGTTTTCAATTCTTCAATCTCTTCTAGTTTGCTCTCCTTCTGCTGTTGTTTCTTAGGAACCAAAGTGATTTTAGTACCCTCGAACATGAAACTGTAACTATTGACACGACCGTCATGTTGAACTGCTCTATCAAACTGCCATGGCCTGCCCAATAACAAGTGACAAACATCCATGTCCACAACATCACACCAAATTTCATCTTTGTACTTCTTCCCAATCGAAAAATTCACACAAGCTCTTCGACACACTTTCACTTCACCACCCTTCCTTAACCATGCTAGCTTGTATGGTTTTGGATGCTTCTCGGTCTTCAAGTTCAACTTTCTAACTGCTTCTGTAGAAATAATATTATCACAACTTCCTGCATCAATAACGAACTTGCAGACTTTCCCCAGAATAGTGCATGTCGATTGAAATATGTTACTCCTCAACCAACTACAATCCTCCTCTTGCTTTGGTGTAAGACAACTTCTCCTCAACATAAGATTACATCCTTCATCTCCAAACAATTCTTCTTCCTCCTCAACATAAGGTGTATTTGAACATTCTGCCTCCTCACCATCATCCTCCTCAACTTCTGCAACCATGGTTCTCTTCTTCGGCTTTGGACATTCGTTACTCTTGTGACCCAACTCCTGACAGTTATAACATCTGAACCCACTACTAGCCTTCGCCTTCTCAACCTCTTTCACCACTGGTTTTGTGACAGGTCTAGGAACATTAGAACTACCACTGGCCCCCTTCACTGGATTATTAGAATTAGTAAACACACCACCTCCACGCCTTCCCTGTTTCTCCCAAGCTAACGCTTTCTGATGTGCCTCCGCTAAAGATCTAGGATCAAACATATTAACCATATCCTGGATCTGCATTCTCAATCCCCCAATGAATCTAGCTGTCAGCTGTTCTTCTGTCTCCATAATATCGTTTCTAGCAATGAGTTGGTAAAATTCATCAGCATAATCACTAACAGACTTCGTCCCTTGCCTCAGATTCTGCAACCTTTGGTACATAAGTGATTGGTAATTATAAGGTAAGAAAGTAGATCTCATCAACTTCTTCATCTTTTCCCAAGATTCTATCTTTGACTTCCCCATTCGTTCACGAGTAAGTTTAGTTTGCTGCCACCATGCCAAAGCTCTCCCCCTCAGCCTTGTAGCAACTAACTTCACCCTTCGATTCTCCGGCACCTCCTTGAAATCAAAGATTTCCTCCACATTAGACAACCAATCTAAAAACTCCTCAGCAACCATTCCGCCTTTAAATTCTGGAATTTCCATTTTCATACCCGACTCCCAACGACGATCATCCTCCACATCACGGTAAGAATTTCGAATTTGGTCTCGATCTCGATAATGAATACTTGCTCTATCACCCTCTTCAACAAAATCAAAAGTACGCCTACATCGATCTCGACCAATGTCATCCCTTTGTTCATGCATGCTTCTTTGACTATGTCTCTCCTCATCTCTATATGCTTCAGGGTCAAATTCACGTTGACTTCTTCTCTCTTCATGTGCATAGTCATGATGATCTCTTCGTGATGAAATTGATGTTTCTCTTCTATCTCTACAAGAATGTGGCGATACCCTCCTCGCTTCCGTAACCGATGGCGAAACTCGGTTTCCTCCATGGTTCGAGTTTGGTGATCTCCTTCTTTGATTCAAATCATTCATCAATCTCTCCAATTTACCAATGCCTTCATCAAATTTTTCATTAATACGTTGTTCCATAAGCTCGGCTTCTTCTCTACGATACAAAGCTTCAACGTTTTGATGTCGGTTAGCTCTCCTCGGTGGCATGGTTAAAAACTTCACAAAACTTCACACAATACAACCAACAATGTCTCGGCTATGCTTATATACGGCTCTACCTTAACTCGGCGCACTTGTCTCGGCAAGGCTTCACGACTTAACTTGGCTCAGTCCAAACTTGTCTCGGCTACCCATTACAAACACTTCAATGCACACAACAAGGCACGGCCACTCCCAAGTATACACGGCCTTCACACTTTAATCCTTGGCGCGCAAAAACCCAAGACCAAATTCAAACACCTTTGCTCCTTTTGATCCAAAATGAAATGGATCCAACACTCCAAACTTGATGCAATCCAATATGACACGATGAACTACTTCAAACTTCAAAAACTTGGCTCCAAGAATCAAACTTAGCTATGATTGGCTAAGTATGGCTCTGATACCAAAACTGACGCAGCGGATTAATCAAACAAAACTTCAATCGATGGATTGTAGCAATCGGTGAGTTGAAGATACCAAAAATGCCCAAGTTCGTTGATCCAAAGATACCGAACTCTAGCTATCTCAAACACGTTGATAGCGCACTATACCGTGTTCAAAGATCTACGATTCTTCGCACGTTGATCTAGCGCACTAGATTCCGTGAATCGGCTTCAACAAACGTGGATTCGAGCGCACTCGAACGACGTAAGTGGAGATAGGAGATTACACTCAACTACCAATTGGTATGAAAGCACAAAGCTAACAAAAGAGAATTTTATTCCAAAATCAACAACCCAAAAATTTACAACACACCCGCTATTTATAGGCATTACAACTCAACACAACATACAACACTCAACTCCTAGGTCGGCACCGGCTCAACAAATACGACTCATCTCGGCCGACTCAACATAAGTCGCTGCCGACTCAACAAGGCACGACTTAAAGACACAGCGGGTCACACGACTCAACACATGTACAGCCCCAACAATACACGACTCAAAAATTGCAACCGACTCATCAAACCCAGCAACCCACGACTCAATTATATACCGACTTAAAAACTCGCGACATACGACTCATACAAGACCGACTCATATAGTATATACATGACTCGTCTCAACACGACCGACTCAAGATACACAGCTTATCTCCTTGCCGACTCATCTTAGGTCGTAGCCCCTTAGCTCGGTCCCGACTCATCCTTTCTGCATTAACTCGCACCTTTCCTTCCTGTGTTCCATTGAATCGGGAACGACTCATACTAAGTCGTAAACGACACATCTCCGAAGCCCACTTTGCTCGACCTATGTTATCTCCCCCTTGTAAACTCTTAAACCGGAAACGACTCATCACTTTAAATTGTGGACGACTCATCAAGCAGGAACTCCTCCAAGCTTTGTTAAATCGGCACCGTCTCATGCTCCCCCTATCTCGTGACCGACTCATCAAGCATGCATGTTTTAAACTTGTGTACGCCTTACGAGTTAAATCCGAAGCTCCTTGACTCGTGCATGATTTAATATGGTTTAACTTCTGAATTCCTATATGCCTTGCTGCATCAATTATTATTATATGGTTCCACTACACACTGTATTCCGCTGCATTGGGATTTATTGGTATGTGAACTCTGATATTTATTGTATAAAGAAGAATCAAATGTTTTGTAAACAGTTTTATGAACTGTATATTATTTATTATATTTTATCCTTCCGCTGTGAGATTCTGTTTAGTTTTTTTTTCTCTTCTCTATTTTTCTTATTTACCTCATGACAATCCGTCCTTCCGTATGGTTTGAATTGGCATGTGTGTCGATTTAAAGCGTGCGAAAAGGCGGGACGTTACACAATCACAGAATCAGACACAGATGCAAATAGTAAATAAAAAGCAGTAAAGGAAAGAAACAAAAGAATTCTATACTGGTTCGGAGTAACCCTACATCCGGTCCAACACAATTTCTTGTGCAGATTTCTTTTCAAATACAATGTCGATATTACAACATCGATTTCAAGGCCACGAGATACACCCTCCTGTCTTCGAGTTCAGGACAAACTCTCTTGATTTAAGCAGGCTACAAACTCACCTAATTGATTTACGGGCTACAATCACACCCAATTGATTTATGGGCCACAATCACACTGTTTTCAATATCACTTTGATAGATAGAGAGACTCAATACACTTCTTTGATTAGAAATGATCATATAACTCTGAATAGCACTGAGAACTTTGAGAGAGAGTGGCAGAGAATCAAACTAGAGATGATCAGGTTTGATTCACTTAGGATTTCGGCAGAGGTTTGTTAAAATATAGGAGAATACTTGAGTGGAGAAGAAGGAGTGAAGAAATGAAGAAAAACCAACTTAAAATTCATTGAAAACAACTAGTATTTATAGAAGAACAACAGTCATGTCCATTCGTGAAAAGTTATGACGTATAGACACTTCATTCTAAAATTTGAAATTTGAATTTCTACGGCTACCATGTCGACATAGGGGGATAGGGTATGTCACATGCCCTAGTGAATTTTGAAAATTGATTTTTTTTGAAGAGATTTTCTTTCTAAACTTGTCAAAACAATTTCTGAAGCTTTTAAACCATTTTGAATATAGTTTAAACTTATAAAAGAGATTGAAAAGGTAATCTTAAAAATATATAATCTATAATATAAAAATAATATTAAAAACTAAGTAGAGAATATATTTTTGAGATTTAAAGCTTATAATATTAAAACCAAGAGACATTTTAAAAACAAGAGATGATTTTGAAATCAAAATATAAAAGATAATAAAAATAGTTTAAGGCTAAAATATTTAAACTGAGCTAGATGACTTAGAAAAAAATTGGAAAAATATTACAAATAAATCATTTTGAAAATTTCATGGATTCCATTCCACTAGAGAAGGTCGTGGGTTCCGTCCTACTAAAGAGGTCATGGGTTAAATCCCACTATTCAAGCGAGAAGGTGGATTCCATTCCACAATTAAAATCCGAATAAAGATTTTAGTGCTATTATGAAGTTTTAACATAAATTTTAACACCATTACTTATCTTGAAATCTTGAACTCTTGAATTCTTAAAATCTTGAATTCTTGAAATCTTGAACTCTTGATACTCATGATTCTTCGGTCTTGGTTTCTTCAATCTTGAATTCGTCAGTCTTGAATCTTTATACTGTACAGTCTTCATTCTTCAGTACCTGCATATATATCTTGCATATACATATATATCTAGACAAGAATATTAGTATTTATATTTTATAACAAGTCCTAAGGTTGTTGTCATCAAAACCATCATCTCAGGAACTAACAATACCTAGGCACTTCGATAATTTACTTAGTGAGGAGCACCCCTTTTACGATGTTATAGAGCGTCATATTATTGATGTTATGTGCTGACTCTATAGTTGCAAGGACAGATCAGGTATACCCTCTGTTCCGTATACTATATCGACATTTATAGTATTTTGAGATTGTTTATCACTCACACCAGATTGTTGTCCGACTCGATGATTTTTTGCTTTACTTCTTATTATCTCAAGTACTTTTAAATGAGTAGGCTAGAGAGCAGGTGTGGATAGCATATGGAGTTCTACAGATGGACTAAAAGGAGGTGACATTTACTCGTATTATATTTTAGTTTGTTATTGTATATTCCACTGTGTGACACTATGAAGCCTTGACAGTGTTTGACATACTATTATTAGAAATAGTTTATTAGTTGAATTTATGTATCAATTGTACAAACTCTATTACTGTGTTATATAACTCTGTAGGTCTTATACTCTGATGATCAGTTCACATTGTTATTACTATCTCAACTATTTTATATCTGTGTTGCCTATTATTATTCTTCCCGATGCGATGTGAGATATATGTTATCCCATTTTTGGTCAAAACTGGAATATCAATGTTGTGTGCATTTTCACCACGACCAGACCAAGAAGAAGCAGCCAGCAAGCGTATATAAGTCAGGATTTCACTCAAGGTTCAAATATAAAAGTTCATTCGGTAAAACAATGCGAGAGTCCATTCGGCACTCCAACACTCAAGCCCATTCGGCATCTACAACATAAGGTTCATTCGGTAATCATCACCAGAGTCATTCGGCAGATCTAGGCTAAGGGCGATTCGGCACTTACGTTCTCAATGACAGTCGGTAGCCCAAATTCAAAGTACATTCGACAAGAGCAAGCTCACCTGGTTCAGCAATTAACTATGATTCGGTCCATCTCCATTCCCATGCATGGCCGAACCAACCTCACCTCCATCTCACCACCGGATCAACCAATTGCCGGACCAAACCCCCAAGTCCAATAATGCCGAACCAACCTCACCTCCATCTCACCACCGGATCAACCAATTGTCGGACCAAACCCCCAAGTCCAATAATGTCGGACCAACTCCACCTCCATGAACTACCGAACCAAGCCTTTGCCGAACCAAAGTTGCCAGTCCAGATTGCTTCAGCCCAGGCCCACCAGCAGCTATAAACATCCAAGACCCCTGCCCCCAACCTCACTCTATAAATAGAGGGCAAGGGGTACATCAATGGCGGACAAGTTTGAGAGCTCAAGCACGGATAGAACTTTCAAACTACTTTCAGTTACTTGTAATCAAAGCTTTGTACTTGTAATCTGAAGAGAAAGAGGAGAATAACATATAAAGTGGACGTAGGCACGTTCTGGCCGAACCACTATAAATCTGTGTGTCTTTTACAGTTTAGTCCATGTTTTTTACATATTTGCATAAATCACCCAAATTGCTAAGAACAACACATAATCAACTAAATCGTACGACTTTGAGGTGTTTGCCCATTTTTTGCACAAACATTTTGATGCTCTCACTGAGAAGTTGAACTCAAAGATTCTACCGCTTGGAATTTGAATTTGAGAGTTTAGAGATTCAGATTGGAAGAGTCATGGCGAGACAATCAAGCAGAAGGCCAAGGCCAGAGCAAAGTCAACAGGAAGGGAGTCAAGAGGCTTCCTCAGGAGCAAACCAAACTTCAGTCTTCATCACCAGGGATGAGATGGAGGCCATGATGAGACGACAAGAAGAGATGATCCAGAACTTGCTTCAACAAATTGGGCAACTTGGAGCGCAAAACCAAGGAGCAACTAGAGTTCAGAATGGAGCAGGACCATCTGGCGTAGCACCAGGGCTAGGGGTCACACACGCAGAGCATGTTGATCCGATCCCGGAAAGAGAGACGGGGGCATCCGAACAACCTGGTGGCAATAAAGGAGTGAACGCTCAGTCAAGGGGGAAGATACCAGAGTTCCCCCGTGAACTCGGGGGGCAGGTTGAAAGTGATGAACGAAGACTGCATCTCGGAGACGATGACAGAATAACAGAGATGGTTAGAAGAGCTATGAGAGGCGGTTTAGTAAACAGAGATTTGGAAGACGTGAACAGGAGTCCTTTTTCCCCTACGATTAGGATGGCTAGGAACTCACCAGAATTCAAGCTACCATCAGTAGAGATGTACGATGGGAGGACAGACCCTGCGGTCCATCTTACAAAGTATATGAGGCACATGGAAGTGCTGGGGCATCACAGGAGGTCATGGCCCGGTGCTTTCCATTGTATTTGACGGACATTGCAGCGTTATGGTTTAGGCAACTGGAGAGCGGCTCCATAGGAACGTGGGCAGATTTAACTGAGAGATTCATGAGGCAATTCAGGGTTCATATTGCAAGACCCAAGAATGTGATGACTTTGGCAACCATGAAGCAGAAAGCTGGAGAGACTTTGAGGAGTTTTCTAACGCGATTTAATGCGGCAGCAGCATCAGTGGATCGACCAGATCCGTCTATGGTCATGATGGCGGCTGTGTCCGGAATAGCTGACGGAACAGAGTTCAAAAATTCTTTGACTAAAGATCCACCTGTGGATCTAGGAGAATTCTATCATGAGGCAGAAAAGTTTTTACGATTAGAGGATGTGAATGCAGAGAGAGAAGAAGAAGAGGGAATAGAAGTATATGTGCTTAAAGACAAAAAGCCTCTCGAAAAGGACTCAGACAAGGATAAAAATAAAAGAAAGACTGAGAATGACGGGGACGTGTCAAAGCGGCAATGGAGGGAGCCGCGATTCACCACTTACACTGAGCTGAATGAGAGCCTGGAACGAATTTATCAGGATACCAAGGAGCAGGTTCCGTATCGTAGACCAATACGAAGGGATCCAACCACTGACGAAAGAAAATCAGATAAGTTTTGTGTATTCCATGAATTAAACGGTCATAACACTAATGATTGTAGGCATTTGAAGGACGAGGTGGAAGGGCATATCAGGAACGGTATGCTCCTTCAGTATGTGAGGAGGCGAACTCCAGCTGTGGAGCCAGAGCGACCACCGTCTACATCGGCTAGAGGTGACCCTGGATCGGGGCACCGTTTGATTATCCATTGATTGCTTGATTAAAATAATGATGAACAAGTTGTAAACCTCTCGCTAACACGGTTAAATCATTTACACATGTGAGCGATCGCGCACGATCCATAGGCATGCTCTGAATGACTACCAACCGCGTTATAGTAAGAGTTTACACTTTGACATCTTCATTTTGCTTTTTGCTTTGATTTTGATTTGATCATTTAAATTCTTCCTGTTTGGACATTTCTGCCATAAGGTTCATATGATTATTGCTTTAACATTTACAATTCTATGGAAAAATTTACTTGTATGCCCGTTGGATCGCAAACGGTCCACGAGCACCTCTTGCATGGCAGCGAACTGCCGAAGTCTTTGATTCGGAAACTCCCCCAAACAATAACTCCGGCACTGATAATATTAAGTCCCTCCCGGGCACACATAATTCGCCTCGAACGGCACCCGACCTCGAACGGTCACAACTCGCCTCGAGCGGCACCCGACTTCGAACAGTCACAATTCGCCTCGAACGGTACCCGATCACGAACGGTCACAATTCGCCTCGAACGGCACCCGACTTCGAACAGTCACAATTCGCCTCGAACAGCACCCGATCGCGAACGGTCACAATTCGCCTCGAACGGCACCCGACTTCGAACAGTCGCAAACTCGCCTCGAACGGCACAACTCATCTCGCCACAAATGGCTCGATCGCGAAAGGTCGCCATTTGAGGTCCACCTCCTGACCGCCAACAGTCGCACCTTACCACGAATGGCTCGATCTCGAATGATCGTCATCCGAAGTAAGGCGCTTGACCGCGAACGGTCCTATTTCATCTCTTGCCGCGAACGGCACCGGCCGTGAATGGTCACATTTCACCCCAAGTGGCTTGATCGCGAACGGTCGCCATTTGAGGTCCGCCCTCTGACCGGGCTCGGTCGCACTTTACCTCGAATGGCTCGATCCCGAACGGTCGTCATTTGAAGTAAAGCGCTTGACCGTGAATGATCACATTCCACCGCAAATGACTCGATCTCGAACGATCGTCGCATGGATTTAGACGCTTGACCGCGAACGGTCGCACTTCACCTCAAATGACTCGATCGCGAACGGTCGTCATTTGAAGTTAGGCGCTTGACCATGAACGGCCGCGCTTCATCCCAAATAGCTCGATCCCGAACGGTCATCATTTGGGGCCATATAAAATATCAAGCTCTTTACAGGTTGTCAACAGGATATGAACATCCATCTCATGGCATTACAAAACACGCCTTCCTATCGCAAGGCATGTTTTGGGGGGCAAAGTGTTATCCCATTTTTGGTCAAAACTGGAATATCAATGTTGTGTGCATTTCCACCACGACTGGACCAAGAAGAAGAAGCCAGCAAGCGTATATAAGTCTAGGATTTCACTCAAGGTTCAAATATAAAAGTTCATTTGGTATAACAATGCGAGAGTCCATTCGGCACTCCAACACTCAAGCCCATTCGGCATCTACAACATAAGGTTCATTCGGTAATCATCACCATAGTCATTCGGCAGATCTAGGCTAAGGGCCATTCGGCACTTACGTTCTCAATGACAGTCGGTAGCCCAAACTCAAAGTACATTCGACAAGAGCAAGCTCACCTGGTTCGGCAATTAACTATGATTCGGTCCATCTCCATTCCCATGCATGGCCGACCAACCTCACCTCCATCTCACCACCGGATCAACCAATTGCCGGACCAAACCCCCAAGTCCAATAATGTCGAACCAACCTCACCTCCATCTCACCACCGGATCAACCAATTGCCGGACCAAACCCCCAAGTCCAATAATGTCGGACCAACTCCACCTCCATGAACTACCGAACCAAGCCCTTGCCGAACCAAAGTTGCCAGTCCAGATTGCTTCAGCCCAGGCCCACCAGCAGCTATAAACATTCAAGACCCCTGCACCCAACCTCACTCTATAAATAGAGGGGCAGGGGTACATCAATGGCGGACAAGTTTGAGAGCTCAAGCACGGATAGAACTTTCAAACTACTTTCAGTTACCTGTAATCAAAGCTTTGTACTTGTAATCTGAAGAGAAAGAGGAGAATAACATATAAAGTGGACGTAGGCACGTTCTGGCCGAACCACTATAAATCTGTGTGTCTTTTACAGTTTAGTCCCTGCTTTTTACATATTTGCATAAATCACCCAAATCGCTAAGAACAACACATAATCAACTAAATCGTACGACTTTGAGGTGTTTGCCCATTTTTTGCGCAAACAATATACAACAAGTCATTTGATGTTTCCTTTTTCTTCCCTTCTACTCCCTTCTCTTATATTTCCTCTTCTTTACTTCTTTTTTTTCCTTTGAAAACTATTCTGCATCGTAGGTGTAGGGTGGTCGTTACACTTTCTGTCCTCTGCATCTCGGTACTCTTTCTCTTTTCCAATCCTCCTTTCAGAGTCTATCTCTTGATGAGAGCTCGGGCATTGGTAGTAAGTCTCCGAGATTGAGCAACAGTATTGATCTACACCAAAACGGAGGTGAAAGTAGTGTTCTTTTTCCAATGTACCTAAATAGAGAAGAGATATATCAGAACAAAGATACTTGATTAAGAACGACTGCTAAGTGTTTGTAATAGCAATCCTAGAAGTGTGTGTAGTGCTGATATTTCTCTAAGTAATCTACGGACCATGTTCGAGGGATCCCAAAGATGAAGTTTCATCACCCTCGGAAGCCGTAAGAATATCCCAAAAAGGGAAGATAAATTCATGAGGACTTGTGTTCAGAATGTCACCAAAGTTTATTCCCCTAGAACCAAAAGCTGACAAGTTCCTAAGATCACCTAGGGAACCGAAGATATTCTCAGAGGAGCCTGGAGGAGGAGTTGCTTATTCAATGGGTTCAAGGCTCGGTCCAAGAGCAAGTTGTGAAGACGTAGTGACTAATCATTTCAGATGGGAAGGGGTTGTGGCCATGGTCCCCTCGAGAGATGTCTCTCTATACGACTCATCCCTATCGAAGTCATGTTCCTCATCATTGTCATCCTCGTCTTCCTCTTCGTCTCCTCCTTCATCATCCCCTTCTGAATTTCCTCCTCCCTCTCTCCCTTCATCTCTTTCCTCAATAACATTTCCTTTTTCTCTTCTCTCTTCCCCTTCAAGATTGACATCGCCTTCTTAACCCTCATCGTCCGTTTGATCTTCATCATCAGAGTTGTGAACTAGGGCAGAGGGACCCACGGTGTCTCGAGATCTTTTGGTTAGGAGTCTATTTGGAACTACACTCCTATCATTATATATAAATTGATACTGGCAAAGCCAATCATTCATAAGAAGATAAGAAGTTGTGCGAAATCCATAATCAATTCCCTTTAAGAACTCCAAAGTGTTGGTATGTTCATTGCTGACTTCCCTTTCAAGGGGACTGTGAAGGACACATAATGGTTGTTAGATGTTTGGGTAAAGAAAACCTAAGTGAGAAAGAATTTATTGCATGATGTATTGCCTAGAGGAAAGAGATAAGCCTATTAGTCGAGTGTCGATAAGAGGACCTCATCCTTGAGAATCCCATGTTTAGGGTAGATTGGGTGAAGTGCCTCTATAGTCAATTTAGATTGTGTCTGACCTAAAGGATTATCCAAGACCATCAGAATAGGTCATTCATCC
Source organism: Allium cepa (assembly GCA_030765085.1). Taxonomy (NCBI): domain Eukaryota; kingdom Viridiplantae; phylum Streptophyta; class Magnoliopsida; order Asparagales; family Amaryllidaceae; genus Allium; species Allium cepa. The sequence goes on along the minus strand of CM060935.1, from coordinate 1,025,721,014 downwards.
ATTGGAGGAGCTTAACCATGAGGTTGTGCAGACGGAAGGGCCTAAAGTTGAAGTTTTTGAGTTATAGAATGCCTCGCTATGCGTGGAGTTGATGTAGAAGCTTAAGCGATGAAGAGCACACCTCCAGAAGGGTAGAAGGGCCAATGCCGACTTTAAGGTGAGGAGATTGTCGGGTCATTTTGAACTTAAAAGGTTGATGGTGAACGTGGATGGGTATGTTTTATTTCAGTGAATTACCTTAGCCAAAACCCGTATAGCTGATGTACATAATCCAATGGATGTCAACATGTGTTGACCAATCAGATACTACACATTGACTAAGGCAACCTAAAGTGTCATCTATGTAGTGTGTGTCATGTATATAGAGCACGGTGTACACGAATACTTTGTGTAGATGGCTCATTCGTACTAGTAAAAGAGCTTCATCGCACTATGGAATTGTGTGTCAAATTTTACCCATTATCGTAGTATATGCGATAACGTAAACGTTGTCAAAGCGGCATAGATCTTTCTTTGCAGGAGTGCAGGATTGTGATGTTCAACTTGAAGTATTGGCACGTGCGTTTTATTCAAATGCCAGAGTGCATTCAATGTGATCGTTTCTCAGAACCGTCTCACCAAAATCGAGCCATCGAATCACATTTAACCAAAGTTCGATGAATTTGATCGCACCACTATTGTTTGTGCAAGAAGGTCAAATATGCAAAATCAAGGCTCGGCCATAAATGGACTCGAAGCAAGGGATTTAATACTCGAAGCCAACATCATGCGAAAAGATTAAGGGAAACTTGGATGCAAACCAAGGTATGCTTGGTGTCTACCTCGTGAAATCAAGTTGCCTCCAAACCCTTGTCCCGATTTGACAAAGAAAGGTGGAGCATCAACTGGCGACTAACTTTGGGTCAATGGCAATTACTGGCATCAGGCAGTAACGAAGACGGCGATATCAACACCCTCGGCAGCGAAATCAAGATTAGAAACCCATCAAGATGTGGAAAAGGTCGAGTTAACTGAATTTGGCACCGACTTGAAATTGATGGTTGTGAAATCAATAATGGTTGTGTCAAGACAGCGGCGGTGCTAAAGACAATGGTGGCGGTGGTGAAAATTAAAGAAAAACGGCATTTGGAAAATCAGGTCATAAGGAAAACGAAGTATGCTTGCCAATATGGTATGCTTGGAAATGCGATAAAGCATTAAAGCATAAATTTGGCTAAGTGTTTATATTTATAGCATGATTTATAAATCAGTCGACACTGACATGATTATGGTCGGTACCGATATGTTTTGGTCACCAATTATATAAAAAAGTGAAGGGAAGTTTACCTGTTCAGGATACAACCTAGCTTCCAAAAAATTGAGGACTCCAACATTGCTGCTGAAAAAGAATGACAAACCAACTATTTGAAGTGATGAATAGACGGTCATAAAATAAAGAAGATGCTTCGATGGTGATGGTTAGTCGACTGGTGACTCTTGTGCAGCTGGGACTATATCACTTGTCTTGATCTAAAGTATACTTTGTTTTCATGGAAGCATACTTTGAGAGCAAGTGTTACGCAACATTTGAATCGAGCAACTTCTCGGTGAAACTGGATTTCGAGACGAAAATGAAATGGATCAAAAACTTAAGCGGTTGCTTGGGATGATAAAATGATGGAGTACAAAGGTTAGAAAAAATGTGGCGCACTTCAATTATGGTCGGTATCAAGATGATTTTAGGAAGGGGACAAACTTTTGAATAGTTAGATGATCTACTCCTATGCTTTGTAGAAAAAGACGAGTCTCACATAGGACCAATCATGTCGGTACCGACATGATTTGGTGTAGAAACTTTGATGGCTAAGCTTGGGAACGTAAATATATAGATAAGTATAAAGAGCAAGTATTTTGACAACGAGCATTTGTGTTCGGTACAAACCATATTATGGTTGGTGCGACATAATTTTGTTCACCGAAATCACATGTTTTTCCTTCCTATTCGCAAGGATCCGAGTTTTTACCTGGTTTTCCATGATCTGGCGACTATGGCAAATGATTTCAACTATAAATACAAGTAATTCTACAATGAGAAAAGGACTTTTGTCCTCTTCACACTTTGGCCTTGGATCTTGAGCTCTATTTTCCCCATACTTCAACCTTCATCATGAATTACTATCAAACAGGAATTTGTATTGTTTTATAGACTTAAAACCTTATAAATCATTAGTATTCGTGTCAAATCTCAAGCAACAAATTTAAAGTGGACGTAGGCAGTGATTTGAGGACGAATCACTATAAAAATCCTTGTGTTCTTACTGTTCTTTTTCATGTTTGATTGATTTACTCTCGTTTGTGATCGATTTGGAGTGTTGTGTCACTTTTTAATCCAATATAAAGTATGCTTGAATGTGGAGTTAAGAAATAAGTGGCATCATTTTATTGAAAGAGAGTTATGCCTTATATTTTCATTCGGTTGATTGTTTTAAAGAATTTTTAGAACAATGATGAAGGTATTTAATGTATATAACTGGAATGTAAGTTTTATCTTTTTTCGTGGAAAAGGATAAATTTATCTTTGAGTAAATCTTAGTTTCCGTAGATACAATAGAACAACTTAACTTTGGATATTTCTGGCACTTTATAAAATCGTTATTTTGTTATTTATTACCTCTACTTTCATTTCAATATTTGTTGCTTCTCTACATATGTAGGTGTCTATTTTAAATAATACTTTGTTATGCTTTTTAATACAGCCATGTAAATAATTTATTTTAATAATAATAAAAATAAAATATTGCTGCATTGTTTCTAATAATAGTTCATATCATTGTCTGGATTCTCTTACACCTTTGTTCTAATCGTTATCTTCAATGAAATTTCATCAAAAATATTTTTATGTTTAACTACAGGCGTATTGTGTTATAATGGCGTCAAATTTGCTTGAATTATCTGTTTTGTTGCATTGTTTCTTTTTTATGTTTGCATGAATATTTGAAGTAAAGGAAAAAATTATTTGGTTGTTTAAAAAATTTGACTTCATTATGTGTATAATGTATAATTTGCATGTCATATTATACAATATGTATTAATAAATATAACGTTTCAATCTACCGAAATATTTTACTAATTTTATGTATCTATTTCAAGTTTAGAATGCTATTAACATAACAAACTACATGCATATTCATATTTATTTGTTAAACATACAGTAAACCTATATTCAACTCATGTTACTTATATTTAAAAGTTAATGTGCATGCTTAGTAACATAATGCTTACAAAGTTACAAATAATGGATAGTTGATGTTATCATTTTTTGTACAAAATCTTTTTGCTATGAAATTATGGAGTTATACTTTGTGCGCTTCGAGGTTATCAAAGTAGTATCAACGAAGGTTCGTCAATAGCGTTCAATCAAAAACCAATCCAAAAAAATTATTATCAATGAACATATCTATCACATTCATATAACAAAATAAATCTTAAAATGAACTATTAAATAAATTATGTGATAAATACGTGTGCAGTACGGGTTCGCACTAGTCACTAATTGTTTAATACTGGTAAAAGAGTTCTCGAAACTAACTAAAAGTGATTATTCAAAATTAAACTATTAGCATAAGTTTGGTTGTTCACTTCGAAATAATTTTGGCTCGTAGAAAATGTTATGCAATTATTTTAGAAGAAATCGCTTAAAGTTATCACTGGTTTTGTTGTTTTATACAATGTGCCAAAATCGAGTCCGTTTTGTAGATGAGTATTATAGATTCAACTTTAGGACATTTCTTGAAACATCCTTTAGGAGCTTCAAAAATCCGTTTGTCCCTTGTCAAAATATGTTTCACGAAAAACGGCTGTCAATGTTTCCAACGAAAATGTGCATTTTAAATTGTACGTACTTGCGGTTAAAGTTGCAAACATTTACATTATACGCTGCAAATATTTGTAGTTCTAACTACACATTTTTGTGAAATGAAAGTTTACCACCTATAATGCAAGAATGCGCATTTCATACCTTAAATATTTGTAGTGTGCACACTGCAAATATTTATTTTGCAAATATTTGCACATATTTACATTTTAAACTACAAAATGTTCGTGTTTCCACCGAAAATATTGACAGAAAGGCTCCTTGGAACTTGGCATTAAAAAGGGTTTTCAGGTTCCACCTCATAAATTACGCATTAAACATAGATAATAATTAAACAACACAGTACATGAATCATTGTTGGACACATCTGGTAATCCATGTGCGTATTATCACTTATCCATGCATAAGTTGCAAGATTTAACTTTATCATTACCATGCGAAGTACCCAATAATAGTAACTTTGTTGCACAAAAACTCAGCATTAGAAGATAGAATGAAAACATCAACGACGTCAATCAAACTTTACTAAACCAAACTGACTCGTGATAAAATGATCTTTTATAAAATCACATTAAGAAGAATTCTATACATGCATACATACGTTCGAATAATACGTAATAACAATAATCAGAAGCTACAAAATTTCATCACCGAACGAGAGAAAGAAGCATGTATATATAGTTCAATCCCCATTGTTCCCGGGTAGAAGCATGTCGTGGAACATTCTATAATCTCCGTTATTTCTTCTACTAATACTAAGCAGCATTCTCAAATACAGTGCCTCTGGTCAAACCCATCAGCTTTAAGCAACCCTGTTATTAATTTGTTAAGGTGCTCCGCCCCAGGCCCGGGCTTCAGCAACCTCGAATCCTTCACAAAAAAGCCGGGATCGGTCACGTTAGCATATTCCAACCCGATCCAGCCGCCAGGCACAAAATCATCAGCATCACGATTTAGCAACTCCTGATCGATTTTGTCGAGCACAAAACTGGGGTTTTCTCGACCGAATTTTCGTGCGAACGGAGCATGGCTGGCGACCATTCTTGGAAAGTCTTCTAAGGTGAGGAAATGAGGATGTTGCTTGGGAGGGTTGTCCCAGGAGATGTAGTGGAGGTCGTGGTTCACGGTTGTGTTCACAAACTCGGGGGCATTGCATATGACAGTGTGGAAGTAGCCTTCAGGGGAAGAGAGAAAGTTGGCGTAGTACATTAGGACTGTCCTTGGTAGGTTGTCCCATCCCCATATGCAGAACTCTATGAATTGGTGGGATAGCATCATCCATGCCGACCCTACAATTATTGCATTTTAACAAAAATAACAAAGACAAATGTAGAAGTTTGATTCAAGGCTATGGTCATGTATCAGGATTGAGATCACCTGCTCTGATGGGATACCCATCAGAGTTGAGGTTCACCAACGTCTGAGTGCATTTACAATCTCATGGTAAATCTTACCAAAGTTGGTGTATTTCAATTTCACAATCTAGTAAAGGTACTCTGACTCAAAGTGGTCCGATCTCCAATTTATTTTAAAAACTGTTTTGTTTGCTTACTGCTATTTGCAAAAACTGTTAAATTCTTATAATTATAAAAATAAATAAAAGATATTTACAAGAAAACAAGTCACAATATAGTGGCCAATATAGGTTGTTCTGTGGGAACCTTTGCTCTAGTTTTCCATCCTTGCAGGTGATCTCAATCCATAATATACAGAGTTAGATCTTTGAACAGTGAAGAGTTTAAGGCTCCAATATTCGCTTTAAGCAAGTCACCAATGCATGTTGAAGCGGTTAAATCAGTGTTGAGGAAGGTTCCGAGATTTTAGTTTTGTTATGATACTTCAGAAATTTGGATAAATTTTGAGTAATGCAATTCTTTAAGATATATTATCAAATATATACTTTTCACAGAAGTAGATGGTATGTACTCTCAAATAAAAGGAAGAAACTACTAATGAGAAGGGCCGATCTATTATATGGTCTAGTCGCTAAATTTTCTTCCCGGAGTTACAGATGATGATAATTACGAAATATATGTAAATCAAACAGTAAAGTTTAAGTCTATAACATGTAAATCAAGTGCCAAAACATTTGAAATTTCAATAGATAGGGGTTGATTCAAAACCAGCCCAAATTCAAGTTGATTTAAAATCAACTCAAACGTTCTAAGCAAACAGACACGAGCAACATCGTATACTCATTTACCAAATATACTCGAGCTTGTTCATAATGAATATAACTGAATCTAGTATGAGTCTTTAATATTCTGCTCCATTCAATCAATCAATCGATATACTTCCAATATATTTGCTTCATATAAATAATAAATTCTTGTTAGATATTTTTACATCCTAGAATCACGTGGATATATGTGACTCAAGTGTCAACAAAGTAAAACAAAGTCGATGTCAGTTAACATAAAACCCAATTCAAATATTTGTTAATATATGTCGAATTTGATGGAGCATAAAGTGCAAAGTTCATAGTCACTTAGAAAAGAGTCATCCATCTTTCTATTATATAAAAAAGGCATCCTATTATATTTGGATTTCATAAGGTCTGAGTAACAAAAGCATACACGAATTAAAAGATTTTTTTATCTTAGCTTTCACTCGATCCAATATGTGAAAAAAATTAAATCGGTGACATGCATAAAACTACAAGATTAGGAAATTCTAGACTTCACCAGCAAATATTAAACAGTCAAAATTATCCATGCATATTATTAGATGTAGGAATATTTCAGTGTATGTTTTTCCTAAAAGAAGATCATGACATTAAACCACGTTAGCTATTACCTTAATATACAATAAAATGTCTTATCATTCCATTGTGTGCTAGAAATTGAAATTATTTAACAATGTAAGAAATCTTTTTAACTAACGTTAACATATGCCTCCATAATGTCCCGAAGGTACCGCTTTAATAAATTTTAATGCTGAAATATTTGTTATTTTTTTAATGTTTCAAGAAACAAAATTGTATTATAGTCCAGCGCCACTATTACAGCGGTTAGCCGCACTGGCTTTGGTCCATATTTTAGGTACAATCATGTCCTTTCAAATCACGCGCTAATGTAATTTAGGTATAAAACTTAAATGTGCCTTCAAATAAACAACTTGTCAAATTTATGCCAAGTTCCATAGTTTTGGTCACCAAAATGGCTATATTAAAGACAAATTTATATTTATTCATTGGTCCATGACAAATAATAATCATACAAAGGTAAATTAAGTAAAAGGTAAATTAAGTAATCTTGTAGTAAATGAAAATATTGTTAATGATAACATGAATATTTGATTATATAGTAACACCCAATGATATTAGTGGAAATTTGTGAGAGCGACTTACTAATGTAAACAAATTAAAATTTAGGTCATGTCTCTGCTTTTAATGCTTTATTAAAAGTAAACGCATGATTTTTAAATTTAGACTACTTAGGGGGGAAAACTCATTTCCCAAACATCTGTAAAGCCATTTATATCTTTTGCATAAATGTTTTGTCATTTCTAATTCATTTTGAATCAAATCAACACCATTAATTACAAAGTCTGTTCGAGAGTAAACCTTTTAAAATATTTTTCATTGAAAAGTGACCAACATATTGTTTTTTTATTGTGTATAGATTGATCAAATCTTTTTTAAATTTTCTTATCCTAAAAATTATATGATTTTTCGGTGTATTTCCTTAATCTATTATAAGATTTACCAAGGTTACAACAACATTTATCTTAATCTCTAATTTTTCTTATTTGAATTCTCTGCTTTAGAATGATTTTTGATATACTAAATAAAAATTGTATTTACGATATTGATATTTTATCAGTCTTAATATATAATTATATATCAAAGTAGTCAATTGCAAATAACGCATAGCGGCGCTATGCGCTATTTTGCGCTATAACGTGCACTATTTAGTGCTACAACGTGCGCTATTTAGTGCCACAACGTGCGCTATAGCATGCGCTGTATTGTTCAAAATGTAGATTTTACTTTTTTTCCCATATACAACAAAACACATATAACAGAGATTTAATTGCTCACCGCTCAACAAAATTAAGTGTCAATTCTATTATCAACTACTAATATGAGCAAAAGAATCAATACTAGGTGATGCACAGCTAAAATCTTTTTGAACTGCTGGACAACTTCATGGGTAACTAATTCAGGGTTTGATATTATATTTTCACTATTTTGTGATTGTATTCTACGTTCACAAAATTTAATATTATATACTTGCACAGAGTTCGATATTTTATTTTCATTATTCAAAGTTCGATACCATATTTTTACATGTAACTACTAGACTGCTTCCAAGGTAACTAAATTAAAACATATTTTAAACTATCCATGTTAATTTTTTAATGTACTCATCAACAAAAATCAAAATTAAGTTCAAATTTTTTTTGTCGCCAACTAAGTATGACCATGAAAATTTTAATATTAAAAAATAGAAGAGCATGATAATTCTGCTTAGCAATTAGTTTTAAACAGCTAGACCTAAATATCGAAGGTCATAAGCAGATTAGGAAATAAAAGTTAAAAAAAAATAGTTCAAATTGAAGAAAAGAAGGAAAAGTATACCTTTAGAATTGAAAATTTGTTCAAATAAAAGACTAATTCAGATAATAGAAAAAACAACTCATAAAATAAATTAGATTAAGCGTCAATTTAAGTTTTAACTGGATGTCAACTTCAAATTAGAGAAGAAATTGAGCAGTTTTTTGCCAAAGAATGATAGCAGAGGGAAAAGAGAGAGAAAAAATGACAGACCGAAGAAATAAAACGTGATGCATTCCCATTTTTATCAGTTGGAAACAACTGAATTGAACGTGGGCCAGCAAAGGAGAAACATAACAATAGCGCCCTATTTTGGGCTATGAGAATTTTTAAACTTTATGAAAATAGCGCCTTTTTTTGCGCTATTGCTGTTGTATGTTAAATAGCGCACTAACCTGCGCTATGGACTATTTTGCACTATAGTGTGCGCTTTGACAACTTTGGTATATAGGCAAGTAAATATACATACATACATATATGTATGTGTATGTGTATTACATATATATTAGTACTTCTAGATATGTATATAGCGATTTTGATATGAATATGACATCATGCTCAACTATTACAGTGACTCATGGTACACTAAACTGAAATATCATGTATGATACCGATGTTTATCAACTTTGATATGTGTGTGTGTTACTTCTAATGCATTCATAAAACAATTCCCATCAGAATATAAAACGTTGCTCAAGTTCGAAAATAACATCCGATACATTAAACCAAAATGTCATTTATCATATTTGTATTTATCCGTTTATATATACACATATATACACATATACATATATAAGTTCTGATTCGTGTATATACAAGTTCTAGCCTAATCATAAGACTATGGTCGGCTTTAAAATAACATCATATACGTTTGACAAAATTTTCATGTGTGATGGTATTATTTGTCAGTTTTGATATCTACCTACATGTGTGCGCGCGCACATATACTTACGTATATTAGTTTTAATACATATATATAATGGTTCATGTGTATGTATATAGCTATTATGATACATATATTTATAAATTTTGATACAGAATTAATGTGAACCAAAGTGGATTTTTGTTCAAAATAGGATGGCGGATTTTATTTCTTTTTTGAAATGTAAAAATATCTTCTTACTATTTTTTAAATGGATGTGCTTTAAATTAAGCATTGTCATAATCATTAAATTATTAAAAGGTTATTAAGATACCTTTATTAAACGGAAGACCTCAATTTATAAATTCATTATGTTAGGGTCTAAAAAATAAATAGATAATGGAATAGGCACCTTTAACCAAAATACACAAGATGTTATATATTCTAAGTTATAATAGTATTCTTAGCATACCAAACGATGTTAAGTCTTCTATTTATAAACAAAGATGTTAAGTCTTCTATTTATAAACGAAGAAGCAGAAAAAAAATGTTAGGAGCACTCTCAAACGAATGATAAGCTCAAGAAGGGAGATTAATACACTTAAAACATCATGAAGCTTGATGGTTCTCGTAACATGCTTTAGCATGTCGCTTATATTTATAGATATTGCGATAAGATCAAGAGATCTTTTATGTTAAGTTACTTTAATATTTTGAAACAGGGATAAAGTCTCTAGCAATGAAAAGCTATAAATAGGGCCCTATTTTCAAATTTACTATACCATTTCATGCTATATTCACGCCATCATTTTTTGTATACAAAAATTAAAATATCTTTTTGCAGGAAAATCAAAAAGAAATTTTGTGTTCATTATAAAACCGAAAATTTAACGTTTTCTAACAAGATCCATGTGTTGAATGCTTCGACAAATTTGTGTCTTGCAATTTAATTGAAAAATTGTGGCAATTTAATTGCAAAGATTTGTAAATCCAATTTCAAATTGCCAATGAAATGTAGAAAACTATAAATATTTGCAATTTCTACTTCGAATTGCACAATATTTGCACAAATTGTATGATATATAATTACCGCTAGAAAGACTATCATGATTTAACTTTGAAAACAAAATTTCAATTGGATATTTTAAACATAAGCATAAAATTTTATCTTGTTTGTAAAACATAAATAGTTGCTATCTGACCTTCAAATCTTAACTATACCTGCAAATATTTTGCAAACGTGAAACTTCATCAAAACAACACGGAATATAACAACCCGCATATTTATCGATTATATATTTAAATATTTTATTTAAATATTTCACCGTTCATCGGATTTTGGTCCGAAAAGCTACTTTTTGCAAACAGCCGAATTAGGACTCGAGACCACTTCCATTGAGTTCAAAATGCCGTTTGCGACCTTTTTGAGTATAAGCTTCAATATGTTTGAAGAAAGTTGATTTTTGCTACTTTTTCCCGCTTAGGACTTTGGTTTGGGCTGAGCCAATTAACCACTTACTAACTCAGTCTCAATCCCCCTCTCCTCTTCATTACTTTATTCCAACTCCTAACTCTCTAGCAAAACTGAAAATGGAGGTGGAGAGTGAAAATTAAAACTCCAAGCCCTAGCTTCCTTTGCAAATCCATCTCCTAGCTCCAAAGTTCAAGAGAACCCATTGGTAAGCTTCCTCTTCTTCTTCTCCAACTCATTCTCTCTTTGATTTCAGAAATTTCCTAAACCTAATTTAGGTAATGTTTCTCTTTTAAGCTTAAATTCAAGCTTGTTGAGTTGGAATTGAAGAGTGCTTGTTCTTATCATTGCTTCATAGCATCTTCTTCATTCGTTTGGGTTCAAATGTGAGATTTTTAATCTCACATCTATGCTTATAATTATCTTCGATTGTTAGGTATGAATTCATAACACTTATTCGTGTGCATTTGCTTTCGGTTTGGATTGATTTGGTGAATATTCCAATTTTTAGTGTTTTGAGTTCAATTCTTTAAAAATCATAATTTTGATGTTTGAACATGTTTTTGGTGATGCATCGAGGAGCTTATAGAGCCGGGTAGTCGATTGGCATAAACCCTTAGCGTCGTTGCTCGTGCTATTGCAATTTGGTTGGGATTTGCACCTCCTTTGAAATAGGGTAGGAAGTGCAAGTATACAGGTTCGACCGACCGAGCCCCCTGGGCCGGTCGATCGACCTGTAGTCCAGGCACTTCCTGCCTCTGTTTGGAAGTGCTGGTTACAGGCTTCGGCCGACCGAGCCCCCTGGGCCGGTCGACCGACCTGGTGCCCCGAGCACTTCCAACCTCTGGTTTGGTCGACCGACTCAGGGAGTCCGGTCGACCGACCTGCTACTATTTGCCAGATTAGCCTATATTGCTAGTTCGTTTGAATTTCCAACATTAATCGATTTGTGGTCTCCCTTTTATTGTTGTCATTTATTATCGACTTTGATGACCTTTTCTTTGGAAATTTTAGATATATCCACTTTGATGGATTTGATATCGATTTCTTTGGATTTTATTCACGTTTTCGAATGTGCATTTGATTTTGATTTGGATTGTTTTTGTGAATATTCCAATTTTTAGTGTTTTGAGTTAATTCGTTAAAAATCCTAACTTTGATGTTTGAACATGTTTTTGGTGATGCATCGAGGAGCTTATAGGACCGGCTAGTCGATTGGCATAATTCCCTAGCGTCCGTGCTCGTTCGGTTGCGAATTGGAGGAGGTTGCATATCAGCATCAAATTGCAGAGCATCAGGTTCGACCGACCGACCCCCCTGGTCCGGTCGACCGACCTGCTAGTAAGAGTGCAGTTGCACTCTCTATTTCTGGTTCGGCCGACCGACCCCCCTGGTTCGGTCGACCGACCTAATGCCCGAGGAGTTTCCAACCTCTGGGTTTGGTCGACCGACTCAGGGAGTCCGGTCGACCGACCTGCTACTTATTGCCAGATTAGCCTATATTGCTAATTCGTTTGAATTTCCAACTTTAATCGATTCGTGTTGTCTCCCTTTTTGTTGTTGTCATTTATTATCGACTTTGATGACCTTTTCTTTGGGAATTTTAGATATATCCACTTTGATGGATTTTATATCGATTTCTTTGGATTTTCTTCACGTCTTCGAATGTGAATTTTTATGCCCGATTGTTTCTACAATCTTCTTTGTGATTTGTCACTTTAAAAATATAAAGGTTTCCTATACTAGTAGTAAATATCAAAACTCTTTCTTCAAATGATTTCAACACTATTTTATAACAAAGCTCGTTTTCTCAAACCGATTTCCAATCTATTAGTATATACAAACCTTTACCTCACTCGTATGAGAAATCTAATTAAACGACTTAGTAAAACAAGTGGTATGAAACGCTCGCGTTTACTTCGTTGGTTAATTTTTGGACTTGTTCGATTGAACCACTTGTGACAATTTTCTAGTGAAGATCTACAATTTGTTCGTAAATATTTAAGTTAAGCTAGTGGTTATGGGAATGAAGCTAAGCTCATATATTTACTAGCTTACTGTAATCGACACTTCTCGTTGATCATGACGATCATCTTATTGTTTTAGACTACCATTGTGCAATGTCTTTGTGATTTGGTTCATCGGACGTCCCGCTGTACAACGTCGTTGTTCCCTTTGATTGTGATTTGGTTCATCGGATGTCCCGCTGTACGACGTCGTTGATCCTTTTTCTTGTGATTTCTGGATTTCGTGTGTTGAATTCCGGAATTTATGTTTCACCAACTTTTACGATGGGCATTGATATATATGTCATTTATTGTGGCTTGGTGAATGAAATTAGAAGTATGACATTCCTTTTTATCTTGAGTAGATTATTGTGATATTGATTAATCTCTTGTTGATTTTCAATTACTTATATATCACAGCTTTGCATTGTGATTATTATATGTTTATGTCATATCTCTTATTATATATCACTTCATCTGATATTTATAGCTAGACTGATCCGTTTATTATTTTCTTCTTAAATAATAATCGGGTCAGACTGAGATTTTACAGGTGCTTCTGCTTGACTCCTTGTCGGACTTTCATCTGATCTTTTGGCTAACTACTTTAGATTAGTAGTTTATTTTGTTGTATACACTTGAGATATGGACTCATAGATGTATTCTTTTGTATAGCACGTGTTGCTATTCTTTTGTATTATTGTGGATCTTTTTGACCACTACTCTGATGCACACTTCCTAGTGTAATATTCATATCTATTTCCGCCTTTGTGATATGAATTATCTGTGACTGATTTGTGTTATGTTTATTTCTATATTTGTTTCCGAAGACCTTTATAGCCACTGTGTAGTAGCTTTGAGTTTGTGTCGGTATGTCGGATTCCCTCTTGAGATGAAAAGTTATATTTTTATCTGGCATATCGGTACTCGCACAAAGCAATTATACAGATGGTCGCTCCTCAACAGCCTTATTCTCCGTGCTAGTTGACAGCATTACACCGTAGTGTTCTTGGCTAGCGTGGGTTATAGAGGTGGGGCGTCACAGCTTGGTATCAGAGCGAAACTTCGGAACAATATGGAATATTATAACAAGGATCATCGCCCTAAGTTTTTCTTAGGAGTCGTGCTTTAGGATTTTATTCGAGTCTTCGTACCGATTCATCCTATTTTCCTTTATGATTTCTTATTTTATCTATCAAGAATTGCTTGATATTTATCTTGATAATAACTTTTTCCTCTTCTCTCTTTCTTTCTTAAAGAAGAGAAATGGTTAGATCAGGCCGTTCCAGCGCCGGTCAATCTAGTGCTACTCCTCAGGATGGAGTATTCATGTCTGCTCAGCAGCTTTTAGATCTCGTGAAGAACGCTCAAGCTGCCGGACCCAGTCCAGAGCCTACTCATCCTAGATCCGGTTTTGCACGCTTGTGCAGAGACTACACCGATTTGGGTGGAAGGCCATTCAAGGGATCCGAGAGTGTTATTGAAATTCAAGCTTGGCTCAAATCATGTGATCGCATCTTTTCTCGCATGAACCGTATTGATCTACATCGAGTCCAAGTGGCTTCTAGCATGCTCCAAGAAAGAGCATTAGATTGGTATGAGCTTTTAATTTCTGAAATCGTTGAGGCGGATCTCACTTGGGAGCAATTCCGAGAAAGATTCGAATTGAAATTTGTGCCGGAGGCTGAAAAAGTAACTTTGGCCCGCGTTTTATTGACCTTGTTCAAGGTGAATCTTCTGTGACAGACTATGTCGCGTCTTTCGAATCTCTTTCTAAATACGGGGTTGAGTATATTAATACCCTGATGAAGAAAAATCAGAGGTTCGTCTATGGGTTGAATAAGAACCTCAAGAAGCCATTACTTTTGAAACTCGAAGTTTCTTTTGATCAGCTTATTGATATCGCTCTTCGTCTTGAAGAGGCCGATAGAGAAAGCGATAATGAAGTTGTGCGTGCCAAACAGAACTTCAACAACAACATGAAGAGGCCTATTATATTCAAAGGCCCCAATTCCAACAAAAAGAGTAAGCAAGCAACACCTGCTGCAAAGGCTCCTTCTCCTAGTAGTGGGAAATGCTTCAACTGTGGGTCTAGGGACCATTTTGCGAACAAGTGTTCAAAACCCCGTTGTTGTCGCTATTGTAAGAGCCCGGATCATTATATACATCAATGCCTCAAACTTGAAGGCAAGACGGAGGGAAAGTTAAATGTTGCCCAAGCCCCTGGCAACACATCTCTTGGTCAAGGTATCTTTCACTCAATCCTTGATGGCATTGTTTTATTTCGTGATCTTCTTATTTGAGTTCTTTTTGATATGAGTTCCATCTCACTATTTTATATCAAAAGAACTTGTTGATTCTTTTTCTTTAAACATTTTGGGCTTGATGACTTCTTTGAGAGTTGCGAATCCGGATGGTAGATCCGCAACACTCAATTTGCTTTCTATTGATGTCGAAATTATTTTATGAGATTTTTCTTTCCGAGCCGATATTTTTACTTAGGCTTCGGAATTTACTTTTGTAAGGATTGGCTTAATTATTATGAGGCCATATCCTTTGTCCCGTGCGGACTATTCATCTTTGACATTTTCAATCTGTTAAGCAGATTTCTATTTTCCTTGATGATTTTGATTCCAACTTGATGGCGTCATTTTCTTCTTTAAGCCCACTTATAAGGAAAGTGTTATTTCTCTCATTTATGTAGTTAGAGAAATTTTCCGGTATTTTTGAGCTTGTCTTAAGATTATCACCTAAGTAATCTTTTGTGTAGTGCTAAGGTCTTTTCAGTTTGACCTTGCCACCGATTTTCATTTGGCTACGAGTCGCGTGAGTTAGCATTCCACTTACGCACTCCGCACTCGTTATGATTCTAATGAATGACTTATTTTGTCATTCAATTTGTCCATCTTATTTCATCCATTTTATAAATCGAATATTCTATGAATATTTCGATGAGACTATTCTTGTATTTACTGATTTTGGATGAAAATAGTAATTTAAAATTTTGCAAATCTTTTTCATAAGATTTATTTATAAGTAAAACTGGATTTTGTTCTTGAAACGAACAAAGAATATTCTTAAAACTTTTTAAGAGATTTATTTATCCTATAAAAGATGATTTTGTGATTGTATTGCCCGTTGAGTGTTTTAAAAATTCTGGTCGATGCGCTTGATCAACGTTATCGATAGGAATCTCCTAAACGCTTTGATGAGACAGTTAGACACGATGTATTGACTTATAAAAATGTAAATTTTTGTAGAAAGATTATTACATAAAGATAAATGTAATTTTGAAAGTTTTAACTTTTCAGGAAAGGAGATTATTTAAAAGAAATTCTTTCTTTTCTAAACTCTTATTCTTGTGATTCCTGAAGGGGAACCAAGACTTTGCTATTTGTACCGATACTAGTCGTATTGGTTTGGGTGTCGTTCTCTTGCAGAGGAGAACGTGCTATCACTTGTGCTTCTAAATCATTATAGCTTATCGAGACTAGATATGTCACTCATGATCTAGTGCTCGCGGCTATTGTTTTACTTTTGGAATTTGGCATCATCATATTTGGATAAGAAATTTGTTCTCCACCTTGATCATAAATCTTTGGAATAATTATTTTCTCATATGGAACTCCATGTTGACTCGAGTTCCTGACATCTTATGATTTTGATATTCTTTTTATTCCTGGAAGGGAAATCATGTTGCCAATACGTTTTGTCGTAGGCAACAAGTGTTGATTCTTTGATGATGTCTGAATGGAATTATCTCTTTGTCAAGTTCATCGAATGTTTTGATGTACTTCGTTTTATTGAGTTTCATCTCATTTCTTTTTATGGACACGCGTCTGATGTTCTTTTATGGTGTTCGGTTCATTGGATGTACTGTTTATACTACATCAATGTCTTTGCTTTTGATTCATTGGATGTACCGTTTGTACTACATCAATGACTTTGCTGTTTGATTCATTGGATGTACCGTTTGTACTACATCAATGTCTTTGTTTTTGATTCATTGGATGTACCGTTTGTACTACATCAATGTCTTTTCTTTTTGGATTCATTGGATGTACCGTTTGTACTACATCAATGACTTTGCTGTTTGATTCATTGGATGTACCGTTTGTACTACATCAATGTCTTCGCTTTTTGATTCATTGGATGTACCGTTTGCACTACATCAATGACTTGGCTTATTGGTTCATTGGACGTACCGTCTTTGTACTACGTCGGTGTTCCAAATTATTCGAGTTTCTAGTTTCTCGGGCGTACCGTATTTGTACTACGCCGTTGCACCGGCTCAACTTTCTGCTATTCTTGACGTTTTCCACGTCTTTTAACTATGGAAATGCTTTTATGTTTCCGGTGTTATTGAGGGATTGAAGTTTCACCAAATTTGACTTTTGAGCAACATTCTATTCGCATCATTGCTTTGGAGGTTGAGCGCCTTCGATATAAAGATATTCTTTTTGATAAAAGTTCAATGGTTCTCAAATCCTAAGGATTGCTCATGTGAAATCTTGAGAATTCATCGAACGAAAACTTTCGGATTTACTCCTTCGTGCTCTTTATGATGGACTTCTTGATTCAAATTTTCTTTTGTGTTAATATGCTTCCACGGTTAATACTATATATTTCCTTCTTAATTATTGCGAGGACGCAATTTCTTTAAGGAGGGAAGTCTGTAACAACCCGCATATTTATCGATTATATATTTAAATATTTTATTTAAATATTTCACCGTTCATCGGATTTTAGTCTGAAAAGCTACTTTTTGCAAACAGCCGAATTAGGACTCGAGACCACTTCCATTGAGTTCAAAATGCCGTTTGCGACCTTTTTGAGTATAAACTTCGATATGTTTGGAGAAAGTTGATTTTTGCTACTTTTTCCCGCTTAGGACTTTGGTTTGGGCTGAGCCAATTAACCACTTACTAACTCAGTCCCAATCTCACTCTCCTCTTCATTACTTCATTCCAACTCCTAACTCTCTAGCAAAACTGAAAATGGAGGTGGAGAGTGGAAATTAAAACTCCAAGCCCTAGCTTCCTTTGCAAATCCATCTCCTAGCTCCAAAGTTCAAGAGAACCCATTGGTAAGCTTCCTCTTCTTCTTCTACAACTCATTCTCTCTTTGATTTCAGAAATTTCCTAAACCTAATTTAGGGAATGTTTCTCTTTTAAGCTTAGATTCAAACTTGTTGAGTTGGAATTGAAGAGTGCTTGTTCTTGCCATTGCTTCATAGCATCTTCTTCATTCGTTTGGGTTCAAATGTGAGATTTTTAATCTCACATCTATGCTTATAATTATCTTCGATTGTTAGGTATGAATTCATAACACTTATTCGTGTGCATTTGCTTTCGGTTTGGATTGATTTGGTGAATATTCCAATTTTTAGTGTTTTGAGTTTAATTCTTTAAAAATCATAATTTTGATGTTTGAACATGTTTTTGGTGATGCATCGAGGAGCTTATAGGGCCGGGTAGTCGATTGGCATAAACCCTTAGCGTCGTTGCTCGTGCGATTGCAATTTGGTTGGGATTTGCACCTCCTTTGAAATAGGGTAGGAAGTGCAAGTATACAGGTTCGGCCGACCGAGCCCCCTGGGCCGGTCGATCGACCTGTAGTCCAGACACTTCCTGCCTCTGTTTGGAAGTGCTGGTTACAGGCTTCGGCCGACCGAGCCCCCTGGGCCGGTCGACCGACCTGGTGCCCCGAGCACTTCCAACCTCTGGTTCGGTCGACCGACTCAGGGAGTCCGGTCGACCGACCTGCTACTATTTGCCAGATTAGCCTATATTGCTAATTCGTTTGAATTTTCAACTTTAATCGATTTGTGTTGTCTCCCTTTTATTGTTGTCATTTATTATCGACTTTGATGACCTTTTCTTTGAAAATTTTAGATATATCCACTTTGATGGATTTGATATCGATTTCTTTGGATTTTATTCACGTTTTCGAATGTGAATCTTAGTGATTGATTGTTCCTACAATCTTCTTCGTGATTTGTCACTTTAAAAATATAAAGATTTTCTATACTAGTAGTAAATATCAAAACTCTTTCTTCAAATGATTTCAACACTATTTTATTACAAAGCTCGTTTTCTAAAACCGATTTCCAATCTATTAGTATATACAAACCTTTACCTCACTCGTATGAGAAATCTAATTAAACGACTTAGTAAAACAAGTGGTATGAAACGCTTGCGTTTACTTCGTCGGTTAATTCTTGGACTTGTTCGATTGAATCTCTTGTGACAATTTTCTAGTGGAGACCTACAATTTGTTCGTAAATATTTAAGTTAAGCTAGTGGTTATGGGACATGAAGCTAAGCTCATATATTTACTAGCTTACTGTAATCGACACTTCTCTTTGATCATGACGATCATTTTATGTTTTAGACTAGCATTGTGCAATGTCTTTGTGATTTGGTTCATCGGATGTCCCGCTGTACGACGTCGTTGTTCTCTTTGATTGTGATTTGGTTCATCGGATGTCCCGCTATACGACGTCGTTGTTCTCTTTGATTGTGATTTGGTTCATCGGATGTCCCGCTATACGACGTCGTTGTTCCCTTTGATTGTGATTTCTGGATTTCGTGTGTTGAATTCTGAAATTTATGTTTCACCAACTTTTACGATTGGCATTGATATATATGTCATTTATTGTGGCTTGGTGAATGAAATTAGGAGTATGACATTTCTTTTTATCTTGAGTAGATTATTGTGATATTGATTAATCTCTTGTTGATTTTCAATTATTTATTTATCACAGCTTGGCATTGTGATTATTATATGTTTATGTCATATCTCTTATTATATATCACTTCATTTGATATTTATAGCTAGACTGATCCGTTTATTATTTTCTTCTTAAATAATACTCGGGTCAGACTGAGATTTTACAGGTGCTTCTGCTTGACTCCTTGTCGGACTTTCATCTGATCTTTTGGCTAACTACTTTAGATTAGTAGTTTATTTTGTTGTATACACTTGAGATATGGACTCATAGATGTATTCTTTTGTATAGCACGTGTTGCTATTCTTTTGTATTATTGTGGATCTTTTTGACCACTACTCTGATGTACACTTCCTAGTGTAATATTCATATCTATTTCCGCCTTTGTGATATGAATTATCTGTGACTGATTTGTGTTATGTTTATTTCTATATTTGTTTCCGAAGACCTTTATAGCCACTGTGTAGTAGCTTTGAGTTTGTGTCGGTATGTCGGATTCCCTCTTGAGATGAAAAGTTATATTTTTATCTGGCATATCGGTACTCGCACAAAGCAATTATACAGATGGTCGCTCCTCAACAGCCTTATTCTCCGTGCTAGTTGACAGCATTACACCGTAGTGTTCTTGGCTAGCGTGGGTATAGAGGTGGGGCGTCACACGGAAGGACCTTATTAAAAATAAATTAAACTTATAATTTACCCGTGAAAACAACATTTTAATCGAATGTCACAACCAAAAGATATCGTTTTTCCACATTTGAATTCATATGAGGTGCATTTATTACGGATGCTAGTATAATATTAGGGACCTGATCACAAATGTGTAGATAACATCCACTAAGATTAAAGTCTTCGGAAATAGATGTAGATGAAAGTTTCCTCGTATAGCTCGTTATTAATGTCTTTAGAAACATATTTGGATGAGAGTTACCTCATGTAGTCTACGTTAGTTTAATCTCTACCCAATATAGTATGGTCCATTCAAAATGAGGTAAATTCCATGAAGCAGCGTTCATGAACTTCTTAGTTTGTTGGTTAAAAAGAAAATAAGCTACCATTCGTAATCAATAAGTGACTTAGTAGAAGTAGCTTCATCTATAAAGCACTCTAGTGGCGGAAAAAATTCACTACGACCAAGAACAACAACAAAGCCATTATATTCAAAAAATTCATCTATAAAGCACTCATGTTTCTTATTTCTATAATCTAAACTTATAAAACTCATAGCTCGTGGTTCTGCTACGTAAATCGCTAACTTTCACGCGCTCATGTCCGACACCAGCTCTTCGGATATACTCCAATCCTTCAAGTCTTTTTTTACTACTTCCTTCCATGTCAATCTTGATCGACATTTACCTCACTTTGAGCATTCGACGTGGCCTATAATTCCAGCACGCACGGGTGCCTCAGTCGGTCTCCATTGAAGATGTCCAAACCATCTTAAGCGATGTTGAATTAGCTTCTCCTCAATTGGTGCTCCTCCAAGTTTATCACGTTTATCATCATTTCTAATTCGGTCTCTTCTTGTATGACCGCAGCTTCATCGTAGCATACGCATCTCTACTACGCTTATCGTCTGGACGTGTTGACTTTTAAATTGACTTTTCAAAAACATGAACCAACTAAGATGATTGGTTCCTTTCAAAAAATTACAAGAACATCAAAAGAAAAAAATGATTTTTTTTTTTTTTGGCAAAGTTGGACAGTTTCAGACGGAAACGTCAAACATGATTTGAAAAGAACAATAAACAATTAACTAACTCAACCCAATACAATCAGAACCTCGAGTCAGGTTTAGATTCTGAAATGCATGGTTTAGTTCCAAAAAAGCTAGCATGACTAGACCCATGATCTATCAATTTAAACCAAATCTATCAAGTTAGACTTAATTACCACCTCTAAAAGAACTTTCGTTATTGTTCTGATTTTGGAAACAAATGATTTAATTCATACAAAAATAATAATTTTGTTGGTTTTGGTGATTCATGTGAAGATTTACACAAATTCAAACTTGAGAATGTTTTTCAAGACTCTTTTATACTTGCATCATTATGCTGTAACTCAACGTGGCTTAAAGAATGAATCCTCGACTTACTTATGACAAACATTCAAGTTGTAATTTCAAAGAAATTAGAAAGATTGGTAAAAAATGAAATACTTCCAAAACTGTATTTTATCATTCTTGTAATTTGCGTGGATAGCATTTAATAAAAACAATAAACAAAACATACAAAGAAAGGGGAGCAAGCACGGAACTCCTTGATATAATATGACTGACAATTACGTGAACCTTTGACGTTCCATCTTTGGCAAAGAAGAGCAGTTCATTATTCTTATTGATGTCATTCCTCGTTATGATTATACTTATTTGTTGCATGAAAGACCTCAATCAATTAATGCTTTAGAAGCATCCATTAACGAGGTTGAGGATAATTAGACACAAAAGTGAATGTTATCAGATCCAAAAATGGTGGTGAGCATTATGAATAATGTAATCTAAATGGACAATCTTCACCCAATATGCTAAATTTATAGAAAACGCAGCATATGTGCTATACACACTATGCTGGTTACACTCAACAAAATGGTGTAACATAAAGTTTTGAATATGTTAAGTAATTTGTTTATGCCTATATCCTTGTGGATGCATGTGTAAAAAATTGTTAATTCTTAAGTAAGATTCATACCAAGGCAGTTCTAAAATTGCATTTTGAACTATGGATTGATAGGGAATCAAATTTAAGACACCTGCACGTTTAAAGTATATTACCATCAGATCATAGTGCAATAGCACGTAACTACGGATTTAACGACTTGTTTTGTACATCCAATGTGAAAGAAAAAGTACATGCAACGTGAAAGAAAAAGAGATACAGCATGGGAAAAAAAAGATACAGCTTGTCAAGTTTCAAAAAGTTAATTTAATAAATCTGGATGCGACTTTGATTTCTAAAAAGATCAACTCAACTCAGATTTTGACTGATTTCCAAAAAGATCAAATCAGCTCAGATTCTAAGTATTTTTTACCCTCAAAAATAGTTCATATATTACATATTAGATCTATAATTGATATTGTGTTAGATCTTTTAATATCACAAGTGATAATAAGAGTTCCCAAACTGATAGTAGATGATCGCACGATTGCCAAGAAACATAGCTTTTTTTCCGCCTTATTCATTGTAAGCTATATTCAAATTGTTTATTATGATCATCAATTGAATTAATGGATTGGGCTAATGGATTAGATGATTGTTAATTTATGTCATTATTATTTGGTTGTTCTTTTGACGCTAGATGGTTTTAGATGGTGTTCACTAGTTTTCTAACCAACATCGGAACGAGACTAATGCGTTATGAAGAGCAAAAGTTATTTGCTAATCACGTTTAAAGTGTAAAACGATGAGTTAAAGTATGCAGTTGAAAGTTAAATAATACATGTCGTAGAGTGGATCGGCAAAGCTGCCTACGTCCACTGAAAAGTTTCTTACGATATATTTCTCTTACAACTGCAAGAAACTACAGGTGTGTAATAAGAAAACAAGAAGCATTTATGACTATTAAAGCTGTGTAATCTTAAGGACTTGCAGTACAAAAAGCTCTGAATTGTGTGTATTATTCAAAATCCTTATATATTCCAACCTCTTTGAAGTTGCAATGCAGGGAATATTTATAGTAGTTAAATGGATGATGGACGGTTGAGATTGACATGTAGAACGGACAAAAAAACGTCTCGCCGTTCATATGGATGCAAGGACGGATGGAAGACAACTGCCAAGGTGCAAGAAGATATGCATCGGATGAAAATATACTCGTAGCTTCTTTGCACCGGACATGGGCTTCGCATTTAATGCGCATTTAAACCACATTAGTTCAGCTGCTCAGCTACAGTGCTTTAGATGGATGGATGGACGGCTTATCGTTTACTTGAGTGCTTATGTGACAAATCTTATTGAGTCGATCGACCAGTTGTCGACTATGGAAAAAACTAAAAATCTTGTTAAGGACCATGACGTGAAGATGGAACATGGCTGGATGCGAGGTGACCGAGAGGGCTGCCTGGGATCGACTGAATGTGGATGTATTGAAACCGTGCAAGGACGGACCATGTTTGAGCCAATCTTGCTTGATGTGTCGTCTGTTAAGACAGGCTTGGAGATTTATCTACCATCAATTAGAGTGACGCCGGGTGAACGTGTTGACTTGAAGTTGAGTCGGAAGAAGGTTGACATAGAAAGATTTATTACTAAGTCAAGCCTGACTGGACCGAGATGGGTCGAGGTCGTCTTGCCTAAGTGTGAAGGTTGCCTATGGATAAGGTGGTCCGATCCCATCTTGATGCCTTGTTGTATTGAAGCGAAGATTTGAGACCATCATGGGTTTGGACAGACCTATGCGAGCCGGCTACTGAATGGACTGGCTTTGATTGGGTCAGATTGTCTTAAATTGACCTACTAATTGCTTGCAAGAAATTAAGTTAATATTTTCCCGCCAAGTCTGTATCTGCGTGCGGATGTGGACTTAGCAAATTACAAAGAATTTTTCTGATTGACGACCCTCTAACGTATTTAATGTGTTATCCACGTGGCAATGTGCTATTAGTGTTGGCGGCTTGTTTTTCCAGACGTGACAAAGGCTTTCATGTCTCGCACATGTATGAATTTCCTTTGTATTGTTCTCTTCTAAATGGTTGAGATTCGTTTGCCTTTTGAATTCAATGCACGCGATTAAAGGTATGGGTATAGAAATACCCTCTGTTCTTCTTCCTCGAGCTCATAGAATCTTTCCACATGAAAATTCTTCATAATCCAAGAATCTTTTTGCAATTCTTTACCGATAAAGATCATCTCGTTTTATCATATATTTTCTTTCCAAACGTCTTTGCACATACATCTTTTTGTTTGACTTGTTTGGTACAATAAGAAAGAATAAAGCTTTCCCGATGTTGAACTGCTACCTGCTAATTGCAGTTCAAACCATCACCGAGAACCTTCTTCTTGAGATGGATCTTACCTTGCCGCTTGGCTTGGACATGCCTATTGGCAAAGTCTTCGATGGTAATCGACCATTGTTCTTATGCTAATGTGCCAGCTAGGCTGGCAGATTTCCTCTTGCTCTAGCGATTCTAAACCTACGCTAGCTCGACGCTTTAACATCTTGCGGGAAAAAATGGTGGACGTCGCCCCCGTCTTCGATGTCACATTTTAGTCTCAATCGTCCTCTTGGTGATGTCGACTGGAAGCTTTTCAAGATCTTCTGTGAGGTTCAATATGAAAGGCTTCGAATATGGTAGCACACTCCATTGGCAAGTTCTTGATCAATTGAAGTGTCGGGGGAGTTCATCTCCGTATTTGAAGCTGGATCTTCTAAAGTGTTCAGTTGACGTGCTTCTTCTCTCTTTCTTCTTTTCAACTAGTCAACAATGAGAATACCATTGTAAACCTAGTGGGGCGGGCATTGTGCCTCTGCATTTTTTGAAATGAATGAAATTGATATTTTGTTGCAAATTTTGATTGAGAATCTTGTTGATGTTTTTGCTTGTTTATCTGCATGTGGCTAGTTTAGCAGAGCGCTTTGAATATCCAATGTTTCCTATATTTATTTTGCAGAAATGCCTTTTTTAAGATATGTTAAATATCTGTGTGAAAATAACAGTCCGGCTACAGTTGTCAATGTATATCAGATCTCGATCGAATCAGTACCTAATGTAGATTGACGGTTTGCACCGGCATGAGCTGAAAAGTAAGTCTGCTCGCAATTCTTTTAGGTTGCAAACGGTCAAACGAAGAAAGGTGAATGAACCCGAGCTCGAACCTGAACGCATCGGGCTGTGAGGTTCTCCTTAGTGACATGTTGTCAGACGTAAAGCGATCGTTGATCCCGAATCAAACAAGAGCGCATTGATTAGCTTAAACACTAGAATATAAATGAGTTGTTACAAGTGAAGTTGTGCCCATCGGAACGATGCCTAAACCCGAAGCCATAATGGATAAGGTGTACGAGGTGAGACTGGCGGCAGGGAGCCTAAGAGCTTCAAAGACGTTCTTGAATATGACATTGATCAAGCTGCCCCATCCACGAAGGCCAAATGCACATTGAAGTTGGTCAAGGCAAGTGTAATGACCATAGGTCGCAATAGGCTACCGCTTCCTTGTCTTCGACAATGAAGTTGGTTGATTATTCAAACCTCGGCCGGGATGCCTTAGACGTCCGAAATTCCAATAAATTTATCCGGTAGCATCCACTTCTCTTTGATATAGGGTCAGGGCCACTGGTTGCTGCCGGCTACATGCGGGCCGCCGCATATGGTGAGGACCTTAGTAACGGCTTAGACATTAGCACTATTAGGCTGAAAAGGTAGATTCTGTCACTCTTCACGATTTGTTTTTGCTCGATCTGATGTCGAACAAATTCCAAGATTATTTCTTTCCGAATGAGACTTTTGATTTCATCTTTGAGCACACAGCGGTCTACTGTAGAGTGGTCATTGATATGATGGAACTCGCATACTTGCCATTGCGGTGAGCTTCCTTTCGCTTTCCTTCCCTGGCGGTGGCGAGACTTTGAAATTACACTGGCTCCTGGTGGCGAGGTAGATTGTGACGATGTCCCTATTCAAACGAGCAATTATTGTACCTGACTTTGTACCGAGGACTGACCTCTCTGCCGCTTTCTAGTGTCGGCTTGACGTGACAATCGTTGTTGCTGTAAGGAATGGCTTGGACGGGACGCATTGCCTCGTTGACACTGTCTGAAAATTCCACATCTTCCATCCTCGTCATGTAGTTTGCTCGTTGATAGAAATCGGTTAGGGATGAAGTCGGCTGCTTGTGGAGCTCTCTCCACATCCTAGACTTGTTTCTGACCCCTGAACATAGGGCACGACTAAGCTACTTGCGTCTGCACCCTTAACCTTGGTGGGTTCTTTGTTAAAGTGGCTAACCTACCGCAAGCTTTCAAATGGACTTTGTTTGGTATTATCTAGCTCACTAGCCAACACGACATGGGTATGGAACGTGAAGAAACGAGTCTTGAAGTCTACGCACAATTAGGCATAGAAGCTGATACGGCCCGATTGAGGGTGCAAGAACAAACGAAAGGCCTGTCCTGAGAGGGTAGAAAGGAAGAGCACATTTGTTAAGCCAGAAAGCTGGCCGGCATGGGCGATGGATTTGAACGTTGTGATATGATCAAATGGATCTGCACCCCGGACATACTTGTCAATAGTTGGCAAAGCATACCATCAATGAACGTAAGCATCTGGAACTTCATTGGAGAATGGTTCTTCGTTCTTGTCATCTGAGATGTCTGGCTCTCAGCATTGGGTTTTGCATCATGTTAAGCTGCTGGCAGAGGACATGCATTTCTTCACTAATGCCGACATCAGCCTGTTGCGGGATGTTCTAGTCGACCATGAGCTGAGGCTCAGCATATGCCTTAGCGGAGTAGGAGATCGGCAACGAGACAGATAATGATAATGATGAGCAGAAGATCTTCCCCAATGCAAGAAGGCAATTTTGAATGGTCGGTCCCCACTTCTCTTTATATGTTTCTAGTCACACCCTTATGGGACCTGGAGTGTGCCGAGAGAGCCATGCGTGGTCTGCCAATGGCAGGGGACCGCCGTTGAGATGGTCAAAAGCAAAATTCTATGGGTGATCAAAGGCCGGTGGTTGTTCCATTAAAGAGGAACGACGACGTTTGGCCCATGGGCGTAGCCACATTTGGGGCGAGATCAATTCGACTAGGTACGTTGTACGAGTACTTTCTGGTATGGACAGAAACGTTCATAAGCGGAGTTTCGAGTACCACCCTCTCCTTGAATTCGGCGGTGTTCAGGAATTCATAACCGCCGAAAGGCATGGGCATACGAGCAGGCAGGTCGACTAACCCGCCAGAGGAGCTGGTACGACAAAGTTAACGGTGGCTTGAGCGCCCAGCTGTGTCCTCAAGCAATTCACATTGCGGACTAGCTGACCCACGTTTGACAAATGTAGCACCACAGCACTTGTGAGTGTGTTACCATTAGTTTCTTGCCCGTTGCAGCCGTTACCTTCGAATGATGGAAGATTGTTCATGGCAATAAGTTAGATTGGATTTTTTCAGAGTAGAAAAGTGTTGAAAGGTGAGAGCTTTAGGAAGGCCCTTCTTTTAGCGTCAAAATATTGATCAATTTTTTAACCAACATCGTAATGAGAGTAATGTGTTATGAATAACAAATGTTACTTGCTAATCACTAGGCTTAAAGTAAAATTAATGAATTAAGAACGCAGCTGAAAGGAAAATAACATGAGATATAAAGTGGTTCGGCAAAGCGCATGCATCCACTTTAAAGTTCTCTTACCATATATTTCTCTTACAAATACAAGAAATTACAAGAGAATAATAAAAAAACAAGAAGCACTTAAGACTATTAAAGCTATACGATTTTAAGGAATTTCCATGTATGTTCCAATCTCTTCGAAAGTTGCAATGCAAGGGATATTTATAGTAGCCAAAGTGGATGATGGACTGTTGAGAATGAGCTGTAGAACTAATGGAAAACATGACCGTTGATATGGTTGCAAGGACGGATGGATGACAGCTGTCAAGGTGTAAGTAGATGTGCGACGGATGAAAATATACTCATTGCTCATCTACACCGAACGTAGGTTTTGCAGTTAATGCGCAGACTTCACATTTAATGCTAATGGTACGCCAAATCAATTCAATTGCCCAATGAAGGTTCTTCGAATAGGTGGATGGACAGCTTGTCATTTACTTAAGTGCTTATGTGACAAATCTTGCTGAGCCAGTCGACCGACTTTCGACGATATGAAAGAAACTATGAATCTTGCTAAGGACCATACTAGAAAGATGGTGCACGGCTGGTTGCAAGGTGACCGGGAGGGCTATCTCGAACCGATCGGTGACAGTACTGAAGTTGGACCAAGGACGGGTCATGCTTGAGCCAATCTTGCTTAATGTACCACCAGTCGAGAAAGGCTTAAAGAGGTGTCAGCCGTCAACTACGGTGACATCGAGTGAACGTGTTAACTAGGATTTGGATCGAAAGAAGGTTGACATAGAAAGGTTGATTATTACTGAGCCAAGCCTAACTGGACCAAGCCCAGATCTTACCTAAATGTGAAGGGTGTCTAAGGATGAGATGACTGGACCGCGCCTCAATGTCTTGCTAATTGGAAGGGATGGTTTGAGACCATCATGAGCTTAGACCGGCCTATGCGGGTCGGTTACAAAATAGTTGGGTTGGCTTTGATTGAGCCAGACTATCTTAAATAGGTATGCTAATTACTTACGAGAAAATTGAACGTGCAAATTTTCTACTATTTTAAAATTTGTTAGTATTAATCAAAGCCCAACATATGTGTGTTGAATAATTTTCATACGGCTAATAAAAGTGACTAGACATCTTTCATATATTGAATTCTACGAGTTCTGTGTTTAAAAATCTTGGGTTTTGCTGACTTTTTCATTTACTTCAACGAATAATTTCCTTTTCTTATCTTTTATTACAGGTGAATAAATTTGTTCATATAGTATTTGTACCTTATTTTAATGATTAAATAAGTAATTGCGATGATTTAGATGAGTTTAAACATGATTTCAAGGGAATATTTTTAATCTCAAACACTAAGTAGAAATGGTTTTAAGGGAATTGTTAAAAAAGAATTCGATCACGATGAGAAGAATGAAGGAAGGAAAAATTGTAAAAATATCAAAATGTGTAAAAGAAAAGTTTACTATACATGCTATTTTTTATTTAAAATTATATTCACTCCTTCCAAAAATGTCTTCCCATTATCTTTCTTTTCAATTTTTGTGATTTCCTTAATTTTTAAGTTATAATACATACGACAATTAAGTCATTTAAACATAAATAATACTTACTTTAATGAACATTATAACGACGTTTGATGTAATACAAACACTAATAATATTCACATTAATAGTCATCAACTAAACATTGAAATAGCATTATCCATTGACTAGGAATCGTAGTAATCAAAATCAAAATTTAGAACAATAATAATGGAGCCTTGGATACAAGAAAAGTTGTCGATTTTCATAGTATATTGTGCTAACAAAGATTTAGATGAAGAATCGGATGGGTACTCCTCCATGATCTTGATTATTTCAAAATTTTCTTAAACTAAAAAATTTAGGATTTAAGGTTTTGAAGATGGATAGACAGGGATATAAAAGTAGGTGAAAGAAGAGAAAGAATAGTTATGAATATGTCAATGAGTTGATTTTCCTTTATCTTTATAAGGGAGGATTAACGATTTAATGCTACCATTGATAAAACTATCTAATTTGAAAAAAGAAAATGTTTTTTCACTTACTCTATTCAGATCACTTCTCTATTTAACAGCTTCCAAGTTAAAAATCATAAATATGCTCATAAGCTGCTAAAAGTTGGTTGACTTGTAAGTTTTACCCATAAAACCAAAACATCTACAATCTATTGTCAAATTCTAGAAAAAATTGCAGTCCTAGTGCAACTTGAAGTGTTTGATCGAACAAACAATTTGAAAGTTACGAAGCATTGAAGTTTGTTGACACTGCTTACACTAAAGTCACTAAGCACTACAATTGGCTATAAAAGTTTTCAAAAAATGAAAAAATGGCCCATGATGGCTCGAATGACAAGTCATAGGTTCTAGAATAAGTACCTAAACACCATAGTCAAGTTAATATATATTACAATGATTGTAACGGAACTTGAACCACTCAAATCAAACCGGTAGAATGAATGTTATGAACATTCAATTGAAAAATGAAAACAAAGGATTTATCTTAAGAAGTTACAATTGTATTTGTTTGTATACGTGTTAATTGTTCATGAGTTGGAAAAAAACCCTATGTTTTGTTAACACACACTCTGATGTTTTACACCTAACACACACGACGAGAGCATTGTACGTCTCCATGCTAATATATAATTGTACCTCTATAACAATTTGGTCTCGAATAAGCACAGTCTATCAATTTTAAGGATAACCAGATTTGGGTGGATTTATTAGTTTATATTGATTTCCCTTGAGATGCACCTAGTGTTTTAAGATGTCGATTGGTAATCAACTTTCAAAATCTTTCCTTCTTCACCATTCTCCACAAGTTTTAATATGAGAACCATTCCTATATCATATTGCGCGTGGAATAATTGAAAGTTTTATTTTGTTTCACAATACATATTTTATTTTATTTCTATGTATTTTTATGAATATAATTTGAGGTAGGACAGATGATGAGTTTCGGATTGAGAATCAAATGTGTGGTGGGGAGAACAAGCATCAATTAGTATGGGCATAAAATTGCAAAAAGTGAAGAGGAACTCGTTCAAACTAAATATGATAGGCCATATTGGTACTTATATTAACGGATTTTGGAAGACATTTAGTAGATGCTTAGATACTGTTCGTAGTCAAAAATTGATCAGTAAAAGTTGACATCGCATCAGATGTGTTGGATGCATCAATGATGGATCCCATGAATTTGATCCGTTTGAGCGAACCATTGAAATTGAATGGTTGACATCCGACGCGTCTTGACACATCGAACATCACCGTCTAATTCCATTGGTCATCTCTTTCCTTCTTTATAATCTCTCATTCTCCTTTGTTTCTCTTCACCAATCACTTTCTCCTCCCAATCCGAGTCTTCTACCAATTTTAATCGCTTTTACGCCACTTATTTGAGGTAAATATCATTGAATTTGTCGACTCGTGAATCTTCCGGTTTATCTACCCGCCGCCACATTATAAACTGAACTAAAAAATAGACGTTGGCCTTTATCGACATTTGTCTCGCCAACGTCGGATCTCACAAAGATCAAGTTGGCTAGTGGTATGACGAAATCACCGACGGCTTCAACACACGGACGAGCGTCGATTACAACTCCAATCAAATAAAGAACACGATCGACATCCTAAAGCGTGATTGGAACCTCTGGGGCCGGCTGCTGCCGATTGAAGTCGGTTCTAAAATGCAAAGAATAATAATGTTGAAAGAGATGATAAGTAGTGAGACACGGCCGCTAAGAAGTTCCAGAAATTTAAAGTTTGTTCGTCTCCGAAGTTCAAGGATTTAGCGTGATATTTGAAGACTTCATCGGAACCCCCTCCTGCAAGTTCATAGTTTCAGAAGCTCCGCCTACCATGTCCAACTCAACAACTAGATGCATGCTAACTTTCTCAAGGGCGATGCTGCC
The DNA here is from genome assembly GCA_030765085.1 of Allium cepa. Classification (NCBI taxonomy): domain Eukaryota; kingdom Viridiplantae; phylum Streptophyta; class Magnoliopsida; order Asparagales; family Amaryllidaceae; genus Allium; species Allium cepa. The sequence goes on along the minus strand of CM060935.1, from coordinate 1,025,689,323 downwards.
AAGATCAACACTCACACTCTCTGAATATCTTCACATCTGCATCGCTTTGCTACTACTTTCGCTCAGCCGAGTAAAGCTTCTTTGCACGACGTGGAGATGATACAAACCATTCGTCGATGTATGACTATGCGACAGGATGATCCACTTTGCGAAAGGGATATCATGTGCATTCTGAATACTTGGAGGCAAAATATAGATCTGTCAGTTGGTTGATGGATAAACCCAAAGGGCTTAAGTGGCTTGTGATATATCTAATAGAAAATCTTAAGAAAGATATATACCATTGTATTTGTATTCCGAACTACTAGTATTAAAAATAAAAAAATCATTGCACTTTTTCTAACATTTCATAATTTATAAATAATATAAATTTATTTAATAACATAAACACAAAAATAATTATTCATAACAAAATTAAAATACCCCTTTCAATAACTCATTTCGCAGCATGAAAACGGATTCTCCTATCGTTAAGCAATCTACTTCCATGCATCTTTCAGATGCCTTTTCGTTTAACAAAAGAACACACCATTAGTGACACATAGAAGAAAGGAACCGAGGCTAAAAGTATCCAAGGCTAAAGGTATCGGTCAAAACACTAAATTCCAACCGTTTTGATGCAATACTAGTCAAAACCGTGTCGAAATCTGGTCAAAATCCTATTTCTGCACTACTTGAGAAAAAAACTAATTTTTATGCAAAATTAGCACAAAATCAAATCTTCGAGCTTTGAATAGTGAGCAAGCATTGAATCAAAAGACAACCAAATGAAAACTAAAAAATTACTAAATTCGTAGTCGATAACGAAAATAGCTAGATAACCATTTGTGTTTGTATTGACACTGTGTTAGCATGCTCGACTGACAACATATTTAACGATATATCATTGTTCAATTATTTCTTTATTATTTATGTTTTTGGCTTGTGTGATTAAATTGACAATAGAGATGCACATGCTAATAAGAAAGGATTCGACAAACTAGGTTCGTATTTTGATGTTGAATGACAGGAAGCATATCGATATATTTGGTATAGTGATGGAAACCTATTCAAATGTACGGTATTAAATCTAATTTAATTATGGAAATTCAAGCACGTTACACAAATATCAATTCAACTTTATCACAACAAAATTATTTTACCTGAGGTAGTCAATAACAAATAGCGCAAGGCTTATGCTATTTGCTATTTTGCGCTATGCACTATAGTGCGCGCTGTTTTGTTCACTTCTATAAATTTTGCCTTTTTTATATTACACTAAATGAGACTAAAGTAGTCGTGAACCATGTTTACATAAATATAAATACACTCATTGATTATCACTATTACTTTATTGAATTTTACATTGTAATTTAATTATGCGTTGGAATTTACATTTTAATTTACACTGTAAATTGTTAGTCGGTGTCCCATATTCAAGTTAAAAACGCTAGAACCATGCTTTAAAATTCTTAACATTGTATCCTAAAGTAAATTCGTTTAACAATTTATTTGTTGTTTTTAGTGATTTATCATCCTTGTCGTCTTTATTTTTTCTAATTGAAATCGACTATTTAAATTATTATTTTTCAAAATTCATATGTTGAATCGTATTTTTGTTAGGTTTAATATATCTTTATATTATTTTTGATATAACTTTTTGATGATGATTTCAAGTTTTTTCATTTTTTTTGTGTAAATTGTGCATGAAAAAGAAACTTGAGTTATCTATGAATCTACACAATGGCATTATCATATCTAGGAGTGGTAGATCATAAATTAAAATATTTATTACTATGTTGAATAACTAATTTTTCATGGAAATTTTTGTAGAAAATAGCAATGATTACGCACTAAAATTTCTTATCTTGTACCGAATAATTTTATTTTTTGTACAACCAAAATAAACTTCTCTATAAGGTCATTTTCAAAGTATTTGTTAAGTAACACTTTTGATGTATGTGTGAAAGATGAATTTTTTTTAATGTTTCATCACAAGGATTTTGCTTTCAAGAGTTTATTCAAAAGAATTTAACTGGAAAAGGAGACTGATGCTTTCAAGAGTTTATTCAAAAGAATTTAACTGGAAAAGGATATTCAATCTTTATATTTTTTCTTTTTCAGTATCAATAACAAAGTACAATATTGCAAACTATTAAAATGAAATAAAAAAAAGCATTACATGAGGTAAATAACATTATAAACAAATTTAAAAAAATTATTAAGGTTATAAAAATTTTACCTATTGTTGTAGCCAGAGAAAAACAAAAGCATAAACCTTTTCCTGCGTGGACGTTTCGAGTATAATACGTCTACCAATCACCTACATTTAGTTTTAAAGGAATCATGGTTATTCTTCGATAAAAGATTTTGATTTATTATTAAAGACATACGATTTGTTAGTGGTACACATGTTCTAGTTTGTGTCATTCAATCTTATTTTGGCTTTTCAAATGTACATACATAAATAAATAAACAAACAAAATAGTGTGCTACTTGGCTATTCGCTATTTTGCACTTTGACAAAACAGGGCGCTATTGTGCACTATAGGTGACACGTGCGCTATTAGAGGTTAAATAGCGCACACCATCCGCTATGGACTATTTTCCGCTATAGCGCGCTATAGCGTACACTATAATAACTATGCATGAATCGCAGTAATATTGACATTTCAACATGTTCTTGGTGTACAACGTTGGTCCATGCATTGGCCCCACACTTGCACTATACAGACTTGGACGAAAGTAATCAAATATTTTTGTTTGATTTAAGCTGTTTTTGTCTATCACAAAACTGAAAAGTTGACAATATGGAGGTATATATCCATTTTTGTACTTCATAGCTCAAATCTACTACTTCACGAGTGAAGAAATTTCTGCAAAACTTTGCCTATCACACGTGTAATGTCTATAACTATAACGCAAATTTTGGAATATTAATAATTACCTAATCTTATATGCTTTAGAACACTCACAAATTATGGACCATAGCTTTACACTACCTGAAGCAATTGTACAACATTATTTGATAGTACATAAAAATAATCAAACAACGTAATGATGAATCCGAAATTTTGTTTTTGTCGAACTACTCTATTTCATGTTTTATGGTAAAAAAATTATAAAAATTATTTAAGTGATGTTCTTGGTTCCTTTAAAATCATATATACAATAGATTTAACTAACAAAACATACCATTTCCATTCCAATGTTTCCTTGGCATTAAATAATGACTACATCTGAGTTAATCTATCAATATTACACCTTAAAGGTAAGGACATCCTAGGTTTCTTGAATTATATATCTGACTTCTACTTGTTCAAAAAACGTTTAAACCTATCATGTCCTCATATGCTTTATCACAAGAAGTACTTGTAAGAGCATCCACGTTTGCCTAGATTTTTTTATCGAAAAGATCGTTGATATTTTTGTGAGGTTGAGATTGTATATATAGTATATATATTTATAGACATAAGCATCTGACATCGGATGCCACAATTGTGCATTGAATGGATACATACATACACACACATACGTATGTATATATGTTATAAATGTGTGTGTATGTTATATGTGTGTATGTGTGTTGTATTCCTCGGTTAGCTAGCAACCATCTAACTCAAGAACAGGCAGTGAATTTTGTTGGAGAATGTGACCTTCGCATAGCATAAACTGGACAAATATAGTACAAAAGGATTTAATAAGCAGATTGTTGAACAATTAAATCCCATTTCATTTAACAGAATTGATCAAAAGTGATTTCATATAAGTTAAAGAACAGTATTATTTATGATGGAAAAAAAATGAAGAAAACCGGGATGTTTAAAAACGGCAACTCCTGACATAATACAGGAAAGTCCCAGTAATAAAAGTTTATTTATTTTGGTGCCAACTTAAAAAGATTCTTCCAAGCAGAAGTTTGTTTGGATGTACTAATTTAGTATATTGTGTTATAATACAAAGTATTCTAAAATTGTAATAGTTCCTTAACCACAAAAAATATAAATAAATTAATTAACTAATGGTAATGGGTCCAAAGCCTAGGATTCGGCGCCGTATTTGCTTAAACTAAAAGCCTAAGCACATTTACAACTTCTCTCTGAAATCTGAATTAACTCGTACAGGAAATGCTTTGACCAGAATTTTAAGCATACCTATTGCAGATGAGCAATGCAATATTAACCCAAAGACTAATTGTCATCTCAACTATAAAATTAATCCTACCGGCTTGTGTATTTAAATGTACATGCATACCTGGTTTGAAATGTAACGTATAATAATATTTATATGGTAAAAAAATTATAGATGCATGTATTTAACTAGAATGTGTATATGTGTGCACGCGCATGTGCAATGTAAGTGCATTACCAGTGAATAGCTTGAAGGCAGAAGGTACGCTCCTTTTCTCAGTGACCCAAAAGACATCAGATTTTTTTAAACTATATAAGCCAGGATCTACAATCACAGGTCTCGCTCTCTGAAACCTGCCATTTGCAATGTAGTTGCAGTTAATGGTAAATGTTGAAACCAAATGGAAGTATGATCATCTTCAGTACTAGAGCAATCAGTATTAAAGACTAATGACTCAGATTGAATAATGGATACCACATAGATGGCAGATCTCGTATCTAGTTTCCAATCCAAATCAAGTTTAGTGAATATTTCTCTAGTAGCGGTGATGATCTAACTCCACTTTTGTATTAATAAAACACAAGGACTGTTAGTCAACATACTCTTTCCATCCAATATCACTAGTGTGCTCGATAAAGTTCAATTGCCTAGGCAAACTCGCCAATGTATAAAGAATATCTGTTACACATTCAAAAAATAAAATATATAAGTTTTCAGCTCTTCTTTTCAATCTAGAGTACAGGCTATCACATGGGCTCTCTCATCGCTACAATGTTTATAAAATGAAAGAGTTGTGAAACTAACTATTATGAACCATCCAATTATGATTGTTTAAACCATAATAGAATGATGCTTAAAAGTAGTGTTTTCGAATCTGGTTTCTATTGTAGCATGTGATCAACATACATCGCATAGTTACTCCTTACCAAATCACACCAACTATGCTTGTGACGTTGATTCCAAATTTTACTTATTTTCGGAAAACATGCAAGTAAATGCTCATGCTTTCTAGGTTTTCTGTAAGACCCAAAATGTACACAATTTCTGCACCTTTTTTACATTGTGAGTTGTTTATTATTCAATTTTGGTAACTAAAGAAGTCCCACACATATAGAGTGATCACAACAACCAAAAAATTATTAAGGGAAATTTTGGCATATAACGTTATGATTATAAAAAATTAGCGTTAGATCCCTTCCAAATAATGTAGGAGTTACAAAACTAGAAACGGATGAATACCAAACCTGCTTTAGAAAATCAATTCTTCTCCTAATTTAAATAGAAAACCATTCAGCAATCTTTGAAACCCTACCAAACCCAACAAGAAACCTTTTCAAAATGGAAGTTAATAAACCACCCTTTAAACAAACCACTTATATTAGAAATTAATTAAATAAACACAGCACAAACACAAATTAAACACATGTACTAAGAACTTGAATTAAGTCCAAAATTGCAAAAAAGGTAACCCAAAATTCTAACCATCTTGAGTAACAAGAGGATAATCCGAAGCGCTCAGATTAATGAACCAATCCCACTCCTCGAACTCTTTGAGCAAAACTGCTGCTGCGTGCAGAGTATTCGCCACCATTGTCGGGCCCCTATAAGTCACCAAATTCGCCTTCTTCACTACCTTCATTCATATTTGCAAATTCATCAAAATTGAACCCTTTTAGCAGGTTTTAGTTTCAAATAACACAGAATTCAATCTTCATATAACCCGCAAAATTCAATCTCCCGCATCCTAGAAGTCCCAAAAAAGTTAATAAAAGTATAACAATAGTAGCGTATAGCTGACCTTGACATTTCCGAACTTCTTAAAAATTGAGTCTTTATTCACATAAACCGACAAATCTAACCGTTCGATAGCGCTCGCCTCCAAATCTAGATGCAGAACGTAAAAATTTGAAGGGTGATATAACGCTTTTAACGTGCGTTTCAGATTCGCTCCGTCTCCCGCCGAACCAGATATCAAGTACGCGAGTCGAGGAACTGGGCGAAAAGTTGGGATTGTAGTTTTGAGCTTGGGTTCGACAAATAAAGAGGAAGCGATCTGAGGAGATGGGTTTCTGAAGAAGGTGGATTTGAGGAGGAGTGCCATGAAGAACAGTACGGAAACGATGAGTAAAGGGAAGAGCCATGGCTTCTTCGCAACCGATGGTTTAGCGTCCATGACGATGGAGGTGAACTTACCTTCACGAATGAAGGAGAGTGGAGGCGACGAAGCTTAATGAGTGGAATTTTGATATTTCTATGCGTGCGGTAAGAGTTGACTTAAGTTTACCGTGCCGGTGGCGGGCTCGTGAGCGCTGTACATTTATGATATCTTAGCTTTGGCTAATATAAATACTCAATCTATCGACCAAGATTAAGCAAAAGACAATCATATCATGTTTTAATTAACAGTAGCATAGTATAGAAGGTATTGCACACAACTCTTGGACAATGTGGGAGTGATGTCGACAATATATGGAATTCACCATGCGCAAAGGTGATATTTGTGTTGAGCCCTTATCAGGCCGAAATGTTTCTTTTCTTCTATTTTTAACTTGCATCGGATTAAAAAGTAAATTTAATATCCCAAAATGAACTGGATACGTCAGACCTAAATTTTACATTATTTATTTTTTCTATGGTTTAACTTTTTTTCTTTCTATCTTTTCGAATTTCTGTTTTCACTCTTCTTTTCTTTGCCTCAAAATCTTATGAAATAAATTCAACCGTTATAAAACCGGGATGTCCCTGCGATATAGGGTTGAGAACTTTGTTCATTTGGATTTCATCGGAAAAGTTATAAACATTCAAAAAAATCACTCCGATGCAAGCAGACATAGCTATAACCTTAACAGCTGATTAAGGAGATCATTCAAAAAGCACTCCAATGCAAACAGATATGGTTTCCAGAAGCAAGGTTTCGAATCTTGGATTTTACAGAAAATATCGGCTGAAATGAAGGCGATTTACAACTCTAGTAAATAACCAAGCTGTCAAATCTTAAATTTTGGAGATCTCGGGCAGATATCTTGAGATGGAGGAGATTTAAAACCTTGATCAAAAGCGACCTAGATAGAATCGTGGCTAACTTTAATGAACGGTATGCTACCCAACAGCAAGCAATGGTGAACTGGCTTATGAAATGCCTGGAGTAGCTGCAAACCCCAGTCACACCACTAGCACAAGGGATAAATCCCGATCTAGGGGATCAAGAAGGAGAAGAGTGTCGCATTTTGATAGCGAATCTAATCGAGACAGTTATAGAACTAGACAAAGAGATGTTAGAGAGACAAAACATGTAACAGTTCACCTCGATGTCAAACCTAAGGAACGGTTCGGTACTGAACCAAATAGGGTTGGTGTCGAGGCTGGTCCAATTATGGCTAACGCTTCATGCTCCTGTCGGAATTCTCCTACTCATGCTAAACCAATTACCAATGAGATATGAAGGGATCATCGAGAATGGTGTACAACTCAAGATCATGCTCAGGACTGATGGTCATGTCATCATAGGGAGGAATGAAGATATCGTTCTCCCTAGAGAGGAATGATACACAATCACTCCCTTCAAAGGTCCCCTGAATCAGAAGATAGGGTAGCTCAGATAATTAGGGAATACATCCGACGAAAACCAGTAGAGCATGGTATTGAACTAAGGCAAGAAGTATATTTACTTTGGAGATAGAGACTATTAAAACCTAAAGAATTTCAAGATGCTGACTAAGGAGCCGTATGAGGGCCCGATAGACCCATGTAGTATAGCGATACACCGAACATATGTTGATTAGTGGAGCTACATTGGAAGTTTTGTATAAATTCTCTCCTTGTTCCTGACAGATAAAGCAACTATATGGTTCTTTATATTATCGCCAGGATCAATCCATTCCTGATGATGTTGGGGAAAAGTTTATTAGCCAGTTTTGTATGCATGTAGAGAAACTAAGGATGCATACTTATTTCAGATGTTAAGAAAAGAAATGATGAGTCGGTAGTAATTAACTCGATTTAATGCCACATCACTAGGGTCCAAAATGAGGATGGAAAATTGGTTATGATGGCGTTATATTATGGTGTGCACCCTTACACGAAAATTAAAAGGAATTTGACCAAGGAGAAGTTGACCACCGTCCAAGGGTACTATTATGAAGCAATGAAATACATGATATTGGAGCGGTCCATCTTGAAAAGGCAATTTGATGGAACTGTTGGATTCAGAGAACCATCCAACAGTGTCAATGCCATAACAAAGGAGGTGGAATTTAATTTACCCATAAAAAGAAGGATAATAATCAGGGAGGAACTTGTGGAAAGAAAGTGGAATAAAAGAGGTGGAGGCCTAGACTAAGATTCAACCCATACACAAATCTGAGTGGTACTATTGAGAACATTTACCTGGCTACACAAGTAGGATTGAAGTATAAAAAGCCTCCACCTAGGAAGGAAATGGAACCTGATCTAAACTCTGGAAAGTATTATTGCTTCCACGAGTCACATGGACGTACCACCAATGAATGTCATCACATGGCGACATCATTGAGGAGTATATATATAAGAAAAGGTTGCAAAGGTACGTCGTGGACTTGAATGGTGCTTTGGTACATATGCATCAACCACTGAGGCAACATCACGTGGTGATGGGGGAGAAGGAACCAACGCAGGCCCTAGAAACAATGAAAGGATAATGGTCAATATGATAATAGAAGGACCACACATAGTTGACAAGAGGTGGGCAAAGACGGAAAGGTAAGTCATTAAAGAACGATGAAGAGTTTTATATGTTGTGGATTGGGAGTGTGATGCTAAAACCCCTCGTCGAAATGACATTTAGCGATTAGGACTTGCATAGGAAGCAATATCCCCACACTGATCGGATGGTGATCTTAGCCATGCTTGGCCTTATAGAAGTACATCGTGTTTTGGTAGATAACGGGAGGTCATTTGACATCCTATTCAAGGATGCTTTTTCTAAAATAAGATTATCCATTAAGGACGTCACTCCATGCAATAAACAGGTACACATATTCATAGGAGATGGGAAAATGCCCTAGGAAAATTGGATCTTTTTGTTGAGCTTTGGGGCCACCCCAATTCAACCTTACGAAAGAAAACTTTCATTTTGGTGGATGCTTTCTCAACATACAATGCTTTCCTAAGGTGGCCTGCTCTTTCTGACTTTCAAGCGGTGCTAGCTCAATGGTGTTTGAAAATTAAACTCCCAATGGCTAATTGAGCTGGAATCATTGAAGGTGGTCGGGATGGTGCATATGTGGTCGATATGCTTTTAAAGTCCATTAATGCAAAGGATCACATATGAAATGTTCCAAATGCTACGAAGGTATATGATGAAGTCAAAACCCCTTGAAATGTTCTTTTGGGGTCTTTTATAGGAATTTTATTTGATTTATTGTACATGCTAGAAGGGTAGAGGCAAATCCAAGCATTGAAGGATATCAAAATCCTAGAAACACGAAAGGAGAATGTGATGACCCCCCTCCACCTTTGGTGCACAAATAACCAATATCTGATTTATTGTAATCAAAAGTTTATCAAGTCTCTCTATAAAGTGTGGTTGTGTCTGGAAATCAATTAGGTGATCTTGGTTCCTGTAAATCAAGAGAGTTTGCTCCGGACTCGTGAGACAGAAGGGTACCTCAAGGACTTTAGAAATTGAGGATTGTAATCTCGACATTGGTATAATAAACATTTGTACGAGGTGTTTGCCTTGGTACAAGACTGGATGTAGGGTAACTCCGAACCAGTATAAAATCTGGTGTGTTCTTTCCTCTTTACTGCTTTTTATTTACTTTCTGTATTTGTGTTTGATTCTGTGATTGTTCTCTAATTAAGTTCTGCACTTGTTTATATCATAATTTTTAATTTAGTTCATATAAGTCTTAGAATCCATTAAACACCATTCACCCCCTCTTTAGTGTTAAATTAGCCTTAAGATCTTTAATCCGCTGTCCCTTTCAATTTGTGTCTATGTTTCATATATATATCTGCGATGTAACATCATATATAATAAAATTAGATTTATGTTTTGCTTACTACACTCCGTTATTAGCATTTAGTTGCATAGTATTAGTTTAAGGGGGAGCTATGTAGTTTAGGCTTAGTTTTTTTTATTACAAAGGGAGAGAATTATAAAATAGGATTTAGGCCGTTAGTTAGGCTTAGATTAAGGGGGAGTTAGTAGATTAAGGGGGAGTTGTTGCAACAAGGATGGAGTCAGTAGAATCAGAGTTTGGTGGAGTATATTTTATGAATATAGGTTGTCATAATCAAAAAGTGGGAGATTGTTAGTTCTTGAGATGATGGTTTTGATGACAACAACCTTAAGACTTGTTATAAAATATAAATACTAATATCTTTGTCTAGATATATGTATATGCATGGTATATATATGCAGGTACCGAGAACGAAGACTGTATAGTATAGAGATTCAAGACCGACGAATTCAAGATTGAAGAAATCAAGACTGAAGACTCATGAGTATCAAGAGTTCAAGAATTCAAGATATCAAGATAAGTAACGGAGTCTATATTTATGTTAAAATTTCATAATAGCACTAAAATCTTTATTCGAATTTTAATTGCGAAATGAAATCCACCTTCTCGCTTTAATAGTGGAATGAAACCAATGACCTCTTTAGTGAGATGGAACCCATGACCTTCTCTAGTGGAATGGAATCCACGAAAATTTCAAAATGACTTATTTTTAGATTTTTTTTCAAAACCATCTTTTTAAAAACATCTCTCTCTCTCTCTCTCGGTTTAAATATTTTATCCTTAATTCAAAAACTATTTTTAATCATATTAATATCGAAATCATTTCTTATTTTTAAACTATCTCTTGGTTTTAATGTCTTAGCTTTAACCTCAAAATATTTATATATTTAGTTTTTATTACTTTAATATTTCGTAAGCTCACTTTCCAAAGGTTTTTATAATCATAAAGTATATTCAAAATAGTTTACAAGGTTCTAAGATTGTTTCGACAAGCTTTAGAAAGAAAATCTCTGTTAAAACAAAAATCAAATTTCAAAAAATAGTAGGGGATGTCGACATGCCTATACCCCCCATGTCAACATGGTAGCCGTAGATTTCAAATTTCAAATTTTCAAAAGAAGTGTCTATTCGTCATAACCTTTCGTGAATGGACACGACCGTTGTTCTCCTATATACTAGTTGTTTTCAAGAAATTTTAAGTTAGTTTTTCTTCACTCCTTCTTCTCCACTAAAATATTCTTTTATATTTCAAATGCTTTAACAAAATTCCGCCGAAACCCTAAGCGAATCAAAGTCGATCGTCCCTAGTTTGATTCTCTGCCACTCTCTCTCAAAGATCTCAGTGCTGTTCAGAGTTATAGGATCATTTGTAATCAAAGATCAAAAGATCGAAGTGTATCGAGTCTCTTTCTATCAAAGTAAGATTGGAAACGGTGTGATTGTGGCCCGCAAATCAATTGGGTGTGATTGTAGCCCGTAAACCAATTAGATGATCTTGTAGCCTAGTTAAATCTAAAGAATTTGCCATGGACTCGGAGACAAGAGGGTGTACCTCGTGGCCTTGAAATCGAGGCAATATCAACATTATATTTGGAAAGAAACCTGCACAAGAAATTATGTGGGACTGGATGTAGGTAACTCCGAACCTGTATAAAATTTCGATGTCTTCTTTTCTTTACTGCTTTTATTTACTATTTGTATCTGTGTTTGGTTCTGTAATTGTCCCTTTGTTCGTGAATTACATCTGTTTAGATTTAATTTGAAAAGATTTCAAAAGGATTCATAAAATTACTAAACACTATTCACCCTCCCCTCTAGTGTTAATTTTACCTTAATATCCGTAATCCGCATTTCCTACAAACATCTGTTTGATTTTGTAAATTTGTTTGCTTTCCACTTTTCATTCAAAAGGCCGACGTCTAATTGAACAATGAATACCCACAAAAAATGGGAAGATATATGTAAAGTACATATTTATTCTCCGTAGTTTGCATTGTTTATTCCAAATAAAATGAATTTATCAATTGCTTGTAATTTCAAATGAAGTCAGTCTTTCCTTTTTGTGTTAAACTAATTTATGGAAATCATAGAAAAATCTTCCTAAGGAATCTAATTCCACTAAATTAAATATGGAAAACATATTCTGGTTTGATATTTTTGACTATAATATACTTGGATAAGCATAGTTGGTTTTATTTGGTAGTTTATACATATTTACTGTGCTAATAAAGAAGAACGGCATTTATTCATGCGTTATTTATACGAAATGTTCGTTAGTTATTGATATATTTAAGGAAACAAATAGGTAGAATTAGGAAATGTAGTAATTCCTATTAATGGACAATAAATTAGGAATTGCTAATAATTAATAGGAAATAAAAGATTGTAACTCCAATTAATAGGAAATAAAAGATTGTAACTCCAATTAATAGGAAATTAATGGAAAATACCGGATATGGTTAGATTAGGGGTTACAATTGGTTGGTATGGGAATTCAAGACCGTAACTCCAATTAGTGGGCAACTAATGGAAATGAATTTGGTAGTTACAATTAATCGAGTCAAATGGACAAAAAGAAACTGATAAAAATTGAATAATTATAAAAAGTTTACTAATTTGAAATTAGTAATCATACATAAATGTTTTAGGAAATGTCCGTTGGCATTTTATGGACAAATTGACATTTATGAGCATTAAAAGGGGATTTATGGATAGATTGGTATTTAATATAAATATTATTGCCTTGAATAAAAATAAAATTAGTAAAATAAGTCCAATGTCTACCCAAGATAATATAAGTAAAGACTTAGGATGTTTAATTGGACTTAATAGGTTAGTGATGCGAGGTCGGTAGAGTAACTCGATGGAAGTCTGCCCTTCACATTGAGGCTACCAATAGTCGGGTGCACTTACTACTGATGTGAGATATCACCAATCCTAAGATCTGTGACGACATAAGAGGTGGACCTACTTTCTAATTTAAAAGTATTAAATGGTCTAAATTTGTAATTAGGAGCGGTGGGGGATATCTCCATAGGGGTTCGCTTCTAGTTTGAGGTATTAAGTGGCTATAAGGTCCGCCTCTCTCCTAAAAGGAAGTATTAAGTAACCTAGTGAGATTCAAAATAAATAAGGACGTCTCTAAAAAGGTTTGCTTTAGTGTTGAGGTATTAAGTGGCTATCTTAGGGTTCGCCTCCATACCGAAAGAAGTAACCCGATGAGATTCAATATTTACAATTAAGAGTGATGATGGATATATCAGGAAGGGTTCGCTTCAAATTTGAGGTACTAAGTGACTGATCTATAGTTCTCCTCTCTCTCATAAAAGAATTATTAAGTAGCCCAATAAGATTTTCAAGCAATGTCGGGTAGATAGTACCAGTCAGGAGATCGCCCTGGGTTAGGTATTAAATGGCAAAGGCCTACCTATAAATAGGTGTTAAATGGTCAGAGGCATGCCCAGTCCTTGTTAATGAGGTATTAAGTGGCTTGGGTACAGTCTCTCACATTACTAAGACTTTAATATTGGTAGATGCGCTAGTAGTATGGCTATTATAAATTACAAGGCCATAGATAGTGGTCAAAGGTCTTTGTAGCTGGACCAACAAACAAACAATGACGATGCTGAGAGCCCACCTTGGGAGTAGTTTTTAAATGATGGAGTCTACCTTGATGGAGGTCTTAAATGACAGAGTCTGCCTATTTCTCTTTTGAAAGTATTTTGTAGTGATAGTAGAACCCTGCTTCATATTTAGAAGTATTAAGTGGCTAATGGGTATGGAAGTATCGGGTGGTTGATAAGGTTTCATCGGTATTTTGTACCTTGGAATTGGTTAGTTAAGTAATTGTGTGCCAAATGCAAGGTTAGATTAGAACTGCTAACCTTAATAGACATAATAATTAAATGGAAATCAATCGATATAAATTTATGTTATTGATAGTTTATAGATTTTCTAGTCACTAGAATATTCCTCTTTATTACAACACACATGATAGATTTAGAGGAACAGATCATTGAAGCTGGACGTGTTTAGTTGTTGGAGATGTCTTCTTTTCTCTCATACTCAATGCTGATGTGACAATCAGCCACCCAAATGAATATCATTAATTTCAAGGTAGTAATTATAATCAGTATTCTTATCCTATTATTGTTTCTACTATGAGTTTAGATTTCTATCAATATCTGATAATGCTCATACTTATTTGTAGATACCAAATCCTACGTTCTGTGCTTTAATGGACTTGGGTTTTGATTTTCATCAAAATTTAGCCTCATTAAGGTATGGGTTGTTACATTTAGTATCAAAGCCTAGGTTTGTAGATCAAAGGAATTAGGATAAATTGAGAGAACGTATTTATACTTTCTCATCTAGTTTATTATTGTTTTACACTAGATTCTAAGAATTCCGACTAAAGAAGTAGTTGTAGTACCCCTCCGAAGGAATGGGCAAAGCAACTATGAGTTGGAAATATCTTAGAGTTAAAGATTTTCATGCCGACTTCAAAGTATCCCATAGAGTGCTGGAGATGCATAATGCACTGTTGATAGAGATCATGAGTATGACGTATGATAGAATCGTGGAGATGGAGGTGTTTGACTTAATGGTTGAGATCTAACTACCTTGTGATTTTTTATTTTGATGATGAGTTTCAGTCGGAGATACCACATTTATTCCAGATGGGCAGGAAATTAGAGTTTGTATGTCGTAATTGTCCGGAGGAAGTTTTTGCTAGGGTGCATTCGTTAATCACCTCTTTGATAACAAACCAGAATTTTATTTGAATAATTAATATCAATTCCTTAGTCTAAAACCTGTGAGAGAATTCTTATAAAGTATGTTTTGGAAATGTCTTAGATTTTGAAAAAAAAAAGGTTTTCAAATGATTTCTTTTCTAAGGATTTATTTCGGGAATTTTTTTTGGGGAAGTTTTGAAATTTTAATTTTTTTTAAAAACAAGTATAACACTACGTTGGTCATGTTATGAAATTTTTAATTTATAAAAGATTAATTTTTGAAATCCTTGAACGTTTATATTTACATATTAGTAAAGGTTTGATTTTGATTTTTGGCAAGAAAATACTTTTCCAATTTGAAAATTTTCTGTTTTTCCTAAAAAATGTTTTTTGGAAACCTTGAAATATATATGTTTGATTTTTAAGAGAATATATGAAATAGTTTCTATTATTTAGAAACAAGTATAAATGAGCATTTATTTATCTCAGTGGTTTTTTGGTTCATAAAATTGAGGTTTTTAAAATCTTCTGTCTTTAAGGTACATACAAAATAGAAATGACATCCAATTTTATTCGAGTATATAGTTTGAGGTGTTGTTATACTTCCAACCATTGGAAGAAATATTTCCATGCGAAGTAGGCAAGAAATAGTAGTTGGAATATATTTGGGTTTCAGAATTATTGCTGGTCGTAGCAATTTTGTTATGACTACTGTGAATTGCTGGAGCATGGTTCGAGACTAAGCGGTAGGCTTTGACACCATCATGATGAGGACAGGAATTTTTCAGATCATGTTGAATCAAAGGAGACAGTGCGAAACAATTATTATTATTTAATCCCACCCTAATTAGTTTTAGGTTCAATTAACGCTCAAAGCTCGTCTAGCGGTTGACCGTCTAGCGGTAAATCTAGAGTGGTGTACTAGTTAACAAGTTTTGGCACAACTTGAACCTAGAACGGGACTATAAAAGTCGCGTCCGAATTCCCCCAATTGCCTTCTTTTGTTCCACCCTTCTCAACAAGCCGAACCCAATCTTCATCCTCATCCTTCTCCCAATATCAGCCTCTCCCTTCCATTCTTCCCATAAGCGATGCCGTTTTTCCCTAGGCTCAATAGCCTCACCTCCCCCTTATATTGGTTTTGCACATTAGATATTGCCCCACCACCACTCTAGATCTAAACCCTACTTCCTCCCTCCGACCACTTCTTAGCCCAAGACATATTTCCACACTGTCGGTTTTGTCTCACGCCATTATGGTCTCAACCTTTAAGAGGCCACTTTGCTGGACCAGAATGAGTAGAAGGTTTCACCACTTTCGTGCTGGAAGAGCTATTCGCCGCGGTAGGATTTGCACCGATCCTTTGCTTCGAGACTTTTGAGTGGGAATGTTAATGGTGCCATGTCTGCCTTTTCG
This sequence comes from Allium cepa, assembly GCA_030765085.1. Taxonomy (NCBI): domain Eukaryota; kingdom Viridiplantae; phylum Streptophyta; class Magnoliopsida; order Asparagales; family Amaryllidaceae; genus Allium; species Allium cepa. Next base: position 1,025,673,059 of record CM060935.1, on the reverse strand, counting down.
ATTCCTGTGGGTGTAGAATTTCGATGGAGGCAACAGTTTGATTCATTAAGAGGTGAAGAATATCTTGACTGAGCTGACTAATGATGATCTTGCCGAGATTTTGAAGGCCTCCACAAAGGATGCGAAATTGGATGATTATGAAGTGACCGAATCAAAGATTTTGCAGTAGACCTTTTCCCAGGATGTTGGTGTTTGAAAGACGAATAATCTACGTCTGACTGCCTGTCTAGTTGTGCACATCATTCAACATAACATCATCCATGAGACGGAAAGTTGCGACCAGATTTATCCCATGATGTGGAAGACCACCTACGCCAGTATTGGCGGCATCGCCAATAATAAGACATGCACCCTTATGATGCAATTAGTTGATCGAGGATTAGCACTCTTCAAAGTCACTTTCCATATCTTTACCCATCCACTTTTGTCTTTAGGTAATATGGGTGAACCTCTGTGTTAGAGGCATTTTAATAGAAGGTTCCTTCTGCCATGATTAGATTCTTACTTAGGAAGATGGCAAGTTGAAGTCGTCAGCAACACCAGCGGCATCAGCGGTATAGGATTGGATGCATAGTTGTCATGCTACGACCTTTCGAGGATCACAAAAGTGGATCAAGCTCTAGCCGAGGAAGAAAGGCATCTCATACTCTATAGGCATTATTTTAGGATTTATGATGTTATTGTCTTTTCTTTCCAATATTTGTTCTTTTCTGTTTGGGAACTGTTAGTTGTATCTTGTAAAATGCATGCACGACGTTATAAGAATATTCATGATTGTTCACTATGTTATTATTTCTAGTTATGTAAATGCTCTTATATATGCATAGTGTAGAAGTAGTATAAATATAGAAATATCGTAAAAGACACTTAACTAACAGTAAATGCAATATGAGATTGGAAGTTTAGAATAGTTGGAAAATTTTAGCGAAGGACACGGTAAAGGTGTTTTGGTATCATGGGTCTTTGCTCATGTTTCTTAAAAGCTAAGATTTTATGAATAATAGATATGTTGACATTTTCTATATGTAAGATGTCAAATTTTACGGGTAAAGGTTAGTTGTAGAATTTTAGAATTTGGTTTATGCGTTTAGCACATAACCGACTACGTTGAAATTATGGCTTACTTTATCAAAATTTTTGAGAAGGAAAGTATTTTAAAAAGTTTCCCCCTTGATTTGAAAAGTTTCTCTTTTAAAAAAATAAAGTTTTTAGGTTTTAGTTATTTTTTGCTCTTAAATTATTTTTAGAGTTTTGGTTCAAAAAAAATTTGATTTCATGAAAAAATATGCATCCAAATATTTTGAAATTTTATTTTTTAAATGACGTACAAATTTTAAAAGCGAGAAAGATTTTTGTAAAATATTTGATTTTGAAGGTTACATCTTAAGCGTAGGGAAGACAAATAGAGTTAGAATTTGTGTATTTAGCAGTGCATTAGGATTAACGATGTGATAAATGCAAGCGGTAACAAAGGAAAAGCTATTTTAGCCTTAGAATTTTTATTTTCATACATTGTCGACGAAGCGCGCAAGTCTATTTTTAGACTTAATTCCGTTTTAAAGCTTGAAATAAGCCTCCTTATATGTTTTGTGCATGGAAAATTTCGAGTGAATCCGGGAAACAAGGAAATTTTCACTGTATTAGGGGAATATGAAGATTAAAGAGTGGTAAGAATGTTAAATTCTCTACCTAAATTCCTTTTTATGGCATAATAATAAAGTTTAGGAAGCGATTTTTCGATGCGTTATATTTTTCGATGGTATGAATTAATGCAAAATTGGTTGCTTCATACTTCTATTCGTAGGAGTTTGTGGGTTTTGGTTGGAAAGATTTTTCCAAATTCCAAAGGCTGCATACAAATAGAGCTGCCGGTATATATATAGGTTGTTTGCATCATATTTTTCAAAAATGTTTTCGAAGAAATGCATTCATATGGGAGGATCCGACTTAGAATTATTCCGTATATATATTTTTCATGTGGTAATACAGTAAAACATAATGCACTCGTGCTTGTTTAGTAGCGAAATTGGTTGCACGCTCATTGGTTTTGTGTAGGATAGGATAATTGGGAGTCAAAACCATGACTTAGTCATCGGTGAAACTTCAAGGATGAAATTTTATTTAAGGGGAGAAGAATATAATACCTCGTAATTTGGCATTAGTTAGTTTGTTAATTAGACTCCAAAAATGGTGCAAAAGATGTAATTTGACCACGAAACTTGCACCAATACGTTCTTTGCGAAATTCTGAACAACTTTCATATTTGGAGTTTTGCGTTCAAAGTCCAAACGAAGAAGTTATGGATGAAAATCGAATTTGGAACGGAAATAATTCATTCAGAATTAATTAACGTCTTTAGTTAATTATTTGGGACCCACAGATTGACCCCCATATTGAAGCAGTCGATGAGGGACGGTCGACCCTAAGGAAGGGGGTGTTCGACCGCTATATGTGCAGCTCCAGTAAACCTAGCCATGTATGGCTCGGATTTAATATATTTCGATCTGGCAGTTGAGATTGATTCTTGCACCTATAAATTCAGACCTAACCCTCCCTTCCCTTCTCATATTTCTCTGGAGGTAGTAGCGGAGTTCTGTCATTTCTTCTTCTCCACTTTTCTTCTAAATTATAAAATTTAGATATTTATATCTATATTCATACAAATTGGAGAAGAGTAGAAATCTAATAACAAGGAGAAGAGAAGAGAATCAATTACACACATATTTGAGGTTATATATGTGTGTGTGTGTGTGTGTGTGTGTGTGTGTGTGTGTATTTTCTCTCTCAATCGCAAATCTCTTCTTAGATATGTAATTCTAATATATGTACATATGCTTTTTATACATATTTCTTAGATTAAAAAGGATTGGAGATGAATTTAAGGTTCTACTTCAGATTTATAGTTTTGGACCGCTTTTAAAAGGTGAGTGGGAAATTTTACATACTGTTTATAATGTTAAATCTATTTCATTAGCATACGTTTGATTTTCTTCCTAAATCAATTTTATTTGTGAATTGTAGGCTTAAATTAGTGTAGAAAACTATTGCATATATATATATATATTCTTGTTTTAGATCTAGTTTGAAATATATTCACACCTAGATCTGGAAGTTAATCCCAAAGATTTTAGAATTTGAATGTTTTATATTTTTTATTCTAGATCTATACTTGGGTGTAAAATAGGAGTATTGGATTATTGCCCAATTTGTGTTGTGTTATAGATTTTCCATAGTTTAATTTGTGGGAAGAACATTCATTTGATTTTTATAAATTTTTTACCTTTTCCACTTTTCATTCAAAAATGCGACGTCCGATTTAATAAGGAATATGCACAAACAAAAAGGGAAGAGATGTGTAAAGTACAAATCTATTCTCTGTAATTTACATTATTTATTCCAAATAAAAAGAATTTATCCATTACTTGTAATTTCAAACGGAGTCAATCTTTCCTTTTTGCGTTAAATTAATTTATAGAAATCATAGCAAAATCTTTCTAAGGAATTTAATTCCACCAAATTAAATATGGAAAGCATAGTATAGTTAAATATATAACAAGAACAAATAGGTTTATTAGGTAGTTTATACGTATTTATTGAGTTAATAAAGGAGAACATTGTTTATTCATGCGTTATTTATGTGAAACGTTCTTTTGTCATTATTATAATTAGGGAAGCGAATAGGTAGAATTAGAAAATGCAGCAATTCCTATTAATGGGCAATAAATTAGGAATTGCAATAACTAATGGAAAATAAAAGAATGCAACCCTAATTAATGGGTAATTAATGTGAAATAATTGATAAAATTAGATTATGGACTACAATTGGTTAGTATGAAAATTAAAGACTGTAATCCCAATTAATGTGTAATTAATGAAAATGAATTTGGAAGTTACAATTAATACAGACAAATGGTAAAAAGGGACTAATAAAAATGGAATAGTTATAAAAGGTTGCTAATTTGAAATTAGTGTCCATACGTAAATGTCTTAGAAAATGTCCATTAGGATTTTATGGAAAAACAAACATTTATGAGCTTTAAAAGGAGATTTATGGGTTGATAAGTAGTTAAGGTAAATCTATTGCCTTAAATAAGAAGGAAACTAGTAAACTAAGTCCAATGTCTACCTAAGATAATATAAGTAACGACTTAGGATGGTTAATTGGACTTAGTAGGTTAGTAATGCAAGATCAGTAGAGTCATTTAATGGAAGACTGCTCTTCACTTTGAGGCTACCAGTAGTCGGGCGCACTTACTACTAATGTGAGATATCACCAATCCTAGGGCCCATGAAGGGTGAGAGTTGGATCTACTTTCTTAATTGAAAAGGTATTAAATTGTCCAAATTTGAAATTAGGAGTAGCGATTGATATTTCCGTAGGAGTTCGCTTCTGGTTTGAGGTTTTAAATGGTTATAGGGTTTGCCTCTCTCCTAAAAGGAAGTATTAACTAACCTGGTGAGATTCCAAATAAAAAAGGATGTCTCTAAAAAGGTTTACTTTAGTGTTGAGGTATTAAGTGACTATCTTAGGGCCCATCTCCCTATTGAAAGAAATAACCTAATGAGATTCCGTATTTATGATTAAGAGTGATGATGGATATCTCGGGATGGGTTTGCTTTAGGTTTTATGTACTAAATAACTGATCTAGGGTTCGCGTCTCTCCTATAAAAGAAGTATTATGTAGCCCAATAAGATTTCCAAGCAATGTCGGCTAGATAGTACCAGTGAGGAGTCCGCCTTGGGTTAGGTATTAAATGGCAAAGGCTTACTTATAAATAAATGTTAAATGGTCAAAGGCCTGCCTTGCTCTTGTTAATGAGGTATTAAGTGGCTTGGGTGCAGTCTCTCACTTTTTTAGGACTTTAATAACAATTGATGCACTGGTAGTATGACTATTGTAAATTATAAGGCCGTAGATAGTGTTCGAAGGTCTCTGTAGTTAGGACTAATAAGCTGATAATGATGAAGCTAGAAGTTCACCTTGGGAAAGGTCTTAAATAATAGAGTCTACCTCGATTGAGGTCTTAAATGATAGATTCTTTCTATCTCTCTTTTAAAAGTATCATGTGGTGATAGTAGAAGCCCGCTTCATATTTAGAAGTATTAAGTGGCAAATGAGTATGGAAGTATTGAGTGGTTGATAAGGCTTCGTCGATATTTTGTACCTTGTGATTGGGCAGGTAAACAATTGTGTATGCAATGCAAGGTTAGATTATAATTGCAAACCATAATAGACTTAACAATTAAATGAAAACTAATTGGTATAAATTTATGTTATGGACAGTTTATAGATTTTCCAGTCATCAGAATGTTATTCTGACCCCTCCTCATTACAACACACATGATAGATTTAAAGGAATAGGTCATTAGAGCTGGATATGTTTAGCTGTTGGAGAAGTCTTCTTTTCTCTCATGCTCAATGCTAATGTGACAATCTGCTATCCAAGTAATACCATTAATTCTAAGGTAGTAATAAAAATCAATATTCTTATCCTATTATTGTTTCCATTGAGAGTTTAGATTTCTATCGATCTCTAATAATGTTCATGCTTATTTGTAGGACCAAATCCAACGATCTATGCTTTAATGGACTTGAGTTTCAATTTTTTTCGAAAATAAAGCCTATTAAGGTACGAGTTATTACAGTAGGCCTTCGGAATAATAGTAACATTTGTCCCGCTAGTGTAAAGAAAGCATTGACTTTTCAAGTTAATATGTCGAAAATGATGCTTGCCACATATTGGTGTCGTTGGTAGATCCAACCGTCCATTTAAAATTGATCAATGGTGACTGTATATCTTTCTTTTTCCCTTACAAATAGTTAAGCTTATTCTTCGTTCCTCTTTTTACCTACAATTCAATCTTAAGCAAAAAGATTTTTGAACTCCTAAAATTATTCAAAATCTCGATTTCGGGCATTCAAGCTAATGTTAAGATATGGTCTTCATTTTTAATTGCATCAATTGACTTGAATTAAGGACCTTTATACTAGAATCGACATTAGTATTTTATTTCTTGATTTTGAATCAACATACGGGTTTGGATTCTAGGTTTTGATGTTTAATTTAATTGTTAATCTTCGTATTATTGGTTAAATTAATGATAAGTTATGTCTATAGATAGAATTAACCTTGAATTTTTATACCTCTAAAGGACTTAGTGGGTTGATTAAAGATTAACGGAATTGATTCAGATACCTGTGAGTTCCTAGTTTAACATAAAGCGGATGACCTATTAAACCTGAAACCCAATATCGCCTTGTTCTATATCGAAAAAGATGTTTTACGATCTCACATGATGTTCGGTATCAATTAGGTATTTTCTTTGCTTATTATTTTGATGACCAATCCTGAAGTTTAGAAAACTTATAGTGCAAAACCCATCTGGAAAGGAAGTGCGGCAATCAATTGAAAAACCCAAAAATTATTTTCATGAGATGTTTTATGTCGATCACTGTCCATAGGTATAACATATGTGAATTAAACATTAATTAAAAGCACCGTCGTTCAAATTCGGTATTGAATTATGGGGTTATTATTTGATACCGATAAGCTTACTGCATGTTATCGCTCTTTTTTGACATTGTTATTTCGCGATATTGTTATTGTAGTAATTTTATGGATTATTATACATTTATTACTTTTATATAAAAAACATTTTTGTACTATGTCGACGTTATATGTTAATGTCGGTAATTTTATCTCGGTATTAGGCGCGACTGCGGTATTACATTATTGTAACGATCCCGGTTTAAATCAAATTTAAATTGGTAATTTATTTAATTTTTTGAAATTAAATTGTCAATTAATTTGGTATTTTCCAAATTAAATAGATATTTTTTTTTATTAATATAAATGTGTATAAATATGATTTTTAAATAGAATTTTAATTGGAAATTCGATAATGAAAAAATAAATTGAATTTAAAATTTACGTTTTGAAATTAATAAGAAATTTTATTTCTAATTATATTAAATACGCATTTTTATTTGAAAGTGATATTTTGAATTTAATATAATAAATTTTCGAAAGGTCATTTAAAGTTAAATTCTTATATATATGAAAATATACGTGATTACTTATCAATGTATAATTAGTTTTAAAAATCATTTTTCTTTAAATTTTATAAATATAATTAAAAGGAAAACAGTATAAGTGTCTCGTCCCGTAATCCAATGTTCGAAAATTGATATCAAATACCTCACTTGTACTTGACTGCCAAAGATTCAAACATCGAACTCCAGTCGAATGGAGCTTATAACAACATTAGATGAATATAAAACAGCGAAAACAGAATGAATATCATGCATTACATCACAGATACAACATCATCATAATATCCATTACAACATCAAAGTATCATAATACATATATCACAACTCCAAATAGAACATCATAATAGAACCATAAGTGATCATATGTCAAAAAGTCTTCAAAGGAATGAAGCGATAGTGAACTTCCAAAACTAAGCACCTTGAGATCCAAAAGCTTCCAAGGTAAAAGCCTCCAAAGACCGATAGCCTCCAAACCAAAAGGACTCCAAAATATTGCTAATACCAAAACACGAAAACCTGCTACTAGGCTGCCCGTGTGGAAATGATGGGCACCCAGAGTTTAGAAAGAAACAATAAACTCCGGGTCAGTCATGGGACTGGTATGAGTAAACAAGGGTAGTTGCTTTTAAATAAAAATAGATCTATAAAAGAAAATCCGATATGCTTTTGAAAAATGAAACTACCATAAGGCCTCCCACCACACACACAATGCAATCGCAGAATTGGAGGAGAATTCTTCTTATGATAGTCAAATATGCTTGATACAGGAAAAATTCTTTGATATTGTTACTAGTGCATAGTGTAGAAAGCCATTTCGAAAGTATAATATTAATCTTAGCCAGCACACCACATTTCGTCGTATGCCTACTATAGCTACCATGTTTTGTAGCAGGTTACCGCCATGCTGCATGGCAGGTTATTCAACTAAAACCGTACAGGGCTCGCATTGTTTCTTTGGATTTCCAACAAATGATCAGGCTAAGGAACTTTCTACTGCCACATGAGTATGCCTCTGGAGGGATGTCCCAAGAACTTAACCAGTTCTCTACCAACACAAGGTCGGGTTACCTCTGTAACTAGGTAACCACTACACGACTATGCCATTCCCCGGTCATTTTCGACCTTTATCCGAGGGCCCTCCATCACAAAGCAACTACCACACAGTAAATGAGATTGCAGCAACCACATAGGTGAGGTATCTGGGCTCCATACCATGATACCACATTTTTCTAGAAGGAAATGACATACCCTAAAAGGTGCGACCCTCATAACCTTGTCGCATCTTTCCTATTTCGACCATTTTCGGGGTGTGAGGTCCGATGATGTCTCGTCCACTTGTATTTTTCTAGTTATCTCGAACATTCAATCTAACTGTGACGACGAACTTGAGGCCCACAAACGTTTAGATCATCAGAATTTGGCAAAAGTTCAACTTTCTGATCAACCCCAATATCTCAGTGAAAACTTAATGAAAAATTTGAATTTTTCTTTCTAAAATCATTATTTTTAAAGGGGTTTCAAATAGCAATACTGAATTTTAAATTCATGATATTCGAATTCTTGCCAAATTTGAGTGGTGACTGCATTTTCACATTTTCCAGAGAAAAAAAAACAATATTGTTTTGCCTTGGTTAATTTCCAGCATGATGTATGATTAAGTCAATACTTTAATTTGTTCACCACCAAATTTCAGGAGAATGAGAGAGAGATGGGTTTTGAGTTTGCCATGGTTTACTCTGTAAACCAGAGACTTAAATGTGACTGTGTTTTCACAGTTTCCAAGAAAAGTGTCATATTGCTTGCTTTAATTTATTACCACAACATACTGTATGCTCAAACAACACTTTAATTAGTTTTTAGACTTCAATTCCAAAAGAGAATAGAGGGAAAGATGTTGAATTTAGCATGGTTTCATTCTCTAAACCAGGGACTAAGAAAAAACAGAAGAACATGAAAGAAAATCCTGATCATAGCATTCCAGGCAAAAGAAAACACAAGCACACAAACTTGTTCACATACAAAAGTCTTTAGCATCATTCAGGCATTCATACAACAAAAAATGATTGAAAAGATCAAAGGTTTACTCACTTTTTTTCCCGAAGATAGAAAGTTCCTGACAGTTTCAAAAGAAGGATGAAAGGTTGAAATTTTCTTCTTCTTTTCCTACCTAAATCTTGAAGTTTAGGTCTGCAAGTTGTAAATAAAAATCTTTGCTTATTCTTGGTTGTATTTGTTCACTTAGTTCATCAATAACAAACAATCTTTAATTACTTACAGTTTGAATTTTTATACAACAGAGAAGCCTCTTTTTTCTTCCTGCTACTTGAAATCCAGAAATAGGTTTAATCTTTGAACTTGATTTCCTCCTGCAACTGTTTAATGTAATTGAATCTTTGCTTTATTACCGATTTACAACTTCAAATTAAAATTTTTAAAAGAGTTTTACTTGCCTTGGATTACTCCAGAGAATTACTGCACTGGCAAAACTGAAGCTCCCTTTTTTAAACTAATCTGCAGTTTAAATTTGTTTGTGTTAAAAACCTGATTTTGAAACTACAAATTCATTAAACTATAAAGTTTAAAATTTACCTGAGAGATGGAGTGTAAATCTACAACTTGATGTTTAAGGAGATTTTCAGATTTTTTCAACTTTGAATTGAAAGAAAGTTGGCAGTTTTCTTTCTGATTTTTTTCTTTGGTGTTGGAGTTTGAAGTGCTCAATCTTTTGTTACTGTACTTTCAGAGATTTGCTGAGACTAAATAATTTGAAAATGGAAGCTAAAAAGTTTTCTATGATTTTTAATTTTGTTATTTTATTCAAGCAATGGTATTGAATGCCATTTGTAAAAAATAATCATGAGATCTCAAACCAATATTTGTGAATGCCATTTGTAAAAATTATTTTATTCAAGCATGTTAATTTCTTTACTCCATCTCCTTTGTGTATGTTTAGCATTTGTGATTTTACAAGACAAAATAATTTTTAATAAATTTTTGTATCATATTCACTTTATAAATAAATGTACCCCTTTATTCATTTGTGTGTGTATATATATACAATGTTAAAAGAATTGCTTTAACCAATATTTACATTATATACATTACACCTTAATGATTCTAAATGCCACTTATTTTTAAAAACATTTATTTTAAATTAAAATTAAAATTTCAATTCAAACTTGAAATATAACCATTTATGTCCATTTATATATTCACACATATCTTGAACAATTTAAATTCAATTTCAATATATATTCAATTCTACTCATACATGCAATATACATATATGTATATAACTTTAAATTCAAATGACTTTTTAAAACATTTATTATTTCAAAATTTTAAACTCAAAAGAAATTGGAATTTAATCACATATGATTATCACTTATTTTATTTGTTTGAGATTTTTCAATTTAATTTCAAATTAAATTCCAAAAGTTTAAATATATTATTAATTTTAATTGATAAACTTTTGGGAAGTTACAATAAGTGTAACATAGGAAATGTATATGTAGATTTGATTAAAATAAGATTTAAGAAAAATTTATATATATTTTCTTTTTGAAATTGCTTGAATTAAATTTGGTTTGTAAATATATATAATGAGATTAATTAAATGGTTAAATTTCCTTTTTAATTTTTGTTTGTGTATATGTTATAATTTATTATACAAGGGTTTAAAAACAAAAAATTCATAAAATTATTTAAAGGAGGATTTAAGCATAAAAATGCAAAAAGTTAACAAGTGTAAATAATCTAAATCATGCAAATACAAGTGTTAACGTATGATTACAAGTGGCAACTTGTTTTTCTTTTAAAATTTTTGCTACAATAATATGTTTAGTGAGAAACCAGGTTGCTCATTTTTTTAGTTCAAAAATTTCTTTCAGTTTAAAAAAACTTCTCAAAACCTGGAAGCTAATTCAATTACCAAACAAAATAAAATCAAAATTGCAATTCAACATAGAATCAAATGCAAGCTTCTAATTTAAATCCAAAATCAGATTAAAACAAATCGGAAGGCAGTAAGCAAGATTTCAAAAATATTCAAACTTGGAAATGAAGAAATCAAAACAGAAAACAAAGATCATTTGAAACCTGAAGTTGTTCAAAATCAAATAGCATTATCAAACAACAATCTTAGCAAGGCCAATTCAAATCAAAGTAAAGCCTGGAAAATCATGTTTTTAGGCCTGAAGATCACCAGATTAAAAAAAAAAATCAAAACCTGGCAACTCAAATATAAAGTGAGAATTCAAACTTGAAGCAGTTGATAAATCAAACAAATTCAAAGCTTTAGCACAAATCATCATTTCCAGTTCAAGTAACAAATTCAACATCATATAACCAGGTCCTCTGTTCTTCCAAACAGGTGAGCAAATCTATCTATAAAAACTTGAATCTGGGTTATGCTTTGTTTCTGTGAAGTGAAATTGTTTTGTATGAATATAAATTTGATCGTATGCTTGATGTATTCAAAGATACGTGGGTATGCATGTATGAGTACAGGCATATTCACCCTGTTAAAGGATATACAATCTTATGATAGGATTAAAATTAAATTCCTCTTCTTCCAATCCTTTTTAGAATTTGAGATTTAAACAAAAAGTGATTAGATTAACTAGATCTTAGTTTTTAAAATACCGTTGAGCATAGTTCATTAGTAATTTTAACCTAGAAGTATGAATTACAGTAAAAACTTAAAAGTATGACAAAATTTGACTATAAAGATTTATTATTTCACTTATGTAATCTGTTTTGAAATTGAAAATTATGATTTTTAAGATCAACTTCATGATTTTTAAGCCCCTAATCGTTGAGGAATCTTATGTTGACCGAAAATGGTAATTTGGTCAAATTCCGATGATCGCGGTGGTTACAGGTTTGAAGTGGAGGGTGGCTAATGTGATGGTGGTTGTCGGAAAAATAGGGGGAGGTGTTAAAGGTGGTTGTGGCATCGGAAGTTCGTCGATTTAGCGTTTAGAAGCAGTTTTGGTCGATGATGGAAACATAGGTCGTTCGACGGCAGGGTAGTATCGGAGTCATGGGAACTTCGGGGAATCGATGTGTTGAGAGGTGGTGAAGCTTTGGACGAAGTTGAATGATTTTTGGTAAACTAGTTGTCGTCAACGAGACGTTTTTGGTCAGACCTGTTGGTTCCATGAAGAATGGTTTGGCTCAATTTTAAATTCGAGAAGAAAACGATGATCTGGGTTACTGTTTGGGATGAGGATATCGTTGTCGACTTGATGGCGTCCTCGATGATGATCGGAGCAATTCCAATCATTTATGCACGTACAGAGGGGGAGGGGGTTGGTGTGTGTTTGGGAGTTATGGAAGAAGATGAAGATTGAACTCGAAGTCGTATTCGGGAGAGCGAGGTTATGGCTCGGGTCTGGCCTCGTTGTGTTGCATTTCAACTATGCAGCAGTTTTAAATTTAAATTAAAACAAAGTATGGGGGGAAGAAAAATAGAAACTCCGGTTCCACTCGGGGAATGTGGAATTTTACTCGGAGTAAGGTTAGAGTTTTCTAGGGGTCATCTCGGGTTTGTGTTGATAAATAATTTTGATTTCTAAAACTTAAACAAGTTTTCAAATTTTAAATTTACTCCAGTTTAAAACCCTTTCTTAATTAAATATGTCATACCAGATTTGTTAAATAGTTAAAGTTTTGAAAATAATTATTTTTTAATTAATTAAGTTCGATTTCAAAAGAATTCTTAAGTTTATTTTAAATTTTATAATTAAGTAAATTAAAAGATAATGGTTTAATTAACTTAAGTATTTTAAGTTGATTCATGATAAATTATTTTGAGGGTTTATTAAAGATTTGGATAACTATTTAAGTAATTTGTTAAGATAAGGGGTTTTATCTTAGAATTATTAAGATTTTAACTAATTACAATTGTTAATTAATGTGATAGTTTAAAAATTAATTACTTAATGAAAGTAAATAAAGAATAATTAAATAAAAGGGTAATTAATATAATCTGGGTAATTAATTTGGAAGATAATTAATTAATTTAAAGATTAATTAATTAATGGGAATGATTAAAGGAAAATTAATTAATCAAGATTAACTTATGTAAATAATTAAAGGTATTTAATTACTTAAACATAATTACTTAATTAAAAGTAATTAATTAATGATTAAAGTTGATTTATCAAGTAATTAAAGGATAATTACTCGATGTAATTAATTCGTGATTTATTTATATAAGTGATTAGGGTTAATCACTTATTGAAATTAATTAAGGATAATTAATTTAAATGATAATTAGTTTAAATGATAATTAATTAAGGGTTAATTAATTAATGTAATTAAAGATAATTAATTAAAGGATAAATTAAATAATTAAAGGTTAACCATTTAAAAGATGATTAATTTATTATTAAAGGTTAATTTATAAATGATTAAAGGTTAATTAATTAAAATGGTTTATAATTATTTATTTATTTAATTAATGATTAATTAACTAGGATTTGTAGTTTATTCATAAGTAATTAATCTGGTTTAAATTAATCAGATGTTAATGGATCTTACTTATGAATGTTTAGATTGCATGGAATGTTTTGAATTGTTCGATATCCCTGATGTGTGATATGAATTATTTTGATTTGAGCTGTGATGAATGTAATTTATTCATCTAGGATAAATTTATATTATTTATCTATGAATCTGTGAATAAAGATAAGCATTATAGATTATACCGCTTATCGATATTGCTATGCTTGAATTTGTGATGATTGATGTTGTTGCACTATTGTGTAAAACCCCTGAACTACACCTTACACACACAAATATGGATTGCACGAGGAAATTGGTTAAGTCACAGATATTTGAATTTTATGAAATGGTTTTAAAATTGAAATTTGAATCCAAATGGTTTTGAAAATGGAATTGGGTTAAATATGAAAAGATTTTGAAAAGAGGTTTCCAAGATAAAAGTTATTCTGAATAACTTAATAAAGTTTTGAAATTTAAATAATTTGATTTGAATTTAAATTCAAGATTTGAAATTGAATTATATGTTTGGAAATTATGGTTTAAAAAGGTTATAAAAGTTTATATGGGTTTTAAACCATTTTGAAAGTATTGTTTTGGGAATTTGAATTTAAACCAAGCTTTATACTTGAAGGGATTTAACTCATGAAAATGTAATCGAATTTTTCCAAAACGAAAACTATTTGTTTTCAAATAATAATAGTTTTCATATAAAGAAAGGATTTCCAATTTGTGTTGAAGGATTTCAAGTTTGAAATGGAATTGAAATAACTTTGAAACTATGAATAAATCTTTGTGAAAGATGGTTGAACCTTGTTTTGAAATTGAAGAGGATTTTAAATGATGTATCTTCTATATAAAAGATTTAGAATGAGAATTATGAATGAATCTTTGGAAATGGTTTTGAAAACTATGAATTGAGTCTTTGATTTAATGATTGGATGAGTTAATCCAATTTGAAAAGGCAATTGTCTTGAAAGCCATGAATGAATCTTTGTGAAAGATTAGTGAACTTTGTGAAGTGAATCTTTTTGTTTAAAGATTTGAAAATGGTAATTGGTTTAAACCATTTGAAAGAAAGGGTTTTGGATAATAAGTTGTAACTTAACTGAGATCGATATATCCATATTGTTTTTAAATATTGCACTCATTATTCGGTTTAGCCGGAAGAGGACCTTGTGTCATATAACTCATTTCGAATAATGATACGACGATATGGATAGCATTTGAAGACCGGTGGTTAAGACCGAGTATTTTCGAGAATGAAAGGATTACCCGTCGAATGACTCTGCACTGAGTAGCTATGGTATAGAGATCTCCATATGTGATGGGGAGTCCGATCGAGATTGTGAATACCCGGATTGCAAGGGCTTCTTTTGAAGTGCCTTCGGTTATGTTTGAACCCGAAACATACTTGTATGGTTGTATGTCTGACATTAAACTTTGGGATATAAAGCTGATTTCTTTCAAATACATTTCTGTTGGTGGCGGAGAATTTATTCTCTTTGCTTAACACCCTTCTTTGAGACATACGAGCTCAGAGGTTATGTAATTGATGGTTATTAGTGATATACTCCCAATTTGGTAGTGTGGCATGCTGAGTGCTGCGATCATTTGTTGATCGAAGCATGGCTTTGTGAAAAGCGTAGCTTTGTGGACGAGACTTCATCGAGCCTCACAACCCGGTAATGGTTGAAACAGGAATCGTTGCAGCAAGGTTATTTGAGGATAGCGCCCCCTGAGGGTATGTCCATTTCCTTCTGGATTATATGTGGTATCATGGTAAGGAACCCAGATACTTAACTTTGTGGTTGCTGCAAACTTATTGCTTTGTGGTTGTTGGTTCAGAGGTACCTAGGATAAAGGTTGGTAACGACCGAGGGATAGCATGCTCGTGTCAGTGGTTACTTTCGGGTAGGGGTAACCTGGCATTGTGTTGGCAGAGATCCGGTTAGGTTCTCGGAGACGTCCCTTTAGAGGCGTTCCATTCGGTGTAGGAAGTTCCTTTGCCTGACCATTGTTGGAAATCCAATCATCTAATACGGGCCTTGTACGGTTTTAGTTGTATAACCCGCCATCTACTTATGGTGGTCACCACTGTTTAGATGGTAGCTACAGTAGGCATACAATAATGGTTGTATGCTGGCTAAGATTAATATTATACTTTCGAAAGATTTTTCTGCACTACGCACTAATAATAATGTCAAAAAGGATTTTACGTATCAAGCATGTTTGACTATCATAAGGAGAAATCTCCTCCAATTGTGTTCTTGCATTGTGTGTGTGGCGGAAAACCTTATGGTTGTTTCATTTTCCAAAAAGCATTGCGGATTCCTTTTAAAATCTTTTGTTTTGCTTTTGTTAAAGATAAACTGTTTTTGTTTGCTCATACCAGTCTCATGACTGACCCAGAGTTTATTGTTCCCTTTCTAAACTCTAGGTGCCCACAATTTTCCACACGGGCAGTCTAGAGTTAAATTTTCAGATAGTCAGCTTGTAGATGTAAATTTCGGTAGCCTCCAGCTTTTTATTTTGAATCCTTTGGAGTCTTTGGATCTTGACGATCACATCGATGACTGACCTTGCTTAAGTCCTACTTGATGGGGGTTCGAGCTAGCTTTGGATTGGAGATGGAGTTGCAGTTATTGGAGTTTTCACTTGGTGGTTCATGTTCAAGTTATTATTTCTGCTTTAGCATTGTATTTGTGCTCTGATATATGTTGGGCAGTGTTATGTCATATTTGGATATTGTATTCATTGGAGATATATGAAATATTCATTGTTTTCTTTCGCTGTGTTGTCATACTTAATGTGTTATAAGCTCCGGTGCGAATCGAATTTCAACATTTGAATCTATGGAATTCGAGTACAAGTGAAGTACGGGTGTCGATTTTCAAACGCTGAAATCTGGATCGTGACAGTTATAGTATTATTGCATCCTTAATGCGATATTCGATGTCATTCTACCTATTCGATATTATTTTATTGGTTCAACATGAGATTCATGATACATTAGGATAGTTTTTCATTCTAGTTTTTTTATTAAATAACCATAAATTTATTTTATTACCATGATTATAACATTTATTTAGATACTTTTACTTGGCTAAAAATTTAAGCATTTTATGAGTGTCGACATAGATTACTCTATAGTTAGTGACTCGTTGTAAATATTACAATGTACTTTAGGCTTTGACATTTTTATGTCATAACTTAAGCATTTTATAATTAATATGCTTCCCTATGTTTTAGCATATCATAGCCTATTTTATAGTATAAGCATTCTAAATTTCATAAAATATCTTATATCTTTTCCGATTTGGTATAATATCATCTGGTAGGTAGATGGAAGGCAAGAAAGCAGTCTCAAAAGTAATCAAAAGGACTAGCAAGGGTCCTATAGCCTCTCCATCTGGTAAGAAAGTGGATCATCTTCTTAATCAGTTGTATATTACTACCCAAGAAGAAGTGGACTCCATTTTCAAGCAATTGGTATTAGAAGCATAGTAGCTACTTCCCTTCTGGCCGAATCGGCAATCCACTAGAAGGGTTTTTCGCCTTCATTCCAATTCATATACGGCACTCAAGATACCTTCCTTTCCTGATTCTCTTGAGGTTCCAAGTGCACCTAGACATTGCTCGAATCTAGTTAACTCCAAAAACATATACCTATTGACTTTCTTGGAAGTTCTTACTAGGGAGGTCAAGCTTCCTTCTCTCAATGCTGAAATTCTTCATACCAAAGCTAGCCCTACGAGAATAAGTGAGCAATAGGATAATCCACTATATCGCTTTCATCCCATTTCGAAAAACTTAATCACCAATGCCGTCAACAAGACTAAGGATTGGGAAACTCAATTTTCTATGTCAAACGCTACTCAAGGATTAGGGGAACTTTCTCCGTTATAAGTATGTTTCTGTTTCCTATTACTTATCTTATATTCGTCACTCTCTTACAAATGATGTTTTACTTTAGGTCCGACTCCTAAACGGTTAAGCCCCTCTGATAGCGACACTATCAAATCCCTGACTTTGGCATCTCAGAGCATGAGTGATAGACTCACACTTCCGATGAAAGTGAATCTTTGTCAATACTCGCTGATTCTAGACAACCATAATATTCTTGGGGAACCTCCGATGATGAAAGGGAATGCCTAAGGGAAATAATGGTTGGTTATCAATAACCAAAATGTTTTCTCCATTTCCTCTCTAGTTTAACTTAAGCCCATTGGTAAGTTTGTATTATAACTAGTATGGAATTCCTGACTTTACTATCTTATAAACTTATTTCTTCATTTTAAGCTCATCTTCTCTTATTATTGCTTCTAAAGAGAAAAAAGTCAATGCCCCTAAGGAGAAGTGGAATAAGGATAAAATTCTTGCCTCCTCTCAATCGAGAAAGCCAGCTACTATTGTGGACTCTATGCTAAAGCAATGAAGGCGATAAAAAGGAAAGTGAATGATAATTCTCCTGCTGGTATTCCATCTCCTTCCTCAAGTAAGAGGCCCAAGCTTGCGGTTGACTTTACTCCTATTGTCGTGGATGAGAGACACACGTAATCATCGACTCAAGCACTAACGTGGCATATTTAGATAAAGCCCAGAATTAGTCAAAGGAGCCCCAAACTCTAAAGTCTCTCTTAAATATTTCCTTTCCTACTTCTACAATAGCCATCAGTCACCTATGTATTGATCTTGGTATGTTTCCTTCTCTGAATGATCCTCTTCCTTCAAAGGCTCAGGCTCAATCCCCCATTGCAAGTTCTGAAGATCTTCTCCGCCTGGTGGCCCAATCTCCTTCATTGACATTGCTTATGCCACCACAATCATCAGTTTACTCAAGAGACTATTTTATTGTTATACTTAAGTAGCTTTTGTTGTTACATGTTAACGCTAAAATTTGAACGCTAACACCCCGATGTATGAAGTATAGTTGTGAAAGCACCACCCGATGATTCGGGAGCAGAGTATAAGCAGAAAATCACAGAAAAAGCAGTGAATAACAACGATTTTATAGTGGTTCGGCTCAAGGTAAGCCTACGTCCACTTTAATTCTCTTTATTGCTAAACCGATTACAACTTTACAACAATCCTCAATTACAATTATGACGAGACAAACAACTAGAACTTTGGTAGAGAAGAATTCTTCGAATCCATGTAGATTGCGTTAGATTTTCCCTTGAAGTTAGTTGAAATGTCTTTCGAACTTGAAGTGTCGGGTGAGTTGAGAATTCAGCAGAGTATTGGCGCTTGAAATGATTGGCCAAAAAAGGTCCCCCAAATGTTGGAAGTGGTCATGTATTTATAGGAGTTTTCGGCCTTGAGTCGTGAGTCGTACCCGACTCATCGTTAACTCGTAGCCGAGTCAGGTTGGGTCGTGGACGACTCAACAGGTTGAACCCCAGCTTCGTACCAGAGCGGCTTCGATCCTCTGAATATAGCACAAGTCTTAAGTCGTATACGAGTCATTCCTCTTTGATATAAGTATCATGATAGCGGGCTGCGACTTAGTAACTTTAGGTCGTGGACGAGTCATGGTGAGTCGTCTCATGTTAACACGCGGCCGACCTACTGGGTTAGCTCACGGCTTGGTCCAAAGTGATAAGTCGTTCACGAGTTATCCAAACGCAACTTTCTTGATGCTAGCATGAGTCGTACACGACTCATCATTGGTCGTAACTCGTCAACGAGTTATCTCATTTCAGCATGGTATTGAACTTGTCCCTGAAGTCTTAGGTCGTTCAACCGTAGCTATAATTAGGTCGTATCATATTTAAAGTCGCACAACCTTTAAGTCGTAGGCCGTTCATTTTCTTAAGTCATATAGGCCTTAACCCGCTAGGTTTCTTAACTCGTAACATTCCTTCAGTTGCAGATCTTAGGTCGTAGGCTTCTTGAGTCGTAGAGGCTTTAAGTCGTACATATCCTTAACTCGTTAAGTCTTAACTCGTACCAGCTCCTTGGGTCGTACGTTCCTTAGGTCGTAGAGAATTAAGGGTTAACATTTGCCCCTCGAAGTACATGCCTATGTCATAGGTCGTGTGCTTCGACTCATCCTAACTCGTACGTACCGACTCAAGTTCTACTGTCTCGAACTATAAAATGCTTGAATCGTTTCTCCTTCTCATCACTTTATCCTTAAGCCATTTCTGCCATTACCACATTCTCTAAACCTTTAAAGACGATCTCGACCCAATTTACACCCAATCCTCTCCAACAACACACAATCGCAAGCGATTTCTTCTTTCTCTTCGATCGTTGATCATTATCACCTTACGCGCTTAATTCTCCGCCTCCGGTTCGCCCCTTCGAGCCCTATGAGTTTCGTTGGATTGATCGCTGATGAACTTAGGTCTGCCTGATTTGACTTATGGCGATTCGCCATTCGAGGCGATCCTGTAGTGTGATAGGGTTAAGGTTGTTGCTGTTGGAGACGCCATTGGATTAACGGGTTAAGAGTTAGAGGGGGAAGTGAGTTGGCCGAATAGAGTAGGAGATTGCCCCATGCACGACTTAGCAACTTCCATGCGACCCAGTGGCCTTTGCAATTAACTTTAATCCGACCTAGCAAGTTTTGCGACTTAAGTCATGAGTCGTGACCGAGTTAGAACTTAGAAGATTTCTTGTTGTTTTTGAACCGGAGCCCTCCTTCTGTTCCTTAACTTACGACTTAGAGCATAGCCGACCTAATGCATTGACGACTTAAGATTGAAACGGCTTAACTTTATTCGCCTCATAATTCCAAGGTTGTAGGCGAGTCAGTGCTTAAGTCGTCTACGACTTAGCACTTAGCACTGTTGTATGGATTTTGAACTGTTGAACTTTGCTGCATTCTTTTATAGATTACTTTAACTTGTAAGCTAACAATCTGTTTGATACAACATTTACAGAAAATTGGGATGAATATACTGCCGTTGACTGCCCACATCAAATGACAGATTAGTTAACAACAAATGATTAACTTAAATAAATTGTGTGAATGAAGTGCTTTCAACTTATCAATTTCAAGTAAAATATTAAAGCAACACTGAAATAGTCAATTGAAATCGACCAGCTTGCACTAATATTATGCTTGAACTTTAGATCAACAAGTTCTGAAATTTTTACAATCAATCAATCATTGACTAGTTTAATTCCAGTTATATTTACTTGTCATTTTTATTAGTTCTGCACGACACTCCACACTTTTAGGAAACGTGCACCTTCACATTTGAATATCCAGTTGCTTGTGTAGAATGGATTCTCAACAGGAGGATACAACGGTTCAGACTGGGGAGGCAACTGTTATTCCAGCTTCACTAGCAAATCCTCCCGAAAGAGCCCCTACCACACTATCATACAAAGTTTTTCGCCAGTTGTGTGGTCAGTTTGGCATTGCTGAATCAGATGCTATTCTTCCCGAAAGAAGTAATACTGCCGACGTAGCACCTCCCGGCTTTGTGACAGTTAATCGACAAATGTGCCTGAACGGGGCCATCCCTCCTTCAACAACTTTCTCGAGCATCTTCTTCGTCGACTGGCCATTTCTCCATCCCAGTTACACCCCAATGGCTATGCCATCCTAATGGGGTTGTGCGTGTTATTTGGGAGAACGTTTACCCGGACCAAAGATCATCCTTCCATTACCGTTGTGAGAAGTGCCCGAAACCGCAAATTAATCGTTGGCCTTCCCGACACTGCTCATGGGTTCCTGACCCAGTTCTTCTTTGTTCGATGCCCCCCGGGGTTCTATGCTGTGTGGAGGGAAGGAAGTGAGATCGTCTATCTCTACTTCTTCTATTCTTTGAGTTTTGCGAATTCTGAACTATCAAGTGCTAACTTTGTTTTTCCATTTCAGCGCTCCCCCCTTCATCTAAAGATCCTAGCCACAAGCCAACTTTAGAGAGGCTCATGGCTATCCCAATTGAAGAGCGGGACATAAAATTTCTGTTGAATGACGAATTCCTTCATCAGTTTGGACTCCTTCACCCTTCTCGTTCCACTCAGCTTTGTGAAGTTCCCGATTCTCCAGCGGAGGCTGAAAAGCTTATGCCAAAAGATCCCTCCACTGAAACTTTACTGGTGAAGTGCCCCACTCTCACTGATGTTGTGGGGCCGTCTAGCAATTTGACACTTGCCCCGGTTATCGAAGAGGAAGAACCTCCACGATCTTCCGGGAGATCTGCTGACGAAGGAGTTGAGAAAGTAAGTCCCAAAAAGCATGATGGTGATGATGTTTTTGAGGGGTTGAGCGACCTAATTGTGACTTCACAAGAACTTTTTAAAGATGATGTTTCCAAAACTATCTCTCCTGTAATCGAGGCGACATCTTCTCTACAACAAATGCCAACTCCTCCTACTCAAGTTATCACCACCTCTACTCCACAGAGTGGTCTGTAGCTTGATGCGTGTAGTTTACACATTACACAACACTTAGGATTTTTCAGCACTTGTTTGTGTTTGACTTCTTTTCTCTAAAGGCTTTTAAGACTTGCCTTTTTGCCTTTCAGATCCTTCAATGGGGCGTAGCGGCAGCGGCTCTTACTATAAAGACTTTCAGCGCTATGGAGGGCGTGGCAACTATGATTATAGACGCTACCTTACTGGTCCCAGAGAAACCGATGAGC
Organism: Allium cepa; assembly: GCA_030765085.1. Lineage (NCBI taxonomy): Eukaryota > Viridiplantae > Streptophyta > Magnoliopsida > Asparagales > Amaryllidaceae > Allium > Allium cepa. Next base: position 1,025,650,891 of record CM060935.1, on the reverse strand, counting down.
AGAGAGCTGCTCGAAAAGCTAGAGAGAGGAGAGAATATGAAGAACGTCATGAGAGGGTAGATGTGCGACATGAGTCTTCTTCAAGAGGCGATGACTCTCACAAACGTAAAACACATGATGGTCGGGGGAAGAGCCACATTGTTGAGGACCCGAGCAAGCGGGCCAAACCTAGTGAGAAGCACGCATCTGCAATATCTGAAAAGTTTGACGCTCCCATCTCTATCGACATTCCTTCCAAATCCCCTGCTCTTGAAGGAAGCGCTATTCAAACACTTCTTAATAGGCCTTCATATCGTGTTGAAAGGGGCCCACCGACCCTACAGAGCCGATTCCCGAATTGGTGCTTGAAGGGGGTGCGCTTCGATCTTGATTTAGTCCCCATTGATAAAGAAGCCATGTACCAAAATCTTGATGCCGTCAGACTTGATATTGAAAGAATGTCTGGATGGCAAAAGCTTGTTGATGAACTCCAAAGGGTCAATCGGGCCAATATCGAGGCGATGCTAACTATGGAGAACGATAAGTCGGAATGGCAGAAGATTCTTGACCAGCACAACATCGAGATGAAAAACATAACCGAGTATAACGAGAAACTTGAAGCTGAAGTCAAGCAGCTTAAAGACGATCTTACCACCTCTTCTAACACTTACACTCAAAGAGAAGAGGTGCTACAAAAGCAAGTGCGGGATGCACATGCTGGCCAAAGAGATGCCGAAGCTAAAGTTGAGAGGCTAGAAGAGGTCGTAGAGAGTTACCGCACTGATGTCGCTCAGTTGCGGAGTAAAGTGAGCGCCCAAGACATGGAGATTGAAGCGTTAAAAGCTTAACTTGCTAAAACTGAAAAAGAACGAGATGAGGCCATGGCTGGTAAAATCGCAGCTGAAGAATCTATTCAAGCCATGGAAGCCAACGTCAGTCCAAATCTATTCGACTTTTACTTGCACAGCGTCTTGGGGCGCGGCAGTCTCTCTTTTCTCGGTCCTAAATACGAAATCACCTTGGCTGATGTGTGGGAAGCCGCTCTCGACATGTTCAGAGGCGCCGGGTATACCAAGGAAGAGCTTGAGGCGCGCTATCTAGATGAGGAAACTCGTGCTGCTCTTGCGAAGGGAAAAGAGCAACTTGCCAGAGTGCGGACTGGGATGGCGGAAGAGGAACGTTCTGGAAAAGAATTACCACCTACTACCTCTGTTCGTCCTTTAGTTTCTCCTGGGGTTGACATCACAGGTTCCAGTGCCCATTCCCCGCCTCCTACAAGAACCGGGGTAATTACCCCTACTGATGATGAGGCTTTGGAGGATATTGGAGCTCAAAATTATGAGATTGAACTAGCGAAGAAAATATCTTCAGGTAACTTTGACATTGGTCCGATTCAGGTGGATTGCCTGCTTGCTCCTCAAAAGTTTGATGAGCTTCTCGATTACTTCTTGAATCTTGACGAACCCATATCTTCCTTCTTTTCGGGAGATACTAATATTTTTAACTTCTCTTCTTCTACAGTTGAAACACCAAGTGCTGTGCAAACTTCGCCTCCTGCAGCTATTATTCCTCCGTCTTCTCAAGTTACTCCCCTTCCTACTTCTCAACCAGGATCACAGGAAGAAAAGATAGAAGCTCTTCAGGGTCTGGACGATCCTGCTACTTCTCAAAAAGGAGAAGAACTCGAGACAGGCGAAGTCTCTCCGGATCGAACTACTTCTGACGATACAAAACTGTCTGCATTCATTACTCCGGAAAGTGAGTCTTCAAAGAGGAGAGCGAAGCGCACATCTTCGAAGAAGAAGAGGAAGAGTACTTTGATCACAGAAACAGATTTGGAAGTTACTCCGGAGGCTCCTCTTTCTCCTTCTTCCCCAACTCTTTTAAGCCGGCACGAGAAGCTACCAATTAAACCAGGCGAAGGCTCAAAAGGTGGTGGGAGAAAGAAGAAGTGATGAACCTTGCTTTTCCTTCCTTGTTTAGTTTTTGCCTTTTGCATGTATTAAAGCTTGTAATGACCGGATATTATGCGGGTACCGGTCCCCCCGCTTTTCTTTTGTTGGAACCTATACCTGTATATAGAATAGTGTTGAATAAAATGATTCTTTTTCTTTGTATAAATTTCTGTTTATATCTGAGAATGCATTTACTATTCATTTTTGTACAAGTTTCTTTGTACGATATTGCAGTGAGCTTGTGGTATATCTTGTTCGAGCGCAATTTTACCGATGTAGTTACGCCATGCTGCCCCTATACCATAAGCCCATTGTAATATTTTATTTTATGTGGAACTTGTGCTTTTATTTTTTAGAGAATAATTATTCCACATTTAGAGGAATATGATTTCATTAAAAAATAGAGCACAAATAAGTTTCTACGCTTCAACATTCGAAGATATCACTCTTTATTTTGTGCATATACACATTTTATTGAATGAAATCTTCTATGTGGTAAAGCGGGTATTTGTAAAGCACTTCAACTTCTTTTTGAGGAAGAGAATTTTCTAGAACAAGTAATTCACTCTTCCTTTGAAAGTTAAAGTATGCTCTTAATGAGGATTTTTTTTTACTTGCCACAGTAAAGGGCTTCTTGATTTTTGTTTCTTTGAAAAGTTGCACCTCTGAGGGAGACTTTTTCACGTTTCAACACTTGGAAGTTTTACTTCAATCTTGGTGAAACGTGTGCCTCCGAAGAGGTCTTTTCTGCTTGATTGTGCCTCCGGGAGGAGGTCTTTTCATTTCTGCCTCTGGGAAGAGGTCTTTCTGTCTTATTGTGCCTCTGGGAAGAGGTCTTTCTGTTTCTGCCCCTTGGGAGAGGCTCTCTTTTTTTTAAGCATTTCATCTCCGGTGAAGTGAAACTCCGAAGAGCGGTTGTTACACTTCAACTCCTGGCGAAATGGGCCTCCGAAGAGCGGTTGTTACACTTCAACTCCTGGCGAAATGGGCCTCCGAAGAAGGCTTTTATTTTGTTTTACATTTCAACTCTGGTGAAGTGAAACTCCGAAGAGCGGTTGTAACACTTCAACTCCTGGTGAAATGGGCCTCCGAAGAGGGCTTTTATTTTGTTTTACATTTCAACTCTGGTGAAGTGAAATTCCGAAGAGCGGTTGTAACACTTCAACTCCTGGTGAAATGGGCCTCCGAAGAGGGCTTTTATTTTGTTTTACATTTCAACTCTGGTGAAGTGAAATTCCGAAGAGCGGTTGTAACACTTCAACTCCTGGTGAAATGGGCCTCCGAAGATTGCCTGGAAGTTACTCTCTCATGGTTGGAGGGTCATGACTCCTCCAATCTTTTTTGTATGAGTAGAGAACTTTATTTTTTACGGCATATGCTTCGTTAGAGGTCTTTATCCTCCGAAGAGTTGTGCCTCCGAAGAGGACTTTAGTTGTTCCTTGTCCACTTGCTTATGCCTTTTCAGTGATCCTTTATTTATTTTTATTTTTTTCAAGCTTGCACTCCCTTCTCTTACAAGTAGCTTGTTTAGTCCAAAGAAGTGTACTTCATTGCTAGGCCAGTTCACGAGAACGGACACAAGCTTCTTAATTGGATGTTTGTTTGTTCAAACTTCTCAATTTATTAGCTAAAGCCCATTTTCGGCGAAATCATTGACCGTTCAATTGAAGCACTTCTTATCTACGATTTAAGCTCGGGAATTTTGTGACTTGAAATTTGTTTGTTGAATGATAACAAGAATCACTTGGTCTTGTAATGTGCAAGTTTTGTTTTCGATGCCTGCAAAAATTTAAATCGACATTTCAGTAATACATTTAGTGTACTTTTCATATCGAAAATAAAGCAAACATGTAATAATAATAAGGAACACAAGATTTATAGTGGTTCGGCCAAGAATTTGGGCCTACATCCACTTTATAGTCTTTCATTATTCACTTGCACTGGTTTTACAATCGCTTTCAATTACAGGAATCATACATTCATAATTCTTTTTACAATATTTCAACAAAGCTATTAAGTAAAGTATGGACGCAAGTGATTGCTGTTCCAAGCTCTTGGAATTTGATCTCCTTCGACAGTAGTGAGTTTGAATGTGCCGTCAAGAAGCTTCTGACCTATGACATATGGTCCTTCCCAATTTGGCCCAAACACACCTGTCGCTGTCATAATTCTCTTTAGGACTAGATCTCCAATTTCAAAGCTGCGTTGGCGAACTTTGGAATTGAAATGTCTGGCTATCCTTTGCTGATGAGATGCGATTCTGAGCTCAGCCTCTTCTCTTCTTTCATCAAGGAGATCTAGTGCCTCAAGCTGTAGTTTTTCATTCTCCGCTTGATTGAAATGGATTCTTCTATGTGAAGGGACTTCTGTTTCTACCGGAATCATTGCCTCTGATCCATATGCCAATGAAAACGGAGTATGCCCAGTCGCAGTTTTGTGGGTAGTTCTGTATGCCCATAGTGCTAGCGGTAGCTTATCGACCCAACCACCTTTTGCTTTTTCAAGTTGCTTCTTGATGGTTGACTTGATAATTTTATTTACTGCTTCCACCTGCCCGTTTGCCTGCGGATGAGCTACTGCTGAGAAGCTTTTTCGGATTTTGAATCGTTTGCAAAAATCTTGGAATTCTTCACTTTCGAACTGAGTACCATTGTCTGTAATTATTTTTTGAGGCACACCATATCTGAAAATGATACTTTTAGTCACAAAACTTATCATCTTTTTTGAAGTGATAGTAGCCAGTGGTTCAGCTTCTGCCCACTTAGTAAAATAATCTACAGCAACAATGTCATATTTAATTCCAGATTTGGCAGTTGGTAACGGTCCTACAAGGTCTATCCCCCATATCGCAAACGGCCATGGACTGACTATCTGCGTGAGTTCAGTGGAAGGAGCTCTAGGAATTTTGGCGAATCTTTGGCATCTGTCGCATTTTCGGGAATAGTCTGCTGCATCTCGATTAATTTCTGGCCAAAAATATCCGTATCGGAGAATCTTTTTCGCTAAAGTTTGACCACCTAAATGATCACCACATTCTTCCCCATGCACCTCAGCTAGGATTGTTTTGGACTCTTCCCTGGATACACATCGAAGTAACGGCATTGAGAATCCTCGTCTGTATAACTGGCCATCCTGGACTATATAGCGAGAGGCTTTCCTCGGTAGCTTCTTTCGTTCTTTTGAATTTTTCGGTAAAGATCCATTGAGCAGATATTCTGTTATTGGAGTCATCCATGATTCTTGCTCTTGAGACACGCTCATGATCCAATCAATATCCGTCTCATCAATGCTCGGAGTCGACAGGACCTCCACTGGAGTTAACCCCAGAAATTGAGCTTCGCCTGTGCTAGAGTACTTTGCGAGAGAATCTGCTTTCATGTTTTCTTCTCGAGGAATATGACTTATCATGTAATGATCGAAATCACCCAGGAGTTCCCAAGCCTTTGACAAGTAGGCGGGCAGATTTCCCCCTTTCGCTTGGAATTCCTTCTTGACTTGGCATACAATAAGTTGAGAATCACTGAAGATCTGTAATGCTCGGATGCTTAGTTCTTTAGCAATCCTTAAGCCAGCGATAAGGGGTTCGTATTCTGCTTCATTGTTTGTTGAAGGAAATTCCAATCTTAGTGCATAGCATAATGATCGACCTTCAGGGGTCTTAAGTACAACTCCGGCTCCAGAACAGTAGTCGTTTCTCGCGCCATCGACATATAACTTCCATTGGATTGGGGAATCGTCGATCGTTTCCTCCTCACCGTTACCCTTATCTGTGAATTCTGCGATGAAATCCGCTAAAGCTTGTCCATTGATTACTTTTCGGGGATGATAAGTGATGTCATATTGACTGAGTTCAATATTCCACTTTAGAAGACGACCCGAAGTCTCAGGGCGAAATAGGACTTGCTTTAAAGGTTGATTAGTGAGGACTCTGATAGGATGAGCTTGGAAATATTGCCTCAACTTCCTAGATGCAATTAGTAGGCAATAGGCGAGTTTTTCCAAATTAGAGTAATTCATCTCTGCCCCAGCGAGTCTTTTGCTGATATAGTAAACTGGATGTTGAATCCTCTTGTCTTCTCGTATCAGCTGCACTTAAAGCATGAGATGATACTGCCAAGTATATAAGAAGATCCTCGCCATCGCCGGGCCTAGAAAGTATTGGAGGCGTTTCCATATGGTGAATCAATTCATCAAAGGCTTTTTGGCATTCGGGAGTCCAATCGAAGTTTTTCTTTCCTTTCTTTAGGGCGTCAAAGAATGGGATGCATTTATCCGTGGCTTTGGAAATGAACCGACTCAAGGCGGTGACTTTTCCATTGAGACTTTGCAATTCCTTCTTTGTTCTAGGAGCTTTGACTTCCTTTAAGGCGGTAATTTGAGCTGGACTAGCCTCAATGCCCCTAGCGCTCACGATGAAACCTAAAAACTTGCCGGATTCCACTCCAAATGAACATTTTAAAGGATTGAGCTTCATTCCGTATTTTCGGAGGACTGCGAGCATGTCTGCTAAGTGTTCTATGTGATCCACTGCTTTCTTAGACTTTACTAACATGTCATCGACGTAGACTTCCATAGTCTTGCCCAATTGCGGTTTGAACATAACATTAACAAGTCTTTGGTATGTTGCCCCTGCATTCTTCAGCCCGAAGGGCATAACTCTGTAGCAGTAAAGACCAACGTCGGTGATAAAGCTCGTGTCCTCCTGATCTGGCTCATGCATCATGATCTGGTTATATCCGGAGTAGGCATCCATAAAAGATAACAATTCGTGTCCCGCTGTTCCGTCTACCAGTTGATCGATCCTGGGTAATGGGAAGCAGTCTTTGGGGCAGGCCTTGTTTAGATCTGAAAAATCGATGCATACGCTCCATTTTCCGTTGGCTTTCTTAACCAGCACTGGATTTGAAACCCAATTTGGATAGGTAGATTATTTGATAAAATTATTCTCCATGAGCCGATCAACTTCTTCTTTTAATGCTGCCGACCTTTCTGGACCTTGAGTTCTCCTTTTCTGCTTCACAGGTGTAAATTTTGGATCAATATTTAGAGCGTGTACTGCAACCTCTGGGGATATTCCGCACATATCGGCATGAGTCCAAGCAAAAACATCCAAATTTGCCTTTAAAAAAGATATTAAGATATTCTGAATTGACACATTAAGTTGTGAACCCACATTCAACACCTTGTTTGGGTCCTTTGGGTCAACAGGTACTGGTATTGTTGTTTCCACTGGTACCACTCTATTCTCCCCTGCACTGACTTTTCTAGGATCCATCTCTTTCTGTGCTCCGCTGTGCTCGCCAGTGCAGGGCCCGCCCTGTAATTGCTACAAGGCTGGCTCTTTGATGCGGACTGGGGCTGCCGCATCCTTTCCCATTTCTCTTTTCCTTGCCTCTCGCAGCTCTGTCAGATAACACTCCCGCCCAACATTTTGATCCCCTTTTATAACTCCCACTCCATTATCTATGGGAAATTTAATGGTGAGGCACCATGGGGCCAGAACAGCTTTGAATGCTGCGAGAGTTGGACGGCCAAGGAAAGCATTATAAGCAGAAAATTCGTCGACAATCACAAAAGTTTGCTTGCGGACCACTTTTCTTTCTCCTTCTCCAAGTTCCACAAACAAATCAACGGTTCCTATCGGCTGTTTTGGCTCTCCAGTGAAGCCAACGATTTTCTGTGATGATGCTTGCACATCAGCTATGGGGATCTTCATTTGGTCGAATGTTTTCTTGAAGAGGATATTGCAGGATGCGCCATAATCAATGAGAACTCTTCTGACAATAGCTGGCCCGATACCAGCCGAGATGACTAAGGGATCCAAGGTAGGAGCTTCAATACCTGCGGAATCCCTGGCTCTGAACACAATATCATCATTGAAAGTTCTTTGTTGCTTCAGGGGCATAGCACCTTCCAAAACAAATACATCTTCCTCAGTCGGTACATACTTCAAAGCTCGGGCATACCTTTCCATCTTACCCCAGCTCCTGCCTGCTAGGTGAGGTCCTCCCGTAATGACATTGATAACAGGCCTTCCGGATTCATGCCCTGTAGTCTTTTCACCTGTCCTGGGTTGATGAGCAGGAGCTCGTTGCCCCTGACTAGTCGAAGCAGGATTGCTGCTATTCTTTTCCACAAATTGCTGCAGCTTGTTTTCCCTTATCAATTCTTCAATCAAAATTTTCAATTGGCGGCATTCATCGGTATCATGACCGGGTTGATTATGGAAGCGGCAAAACTTTCCGCTTTGTACAGCTTTTTTCCCGGTTCTCAGAACGGGAGGTTTAGGATAATCAATAGAATCTTTAGTGGCAAGGTAAATACGCTCCGGCGTATCTGATAAAGGGGTATATTCCGATGGCTTGAAGGAACGAGGCTTCTTCAGATTTTTCTGTTTCTTCCCATCGTTATTTTCCCTTTTCTGTCCTACAGATTCATTCTTGCATGGAGCAACAACGTTATTTTCATCTTTTTCCAATGCTGCCTTTACGGGTACAGGACGGCTTTCCAGGCATATGAACTCATCTGCTTTCTTGTAGAATTTTTCAAGGGAATTTGGTTCCTTCATATTAAGCCATTTTCCAAATTCGCTTGACTTGTCAATGGCCCTCATCAGATAGGTCAGGATCATCCGTGGTTCTGCATTGTCTACTTCGGCCAGCGCTATATTAAAGCGATTCAAGAAAGATCTGATAGTTTCACCTGGATTCTGCTCTAAACTTGACAACGACATAATATCTTTGGCTTTTGAAGCGTATAGTCTGAACTGCTCCTTGAATTTCCGGGTTAAGTCAGAAAACTGATCTATAGACCGGATTGGCAACTTGGTGAACCAAAGCAGAGCTACACCTCCCAGATATACAGGAAAATATCGGCACTTTATTTCATCAGAAGCTCTGGCACCTGTCATGTGCCAATCATACTTATACAAGAATTCGTTCGGATCACTTGTTCCTTTGTAAGCTGGGATAGTTGGAGGGACGAACTTCCTTGGGAACTCAGCATTTAAGATCCTTTCGGTAAACGGGGTTTTACTTGGAGCGAAACCCCATTCCTTCTCATCTTCGTTCCTTTGCATGCTTTCCTTCATGATTTGTCGAACCATTTCAGAAAGATATCCTTCATCATTTCGAGCTTTAGATCCACCAATTTCAGGAAATGTCCGCTCAAAGGGGCTGGCAGCCCTTTTAGGAATGTTTCTCTCTTCATCCTCATGAATGTTGCCAGCAAAGTTCCTTTCATTACCCGTTGGTTGACGGTTTACCCCAAGCAAGTCATTCAACTTATTCAAAATTAGGGCATTTTGGGCGTTCTGAGCTTCCAATTGTGCACTTTGGGCATTTATCTGCTGGTTCAACCCTAAGATTACAGCATCCAACTCCGCTTTTGTAACCCCAACAGGTGGAGTGGCTTGACCAGGTACTGGGGAAGCGGAGGTTCCCTCTTGAACATTTCCAGATCTAACAGATCTACTCTTTCTCCCCGGAGCCATGATTTCAGATAAACTTCTAGTCTTCAGAGAGGTTACTTCAACAAACTTTCGTGGAGCAATGATGACGATTTGCCTGAGTTCAGTTCTCAGTGAAAGCACCAAAAATGTTAACGCTAAAATTTGAACGCTAACACCCCGGTGTATGAAGTGTAGTTGTGAAAGCACCACCCGATGATTCGGGAGCAGAGTATAAGCAGAAAATCACAGAAAAAGCAGTGAATAACAACGATTTTATAGTGGTTCGGCTCAAGGTAAGCCTACGTCCACTTTAATTCTCTTTATTGCTAAACCGATTACAACTTTACAACAATCCTCAATTACAATTATGACGAGACAAACAACTAGAACTTTGGTAGAGAAGAATTCTTCGAATCCATGTAGATTGCGTTAGATTTTCCCTTGAAGTTAGTTGAAATGTCTTTCGAACTTGAAGTGTCGGGTGAGTTGAGAATTCAGCAGAGTATTGGCGCTTGAAATGATTGGCCAAAAAAGGTCCCCCAAATGTTGGAAGTGGTCATGTATTTATAGGAGTTTTCGGCCTTGAGTCGTGAGTCGTACCCGACTCATCGTTAACTCGTAGCCGAGTCAGGTTGGGTCGTGGACGACTCAACAAGTTGAACCCCAGCTTCGTACCAGAGCGCCTTCGATCCTCTGAATATAGCACAAGTCTTAAGTCGTATACGAGTCATTCCTCTTTGATATAAGTATCATGATAGCGGGCTGCGACTTAGTAACTTTAGGTCGTGGACGAGTCATGGTGAGTCGTCTCATGTTAACACGCGGCCGACCTACTGGGTTAGCTCATGGCTTGGTCCAAAGTGATAAGTCGTTCACGAGTTATCCAAACGCAACTTTCTTGATGCTAGCATGAGTCGTACACGACTCATCATTGGTCTTAACTCGTCAACGAGTTATCTCATTTCAGCATGGTATTGAACTTGTCCCTGAAGTCTTAGGTCGTTCAACCGTAGCTGTAATTAGGTCGTATCATATTTAAAGTCGGACAACCTTTAAGTCGTAGGCCGTTCATTTTCTTAAGTCATATAGGCCTTAACCCGCTAGGTTTCTTAACTCGTAACATTCCTTCAGTTGCAGATCTTAGGTCGTAGGCTTCTTGAGTCGTAGAGGCTTTAAGTCGTACATATCCTTAACTCGTTAAGTCTTAACTCGTACCAGCTCCTTGGGTCGTACGTTCCTTAGGTCGTAGAGAATTAAGGGTTAACATTACACATTCTTTTTTTCTTGATTAATCTAATCTTTTAGCTTTTTATATCCTATTTTGACTTATGTTTTTCCAATTATTTTAACAACCCAACATATGTTTCTCCTTCATGAGGCTTCATAAGGGCCCTCTAATGAAGTGGCTAAACTTAAAGGAAAAATCTCCTCGCTTACCTATAGTATAACTGATGTTGCTATAACAATGGATGAGGCTGTTTCTAAGAAATATAAACCACTTCCTCTCTTGAATAAGCAATCATTAGAGGAAGAAGTAAATTTTTTGAAACTAGACCTAGCGAAGGCCAACAAATTTAAAGAAGATTTGGAAAAGGTTAACAAAGAGAAGGCAAAGCTGGATGATAAGAATAAATCCTTAAAGGACAAGTTATAAAGGAAAACCGACATCTTAGCCTATTCGAATTATATTATCAGGGATGCCCAAAAGAAAGTCATATTTTTCCTCAATAACGCTCTCCCCAAGGTTACTGAGAAGTGCTATGGGAATGCTTTTTTCATGGCATATGTTGATAACATTCAATGATTCTTAGACATAGACTTTCTATCCCTCCTAAATTGGAATGAAAAGCTCATAAGAAAGTTTAGTCTCATGCCGAGGAAAGATAAAAGGACTCTTAAAGAAGAGTTTCCTATTAAGGAAAAGGTCAATGCCGAAAAATTGCTAACTTTTGATGATCCCCCAGTTGATGAGGAGAATGAATCTAATAGAGAAGGAGATGGCGATGACGATAATGATGATGATGTCCATGATGATCGTGGTAGTGGTGATGGCAATGGGAAGGTTCCTTCAGATCTAAAAGACGAGGGAAATGGATCAAGTTATACTAAGTTAGACTCATCTGCTCACGATGCGAGCTTTTTCGATTTCCCGGATCCTCAAGACACTACAAAAGACTCTCCCCTAGTAGATAATGCTCTCCCAATCATCGGCCAAAGGAGAAAACTCAGACTCACATTTCTTAAGTTCTTATTTTTTAGATATTGAGTTCTTTCTTTAAATGTCTAAGACTACCTGCTTAGCTCTTGATTGATAAGTTTACTATTTTAGTTAAGGAAAAAAGAACAAATACTATCATGAAACTCTTTATGAAAAGAGTATGAATAAAACACATCAACTAATTAGGGAAATTGGAAGGCTAGTTAAAGAGTATAATGACTTGTTTGAAAAATACAAGCACCTTTCTGGTGATGTTGCATGGTTAAAGTTCTTTAATGAAAAATAGGCCACCCCTCGCTTTAAAAGTGCTCACCTTCATCTGGATAAATTTATGAAAGAGAATGCGAAATTGATGACTCTTATGTTCATCGATGACAGAAATGCATTGGTAGAGTTTCTCTATAAATTTTACTACAGAGGCAAATTTGTTGACTTCTCTTACTTAGGCGAGAATAGTGGGGGTTTAACTAGGCGTCTTCATAAAAAATATTTAGATGAACATGAGTCTGATCCTCATCCTGGGAACTACTGAAACCTTCTTAGGGTCCATTCCACTTTCTCCTTATTCCCTTGCCCTGATAAGATTAAGTATAATAAGGAGAGATTTATTTCTAAATTTTATAAAGTATCAATACTATATGAACCCAAATGATTGTATAATTGTAATGTGTAATTCAGGTAGCTCGTAACTTTTATCACCTTTATCTCCTTATTCTTAGTCTATTATTATTTTTATATATTATAAAGATTAAGGAATCCTTAAGTACTCCTGTTCCCATGGAACTCTTGAATAAATTCATCAAGTTAAAGAGGGACTTTAAGGGGAAGTCTTTAACTCTCAGAACATCTCAATTAGCAAAACATTGCTTTCTTGTAGATATATAGAACATGATTCTCTCACTTTCGTTTTGATTTCTTGGTTGGTGAGAAGAATAAACTACTTAGTGAAATCCGAACTCATCGCGCTAAGTTGCTATATGGTCATACCATCCCTCCGACCGGGGAATGAGACTATCATCAATTCCCTCTAACCAATACCATGGAAGGAATTAAAACTTATGTTGATTCTACATTCACTTTAACTGTTGGGTCATTTAAAAAAACTAAAACTACCGTTTTAAAACTTTAAAAGTTATTTGAATACTCAAAATTGAGTCAAGGTGTAATTTGAATTTCTTTATCATTTGTAAATATTTTCCAATACCAATAAAAGAGCTTATATTTTTTAATATATTAATTTTCATTTTACTTATTTTGAATAGGAAAGCAGCTAGTGCTTTCATTTGCTCCTATAGATGTTCTTTCTCTGTTGGACGATATTAAAGATAAACTGATAGCCGATATTGAGAAAAGGAGCTTTTCCCAAGATGCTTCAGCTTTATGGTTTTCAAATAATCCGAATGCACAAGAATGGCGTAAGAAATATTTTCAATTAAGATCAACATTCATATGTATAAAAGAAATTACCTCCGACCTAGAGGAAGAAATTAAAGGAAAGAATAAGGAATCTCAAGAGTTGAAAGGGAACATAGACACGGTCATTTAGTCTTGATCTTCAGTTGAGACTGACGCAGAAACGACTAAACTACATCAATGAATAAATGACATTGAAGTGGATCTACTCAAAAGCCAAGTATCCTACCAATCCTTGGAACTTATTACAATCAAAGGTGAGTCTAGCCTTCCTACTTCAACTCATGGGAGAATGACTTGATCTCGATCTTTAGCTAGCAAGGAGCTTCCTACTTTGTTAAACCTACCTTCGGGTCTAAGTAATGAAGAAATCTCCAAATGGAGTAGACAGATCAAGTTCAAGCATGTAGTTTTTCAACAAGAAATGGGATGAGAAAGTTTCTCAACGTCTCAATGATTATGAAATTCAGGTTGAAAAGCTAAAGCATTAGAAGCATATTCATGAGCAAGAGATTAAAGGATTAAAGAGTATGGTTCAAATCTTAAAAGGATCTAATAAGACTCTGAAGCACGCACTAAAGGTTCAAGTTGATTCAACTGACGATGCAGACAATGTTCGAAAAAAGGAGAAGAAACTTAAGGAACTTTTGAATGTGGCCATTCGCTAGATTACTGAATCTTCATCAATTGCTAAAGATCTAAATAGAATGGCACAGAGCCTTGACCTTTAATAGCGAGTTGCTTGTAAATCATTGAATAGGTCCTTTTGTTGTCCAATTTTTGTAACCGTGACTTTTGTATTTAACATGTAAATTATAAAAAAAATTCATGCCTAAATGGTTGATATTCTTTTGCTTTTGTCTGAGATTGGAAATTAACTTCCCAACTTCAGTCTAATACTTTGTATTTACTGTTTTGAGCATAATCCACATTTTGTATTTCAAGCCTTTGACTTTTAAGACAATAATCCACTTGTTAAGAGAACTAGAAGTCCCGCTGATTAAGCATCTAGGATTTAGTGGTATGGAGACCATGGATTTTGATCTTAATGTAAGAGTCTGCCTCTTCATCAATAGATATCCAATAGCTTATTTAGTAATAGAGATTCCCATTATTTTAATAAGAAAATTAAATTCCAATCTGAATTGAAAACTGATTTAATGTAGCCCCAAGCTTGAGTAATTATAATGTTTTATGCATAGGGAACTAGCAAACTGCTTGGAAATAATATAAGACTATAAAATCATTTGAGAATATCATGATCAGAAGACTATAAAATCCATTTGGCAATAGTGTGAATAAAAGGCTAGAAAATTCATCTGGAAATAATGCTTCCTCTTGGGCTAATGGAGAAATCCCGCATTCTTTTCTTTGAACCATGAACTCAGACTTGATAGATCTTCCTCTTAAAGATTGCTTGATTTTTTCCTTGGAGCACAAATGGCTCATATTGATAGATCTTCCTTTGGGAGATTGTTTTTGCAGTGGAGCGCAAATGGCTCACTTTTGACCGATCTCCCTCTAGAAGATTATTTTTTTTGGAGCGTTAATGGGATACTTTTGATTGATCTTCCTCTAGAAGATTGTTTTTGCTTTGGAGCGCCGATGACTCACTTTTGACGGATCTCCCTCTAGAAGATTTTTTTTGCTTAAGAGTGTTAATAGCTCACTTTTGACAGATCTTCCTCTAAAGGATTATTTTGATCTATTCTTTTAGATAAAGTGCAATCAACTCAATTAATTTTGTCTAGTGCATTTGGTTAGCCATTTTATGCAGAACCAAAGACTCACCCCACCTCCCTCTAGGAGGCGCTTCAGTTAGGCCCTTTATGTGTTACCGAAGGCTGGTTCGGTGATTTGGTCAGGCCATCTTAGGAAGTACCAAGGGCTTACTCCATCCTCCCTCTAGGAGGTGCTTAGACTAGTCTATGTATGCAAGATCAAAGGCATAGAGATGCTTTGGCCAGGTTGTTTTCAAGCAAGACCAAAGGCTTACTCTGACCTCCTTGTAGGAGGTGCCTTAAACATGCCATTTTCAAGTGAGAATAAAGGCTTATGCTTCGGCCAGGCCATGTAGGCGGGACCGAAGGCTTAGTCAATGCTTAAGCTAGGCCGTCTTAGGCGAGACCAAAGGCTTACTTCGACCTCCCTCTAGGAGGCGCTTTGACCAGGCCATCTTGGCAAGATCAAAGGCCTTTTTCCTTTATTTTTGGAGTTTCTTTTACTCCTTAACCATGTAGATATACTTATATAATGTAGAATTCTCCCTTTATTGTTGCTTTTTTGATTCCATTTTACAAACTCTTGAAGCTTTCCTTGTCTTAGGAAACTATTTTTCATTCCTTCCAAGCTTTAACATTGATTTGTGTTGTGGCCATTCGAGTGGTGATATGACAATATTATCCTCCAAGATTTCTTTTATATTTTGGTCGCTTCTTTTGAGAAGGCTAATAGTTTATCCTTTCCTTAGTAAGAAGCAAATATCCTTATAAGAAGCAGTAATAAAATAGTTTTTCGAAAGTCGTGAACTCTTGGAAGGTGATTCCTTTGAATTCCATTTAGCTTTTCTATTGTATATGACAAGCTCTTTGGCTTCTATAGCAAGTTTCCTTTTTAAAGAGTTTTGAGCTTTTCTAATCTATGAGAACAGTTAAGCACATTTTTTCACTTTGAGTGAATCAGTAGAAGTTATTTGTTATTTCTCCTTCAAAAATGGTTCCCACATCTCGGAATCGAATTCTCTTTCTCATTTCTATAAAGATATTATCCTTTTTATCCTTCTTTCCCAAAGCAAAGATTGGTGTAAGGCCTATGTGAAATGGTTTTGGGCACCATTTGTCTAGATCATAAGAAGCTACTTGCCATCTCTTATCATTCGTGATTTACAATGATACGATTCTTAGTACATGTTCCTCATGAAGTCGAGGATCACTAGTGATTTGGTAGACTAGCCTAACCATTCGAGGCTCAAAAGATCCTTGTTCAAAATTATCCATTCTAAGGAAGGTTAGATAGGGTTTAGAATGGTTCCTTAATGCTATGCTTGGTAGGGATAAGTCCTTTAAACCTTATATGTCTTAGTCAAGGGTAGTTCCACTTATGGCTGCTAACCACAAGGTTGGAGGTTCGAGCCCTCCTTTTAGCATCAAAATGTTAACAAATTTCTTCACTAATACCCAAAAAGCATAAATAAAGAGGAATTTGGTTGGAAGAAGGCTTGGTTGTCCCTTATAAACCTCAACAAGTGTTGGAAAAAGTGATACTTGGTTGAGAATGGGCCGAGGTAAATGGGCTTTGTGCGTTCAAGTCCATGATGAAATCATAAATTGTTCTTGTTCAAATCTATGCCCAACTTCATGTCAATCAATGTAGATAATCTCATACAAGTAGAAGTCGAGATTATGAATGTTTAAGAATTCGAAGCAAGTTATGGTTAAAAAATCACAAGTGCTTTGGAACTCAAAACAAGCTGTAAGTCATAATCCTTATTCATATGCTATGCAATGGTTGAATATATAAGGGCTTATGTGCACCAAAATCCCCAAATTGTTTAAGGTTAAAAAGTTTAAAATGTAAGAAGTGAGAAAGGAATGAGTTGCCCCTTCTTTCGAGGGAGTTTGCTTTACCCAACTCCCTGATAGAAAGGCGACCCAGTGTCTTAATTAAAGGTCCAACTTTGACCCAATATCTTAATTAGAAGTCCAGTACACCTAGTATATTAATTCCGGATGCCAGTATATTAATTATGAGGTGACCCCATGCCCCAAGGTCCATATTTTTAAGGGTGGAGAGGTGTGGAATGGTTGCCACACGTCCATGCAACATGCTTGACCTTCGGCATTAACCATATTGATGACGCATGATGCTATGTTTTGTTTTGATGAACTTTGGCATTCATTTGCATAATGATGAGATTCATCATCAATGAATTTTTGCACTAATAGCTTTCTTGATGGCAATTAGGATATTATTTTGATGTAATGATCTACGACATTCTTTGTATGTGTTGATGAATCAGACATCCGCATCTACACTTTCCTTATTAGTCTTTCTCATCAATATAAGAAACAACATGATGCGACAACCCTTATGTGACATTAGTAGGAACAATATCGATAAAAAGGCACCATTAAAGAAAAGCAGTATTGATAAGGGATGATATCAATGAGATGTGATATCACTTAAGGGATGACATTAGAGTAAGGTGGCATTGGAGATAAATGGTATCAATTTAAGGTGAAATTGATTCTTCTGGCTTCATGGAGGAAGTGCTACATTGATGGAATGCGACATTAATGTGATGTGGCATCAATGATATATTATGCCGCTATAACATTGATGGTTTTTGACATAGATTTCGCCAGCATCATCACTGCATTGGTTAGATATGGCATTAGCTTCATTCGTCATCATTTACTGATGGTATAAGAGATTCATCATCATTTATTCAACTTTATAAGTGGTATGCGACATCAATAACATTCAATATCCTTAGATGACTTGCGACACCGTATATTAACCTTTGTTGATGTAGGGCAACATTGTAGGTCTTTGGAATAATAGTAGTAATAACTTACATTTTGTAGTTTTGGATCTACAATCTAAAATTTCAAGAAATATGTATTATAAAGGACAATGCCCATGAAATAAACACATTTGGATTAGAGACCCGTTTCTTGTTTCATGTTAAACGTCTGTAAATATTTGATACAATTCTGTGAATGATGAATCTCCATGAAACAAAGGTGATATTCAACATCTCTTTGTCCCAATTGTGCCTATGTTAGTTCCACTCTTAAATTTTTGCTTTCTCTTGTTAATGGTCAAACCTTTAAAAGATAAACCATTTACTATGAGACTATATTAGATTCTATTTCATGATGCACTCACTCATCCTCATCATGTTAAGGAGATTATATAAGTTGCACTCAAGGAAATATATCAAATTGACATAATAAATATGTCTGTTGTTCTTAGTATAGTGTTGTTTCTAGCTCAACAAGCATTTCAATGCACGTAGTCATATTTGTCATGCAATCCTATACTATGGTTAACGTGCTCCTTTCAAATGAAACAATTTCATCATCGTATCTTATAGAACACGGCTGTTCACCATAATTTTTTTGTAGGTGATTGTATCTGGATTGAATATCCATACCTTTATATTATTTTCGGAGCTCGTAGACGTAATAGATAACACATAATAACAGACAAAATTATAATTAAGCGACCAAGACTTGAAAGTTTTAAATGGTTGTACCATTTGGCTTCTTCATGGGCCTTATAGCGACAACATACCAAAAGTTTAGTTCATTAGTAAGTATTAAATTTTTAACTCAATCTTTAGTTAAGTTCTCTTAATATGTTTTAATCAACAAATAGTGCTACTACCAATTACATTAGCTGTGCAAATTTATTAAAGTTGATTATTATAATATTACATATGGTTTAGTAGTGGTTTTTTTTATAATTTTCTATTAAGGCTTCCATCAATAACGTCATCTCTTTAAAATCCTAAAGGAGATACAGGAATTTTATAAATTACTCCAGTCATTGTTAGGATTCATTTATCACCTTACTACAATCTTAAGGGTGACTAATAAATTATAGTACTCATAAATAGTAAATAACACATTATTTATTATATCTCATATATAAGTCCTCACCATGCATTATTTTCTCCTGATCAACTTGATGACTTGAGGGTGCTCGATAAATCATAAAGTACATTAGAAACTCATGACATATATTTAATGATCACCTAAGGGTAGACTTTATAATCCTTGAGGGTGCAGAACAAAGTTATAAAGTGCAATTTTCTTACAGAGACAACATAAACATCATACATCGATAATGGCTTGAGGGTGTTCAAAAAACAAAAGTATGGATAGTATTCTATTTATATTGTAAATGATATAGAACAAAATTATCTTACATTCAACATCTTAAAATAGTAATGATAAGAATGATCATTTATATGGATTAATATATATTCATAATACTTAATGACATCATTTATCGTTTTGTATGTATATACAAATGTATACCTATATATTCATTACTTATGTCTAATAGTGGGTATTATTTCAATTTTAGCTTTTATTGCCACATCAATTTTTTTGTACACATCATATAAAATTATTTTATTTAATTATAACATTTATAATATAATATTAAATATTGTATTTATGTATGTGTGTGTATTATTAATAAATACTTTAGTTAATATAACGTTTGAAAATATGATAGGCAATTTATTATTTAAGCAGAGCACTCATTTTGATGTCCCAGACGTTCGAATATGTGACCATAAGAACCTCAGTCTAAAACATCAAATCACCTACCAATTTGGCTAGTGACACTTAACAACATTTTGATTAATATTGTAACTTAATTATAATCTTTTATAGATCATTTACACTTCAAAATATAAATTATTTTGAATTTTATTTATGTATAATATTTATAATTATTTTTGAGAATAAGAGTGGTACTTTATTCAAGTGAAGCACTCGTTTCGATATCTTAGGGGATCGAGCCCATGATCTAGAACCTTAGTACAGAGAGACTTGTTAGGATCGTGCAATATACCCTATAGGGAGGAATACAGTATCTATAATTTTCACAAATAAGTAGATAAAATAAAATGCGAAACATAAATCCAAAAGGCAAAGAACACATAAAATACCCATCTTCTACCATTAATCGGTTAGTACCAACTACTTACCTAAGATTACAAGTAAAATTGAATATTCAACGCTTACAACAACTGTAACTTGTAATCCTTGCTAACCTGAATGTACTAAGCTAATACCTAGCAATCCAACTTCGACTTCAAGTCAAAAAATATCAAACCACACACTTGTAGCTCAATACTAGATAAAACTAGAGTTTAGATTAAAAAATACAATATGGAATAAATGTAAATTTCCCTTAATAAAAGAATTAATTTAAGCATAAACGTGATCATGTGAGCAACTTTAACATAAGTAACCTTTTCTTTTAATCCACCTCTATATATACCGTTTTGATCTGGAATTGAAAAAATTCGTTAAAGCAAAATTTGATTCTCCTCCACAAAAATTCACAACCTTATTGAATTGCATCATCGATCTATTGCTTTAGAATAATCTTTCTATAGCTGAAGGGATGAAGCTTCACCTTAGGTTTGGTTGCCTTCTTAGGAACCTACATATGTATAATGATGTTGTGCCATAGGTTGAAAATAATTGGACTCGTTGGGTTATAACACCCAAAGAATTTCGCAGAAAATTTAATAATAAAATTAAATTTAAATATATCACGGGCTACAATGAAATTTTCATAAAATTCCCAATTTGGCAACGAAAATTGCATCATTGTGTTCGTAGGATTTTCTAAGTAATTTTCAAATATAATAATTAGAAATCGAAGTTAGAAAGGAGGATTTACGGGCATTTGAGAAGTTGAAAACAAAATAAACTAAAATATAAAGCTTCCTAAACAAACAATGTCATCGGTCGACACCATAAGCGTGCTCGTTGACATGAAGCGGCCGACCGGTTAGCGTCTATTTTGGAATCCGGAGCAAAAATTTGGATGAAGATGGTTTAATCGAGTATTTTCTTTGCTGCCAAGTAATTGACGTGCATAAAAGATAAAACTAAAGGTTCCATAGGTTAAATCCAACGCCCAAAATCAATCTCCAAACCATATAAACTAACACCTAAGATAACCCTAATTTCATTTGAAATTACAGCATAACAAAACTCCGTCAAAATTTCTTCCCTCCACCTATAAAATTTCTTTCAAAAATAAATTAAAATCAAAGCAAGAGAAAACTAGCAAATCAAATCAAGGAGGGGCAAGCTAACGGGTGCAATTCTCCAATGGAGTGTAGAGCTAGAGCTTAGATCCAAGGTGAGTGAGAACAAGTTTAATAGTTGATTATTTATAGTCAATTTTAACATATTCTATCTGATCTAGGATGTTAGTTGTTAAACTGTAAACCCTAATTGTTAAACCTGAGATTTGAATTAGAGATTGAAATTGGTATAAATTGACCAATCTCACTTTTTTAAATCAATTTAAACCCCTTTGTTATTGAATCGAAACCCTAAAAATTGGCTAACCCGGAATTAAACAAGTATAATTAATCCGGCATAAATCTATGAAATTGAAATGTAAAAAAATCGCAAAGACTTGTCAGTGTAAATTGATGCATATGGTTCGCTATGTAAGTCAAATTGATAGAATTAACAAATAAGTATAATTGAATCATTAAAATTTGAAAACCCTAAAATTTACACTATGATCGATTGATCGTTCATCCTGAGCAATCACCCATAAGTGATCGACCGATATGGCGGAGCGATCGACCGATATAGCGGAGCGATCGACCGATTAAAGACTAAAATGCATAATTTGAACCTCGGCCTGAGGTACAGGTTAAAGTATAAACTATTAATTGTATGTATAAGTATATTGTACTAATTTGTGTGGATGTTTGGGATAGTAGGGAAGCTAGTTCACTATGAGATAACGCTAGGACGTCGTGGGGTCGGGTAAATGTACTTTACCTATTGGGGGTGATTCTATCGCAATTAGTACTCATTGGAGGTTCTACGGTGGATGCGCAACACTGACTGATGCACGATGAAATGTATGGGTTCGACACAATGAGACTCCTTGGTATTCACGGTTCTAACACGATGTGATACTTTGTTGTTGATTGATCCCAGTGTATGCAATAAGAGGCGTATATTACAATCAAGAGGTGGACATAGATGCAGACGATAAGACACATCGACGAGTTGGCATTGTAGGCCCCCTCGATGCGTAGTTGGGTTAGTTGTAGTCGTAGTTATGGAAAATTTATTCCCATATTGAGTAGCTCTAGCAGCGGTGACCAATCGTAAGTTATTGAGGTTTGAACCATAGTTCGATCCTTGTTGGAGCTTGCACAAGTTGTAGTGTAGGTGTGTGTTAGATAAAAACCCATAAGTAAAGGACCCTGGGAGTACACAGAAACTTGTAGAACACCTTATGTCACATAGAATCAAATTAAAGTCAATTGTACATGATCGTCATATATTAAACTATACCCATTCACCTAATTTTGTCTAACCCTCCCCTTTTCTTTTTTACCTTTCTCTACCACAAGATGATAGGTTAGCAGGTTATTAGGCATAATCCGAGGAGAAAGGAGCTAAAGGCTGGAGTTATCATATTCTTCATTATTCCTCATGTAGCTCTTTATTGTATTAAATATCTATTAAAACATATATTGTACTTTGGAAATAGTGTATATGAAAAGTATTTTGGAGATTGTTTCTTTGAAATGTCTATTTTCAGTACTTATATTTTAATTCCTTTAATCGTGAGATCTGAAAATGTAGAATGTCCTAGAATTTAACTTTGTAATTATGCTCTGTAATGTTTAAAACACCAACAGCTCGTATTTTTCGGCATGACGTGATTCCTCAAACCACCCTAAGCCTTGGATCGATGTGTCGGGAAGTGCAGGGTTTTACACTTGATATCAGAGCTTATGTTTAAGATTCCCTAGGATTTAGGAACATATTGAGTGACGTTCTTAATTTTTTTCCAAAAGGTTTTCAATAAGTTTTCAAAGTGTTTTCAAAGAGAATATGTACATGTAGTTTCTCAAAGATTTATTACAATCATAATCAAACGTATTTGTTAATACCATTTATGGGAAAGTTGAAAATAATTCCCAATCAAAGGTAGTGAGAGTGAGTAATTTTTAAAGGAATGGCTACGGCTTTGGTAATGCAACTAAGATTCCAAGAGGGAACATCCCTAAATGGTGCCGCTGGTATCTACAAGTAAGGAGATAAGATGAGCCTAACCTGACTAATGGAACGTAATTATAATTTTCTAGTATGTATATTAATACATAACACCCTATACATTTTGACTCATAAGGTAGTTATTAGCTTATCCCTTATAAAAGCAAACAATTAGGGGTCATAGTAAATGTTAAGGTTATAACAGTTGAGGTGAAAAATAAACTTTTCACATTTATTATGTTTTACCCCATAAAGAAAGGAAAGTAGAGGTTTTCTATACCAACTAGCAGTAGCAAGTACATTATGGATTTAAGGGCGAGTGAAGAAGATTAGTACCATGGGACCAATATAATAAGAATATGATGTCGATAGGATAAGGGGAACATGAAAGAGGACTTTACAAACTTAAGGCACATTTTCCTAGTTAAAGTCGAACCTATTCTCATATTGGTAGCAGTTGCAAGGACTCCCATTAACTTAAATGTATGACTAAAGTATTTCCATATTGAAGTTGGACATTGTATTGAAAAATGAACTTGAGTTAACCATCTTTGGAAAGAAGGACGGAAACCGTATGCACTTAAGGCATGTTAGGTATAAATGGGCTTACGTAATTAGGTTGCAATTGTCTACTTATTTAAGTGATAAACCAGTGAAAATATTTTTGAAAAGTTAGAAACAGTAGATGTATGATACTTTAAACAAAAAATGTGAATTTATGATTTTATATAAAATAATTAGAAAAACTTTATGGAATTTGTTCAAAAGAGAAATTATAGAATTTGGTAAAAAATGAATTTTCATTAACCGTTTTAAAGATTTTGTTTGTCTTTTGGGCACATTGTTACACTTACTCTTAATGTGCACTTTGCTTTTAATAATAGAACTTTTGGAAAATAAAAATAAAAATAAAAATTAGAAAAGCATGTAAAACCAACTTTTGAACTCCTTTTATATATAAGAGACGTAGCACTTTAAAATGTCCTTTATCGATGTTCCAGTCAAAATCTAAAATAATAATAATAATAAGTTACATATACCACATTATCTTCAAAAAATATGCTTTTTTAAACATTCCTTACTTATAAAAGATTTATTTTGGAAAGGTATGTTTTATGTACATTTTGATAAGTTTACCTTAGCCATTTTGATAATTTAATTAAAGAAAATATCATGATTTTAGTAAAAAGGGAAACGTTTATTGAAAATGAATGGAGGGTTTTATTGTTTTAAAAACTAATTAGTTTTGTGGAAATGATGTTAAAATCAATGTTTTTGATTTAAAAAGAAATGAAAATATTATGACTATCATTTAAACTTAAAAGAAAAGAAGTAAATCGAAGTTAGAGAAATAGAATTAAATAACCCATTAGGACAAAATCGACTATGGAATTTGAATAAGTAAGCGTTTAAATGGTTGCGGTAGAGATAAGAAGTAACATGAGAATTCAGTGACCTTTTCAATCAATGGTTGAATTGGAAAGATATAGTACTAGGTGGAACTTCCTGTAACGGTGAAGAATAAACACTACCTTATGTCTTTCTACCCAAGTATTGTTTGAACTATAGAATCTTTGTGTGAGGAAGTCTGGAAAGCATGATTTGGGCAAACATATTTCAGAACAAGGAAAATGTAGGATCAAATTAATCCTAAGGGAGATGAATATGGTTTATAATAAGTTCGGAGAATAATAAAAAACATAGCTAGGACAATAATAGAGCAAATGCGAAAATAAAAACAACACACAAATTTAACTAGTTTCGGCAACATTTGCCTACCGCTGCCCCCAAGGTTTCTATTAAGATTAAACAATTGACTACTTATAGTGTAACGATCCTAAATTTTGAACAATTTAAATTGTGAATATTTAATTAATTTTAAATATTTGAATGATGATTTAAATTGAATCCCAATAAAACTGTGAAATTTAGCGATTAAATTTTTGAATTTAATCTATTTAAAGTTGAATAGAAATTTGAATTTAACTTTGAAGTTTGAAATTGAATATTGAAGTTGTATCTAAAATTCAAACTAATGACTTAGAAGAAAATTAATAAATTTGTAGTTAGTTTCAATAACATTTTTCATTTATTTAAATAAAATAGAATAAGATTTTAAATCAATATAAAATCAATAAATAAATATACATAGTAAAAATTCAAACAACATATTTATAAAACTTTGAAAAATATAATGTAATTACATTTGAGAAAATTTAACAACATAATTTTAAACAAAATAATTGGATTTAAAATAAGAAAGAAAATATAATATAAAAATAAATATAAAAAAATAAAATAAAATAGAATATTAAGTATACACTACCTTACCTATAAGCAGAAAACATGCCGTGTTCCATACCGTAAACCATACCCTAAATCACGTTCTCCTCTGCATAATACACGAACCCCCCTTCCCCTATCATTTCATTTTCATACGAAAGAAAAAAAAAGAAACGAAATAAAAATGGCGGCCGTATTCTCCTCTTCGTCTTCGTCTCCTCCTCTCCGAAACTAGGGCTTCAATTCGAGTTCGAATCGTTCTTCGTCTTCGATTCAAAATCTAGGGCTTCGGCTTCAAAAAAATTCGCTCGCGGCTTCAATATCGATCGCGTGCTTGCGTGCTCTTCATTTCGTTTGCAAAGGTGAGTTTTTTTTTACTCACGATTGATTTTAAATCAAGTATTTGAATTTGATTGAATTGAATGCTTGGTTGCATGCTATGAATTGGTGTTATTTGGCTTCCATTTGCTCGGTTAATTTGCATGTATGGTTGTTGGGGTTATTTACTATCGTTTGCTCTGATAATTCGATATTAAACTGTTGAGGACAGATACTCCGTGTAATTTGTTTTTTTTTTATAAAAACAGATGCTGTTAATTTGTTTTGAACTGTTGAGAACAGATGTTACCCAATTTTTTGTTTTTTTTAATTGATAAGAACAGATACTATAATTTTATTTAAACTGAAGAGAGAAAATGCTATTTAAATTTATATTTAAATTGATGAGAGCAGATGCTATTGTTTTAAATTTAAATTGTTAAGAACAGATGCTATTTGGATGTACCTTTTTACTAGATGAGGAAAACTTTGTTGCATGAACTTGTTTTGAACCTCTGTTCATATGTGTTGTATATATGTGCCTCTGAAAACAAATGTAACTGGCCTTAATCTCAAATATCTTAAATTTTTAGAACAAGTTTAAAACTAGAATACATGTTGAAACTGGGAAAAAAAAAACACATTTCTGTTTAAACAGAAATAAGAAATTTGGGGTATCTGTTAATCCATGGGGATGTCAGGTGTTAAGATGTTTTTATTAGTGGAGTATTGATGTGAGAAGATGAAGTTGCAGTGAATAATTATATGTGTGCATGCTTATAAAGTACAAATGAATATTATGCAATTACCTGCACATATATGTCTGTAAAACAAGAAGATGTCTGTGCATATGTGATCTTCAAAATTTCAGATTTATGTTGATTCTTGAATAGTGCCTTTAACTTGTTTACTGAATTGAACTTAAATGTTTGCTTTAGAATGGTGTAACTCTAATAGTTTATGAACTACATACGATTGTCTGTAGCTTGGAAAAAAAAAAATTTGTATACAAGCTTAACATTGGTTTAAGACCTGTTCTATATTTTCAGAAATAAATGAAAGCAAGTTTAAACTTTAGTCTAAACCTATCTGTAGCTCAATCAAGTGTTGCATTGTTGATCTCTTGAGTTGTTTCACTGCCATACTTGTAGCTTAGTTATTTGATGCACTGCCTTGATTTACCTTGTCTCTATTTTGATTCTTGATCATTTCTGCATAGTGCATTGACCTTTATGTCCATGTAGTTGCATATTTTGACTTCATTGAGTCTCTTGATGGTTCATTGCCACTCACTGTTGCTCTTTGCATTTTGTCACTTGAACTTTTGTGACACTTGAACATTGTGGTTTCTGACCTGTGCACATTGGTCATTGTTGATGTTCTTCTCTTATGTACATTTGTGATCTTCATTTGCATGTACTCTGTCATTGCTATATTGAGATCATCAAGTAGCTTACTGTGTTCATTTGAATACCTTGTATTTCCATAGTTTTGATATGTCCACCTGAGTTTGATGCGTTGGCATATGCTCTGCCTTTGAGCTGCTGTGTTGACTGCATTTGTTGTGCCTGGATTTTTCTCACTGATCATCTGTATACACATAATTGTATGCTTCTCGGTTGCACTGTGGTTGGGTCTGCATCCCTTTGTTTGATCATTAATTGTGCTTCTAACTCGAAGTAAGTGAGATGAGAACTCGAAGTGAAAGAGTGGGTGTCTCGGGTTTATTGGTTGCAGGTTTTAAAAGTCTGTAATTTTACAGTTTTTTTTTAAATCTTGAATGAAACTCTTATTTTAAAGATTTAAAAATTGAATCAAATGTAAGATTAAACTGAATTCAAATGCAGTTTGAAATTCAAAGCTTTTAAAAATAAAACTTTAATGTTTAAACAAGTTTTAAAGTCTGTAAAGTATTTATGTTTCTGCAGACCTGTAAATTGTTTTGTCTCTGATGTTGTTTCATTTGTGCACTAATTCAATGCTTAGTGCATTGTGCATCTGTTTTGGACTTGCAGTTTGAATTGCATTGAGTTGAGTCGTGTTGCAGTGATTTGTCCGATTTGCGCTTGCACACGTGTTGGCGAGGTAGTGCACATGTGTGCAAAGTATACGTGTGTACTGCAGCCACACGGGATTGACAGAGAATAAAAATTTGAAGTTGTTAATATAAAAATCCATAATAGATTTAAATTGATTCATTTGTTTCGTCATCTCTGTCACCATTTTATTCAGTTCATTGCAAAATTTAATTACTTGAATTAAGATTAATCCTGACTCGAGTGTTTTGTGTTTTGCAATTAACGCTCGGGTCAGACCGAGTATTTTTACAGCTTGAAGATTTTCAGGCCGCGAAGTTAGAGAGAGGGGATTTCGGCATTCACTAAAGTTTTAAAGAGATTTTTCTTGTATTTAATAAAAGATATATTCCGCTGTATAAAAATTTAATGCATTGTACAAACTCTGTATATAAAAGAAAAATGCATTTATGAACAATATTATGTTATTCTGTGATTCTGTGGCTGATTCTGTTTAAACTCTATAAACTGACTAACAATCCGTCATTTTGAACGTTTCTAGTTGGTTTAATTACCGACTAGAGGTGGTCAGAGCGGCGGGTCGTTACATATAGTCCTTGTAAACTTGCGACTATCACTTACCTGATTGTTCTAATCCTACGCTCAAAACTCATACTCAACTCTATCCTCGAGTTGAGAATTTCCTGAACTACGCTTCGTAGTTTGACCCTAGTTAAAACTATAATTTTATGAAGTTTAAAAACAAAATTACAATAAAAGGAAACTAAAATAAAACCCTAATACAAAATCTAACGCAAATAGAATACGATCAAATAAAAAATTATGAGTATATTCTTCAGTCTGTTTTCTTTTATTGCAAGCAAATCCTTTTTACTCCTTTGTTCTCGATTTAGGGTTTCAGATTGAAGCCGTCGAAGTCTATTGTTAATTGATTGAAGAAAATTAGCCTTTGTCTTTTTATCGATTGATTGCTTGATTCACAAGATCATTACTACCTTCGATTACTTCATGTGTCGAGTAATTGATGCTGGCTTTTGGTGCAAATTATTTTTCCTTTTTTGATATTTTAATTTTAACTCGACTGATTTGAAAATTGCCGATGATCATTGGTATTTATAAGGATCGATTCCTTGTATCTCGTATATGCTAGGTTTGATTTTTCGGTTTGAATTTTTCAGTTGATATCCTTTCAATTTTTTGATCGGTTTTGGATCTATGGTCTGTGATGATTCTTTTGACTAGTTCAATTTTGAAATTTTTACATATTTTAGAATTGTGCTTGACTTGTTCAACATGTAAAATTATCCTTTTTATGTTATTTACTATTTTGTTCTTCTAAGCTTGTTCCTAATTGACTTTGAGACCGTTCACCTATAATCGAATTGCTTATGTGATGCTCCTCACTTTCATGTACATACATACATACATACACACATTCATATGTATGTATATATGTATATTTGTGCGAAATTGTCTTATGACCGTTGTAACGACCCATAATTTTGAACAATTTAATTTGAAAATATTTAATTTATTTTAAATATTTGAATGATAGTTTGACTTGAATTTCAAATTATCAGAATGAATTTGGCGATTAAATTATAGAATTTAATCTGTTGAAAGTTGAATAAAAATTTGAATCTTCAATTTTAAGCCGATTAAAAATATTTCAAAGGCTTGTAAAATTCATATCGATAATATTGAAGATAATAGAATCTTTAGAATTGAATTTGAAAGTAATTTGATCGGTTTTGAAATTATATCGTTTGAATTGATATTGAAAAATAGTCATTTTTCACATAGTCTCAGAATTCGACGAAACCAGTTCTAATGGGTCCGTAATAGTGTATTATTAGCGGGTTTCAAATTTCGTATTAAACGGAGTAACCGTGAGAGCGTACGTTGAGTAAACGTGTCGAAATCTAAATCGAATTCAACTTGAATTTAAAATTTAAATTTGCATTTTGGTCACATCAGTTACTTTTCGTTCCTAAACTCATGCCTAAAACTACGCCTACAATCACTGAAGGAAATCGTGTAAGCCATGTTTCGTTCGAGTTTAATTACCTCGCCCCTCCTTCAAACCCATTCAAACGAAATCGAAGAAAATAAAAATAAAAATGGCCGCAGCCTCTTGCAGATTCAAACAGAAAAAAAAAAGAACGAACAAATTTATAATGGCCGAAGCCGATTCGAGCTTAATGCTCGAACAAGGGAGGCGGCGTAGGGAGGCGAGGCTTCCAAGCAAGCGTCGCGATTTAGGGCAATGGTCAACTCGATGGCGCGCGCGTAGGAGGGGTCGAGGGGGTAGGTGCAGCGGCGACCTAGGGGGTAGCGGCGGCATGGGTCGCGGTCAATCGCAAGCGCGCGTGGAGGGCTCGTGGTGGAAGGCGCGCGCGATCGTGGATGCTGGTGGCGCGCGATGTCAGGTTGAAGACTCGAGTTGGGGTTATGGCGTTTTGCCTGATGTCCAAAATTTATCTGTGAGGTATTCTCGAATTTTTATTAAACCTAATTTTTAATATACATATTTCTGAACGATTTGTATATAACCCAGTGATGGAATTTATAGAAGGAAGTTTTGGTTTAAAATTTAAATTTGAGTTAAAACCAAATTGTTAAATTAAAATTATCAAGTTAAAGTATATTTTTACAGTAACTTAATATACAGTAAAAGAAAATTTGTTTACAATTCAAATTATTAGTTCAAAAATGAAACCCTTGGTTAATTTAAATAAATTTTAAAAAGGAAATTTAAATTATAGTTAAATAAAATTATTGAAGACAAAATATGTGTAAATGAGATTTTAATTTATAGTAAAAGGAAAGTTAGTTTGAAAGTAAAATGTTTAGTTAAATAAATTTATTTAACAGAAATTTGGTTAAAAGGAAAATAATGATAAAGAAGAAAAATTGTTTAATTTAATTGTTTTATAAATGGTTAGAGAATATTGTGAAAAAAAATTAAGTCACAAGTTAATTAAATCTAAATTTATTTTTGTGTTACTAAGAATAATTTATTAAAAGAAGAAAATTAGTTTAAAAGAAAATCATTGGTTAATTTAAATTATCAAATAGAAGCTTGTTTAAAAAATTAAAAGTGTTATTTTAAAATAAAATAACAGGTTAATTTAAAGTATTCAAATATTAATTAATTTGTATAATATTTATACAAGGTTAAAATGGTGAAGAAAACAAGTTGAATTGGAAGTGGATTGCAAACGGAAATAAAGGTGAGAACTTCTCACTCAAAATTTATAAGTTGGATTTGCAGTTATTGATTGATTGCTATTTGGTTGTGATATTAGATATATTAGGATATATCTATATATATAGCAATATATATATATATATATATATATATATATATATATTGGCATATGTATATAATGCAGTTGATTGATTTCCCGCATTGTATAGCGGATGAGACCCTATTGCGCCGCCTATTAAGCGAATAATATTTTATAAATCCCATATACCGTGATATTCCACCTCGAAGTGGAATGGGTATTGTGCTAATGTCTGTGAATGCAGGGAAACAGGTTGGAGGGATCCAACTGGATTCCTCACAAATATTTATTTGATTCAGATATTGTGATATTTGATTGTTTATCATATCGATATATGATGTTTGAAAGTCGTGATTGACTATTTGATGTGTTACATCATCGGATCCAATTTTGAAGTTTAAAAATAACGATTTTGATTTTTAAGGGATTTCTAAAGTGATTTTTGAATGTATACGTTTATAAAATATTTTTGGAATTGATTCATCTTAAATAAATAAACGTTATAATTTTAATATTATAAAAATTATGATTTTTGAGAAATACAGTTAAAAGTTGATTTTTGAAAATATGGGATTAATGATTTTATAAAATAGTTTAAACTGGGATTTTTGAATTTATTATAAAAAGTTTAAAAATAGGATTTATGAAATTTGATTATTTTATAAATCAAAATGATGAAATTATAAAGGAGTTTAAAGACGTTTTAAAAGAATAATGTAAATTGATCCATATAAAAGATTTATAAATTGATATTTATAAATTAAAAATATTGGAATTGTAAAACGAGCTTTTATAAGTGTTAGAATGAATTGAGAATGAATTTCATAAATGAATGAAATTTATAGAATTATAAACGGTGAAGTTATAAATGGAATTTTATAAACAGTAGGTTTATAAAATGTGTAAAGTTATTTAAAAGAATAGATTTTGGATAAATAAATGAATCTTATAAGTTATAAGATTTATAATTTGGAAAGTTGAAAGAACAATTTTGTAAACAAATAAATTATAAGCACTTAACTTATAATATGGACTTTCGGTATATAATCGAGTTATAAACCGCATAGGTTAATAAAGGAAATTTATAAGAGGAAGTGTTATAGAATAAATAGAAATGGAATTTATAAACATTGTTTTATAAATCCGCAAACTACTTATTTTGATAAGTAAATTGTTGTAATTTATTAATGGAGTTATATTCACGTTTTAGACAGTGAATAATCCTTTAAAATAAAAGGAATAGAAATGATGAAATTGGTTAACAAGTATATTCACGTTTTTGAATAGTGAATAATATGTTAAAGAAATGGTTTTGAATGTGATGTTTTAAATTGAATTAAAACGATCTAACGATGTTTTAAATGTATTAAGATTCGAAACCATAGATTTCAACATTCATTGTTGAAATAGACGTTTTCGAGAAATAAAAGGAAATGGTGGACTATAACACTGTTGTTATAGTAAATGATTTCCAAAAAGAAATGTTTTGTATAGTATTGGGATTTATATATCTATTTTAATTTCGAATCCCTATACTAGTGATTTTGGGTTGTCGTAACGATGTTTTACGCAACATTCGTTTTGACCCAAATAAATATGTTTAAGAGAATGATTTCCTTAAAGAATGAAATATATACTTAATTTCGATTTAAGTATATTGAATATTTTCCAAGTATAGAAAATAAAAAGACTTGTGAATTACTTATAAATAAATAAGTATGGAAATGTTTTTCCAATATTAAGGGAATATTTTGAATTTATCTTTTTGAAGATAAATTGAAAATGAATAATTGAAACCGTGTATTCGTAAATAATTTGGGAATTGAAAATTCATTATGGAATTCATAAATGAAAAGGAGAATCTGTTTAAAAATAAATATTGATTTATTTTTAAAGTATGGAAATTTTATATATATCTTGTAAAGATATTTTTGGAAAATAAATAATTTGGAAAATTATTTGGAATCTGGTGATGTTGTGCATATCTATTGATAGTTCAATAACCGACTATCAATATTTACCTTTGAATAGGTATTTGTTGTGATTTTCTTGAAATTGAATGCCACACTTATTTTTTTTTTAAAAATAAGCGCTCACTATTCGGGTTAACCGGGAAAGGACCTTGGGGTCGTATAACCCATTCCGAATATGTGATACGTCGTTATGAATTGCATTTGAAGATCGGTGTTAAAGACCGGATATTTTCAAAAACGAAAGGGTTTCTTGTTGATTGTCTCTGCACTGGCTGATCCCCGGTATAGAGATCTCCATATGTGATGGGAAATCCGGACGTGATTAGAGATTATCCAGATTGCAAGGACTTGTTTATAAGTGCCTTCGGTTCTGTTCGAGCCCGGAACAGACTTGTATGGATAGTATGTCTACATTACAAGTTGAGATATAAAGCTGATTTCTTTCAAATATATTTCTGTTGGTGGCGGAGAATTTATTCTCTTAGCTTAACACCCTTCTCTGAGACGTACGAGCTCAGAGGTTATATAGTTGAAGGTTATCAGCAATATATTCCCAATTTGGTAATGTGACATG
This sequence comes from Allium cepa, assembly GCA_030765085.1. NCBI lineage: Eukaryota > Viridiplantae > Streptophyta > Magnoliopsida > Asparagales > Amaryllidaceae > Allium > Allium cepa. Next base: position 1,025,617,611 of record CM060935.1, on the reverse strand, counting down.
CTAAGTGTTGCTGTGAAATGATCATTGTGTTGATCATTTGTGATAGGATCATTTGTTTGATCATTTATCTTTGTGATCATTTCTATGATCATTTGTTGACCCAAAGCATAGCTTTTGTATAAAGCGTGGCTTTATGGACGAGACATCGTCGAGCCTCACACCCCGAAATGGTCAAAACAGGAAAGATGCGGCAAGGTTATGAGGGGTAGCTCCCTTTAGGGTATGTGCATTTCCTTCTGGAAAAGGGTTGTATCATGGTATGGAGTCCAGGTACTTACTCATGTTGAAAACTTTATTTATTATGGTGTGATGTTGATTAGAGAGCTCTCGGATAAAGGTCCCAAAGGACCGGGGGATGGCATACTCGTGTCCGTTGTTACCCAGTTAGGGGTAACCCGGCCTTGTGTTGGCAGAGATCCGGTTTGGTTCTCGGGGACGTCCTTCCAGAGGCGTTCTCATGTGGCAATGGGAAGTTCCTTGGCCTGACCATTTGTTGGAAATCCAAAGAAACAATACGAGACTTGTACGGTTTTAGTTGTAGAACCTGCCATTTAATATGGTAGCTATAGTAGGCATAATATAATGGTACCTATGCTGGCTAAGATTTATATTCTACTTTCGAAATATTTCTACACTATGCACTAATAATAATATCAAATGTTTCTTTTTAATGCGTATCAAGCATCTTTGACTAACATAAGAAGAAATCTCCTCCAAGTCTGCGTTTGCGTTGTGTGTGTGGTGGGAGGTCTTATGGTAGTTACATTTTTAAAAGCATTTCGAATTGAATTAAAAAATATTCCTCTATTTTGATTTTAAAGATAAATAAACTATTTTGAGTTCTCACACCAGTCACATGACTGACTCGGAATTTATTGTTTTCCTTCCTAAACTCTGGGTGCCCACCAATTTCCACACGGGCAGTCAAGAGTTAGGTTTATCAGGATATTTGGAATTCAGGAGTTGCTGGAGGCAAGATGGATGGCATTGGCGTATCACTAGTATATAGTATTTCTTTTCCGTTGTTTGTTTGTTGTTGTTGTTGTACACTCTGATGTAATGTAATGTAATGTAATAACTGATATAGTTCTTTGTTTAAAGATTATTCATTTATCTATTATATGTTGTTCCGCTGCGAATTATGAGATTCTGATGTTGTTCTGTTACTTCTTTCTGTTCTATTTTTCTTTCTCTCTTCTTCTACCCCTTTCTTCTTCTTAAACCCTCAGTGTTCGGTTTTCCGGCATCCGACCGATCGGCATTCGATACAGTGGACGTATTGATGTCGATATCCGGAAGTCGAAGAATCGGGTCCTGACAATGTGGTGTCAGAGCATATGGTTAAGCGACAACCATGGCTCTGTTGGTATTGGGTATTACTCATTAGAGATAGAGTCAGTAGTACTCTAGAATGAGTTTGAGTGTAATAATAGATATGAGCGCGTATTTGTTAGTGAATATAAAATTGTTTTTGAATCGGGTAAATAAGATAATTTTGCCCAAAACTATTTTTTTGATAGAGAAGAAATGATTTTCTATGAATTATTATAGTATATGGTTGCATGGTTATTAGGAAGTAATAATATTAAATTATTATCATTATTATATAAAATTAAATAAGAAATAAAATGTATAACCAAAGATTAGAGATAAATTCATTTAACAAATAAAATTTATAAATATGAATAAAAATATATAAGGAAATGAATTCATATACAATTGGGATTTGTAAAATAAATTGTAAATAATTGAAATGGAAAATATATATTTATTAATGAAAATGAATTGGAAATGAATGATGAAATGAGATTTGATTTGATCAAATTGAATAAAAAATCAAAACTTGGTGAAAATAAAATAAAATGGATTGAATTCAAGTAAACTAACTTGATAAATTGATAAATTCTTGGACTAATGAATTGGAATTTGAATTGGTTAAACTAAAGTTTAGTCGTGAGCTAAATTTGAAGATAAATTTGAATTTGTATATAAATTCAAGTAAGTAAAAGAAATAAATTGAAATTCCCTTTGTTAGTAATCAAGTAAATTCGAGATGAATTGAATATGGAAATTGAAATATAAAATGAAAGTTAATCGATAAAATTCAATATTTAGAATTGAAATTGTGAATTAAATTGAAATGTAAAACTGAATCAAATGGATATGTAACTTCAATAGTGAAGTAAAAATGTATAAGAAGCATATATTGGAAATTTTGTAATAGAATTGGCAAAATAGTTTGAATGTTGGAATTGGATATTATGACTAGTAGGATATACAGGTGTATTAAAAGAAATGGAATTGAGATTTTGATTTCGAAGATAAAATTTAATTGCTCGACAAAAAGGTATGTATTTCAATTTCTGTATGAGATTTGATGATTTTCTTCTCCAGCCACTTGGCTTTCTCTTTTCTTTTTGATTCTGAGGGGCCGTGGTGCCATTTTGTAGTCGTACCGAGCTAGCCGCCAAAGGAGACGCTGGCAAAATTTTTCGAAAATTTCGAGTGTTAGAAAATTTTTGAGAAAATTTTAAAATTTTAAAAATTTGAATTTAAATTTAAGTTTGAGTTGAGAAGTAAACAATATTGTTTGGAACCTATAATTGAAGTTGGAAAGCTAGTTGAAATGATAATGAATCTCTAATAAAAAGACTTAGGTTAGTAAGTTGATAAAACTATTTGGATTGTGAAAAATAGTAGACGAGTAAGGACCATTTTCTTCTTAACTTGCAATTTCGGGACGAAATTCTTTTAAGGGGGGAAGATTGTAACGACCCAGAATTTTGAACAATTTAATTTGAAAATATTTAACTTATTTTAAATATTTGAATGATAGTTTGACTTGAATTTCAAATTATCAGAATGAATTTGGCGATTAAATTATAGAATTTAATCTGTTGAAAGTTGAATAAAAATTTGAATCTTCAATTTTAAGCCGATTAAAAATATTTCAAAGGCTTGTAAAATTCATATTGATAATATTGAAGATAATAGAATCTTTAGAATTGAATTTGAAAGTAATTTGATCGGTTTTGATATTATATCGTTTGAATCGATATTGAAAAATAGTCATTTTTCACACAGTCTCAGAATTCGACGAAACCAGTTCTATTGGGTCCGTAATAGTGTATTATTAGAGGGTTTTAAATTTCGTATTGAACGGAGTAACCGTGAGAGCGTACGTTGAGTAAACGTGTCGAAATTTAAATTGAATTAAAAATTTAAATTTGCATTTTGGTCACATCAGTTACTTTTCATTCCTAAACTCATGCCTAAAACTACGCCTACAATCACTGAAGGAAATCGCGTAAGCCATGTTTCGTTCGAGTTTAATTACCTCGCCCCTCCTTCAAACCCATTCAAACGAAATCGAAGAAAAATAAAATAAAAATGGCCGCAGCCTCTTGCAGATTCAAACAGAAAAAAAAAGAACGAACAAATTTATAATGGCCGAAGCCGATTCGAGCTTAATGCTCGAACAAGGGAGGCGGTGTAGGGAGGCGAGGCTTCCAAGCAAGCGTCGCGATTTAGGGCAATGGTCAACTCGATGGCGCGCACGTAGGAGGGGTCGAGGGGGTAGGTGCAGCGGCGACCTAGGGGGTAGCGGCGGCATGGGTCGCGGTCAATCGCAAGCGCGCGTGGAGGGCTCGTGGTGGAAGGCGCGCGCGATCGTGGATGCTGGTGGCGCGCGATGTCAGGTTGAAGACTCGAGTTGGGGTTGTGGCGTTTTGCCTGATGTCCAAAATTTATCTGTGAGGTATTCTCGAATTTTTATTAAACCTAATTTTTAATATACATATTGCTGAACGATTTGTATATAACCCAGTGATGGAATTTATAGAAGGAAGTTTTGGTTTAAAATTTAAATTTGAGTTAAAACCAAATTGTTAAATTAAAATTATCAAGTTAAAGTATATTTTTACAGTAACTTAATATACAGTAAAAGAAAATTTGTTTACAATTCAAATTATTAGTTCAAAAATGAAACCCTTGGTTAATTTAAATAAATTTTAAAAAGGAAATTTAAATTATAGTTAAATAAAATTATTAAAGACAAAATATGTGTAAATGAGATTTTAATTTATAGTAAAAGAAAAGTTAGTTTGAAAGTAAAATGTTTAGTTAAATAAATTTATTTAACAGAAATTTGGTTAAAAGGAAAATAATGATAAAGAAGAAAAATTGTTTAATTTAATTGTTTTAGAAATGGTTAGAGAATATTAGTGTAAAAAAATTAAGTCACAAGTTAATTAAATCTAAATTTATTTTTGTGTTACTAAGAATAATTTATTAAAAGAAGAAAATTAGTTTAAAAGAAAATCATTGGTTAATTTAAATTATCAAATAGAAGCTTATTTAAAAAATTAAAAGTGTTGTTTTAAAATAAAATAACAGGTTAATTTAAAGTATTCAAATATTAATTAATTTGTATAATATTTATACAAGGTTAAAATGGTGAAGAAAACAAGTTGAATTGGAAGTGGATTGCAAACGGAAATAAAGGTGAGAACTTCTCACTCAAAAATTTATAAGTTGGATTTGCAGTTATTGATTGATTGCTATTTGGTTGTGATATTAGATATAGTAGGATATATATATATATATATATATATATATATATATATTGGCATATGTATATATTGCAGTTGATTGATTTCCCGCATTGTATAGCGGATGAGACCCTATTGCGCCGCCTATTAAGCGGATAATATTTTATGAATCCTATATACCGCAATATTCCACCTCGAAGTGGAATGGGTATTGTGCTAATGTCTGTGAATGCAGGGAAACAGGTTGGAGGGATCCAACTGGATTCCTCACAAATATTTATTTGATTCAGATATTGTGATATTTGATTGTTTATCATATCGATATATGATGTTTGAAAGTCGTGATTGACTATTTGATGTGTTACATCATCGGATCCAATTTTGAAGTTTAAAAATAACGATTTTGATTTTTAAGGGATTTCTAAAGTGATTTTTGAATGTATACGTTTATAAAATATTTTTGGAATTGATTCATCTTAAATAAATAAACGTTATAATTTTAATATTATAAAAATTATGATTTTTGAGAAATACAGTTAAAAGTTGATTTTTGAAAATATGGGATTAATGATTTTATAAAATAGTTTAAACTGGGATTTTTGAATTTATTATAAAAAGTTTAAAAATAGGATTTATGAAATTTGATTATTTTATAAATCAAAATGATGAAATTATAAAGGAGTTTAAAGACGTTTTAAAAGAATAATGTAAATTGATCCATATAAAAGATTTATAAATTGATATTTATAAATTAAAAATATTGGAATTGTAAAACAAGCTTTTATAAGTGTTAGAATGAATTGAGAATGAATTTCATAAATGAATGAAATTTATAGAATTATAAACGGTGAAGTTATAAATGGAATTTTATAAACAGTAGGTTTATAAAATGTGTAAAGTTATTTAAAAGAATAGATTTTGGATAAATAAATGAATCTTATAAGTTATAAGATTTATAATTTGGAAAGTTAAAAATACAATTTTGTAAACAAATAAATTATAAGCATTTAACTTATAATATGGACTTTCGGTATATAATTGAGTTATAAATCGCATAGGTTAATAAAGGAAATTTATAAGAGGAAGTGTTATAGAATAAATAGAAATGGAATTTATAAACATTGTTTTATAAATCTGCAAACTACTTATTTTGATAAGTAAATTGTTGTAATTTATTAATGGAGTTATATTCACGTTTTAGACAGTGAATAATCCTTTAAAATAAAAGGAATAGAAATGATGAAATTGGTTAACAAGTATATTCACGTTTTTGAATAGTGAATAATATGTTAAAGAAATGGTTTTGAATGTGATGTTTTAAATTGAATTAAAACGATCTAACGATGTTTTAAATGTATTAAGATTCGAAACCATAGATTTCAACATTCATTGTTGAAATAGACGTTTTCGAGAAATAAAAGGAAATGGTGAACTATAACACTGTTGTTATAGCAAATGATTTCCAAAAGGAAATGTTTTGTATAGTATTGGGATTTATATATCTATTTTAATTTCGAATCCCTATACTAGTGATTTTGGGTTGTCGTAACGATGTTATACGCAACATTCGTTTTGGCCCAAATAAATATGTTTAAGAGAATGATTTCCTTAAAGAATGAAATATATACTTAATTTCGATTTAAGTATATTGAATATTTTTCAAGTATAGAAAATAAAAATACTTGTGAATTACTTATAAATAAATAAGTATGGAAATGTTTTTCCAATATTAAGGGAATATTTTGAATTTATCTTTTTGAAGATAATTTGAAAATGAATAATTGAAACCGTGTATTTGTAAATAATTTGGGAATTGAAAATTCACTATGGAATTTATAAATGAAAAGGAGAATCTGTTTAAAAATAAATATTGATTTATTTTTAAAGTATGGAAATTTTATATATATCTTGTAAAGATATTTTTGGAAAATAAATAATTTGGAAAATTATTTGGAATCTGGTGATGTTGTGCATATCTATTGATAGTTCAATAACCGACTATCAATATTTACCTTTGAATAGGCATTTGTTGTGATTTGCTTGAAATTGAATGCCACACTTATTTTTTAAAAAAAAATAAGCGCTCACTATTCGGGTTAACCGAGAAAGGACCTTGGGGTCGTATAACCCATTCCGAATATGTGATACGTCGTTATGAATTGCATTTGAAGATCGGTGTTGAAGACTGGATATTTTCGAAAACGAAAGGGTTTCTTGTTGATTGTCTCTGCACTGGCTGATCCCCGGTATAGAGATCTCCATATGTGATGGGAAATCCGGACGTGATTAGAGATTATCCGGATTGCAAGGACTTCTTTGTAAGTGCCTTCGGTTCTGTTCGAGCCCGGAACAGACTTGTATGGATAGTATGTCTGACATTACAAGTTGAGATATAAAGCTGATTTCTTTCAAATATATTTCTGTTGGTGGCGGAGAATTTATTCTCTTAGCTTAACACCCTTCTCTGAGACGTACGAGCTCAGAGGTTATATAGTTGAAGGTTATCAGCAATATATTCCCAATTTGGTAATGTGACATGCTGAGTGTTGCTGTGAAATGATCATTGTGTTGATCATTTGTGATAGGATCATTTGTTTGATCGTTTATCTTTGTGATCATTTCTATGATCATTTGTTGACCCAAAGCACAGCTTTTGTATAAAGCGTGGCTTTGTGGACGAGACTTCGTCGAGCCTCACACCCCGAAATGGTCAAAACAGGAAAGATGCGGCACGGTTATGAGGGGTAGCTGCCTTTAGGGTATGTGCATTTCCTTCTGGAAAAGGGTGGTATCATGGTATGGAGCCCAGGTACTTACTCATGTTGAACACTTTATTTATTATGGTGTGGTGTTGATTAGAGAGCTCTCGGATAAAGGTCCCAAAGGACCGGGGGATGGCATACTCGTGTCAGTTGTTACCCAGTTAGGGGTAACCCGGCCTTGTGTTGGCAGAGATCCGGTTTGGTTCTCGAGGACGTCCTTCCAGAGGCGTTCTCATGTGGCAATGGGAAGTTCCTTGGCCTGACCATTTGTTGGAAATCCAAAGAAACAATACGAGACTTGTGCGGTTTTAGTTGTAGAACCTGCCATCTAATATGGTAGCTATAGTAGGCATAATATAATGGTACATATGCTGGCTAAGATTTATATTCTACTTTCGAAATATTTCTACACTATGCACTAATAATAATATCAAATGTTTCTTTTCAATGCGTATCAAGCATCTTTGACTAACATAAGAAGAAATCTCCTCCAAGTCTGCGTTTGCGTTGTATGTGTGGTGGGAGGTCTTATGGTAGTTACATTTTTAAAAGCATTTCAAATTGAATTAAAAAATATTCCTTTATTTTGATTTTAAAGATAAATAAACTGTTTTGAGTTCTCACACCAGTCACATGACTGACTTGGAGTTTATTGTTTTCCTTCCTAAACTCTGGGTGCCCACCAATTTCCACACGGGCAGTCAAGAGTTAGGTTTATTAGGATATTTGGAATTCAGGAGTTGCTGGAGGCAAGATGGATGACATTGGCGTATCACTAGTATATAGTATTTCTTTTCCGCTGTTTGTTTGTTGTTGTTGTTGTACACTCTGATGTAATGTAATGTAATGTAACAACTGATATAGTTCTTTGTTTAAAGATTATTCATTTATCTATTATATGTTGTTCCGCTGCGAATTGTGAGATTCTGATGTTGTTCTGTTATTTCTTTCTGTTCTGTTTTTCTTTCTCTCTTCTTCTACCCCTTTCTTCTTCTTAAACCCTCAGTGTTCGGTTTTCCGGCATCCGACTGATCGGCATTCGATACAGTGGACGTATTGATGTCGATATTCGGGAGTCGAAGAATCGGGTCTTGACAACCGTGGTCTTGAACTGTTGACATGTTGATGGTTGAATTATAACCATGCCTGTCTTCTGGTTCCTTGCTAACTATATATTTTGTGACACACATACTTGTCTTTATTATCAGTGCTTCTGATGTTGTTCTTATCAGAAATGTTAGCATACTTGTTTATCTAGTATCTAATTTGAACCCACTGAAACAATTGGAATTGTTCTATCTAATGTTTGCATGTACATGTCTACATGTGCACTTGTTATATCAGTTTTGCCTTAACCATTCTTTTGTTCTGCACTTGCCTGGATTTTAAGCTTGTTGCACAATGATGTTCATGTAGATGTATGTCGAATGAAACTTATAGTGTTTGATGGAAAAAAATTGTGTCGGGTATTGCTGCTAGTGGGTTTGTTGGCTCGAATTGTTTGCATCTCTAGTTCCATTTGCATGCTTGTGTGCTCGACTCTATGCATTACTTCACTTGTGTGCTTGCGTTTGAACTTGTTGCTTCACTTTTTTTTCCGACTGCACTTTTAAATGCGGGACTTGCATCGTTGTGTATATTTTGTTGCTCTGCACTTGTGTTTGTCTCTAGTGCATGTACTAAATTGCACTTGTATATGCATGTACTTAAGCTTGTGTTGAGCTATTTAGCTTAACCTTTCACTACTTATATCGAGCTATTTAGCTTGACCTTGCATTGCTTCTATTGAGCCTTTGGGATTGACCTTGTTTTTTACCTGCAATTGAATTGATGCCACTGTGTTTTGTGTATGTGCTCAGCCCTATGACATATACAATGGTACACTATCTATGACATAGATTGCTCGCGTACATTGTTGATACTTTTGGTGCCTATTTCGAAATATGAAATGAATAAAACCAATAGACTGAGGCAATTGTCTAGTTAAAAAATATTTATATTTTTGTAGTTTGAATTTGTTTCTTTTTGCTTTTTACTGCATTGTTATTTGACAGAAAAAGCAGATGATTGGAGAGAAGATAGTTGGAGCAAGTAAATAGAAAAGACCGAATTCAAGCGAGTGAGTATTTTTGAGAGCGTGTTGTACATGAGAGTGAAAATGTAGTGTTGTACGTGAAAGTGAAAAATATTATTGTATACGGAAGTGTAAATATCGTGGAAGCTTTGTTATAATCGTGTACCATTAATATTGTATTGGAATAAACTATTTATTGAAATAAAATTTTATTTATTTATTTCGATTGGTGATTTTATAGTACTATATCAAACACATTTAAATAAATGCACATACACATGTTTACTATCATCAAATAAAAATCATTAACTATTGTATTCTACAATCTCCTTCTTTTTATGATAACGAACATATATTAAGATTTTGTGAAAAAAAATGTGTTTGATGTGTTGTGATCAAGCTCCCACGATGTAGACTCCCTCTATGCAAGTGCAAGCAATTAAAAAATGAAAAAATGACTATCAAAATAATTGCAAAAATAATCGTCAAAAATAATCGTCAAAAATAAAAACATCTCTCAAATATCAGTAAGGTTATTACTCCACCACTAAAATCAATACCTCTCTCCTTCTTATGTTATAATAATAATAATAATTGAAATAGTGATGAATTTTTATTAAAACCATAAATCATATAGAGAGGAAAACATGTTGCAAATTCCAATCACTCATACAAAAACCACATTATTTTATTTGCTGGGCACAAATTCCACTTTAGAGTGAATTGGATTATGGTTTTGGGGGAAATTTATATAGTGATAGTGGTGTGGTATTTCTACTAAAGGAAAAATTTATATTACTCTTTTAAATATTATGCAGAAAATGTTAATCACTTTTTAACCATGCATAACCGTTAGGACTTTCAAATGAGGTTAGTAGTTACCTTAAAAAGAATGTCAAGTATTTTCTAACCATGCATAACCATGAGAACTTTTAAATAAGGTTAAAAACTACTTGAACATTTATCCCTCTCTTGTATACAAATTCCATCCACGCATAACCTAAAGACTTTTAAATGAGAATAGAAGCACATATATAGAGATTAAAACTATCCACACATGCATAACCATGAGGACCTTTAAATGAGAGTGAGACTTTGGGATAGAATTATAAATCACACACAAAAAATAATTACTTATTTTTCGAAATACCTACTTTTGCACACTATAATAAATTTTGATGTATGAGCAAGAAGGATGGTAGTGATAGAAATGATCATAGGATATGTACTAATTTTAAAAATATTATAAAAATTGTTCAATTTTTATGAAAATTTTAACATGTTCTTCTTCTAGCCATGAAGTATAATTTAATCACTACCTATCGCTTTCTCAATCACTGTTAATAATTTTTGATAAATTTCAAAAGGTTCGAGAAATCAACAACCATTTTTTTAGAGTAAATCCCCTACTAAAGTAAAGAAGAGTATTTTATAAAAGAAAATCAAGGAAAATTTTGAGTTATTTAAAAAAGAAAGTCTAAATCCAAAAGGTTGTGAAAATCTATTTTCCACATGGGGTTTTGTAAAATTATGTCTGCTAATTTTAAAATCTGTTGAAAATGCAAATATGATCTAAAATGAAGTGATGTCTAATACCACTTGTACTCTAATTGGCAAAAATGAAATATTATTAAACAAGTAGACCATGTACTCATTAATATCACTCGAATTGTTTAATTTTTTTCAACAAAGTCATTTATGTCAAATAGATGCAAAATCAATTACATCAAACAAAAGCGCACACAGTGAAAAATTCTCTAACCACTATTTTGTTAGTCGTGAAGAAAGGCAATGAAAGTTAATATTTAGAACAAATTAATCGACAATTACCGTTTTTCAAATTCAGTCCATTTGAAACCACTATTTGAAATCTTTAATTCAATAACTTGGTTTAGCACGAAACACGAAAGTTATAGATGTTTAAAATTTCTACTCACCAAAATTGGTTTCAAGTCAAGACAATGGATGGCTCAAAGAATATATATGAAATATTATAACTTGTTTGCATTGATTTAAGATACTTCTCAAGTAATGTACAGTAATGATTTTGTTTTTCAAGACTTAACATAATGGACCAGCAAAAAAATTAAAACAGTAAAGTTGTAATGCTATCAGTTAGATTTTCAAAACTTTAAGAATTTCAAAATTCGGAGTAAAAACATTCAATTTATGATCGAATTACTACACCCATGTTAGAAATTTCCGAAACTATTTTCAAACAATCTACAGAATGTTTCGAAGTTTTTTAATGGTTTAAGTTCAAATTTTGGAAAAACACTAAAATAAAATTTATAGAGTTTTCTATCTATTTTCTAGAAAATCTTGTATTTTGCAATTCAAAGTAAGGTGTTCGAGATATGGCAATTATACTAAGCAGTGTTAACACAACATGATTAACAATCAAAATAGAGTTTAGACATCATACTTTTACTTACCTTCGATGTCGTGTTCTTGTTCACCATTTTTTCTCCAAAATATGTAGATCTCCACCTCATTATTCTAGGCTAAGGAATATTAGAATTTTTGTTTGTCAACCAAATAAAACAATTCGAAATTTGTCTCCATCGTAGTTCTTCCTTAGCCCATCTTTCTACCTAAAACTTAGAAGAAGTGATTGACCTAACAAAGGTTAGAGGACCACTTTATTGTCATTTATAACCTGTGGTACCCAAATTTTTTTATATATAAAACCGTTAGTATTCACAATTGTACCCTTGGGAACCCAAACTTGTTTAAATTTAAGATAATTTACATTTGTACCTTTTGGAACTTAAATTTGTTGAATGGTCATATGTTTGTTTGCATTTCGACAATTATTATTGCTATGCCATATATTTCCACCCTTTATGCATTTGGGTATCACACTTCTTCCCTTCATTTGTTACTAGTCATTTATTTAACAATTGATACCTTTTCAAATCCAAGTCCCTTTTTGGTGTTTGCAAACGGTTGGTTTCATAATAACATATTAAATGACTTTTCTCCTTTTGAATTTTTTTGAATAATCAACTCAAATTCGTTAACTTTGGATTTTAAAAGATTCTTTTCATTTATTAGCTTTGAACAATAACTATAGCATTTCCTTTTATGACCATATTTTCATTTTCTATCCTTTCTATCTTGGTCTCAATTTTAAGCATCTCAGTTTCAAAGGGTTAGCCTTTTCAATTTCAAGTTTTTTGCAATCCTTGACTTTTTAGATCTCTTTTTCTAACTCATGATTTATTCGAATAATTTTAGTTCTCGCTATTTCTAAAAATCGCGTTTCCGTTTTCAAGGCTTTTGAAATTTTCTTTAACCTCTTTCAATTCCCTTTTAAAGTTTGCATATTTGAACGGACATGTTAGAACTTTCCAACTCTTTTTGTAAAATTTTATTTTTGCAAATCAACTTAGTTTTGTTTTTCGTCAAAATCAGAATTTCCTTTTCTAGCTTCTGAATTTTTTCATAAAAATGGGTAAATTCTTTTTCATAATTCATGCAATTTTTGCAATTGGAATTTTTAGTTTTCCTAATGTTTTTAAGCTCATTTTCCAATTCAATATTTTTCTGACGCAATTTAGATTTATCACTTTTAAACTTGTTATTTTTCATCTCAAGTTCATCAATAATTTTAATTAATTTTTGATATAAGAAAACTAAATCTTTGAATGAAAAATCACTTATCACTTTATTTGTTGCATCTTCATCACTGCCTTCTTTACTGTCGTCATCCAAATTGACTTTCGTAAATTCTCTCAAGAAAATTCTTCAATGAATCGGTTTTGGAGAGTTTCTTATCGTTGTTAACTTTTCTATTATATATTGCATTGAGAGTGTTCTAGATTTCATGTGCAGTTGAACACCGAGAGATATGGTTAAATTCGTCTCGATTAATTAGAGAGTAGAGAATATTCATAGCATAAGCATTAATTGAAATATTGTTCTTATCTACCATATCACACCCATTTTCAATAATATCCCAACAATTAAAATTAACAGATTTTAAATGAAGTTCCATTCTTAATTTCCAATTTAAAAATCTATCCCGTTAAAAATAAGTGGATTGACACTAGACCGACTCTCGCTAGATCTGAAGCTAGGGTTAGACGTTTTCACTAGTAATCTCGCTCCGATACCACTTGTTGGATCGAATTAACCCTAAAGGGGGTGAATAGGGTTCATAATAATTTCAAAGAATAATAAAAAAAACCATAAAACATATAACAACAGAGTAAATGCAGAAATAAAAACAACACACGGATTTATCCAGCTTCGACAATACTTTCCTACTGCTGCCACCAAGTTTTTACTAAGATTAAACTATCGATCGTTTACAGACCCTGTAAGCTTCCAACTATTATTTACCTGATTGTTCTAACCCTATGCTCAAAACCCTGCCTCAACTCTATCCCCAAGTTATGAAGTCTCCAAACTATGACTTGTAGTTCGATCCTAATTAAAACTAGAGTTCTATAAAGTTTAAAAGGAAAATTACAATAAAATGAAACTAAAATAAAGCCTAATACAAAAGGTATTGTAAATAAAGACGACCCAATAAAAAAGTACGAATGCATTCTTCAGCCCATTTTCTTTTATTTACAAGCCAATCCATATACTCTCTTCATTCTCAAATTAGGATTTCAAATTGAAGCCATCGAAGCCTATCGTTAATCGATTGAAGAAAATTAACCTTGTTTTTCTTCTCGATCGATTGCTTGATTCGCGAGATGATTCCTGCCTTTGGTCACTTCAAGTATGTGTAATCAATGCTGACTTTTGATATGAATTATTTTTCCATTTTAATATTTTAATTTTAACCCGACTGATTCAAAAATCGTTGATAATGATTGGCAATTATAGGGCCCGATTCCCTATATTTCATATTACTAGATTTGATTTTCGGTTTGAAATTTTCAGTTGATATCCTTGACCTTTCGATATTCTGATCGATTTTGGATCGATCTGTGATGATATTTTTTGACTTGTTCAATTTCGAAATTTTCACATATTTATGGAACTGTACTTGACTTGTGGACTTGTAAAATTCTCCTTTTTGTGTTATTTTCTATTTCGATTTTCTGAGCTTGTTTCTGACTAATTTTGAGATCGTTCACCTATAATTGAATTGCTTATATGATGCTACTAATTTCCATATATATACATACATATGTGTGTGTATATATATATGTGTGGAATTGTCTTATGACCGTGATCTTGAATTGTTGATATGTTGATGCTTGAAATAAAACCATGCTTGTCCCTTGGTTCCTTGCCTGCTATATATTTTATGATGCACGTACTTGTCTTCATTAGCAATTCTATTGTTGTTGTTTTTATCAAAAATTCTAGCATACTTATTTATCTCGGTATCTAATTCGAACTTGCTGAAATAGTTGGAATTGTTTTTCTGGCTTTAATCAAGTTTAGTGTTTGAGTTTGTAGTGTGTGTCCTTATGCATTTCTTATTTGTTTGCTTGTATTATTTTGATGTTGCACTTGCCTATTTCAAAATATGAAAAGAACAAAACCAAAACCAATAGACGAAGGCAATTATTGAGTTCAAAAACTATTTATAATTTTACAGTTTAAATTTGTTGCCTTTTCCTTTTTACTACATTGTCATCTGACAGGTAAAGTAGATGATCAGAGAAAAGACAGTTGGAGCAAGTAGATATAAAATACTGAATTCGAGTGAGTGTTTTTGAGAATGTTTTGTATATAATAGTGAAAATGTAGTGTTGTATATGAAACTGAAAAAAAATATTATTGTATATGAAAGTGTAAGTATAGTGGAAGCTCTGTTGTAATCATGTACTATTAAAATTGTATTGAAATAAACTATATATTGAAATAAAATTTTATTTGTTTATTTCTATCTATGATTTTATAGTCCTGTATCGAACACACACACACACACACACACACACACACACATATATATAAAATCATTAAACAAAAGTTATTAACTGTTATATTCTACAGAAAGAGTAAGCCAAAATGCTTTATTATATCAAGAATGCCACAGATGCAAGAAGTTTTTCGGTTTGAAGTGTAAAAGGGCCAAATAGGGTCTACTTTAATCCTTATATAGTGCGTTAAGTGACAAATGGGTAATTCCTTGATTGCATTAGGCAATCTAAATGAAATAGTAAGCGTAGGCTCAAAGCTATGTTAGCAAGGTTGGTACCATATATTTGAGAATAGGATACCTGTAGGCTACGGACAGTCCAGACATTTGTTAGAACCTCCATTGTTGGATTTTTATGACAACAACTATATAATTATGCAAAAAACCTCTAAGCTAAATTGTAGGTACATAAGTATTAAAAAGAGATAAACGAATAAGTTCAACATGAAGATATACAGTACAAAAGAGGATAAAAGTATATATATGGAGATACAAGAAGAGATATACATGATAGAAACAAAATGAAGGTGACAAACAAAGTATTATTAGTCATAGAGTGATCTCTAGAGTATATAGATGTTAAAATCTTCTCAAAGTTGTATACATACATATACATACGCATTTGAAACATTTTATAAAAGCAATGAAAGTTTTTTTAAATAATAATAATATATGAAGCAAGACTCAAACTTGGGTCATTGGTTTAATAATATTTTTAATGAAAATAAAGTTTTCAAAAATGCATGGAGCAAGACTCAAACCCGGGTCACAAGTTTAAAAGAAAGTACTCTAACCAACTGAGCTAAGGTAACTTTTATTCATCAACAAAATTCAGCCGACTGAACAAGATCATTCAGCCGACCGAATCTGTGTACGTGCTTTTTTTTAAAACATACGAAGATTTAGCTATCTGACCTTAAATTCACCCAGCTGAAATCAACCTAAAATACACTATAAACTTTCTGGTTTAAAAATTGATGATTCAAATGGCTGCCTCACTCTATCAACAAGTTGAATCTGCATAATGGTTAGTTTTCTGAAAGGGTTCCTGTTCATTATGAACAGATACATCTCTTAAATCAGGAATTGTAGTCATAATTTTTCATTGTTTCTTTTCACGAAAGATTGCAACTATTAAACTCTATATAAAGCAATTCACTTCATTGTTTCAATAACGAATTCTAATTATAATTCTTTCATCTTCTCAATTGAATTCTCAAGCATTCATTTCCAAATTTCTTTATTATTTCAATCACATGATTATTTTCCTGTGATCAAAATTACTTCCTTCTTCACAAATTACATGATATACCACAAAGGAGAAGATTATGCGAAGAGTGTATTTTATCGACTTATTAGTGCTATTCAAGAGCATACTCAGTCAAAAACATTTCTACTATTTGTATTGGAAGTCATGTTGTAGTATCCCCAGGCAGTTGAAGTCCAATTCGGTTATTTAAACGGTTGAAGTCTTGTTTGGTTGTTCACACAGTGTAATACTTATTCCTTTGGGTTAAGCGAAGATTTCGATTAAATCCAGAAGAGTCTGGGACTAGACGTAGAACGGAAAGTTCGAACTTGTATAAAAATCTCCAGTATCATTTACTTTACTACTTTTACTTTTACATTTATATTACGCACAAAGAAAGAATTAAGTTAATATCCATATTACACAATCCTAAGTCATTTTCATTTGATATTGAAGCCTGTGTTTCTAGAGATCGTAACGACATCCTAGAATAAATGGCCATAAAGAAATCTAGTCAAGGCTGTAGAAAGATGAAGAGAAATAAAGAAGAATCAAAGGAGCAAACTAGCAAATGCTTCATGGCTAAACTCAGATCACAATCGGTATGCTTAGATTCTTTATATAAAGATCTTTTGTTAGCACATGATGAAGTATTAAAAGATTGTAAAATTTTGAATAAAGTTAATAGAATTGCATTAGCTAAGTTAAAAAATTATGAGCAATAAATCTCAAATTTAAAAGAGGAAAACAAACTTTTGGTAAAACAAACTAAATTTTTTGAAAATACAGTAGAAGAACCTTTTTTACAAAAGGATTTCCTACAAAAAGAAAATGAGCAGTTATAATTTAAAAACAATGGTCTTTTGAATAAAATCAATGTTTTTTAAAATAAAAATATATTTTTGGAAAACTCTTTTAAAAATTCTAGCTCTTTAATTTTGTCTCTTGAAAAAGAGAATGAAATTTTAATCGAAAGTAACTCAGAATTATCTAAAGAACGTGAGATTTCAAAAGATAACAGTAATATTTTGCAAAAAGAAGTTTATGATTCTAAAGCAAATTTTGATAAATTAAATGAAAAAATGTGAACTTTAAAGGTAGATATATCTTATCTTGCTTAGTTATAACTTTAAAAGCTCACAATGATAAAAGCGGTATAGACTATAAACAAGCTAAAAGTAAATACGATATTAGATATGCATTCATGTTTACTAATTTTAGTGCTAGTACTAATAACTATTATAGTCTTAAAACCACTTATAGTCATAATAATAACTTGTTTATAAATGATAGAAAATGTTTTTTAAGTTCTAAGCTAGTGACTAATAATGTTAGAATATGGATTCCAGCTAATACAATTGATCATGATAAACAACTTTATATTAGCAACTATTATACGAATGTGATTTGTAATGAAAACTATATTTGAAAAGGTTCAACCACACCTGAATGGGTATAGTTTCCTAAAATTTAGGATTTATAAGAACCTTAGGTAGCGTATGTTTAAATGTCATTTTTTTGATACCCTATTTTATAAGCAGTAGTTAACTTTATTTGATAAAATTGTTTCATTATTTTTATTTCTTTTTGAGAGTACACCCACACCTATTTTGATAAGGTTTTTACCCTATGATTAAACCCTAAACCCTAACGTAGCAAGTGAGTACCAAAAATGATTATTATTTATTGCAGGTACTTTGAGAAATAAAAGGAAAATGATAGATTTTGGAATTTAAAGGATGTTCCATACATTTAATAGAATTATGTGCTTACAATGAAATTACGGTAAAATCTAATTTATTTTCTCCATAATTAATATTGGATTTATCTTGCTATTTACAAGATATTTTAAAAAAATTATTATATTCCCTCTTTCTTTTTTATAATGACAAGGAGGGATAAATTCACATGCATATTGATAGAGGGAGATATTATACTTAGAGGGAGATGTTATACTTAGGGGGAGCTTTAAAAGTGTTAATATTATTTTATATAGAATGAATATTTTTAAAATTGTATAGTTATCGTCTTCAAAAAGGAGGAGAATGTTAGAACCTCTATTATTGGATTTTAATGACAACAGCTATATAATTATGCCAAAGAACCTCTAAGCTTACTAGCAGGTGCATACGTATAAAAAAGAGACAAACAAATAAGTTCAATATGAAGATACACGGTACAAAAGAGGATAAAAGTGTGTGTGTTTATATATATGGAGATACGAGAAGAGATATACATGATAGAGACAAGACGAAGGTGACACATAAAGTGTTATTAGTCATAGAGTATTATGTCTAGAGTATACAGATGTCAAAATCTTCTTAAAGTGGTATACACATATACATACACATTTGAAACATTTTATAAAAGCATTGAAAGATTTTTTTTAAAATAATAATGATAAGAATAATATATGAAGCAAGATTCGAACTTGGGTCATTGGTGAAATCATATTTTAAATGAAAAACAAATTTTCAAAAATGCATGGAGCAAGACTCGAACCCGATCACCATTTTAGAAAGCAAGTGCTCTAACCAATTGAGCTAAGGTAAATTTTCCTCATCAACAGAATTTAGCCAGCCGAACCAGATCATTCAACCGAATGAATCTATGTATGTGCACATGTTTTCAAACATATGAACATTCAACTGTCTGACCTAATAAATTCATCCGGCTGAAATCTACCTAAAATACACTATAAACTTTCTGGTTTTGAAATCGACGATTCGGATGGCTGTCTCACGCTATTCAGCCGACTAAATCTATATTATAGTTTTCTAAAAGGGTACCTCTTCATTATGAAGAGATACATCTCTTAAATTAAGAGTTGCAGTCATAACTTTTCACGAATGATTGCACTGTTAAACTCTATATAAAGCAATTCATTTCATTGTTTTAATAACGAATTCTACTTATAATTCTTTCTATCTTTTCTATTGCATTCTCAAGCATTCATCTCCGAATTGCTTTATTATTTCAACCACATGATTATTTTCTTGTGATCAAAATTACTTCCTCACTAATTACATGATATACCACAAAGGAGAAGATCATAGGAAGAGTGTACTTTGTTGACTTATCAGTGCTATTCAAGAGCATACTTAGTTAGAAACATTTCTACTATTTCTATTGGAAATCCTATTGTAGTATCCTCAGGCAGTTGAAGTACTATTTGGTTGTCTAGGCGATTGAAGCCCTATTCGGTTGCTCAGGTGGTGTAATACCTATTCCTCGTGAGGATTTCGATTAAATCCAGAAGGGGTCCGGGACTGGATGTTGAACGAGAAGTTCAAGCTAGTATAAAAATCTCTGGTGCCATTTACTTTACTGCTTTTACTTTTATATTTATATTACACACAAATAAATAATTTAGTTAATATCCATACTAAGCGATGCTTAGTCATTTTCAGTATCGTGTTGTTCCAATAAAGGTTATGGATGGACAAGGTGGATGTAAATGGGAATGTATATCTTTTAATATATGTTATTGGAGTCATATCATTGTAGATGTGTTCAACGTTTACCTGAACTTTGGTCTTTGAATTGTAGGTTAAATATTGCACATTCTTGAATACAAAAAATAAGAGGAAAATAGTCCTTAAATTTATGAGGTAAAGCATTAAGGAAATTGCACAATAATTCCAGGTTTTATTGGACAATTGATATAGATTAGTAAAAACATATTGGAAGTTGTTATAAATTGGAATGATATTTAAGTAGTATTTCAATTCATTAGAATGTAGTGTGTAACAATGTAAATTTCTATAAATTATCCAGTTTCAATACAAAAGTGTATCGTTTTAAACAACAAGGAATATGCCTAAAAGAAAGATACGTACAAATTAGGGATGGTTACCATATTTTGTACCGTTTATTTCAATAATAATTGAAAAGAAAATTCCTTGTAATTCCAAACATAACACAAATCCTCTTTTAGATAATTTAAAGAAAGTTACAGTGTTCATGTTTTCTTTTTGGGGAAAGATGTAATTTCAATGCTTTAAAACAGAAATCCCTAAGTATAAATCAGAGTATTGGCCATTATGTCTAGTGAATTAAAATGGCAAGGCACCATTCCATATTGAGTTGTCTTAACCATGAAATAATTCGAATAAAGCGGTAAGAGGTTACGTTTAGTAAAAAGGTCTTGCAACGACCCACAATTTTAGACTATTCGCATCCGCATATGTCGGACTTGAATAATTCAAAATACCGAATTGCTAATTTAAATTTGGCAAAAATGAACACATACAGTAAATAAATAATCACAGAATCACAGACAAAGAGTAATAATATGCAGCAGAAGCAAAAAATAGCAGTTCATGAAGCTACTATATATATAACAGAGTAAATAAGTTACAACAGAAGTCTCGAATACAATAGTCAAATACATGAATCAAAATATATCACTAGAATCAACTGAATATCTGAAAGCTAGATAGATACCTGGATCTCCAAGCGAAGCTCCAGCTCCAAAGGTGAGTCTCGAATACTGGTACACTCAGTCTAACCCGAGCGTAAAGCAAAACACAAAACACTCGAGTCAGGATTAACATTCTTATATCAACAAATCCAACTCAAGTGAAATAACAATTGAAATACAAGTAACTCAAAAAATGTAGGAATAACCATCCTCTAAGGATCCGTTAAACTATCTACTATGTAGTAATATACGCTAATAGATAATGCCTAACAGTAATATAAAGTATCAAAATAGTGTTAAGGCGTTACCATTATCCCCCTTAACACATTTTATATAAGCGTCCTGGACTATGTAGCACCATAAACTCCACCGTAAACTAGTGGGCTATCAGGGAGTACTCCATAGGTATAACACAAAACAAATTCGTAGTGGTCGCGTATATAGGGATACAAGTATGACAAGGCACATGAGGCAATACCCAAGGTAGTGAAACTACCGTTTGCCTGATCCGGACTGGTGAGAACGCATCGCCGCAACGACCGCAACATCGCGAAACAACACTCCCAAAATTTTGAGGGTGCACCAATTAATAACAAGTAATGAGTAGTTTACGAAGAAGTGTGTTCGCTCGAGGTGGCCCCATTTGGCCAGGCTTGGCTCCTATTTTAGTCATTTCCAATTTGACCCAAGTGTCAAGGCTATCCATTATCGTTCCCTTAGTTCAGTCATCACGTACATCATTCCAACCACTTCATTCTGGATCACACTCCGCGTATAGTTATTAAAGTGGTTTTCGGTTTAGACAGAGAGTATGTCCATAACCAATCCCGGTTTCTTTAATAACTTTCGTAATTATTACACCGATTGTGTAACGACCCTGACTCGACCTTCGAAAATTGGCACCGAATACGACACTTGTATTCCAATGCCGCAGATCCAAACGTCGAACCTGGTTCGCCGGAGCTTATAACACAATAAGTACAACACAGCGGAAGAAATATGAATGATACAATTGATATACAACATCTAATACAATATCTGATACAACAGAATACAATAGAATGGTACAATGAATAACAATACTATCAAAGATACAAGAAGATAGCAGCGGAAAGATAATGTCTTCAATGCCAAACTCCAAGAACTCCATCTTCAATCCAAAGCTAGCTCGAACCCTCATCACATTCACTAAGAGAGCAAGACTGGTGTGATGCTGAAGTGTAGCAAATGCGATCCACAAATCCAAAGAGCTTCGAAGGCTAATGAATCTATACCTATTACTGGAATATCTGAAAACCCAACTCTAGACTGCCCGTGTGGAAAATAGTGGGCACCCAGAGTTTAGGAAAGGAACAATAAACTCCAGGTCAGTCATGGGACTGGTGTGAGCAAACAAAACAATTTGGTCTTTTAAAACAAACAAAAGAATTTAAATTTGAAATCCGCAATGCTTTTTAGAAAATGAAACTAGCATAAGGCCTCCCGCCACACACACAATGCAAACGCAGAATTGGAGGAGATTTCTCCTTATGATAGTCAAATATGCTTGATACGAGAAAAATTCTTTGATATTATTACTATAAGTGCACAGTGTGGAAAAACCATTTCGAAAGTATAATATAAATCCTAGCCAGCATAGGTACCATGATGCCATGCCTACTATAGCTGCCATGTTAAATGGCAGGTTCTACAACTAAAACCGTACAAGGCTCGTATTGGATGAATGGATTTCCAACAAATGGTCAGGCTAAGGAACTTCCTATTGCCACATGGGAACGCCTCTGGCGGGACGCCCCGAGAACCAACCTGGATCTCTGCTAAACAAGGCCGGCTACCCCCTTCCCGGGAAATAAAACCTGAGATATGCCACCCCCGGTCCTTTGGGACCTTTATCCGAGGGCCCTCCAACAACAACATCACACAGTAATAAATATAGCGTGTCCACATGAGTAAGTATCTGGGCTCCATACCATGATACTACCCTTTTCCAGAAGGAATGGTCATACCCTAGGGGAGCTACCCCTGAAACCTTGCCGCATCTTTCCTGTTTCGACCACTACCGGTTTGTGAGGCTCGATGAGGTCTCGACCACAAAGCTACGCTTTTTCACAAAGCCATGCTTTGATCAACCAATGATCAACAAATGATCATCAATCACACAGCAGCACTTAGCATGCCACACTACCAAATTGGGAGTATATCGCTGATAACCTTCAACTACAAAACCTCTGAGCTCGTACGTCTCAGAGAAGGGTGTTAAGCTAAGAGAATGAATTCTCCGCCACCAATAGATATGTATTTGAAAGAAATCGGCTTTACATCTCAAAGTGTAGTGTCAGACACACGACCATACAAGTCTGTTCCGGGCTCGAACAGAACCGAAGGCACTTCCGAAGAAGCCCTTGCAAATCCGGGTATTCACAATCCCGATCGGACTTCCCATCACTTAGGAAATCTCTATACCGTAGCTACTCAGTGCAGAGACAATCGATAGGTCGTCCTATCATTCTCGCAAATACCCGGTCTTCACCACCGGTCTTCAAATGCTATCCATAACGACGTATCATTATTCGGAATGGGTTATATGACACAAGGTCCTCTCCCGGCTAAACCGAATAACGAGTGCAATATTTAAAAACATATGGATATAGGATTTTCAGTTAAGTCACAACTTATTATCCAAAACTTTCCTTTAAATGGTTTAAACCAAATTACCATTTCAAATCTTTAAACAAAAGATTTATTTCACAAAGTTTACCCATTTTCAAAAAGATCCATTCACATAATTCAAAACAATTTCCATTCCAATTGGATTAGCCCATTTAATCTTTAAATCAAAGATTTAACTTATAGCTTTCAAAAACCGTTTCCAAATATTCATTCATAACTTGGAAAATCATTTCAATTCAAACTTGAAATTTCTTTTATACACATTGGAAATTCATTTCTCATACGAAAGCTTTATCATTTGAAAACAAGCAGTTTTCATTTTGGAAAAATCCGATTTCATTTATAGAAGTTAAAATCTTTGGGTTAAATTTAATTCCCAAAACAACCCTTTTAAAAGTGGTTTGAAACCCATATAAGCTTCTATAACCTTTTTACATTTTAAATCCTCAAAATAGAATTTAATTTCAAACCTTGAATTCAAATTTAAATCAGATTTCAAAACTAAATTAAGTTATTCAAAAATAACTTTTATCTTTGAAATTCTTTTTCAAAGCTTTTCACTTTAAATCCGATCCATTTCCAAAACCATTTGAATTTAAAATTTCAATTTTAAAATTATTTCAAAAATATGTGACTTAACCCATCTCCATGTGCAATCCATAATTGTGTGTGTATAGTGTAGTCCAGGGGTATTACACGAAAGTGCACAACAACAATCATCACAGATATATCGATAAGCGGTATAACCCATAACGCTTATATTCATCAACAGATTCATAGATAAAGTAAATTTATCAATCACAAAGATTCACTAATATGATTCGATGTGGGTTTCGGATAACAAACTGGAATCCGACTCCCTGTCGCATCGAAATTCAAATGCCATTTTACGGGCAAAAGGGGTTTCACAGTCATATGGGAACAAATCACAAATCACAGTCCATCACAAAGAAATCACAACATCACAACAAAAATATCAATCCAATACAGAACAATTGATGATAATCAATCATCTCTAATTATGGTAAATATGATTAAGTGTGTTAACCACACAATTTATTTTATAAAATTTAAATCAACGATTAACTATTCTTAACTATGAATTGATTCAATCTTGATTAACTTTATCAATTAACTTTTCTTAATTTAATTATCCTAATTCATAAATCCTTGATTTATAATTAAGAAAATCTTAATTACTTTCATCCTTTAATTGAATCAACTTCTAAATTATAAAGTAATTACAAATTTTAATTGTTTAAAATCTTTATTTAATCATTATAAAGAATTTTGTCTTTAAGTTAAAAATTTGAATATTTGATTTACTCCTCAATTATTTTATCAAGTTAAAAATTTTAAACATATTTTATTTTTGAAATCTAAGTTTTAAAATACTTCATTTATCCCGGATAATTATTTAAAGAAAAACAAGTTTAAATCATGTTTCAAATTTTTTTGCTGTTTTTAAGTTTGACCCGAGGCCTTCCCTGAGTCATACCCGATGTAAAAGCTTCCCTGCTTCGAGTTTCCACTCGAATCGACCCGTGAGAATTTTTTTTTTTTACAAATTTGTTTCAAGCCTGGAAGTCTACTCGATACAGCTCCAAAATGTCACGAGCTCCACTTCGAGTTTCCACTCAATCTCCCCGTGCCATGCTTCGAGTTTCCCTTCTTCTCCTTTCTCTGTCTCAAAACATACCCAGGCACATTCATGTGCCCTGTGCACCGTGCACCTACACCAGCTAACCGCCCACCACCAGCCACTGCCGCGATCACCCACGAGTCACCCACGATCCCTTCACCTTGCCTGAGCATCCAGAAAACCCCGACCTCACCGTGTTCAAAATCGAGCATGATGGCATACATCCTAGAACCACAAGTCACCAGAAAGAACTCCACGCATCGCCAACCCCGACCACTAGTGACCACGTCGTCATGCCCTAAGCAGCACCATACGTCCACGCTTCTAATTCCCCCGGTCCTTTGCAACTCGACGCAACATTGATGAAGAAATAGCCACTAACACAACAGAGCCCCAAAACCCTAAAGTGATCTCGAACTAACAATCTATGCAATGAATTTTTTTTTTGATAATTTTCTCGAAATCATTAATTTTCATGCTTGCTCCAATCAAAATCCCAACATTTAACATTGATTCGATTGTCAGAAAAACGTGAAAACCCATACTCTGTTCATTCCACCATTTTGCCTTAATCTCGCAACTAAAAATTCTAGTTTTTGTTTTAAAAATCATCATTTCCAAAATGTATTCAAGTTATGAAATTAGATTATTAAATTATAACATTTGATTTATTACATTTATTCAAGTCTCCACTGCATTTTCTTATTTCCCAAAAAAACTCTAACTGGTTATGTTTTAAAAATAATTTTAATTTTTTTTATCTTCATTTATGATTAAACAATCATAATTTATTTAAACACACATCCTATCAGAATTTTTAAATGAAAAGATTTGGATCCTAGCTTTGTTTTAAACCCTGGAAAATAAGAACAGGGTATATAAAATGATGTATTACAGACATGTACATGTAACCTTTTGAATTTATGCATATGTATTTGTATTTATAACTAACATATTATCACACACATGCATTATCACAGACAAGCCAAGATTCACATATACAGGTTTAAAAATCTTCTTACCCAGCTTTGAAAAAAACTAAGAACTGAATTTTTTTTTTCATGTTTTAAAGCTCTACTGATTCTCTTCTTCCCATACAAATTATCCTCAAATTTATCTTAACACTACTTTTAAACTTGGATCTGGATTTGTGTAAACAAATTTTATTTACATTCTAAGATCAAAAATGAAGTTCAGAAGGGGATTTGGATTTATGAACAGGGTTTGAAAACCTGAAATCTAGAACAGGGCTCATGTCTTTGTTTACAGACCAATATCTTACACGGTCATACATGCACATCCACAAAACATACAAACAACCTCAAGCATACATAAGAGTTTAAGGGTTTTGCTCACATTTTTTTTCAAGAGAGTTTCCTTTTCAACAGAAGATGGGAGAGTAGCTTATAAGCTTTACTGTAACTAAATGTTACAGGGAAAGAAAAAAAACAAGGGAAAACAGTTTTCCCAGGGAAAATCAAAACACAAGCACACCATTCACAAGTCAAAACTAACCACATTCATGCAAGCATTCAAACAAAAGGAAAAAAAAATGAAGAAGGCATGGGGTTCACTCACATTCAAGCAAATCCATAACCTTACTTTAAGCATGCATCAAAACATAAATCAGATCAAGGTAAGGTTTGCTCACATTTTTTTTTCCTGAAGACAGAAGGCTCTTGATAGTTTTAAATCATAGATGAAAGCTTGCAACCACTCTTCTTTCTTTATTTTAAATTGGAGTTCAGATAGTTAGGATTTTTAATAGAACAGAGAGCTTTTTTTTTTTTTTCTACAGTCCAGAAACTAAGTTTAGCCTTTAACTTGATTCTTTCCCTTTACAATTATTTCCAGAAAAAAAAACTTTGCACTGCCCTTTGTCAAAACCTGAAGCTTCACTGTTTAAGACAAATCTGAATGTATCACACTACACTTGATGCTTTAGAAATCACTACAGTTTTTAGTTTGAATTGAAGAAAGCTTGACAGTTTTTTTTTCTCTCTGAATTTTTTTCTTGCTTGAGTGTTGGAGTTTTAAAGATTGCAAAATCTTTATGCTTTCTGAACTTCAGATGTTTAGGAGATTTAAAAATTCGAATTTTAGAAGGTGAAAAGTTTTCTGAATTTTTTATTTGATTATTTTATTAAGGAATTGATATCTTGTGCCATTTGTAAGAAAAGATCTTAAAACATAGATTTTGTTAATTATTAAATTTTATTGTGAAGGTAAGTTTTCAGCTTTTGATGTAACAAAGCAAAAGAGTTTTATAAATTTTATATTTATAACTTATACACTTTGAAAATAGATGTATATCTTAAACACTTGTAAGTCTTATACTTACATATGTAGGTCTAAATTTGTTAGTGTATATATATATATATATATATATATATATATATATATATATATATATATATAGGTACAATGTGTTTTTAAGTCCTTATTTTATCAAATCTAATTATTAAGTATACAAGATGATTTAGGTTTTGTAAACTTTTGTTTATATCTATTTTACAATATCACTTTTTAAACCAGTATATTTAAGCTTAGTTCATTATATATATTTTTTCTTTTGAATTAAGACTATTATATCTTTTAAATAAACAACCTATCTATATATATTATTAAACTTTTATTGCTCATTTTATACACATTTTGTTTTATTAATTTTAAAGAAAGAAATGATTTTGAATGCTACTTAATTTTTTTTAAAATATTTATTTCAAATTTAAAATTCAATTTTTCAATCTCAAACTTGAAATATAAACTTTCATATTCATTTATACATTCACGCTTTATTTTGAACAAATTTAAATTAATTTTAAATATGCATTCAATTTACTCATATTTGTAATACACACACATATATAAGATTTTAAATCTATATGACTTTTTACAATATTTATTATTTCAATATTTTAATCTCAAAATATAATTGGAATTTATTTCATATAATATTATCACTTATTTTCATTTGTTTCATTTTTTTCTCCTCCAATTTATTCTCAAATTAAATCTCAAGAGTTTGAAATATATTATTTATTTAAATTGAATTTTTTGGGATGCTACTTTTTATCTATAAGATTTTAAATATAAAAATTCAAAATCTCAATTAAATTTTAAAATAAATACCCAAATAAACAAATATCCTATTTAATTTGAAAAATTAAAATTAATCTACAATTTTATCCAAAAATTTATTTTCATCATCAATTTAAATTTAAATAAAAAATTGGGATCGTTACAGATTTCCCCCTTAAAAAAAATTTTCGTCCTCGAAATTTGCAAGGAAGACGACAAGGAATAGATGAAAGACAGAGAAATATCTTCCCAAATCAAACTGGATAACAATTCTGTATTTGGCTTAACAAATCAGAATATCAACAATACGAGAACAAACTCATACAATTATTTCACAAGATACTCAGGTTCACGGGTCTACGAATATGCAAAGGCATTGATTAGTTCGAGGGATAACTAATCGTTCGTAGAATATACCCGATCCCAGAGAATAGATAGATAGATTCAACCTTCTACAATTTCTCAAACACAAGATATGGATTCCAACCTAGGTCGGAGTATCTCAAAGTATACATCAACTTATCCCTCTTCGGACTTCAATCAACACAAGGAATTACAACAGAATTTCAAATTTGGTTTTAATCGAAATTGTTTTATCGATACAAATTATTTAACTTTATATTTTAGTTAACCAATTTATCAAATTAAAATTTTGCTAAGGTTAAGAACGAAAAGCTGATAGAAATTTGACCAAGAGAATACGAAATTGAGACTTATCTACGATTCGTAGGGCTACCATCACACCGAAGCTTCTTTCTTGAGCTGCTACAAAGCAATCAAAAGAATTGAAAAGACGAATCGAAGGAGATTGATAAAGAAAGTTATTTCTGTTGTTGCAGGGCATTGACCACTTGTACTGGTATTTCCCTGTCCCCTATCTCGTTCTCTTCTTGCACTCATACTCACTATCAGTGAATAGTAAGAGAATTTACTGAGGCATTCGAACGGATATCTTAGGGATTACTCACTCTAGGGTATACTTCACCCTATCTCTAATGAGTTACTTAATGTGTTATACTCCTAAGCTAAAGTTTTAACCTTCAACTCTGATACCAAATGTAACGACCCTGACTCGACCTTCGAAAATCGACACCGAATACGACACTTGTATTCAAATGCCGCAGATCTAAACGTCGAACCTGGTTCGTCGGAGCTTATAACACAATAAGTACAACACAGCGGAAGAAATATGAATGATACAATTGATATACAACATCTAATACAATATCTGATACAACAGAATACAATAGAATGGTACAATGAATAACAATACTATCAGAGATACAAGAAGATAGCAGCGGAAAGATAATGTCTTCAATGCCAAACTCCAAGAACTCCATCTTCAATCCAAAGCTAGCTCGAACCCTCATCACATTCACTAAGAGAGCAAGACTGGTGTGATGCTGAAGTGTAGCAAATGCGATCCACAAATCCAAAGAGCTTCGAAGGCTAATGAATCTATACCTATTACTGGAATATCTGAAAACCCAACTCTAGACTGCCCGTGTGGAAAATAGTGGGCACCCAGAGTTTAGGAAAGGAACAATAGACTCCAGGTCAGTCATGGGACTGGTGTGAGCAAACAAAACAATTTGGTCTTTTAAAACAAACAAAAGAATTTAAATTTGAAATCCGCAATGCTTTTTAGAAAATGAAACTACCATAAGGCCTCCCGCCACACACACAATGCAAACGCAGAACTGGAGGAGATTTCTCCTTATGATAGTCAAATATGCTTGATACAAGAAAAATTCTTTGATATTATTACTATAAGTGCACAGTGTGGAAAAACCATTTCGAAAGTATAATATAAATCCTAGCCAGCATAGGTACCATGATGCTATGCCTACTATAGCTGCCATGTTAAATGGCAGGTTCTACAACTAAAACCGTACAAGGCTCGTATTGGATGAATGGATTTCCAACAAATGGTCAGGCTATGGAACTTCCTATTGCCACATGGGAACGTCTCTGGCGGGACGCCCCGAGAACCAACCTGGATCTCTGCTAAACAAGGCCGGCTACCCCCTTCCCGGGGAATAAAACCTGAGATATGCCACCCCCGGTCCTTTGGGACCTTTATCCGAGGGCCCTCCAACAACAACATCACACAGTAATAAATATAGCGTGTCCACATGAGTAAGTATCTTGGCTCCATACCATGATACTACCCTTTTCCAGAAGGAATGGTCATATCCTAGGGGAGCTACCCCTGAAACCTTGCCGCATCTTTCCTGTTTCGACCATTACCGGTTTGTGAGGCTCGATGAGGTCTCGACCACAAAGCTACGCTTTTTCACAAAGCCATGCTTTGATCAACCAATGATCAACAAATGATCATCAATCACACAGCAGCACTTAGCATGCCACACTATCAAATTGGGAGTATATCGCTGATAACCTTCAACTACATAACCTCTGAGCTCGTACGTCTCAGAGAAGGGTGTTAAGCTAAGAGAATGAATTCTCCGCCACCAACAGATATGTATTTGAAAGAAATCGGCTTTACATCTCAAAGTGTAGTGTCAGACACACGACCATACAAGTCTGTTCCGGGCTCGAACAGAACCGAAGGCACTTCCGAAGAAGCCCTTGCAAATCCGGGTATTTACAATCCCGATCGGACTTCCCATCACTTAGGAAATCTCTATACCGTAGCTACTCAGTGCACAGACAATCGATAGGTCGTCCTATCATTCTCGCAAATACCCGGTCTTCACCACCGGTCTTCAAATGCTATCCATAATGACGTATCATTATTCAGAATGGGTTATATGACACAAGGTCCTCTCCCGGCTAAACCGAATAACGAGCGCAATATTTAAAAACATATGGATATAGGATTTTCAGTTAAGTCACAACTTATTATCCAAAACTTTCCTTTAAATGGTTTAAACCAAATTACCATTTCAAATCTTTAAACAAAGATTTATTTCACAAAGTTTACCCATTTTCATAAAGATCCATTCACATAATTCAAAACAATTTCCATTCTAATTGGATTAGCCCATTTAATCTTTAAATCAAAGATTTAACTTATAGCTTTCAAAAACCGTTTCCAAATATTCATTCATAACTTGGAAAATCATTTCAATTCAAACTTGAAATTCCTTTTATACACATTGGAAATTCATTTCTCATACGAAAGCTTTATCATTTGAAAACAAGCAGTTTTCATTTTGGAAAAATCTGATTTCATTTATAGAAGTTAAAATCTTTGGGTTAAATTTAATTCCCAAAACAACCCTTTTAAAAATGGTTTGAAACCCATATAAGCTTCTATAACCTTTTTACATTTTAAATCCTCAAAATAGAATTTAAATTCAAACCTTGAATTCAAATTTAAATCAGATTTCAAAACTAAATTAAGTTATTCAAAAATAACTTTTATCTTTGAAATTCTTTTTCAAAGCTTTTCACTTTAAATCCGATCCATTTGCAAAACCATTTGAATTTAAAATTTCAATTTTAAAATTATTTCAAAAATATGTGACTTAACCGATCTCCACGTGCAATCCATAATTGTGTGTGTATAGTGTAGTCCAGGGGTATTACATGAAAGTGCACAACAACAATCATCACAGATATATCGATAAGCGGTATAACCCATAACGCTTATATTCATCAACAGATTCATAGATAAAGTAAATTTATCAATCACAAAGATTCACTAATATGATTCGATGTGGGTTTCGGATAACAAACTAGAATTCGACTCCCTGTCGCATCGAAATTCAAATGCCGTTTTACGGGCAAAAGGGGTTTCACAGTCATATGGGAACAAATCACAAATCACAGTCCATCACACAGCAATCACAACATCACAACAAAAATATCAATCCAATACAGAACAATTGATGATAATCAATCATCTCTAATTATGGTAAATATGATTAAGTGTGTTAACCACACAATTTATTTTATAAAATTTAAATCAACGATTAACTATTCTTAACTATGAATTGATTCAATCTTGATTAACTTTATCAATTAACTTTTCTTAATTTAATTATCCTAATTCATAAATCCTTGATTTATAATTAAGAAAATCTTAATTACTTTCATCCTTTAATTGAATCAACTTCTAAATTATAAAGTAATTACAAATTTTAATTGTTTAAAATCTTTATTTAATCATTATAAAGAATTTTGTCTTTAAGTTAAAAATTTGAATATTTGATTTACTCCTCAATTATTTTATCAAGTTAAAATTTTTAAACATATTTTATTTTTGAAATCTAAGTTTTAAAATACTTCATTTATCCCGGATAATTATTTAAAGAAAAACAAGTTTAAATCATGTTTCAAAATTTTTTGCTGTTTTTAATTTTGACCCGAGGCCTTCCCTGAGTCATACCCGATGTAAAAGCTTCCCTGCTTCGAGTTTCCACTCGAATCGACCCGTGAGAATTTTTTTTTTTACAAATTTGTTTCAAGCCTGGAAGTCTACTCGATACAGCTCCAAAACGTCACGAGCTCCACTTCGAGTTTCCACTCAATCTCCCCGTGCCATGCTTCGAGTTTCCCTTCTTCTCCTTTCTCTGTCTCAAAACATACCCAGGCACATTCATGTGCCCTGTGCACCGTGCACCTACACCAGCTAACCGCCCACCACCAGCCACTGCCGCGATCACCCACGAGTCACCCACGATCCCTTCACCTTGCCTGAGCACCCAGAAAACCCCGACCTCACCGTGTTCAAAATCGAGCATGATGGCATTCATCCTAGAACCACCAGTCACCAGAAAGAACTCCACGCATCGCCAACCCCGACCACTAGTGACCACGCCGTCATGCCCTAAGCAGCACCATACGTCCACGCTTCTAATTCCCCCGGTCCTTTGCAACTCGATGCAACATTGATGACGAAATAGCCACTAACACGACAGAGCCCCAAAACCCTAAAGTGATCTCGAACTAACAATCTATGCAATGAATTTTTTTTTTTGATAATTTTCTCGAAATCATTAATGTTCATGCTTGCTCCAATCAAAATCCCAACATTTAACATTGATTCGATTGTCAGAAAAACGTGAAAACCCATACTCTGTTCATTCCACCATTTTGCCTTAATCTCGCAACTAAAAATTCTAGTTTTTGTTTTAAAAATCATCATTTCCAAAATGTATTCAAGTTATGAAATTAGATTATTAAATTATAACATTTGATTTATTACATTTATTCAAGTCTCCACTGCATTTTCTTATTTCCCAGAAAAACTCTAACTGGTTATGTTTTAAAAATAATTTTAATTTTTTTTTATCTTCATTTATGATTAAACAATCATAATTTATTTAAACACACATCCTATCAGAATTTTTAAATGAAAAGATTT
Source organism: Allium cepa (assembly GCA_030765085.1). NCBI lineage: Eukaryota > Viridiplantae > Streptophyta > Magnoliopsida > Asparagales > Amaryllidaceae > Allium > Allium cepa. The sequence goes on along the minus strand of CM060935.1, from coordinate 1,025,583,935 downwards.
GGATCCTAGCTTTGTTTTAAACCCTAGAAAATAAGAACAGGGTATATAAAATGATGTATTACAGACATGTACATGTAACCTTTTGAATTTATACATATGTATTTGTATTTATAACTAACATATTATCACACACATGCATTATCACAGACGAGCCAAGATTCACATATACAGGTTTAAAAATCTTCTTACCCAGCTTTGAAAAAAACTAAGAACTGAATTTTTTTTTTCATGTTTTAAAGCTCTACTGATTCTCTTCTTCCCATACAAATTATCCTCAAATTTATCTTAACACTACTTTTAAACTTGGAACTGGATTTATGTAAACAAATTTTATTTACATTCTAAGATCAAAAATGAAGTTGAGAAGGGGATTTGGATTTATGAACAGGGTTTGAAAACCTGAAATCTAGAACAGGGCTCATGTCTTTGTTTACAGACCAATATCTCACACGGTCATACATGCACATCCACAAAACATACAAACAACCTTAAGCATACATAAGAGTTTAAGGGTTTTGCTCACATTTTTTTCCAAGAGAGTTTCCTTTTCAACAGAAGATGGGAGAGTAGCTTATAAGCTTTACTGTAACTAAATGTTACAGGGAAAGAAAAAAAAACAAGGGAAAACAGTTTTCCCAGGGAAAATCAAAACACAAGCACACCATTCACAAGTCAAAACTAACCACATTCATGCAAGCATTCAAACACAAGGAAAATAAATAAATGAAGAAGGCATGGGGTTCACTCACATTCAAGCAAATCCATAACCTTACTTTAAGCATGCATCAAAACATAGATCAGATCAAGGTAAGGTTTGCTCACATTTTTTTTTTCCTGAAGACAGAAGGCTCTTGACAGTTTCAAATAATAGATGAAAGCCTGCAACCACTCTTCTTTCTTTATTTTAAATTGGAGTTCAGATAGTTAGGATTTTTAATAGAACAGAGAGCTTTTCTTCTTTTTTTCTTTTTTTTTTCTGCAGTCCAGAAACTAAGTTTAGCCTTTAACTTGATTCTTTCCCTTTTCAATTATTTCCAGAAAAAAAAACTTTGCACTGCCCTTTGTCAAAACCTGAAGCTCCACTGTTTAAGACAAATCTGAATGTATCACACTACACTTGATGCTTTAGAAATCACTACAGTTTTTAGTTTGAATTGAAGAAAGCTTGACAGTTTTTTTTTTCCTTCTGAATTTTTTTCTTGCTTGAGTGTTGGAGTTTTAAAGATTGCAAAATCTTTATGCTTTCTGAACTTCAGATGTTTAGGAGATTTAAAAATTCGAATTTTAGAAGGTGAAAAGTTTTCTGAATTTTTTATTTGATTATTTTATTAAGGAATTGATATCTTGAGCCATTTGTAAGAAAAGATCTTAAAACATAGATTTTGTTAATTATTAAATTTTATTGTGAAGGTAAGTTTTCAGCTTTTGATGTAACAAAGCAAAAGAATTTTATAAATTTTATATTTATAACTTATACACTTTAAAAATAGATGTATATCTTAAACACTTGTAAGTCTTATACTTACATATGTAGGTCTAAATTTGTTTGTATATATATATATATATATATATATATATATATATATATATATATATATATATATAGGTACAATGTGTTTTTAAGTCCTTATTTTATCAAATCTAATTATTAAGTATACAAGATGATTTAGCTTTTTGTAAACTTTTGTTTATATCTATTTTACAATACCACTTTTTAAACCAATATATTTAAGCTTAGTTCATTATATATATTTTTTCTTTTGAATTAAGACTATTATATCTTTTAAATAAACAACCTATCTATATATATTATTAAACTTTTATTGCTCATTTTATACACATTTTGTTTTATTAATTTTAAAGAAAGAAATGATTTTGAATGCTACTTAATTTTTTTTAAAATATTTATTTCAAATTTAAAATTCAATTTTTCAATCTCAAACTCGAAATATAAACTTTCATATTCATTTATACATTCACGCTTTATTTTGAACAAATTTAAATTAATTTTAAATATGCATTCAATTTACTCATATTTGTAATACACACACATATATATATAAGATTTTAAATCTATATGACTTTTTACAATATTTATTATTTCAATATTTAATCTCAAAATATAATTGGAATTTATTTCATATAATATTATCACTTATTTTCATTTGTTTCATTTTTTTCTCCTCCAATTTATTCTCAAATTAAATCTCAAGAGTTTAAATATATTATTTATTTAAATTGAATTTTTTGGGATGCTACTTTTTACCTATAAGATTTTAAATATAAAAATTCAAAATCTCAATTAAATTTTAAAATAAATACCCAAATAAACAAATATCCTATTTAATTTGAAAAATTCAAATTAATCTACAATTTTATCCAAAAATTTATTTTCATCATCAATTTAAATTTAAATAAAAAATTGGGATCGTTACAGATTGGTCGTTTAATAAATTTCAAAACCAAATCAATTTCAATTTCAATTAGAATTTGTAAATCAACATTTCATTTGTCTTTCTATATCAATTTCCATAATGTACGTTTCAAAACTTCCAAATTACCATTTCAAAATCTTATAATTCAATTTCAATTTTTATTTAAAACAATTCAAATATTGATTCAAGTTCTTATATAAGTTTCATTCCGAAATCATTGTAATTTATCATTCAAATCAATTTAAATTCATTGATCGATTTCATTCAATATTCATTAAATAAATTTGTCATTCAAAACAATTTCTATTTAATTTCCAATTCATTAAATCAATTACTTAAGTTCAACTTCATTATATCAAAACTTCAAATTGAATGAAATTAGATTCGTCAAATCAATTCTTAAATTACAAATCTTAGATTAATTTCTATAAATCACATTTTATTTCTTGTTGAGGAAATTCGATTTCACTTATTTATTTTCCTAGTTACAAATTTCAAAACTCAATATAAAGATACTTAATTTCACTTATTCAAGAAGTTCAATTTCAATTACCAAAAAATTCAATTTTATTTAATTATTAAATAATTCAATCTCATTAAATTATAAAATAATTTCAAAACTTAATTATTAAATAATTCCAAAACTCAATAATTAATAATTCCAAACTTAATTATTAATTAAATTTAAAACAACGTTCTTTCATCAACGTTGTTTCAGATTATTAAATATTAACATTTTACTTTCATAAAAATTCAATTTCCAATCTCATTTCAAAACCTTATTATTTATTCAAATAAAATCTTTATTTTATTTTTAAATCGAATTATCGACCAATCGGGTTTTTTTAATTCTCTATCCTAAGTCAAAGTTTTATTTGGGTATTTATCATTTCAACCCGATTCCATTTCAATACAAAAATCAAAGCATAGCAAAGGGAACTTGTAGTGTGATAACTGGGATGGTGTCAAAGTAAATAAATAAGCAATAACAACAATCAATACAATCCAATAATTAGTTCAAATAATCCCGAAATAATCGTATTGATTTACATTGTTGTTTGTGTAAATTAATATAATTATTTCTAGAATCTACACTATCATTTCATGTAGATTAAAGATTATTACATCAACATCTATACGGTTCTTCACTTGATATCTATTGTTTAATTTCATACTACATCAATTCATACAACATACATTCAATGGTTCAAGGTGTAATTTACCATATTTCTACATGTCAAGTAATTAAACATTTAAAGGGGTCATATTATACAAATTTGATTAATCAAATTCAACACATATATCAATTTCAAATTGTCAACTCCTATGTCAATTTCAATTGTAAATTATTTATCACTTCATACATTAACAATTTAACGTCCAATATCAACATCAAACAATCAATCAGTTGTCAACCAAACTAGATTATCATCGAATAAATAACAGATAATGGTGTCAGATGTCACAGGTGAACGGGGTCGGTGAAGGTAATTGGTATAAGTGAATTTATGCGTATAACTAAATATGACTACTTCACATATAAACATATTCTAAATACAACAAGTTTTTTTTTAAATTGAATAGATATATATGTGCTTTTCAAAATCATTGTTTTACATTAAAAACATACATCAAAAGTCAACCATATACTTAAAATAAGATATATATATATATATATATAATTATCTCATGAAATCAATATGTAATATAACAATCTATATATACGATGCACATGTAACTAATCAGCCAAAGATATTATGCAGATAGTAAAGCAACAATATATGAATATATGCTTAACTGATAAAATTATGTTACTTAGACAACATATTATATAAAATCTTAGTTTTAGTTTTATATATACATAACCAGATAACTATCTATATTTTTATAAATCTATATCATTTTGAAATCAATGCTTTAATAAACAATATCACCTTTTTATATAAAATTGCAAACAGCATAGGATATACACTTAAAACCCAAATTACCACTGTGAATATATATATATATATATATTATAACAAAAACTCTATAAGTATAAGTATTATAAAACTATAAGTATAACAAATATTGTTACTATGTACATAACATTATAAGTATATTACCAGCAAAGGAATCTAAAACTACTATATATATAACATAGCTTGTACTTTATCAAAAATTCACACAACACCATATAATAACTGTACAACTAATATAACCCATATATAAATACTAATGCAACCTATATATGACAGATATTCACAGATCTATATATAAATATTCACTATATTTAAAATAACAGAAAAACCAATGTAATTTTTAAAAAAATATGTAGATACTACTAAAACAGATATTATATAAAATAAACCCATCTGTATAGCTCTAATAGTAGTAGTAGTAGTATATATATATATATATATATATATATATATATGGTAACTTGAAATTCTATTCACGAATATACTTCAAACAACTAGTCAGCAACTTATAACATAAAGAATATAATAATAATATATTTTAAGTATAGAATATATAAACTAATATACATGTGAAAGCTACAAAAACAAAGCCTATACATAAAATCTTGATTCACATATATGTAGATTAAAAATCATATTGGATAATAACATACTTTATATAAAGTCTAATATAACATTATTGCAATGTTTACCCACGAAATTCACAGGCAACCGACTAGAAGGCAAAGGCAACGCAACGGGGCCGAGCACGGCTGAGGCTGGAGGTGGAAGAAGTGGGGAGGTGGACCAGCGGTAACAGCCTTTCAGGGTGGAGATGATGTAGCAGGCCGAAGTAGTGGAGGCTATGCTCGGGTCAGAGGGTTAGGGACTGCGGCAGGTGGTGCTCACTAGGTGGTAGGTGGTGGTTCGATGACGGTTCACGGTGGAGTGTTGCTTGCAGAGAAAAGGAAGGCACTAGGGCTAGGTGGCAATGACTGTGAGGTCAGTGCGAGGCGGAGGGAGAGGAGCAAGAAGGAGATAGGCAGAGGCCGATCTTGGGTTGTCGGCAGGAGCATGCTGGGGAGGTGGGTGGCGAGACTGCGGTGGGTTCGGAGAAAGAAGGTGGTCGTGTAGTTTGGAGTCGTGTTGCATCGGTGGGTGGGGTTTTGCACTCGGTAGGGCTGGGGTGGCATGAGGGGAGATGTGGCGATGGCGGAAGTCGGTGCTCTCGGTTGAAGTGAAGAGGTAGTGGCCGGAGTTTGGTGATGAGAGGAGGCCGAGCATGGGCATGGTGGTGGAAGGAGAAGAGCACGGGTGGGGAAGGTCTGGTATGCGTTCGTTTCCTTTTTTTTATAGAAACTAATGGTGGCAGAACAAAAGAAAAATGTAAAGAGGTGGATGAAGGAACGAGGAAGGGTCAGTAAAGAGAAGTGAATGTGTGGAGGGATAAGGGAATGAAAAGGAAGATGGTGAAAGTTCCAACAGCAAAATATTTATTGAAATGGATGGAACGTTGGGAGTCATCTACCACTTAATTCATGAATTAATAAAGCAAACAACAAACAATTGGAAGGACAACCGGTTTGAATTTTGAACTGGTGGGTTAGTGAAGTAAAAGACCGAATTTTGAAAAGAGAACAAAGTAAAGTGTTCATTGTTTTCTCATGAGGGCAAACGAACGGACACAGAGAACCCAAAAGCTGAAATTTCAAAACCGATATGGTTATCCGCTTGCAGTTTTTGTCGTGTAACGGACACCGAAATTTACAATCGAATATACCATAGAGATCAACATGACGAGACGATCAAAATGGTGTACAGATATCAGTGGTATGATCGAATTATAAAAATTCGAATTTTCTAATAGCGGAAAATGCAGCAAAAGCGCAGAAAAATAAGATCGATGGAGCTAAAGAAGTCCGAATTTGGAAAAACGAAAAATGACGTCTTGCTCAGAAGATGATTTAGAATTTTCCTATTTAAAAATATTCAGGTTGCAAAAACATTTTGTTTTCATTAGTTCTTAACTGGCTAAATTGAAATAAATTTACGCACGAAAATAAACTTCATATTTTCGGACGAAAATTTACCAGTTGCTATGTTTAACTAGACGCATTTTAAATATTAAATTTTTATTTCAAAATTTTATCGTTTACAATTTTCCAAAATTACAATTAAATATATTAATAAATCAAATAAAAATTATCGAAAATTTACGGGTCGTTACACTCTCCCCCACTCAAAACTTTTCGTCCCCGAAAAGGAAGGAGGTAGGAGAATAGAAACAACCAAAAGAAAATAGATTGAAAGCAAAACAATTAGTTTAACCTTATAACTTTCAATTTTAATTAATTACTATTCAACAATTGATTTTAAATTCAAAGTATTCCAATAAGTTGATTTAATTTCCATTTATAAATATTTGATACCAAAAGATTCCTTCAAAAGAAAATTTTATTTTATTTATCTCGTTTATTAATTGTTTTATTATCCAATTATCCTCTATTAACAATTTTCTATTCATAAATTTGAATAATCATTTATTAAAATTATATTTTATTCATCAGATTTAATTTTTCTTGAATCCAAATTTTTTTATTATATTTATACCACTTAATATATCTTATCACATATATTAAATAGATTGTCACTTATTAGAACCACTCAAACTATTTATGAATTCCATTGATATCATTTTATATTGTATAATATTCAATTCCATAATTAACTTTGAGAAATTTAAGGAAGTTATAGATGGTATGCAATTGGTTATTGTACAAATAAAATTTTACAATTCAGTTATTTCAAGCTATATATTTATTCAAATCTTTGCCTTGCATTGAAATCATCTTTAATCATAAATTTAAGAATTAAATTTTCGAGTAACTTCAAATTTATTTAGAGATAAATAAGTATATATTATATATCAAATCAAATTTTAAACCATACATCAATATATATTACAAATCAAATCATACTTTAAGAAATTCAACTCAATTTATTTTCAAAACAAACCGTAGCAAAGCTACAGAATAGTCTCTCCACTTCGAAACTCGAAAATGAATATCGATGATGCGGCTGTCATCACCGAAATTATTTTCCAGCGGCAAAAAGAAGAGCACTGTTTTAAATATTTTAAAATTCTTTGGGGCAACTCTTATTTGAAAAATACTTTAAATAGTACACCTTAAACTTTCAAAGCCCAAGTTTGAAATCACCGTAAATTTAAATTCTCAAATTCTTGATTTAAATTCATTTCAAATTCCAAATCAAATTATAACCAAGTTTTATAAATTCATTTATTTATATTATGCAATAATCAATGGTTTACAAAACAATAAGTAAAAATCAAATATTATCATTTTGTAAACCAAATTCACTTAACAATTATCTTTAGAAATTTTACTTATATATAATCACACAAAATTTTATTTCAATTTCAAAATTTGAAAACAATATTGTGTCAGTTTGCTCTGTTCAAGTGTTTTGGAAATCCTATCGATAGCGTTGATCAGACGAATCGATCGAAAACCAAAATCAACATCAACGACTCAAACAACACAATATATATATATATATATATAACATTTTTAATATTAATTTTCAAATACACTTCCCTGCTCGACGATACAAGAATGGATTCCAAAGCAGTATAGAAATTCAAATTTTTGATGGACTAAAATCAAAGAAAATTTTGATTCGAAGATAGGTTCGAAACAAAGATAAGATTTTTTAAATAACAAAATCGGGAGATGGATAACCTTATATAAATCGCGGGCAACCTTAACCGGATCGACCGTGACTTCAAGAATTAGATCAATGCAGAATTTCGAGGCAAATCTACATTCGACCTCAAGAAATAGAATTCAGGTATAGCAGGAGATAGATAGCATCGTAAACCGAGGATACAGAAATCTCCGCTTAATCAATGCCTATTGTAAAGGAGTTTCACCTCTTTATAAATCATTTGGAGATAGGCGAGACCGCCAATTCATTATATAGGTCATTCGAAGTGGAGTTATGGAATGCTCAAGAATTGAAAGAAGACGAATAGCGAGGGACGCAAATGAATTTTTTAACCGCAGGGAATGTTCCAAAATTCAAAGGAATCGAGTCAAGAAGGACGAGATTCAAACTCGAATAAAAGTGATTCTGTAAATTCATTTACCCTATATTAAGAGTTTTTCCTAGAGCTACCAAAGCTCCAATACCAACTGTAACGACCCGCTATTTTGGACTATTCGCATCCGCACATGTCGGACTTGAATAATTCAAAATACCGAACTGTTAATTTAAATTTGGAAAAACTGAACATATACAGTAAATAAATAATCACAGAATTACAGACACAGAGTAATAATATGCAGCGGAAGCAAAAGAAAGTAGTTCATGAAGCTACTATATATATAACAGAGTAAATAAGTTACAACTGAAGTCTCGAATACAATAGTCAAATACATGAATCAAAATATATCACTAGAATCAACTGAATATCTGAAAGCTGGATAGATAGCTGAATCTCTAAGCGAAGCTCCATCTCCAAAGGTGAGTCTCGAATACTGGTACACTCCATCTGATCCGAGCGTAAAACAAAACACAAAACACTCGAGTCAGGATTAACATTCTTATATCAATAAATCCAACTCAAGTGAAATAACAATTGAAATACAAGTAACTCAAAGAATGTTGGAATAACCATGCTCTAAGGATCCGTTAAACTATCTACTATGTAGTAATATACGCTAATAGATCATGCCTAACAGTAATATAAAGTATCAAAATAGTGTTAAGGCGTTACCATTATCCCCCTTAACACATTTTATATAAGCTTCATAGACTATGCAACACTATAAACTCCACCGTAAACTAGTGGGCTATCAGGGAGTACTCCATAGGTATAACACAAAACAAATTCATAGTGGTCGCGTATATAGAGATACAAGTATGACAAGGCACATGAGGCAATACCCAAGGTAGTGAAACTACCGTTTGCTTGATCCGGACTGGTGAGAACGCATCACCGCAATGATCGCAACACCGCGAAACAACACTCCCAAAATTTCGAGGGTGCACCAATCAATAACAAGTAATGGGTAGTTTACGAAGAAGTGTGTTCTCTTGAGGTGGCTAACCCCATTTGGCCCGGCACGGCTCTTGTTTTAGTCATTTCCAATTTGACCCAAGTGTCAAGACTATCCATTATCGTTCTCTTACTTCAGTCATCACGTACATCATTCCAACCACTTCATTCTGGATCGCACTCCGCGTATAGTTATTAAAGTGGTTTTCGGTTTAGACAGAGAGTATGTCCATAACCGATCTCGGTTTCTTTAATAACTTTCATAATTATTACACCGATTGGTCGTTTAATAAATTTCAAAATCAAATCAATTTCAGTTTCAATTAAAATTTGTAAATCAACATTTCATTTGTCTTTCTATATCAATTTCCATAATTTACGTTTCAAAACTTCCAAATTACCATTTCAAAATCTTATAATTCAATTTCAGTTTTTATTTAAATAATTCAAATATTGATTCAAGTTCTTATATAAGTTTCATTCCGAAATCATTTTAATTTATCATTCAAATCAATTTAAATTTATTGATCGATTTCATTCAATATTCATTAAATAAATTTGTCATTCAAAACAATTTCTATTTAATTTCCAATTCATTAAATCAATTACTTAAGTTCAACTTCATTATATCAAAACTTCAAATTGAATGAAATTAGATTCGTCAAATCAATTCTTAAATTACAAGTCTTACATTAATTTCTACAAATCACATTTTATTTCTTGTTGAGGAAATTCGATTTCACTTATTTATTTTCTTAGTTACAAATTTCAAAACTCAATTAATAAAGAAACTTAATTTCACTTATTCAAGAAGTCAATTTCAATTATCAAAGAATTCAATTTTATTTAATTATTAAATAATTCAATCTCATTAAATTATAAAATAATTCCAAAACTTAATTATTAAATAATTCCAAAACTCAATAATTAATAATTCCAAACTTAATTATTAATTAAATTTAAAACAACATTCTTTCATCAACAACTATGTTAACATTTTGTTTCAGATTATTAAATATTAACATTTTTCTTTCATAAAAATTCAATTTCCAACTTCATTTCAAAACCTTATTATTTATTCAAATAAAATCTTTATTTTATTTTTAAATTGAATTACCGACCAATCGGGTTTTATTTAATTCTCTATCCTAATTCAAAGTTTTATTTGGGTATTTATCATTTCAACCCGATTCCATTTCAATTCAAAAATCAAAGCATAGCAAAGGGAACTTGTAGTGTGACAACTGGGATGGTGTCAAAGTAAATAAACAAGCAATAACAACAATCAATACAATCCAATAATTAATTCAAATAACCCCGAAATAATCGTATTAATTTACATTGTTGTTTGTGTAAATTAATATAATTATTTCTAGAATCTACACTATCATTTCATGTAGATTAAAGATTATTACATCAATATCTATACGGTTCTTCACTTGATATCTATTATTCAATTTCATACTACATCAATTTATACAACATACATTCAATGGTTCAAGGTGTAATTAACCATATTTCTACATGTCAAGTAATTAAACATTTAAAGGGGTCATATTATACAAATTTAACTAATCAAATTCAACACATATATCAATTTCAAATTGTTAACTTCTACGTCAATTTCAATTGTAAATTATATATCACTTCATACATTAACAATTTAACGTCCAATATCAACATCAAACAATCAATCATTTATCAATCAAACTGGATTATCATCAAATAAATAACAGATAATGGTGTCAGATGTCACAGGTGAACTAATACAGGTAATAACATATATATAACAGTGTAAATAACTAACAGCCTCATATTTCACTTGTCGTTTCAATTGAAATCAAATTTAATAAATAAAAGAACATTAATCGTGAGTGATTGCTCACCTTTCGAGGCTAGAGAATACAGAAGATGATACAGATATGCACACTGATACAGACACTAAAATTTGAATGACGAATCGAAGCAAAGCAACATCGGCCCGAATTCAACGATCAAAGCTGATAAAAGAATTAGATGGAACAAATCAGAACAGGGTCGGTGAAGGTAATTGGTATAAGTGAATTTATGCATATAACTAAATATGACTATTTCACATATAAACATATTCTAAATACAACACGTTTTTTTTTAAATTGAATATATATATATGTGTGTGTGTGCTTTTTAAAAATCATTGTTTTACATTAAAAACATACATCAAAAATCAACCATATACTTAAAATAAGATATATATATATATATATATATAGTTATCTCATGAAATCAATATTTAATATAACAATCTATATATACGATGCACATGTAACTAATCAGCCAAAGATATTATGCAGACAGTAAAGCAACAATATATGAATATATGCTTAACTGATAAAATTATGTTACTTAGACAACATATTATATAAAATCTTAGTTTTAGTTTTATATATACATAACCAGATAACTATCTATAATTTTATAAATCTATATCATTTTGAAATCAATGCTTTAATAAACAATATCACCTTTTTATACAAAATTGCCAACAACATAGGAAATACACTTAAAACCCAAATTACCACAGTGAATATATATATATATATATATATATATATATATATATATATTATAACAAAAACTCTATAAGTATAAGTATTATAAAACTATAAGTATAAAAACATTGTTACTATGTACATAACATTATAAGTATATTACCAGCAAAGGAATCTGAAGCTAATATATATATATATATAACATAGCTTCTATTTTATCAAAAATTCACACAACACCATATAATAATTTTACAACTAATATAACCCGTATATAAATACTAATGCAACCTATATATGGCAGATATCCACAGATCTATATATAGATATTCACTATATTTAAAATAACAGAAAAACAATGTAATTTTTTTAGAATATGTAGATACTACTAAAACAGATATTATATAAAATAAACCCATCTGTATAGTTCTAATAGTAGTACATATATATGTAAACTTGAAATTCTATTCACGAATATACTTCAAACAACTGGTCAGCAACGTATAACATAAAGAATATAATAATAATATATTTTAAGTATAGAATATATAAATTAATATACAGGTGAAAGCTACAAAACAAAGCCTATACATAAAATCTGGATTCGCATATATGTAGATTAAAAATCAAAGTGGATAATAACAGACTTTATATAAAGTCTAATATAACATTATTGCAATGTTTACCCACGAAATTCACAGGCAACCGACTGGAAGGCAAAGGCAATGCAACGGGGCCAGCATGGCTGAGGCCGGAGGTGGAAGAAGTTGGGAGGTGGAGTAGCGGTTACAGCCGTTCAGGGCGGAGATGATGTGGCATGCCGAGGTGGTGGAGGCTATGCTCGGGTCAGAGGGTTAGGGACTGCGGCAGGTGGTGCTCACTAGGTGGTAGATGGTGGTTCGGCGACGGTTCACGGTGGAGCGTTGCTTGCGGAGAGGAGGAAGGCACTCGGGCTAGGTGGCAGCGACCGTGAGGTCAGTGCGAGGTGGAGGGAGAGGAGCATGAAGGAGACAGGCGGAGGGCGATCTTGGATTGTCGGCCGGAGCATGCTGGGGAGGTGGGTGGCGAGACCGAGGTGGGTTCGGAGAAAGAAGGTGGTCGTGTAGTTTGGAGTCGTGTTGCATCGGTGGGTAGGGTTTTACACTCGGTCGGGCTGGGGTGGCGTGAGGGGTGATGTGGCGATGGCGGAAGTCGGTGCTCTCGGTTGAAGTGAAGAGATAGTGGCCGGAGTTTGGTGATGAGAGGAGGCTTAGCATGGGCATGGTGGTGGAAGGAGAAGAGCACGGGTGGGGAAGGTCTGGCATGCGTTCGTTTCTTTTTTATTATTATAGAAACTAATGTTGGCGGAACAAAAGAAAAATGTAAAGAGGTGGAAGAAGGCATGAGGAAGGGTCAGTAAAGAGAAGTGAATGTGTGGAGGGATAAGGAAATAAAAAGGAAGATGGTGAAAGTTCCAACAGCAAAATATTTATTGAAATGGATGGAAAGTTGGGAGTCAGCTACCACTTAATTCATGAATTAATAAAGCAAACAGCAAACAAATGGAAGGACAACCGGTTTGAATTTTGAACTGGTGGATCAGTGAAAGTAAAAGACCGAATTTTGAAAAGAGAATAATGTAAAGTGTTCATTGTTTTCTCACGACGGGCAAACGAACGGACACAGAGAACCCATAAGCTGAAATTTCATAACCGATATGGTTATCCGCTTGCAGTTTTTGTCGTGTAACGGACACCGAATATACCGTAGAGATCAGCACGAAGAGACGATCATAACGGTATACAGATATCAGTGGTATGATCGAATTATAAAAATCCGAATTTTCTAATAGCGGAAAATGTAGCAAAAACGCAGAAAAATAAGATCGACGGAGCTAAAGAAGTCTGAATTTGGAAAAAACGAAAAATGTCGTCTATTTATAATATAATACAAGTTTATAAAATTTATGATAGTCCGAATTTATTTAAATTTAAAATAAAATATGTTTATTATAAAATTTATAATATAATACAAGTTTACAAAATTTTTGAATTTTTTTATCGTTAATGTCAAACTTTAAATTTATTAATAAGATTAATAAAAGTAAATTAATTAAATAATTTAATTAATTAATAAACAAGTACATGTATTGTATATAGAGATATATGTTATGTTGTTTTTACTTGTTTAAAATAACATAAATATAAATGTATTTTTATTAGTTGAAATTTGAAATTAATATAATTTAATTAAAATAGTTTGCTTAAATAAATTAACTAAATGGGTAATTAATTAAATAATACACACATGTATATAATATATGTGTTATTGTAACAACCCAGAATTTAAGTCGTTCAAATTTGAAATATTTAATTGATTTTAAATGTTGAAATGTTAATTTTATAAGTTAAATAACTTATATTTCAAGTATAGTGATTTATTTGGTAATTAAATTGTTAGATTTAATATTTGAAATTGTTTCGATAATTGAATCTTGGATTTAAAATGAATGAAAATTATTTCTAAAGTTGACTTAAATTCTATTTGAATTAGAATAGAGTTAGTAAACTTTTAAATTTGAATTTAAAGTAATTAAATTGATTTTGGTAATTACTCGTTTTAATTAATGTGCAAAAATAGTCTTTTTGGGCACTGTCTTGGATTTCGACGAAACCAATTTCATTAGATCCGTAATAGTGAATTATTGTATACCGTCTAATTTCGTGGCGATTAGACGTATCGTTTGGTCATGCGAGTTGGAAATGTGTAGAAGTTTATTGAAGGAAATTTAATTAAAATAATTTGATTTGAAAAGTTATCTTCTAAATATGGTAGAATTGGCTCCCGATATATATTCCACTGTATTCGAAATAGGGGTATAACATATAGAACGCCAGGTGGCACACTTCGTTTTGGAGTTAGAAATTTTAACATGTGAATAGTGCCGAGTTTATTTTCCATAAATAGCCCTTAACTTTCATTTGCTAACCCTAAAACAATTTCAGACGCCACTAAAACTCCACCATCCAAGCCATCATCGATTGGAGCCTCTGGAGGTTGAATTAGCCTTCGACTTCAACTAGGAAAACGTAGAGCAAGACCATACGATGCTAACCAATAGTTGGATCAAGCTATCGTCGACCGAGGCACTGTCGATTGCGTTCGGGGATGCCATTTGGGTTCGGCCGTAGTTATCTGGCACGAGATTTGCGCATGCAAGGCGTGATGGAGGGGGAGGCAAAGCGCATGGCTGGTGGCGCGTGAGTGATGGTCGGAAGGGCTCGGCTTCGTATGTGGGTGCAAGCGTAGGATCGAGCAACGAGGAATTTTTTTTTCCGCATTGCTTGGAAGAAGATGCACACGTGCTGGGGGAGAAGGAAAAGGTTTAAAAGTTTTAATTTAGTTAATTAAAATTTTATTTTATCGAATGTTAATTAATCCGTAACTTTCTTGTACGAGGTCCATTTCGAGCGCGACAAGTTGCATTGCGTTCGTATCAGCGAACATCATGCTATGGAGTTGGATTGGGCGAATTCGGAGCTAATAGGAATTTTGCGTTAAATTGAACGACCATTCTGTTTTAATTCAAACCGAAATGCTTAAGCGATTTCTGACATTTTCGTGAGTAAACTCGCCTCTATGGCTTGTATAAGTGGGAATAATTTTATTATGCTGTTTTTTGCTTATTTGGATGATATAATATATATTAGTTGGTTTGTATATATTTTCGCCTATTGGAATGGATGGGACCCTATTACATTCATATGTAAGAGCGGACGACCCTTTGTATATGAATCCTGTCTCGAAGCGGTTGATTTTATTTTTATGATTATATGTTGTATGTGATGCACAGAGATATATTAGAGGGATCCAACAAGATTCCTCATAACTGTTGATTTTATTTCATATATATGCTGACATATGCTGTTCTGGATGTCATGCTGATGTCTTTGACGTGATTTGACTTATTTAATGCTTTAGAAGCACTGGGCCTTATTTTTGGTATTTTGAAATACTAAAAATGATGAATTTGACTTCAAAAGGATTTTGAAGTGATTTTGGAAGTCAATATGATTTAATAATTTTAAATTATTTAAAAGGAATGAATTTATTTTCAAAGAAATAAAAATTTATGATTTTTGATGTTATAAAAATATAGTTTTGAGAAATACTTCGATTTAGAGATTTTTGAATAAGTTTATTAAAAAATGATTTATAAAGGCGATATTATATAAATTAAAAAAATAGATTTATAATTGAAATTTATGAATGTTAGTAAATGGATTTGAAGTTGTTTTGTAAATGGATTAATAAATTGATTTTATAAATAGATCTGATTTTAAAGAAACAAATTTATAAGTTGATTTTGATAGTAGAATTAGTTTTTATAAAAGAAAGGGTTTATAAATAGAATTTTGTAAATAAAGGAATTTTGTAAATAAAGGAATTTTGTAAATAGAAGTTTTATAAAATCGAAAGGATATTTATAAAATATTTTTATAAATATGGATTTTTATTTAAAGGAATGTTTGAAAGAAATATTTTAATGGAGTAAATGTTTTAAAAAGTAATTTATCTTTTGGAAGTAAAGGTTTTGGAAAGTAATAATTCTAAATGGAATTTAATGGGTTTGAAAAATGTTTTAAAATGTGGTATGTATCGGAAACATAGATTTCAACATTTATTATTATGATTGACGTTTTCGAGAAGTAAGGAAGACATGGACTATAACACTATTGTTATAGTAAATGATTTCCAAAGGGAAATGTTTTATATAGTATATGGGGTGTGTGTATATATATAATTAATCAAATTGCTATACTAATGTTTTTGGGTTGTCGTACTGATGTTTTACGCAACATTCGTTTTGATCCAATAAATTATGTTTTGACCTTCCATCCTGAAATACACGAATCGATTCTTATGATCATACTAAAGACTTGGTGGTGTAGAAGCGTTGCTTCTTATACTTAACACCCGTCCAGAGGCATAAGAACTCTGGAGTTGTACGGTTATAGAAATCTATTTGACATGTCTCTAAATGGTAGTGTTATTAAATATACTTATACTGTAGATATAAGTATATGGAAATATTTTCTAAGTGTTGAAATGAAATGATTTGTGAATATGCCTATACTTTTGATATAAGTATATATGGAAATGTTTTCCATAATCGATAGATTAAATGGTTTTGAGAATATATCTTTTAAAAAGATAATTTGAAGCAAATATTTGGAGATCGATTTAATTAATAAAAGATTAATTAAATGGGTCTAGTGATTACTTAAGTGCTAGATATTGTTTATTGCTTTGATAGTTAAATAACCGACTATTAAATACTTGGCCTCTTTATCGCTGTTGATCTGTAGAGACCGGGGTCAGATTTATCTGAGAACCATTTTGGACCAACATATATGCATTCGAATGTGCAGGTTTGGAAGACATTTATATCTGAGATTTTCATAATGAAGGACTACTTGTTGATCATTTGGGGATGAACTCCCAATATACATATAGTAGAAGTGGTCTCTTCATAATGAAATATCCAATACAAGGACTAATCGTTACTAATCCTAGGGTAATTCCCGACCGGATGTGGTAGGGGAGTGCCTTCGGTTTGTCCTGTTCATGGACAACTTGTATGGATGGATGTCCAACATTGCATTTTTGAGATTGTATCATTGACTTTCATAAACGTACATATGTTTGGTGGCAGAGAAGGCAAGTTCTCTTAGCTTAACACCATTCTTTGAGACATACAAGCTCAGAGGTTATATGTTTGTGAAAGACAATAATGATTGATGGAATGGCAGTGTGGCATTCAAAGATGATGTGCTATGTGAATGATAAACGTGACCTCAGGCCACCCCATGAAATGACTGAAACTGGATAGATGCAGCAAGGCTATGTGGTTCACAATCATTAAAATATGATCATCCCCTTCTAGATATATTTATTAACGCTATGACATTCAGGTTTTAAATCATTGTGGATGTATGCTATAAGGGCCCTCAGATAGGTCGGTAATGACCGGGGTGATGACATATTCGGTACTATCTAGTTAGAGGCAAGTCGGTCTTATGTTGGTAGAGGACCATCAGTTGGGCCTCGGTACATTCCTCTAGAGATGTACAACCAAAAGGTAGTCCCTTCACCTGGTCATTTATATGGAAATCCACTATCCACTACATGCCTGCCAATTTATTTGTAGAACCCGTATTTGTGGCTAGTATGCTGGAATTTAATAAATTAACAATTTCGACAATGATTCATATTATTTATATACTAGACACTGGTATAATATAACAGGATTTGATATGAAATGCTTTTTGTTAGCGTAAGGTAAAATTCCGTCCGTGTTTATGTGTGGGCATGGTCTTATGAGATATCTTTGTTTTGATAAAGGAAAGTTTTATAACTTTAAAATAAATCCAGTTGAGATTTTTTTCTCACGCTGGTTTACCAGACTGATTCAGGCATTCTTCCCTTTCAATGATCGGGTCAGACTGAGTATATTTACAGATATAGATTTGAATGCTTTGGTGCTTCAGCAGACGAGCTCGAGGTCTCTGGTCGTATTCACATATATGTTTATTTTTCTACTGCATTGTTGTTTAAATTATCAACAATTGTAAGAACAAGTAACTAGAACTGTACAACCTGATGATTAGTGATTTGATTGTTGTACTCTGATGGATGTATATATATTACAGTTTCTGTTTTGTAAAGATCTTGATCTTGTATTATATGTTGTTCCATTACGATTGCGAGATTAATTGTTTTAGTTTCTTTCTCTTTCTTCTCTTCTTCTCTTCTCTTCTCTCTTCTCTTCATTCTTTCCCATGACTATCCGTCTTTCTGTTCGGTTTGAGTTGGACGTGTGACATTTATTGTCAGCTCGAACGGGATGGATTTGCGGGTCATCACATCTGGTATCAGAGATTAGGATTGTGTGAACATCTAGGCTTTGGTTGGGTACTCATTATATATAGGGTTAGCAATGCTTTAGATTGTGTTTGAGTGTATCGTATATATGAGAGCGTATTTGTTAGCGATATAAAAATATTATATACTATGTTAATTTATCTGTTGAAGTGGCTTATGAATTCTAGTTGATATGTGGGATGTCTTGTTATCGATAGGGGTTTCTAAATGCTTGGATAGAGAACCCTAAAGAGAAAGTTCATTCACTCGTTAAAGGCGAATTGATTCAAAGTGGGTAAATCAAATAATTTTACCTAAAATAATATATATATATATATATATATATAGTAATAATTTTTTAGAAATTATTATATTTATATATGGATTGTTGGTTGTTAGTGAATGGTAATATTTGATTATTATCATTCGTTAATTTTTTTAATAAAAGTAATTGTTGTTATTATGGCATAAACAAAGATAAACAAATAAGAAATGGTTGTATATAACCAAGATGGAATAAGTAACATTATATATTAGTATAAATTTATAAATGAGTTTTATAAATAAATTAAAGGAGATTTTAAATGAAATAAAAAAACACTAAACTCACTTTAGTCATTGGAAAATAATTCGGGTGATGGCTGTAGCATCATTAGTATTCATTTTTGAGTTTCTAAGTAATAAATTATTACCATTGATAATTTACTACCGAGGTTGTGTTTTGATAAAACAAGTTTTGGTTGTAATAAATTCCAATTTTGATTTGTTAAATATATGAGAAAAAGTTTTTGAACTTATAAATGGAACATTGTATAAATAAGAAATAAGTTTACAACTTATGAATTTGAATAGGAAAGTAAAACCAAATTTTAAAATGGTTGAGCATTCTGGTTAAGCTAAGAAAAGTAAATTTGAAATTGATAATGAAAAAAAAGAATTAACTTAAGTAAAGTTAAATAATTGAGTTAATGATATGAAGTTTGACTTAAGAAAAGTCAAATGCAAGTAAACTGAATTTGAAATGAATTAGATAAAATGAATTTGAAAAAGATAAGTAATATTTTTTTAAATTTTTTTGAATGAGAATGTTGAGAAGAAAAGAAACCTAAAATTTGGATTTGAATTATGAAATGAAATTTAACTTAAAGTTAAGTGAAGTGGGATGAAACGAGTTAAATAATTTAGAATTTGACTTTTGAAATGAAGATGAACATAAGTTATAAAATGCAATTCAACTTGAGTTGTGAAATGAATTGAATATGTTTTAGAATGTTATTTGATAGAAAAGAAATATGAACTTAAGTATTTAAGCGAAGTAATAATAAACATAAGAAGTGTTGTATAATATGTTTGAAATAAACTTAAGTAAATAATTTTATGAACGGCTATTAAGCGTTGTTAGTATTAAAGGAAATATCATAAGTAAATGGAATATGGAAAACAATGTTGTTAAACATAAATTGAAATTAAAGTGAATATTAACAAGTGAATGATTAATAAATTGAATGTAAGTGAAATTAATATGAATAACTGAATTTAATTTAAATTGATGCTAATCAAATGAATGTAACAGGAATTGAATGTAAATAAAAGAATTGGGAATAAAAATGAGATATAATAAGAAGCCAATTAAAATAAACTTGTAAGCTGTTTATTTTATTCGCCTAACTATTTGATCCAGGTTCGAATATACGATTTTGAAGTGATTTACACCGATCCGAGTTTGGATTTTTCACTCGATTTCTTGATGGTGAATCCTGGATATGGATTCTTGATTGATTCAGATATCCCCTATCATAGTATATGGCTATGCAAGGAGAATGACGGTTTTCAAACCAAGGAACTAGATCTGAGTCTGCACTAGCGTAGTCGTGTGAACGATACTAGTTCAGAAGTGAAATTGTGTGATCGAGCGAGCGATCAGATATAGTTTGGCGTATGGATAATATATATAAATCGTATGGATTTAACAATTTAAATATTGACATTAGAAAATGCGAATTGATATGAATATAAATTAATTAGATGAATATTAATTGGTTGATGGTTTCTCTTGTTGCATTTGTTGCATTTGCTATACTTGCATATAGTTGTTGATATTAGTATGTGTCATATATTGATATTATTTTCTATATACATATTCTCATTTTTTGTTGAGTGATTAGTAGGTGTGAATGGCGTATAATTTGCATTTGGAGCATGCTTTCACATTTTATTCGTTGTATATGCTCGCTAATAAAATAAAAGGTACATATCTCAGATTACATATCGTACTTTTATATTTTTTCCCTACGAGATGCCTTATCCTCGAAGATGAGATATATATTTGTGATACATACATACATACATACATACATACATACATACATACATACATACATACATATATTATGATTTACTGTGATCGAACAACGCAAAGGAGATGCTGGTGAAATTTTTCGAAAGTTTAAGATGCTAGAATTTTTTTGAAATTTTTAGAAAATTGATAACTAAAAAAATTGATTTTGAGTTATAAGTTGAGATAAATAAATGGATCGTTTTAGTTGGTTCTGGTAAGTTAATTATGAATTTGAAAACCTAGAAAAGTTTTTATAAGAAGTTTAACTAATTGATTTCAAAAAGTTAAAAGGTTTAAATGAATTTGGTAATCTATTTTAACTAATTGCTTTTGAAAAGTTGATGGGTTTTGTGGCATTTTTCTTACTTGGTAATTTTAGGGATGGAATATATTTAAGGTGATGAGTCTGTAACAATCCAAAATTTTAGTCATTTAAAATTGGGATATTTAATTGATTTTAAATATTGAAAGGTTAATTTTATAAGTTGAATAGTTTATATTTCAAATATAGTTATTTATTTGATAATTATATTGTTATATTTATTGTATTTGAAATTATTTAGAAAATTGAATCTTGGATTTAAAATGAATAAAAATGATTTCTAAAGTTGACTTAAATTCTATTTAAATTATAATGGAGTTAGTAAACTTCTAAATATGAATTAAAAGTAAATAAACTAATTTTGGAAATTACTTGTTTTAATTAACATGTAAAAATAGTCTTTTTGTGCACTATCTCGGATTTCGACGAAACCAGTTTCATTAGATCCGTAATAGTGAATTACTATATGCTGTCGAATTTCGTGGTGATTGGACGAATCGTTCGGTCGTGCGAGTTCGAAATGCGTAGAAATTTATTGAAAGAAATTTAATTAAAATAATTCGATTTGAAAAGATATCTTCTGAATACGATGGAATTGGCTTCCGATCTATATTCCACTATTTTCGAAATAGGGGTATAACATATGAAACGCCAGATAGCACGCTTTTTTTGGAGTTCGAGATTTTAAAGTGTGAATAGTACTGAGTTTATTTTCTATAAATGGCCCTTTACTTTCATTTGCTAATCCTAAAACAATTTCACCCACCATTAAAACTCCACCATCCAATAGCTATCATCGATTGGAGCCACTAGATATTGAATTAGCCTTCGACTTCAACTAGAAAAATGTAGAGCACGGCCATATGAAACTAACCAACGATTATATCGAGCTATCTTTGACTGTGGTGTCGTCGATACGCTTGCATTCAGGGCTACCATTTGGGTTCGAACATAGTTATTTGGAAAGAGAAGCGCGCGCGAGGCACGATGGAGGGTTACGCGAGGCGCATTGCTGGTGGCATGCGAGCGATGGTTGGAGGGGATCGGCGTCGTTCGTGGGTATAGGCATGCGAGCGAGCGAAGAGAAAAATAAAAAATAAAAGATTTCGCGTTGCCTGGAAAAAGAGGCACGTGTCCTATGGGGGAGAAGGAAAAGGTTTAAAAGTTTTTATTTAGATAATTTTATTGAATATTAATTAATCCGTAACTTTCTTGTACAAGGTCCGTTTCGAGCCCGACAAGTTGCGTTGCGTTCGTATTAGCGAGCATCTACGCTATGGAATTGGATTAGAAGAATTCAGAGCTAATAGGAATTCTGGGTTAATTGAACGACCGTTCATTTTTAATTCAAACCGGAGCGCTTAGGTGATTTCTGCCATTTTTCTAAGTAAACTCACCTCTTTGGCTTGCATAGATTTTTATATAAGTGAGAATAATTTTGTTTATGTTGTTTGTTGCTTATTTGGATGATATATTGTATATAGTAATTGGTATGGAGGCGTACGAACTCTGGTGTTGTATGGCTATAGAAATCTATTTGACATGTCTCCAAATGGCAGTGTTATTAAGTATAATTATACCGTTGATATAAGTATATGGAAATATTTTTTAAGTGTTGAAAATGAAATGATTTGTGAATATGCTTATACTGTTGATATAAGTATATGGAAATGTTTTCCATTATCGATAGATTGAAATGGTTTTAAGAATATATATTTTTAAATGATAATTTGAAGCAAATATTTAGAGATTGATTTAATTAATAAAAAATTAATTAAATAGGCCTAGTGATCGCTTAAGTGCTAGGTATTGTTTGTTGCTTTGATAGTTTAATAACCGACTATCAAATACTTGGCCTCTATATCGTTGTTGATCCATAAAGACCGGGGTCAGATTTATCCGAAAACCACTTCGGACCTACGTATATGCATTCGAATGTGCAGCTTTGAAAGACATTGATATTTGGGATTTTCGTAATGAAGGACTGCTTGTTGATCATTTGGGGATAAATCCCAATATACATATAGTAGCAGTGGTCTCTTCGTTATGAAATATCCAATGCAAGGACTAATCATTACTAATCCTTAGGGTAATTCTCGATAGGATTGTTAGGAGAGTGCCTTCGGTTTGTCCTGTTCCTGGACAACATGTATGGATGGATGTCTAATATTGCATTTTTTATATTACGCCGTTGACTTTTATAAATAAACATCTGTTTGGTGGAGGAGAAGGCAACTTCTCTTAGCTTAACACCCTTCTTTGAGACGTAAGAGCTCAGAGGTTGTATGTTTGTGAAAGCCAATAGTGATTGATGGAATGGCAGTATGGCATTCAAAGATGATATGTTATGTGAAAGGCAAACGTAACCTCAGGCCTCACACCCAGAAATGATCGAAATAGGGTAGATGTGGCAAGTATAAGTGGTTCGCTACCATTTGGATATGATCATCCCCTTATAGATATATTTATTTCCGCTAGGACATTTGGGTTTTAAATTATTGCAGATGTATGCTATGAGGGACGTCAGATAGGTCGTTAACAACCGGGGCGATGACATATTCGGTACTGTCTAGTTAGAGGTAGGACAGTCTTGTGTGTTAGTCCATGAGATGATGGTTTTGATGACAACAACCTTAGAATAGATTATAAAATATAAATACTAACATTATAAGTTTAGATATGTATGTATATGCAGGATTTAACTATGCAGGTACCAAGGATGAAGACTGTACAGTATAGAGATTCAAGATATTGAGATAGAAGACTCATGAGTATCAAGATTATCAAGGGTTCAAGATTTCAAGCATAAGTATTTTTGTTAGAAATTTTTGTTAAAACTCGTAGAAAAGCACTGACATCTTAAAATCCAATTTATTCGTGGAATGGAATCCACTTCGAGCCCGTTAAAGGGATGGAACCCTAAGTAGGATGGAACCTACGAAAATCTAGTGGAACATTGTTTTGTACCACTAATTTTAATTCAAATGATTTTACAAAATTATCTTGTTTTCAAAATGATTTCAAAACTTTCCTTTTAAAAAGATTCAAAACTCTCTATCCTGATTTTAAATGATTTTAACCTCAAAATTATCTTTAATTCCAAAGTCAAATTACTCCTGATTTTAAACTATCTTTTAATATAATATATTTAACTTTTAAATATTTATACTTAGATTTAAATATAAAATTAGAGTTAAATTCTATATATATTATTCTCTATATTTACTTATGAATTTTAACTATAGTCAAGTATATTTATAAAGTTTTAAATAGTTTTAATATAAGATAAATGTTATTTTCAAAGAAAATCAAATCATCAAAAAATGCTTTGGGATGTCGACATGCCTATGTACCCATGTCGACATGGTGTCAGTTGAGTTCAAAATTTAAATTTCAAAAGAAGTGTCTATTCGCCATAACTCTTCATGAATGGTCATGGCTATTGTTCTTCTATAAATAGGGGTTAGTTTCAACGAATTTTATATCAGATTTTCTGGTTTTTCACTCCTCTTCTTCTTCCACATTTCTTAATACATATTCTTACCATTACTCTACCGAAATCAACATTAAATCGAACTCGATTACTTCTAGTTTGATTCTCTATCACTATCTCTACAAGGTTCTCAGTGCTATTCAGAGTTATAAACTTCTTTGTAATCTATTAAGCGAGAAAAGGTGTGATTGTAGCCTTGGAAACCAATCAAGAGAGAAAAGGTATGATTGTAGCCTTGGTAAATCAATTGGGTAAACTTCTGGCTCGAAAATTAAGTATCTCTATCCAGAGGATAGAAATTCTAGAGGGTGTACCTCGTAGCCTTGAAACCGAGGGTGTAATTGTACAATTGCTTTTGAAAGGAAATCCATACTTGTGTTGCGGGACTGGATGTAGGATAACTCTGAACCAGTATAAAATCCGGTATGTTCTTTCCTTTACTGCTTTTATTTTATTTCTGCATCTGTGTTTGTTTCTACGATCATATCTGTGTCTATATATTGCATACATCGGTGTATAAATTAACAAAAACTCAAAAAGATTTAGTAATTCTTTGTTAACACTATTCACCCCTCTCAAGTGTTAATCCTAGCCTTAAGATCCGTAATCCGCATTTCTCACAGTTGATATCAGAGCAAGGTTTTCAAAGTTTCATAATCTGATTTTTGAAAAAGTTTTTAAAATGGCTATATTTGTTAATACTAATTTAGAAGTATTCAAATCATCACTGTTTCTTGAGTCTGCATATAATCAATATTCAAATTCAAGTTGTCTACTAAGATTGTTTGATGTGCAGGAATCATGCTTTATGGGTGTTGAGGAATCAATCCACAACGGACAAATTGTGCAGATTAGAAAGAACAAATGGATACTTGATAGTGGATGTTCTAGACACATGACTGGCAATTCAGATATGTTGAATGATATAATATACAAAGACGGAGGAATGGTTAACCTTGGAGACAATTCAAAAGGATATGTGATTGGCATCGGTAAAGTCCGTAATTCTGAAACTCCTACTATTACTAATGTTTTGCTAGTTAAGAATCTGAAACATAATCTGCTAAGTATAAGTCAATGTGTGATAAAGGATATAAAATCAAATTTGAAAAAGATAAATGTCACATTGAAGATAACAATTCAACCATTATATTTGAGGGAGATAGGAAAAAGAATATTTATATTCTTAGTATGAAAGTTTCAAATGATAACCTGTGTCTGTTGGTAAATACAAGTGACCCTTGGATTTGGCATAAGAGATTTGGGCATTTTAATTTCAAACTCTTATCTAGACTGTCAAAACATGATCTAGTAAGAGGTCTCCCTAAAATGAATTTTAAAGTAGATAGTTTATATGATGCTTGCCAATTAGGAAAACTTAGAAAAAGTTCCTTTAAGTTAAAAGATATGATTTCAACTTCAAAACCTCTTGAATTACTTCATCTTGATTTATTTGGTCCATCTTAAATTCTTTCAATAAATCATAGTAAATGTGTTTTTGTAATTGTAGATGATTATTCTAGATTTACATGGACAATATTTTTGAAACATAAAAGTGATACTTTTGAATGTTTTAAGACATTTTCAAAAAGAATTCAAAATCAATTTTCTCTAAAAATTCTAACTATTCGAAGTGATCACGGTGGTGAATTTGAAAATGAAAAGTTTGAGGAATTCTGCAATAAAAAGGGAATAACTCGCAATTTTTCATTTCCGAGAACTCTACAACAAAACGGAGTAGTAGAACGTAGAAATAGGATGATTCAAGAGTGTGCGAGAACTATGCTTACAGATAGTAATTTACCAAAGAATTTTAGGACAGAAGTTGTTGCTACCGCCTGTTATATTTTAAATAGAATTTTAATTAGAACTTTAACTTATAAGACATCTTATGAACTTCATTATTCAAAGAAACCTAAGGTATCTTATTTCAGAATTTTTGGAAGTAAATGCTTTATTTTAAATACAAAAGATAATTTAGATAAATTCGATCCTAAATCCGACAAAGGTATATTTATCGGATATTCTAATAGAAGTAAAGCATACAGAGTGTTTAATTTAAAAACTAATTCCATTGAAGAAACATGCATGTTTCATTTGATGAAGATTTTAAAATTTTTGAAGATACAAATGATGAAGAGGATTTAATCACTCAAAATCAAGAATTAATTGAAACTAATAATGAAATTAATCATCCTAATAAAAGGACAAAACTTTTAAATGATCATCCTGTAGAAAATATACTGTGAGATATGCAATCTGTTGTTAAAACTGGAAATCAACTAAGTCAAATGAGTAATGTAGCTTTTATATCAACTATTGAACCCAAAAATCCAAAAGAAGCATCAACCGATGATTCATGGATTTTGGCTATGTAAGAAGAATTAAATCATTTTACTAGAAATGATGTTTTGGAACTTGTTCCTAGACTAGAAAATAAAACTATAATTGGAACTAAATGGGTTAATAAAAATAAAATGAATGAACAAGGAGAGGTAGTTAGAAATAAAGCTCGATTAGCCGCTCAAGGTTATTGTCAAGAAGAAGGAATAGATTTTGATGAAACCTTTGCTCCCGTAGCAAGATTAGAAGCCATAAGGATTCTACTTGCTTTTGCAAATCATAATAATTTCAAATTATTTCAAATGGATGTTAAAAGTTCCTTTTTGAATGGTTTGTAAAAGAAGAAGTATATGTTGAACAACCACCACTTTTTGAAAATGATAAATTTCCAAATCATGTTTACAAACTTAAGAAAACATTATATGGTCTAAAACAAGCTCCTAGAGCCTGGTATGATAGACTAAGATCTTATTTATTGCAATCTAATTTTGAAATTGGTAAAGTAGATAATACTCTTTTTATTAAAAGAAATAAAAAAGATATTCAACTAGTACAAGTTTACGTAGATGATATCATTTTCGGTTCAACTAATTTTGAAATGAATAAAGAATTTTCTAAAATAATGACAAAAGAATTTGAGATGAGTCATATGGGTGAATTAAATTTCTTTCTAGAATTACAAATAAAAAATTAGATAATGGTATTTTTATTAGTCAAGAAAAATATGCTAAAGACCTAATTAGTAAATTTGGTTTGACTACTGCGAGTGGAAAGCCCACTCCCATGGCAACTAATGAGTACCTTAGTAAAGAAGATCTCTCGAAAGATGTAGATTAAAAACTATATAGAGGAATGATTGGATCACTACTATATATTACTGCCAGTAGACCTGATATCATGCATAGTGTTTGTCTCTGTGCCAGATATCAATCCCAACCTAAAAAGACCCACTTAAAAGCCGTAAAACGAATCATAAGATATGTTAAACACACATATGATTATGGTTTATTCTGCCCTAAAAATGATACTTTTGACTTAATATCTTACTGTGATGTTGACTATGCTGGTTGTAGATCAGACCGAAAAAGTACAAGTGGGACTTGTCACTTTTTGGGGAATTCTCTGGTTTCTTGGCTTAGTAAAAAGCAATGCACGGTTTCTTTATCAACAACTGAAGCAGAGTATATTTCTGCTGCTTTGGCTTGTTCTCAAGTATTATATATGCAACAAACTTTAAAAGATTTTGGTTTAAAATTTTCAAAATCACCAATTTATTGTGACAATACGAGTGCGATAAATTTATCCAAAAATACTACTCAACATGCTTGAACTAAACATATTGATATTAGACATCATTTTCTCAAAGATATATAAGTAAGGAAGTAGTTACTCTCGATTATATCAATTCTGAGAATCAAATTGCTGATATCTTAACAAAACCCTTAAATGAATCAATATTTATTAAATTAAGAAGAGAATTAGGTATTTGTTCTATAACTGAAATATAAAATATAAATAACAAAGTATAATTAATAATTAATATTAAAATAATTCAAAGAGTTAAAATATAAAAGACCATGTCGACATCCCCCATATATACATGTCGACATACAACGTTTTTAAATTATGAAATTTTTCCCACCAAAATTCAAAATAATTGGTTATATATTCTTCACATTTTCGAAATTTTATTCATCCTTTCTGTTATCTCTCTGTTCTTCTCTCTGAAATCAAATAATCAATGGCCTCCTCTTCCAAATCAAACATAAAATCAACCTTTTCATTCCCCTCTCCTACGTCTGGTCCATTTCAACGTACTACTCTCGCTGGTGTGACTAAAATAGAGGAATCTATGAAGGATGCACTTCAGATGATGACTGAAATTCAAGTGGCTCTACTTCGTATGGCAAAGGAACAAGAGAGACAAGGCAAGATTTTTAGGAATTTGCAAAAATTCCTAATGGACAACCAGGCCAACCCTATCTTGATTGATGAAGACTCTTCACTCAATCAAGAACAAGAGGCCAGCGAAGAAGAAGAACCCATGGAAGAAGCGCACGAGGAGGATGATGACCAAGTCGTGTGTGTTGGAGAAGTGTGTTTTTACAAGAATGGGAATCTTGTCGAACAACGTGGAAATTTTTGTTTCCACTATCAAAACCGTTCGATTCATAAATCTCCTATGTTTACAAACACACATTAGTTTCTTCTCTTTCTTTACATTGTCGTTTATTCCTTCTTACGTTTACAAAGAAAAATGTACATACAACTATATGATTAATAAATTAATTGTGTTCTTATATGTGTTCTTCTTATTAATACATATTACTATACGGTTATTATATACTTAAGATAGTTAGTAGTTTAGGATTAGATTTATTATTAGATCTAAGTGTTGATTATTTATGATAACACTATCATTATAATCACATATAAAGTTAGAATTAGGGAGAGTTATATAATTTGGAGTTATAAAGTTTAGAGTTAGTTTCTGTTGATGACAAAGGGGGAGAAATATAAAATAAGGTAGTTAGGCATTAATTAAGAGGGATTTATTAGTTTTAGGGGGGTTCATTAGGGTAGAAATCATATTCTATAAACAAAGGTTGTCATCATCAAAAAGGGGGAGATTGTTAGTTCGTGAGATGATGGTTTTGATAACAACAACCTTAGAATAGATTATAAAATATAAATACTAACATTATAAGTTTAGATATATATGTATATGCAGGATTTAACCATGCAGGTACCAAGAATAAAGACTGTACAGTATAGAGATTCAAGATATCGAGATAGAAGTCTCATGAGTATCAAGATTTTAAGATTTCAAGCATAAGTATTTTTATTAGAAATTTTGTTAAAATTCATAGAAAAGCACTGGCATCTTAAAATCCAATTTATTCGTGGAATGGAATCCACTTCGAGCCCGTTAAAGGGATGGAGCCCTAAGTAGGATGGAACCTACGAAAATCTAGTGGAACATTGTTTTGTATCCACTAATTTTAATTCAAATGATTTTACAAAATTACCTTTTTTTCAAAATGATTTCAAAACTTTCCTTTTAAAAAGATTCAAAACTCTCTATCCTGATTTTAAATAATTTTAGCCTCAAAATTATCTTTAATTTCAAAGTCAAATTACTCCTGATTCTAAACTATCTTTTAATATAATATATTTAACTTTCAAATACTTATACTTGGATTTAAATATAAAATTAGAGTTAAATTCTATATATATTATTCTCTATATTTACTTATGAATTTTAACTATAGTCAAGTATATTTATAAAGTTTTAAATAGTTTTAATATAAGATAAAGGTTATTTTCAAAGAAAATCAAATCATCAAAAAATGCTTTGGGATGTCGACATGCCTATGTATCCCATGTCGACATGGTGTCAGTTGAGTTCAAAATTTAAATTTCAAAAGAAGTGTCTATTCGCCATAACTCTTCATGAATGGTCATGGCTGTTGTTCTTCTATAAATAAGGGTTAGTTTCAACGAATTTTATATTAGATTTTCTGGATTTTCACCCCTCTTCTTCTTCCACATTTCTTAATACATATTCTTACCATTACTCTGCCGAAATCAACATTGAATCGAGCTCGATTACTTCTAGTTTGATTCTCTATCACTATCTCTACAAGGTTCTCAGTGCTATTCAGAGTTATAGACTTCTTTATAATCTATTAAGCGAGAAAACGTGTGATTGTAGCCTTGGAAATCACTCAAGAGAGAAAAGGTGTGATTGTAGCCTTGGTAGATCAATTAGGTAAACTTGTGGCGCGGAAATCAAGTATGTCTACCCAGAGGATAGAAATTCTAGAGGGTGTACCTCGTAGCCTTGAAACCGAGAGCGTAATTGTACAATTGCTTTTGAAAGGAAATCCGTACTTGTGTTGCGGGACTGGATGTAGGGTAACTCCGAACCAGTATAAAATCCGGCGTGTTCTTTCCTTTACTGCTTTTATTTTATTTCTGCATATGTGTTTGTTTCTGTGATCATATCTGTATCTGTATATTGCATACATCGGTGTCTAAATTAACATAAACTCAAAAAGATTTAGTAATTCTTAATTAACACTATTCACCCCCCTCTAGTGTTAATCCTAGCCTCAAGGTCCGTAATCCACATTTCTCACATTATGTTGGTACAGGACCATCAGTTGGGCCTCAGTACATTCCTCTAGAGATGTAATACCGGAAGGTAATCCCTTCACCTGGTCATTTGTTTGGAAATCCGTTATCCACTATATGCCTGCCATTTTGTTCGTAGAACCCATGTTTATGGCTGGTATGTTGGAATTTAATCAATGTAATAGTTTCGGCTATGATTCATATTATTTGTATACTAGACACTAGTATAATATAACATGATTTGATATGAAATTGTTTTGGTTATCGAAATGTGAAACCCATCCCTCTTTATCTGTGGGCGTGGTCTTACGAGATGCCTTTGGTTTTGTTAGCGCTAAAATTGGTCACTAACACCCAAATGCCATTGAAAGAACCAACCAAAAGTCATAGGTAACAGAAAGAATGTATGTAGAGAGTATAAATATAAAGAATAGTAAAAATTAAAAAGAAATCAGTTAGAACATAGGATTTATAGAAGTCCGGCTGACTTTGGCCTACGTCCACTCCAGATATTTCCTTTTTATTGATGTTAGAATCAATTACAGTTACAATCCAGAGTTTTTAGAACAGCAATGGAAGAGTAGCCTTAGTATAGAAGACGAAGGGAAACATAATCGAGATCCCTTTTCTATGGCCCCACATGCTGTATTTATAGACGAAGATCAGCTTGTTCCCTTGTGTAGGCCCATAACCAAGGTAGTTCGGCCCAAGTGTTGACTCGAACTGACCGACCCAGGCAGGACGAACCATATCCACCGATCCATATATGTCGATCCACTCACGATGCTAACCCAGTCAAAATGCTGCTCCACTCGCGATGTCGACCTACTCCCTTGGACCAACCCAGAGATGTCGATCCACTCACGATGCTGACCTAAGGTGATCTGAAACATGCCAAACCACCTTCAACCACCGATCCACTGCAATCACCGAACCAGTCCCGACCGACCTATCTTGGTCAACCCATATTTTTTTTCCAACCTACTCCCCTATGCCGACCCATCCAAATGTCGAGCCATACCAATGTCGATCGACTTTAGTATGACTGCCCCAGAACACGACAAAGCATCAAGGTTGATCTCATCGAGGACGAACCACCGATGCCGAACCATATCTGGCCGTCACACCTCAACTTTCACACCATGATCGAATGACATTCCTTCCTTCCTTTGCCCGAACCACATCCATCACCGGACCATGCCACCAAGACCGGATCATGCCACCAAGACCGAACCATGCATGGTCTCCATTCCTCGACCGAGCCATGTATGACCGAGCCACCTTGACCGAATGGCTGACCCACGTGGCCGATCTCCAATGATCGAACCATGTTATGCCAAACCCCATATCTGTAATAATATATATATATATATATATATCATTCGTGATTGATCATCTATCCATCAAGTTGACTCAAACACATCGTATTCCAGCCTCGATAAATAAGCAATCGATTTAGTTAAATCTGCCTGTCCATGGCCTTGTCAAAAGGCGGTTTAACAGTTTTGATAAGGGAAAGTTTTATAACTTCAAAATCAATTTAGTTGAAATGTATTTTCTCACGCTTGTTTACTGGACTGATCCGGTCATTCTTCCCTTTCAATGCTTGGGTCAGACTGAGTATATTTACAGATATAGATTTGGATGCTTTGGAGCTTCAGTAGACGAACTGGAGATCGTCTGGTTGTATTCATGTATATGTTTATTTTTCTGCTACATTATGGTTTAAATTATCAACAATTATAAGAACATGTTATTATAACTATACATGCTAATGATTAGTGATTTGATTGTTGTACTCTAATGGATGTATATATATTACTGTTTTTGTTTTGTAAAGATCATTGATCTTATATTATATGTTGTTCCGTTGTGATTGTGAGATTCTGTAATTGTTTTAGTTTCTTTCTCTTTCTTCTCTTCTTTTCTCTCTTCTCTTCTTTCTTTCTCACGACTATCCGTCTTTCCGATCTGTTTAGGTTGGACATGTATCGTTTATTGTCAGCTCGAATGGGATGGATTAGCGGGTCATTATAGTTATACTATAATGCTTATAGTACATACAAATGTAAATGTTATATCACTACAAAAATTAACTAAAATGCTAATTAATTGAAATTAATTAAATATGATTTAATTAATAGAAACTAAAGGTGGAACGTTAAAGAAACCCATAATAAACTTACGACATAAATCATACATAACCGTACGTATACCGTGATTCCCAATGTGTCTGACACTTGAATCATAAGGGTAATTCAAAAGAATTACATTATTTCATAAGTCAATATCACTTAACATAATACAATGAAAACTATGAATCTTCAATATAATATTGTCCTTTACCATATATATTAATAAATTACTTGCATACTCCTTAGTCATTGAGAAGACTCAAGCTAAGGATGTTGTGTAGTATTATTAACATATTGAATAAACGAGGTAAGATAAACATATGTATTTGTTGAGTAGACTTAAGGTGCATATACTATACTTAGGCCATCGCGATATGGTAGGTACTAGTGAATAATTTCGTTTTGATTTGTTAAGCAGACTCAAGGTCGAAATAGAATTAGGACAAAATAATTTCGTTAGTATGCTGTTAAAGTAATGACGGAAATAGTAAAAACATGACATATAGCACTTATTGATTGCATCATTTTATAAAAATTGTTTTGTAAAACATCCGAACATTATTTATGAAATAATGACTATTTTTCACTATCGATTGAAAAATAAACATAGCTATATTTCAATATGAATATTTGTTATGAAATAAAACTATAATGTGGTATTTATTTTCATAACAATAGTGATGCATTAGAAAATACAGAAGTATCTAATATTATTTATTGATACTTTGGTAATATAGAATAAGCCGCAGTTTTGAGAAATAATCTTATTATATGATTATGAATCATATGATACTGGTTAATTAAATCTCAAAAAATCAATGCACCCATTCAGTGGAAGCATCATAAGAGTTGATGAACCCTTCAGATTGATACATATAGATGTATGCAATCATATGACTATTAATATCAAAACGGTTACATGTACTTCTTCATATTCACCGATGAGTTATCACTGACACGGACATGTATATTTGATACACATGTAGTATGTCTATGGTAAACTCATTGAGTATAAAACAGAAGTAAATAAAGTAACATGCCATAGAAATGATTCGATTTGATTGAATGAGTGAGCATATTGGAAAAGGTTTCGAACGTGCCAAAAATGAATAAAGATTCAATCTCAAAAGTAACTCCTCCATGTGATACATAACGATGCATGGATAAGGAGTAACTAAACTTCGTTGGACAATGTACGGTTAATTGTGAGCTAGTTTGAGTTAGTTTCTTTCTATAATATTATGCACTTAAGAGTAGGACACAAAGTTAATATTGAATCTAAATAAAAGTTTACAAAATCACATAAGATAAGGGTTTATAAGAAACTCTAACATATCATAGACCATGGATTTGGCAGGTTGTGCGAATCGAAAGATTGCGCGCAGTAATTGTTCACAAGGGATCTTGTATGAATCTTCCCATTGGGAAAGACTGTCATTGGATGACACATAATGTTTCGAACATAAGTTTTGTAAACTAAAATCAAATCAGTTTTATAAATAAATAAATTTAAAAAATAATTATGAATACATATTCTGTTGCACTGAGAAACAATTGTTGTTCCAAGAAATACCAACTTCATTATGAAAGAATTTATTTCAGTAATTGTTGGTAGTAAAATGAATTGGATACGATCCATTGATAGAATCGAATAGATGAGATGAAATGAAATTAACTAACCTAAATGAACACATCGCATTAGAGTGTCTATTAAGTATCCTTACACACTAAAGAGAAACTATAAGTTTCTTATCAACATCGAGAATAGATAATCCTCAGTTGTCAATTAAGTCATTAAGAGTATTGACTCTATGATATGGTATGATGTGCAAATTCGAAGGGATTCCAAGTATGTTATCAAAATATGATTTTGGTATTCGTATCCGAAGGGATATGATTAATCGACCACGATTGTGTCTTTAAGAGCTAATGCAGTTGGAATTTAATGGGCAACATTGATAAGAATAACTCATGAATTTTAGTTGTTGAAATTAACATAATAGATTTTTTATTCAACGTACTTAAGTTATTTTGGATTTACTCACAAAATTATAACTTGATAGGACTTAGTGTTTTGGTACATATGTGCTAAACTAGAAAATTATAAATAATGATTTAGAGTAGACTCTTTTCACAATACAACCAAAGTGTTTCGAAGTCAGTGGGAGCAATATAGAGGTTGTGAATTTTCGGATGTGATCTAAGAAATTATACGAAAGCATCATTTTATAAGTATCAAGATTGAATAAGTATTTTGTCAGAAATATCAAATAGTTTGATTTTCAATCAAATTGCGGAGGAAGCATATGTTCATAAGAAAAAAAAGTTAAAATGTACATTAATATTTCTAAATCATACGTAAATAACACATTGTTTATTTTAATGTACTTCTGTTAAAATCAACCTCGGTTGTTTTAATACTCAACTTTGGATTGTAAATGATGTCTTTTATAGTGGTATAAGAGATATTGGGAATGTCCCAAATCAATGTACAAAGAGACCTTATTAAATTATTTAATACACAAAATGTGAGATGAGTTCCTTATGCATTGGTAATAGGAATTATTATTCATGTTATGTTGTCTACGATATCATAATTTGTTTATGTATTTGATGCATGAAGCAAATATCAAATCCAAATTAATATACTAAATGGTTGTTTGAAGCGTTCTCGTGTATTTATGAAATACTACATAATTGTTTACAAAAAAAACTCCTTAAAAAAGGGTTTGACTCAAACATCATAAGTGATATTGAGTATAATATGTTAATAATAAATTCAAGTTAAGAATCTTTAAGTTGGAAATGTTCCAAATGAAAGACAGTGGTCGATTTAATAAAAAGGCTAACTACATCACCTTGAATGATGTCGCAATAAAAGCGGTGTGTGTATATATATGTATATTTATATATACAAGTGCATAGATTTATAACAGAGCCGATTCCAAATGTTGAAAATCTCATAACATTAATATTATATGATAACAATGTTGCGATATAGTATGTAGCAGAAACTAGAGCTCACTATAAGTTGAGAGACATACTCCGAATTATTCCACTTGATAAAATAATTTATCACCATCGGAGAGAGTTGATTAGCAAAGTAGATGACTGAAACATAATAGCATACCCGTTCATAGAGGGAGATCCAATTAGTTTTGAGAAAACGATCAGAAATTAGAATAGGATTCCATAATTGACCCCCAAGTGCAAGTGGGAGATTGATAGAGTTAGAGGTATGCCTTAGGGACAATTATGTAATTTATTACATATATCTAACTTGTTGGCCAATCTTGTTCGAAATAAAGATGTTAATTTCTATTATATACTTGATATAATGTAGTTATATTAATTAATTGATTTAATTAAAAGTATATAATAGAAATCCATAAATGGTATGTTTTGTGATAATAGTTCAAAGTGTTATAACTGTGAGTAATTTATCACAATAAAATTAAATATACCATTTTAAATGTTACTAGTCAAATGCATCGAGATTGGATATCGATGTATCCGTTGAGACTAGAGAACATAATGCTCTCCAAATATTAGGCACTGTATTACTCATGACTATTGGGGGCACCTAGGGGTTACGTACTGATAATTATTAGATAACTATGGAACAACTCACTCGATAGTTTTCTATTGGTTAATATAACTAAGGAAAAACATTAAATATGTATGTGATTGATTTGCATATTGCTCTCAACTTGGGAATACCATGGAACTTCAATATGAAAGCTCCGCTTTGATTATAGTCAAATGATCGCACGTCATCCATCAAGTGTCTATAGTTGGGTCGAGTGGAAGTATTTGAAGTAAAGCACTATTCAAGAGAGCATTCATCTCCTCGGTTATATGGGGTTAGTATCACGGTCAACTCAAGTCAACCCAAAGCCAAAACCTCTAGCCATAGAAGTTCGGTTTAATAAAAAATGTTATTATTAACCAAGGAATTTGTATTTGGAATATAGAGTTGAATGTGGACGCTATTGGAATTTTGACCATTACCAAATTCAATAAGTCCAAAGTGATATAGTTATGACGAAGAGAATTGGTGTAAATAATTTTCACAACCGGCTAACGCTTAATAAAGTGAAAATGAATTTTACCAAACCCCAGTAAGCGATAAATTTGACCATAATGTCACATCACTTGCTAAGTGGTGTGTGAATGTTAACATTCGAATAGTTCGATGTTAATCTGACCAAATTTACACCCAAGAGTCACATAACCAAAATGATGAATCCTCTTTAGACCAAATGATTTATTTAGTTTATAATAGTGATAATTAATTAAATTAATTAATATTTATGAAATATTAGTTATAAAATTTGGATATGATTTGAGAAATAAAATTGTTGCATATATTTATCATATTTATAAATATATTGATTGATATGAGATATCGATAACAAATTTAGTTAAATATAATTGTGTATATTTA
Organism: Allium cepa; assembly: GCA_030765085.1. NCBI lineage: Eukaryota > Viridiplantae > Streptophyta > Magnoliopsida > Asparagales > Amaryllidaceae > Allium > Allium cepa. The sequence goes on along the minus strand of CM060935.1, from coordinate 1,025,545,834 downwards.
ATTTGGGTTAAATGGGCTCATAAACCATGCATTTTAGAGTGATAGGCGACTGGTCTAGCAAGAGAAAGGGGTGACCACTATATGTGCAATTAGGGTTTAAAGATGTGGGTTGAGGTCATAGTTTGCTCTCTTATCCTATCCTTATAATACTAATATCAAAAACCTAATCACATTCTAATTCATTTCTTTGAGCCGCCAAATTCTTCTTCTTCTACTTCTTCCTTTTATGGAAGTAACTATCCTCTAGAAAAATCCTAAAATCAAATCTAATTCAGGTTAAAACAAAAACTATTTGATAGCAGACGGTCATAGATTCTAGACTAGCAATCTTGCGAATCAAAGAATTTCAAAGAAAGAGATTTCCTTATTTCAAAGTGTTTAGGGCATCTATTTTAGGTAAATTTTTTCTATATGTTAATCATATTATTGTGCTTTTAAGATTTGTTAATCATTTAATCTTATGTATATAAACTAGATTATTGTTATTTCATTAGTTAGGTGAGATTTTTGTATGTGCTATTGTTGTCACAATGGAGATTGGATATGTGTATAAAGTTTATAAATCTAATTCATGTTTTATGTTTGTAATCTGATGTTGAACAATAAAATAAAGTTTAGCTTAAAATTATATATGTTTATGTATGTATATTAATTTATGAATTAAATATTCACAAACAATTTGAATTAACACATAATATGACCTAAATTTTTACTAATACCTGTTTATGTCTATTATGAATTATAAGTGCCAAAAATAATTTTTTATCATTTATTTATATAATATTAGTTAATGAATATCTGGATCAATAAATTCATGTAAAATAATATTTGTTTCTAAAATTAATTTTTATATTTTTAAAAATTACTTCATCATGTTAGGAGCCTTAGGAATGTTTTTTAGATTTTTTTTTCAAGTTAATTATATATTTTTTAAAAATAATTTAATTTCGGCCTACTATTTATTATTTAATTAAAATATTATTTTAACCGGGAAAATTCCATAAATTTTTTCTAGGCCCTATATTATGTTTCTAGATTTCCTAAAATTATAAAACTTTAATTTTTGTCATATAATTATTTTATATTAATTTATTATGGCCGATACCATTTAATTCAATATATATATATATATATATTTAAATATTAAAGTCATTATAAATTCAGATTTATCATTTTTTTTCCTCATTAGTAATTTTTTTTAATTTTTTTAATACATATATTTATATATATCTATATATACATATATGATTTTTGCTATTTATGTTACAATATAGAGTTATATAAATAAATAACTATTTTCTGCCATATTTTAGTGATAAAATATATTTTATACATACATACATATACATACATATACATATATATATATATTATCATTTGAAATTTATAACTATATATCCATGCATATATTTGATAACATACAATACATACAAAATGGGCTAATGTGTCCGTTGTGATGTAAATCCCAACATCTATATACAGACATGTTATACCCTGCATGGATTATTATGTTCCACTTGCACACACATATATATGTATATGATATATATATATATAAGTAAAATCAAAATTGAATAAATCTCAAATTACAATTTGAATAAATCTTTGTACACAACCTGATATGCTATACTTAGAATACATTTGGAATTTATCACTTTTCACGCCATGGACAAATTGTTAATTAATGACATTTGATGAATCAATCGACTTAATTAAAGAGAGAAAATGAAAGGTTTCTCTCTCTTCATTTAATGCAATTTATGCTCTCGATTAATTACTTGATTTAGGGAAAGAAACAAAAGGTTTTGATACACTATACATTTAAATTTTTTTTTTTTTTAAACTTCACTTTAACCGATTTAAATAAAATACATGATTTTATTTTAACTATATTTAGAAAAGTTCTAAATGAATACAGACTTCATTGGCCCATTAAAGATCCAACATATTTAAATTTTTTATATTTATCCATTTCTTTCGCTGTGGGCTGGCCTGGTTCCTTTAAAGAAATCACCAAGTTTGGATATCCTTGGGGTGAAAATGGAGAAATAGCAAAAAGGTCTAAGTATAAATCACTCGAGAGAGGACACCATCCACTTTCGGGTTGTCTTACCCTAGCATCTAGAAGATGAAGTGATTAGCTATACCACTGGGTGATTTAAGGTAGTACGTATGTGCATTGAGGATTGCATAAGGCTATAGTTTAGTAGGAGCATTCTTATGCTCATGTTATTTAGCATGGTGCAAGTTGACATCATTTGAGTTGGTAATAAGGGTTGTAATGGGTTACCGATGCACATACATTTTGATTGAAGATTTATTCCAGTGGTAAAGGATGATAAGGGCAGTCAAAAGGACAGTCCTTAGAAGTATTTAAAGAGAGAATTTGATTCATAGAAGGATAAGGAGTTTACAAGATAGGCATAAAGCATACACTAGCAGGAGACATAAGTATTTGAGGTTCGCAATGGTGACGTGGTTCGTGTGAACATCTTGCCTCGTCACTACATATTGGATTGGTAATACGAAAAAGTTAGCAATGAAAGTTGTAGGGCATTTTTTGATTTTGGACGAGTTGGGGTTAGCATAGAACTGAGTTCCCTAGAGGGTTGGTAGGAGTTCACAATGATTATTTTATGTTCCACTTGCAGATGTGTTTATGCGATGTAATTACCATGGTCGAGTAATGTTTGTTAATGGAAGTAAAAATCGACTCTGTGATGGAGTATTAAACTAGTTATAGTCTAGGAGGGAGATGATCCAGTTGAGAGTACATTGGAGCCCGAGGAGAAGGTCCGAGCTATCCATCCTGAACTCTTTTCTAGTACATTTCCATTTTAGTTAAAAAGTATAGATTACATTTTTATTTAGGTTCTAGTTTAGGTAGATCCCATTGGATTGTAGGAAAGGTTACAAACTCATTAGGAAATGTTATGGGTGATGGATGCGAGTGGATGTATTATTTGGATGGTTTCATTTACACATTTAGGACAATATATCCTCTAGAGAGTACACACACTCACATCATCTCTTGTTTATTTGTTTATCCTGTCGAGCATTATGCATATGGATGTTGCGTATGGATAGAATAATTGTACATACGTGTAAAATTACAATTGTGCTTACTTAGGATGTTGTATACATTTTGGATTCATGACATGAGCACTTGCATGATAGGATGTTGACTAGGTCAGGAAACCCCCTACTATTCGCATTAGCATAGGTTCATATGCATTTCACTTTTCCATACAGACATATACCACATTAGAAATTTAATAAGGACAATGATTGCCCAGGATGATGGATGAGCAGATGGTTGTAGTTATTATTTTTGCGCTCGTACAAGTTACACTTTTCCGTTCTCTGAGATTTCGAGGACGAAATCCTTTTAACAGGGGAGACCGTAACACCCCGAAAATTTAACGGAAAATTTAATAAGAAAATTAAATTTAAATATAACAAGGGCTAAAATGAAACTTTCACAAACATGCGAATTTAGCAAAGAAACATGCACCATTGCGTTTGTAGCGATTTTCCAGATAATTTTCATGGGTAACGCTTTGAAATCGAAGTTAGTATGGAGGAGTTACGGATGTTTGAAAATTTGAAAACAAAATAAACTAAAAATAAAAAGTTTCCTAAATAAACAATGTCACTGGTCGACGCCTTAGGATGTGTCGGTCGACATGAAGCAGTCGACCAGTTAGCATTTTTTTTTGGATCTGGAGCGCGAATTTGCATGGAGATGATTTACCCGAGTATTTTTCTTTGCCGCTAAGAAATTGATGTGCATAGAGGATAGAACTAAAGATTTACTAAACTAAATCCAATGCGCCAAATCAATCTTCAACCCATATAATTAACACCTTGGCTTACTCTCATTAGAATTTACAACATACCGAAACCCTGCCAAAATTTCTTCTCTCGACTTATTAAATTTCTCTCGAAAATAAATTAAAATCAAAGCAAGAGAACACTAGTAAATCGGATCAAAGATGGGCAAGCTAACGGGTGCGATTCTCCAACGGAGAATAGAGCTTGGAACCAAGGTGAGTGGGAACAAATTTAATAAGCTGGTTATTTGCATTTAGTTTTAACCTATTCTATTTGATCTAGGATGTTAGTAGTTAAACTGTAAACCCTAATTGTTAAACCTAAGATTTGAACTAGAGATTGAAATTAGTATAAATTGACCAATCTCACTTTTCCTAAACCCCTCTCTTATTGAATTGAAAACCTAAAAATTGGTTAAGCCTGAATTAAACAAGTATAATTAATCTGGCATAGATCTTGATAGCGCCAAAATTGGTTACTACATTCAAATCTAGATGAAACACCATATCACAGTCACAGATCACAGATAGAATGTATGTAGAGAGTAATAATGTGAAGAACAATCAAAATTAAAATGGAAGCAGTAATAACATAGGATTTATAGTGGTTCGGCTGACTTCGGCCTACGTCCACTCTAGAAATTTCCTTTTTATTGATGTTAGAATCAATTATAGTTACAATCTAGAATTTTCAAAATAACAATGGCAAAGCATCCTTAGTAAGGAAGAAGTAGGAAAGCAGAATGAAGATCCCTTTTCTGGAACCCCACAAGCTGTATTTATTGGGCAAAGCCTGAGTTGTTGGGCTTCCTGAGTAATCCAGGCCCATCAAGGCCATAGCCGAGCCATACTCAACACTCTGACTGACCTAGCCAAGCTGATCAACATCCCCTGGGCACGACTCGAAGCAGTCCTATCTGAGGCTCAGAGTAAATAAAGCTGGGATTCGAAGCAACCAAGTGTCGAATCTCCTTTCTTAAAACATCGACCTCCTACTATATCGACCTACCCACTATGGCCGAGCCACTCAAACGTCGAACCATACGTGCCGCACCACCTCTGACCGAACGACATCAGCCTCCTTCCTTTGTCCAATCCACTTCATCCAGACCAACCCAAAGCATGCCGAACCGCACATGCCGAACCATCCTGGCTGACCCACCTTGACCAAACCACATCTTCCAAGATCGACCCACACTACCACACCGGTCCATGCCTTCTTGCCGATACATACCTCCCAAACCGAGCGACCCATCCTGACCGAGCCATTCCTCCTTTCCATTCCTCGAACGATCCATGCCTCCAAGGCCGAACCACATCATCAAGGCCGGGCGACCCCACCAAGACCAAGCCACATCACCAAGGCCGAATGACCTCACGAAGACCGAGCTACATCGCCAAGGCCGAACCATGCCATTATGTCAATCCATGCATGACCTCTTCTCCCTAGCCGAACAACATACGACCGAGCCACCTCCAAGGCACCTTGACTGAATGACTCACATCAAACCATCCATGACCGATCAACTATCCATCCAACCAGCTCAAACTTTTTATATTCCAACCTCGACAAACGAGTTAATTATCTCTTAATCATTAATTAATAAAACTTAATTATTAATTAACAACCTTAATTATAAATTAATTAATCCATAATTATCAATTAATTAATCCTTAATTATAATTAAGGTTGTTAATTAATAATTAAGTTTTATTAATTAATGATTAAGAGATAATTAATTAGTTAATCTAGTCGATTTCGTTAAGTTCGCCTGCTCACGACCTTGCAAAAAGCGGGTTAACTGATCTATGACATTGAAATGTGAAAATTGCTAAGATTAGTTAGTGTACATTGATTCCTAGGGTTCACTATGTAAGTTGATTTGATAGAATTAACAAATATTCGAAATCAGAGAATCCTAAAATTTACACTGCAATCGGTCAACCGTTTACCTTGAGCTATCGACTGATAGGGTGTAACGGTTGATCGGTTAAAGGCTGAAATGTGTAATTCAAACCTTGGCCCGAGGCCTTGATTAAAACATAAGCTATTAATTATATGTATAAGTATATTATATACATATGTATGGATGTTAGGGATAGTAGGGAAGCTAGTTCCCTATGAGATAACGCTAGGACGTTATGGATTTGGATAAATGTACTATATGTAATGGGGGCAAATCTTTCATAAATGGCACTCACAAGAGGTTCTACAGTAGACGTGCAACACTGGATGATGCCTAATGAAGTATGTCCAGCACATTGAGACTCCTTGGTATTCACGATTCTAACGCAGTGTGATACTGTGTTGTCGATGATCCCGCCACGTGTAATAAGAGGCGTATATTACGGTTGAGAGGTGAATGTAGATGCAGATGATGAGAAACATAGGCGAGTTGGCATTGTTGGCTCCCCTTCGATGCGTAGTTAATTGCGCATAGTTGTATGGTGTTCTCATATTTAGTAGCTCTAGTAGTGGTGTTCCCAAATTGAGTAGCTCTACTAGCGGTGTTCCCATATCGAGTAGCTTTAATTGCGCTGTTCCTGTATTGAGTAGCTCTAGTAGTAGTGGCTGATCGTTGGTTGTTAAGGTTCCTACATAAGTTATAGCGTAGGTGTGTGTTGGATAGAAACTCTTATGTGAAGGATGCTAGAAATACACGGACTTTTGAAGGACGCCCAAGGTCACATAGACTTGATTAAAGTCAATTGCACATGATCACCATATATTAAACCTGTACTCATTAACCAGACTTCTATATAACCCACCCCTTTCTTTTTTACTTTTCCCCATCATAGGATGATAGGTTAGCGGTTGATTGGGCATAGTATGAGGAGAAAGGAGCTAAATGCTGGAGTACTCATATTCTTCATCATTTCTCGTGTAGCTCTTTATTGTATTAAATGTCTATTAAATCTTATATTTTACTTTGGAAACAATGTATATGAAAATTAAATATTTTGAAGACTGTTTGTTTGAAATGTCTATTTCTAGTACTTTTTTCCCATTCGATGTAAGATTTGAAAGTATAGAATGTCCTAGAATTTATCATTATAATTATGCTCTATAATGTTTTAAATGCCCAACAGTTCATATTTTTTGGAATGACGCGAGTCCGAAAGTCACTTTAAGTCTTGGATCAGTGTGTAGGGAAGTGCGGCTTGTTACAAGAGTCTTGTCTTTGCATTGGTATGAGTTCCCTGATGATGGAATAGCTAGCGAATGATTACCAATGATGTTGATTTATGGTTTCTTACTCTAAGTTCGACCGATTCTAAAATGTCATTCCTGAATATAAAGCTCGATAGTGTAAGATGATCTGGAATTGACGTTTGCACCGCCTGGACTACTCGACTATGATGCCATGATATTTGATGATGATTTAAAAATAGTGTCATCGTCTTCTTTTCCAAGATCTAAACTTGCGACGTTTGGAGATATCAACGTTGATGTTGGTGCTTTGGTCGAGATGTCGTGTTATTCTCGTGAATGCTGTTATTCTTGCCGTGTTAAAGAATATTATAGGAGATTTCCTAAATTATTATTCAGTGATTGTATTTATGGTTCCCCTAGTTATATTATTTCCTATCATGTAAATACTTGAATTCCTTGTAATCTTGATATAAATACCAGCCATATATTCTCGAATCAATGAATTAAGTTATTAATAAAATATAGCCTTTAACGGTTTCTAATTTCTTCTTCTTCCGCTCCTCTTCTTCTATATATTGTATTTTGTTTTATTTCGGTAATTTCAACATGGTTTCAGAGCATGTTTCAATCATGCTAAAAATTATGTGATTTGATTTATCAAAGAATCCCTTCCCTCCTACTTTGAGAAACCATACATTCACCATGCGTGCCTCAACTTGGATTCAAAACTGAAAGTGACTGCTATGCTATAGGATCGAAATGACCAACGGTTGTAAACAATGTAAATGAAGTGGCAATGCGATATAAACTAAGTTATATACTGATACCGAATATGAGTATAAAAATAACTAGTGAGGAAAATAATAATAGCCGTAAAGTAAATGGTACCAGAGATTTTTATACTGGTTCGAACTCCCGTTCTACGTCCAGTCTCAGACTCCTTCTGGATTTTAACTTAGCAACCCTCACTTAACCCAGAGGAATAGGTTTACACCGCCTGAGCAACCGAACAGGACTTCTACCGCCTAAGCAACCGAACAGGACTTGACCACCTGAGCAACAGAACAAGACTTCTACCGCCTGAGCAACCGAACATGACTTCTTTACAAATAACAAATGTATCTAACTGTAGTGTATTCTTGAATAACATTGATAAGTCAATTAAGTACAATCTTCCTATAATCTTCTCCTTTATGATATATAGTGTGATGTGCTTGAGAATTGTGGAAGATAAAGTGATCAGCGATCAAAGAATGTAAGTAGTTTGAGTGCAGTTTGAAAATAGAGAATAGATAAAAATTCAAGAATAATAAAAATCGATTCAATTAATTGTTTGTTGAATTCAGTAATCTATATATAGTATATAAAGAATTGCAACTATAGATGAAAAGTTATATTGAAAAGAACAGGTGCAACTATTGATTTTGAAAATGTTTCTCTTAGTGAAGAGAAATGATTTTTCAAGAAAATAGCAGTTGGAGATATTCAGACGTCTGAATCAAAATAATTCAGACTTCTGAATTGGATTAAAATGCAAACAGCAAGCTTTTAGGCAAATTTTGATCAAATTCGGACATCTGAAAATTTTCATTCAGACGTCTTAACATTGTGAAACAATATTCAGGTTTCAGCATTCAAACTTCTGAATGAATGTATTCAGACGTCTGAATTTAGACATTTGTGCATGTGTGTGCATGTTTGTGCATATGTTTATATATATATATATATATATATCGATTCAATAGAGATTTTAACAAATTTTTAAGTAAAGGACAGACTCTAGACACACCTACTCAGCTTTAAACATCTGAAAAGGAATCTGCAACAAATCTCCTGCAAAAATGATTAGAAAACATAGAATATTTTATATAGCTTGTCATAATCAAAATTGAGATTCCAACAAAAAATGTTAGATCTAAGTCAATCGACTTCCACAAAAGTGTGACTGAACTTCCTTGCAAAACAATTTATGATCGTCGTTCTCATTCCAGATTCCAATTTCTAGTTCTTCTCTTATTAGCATCAGTTTTTCAACAATGACAATAATGAATCCCGATTGGAATTACTCTTCCAGTCCCATAGGATATTCTTATTCCTATTCTCTTTTTCTGGATTATGACTGTGGATTTTTGATTTGAATCACACTTCCAATCCTGATTGAAATTCCACTTCTTATCCTACAGGAATTTCCTTATTCCTATGTTCTCTTCCTGGATTTTGACTTCGTATTTGTGATTCATTATTATTGTCTTTGTAGACAGTTATCTATCAGCCTAATTTAAAATAGTATTTGATGCACTCTCTAACAACAATTATAACCACTAGTTTGAGTCTTTGGATGATTCATATTATATTGCCGACCTAAGAACCATCTTGCTCATCGTCTGTTTTGACAAACTCTAGTTATTACGCATCCTGAGTTTGAAGGGAATGTTAAAGAATATTGTAGGTGATTTCCTAAATTATTATTCATCGATTTGGTTTATGGTTTCCATAGTTATAATATTTTCTCATCATGTAATTTCATGGGTTCCAAGTAATCTTGATATAAATATCAATCATGTATTCTCCAGCTAACGAATCAAGTTATTAATAAAAAGTATCCTTTAAAGGTTTATAATTTCTTCTTCTTTTTCCCTTCCTTTTCTTTTATGTATTGTATATTGTCTTATTTTAGTAATTTCAATAGCAGTTCTTCTTGAAGGTAAATTTCAGTTGATATTGATGCAAGTTAAATTTATTTGAGTCTCCGAGTTAATGAAGGCTTGTGATTTGCAGCCTTGAGCATAATTTGGCCATATTACTTTCTGGTACTCCTTAATGTTTGATGAATGGTTTCAGTTATATGATGCATGAAATAATTGCGGTAGGTTCATGCTTGTTGTGTTAGTTTAATTTGTTATGCAATGATCTGACTTTTCGACCCTCGAATGTCGACACTAAATACATCCATGGTATTCGTATGCCGAACACCCAAGTGTCGGAAAGACAGAAAGTTAGGGTAAAATAGAGAAAATGAATAGAACAAGAAAAAGAGAATACAACATCAGAATCTTACACGGAACGATAATATACAATATCAAAAGAACAATTCAAAGGGTTACTCCAAATACAGAAGTTTCAAAGTTACAACACCTAGGCACCATCGTCGGTCTAGAGATGTTTGCGCCAAAATTGGTCACTAACACCCAAAACCCGATGAAAGCACCAAATCACAGTCACAAACCACAGATGGAATGTATGTAGAGAGTGTAAATATGAAGAGCGGTAAGAATTGAAAAGAAAGTAGTAAAGACACGAAATTTATAGTCGTTCGGTTGACTCCGACCTACGTTCACTCCAGAAATTTTTTTTATTGATGTAATAAACAGTTACAGTTACAGAACGGCAGAATAGCCTTAACCTTAGAAAGTAGAAAAACGAAGAGCTGAAGAGAAGAAGATCCCTCCATCTAGAGACCCACATGCTGTATTTATAGGCAAACCAGGTTGTTGAGCCTCCTGAGTAATTTGGGCTTACCAAGGTCATAGTCGAGCCATGCTTTTCATTGTAACCGACCCACACATGCCAAACGACAACCAAGGCCAAACCACGAGCCACCCTGTCTTCACCGCAATGCCGAGTGTCCCACAATGCCAAGCGAGGTATGATGCCTAGCAAGGTGTGGGGCCAAGGGAGGTGTGATGCCGAGCGAGGTACGATACCGAGCGAGGTAAGATGCCGGGCGATGTGCGACGCCAAGCGAGGTGCGATGCCGGGCGAGGTGCGATGCCGGGCGAGGTACGATGCCGTGCGGCATCTGCCGAACTACTATCTTATGCCGAGCGACCCTGACTTCTCTATAATGTCGAGCGACCCTATGTAGGTCGAACCATCTCACCAAGGCCGAGCCGTGCCAACAATGCAGAGCCATAATGATGAATCCTCAATGCCGAGTGACATTACCAGGGCGGACCGGCCCTTGACTTCTAGACCGAGCCATGTAACCTCTCCACTTCTCGACCGAATGAAATATCCAAGTGAAATTCATCATTTTAAACTGAATCCATCATACTCCAGCCTCGATAAACGAGAAGTTGACTTAGTTAAATCCGCTTATCTGTGGCCTTACCGAAAGGCAGGTTAACATTTACTCCCCAAAACATGCCTTGCTATTGGAAGGTGTGTTTTGAATAGCCTCAAGTCCGATATCTGAAGTTTGTATGTCATCCACATCCGTACTGTATGATTCATAATCCAATCCATTTTATCCAAGTACCATCACCATATCCTTCTCTGAACCTACGACTGCTCCGAGTCGATACCTAATTCTGAATCCAGTAATCAAATCCTTAGCCAAATCTATATCCATCTGAACTCGACGACCGTGTTCTAATCCATCAATAACCAATAGCCAAACACATGACCTCACTAGGTCTAGTCCTGAATCTATAGATCTCGCCGAGTCGCATTATCCTGTTCCAGCCTTGACTCTCCCATCAAGGGCTTGTATGTTCTCCGGCCTTAGCACTCCTGCTGTAAGATTCTCATTTTTAAATCAAATTTAAATTGGAAATTAATTTAATTTTTGAAATTAAATTGTGAATTAATTTGGTATTTTTAAAGTTAAATACATATTTATTTGTTTATTAATATAAATTGTTTATAAATATGATATCGAATAAGAATTTCTGATTGGAAATTCAGAAATAAATATTTTGAATAATATATTAATTATAAATTTAATTGTGGATTAATTTGAAAATTTGGGTTAAATATATAAAAGATTGTAAATAAAGAAATTGATTTGAAAATTCAATAAATATGAATAGAATTTTAAAAATAAAATATCTTAAAAATGAATTAGGATTTAAAATTATATATTTTAAATTTAATAGAAATTTGCTTTCTAATTTTAATATACATATATATGTAAATGTATTTATATTTGGAAGACATGATATGAGATTAATGTAGGAATTTTCAAAAGGCTATTCTAAATTTAATTCTTATATATATATATATATATATATATGAATAAATGTGATTTTTATTTAGCATAATTAAGATTTTTAAACCATTCTCTTTTAAAAGTTGGAAGAAGTTGGAAGAAGTTCAATATCCAGAAGCATTTCAAAGTTCTGGAAAACAAGCAGGATTCAGAGCCTCAAATCAAAAACATTTCAAAAAATCCGGAAATGAAAAATCAAAATAAAGATCAAAACAAAGATCAAAATATAGAAAATCTCTGGCATTTCAAACCCAGTCAAGAATAAATTCAACTCAAATTTGAGCTGTGGATCACCTCAGAATATCAGATCAAATTCAAATTCAATATCAAGATCTAGCTCTCAAGAAATGATCCAGGTCCTCTGTTCTTCCTTTTTAAGGTGAGCAAACTGACCTATCTTGAGTTGAATCTGTTTATATCTACAGATGCATGTGATTCACTTATAAATTTGATATGAATGATGCTTGTGTGAATATATGTATGAGGTTTTTATATGCATGTTTGGGAAACATAAGAGTAACACTTCTGTTTAGTTTACAGATTTTGAAAATTTAGTTCAAAAAAAATTCAAACCATCCTACCCAAACAGTTTTAGACCTTGATCTCTGGACGAAAAGTGTTTGTAGATGTAAATTAGAAAAATACAGTAATGAACTAATTCTAGGTTGAAAGTCAATGAATTAAATTTCATGTTTGAATTCCATAATCAGATTCCTTTTAACAAATGATGATTTTAGAAGGAAATTTCATAATTTTTAAGCATGTGAAGATCGAGATTTTTTCGAGATAATCGTTTTGTGGTTTTTCATCGAATTCCGTTGATCGGCATGATGGTGTTCATCGTGGTCGTGGTCGTAGCCTGTCTGAGAGTTATCGATCATAGGAAAAATAAGGAGATGATTTTTAGATGGCTGTGGCGACTGGTCTACGTTGATTTAGGGTTCGATAACCATTTTTGGCTGATGAGTTCTCGGGGAGAGTGCGACTTCATCAAGGTGTTTGGGTCGATCGCACCCAGAGGAATGGGAAGGGAAGAGTCTAACGTTGCTTTGGTCAGATTGGTAGTGCTTCAGGTAATCTGATCGTCAGCGTCGAGGGGTTGTTTTCGATCGAGTCTAGTTACAGAGAAATGTCGACTTACTCAAATTCAATTTCGACCTTGTTTTATCGATCTGGGCGCTCGAATTTATTATGGTGGTCATAGTTGATGTTCTGGTGGTGGAAGCAGTGATCGGAGTGGCTCGGATCTCATGTGCACGTGCACGCGTGAAGATTCATGCATCTGGAAATGATATGGGTTAGGAAGACGGGGAATAGTTCGGGCTCGTCTCGAAGAAATATGTGGGGTGACTCGGAAAAAGGAAAGTGGGAAGATAATTCGAAGTCATGCTTGGGGAAATTGAAAAATAGCTCGGGTAAGCAAAGTTCTGGCTTGGGTTTTTGAAGTAGTGCCAAGTTTCAAAAGGAAAGAAAGCAACAAGTTTTGAAATTCAAATTTAATTAAGTTTTTGAAATATATTAACTATGTTTTAGAAGCTAAAATGAAAAGTAAAACAAGTTTTAACAAAGTTTCAAAGTCTAATTTTTAAGTTGAATGTTTAAAGTTAATTTGTTTTTAAAGTAATATATGTTAGGATAATTATGTAATTAATTTTCTAAATGCTTTCAAATGGAATTTAATAATTTATTACTTAAGATAGGTGATTAATTAATCAATATGATTAATTAAAGGTTGATTTGTTTTAAATCAAGGTGATTAATTTATTAATGATAATTAATTACAAGGTTTGTTAATTAAAGGTTTTAATGATAATTAAAGTGATAAATGAAAAGATAATTACTTAAAGGATAATTACATAATGATCGTAATTAAGAGAAAATTAATTAGTTAACAAACAATTAATCAAATGATAATTACGGATTAATTAATTAATAATTAAGGAGAATCAATTAATGATTAAGGATTAATAAATAATGATTTTAAATAAATGAATTGATAAATGAAAGTAATTAAGGTTTATTAATTAATGATTTAAGTTTGATTAATCGAGTAATTAAAGAATAATTAATTAGAGAATAATTAATTATATGATTAATTAATTAAGGTAATTAATTTGAGGATGATAATTAATTAACGGTAATTAAGTAAGGGTTAATTAATTTATTAATTAATTAAGAATAATTAATTAAAGAATAATTAAAGGTTAATATTTAATGTTTAAGGATTGATTGATTTAAGATTGATTAATTTATAATTAAAGGTTAATTAATAAATGATTAAAAGATAATTAATTAAAGGTTTGTAATTAATTAATAATTAATCAACCAGGAATAGTAGTTATTCATAAGTAGTTAAATTTGATTTAAAATTAATCATATGATTAGTTAATCTTACTTATGAATGTTTGGATTCAATTAAATGTTGAATTGTGTGATATCCCTGACGTGTGATGCTTTGTGCATGAGCTATTTTTGATTTGACCTGTGAAGAATGTAATTCATTTATCTATGACGAATGAAATTTTATTTATCTGTTTGAAATTATACCTGTGAATCCGTGAATGGAGATAAGCGTTATAGATTATACCGCTTAGATATTGATATGATTGAATATGTGATGATTGATGTTGTTGCACTATTGTGTAAAACCCCTGGACTACACCATACACACACAAATATGGATTGCACGAGGAAATTGGTTAAGTCATAGATTTTTGAAATGGTTTTAAAAGTTGTATTTTGAATCCAAATGGTTTTGGAAATGGATTTGGGTTGAATTTGAAAAGCATTTGGAAATGAGTTTTAAAAGCTAAAAGTTATTTTGAATAACTTAATAAAGTTTTGAAATTTAAATGGTTTGATTTGAATTTGAATCCAAGATTTGAAGTTGAATCCTATGATTAGAAAATATGGTTTAAAAAGGTTATACAAGTTATAAATGTGTTTATATGGGTTTTAAACCATTTTAAAAAAAGTATTGTTTTGGGAATTTGAATTTAACCCAAGTTTTATATTTGGAGGGCTTTAACTTGCGCAAATGAAATCGTATTTTTCCGAAACGAAACTATTTGTGTTTTCAAACAATAATAGCTTTCATATAAAGAAGGGATTACCAATTTATGTTGAAAAGATTTCAAGTTTGAAATACAATTTTTTTGGAAGCTATGAATAAATCGTTGTGAAAGATTGTTGAACTTTGTTTTGAAATTGAAGTGGATCTTAAAAGTGCATCTTTTGTATAAAGGATTTGAATCGGAAATAGTTTTGAAAACTATGAACGAAACTTTGTGAAAAATGGGCGAACTTTGTGAGTGAATCTTTTTGTTTAAAAGATTTGAAAATGGTAATTTTTTTAAACCATTTGAAAGGAAAGTTTTGGGTAATAAGTTGTGAATTAACTGAAATCCCAATATCCATATGTTCTTCGAATATTGCGCTCATTATTCGGTTTAGCCAGGAGAGGACTTTGTGTCATATAACCCATTACGAATAATGATACGATGTTATGGATAGCATTTGAAGACGGTGGTGAAGACCGGGTATTTTCGAGAACGAAAGGATTACCCGTCGAATGACTCTACACTGAGTAGCTACGGTATAGAGATTTCCATCTGTGATGGGGAGTCCGATCGGGATTGTAAATACCTGGATTGCAAGGGCTTCTTTGGAAGTGCCTTCGGTTCTGTTCGAACCCAGAACGGACTTGTATGGATGTGTGTCTGATGTTACACTTTGAGATGTAAAGCTGGTTTCTATCAAATACATTTCTATTTAGTGGCGGAGAATTATTCTCTTAGCTAACACCCTTCTCTGAGATGTACGAGCTAAGAGGTTATGTAGTTGATGGTTACTGGTGATACTTTCCCAATTTGGTAATATGGCATATGAAGTGCTGCTGATCATTTGTTGATCAAAGCATGGCTTTGTGAAAAGCGTAGCTTTGTGGATGAGACCACATCAGGACCTCACACCCCGGAAATGGTCAAAACAGGAAAGATGCGGCAAGGTTGCAGGGGTCGCGCCCCTAGGGTATGTCCATTTCTTCTGGAAAAGGGTGGTATCATGGTATGGAGTCCAGATACTTAACTCATGTGGACACTGTAAATCTATTACTGTGTGGTTGAGGATCCTTGGGTAAAGGTCGCAAACGACCAGGGATGGCATATATTTAGGTGTTACTCCCACGAAGGGGGTAAACCGACCTTGTGTTGGCAGAGAGCCGGGTAGGTTCTCGAGGCGTCCCTCCAGAGGCGTTCCCATGTGGCAATAGGAAGTTCCTTAGCCTAACCATTTGTTGGAAATCCAATCTCCAATACGCGCATTGTAAGGTTTTAGTTGTAGAACCTGCCATCTAATATGGTAGCTATAGTAGGCATACTATAATGGTACGTATGCTGGCTAAGATTAATATTATACTTGCAAATGTTTTCCACTATTCACTAATAATAATATCAAAAGGCTTTTGCGTATCAAGCATGTTTGACTATCATAAGGATAAATCTCCTCCAATTCTACGTTTGCATGGTGTGTGTGGGGGAAGGCCTTATGTAGTTTCATTTTTCAAAAAGCATTGCGGATTTAAACTTTTAAAGTCTTTTGTTGTTTGTTTTAAAAATAAACCACTTTTGTTTGCTCGTACCAGTCTCATGACCGACCCGGAGTTTATTGTTCCCTTGCTAAACTCTTGGTGTCCATAATTTTCAACACGAGCAATCTAGAGTTGGGATTTTCAGATAATCAAATAGTAGGAGTAGATTCGACAGCATCCAGTCTTTGGATTCATGGATTGCATTTGATCAAGGTGACTGACCTTGCTTAGTACAACTTAATTGGGAGTTTGAGCTATTTCTGGATTGATGCTTTGGAGATGGAGATTGCTAATATATGAGTTCCTTCTTTGGAGTCCAAGTTTATGTTATTGTTCCGCTGCTGATATTGTGTATCTTCCACTGTGATTTATAGTATCATATCTTTGATGTTGATATCATTTGTATCATTGTTGTATCAAATGTTGTATATCAATAATATTATTCATTTCTTCCGCTGTGTTGTTGTACTTATTGTGTTATAAGCTCCGACGAACCAAATTCGGCATTTGAATCTGCGGCATTCGAGTACAAGTAAAATACGGATGCCAATTTTCGAAGGTCGAGTCAGGGTCGTTATACCGGCCAAGGAATTTTACATTCACCGACCTTGGCCCTCTGGCCAAGGACTATTATATTCACCAGCCTCGACACTCTGGCCAAAGACTTTTATATTCACCGGCCTAGGCACTTCAGCCAAGGACTTTGATATTCACCGGCCTCGGCACTTCGGCCAAGGACTTTTATATTCACCGGCCTCGGCACTCCGGCCAAGGACTTTGATATTCATCGGCCTCGGCACTCCGGCCAAAGACTTTAATATTCACCGGCCTCGGCACTCCGGCCAAGGACTTTGATATTCACCGGCCTCAGCACTCCGGCCAAGGACTTTGATATTCTGTCCGAGTCAATTCCATCGCTCTCCGACGAAGGGACTTGTAACTCGCGATCACTGCCCCCATCTCTCTGGCCGGGACAGTAATTGTAAAACCTAAATTGTTTATTACAGTGATCCGAATCCAATCAGAAAACTAGAAATCCATATCAAAAATTAAACATCCAAACCAAAATGGAAAATCAAAAAACCAACCAAACCGGGAGTTCAATCCAAACTCCAAAACCATACTTAAGAAAATTAAATGTCCAAAGTACCAAAGAGGAAACCAAAGTTTGCAGAAAAACAGAAAGAAAACAAGATTTCATAGACCCGGGAAGTACGGTTTTCATCACCTCAGAGCATGCCTAGGGACCGAACTCAATCCCGTACGTGTGTAAGTGACCTAGCCGTATTACTTTGGGTACTATTGCTTATATAGAACCATCAAATCATTTAGTTTATAACAAGCCAGCATTGACCAGATCCAGTGCCACCATCGCTAGAGGTAGGCGGTGGCCGCTCCCGTTCCACTGCTACAACTCGATTCCTTATGTACTATTGTAGGTGACCATTCCTTACATGCTCCTCCATGATATCTTTCAAATGCCTACAGTCGTTTGTGTTGTTCCCATCCAACTCATGGAATAGGCAATGCTTTCCCGATGCCCGCTCGTATTCAGAAGGCCCTCTTTTTGTCGGCCTTCGATATTGGAGGCGTCCTCGAGTATCTAAGTAAATCCTTTCTAAAGTCTCAGTTAAATCTGTGTAAGAAGAAAACTTTGACTCCCTTCGAGGCCTCTTCGAAGTGCCACTATCGCCATTTGTTTTCCTTTTTCCTTTATCGTCTTCACTTGGATCCTCCCTGGGTGGACCTCCACCCCTCACTGCATAAGCTTCAGCCTCCGTCCCTACTCACTCAACCTACTCATCCTCCTATCTTAGGTACCTTTCTGCCTCATGGTAGAACTCCCCGAGATCCCTCGGTGGGTCCCGTTCCAATGATATCTTGAAATTCGAATTATCCGCGATTCCTGAGACTGCTGCCATCAAAACCATTGACGGATCGGGTCAATCTACTAAGGCTACCGCTGCGTTGAATCTGGTTAAGAATCTCCTGAGTGACTCTCCCTTCCATTATTTCATCGATGTCAAAGTCATTACGTTCTTGGGTCTGACTATATGGACCCAAAAATATCTTATAAACCTTTCAATCAGCTCCGTCCATGTGCCGATGGAACCACTCTCCAGCCGTCTGAGCCACATAGCTGTGATATCCGTCAAATACAATGGGAAGAATCGAGCCATGGCCTCATCCGATGTCCCCAGTACCTCCATATGCCTCATGTACCTCGTCAGGTGAACAGTTGGATCCTTTCTCCTATCATACATATCCAACGTTGGTAGCTTAAAGTTCTATGGATTCCTAGCTTGCCTGATAGTAGGAGTAAAGGGACTCCTATTCACGTCCTCCAAGTCTTTGTTTACCAATCCGGCTCTCACACCCCGTCTGACCATCTCCGCTAGTCTGTCATTGTCCCCAAGTTGTAATCCTTGTCCGTTGTCTCCGGTCTGCCCCCTGAGTTCGTGAGGGAATTCTGGCACATAATCCTCATCTCGTACTCCTGCACTCCTATTGGTGTTGGGTTGCACAGCGTCATCTGGTATCCCTCAATGGATTGGTCCTACATTTCCTGGTGGTATGCCCCCGAGTCTAGATCCATACAGGTTGATAGCTGTTTGCTGATTGGGGACTTTCCCCTGCTGAGCCATTCCCTCCGCTTGCTGGTTGAGCGCTTCTGATCCAGCTCCACAGATCTGAGCTCCTGCATTTCCTGCTTATGCAAATTGTCTGAGAAGAGCCTGCATCATCTCCTCTTGTCTTTTCAACATTGCTTCCATCTCATCTTTGGTGATGTAAATGGATGCTTAACTTTCTCCAGCTCCAGAGGAAGCCTCTTGATTCCCTACTGATTGCTCCTTTCTGTTGCTTGCTTCCTTATTGGTGGTCTAGCCATTGCTTTCCAAAATCCGAGTTCCTAAGCTTTTCAATCCAAAATCCAAGCCCCAAAATTCCTGAGTTCAATTCTTAGTGAAAGCACCAAAATGTTAGCCTCCAAATTAGCCACTAATACCCAAATATTGATAAAAGCAGCAAATCACAGCCACAGACCACAGATAGAATGTATGTAGAGAGTATAAATATGAAGAGCGGTAAGAATTGAAAAGAAATCAGTAAAGACACGGAATTTATAGTGGTTCGGCTGACTCCGGTCTACATCCACTTCAGAAATTTATTTTTAGTGATGTAATAAACAATTTCAGTTACAAAATGGCAGAATAGCCTTAACCTTAGAAAGTAAAAAAACGGAGAGCCGAAGAGAAGAAGATCCCTCCATCTGGAGACGCACATACTGTATTTGTAGGCAAATCCAGTTTGGTTGACCTCCTGAGTAATTTGGGCCTACATAGGTCATAGCCGAGCCATGTTCTTCATTGTAACCGACCCACACATGCCGAACGGCAACCAAGGCCAAACCACCATTACTGATCCACCCTGTCTTCACCGCAATGTCGAATGACCCACGATGCCGAGCGAGGTGTGAGGCCGAGGAAGGTGTGATGCTAAGCGAGGTACGATTTCAAGCGAGGTAAGATGCTGAGCGAGGTGCGATGCCGAGCGAGGTAGCGAGGTGCGATGCCAAGCGAGGTGCGATGCCGAGCGAGGTACGATACCAAGTGAGGTACGATGCCGAGCAAGGTATGATGCCGAGCAAGGTACGATGCCGAGCGAGGCACGATGCCGAGTGGCATCTGCCGAACCACTATCTTATGCCAAGCGACCCTGACTTCTCTATAATGTCGAGCGACCCTATGTAGGTCGAACCACCTCACCAAAGCCGAGCCGTGCCAACATTGCCGAGCCACAATGATGAATCCTTAATGCAGAGCGACATTATCAGGGCATACCGGCCCTTGACTTCCAGACCGTGTCATGTAACCTCTCCACTTCTCGACCGAACAACATATTCAATTGAACTTCATCATTTTAAAACGAATCCATCATACTCCAACCTCGATAAATGAGAAGTTGACTTAGTTAAATCCACCTATTTGTGCCCTTGTCGAAAGGGCGGGTTAACAAGAGAGTTATAATTGCCTGTTCTTATAATGCTGATATATACATACATAATACAGTGCAACAAAAATAGAAACAAATAGATAATGGAAGCCTCCACCTCATCTTCTGAACTTTGAAGCATCCAAAGTAAAAGCTGTTGTACTCAGCCTACTTGAAATAACACATGAGGAATTTATGGAAAACAAAATCGAAGCGTCAGACATAAGTCTTGTACGAGAAAACCCGAGATACATGCAACATGTAACAATAACCATTAAGACCGTATAGATTACTGTAATGCTTTTGCCCTCAAAAGAAACCAACCTTCCATTAAGTTAATATATATAGTAAATAATGTCTAGAGTGTAGAATATAAATCATACTGAATTGCTATGATGCTTACATTAATATTAGGGTACATCCAAAACCACAAAGCTAGTTTGCATATTGGATTTTCCATGGAGACACCTCCAGTAAGATGAACTGGATCTCCATGCACAAGGATTAGAAAACACCTTTCAAACTCTGCATATCTCTAGATAAAATATACCATAAGATAAACACTAGTGGCCCACGCCCAAACATAAACGTTAACCATGTGGAACCAAATATCTTTAAATCCCTCTAGCCAATAGCTAATAAGTATCTCTAGATTTGGAGTGGATAATACCGTGATGTGGGTTAGTTAAAGCCCAGGTTGTGCAGCCTACTTTGTCTTTAGCTGTTTTCAATGTTGAGGTTACGTTCGACATCTCTCATCCGAGTCTTCATTACTCGAACATAACACGAATACCCAAATGGATTCCAACATCTCGAACAGATCATGAATCACTGCATGGATTTGAGCATATCCAAAATATAGAACCCATATATATTTTTGAAGTGGTATTCGGTATGTGAAACACTTACCAATCCCAGACTCTTCAGAACCAGTCGATGAATTTCTGGTTAACTCAGTTCCGATTCTTTCGAAAGTAAGTGAAAGCTAGAGTTGTTTCATACCAATATTTCTCCCTTAGGGTTCTCATTCGTATGAAATCGTAAACCCTTTAGACACTTCTTAATTCGTATTTGTTCAAGTTTGGTAGTCGACTAATCGACTATCTAGTCAAAAACAATTGCTTAAACAAATCAATAATTGTATACTTAACATCTTTTTGACATTCCAATCCTCATCTATGAGTGAAGCCATGTAAGTTAGAGCACAGGTTGCATATCAAATCCTTGCTTAGACACTTCATTCTTAAATCTCATAAATAGATAAGTTTACCTCGTTGGCATTTAGTGTTAAGTATAGTATTAACGATTTTCATAAAGAGTAAGTAGTCAACATGATTAACACATTTCCAACATTCCTGGTGTCACGACCCGACTTTCACTCCCGGAAAATCGCGTCATGAATTAAGAAAGAAAGGGATAGAAGAAGAAAAGAAAGAAGAGAAGAAAGAACAACACACGAATCTCAACAGCGGAAACGAATAAATTATATTAATAACAAAGTATTACATAGTATACATCGAATATCAGAGTACACAGACATATACAACACATACTAGACAGTTATAAACACCTGTCTAGTTATTACAACTCAATACAAACAGAACACTCAGAGATACAAAACACAGCGGAACTGTATAACTATACGCAGAAGCCTCCTGCTCCATATGCTCCTCCACAATTCGTCAAAGCTAATCCTGAATTCCCTTGGCTACTCGTAAAAATTTGAGTACCCAAGAGTTAAAGAAAAACAGAAATAACTCCGGGTCAGACATGGGTCTGGTGTGAGTAACATGTTAAAGTTGCTTAACTTTTAAAAACCTTTGAAAAGAAAGGTATCACGTAAGACTTCCCACACATAAACATGGAAAAGTTTTTACCTTACGCTAACCAAAACATTTGATAGGAAATCCGGTGATATTATAATAGTGTCTAGGGTTTTCAAATAAAATACAGAAATAGCTGAAATGCTTACATCTCACATTCCAACATAGTTGGGCACAACTAATACGTACGGCACTTATTGGATTTTGGATTCCATACAATGGCAGGGCTACTGGGGTACCGCCCGTCACAGTACGTGGCCTAGATCACCGTACCGAGGAGCCACCCTAACTCCCCTGCAATACAAAGCCGGACCCGTTCCTTACTGAACAGTTCCAAATAAGACAACCCCGACGGTTGTCATGATCAACCGTCCCACACAGCCGAAATATAAAGGGACCTCTAGACAGGGGTAAATCTTACTCTCAAGTGGGGGCTACCCACGAAGCTTTGCTGCACCTCCCCTGTTTTAGCCATTCCCGGTTGATGAGGCTTGAGGTTACGATTACCTTTATAGGACACAACACTTAGAATGCTCATCTTCCACCTGACGATGTTCTGAAAGCATTCAATCCATACAAGTTCGTTCCGGGTTCGAACGAAACCGAAGGCATTATCTCGTTACACTCATTTTGGAATCACCCTCAGAGTTAACGACAATAACCCTTGCACTCTGATTCACCATCTCGAATCTATAAGATCTATTCCGTCAAACTCATTACGGAATCACCCACAGAGTTATACTGACGTATAGCCCTTACACCTCGAGTCTTCACTCGCTCCACTTGGATTCACGACCTAACGTTAATTGGAATCGATGTGGTTTTCGGATGTCCAAATATGGAAACCCGATCCCGGTCTCATCGAAAACCAAAGCGTGTCTTTTAGGTCCAAGTTGTTTTAAGTTTAAAACAATTCAATTCATTATCTAAGCATACACAGATAGATAATTCACAACATAACAGATAATCAACATTATCAACAGATAATTATATCATAATCAGATAATACATATTATCATCCAAAAGCAACCAATGCATCCATATCACATACTCTATTCATCTCATAACTGAGATTACAAACCATACTAACAACCAATACCAATCATCAAACATAAGCAAATGATCAAATGATCACACATTCTATAATTAATTTAAAGTGAATTAAATTAATTACTCAATCTCTAATTAATTTAAAATGAATTAAATTAATTACTTCATCATCAAAATCCTGCTTAACTTAACCATTCATTGATTTCAAATCAATTTATAAATCATCATTCAATTAATCATTACTGATTAACTATCTCTAATTACAATAAGTAATTAGCATTTAATATTAATCACACAAGTTAATTGTATAAACCCTACATATATATTAATCACCCTTGATTAATAACCATTCAGTAATTAACTACATTAATTACTCAACCCAATAATTAATTACTCTTAATTAATTATCTAAATTAATCCCCTTGATTAATTTCAAAGTAACTTAAATCCAAATTACTTCTATAATAAATATCCTTAATTACATTCTGTAATTATTAATTAATTACTTCCTTAAGTAATTACAAATTCTTAATTACATAAGTAATTATCAAACAATCCACAATTGTTTAAATCAATTAACTTAATTAATTAATCTAAACAAATCATATTAACCTTAATTAATTACATTAAGTAATTAATTCACTAATTACTTTCATTAAGTAATTAAACCTAAACAATTAATTATTAATTAATTAATCTAATTAATTATCAAAAATTAATCACATTAATTAATTGTTAATATCTTCATTAATCATTTCTTAATTACTTAATTAAGGATTACTTAAATTAATCATCATTAGTTATTAAGTAATTAATATTTAATTACTATTTAATTAATCTCTAATTATTAATTAACTAAGTGTTAATTAAAACCTTAATTATCATTAATCACTTGATTAAATAAATCTTAATCATAAATTAAAATTTAATTAACCATTCTTAATTAAAGATTAATTAAACTTAATTAATTAATCTCAAATTAAATTAATTATCATTAATTATTTAATTAAACTTCCACATTATTAATTAATTAAATAATTAATAATCAACTTAATTACCTTAATAATTAATGAATCCCATCATTAACCTTTTATTTATCCTTTAGATAAACATTTCTTATTAAATCATGCGTTTAAAAACAAAATGTTTTTAAATTTACATTAAATTCCAATTAACATTTCTTTTAAACTTAAAATCCAAATTTATTTAAAATAAGATTTTCTGAATTTAAACTATTTCAAAAGACCAAAATTTAAACTTATTTAAATTCATTATTAAATTCAGTTTTCAAAACTACAAGTACAAATTTTGATTTGTCTTTATTTCATATATTTTACAAACTGGAAACAGTTCCTGTTTCTTTTATTTTTTTCTTCTTTCTTTAAAACCAATTTCAAATTTCTGCATTTAAGTTATTACAGAAAAATAATTCAAACAAGTTTGAATTCATCCTTAGGTTTAAGTTTAAATCCTAAGCTAAACTCCAGATTTAAATCTAAACTTAACTTTTAAAAAAAAATTTAAAAACCAGAACAGAACAGCTCTGTTTGTTAAAGTCTGAAACAAAAATGGTATACTCGAGTCACCATAAATTTTGCTTCGAGTCAGAAGCTTTCATGCTTCGAGTTTTCTCCCATATTTCCCGAGACCCACCCGAGCAACTAACCTGCAACCCAAAAACAACCAAAACCTGCACAACAGACCAACCCACCACCATCACAAACCTGTCAACACCATCACTGTGCACCACCTACCCATCTCAGGCCATCTCTGATCAACTTCTCTGGCCATACCCCTACGACACAATCCCCAACAAAACACTCCAACACTCAAGAATCCAGAATTCTACTTGAATTTAAATTCAAGTTTTTAAACCCAAAACCTGAAACATTAACTTCTGCAGTGCCAACCTGACATCACTAAACACTTCCACCTCCAGCCACCATCATCACACACCATACTCCGGCGAAAGCTTCACCACTACACCATCTACGAATTCCCAAAACATCTTAGAACTCGATTCACCCTTGAAGCCACAACACCCCAACATATTAACCCAGGTGAAACTAGGTTATATACTATCATTTCCCAATCTCTTCACCAAATTTTATTTGTAAACCAATTTGATATTTTTACTATAATATATGATAGATATCTATCTCCAGAAGCAATTTCACTCAAATCAATTGCAAGTTTCAATTAATTTTGGCCAAAGTGTAAAATACAGTTTGGAACTGCCTATTATATTTAACACTGTAAATTTTAGTTTTTGTTTAAAAGTTCTTGAATTCACTTAATGATCCTATTCATGAACTTGAAACATGCATTCATGATACCTACATCTTCTAATTTTTACAAAATTTAGTTGTGTATTTATGCTTCAGACAACTCAGAACTAAAGCCTGTAAAAACTAAAAAAAATCATCTTATCATGGAATGAGCAAATTCCATTCAAGTGCTAATACAAGATAGTAATCAGATCAAGGAAGAAAACCATTTATCAAATTTAAACTTAAACTATGATAATCAGAACATTGGAAATCAAACATGCATGGCATTTCATATATACACAGGCAGATAAAAGAAAACAGATTCAAAGATTTAACTTAACAAGAAAAACAAGCATGCATTCCTACTTAACTTTATTTAAATTTAGTGTTACTCACCTCTATTCAAAGTGCAGAGCATATGTCAACTTGCAGATTCCAAATTATGAAATGCAGACTCCCTTCTTGCTTTACATGCTTCAGTTTTCAACATGCAGGTTCCAGTTTTGAAAATTGCAGAGCACATTCCAATTGCAGAGTATCAGACTTGAAAATAAATGCATGCAGGCTTGTTTGTATTTTGAAGAATGCAGAGCTTTAACTTGATTAATAATTGATGCATGCAGGCCTTAAATCTTTGATTGTAGATGATATGCAAGGCTTCAGATCCAAACACATGTTGCAGACCCCTATCTTGCTTCCAGATTATGAAGTTTAATGCATGCAGATCTCCCTATTTCCAGATGCAATTATACTTGAGTTTTGAGAAGTTTGTTTGGTTTCAGATGAAGATTGAATCAGAGTTTTTGGAAAAATGAGTTAATGCAGAGCTTTGTTTTCAGATTTGAACATGAATGAGGATGAAGTTGATCTTTTCTTGATTAAGGAATGAAAAAAATGCATATGAATGAAGAAACAAAATGATATGAATGTATTTTTAGAAAATGAATTAAAAGAAAAATTGAATGAAACATTGACACTTGTCTTTTTAAAATGAAGATAAGTTTACACATGTTAGTTTAAATCTTTAATACACATACACTTGTCTTTGTGAATTAATAAGCATTTATAATTAGAGTTAAGTAAGTATTAAACATAGTTAATTAAAGTAAATAAGCATTAAGCCTAGTTAATGAATTCTTATGCAAAATTATGTATTTAAACAATCTCTAAAGAAAAAGTAAAGCATTATTATTATAAATAAAATGATATACAAGTTTATCATTTGAAAAGAAACTTTTAAAACAAATTTATAAAAGAATTTATAACATATTTTAATATACAACTTGAATTAAAATGAATTTTAAACTAATTAAAACATTTATCTCATATTTAAAAACATATAGTTATTTAATTAAATATTTTTGAAAAACTCAAATCAAAAAAAATAAATCACCATTTCTGTTTTCAAAACATATTAAAATTTTACTATACTAATTTAAATAAAAACAACTTACCTATTTAAAATATATACATAAATACATATACATTTATAAATAGGAAATAGATTTATTAACTCATTAAAAATAATTTCACAAATTAAATAATTAAATAAAGAAGATTATTTAAATCAAATCAAATTTATTAATCAAAATTATTAATTCAATATAAATTTAAACCCAGATTATTAAATTTATATTGTCCAAAATTGCGGGATGTTACAATCCTTCCCCCTTAAAAGAATTTCGTCCTCGAAATTTAAAACAAAGGCAATTTAATAATCTATTTACAGATTTTATTTTAAAACACAGCATATGTTAAACATATGCCAACAACCAAAGCAATCAATTCACACAATCAAAACAAATCTAATTATCCAAAAGAATTTTGGATAAAACCTCACGAGTTTTCCCGGTATATATATATATATATCGGGATATTCGCTCTATAGAATACAATCAATCAATACTACTAAGCTATAGAGCTCCTAATAACAATTCTATACAGAATATCAGACTACAGACGAGTCTGACTCAACAAACAAACCATCCTAAACTGCTGGTTCTACAACCAGAAATATCAAACACGAACTCCCTCAGAGATACGTGAAACACCCTGAATCCCAGTTATCCAAACTGGCAATTCAACTCCAGAAAACCAAACACTGATCTTACCAATCACAGAAGAAACCAAAACACTACGGAGCTAGCTTCCCAAACTTATAGCTCCTTGAATCAGAGAAAAACTTAACCAAAATCAAATCTCCAATTCCAGAATCCAAATTTCTCTGTCTCTTATCCATAAAACTCTTCAGACGATCCTGGGTTACCAACATCACCCTAATCAGCTCAACTCTTGCTGATTCCAAAAGAAACAGACTGAAGCAAAACAATCTAATGATCTCCTCAAGATCACTCAAAAACCAAGAACAAACACTCTGCTTCTCATCAACAGAAGACAGAACAAACTTCTCCTTAACCGAAAAACAAACAGAAGCATCTCCAAACTGCTTCCGCTGCACAACTCTGATCCGAAACAGAAGAAAATGCCGACGAACGGCACAAGCACAGACTAAACAACCCAGCACAGAAATATGGTTCCATATATCCATAAGAAAACTCAGATGTTCCTCCTAAACCTGAGTTGCTTCACCAACTTCTATCTCAAGGAACCATCCATCTTCTAACTGAACCACCAGTTCCATTCCTGGAAAGAAAACTCGATCTCCAGATGCAGACAAACTCTGACTTCCAGAAGACATCCAGACAATCTCCAACAAACACAAGAGAACATACTATCGCAAGTCACTTTTGCGATCAACTCAGCCTAAATCCAAAGAAAACTGCTCTCTCTCTTAACCAAATAGAACAGCTTATGCTGACTTAGCTAACTTACCAGAGAAAAGATCCACTCTGCTGCTTCTGAACTCCACTTCAGAAAAACTACCCAGCCAGAAGACTCCCTACCAACTCAGAATACTCAGCCAAACTCAGCCACAACACCGGTAGACTCACTTCTTATTCTTGTTCCAAAGAAACATCTTCGGAAATATCCATAGTCACCGCATCTCATCACGCAGTTACAGCTCCCTGAGGTATCAAGATACCATCACTTGCTTGCTTCTGCTCAACCGACAGATCAAAACTCAATTCAACACTTCAAAGATGAACTCCGAACCTTAACAGGTTACCTTCAGAGATCGATGAAGTCCTTCATCACAATAGAACTCACTCGAGACGATATTAGGTCTACGGTCTCGACAAATACACCTCCAACCTCAAACATCAAACTTCAACCAATGGTAGTCGTGTTACACACACTTCTACCTCATCTACCTTTATGACTTATATTGGAAAACTTGAACAGGTAATCCAACAAATAGGTAGAACCAATAAATATATATATACATATAAAATTACAAATACGCTCTCTCAAGATAGACACCATTCCAGAGCCTAGGTATTCACTCAACCTAATGCTCCCTAAAGAAAGACACACTTCAGAGCCTAGGTATTCTCTCAGCCTACAGCTCTGATACCAAACTGTCACGACCCGACTTTCACTCCCGGAAAATCGCGTCATGAATTAAGAAAGAAAGGGATAGAAGAAGAAAAGAAAGAAGAGAAGAAAGAACAACACACGAATCTCAACAGCGGAAACGAATAAATTATATTAATAACAAAGTATTACATAGTATACATCGAATATCAGAGTACACAGACATATACAACACATACTAGACAGTTATAAACACCTGTCTAGTTATTACAACTCAATACAAACAGAACACTCAGAGATACAAAACACAGCGGAACTGTATAACTATACGCAGAAGCCTCCTGCTCCATATGCTCCTCCACAATTCGTCAAAGCTAATCCTGAATCCTAACCTGAATTCCCTTGGCTACTCGTAAAAATTTGAGTACCCAAGAGTTAAAGAAAAACAGAAATAACTCCGGGTCAGACATGGGTCTGGTGTGAGTAACATGTTAAAGTTGCTTAACTTTTAAAAACCTTTGAAAAGAAAGGTATCACGTAAGACTTCCCACACATAAACATGGAAAAGTTTTTACCTTACGCTAACCAAAACATTTGATAGGAAATCCGGTGATATTATAATAGTGTCTAGGGTTTTCAAATAAAATACAGAAATAGCTGAAATGCTTACATCTCACATTCCAACATAGTTGGGCACAACTAATACGTACGGCACTTATTGGATTTTGGATTCCATACAATGGCAGGGCTACTGGGGTACCGCCCGTCACAGTACGTGGCCTAGATCACCGTACCGAGGAGCCACCCTAACTCCCCTGCAATACAAAGCCGGACCCGTTCCTTACTGAACAGTTCCAAATAAGACAACCCCGACGGTTGTCATGATCAACCGTCCCACACAGCCGAAATATAAAGGGACCTCTAGACAGGGGTAAATCTTACTCTCAAGTGGGGGCTACCCACGAAGCTTTGCTGCACCTCCCCTGTTTTAGCCATTCCCGGTTGATGAGGCTTGAGGTTACGATTACCTTTATAGGACACAACACTTAGAATGCTCATCGTCCACCTGACGATGTTCTGAAAGCATTCAATCCATACAAGTTCGTTCCGGGTTCGAACGAAACCGAAGGCATTATCTCGTTACACTCATTTTGGAATCACCCTCAGAGTTAACGACAATAACCCTTGCACTCTGATTCACCATCTCGAATCTATAAGATCTATTCCGTCAAACTCATTACGGAATCACCCACAGAGTTATACTGACGTATAGCCCTTACACCTCGAGTCTTCACTCGCTCCACTTGGATTCACGACCTAACGTTAATTGGAATCGATGTGGTTTTCGGATGTCCAAATATGGAAACCCGATCCCGGTCTCATCGAAAACCAAAGCGTGTCTTTTAGGTCCAAGTTGTTTTAAGTTTAAAACAATTCAATTCATTATCTAAGCATACACAGATAGATAATTCACAACATAACAGATAATCAACATTATCAACAGATAATTATATCATAATCAGATAATACATATTATCATCCAAAAGCAACCAATGCATCCATATCACATACTCTATTCATCTCATAACTGAGATTACAAACCATACTAACAACCAATACCAATCATCAAACATAAGCAAATGATCAAATGATCACACATTCTATAATTAATTTAAAGTGAATTAAATTAATTACTCAATCTCTAATTAATTTAAAATGAATTAAATTAATTACTTCATCATCAAAATCCTGCTTAACTTAACCATTCATTGATTTCAAATCAATTTATAAATCATCATTCAATTAATCATTACTGATTAACTATCTCTAATTACAATAAGTAATTAGCATTTAATATTAATCACACAAGTTAATTGTATAAACCCTACATATATATTAATCACCCTTGATTAATAACCATTCAGTAATTAACTACATTAATTACTCAACCCAATAATTAATTACTCTTAATTAATTATCTAAATTAATCCCCTTGATTAATTTCAAAGTAACTTAAATCCAAATTACTTCTATAATAAATATCCTTAATTACATTCTGTAATTATTAATTAATTACTTCCTTAAGTAATTACAAATTCTTAATTACATAAGTAATTATCAAACAATCCACAATTGTTTAAATCAATTAACTTAATTAATTAATCTAAACAAATCATATTAACCTTAATTAATTACATTAAGTAATTAATTCACTAATTACTTTCATTAAGTAATTAAACCTAAACAATTAATTATTAATTAATTAATCTAATTAATTATCAAAAATTAATCACATTAATTAATTGTTAATATCTTCATTAATCATTTCTTAATTACTTAATTAAGGATTACTTAAATTAATCATCATTAGTTATTAAGTAATTAATATTTAATTACTATTTAATTAATCTCTAATTATTAATTAACTAAGTGTTAATTAAAACCTTAATTATCATTAATCACTTGATTAAATAAATCTTAATCATAAATTAAAATTTAATTAACCATTCTTAATTAAAGATTAATTAAACTTAATTAATTAATCTCAAATTAAATTAATTATCATTAATTATTTAATTAAACTTCCACATTATTAATTAATTAAATAATTAATAATCAACTTAATTACCTTAATAATTAATGAATCCCATCATTAACCTTTTATTTATCCTTTAGATAAACATTTCTTATTAAATCATGCGTTTAAAAACAAAATGTTTTTAAATTTACATTAAATTCCAATTAACATTTCTTTTAAACTTAAAATCCAAATTTATTTAAAATAAGATTTTCTGAATTTAAACTATTTCAAAAGACCAAAATTTAAACTTATTTAAATTCATTATTAAATTCAGTTTTCAAAACTACAAGTACAAATTTTGATTTGTCTTTATTTCATATATTTTACAAACTGGAAACAGTTCCTGTTTCTTTTATTTTTTTCTTCTTTCTTTAAAACCAATTTCAAATTTCTGCATTTAAGTTATTACAGAAAAATAATTCAAACAAGTTTGAATTCATCCTTAGGTTTAAGTTTAAATCCTAAGCTAAACTCCAGATTTAAATCTAAACTTAACTTTTAAAAAAAAATTTAAAAACCAGAACAGAACAGCTCTGTTTGTTAAAGTCTGAAACAAAAATGGTATACTCGAGTCACCATAAATTTTGCTTCGAGTCAGAAGCTTTCATGCTTCGAGTTTTCTCCCATATTTCCCGAGACCCACCCGAGCAACTAACCTGCAACCCAAAAACAACCAAAACCTGCACAACAGACCAACCCACCACCATCACAAACCTGTCAACACCATCACTGTGCACCACCTACCCATCTCAGGCCATCTCTGATCAACTTCTCTGGCCATACCCCTACGACACAATCCCCAACAAAACACTCCAACACTCAAGAATCCAGAATTCTACTTGAATTTAAATTCAAGTTTTTAAACCCAAAACCTGAAACATTAACTTCTGCAGTGCCAACCTGACATCACTAAACACTTCCACCTCCAGCCACCATCATCACACACCATACTCCGGCGAAAGCTTCACCACTACACCATCTACGAATTCCCAAAACATCTTAGAACTCGATTCACCCTTGAAGCCACAACACCCCAACATATTAACCCAGGTGAAACTAGGTTATATACTATCATTTCCCAATCTCTTCACCAAATTTTATTTGTAAACCAATTTGATATTTTTACTATAATATATGATAGATATCTATCTCCAGAAGCAATTTCACTCAAATCAATTGCAAGTTTCAATTAATTTTGGCCAAAGTGTAAAATACAGTTTGGAACTGCCTATTATATTTAACACTGTAAATTTTAGTTTTTGTTTAAAAGTTCTTGAATTCACTTAATGATCCTATTCATGAACTTGAAACATGCATTCATGATACCTACATCTTCTAATTTTTACAAAATTTAGTTGTGTATTTATGCTTCAGACAACTCAGAACTAAAGCCTGTAAAAACTAAAAAAAATCATCTTATCATGGAATGAGCAAATTCCATTCAAGTGCTAATACAAGATAGTAATCAGATCAAGGAAGAAAACCATTTATCAAATTTAAACTTAAACTATGATAATCAGAACATTGGAAATCAAACATGCATGGCATTTCATATATACACAGGCAGATAAAAGAAAACAGATTCAAAGATTTAACTTAACAAGAAAAACAAGCATGCATTCCTACTTAACTTTATTTAAATTTAGTGTTACTCACCTCTATTCAAAGTGCAGAGCATATGTCAACTTGCAGATTCCAAATTATGAAATGCAGACTCCCTTCTTGCTTTACATGCTTCAGTTTTCAACATGCAGGTTCCAGTTTTGAAAATTGCAGAGCACATTCCAATTGCAGAGTATCAGACTTGAAAATAAATGCATGCAGGCTTGTTTGTATTTTGAAGAATGCAGAGCTTTAACTTGATTAATAATTGATGCATGCAGGCCTTAAATCTTTGATTGTAGATGATATGCAAGGCTTCAGATCCAAACACATGTTGCAGACCCCTATCTTGCTTCCAGATTATGAAGTTTAATGCATGCAGATCTCCCTATTTCCAGATGCAATTATACTTGAGTTTTGAGAAGTTTGTTTGGTTTCAGATGAAGATTGAATCAGAGTTTTTGGAAAAATGAGTTAATGCAGAGCTTTGTTTTCAGATTTGAACATGAATGAGGATGAAGTTGATCTTTTCTTGATTAAGGAATGAAAAAAATGCATATGAATGAAGAAACAAAATGATATGAATGTATTTTTAGAAAATGAATTAAAAGAAAAATTGAATGAAACATTGACACTTGTCTTTTTAAAATGAAGATAAGTTTACACATGTTAGTTTAAATCTTTAATACACATACACTTGTCTTTGTGAATTAATAAGCATTTATAATTAGAGTTAAGTAAGTATTAAACATAGTTAATTAAAGTAAATAAGCATTAAGCCTAGTTAATGAATTCTTATGCAAAATTATGTATTTAAACAATCTCTAAAGAAAAAGTAAAGCATTATTGTTATAAATAAAATGATATACAAGTTTATCATTTGAAAAGAAACTTTTAAAACAAATTTATAAAAGAATTTATAACATATTTTAATATACAACTTGAATTAAAATGAATTTTAAACTAATTAAAACATTTATCTCATATTTAAAAACATATAGTTATTTAATTAAATATTTTTGAAAAACTCAAATCAAAAAAAATAAATCACCATTTCTGTTTTCAAAACATATTAAAATTTTACTATACTAATTTAAATAAAAACAACTTACCTATTTAAAATATATACATAAATACATATACATTTATAAATAGGAAATAGATTTATTAACTCATTAAAAATAATTTCACAAATTAAATAATTAAATAAAGAAGATTATTTAAATCAAATCAAATTTATTAATCAAAATTATTAATTCAATATAAATTTAAACCCAGATTATTAAATTTATATTGTCCAAAATTGCGGGATGTTACACCTGGTTTAACTATTTCTCAATTAAGAGGGACATCGGTAGGTTAGCACTCTAATACTCATATCCCTACTCTAAAATCAATCTTAACTTTCCCAAACAAATAAGCCTGCTTTGTCAGCTTTTAGTGTTAAGCATAGTTAATTACTTTTCAAATAAGTAATTTAAACAAAACACTATTTAGCCACTTTAGCAATTCATAACCCATTTCTAAATCCTTTTTTTATAATTTAAAACCCTTTTAGAGATGATATATATAAGTATAGTAATTTATTTATAAAACTATGTATATTAATAAAACAATTCAAAAGATATTTTATTACATAAGATATTTATACTTTGATAAAATAGTCAATGCATTTTATAAGAACTATATATACTAAAAAATAATTTTAAAATATAATAAAATACTCACAGTAGGTTTTAAAACATTTACCCAAAATATTACATATAATAGTCATTTTATAGTTTACTTAAAAACTAGAAAAACCACGTTTTCCATTTATTGTAAATAATTTCTTCTGCTTTAAAAATTTATGGCTAATTCTTAAAAATTCAGAAGTATGTCGAAGAATTATTAAAATACTCTAATATTAGTTAGCTAACACTTGTAAAAATACTGGAAAAAAATACTTAAGTTAAAAGTCCTTTCCAAACATTTGAGGCTCAAAAATCAAGGCTAAATGGGGCAGTTTTACAAAAGTGAAGTTTTGGCCACTTTTCGAGATATTACTTAACTTTTCATTGTCTTGAAGTAAGCATACATATGAAACATCATAAATATAGCGAGGAACCCTTAAGGATCTCTCTAAAAAGCTCTATTTAAATCACCAAATATAAGGCAATTCCTAAGTGCATCCAAAGCGACTATCGCTGTAAGTGCACTTTCAAATCCAAGTCCAATATAAACCAAAGTTCAATTACAACGTATATGCTTTGTCTCAAGGCTATGCTACAATCCATAAAAGTCCATTAAGTCCGTTTAAGTCCATGTATATGGATTATATAAGTCGTTTGCTTCCAAAGCAAGAATCGCAACCAATATCACAACATACGTCAATATCAATTCAAACAACATATACACAATCAACACAAGCATATATTCTCAATATTTTTCATTAAAGGTGATGAGTTAGCTCACCTTTAACCAAACAAACAAGTAAGTCCAACCACACCCTTGCAACACTTAACTTCTTCCTTGCTTTGCACTAGAATTTCTAAGGCAATTATGCCTTAATTGCTCATGGTCGTCTCTTGAGGGAGGAGCTTAGCTTCATTTCTTCCAAAATTAACCAGCTAGGAGTTGTTGTAATGTTGGAGTCAGGCTTAGTCTAAGTATGAGTTAATTTGGATGAGCTTTGCAATTATTTTCTTTTATAAATTTAAGTAGAGAAAGAGTGAAAGAGAGTGATAGCATTATAATGAAAATGTGATAAGAATTCAAAGGG
Organism: Allium cepa; assembly: GCA_030765085.1. Classification (NCBI taxonomy): domain Eukaryota; kingdom Viridiplantae; phylum Streptophyta; class Magnoliopsida; order Asparagales; family Amaryllidaceae; genus Allium; species Allium cepa. The sequence continues at coordinate 1,025,509,754 of CM060935.1, read as the reverse complement.
GTATGCCCCTCCTTGTATAGGCTCAATATGGTGCTTCTTAGCCTTATTCTCACCGCCTCTCATGTCATGGAGGGCTCACCCCCTCCACTTGCCGCATCACTTCTCCTTTATAAACCTTTTTTAGTTAATGTACATTATACCCCTTATATGACAATATCTTTTATCCATTTAGAAACTTATAGAACATTCCATTCATCCCATGTAGGAAAGTGTGTTAAGTAATTGTTAATGTCTTCATTTAATCATTAGACAAGTATAAAAGAGTTCAAACAATCTATATTGATCAAAAAGCCGTTTATCGATAAACCGATTTTCGATCACATTATCGATTTTTCTTTGAAGAATATATTATTTAATTTAACAACAAGTTTCCTATCATTTTACATTAATTAAAAGATGTTTTTTAGGGTTATAAAATCTCATTTATAACATTTAAATATATTTTAAAATGTTATGATATTCGAGGACGAAGTGTTTGAATTTCTAGGTTGCTGCATTCTCCCATACATAGAACATTTTGTCCTTGAAATTCAAACAAGAAAGATATCAAAGAAGATAAAAGAGAAAGATACATATATAAAGTACAACTGAAACTATATACAACCAATATGCAATTCGAATGCAAGCTAAGTGGCTCTACATCAAGTGGTGAGAACACTACAAAAGATATACGATACTAAGATAAGAATTCCTAGTCTAAGAACAACTCCACATAAGACTCCCTCAAACTATCCTCCGTCTCCCATGTATAATCCCAAGCATTCTCACTCCACAAAACCTTGACTAACTTAACAACTCTTGTCCTTAACCGCTTCGTATCCCTATCAATAAGATGAATGGGCTGTCTCAATATAGACAAGTTTGGCTTAACCTCCCAATCCTCTTCCTGCGAAGCTTCTACTATCATAGATGGATCTTGCACAAACTTACGTAAATGTGATACATGAAAAACATTATGCATACCTGATCGCCTAATCGGTAACTCTACTCTATGTGCAAGCGTACAGATCCTCTCTAGAATCGGTAATTGTCTTATATAGCGAGAAGCCAACTTCCTACCCTTCCAAACCGTACGACACTTCTCATCGAAGAAACTTTTACAAATACAATGTCTCCAGCTGAGAACTCCAAGTCCCTGCGTCTCTCTTCTGCATAGCCCTTTTTTCGATCTTGTGCTTCCCTGATTCACTTTCGAATCTCTATGAACTTATCCGGTGCCTCTTGAATCATATCCGGCCCAATCACAAGATGATCTCTAGGTTCCACCCAATATGATAAAGTTTTGCAAGGCCTTCAATACAATGCTTCAAATTTTGCCATATGGATACTAGATTGATAACTATTGTTCTAGGAAAACTCAACAAGTGGTAAGTGCTCTTTCCAAAAACCCCAAAAATCTAAAATGCATGCTCGAAGCAAGTTCTTTAAGACAAGGTTCACCCTTTCTGTTTGCCCATTAGTTTGTGGATGGTTAGAGGTACTCAAACTAAGCTTGGTCCCCAATGCATCATGCAATCCCTTTCAAAACTAGCTTGTGAATATTAGATCCCTATCACTCACGATATTACATAGAACACCGTGCAACCTGATGATTTCCTTAACATATAACTTAGCCAAACTAGAAGTTATCCTAGTAGTCTTAACGAGTAAGAAGTGAGCACTCTTGGTCAATCAATCCATAATAACCCACATACCTTTTTACCCCTCCTTGACCTAGGAAATCTGTCGATGAAGTACATAAATATCTTCTCCCATTTCCACTTATGAATCTCAAGTGGCTGTAGCAATCCTGCCATCTTCTGGTGACTACTCTTTACCTGCTGGCAGTTAGCACACCTATTCACAAATACAGAGACATCTCTTTTCATGCCCTCCCACCAATTTGTCTGTTTCATGTCTTGATACATCTTAGTGTCCCTAGGATGTATCATAACCCTAGAATGGTGACTTTGTACCAGAACTTCCTGCCTAATACCGTCAACATTCAGGACACACAACCTACCGTTCATCCTCAAAATGCCATGACCATCCACATTCAATCCGGCCATCTCTCCGATTCCTCATTCTCGCTCACATTCTTATCTATCTTAGAAGTATGAAGATCTCTAAGATGATTTCGTTTGATATGAAAAATTAGAATCAGACGAACCTCAACATTTGCTACAACTGCATGCCTCCTACTGAGCGCATCAGCTTTTCCCAGTGTATATAATATATCCAGATCATAGGCCGTAAGAAACTCCAACCATCTTCACTGCCTCATGTTTAGGTCCTACTGCGTAAAAAGATACTTTAAAGATTTATGGTCTGTGTTTAACTTAAACCTTTCACCTAGCAAATGATATCTCCACATTTTTAAAGAAATACAACTACTCCCAACTCCAATTCATAAATTGCATACCTTGCTTCATGCGGTTTGAGCTATCGACTAACATAAGCTACAACCCTTCCAATGTGCATCAGCACAACAACTAAACATGTTCCACATGCATCATTGTAAACAGTCAAATCCTCACCTCCGTTTGGCGTAGCAAGAACAAGTGCACTAGTTAACTTTGCCTTCAACACTACGAATGCTTGCTTGCATTTATCCATCCGAACAAATTTGACATCTTTCTTCATATTCGTTAAGCGAGAGGCAATCTTTGAGAAATCCTTTATGAATCTCCTATAGTAACCTGTTAGACCAAAAAGCTCATAATATCAGTTGTGCTTTCTGCCCTCTTCCAATCTGGAATGGCCACAACCTTAGTAGAATCAACAGCTTCACCTTCCGCCGAAACAACATGACTTAAGAACCTAACTTTTGAACGCCAAAAATGACACTTTGAAAACTTGGCCTTCGAACATGGTCTCTTAGTGTTTCTAGTATAATCCTTAGATATGTGTATGTTACTCCTCGGTCTTGGAGTAGACCAGAATATCACCGATAAAAACAAGAGTAAACTTATTCAACACATCTTGAAAAACTCGATTCATTAAGTCTACTGATATGCACGTAAATGTGCATATTTTTACCACCATATTTAATCTATTTAAATTAAATAAATGATCATATGGGGTATTTTAACTTGTTTAAACCAAATTCAAATTATTTTCAAATTGTTACATATTCATCTTCATATAGGGGAAAAATGGTCATTCTTGTGCATTTATTAATTTGTTAAAATTTACTTGGAATTTGCTATGTTGTTTTATAGGAATTTTTGTGAATTTTACAAGTGGTTTCATGAGGATATATGCATGCACAAGAGTGAAGAGAACAAATGAAGATGGAAATAATTCAAAACCAAGATCATGAAGGACCCCACTTACCCACCTACCTTAATGTACACTTAGGAGCTAATGCACATGCTAAAAGGCCATTAAATCTTCATGCACACTTAATGGATGATTATATGATGCTAATGATTACTTGGCTACCACACTTCCTAAAGGGGTATTTTAGGCATTCCCTAAAAAAATAAATTAGGGTTTCTAACTTGTATAAATACCCCATATCCTTATGTAACCCTCCTCTTCCTCCTAGTTTTTTTTAGGCTCAAAATAGAAAGACAATCTCTCCTTTTCTTTTCATAGCTACTTAGCCATTTTTATTTCATGTACTTTTTTATGCAATGTTAATTAGTGTTTTATTTTACTTACATGCTCTTTTTTTATGCTAATAGTATAGATTTTATTTTATGCAATTAGATTAGTTCTCTTTTCATTAAGCTTTCATTTTCCTCTTCCTTTTGTTTTTGTTTATTTCACGTTTCTTTCTACTTGTGTTGATATGATAACACAAATGAGAGGCTAATCCCTTCAATTTAGGGGCAATGAAGCTCACTTGAATCATGTAGATGCAACATAATTTCGCATTTATGTATGTTGTGTGCTTAATGGAAAGTTGGATGTTTGTGTAATTTTGTGTTTAATATTGAGTTTGATAGCTTATGTTGTTCAAAACAAATAGGCTATGCTTAGTCATATGACTCAATAATAGCCTCTTCATCTACATATGATCATGGTAATGGATGTGGATTTAGAATCAAAATTTGATGGTATATGTTTCTAATTCAATAGTTAATAAGCCATGCTTAATATAGATTCCACTTTTAATTTCATGTCATTTTCATTAAAGTTACTAATTGGGTTAAAGTGTACATTAAAGTTTGATGGTTTAAGTGTATTCATTAATAATCCATTAGGCCATGCTTATGATAAATGCATCAACTAAACTCACAAATGACCAAAAAGAGATCACAATTTCACTATGTTGATTTATGTGATCATGAGAAAGGATTTGCCTCTAAATCGCTCTTTAATCTCATATTTTTATTCTCCTTAGTTTTAGCTTATTTTTTACTTTCTTCTAGTTAGTTAACAATCCCTCGATATTGATTTAATTTGATTAAGTATAATTTCAAAATCTAAACAATTCCTTGTGGATCGATCCGTACTCGCATACGTGCTACAATCATACACTGTGCGCTTGTGGTTAAATTTAATATGAAAATTTATCGGCGGTTTTCTAACTCGATAGAAAATTTTGCCGTTAAACAAGTTTTTGACGGCGTTGCTAGGGAATTGATTTGATTTTTATTTTCTATTCTTCGAATTATTTTCTTTTGATGTTATTGTGTGTTTGTTTTGTGCGTTGAGTGCATTTTAAAAAAATTGTGCAGTGTGTGTATGATTTGTGCTTGCATTTGTTTTGTGTGTTTTTCGTTTTCATTTTTGTTCGTGTGATTGTTGCCTTCTATTTGTTTTGCATTTGCATTATATATAATTGAAAAAAACAACAAAATTTCAAAAAAAAAACAAAAAATATTTTATTCCACATTTGCATTTACGTATTTCATTTTTTTTATACATTGACAAAGAAAAAAAAGAACACTGTTACAAAACTGTTCTCTGCTCCTCTGCCACCAGAAAACTGTTGCACTTTCTTTGTTCATCCCCTTCATAACCCTCTACAACAGTACACATCATAACCCCACTACAAAACTGCAACACTGTCACCCAATACATATCATCCAATACTCATCTTGCCATCAACAACTTTAGATACAACAATCTCCCACAACCCTCCACCGACTATAACTGCAACTACTGCTACCACCAACCACAACTGCTAACCAAAAACCAAACCCCTATTGCACACCTTCTTCAACTTCAACCATACCAATAACAACAACCTTGATTTGCATTGTCAACAACCATCCATCATCAATATTGCCACTACACTTCCATCAAATTCCCTTCCATCATTTTTGCATAGCTCACATTGCCTTTGCCCATCATTACGAAAACATCCATACTCTACAAACAACATCTCCAATCATCACTCTACAATATCCACCATTCAACAACACTATTGCTGATCAACACAAACCATTGCTTCTTCTCTCAAACAAAATCTTCTCCAACTTCTTCACACTTACAATTGCAACATCACTATTCCCTTGCTCATCATCATCAGAGTAATATACAATTGTTTATAATACAAACCACCATCTCTATACACTTTTCCATGGTCATTACTGCCTAACATCACCTCACCTCTGCATCAAACAGTCCTTGTAATTCAATGCACACATAACAATCCACCTCTCCACTGCATGCATACTGCCTTTGCTTCCCCCACACAAAACAATGCCTACAACATTATTACTACGCTGCCATCATTAACAACATACGTCAAAGTCATCACATCTCCTCTACAACCTAAGCTTGCTACCATCCACCAACTATCCTTACCACAACACTGACCACACAAAATTCAAAAACCCTACAACTGACATCCACTGCTACTGGCATACCACTTACATTCATCCCTGTCAATTACATCAACTACACCCGTACAAACATCAAAATAATTTTTTTGCTTAATACCAATATTCTCAGCCACCCCTTGTCCATATTCTCAACTGCTGTGCAACTCACTCCATAACTAATAATCCATATACACAACATCAGTATCACTGAGTAACCACGAACCGTCTTCTTCCAACAGCAATTCACCCAGCAACTCAACACACAGCTGCTCCATCAAATTAACCTACACCAGAGCTCCTGACCATCAACAAATGTCTGCCTTCAAATTGTGAGAAATGCGGATTAAGGATCTTAAGGCTAAGGATAAACACTAGAGGGGGGGTGAATAGTGTTTTAGAGAATTGTTAAATCTTTTTGAGTTTTTGTTAATTTAAACACAAATGTATGCAATATTCAGACACAGATATGATCACAAAATCAAACACAAATGCAAATATAAAGCAAAAGCGGTAAAGGAAAGAATATACCGGATTTTATACTGGTTCAGAGTTACCCTACATCCAGTCCCGCACAACAAGTATGGATTTTCTTTCAAAAGCAATCTTTACAATTACACCCTCGATTTCAAGGCAACGAGGTACACCCTCCAGAATCACAATCCTCTGGGTAGAGATACTTGATTTCCCGGGCAATAAGTTCACCCAATTGATTTCCCAAGGCTACAATCACACCTTATCTCGCTTGATTGGTTTTCAAGGCTACAATCACACCTTTTCTCGCTAAGTTGATCATAAAAAGCCTATAACTCTGAATAGCACTGAGGATCTTGTTGAGATAGTGATAGAGAATCAAACCAGAGATAATCTAGTTAGATTCAATGTTGATTTCGACAGAGTAATGATAAGAATTTGTATATAGAAATGTGGAAGAAGAAGCGGGGTGAAAAACCAGAAAACTTCTGTTAAAATTCGTTGAAACTAACCCCTATTTATAGAGTAACAACAGCCATGTCCATTCGTAAAGAGTTATGACGAATAAACACTTCTTTTGAAATTTGAATTTTGAAACCAACTGACACCATGTCAACATGGGGCACTTGGGCATGTTGACATCCCAAATGATTTTTTGGTGTTTTGATTTTCTTTAAAAAAAACTTTTATTTTATATTTAAACTTTATAAATATACTTAACTATAGTTAAAATTCATAAGTAAATATAAAGAATAATATATACAAAATTTTACTTATAATTTTATATTTAAATCTAAGTATAAATATTTAAAAGTTAAATATATTATATTTAAAAGATGGTTTAAAATCAGGAGTAATTTGGCTTTGAAAATAAAGATGATTTTAAGGCTAAAAATATTTGAAATCAGAATAGATGTTTTTAATGCTTTAAAAAGGAAGGTTTTGAAATCATTTTGAAAACAAGATATAATTTTGAAAAATCATTTTGAATAAAAAGTTAGTGGATACAAAACAATGTTCCACCAGATTTTTCGTAGGTTCCATCCTACTTAGGGTTCCATCCCTTTAACGGGCTCGAAGTGGATTCCATTCCACGAATAAATTGGATTTTAAGATGCCAGTGCTTTTCTAGGAGTTTTAATAAAATTTATAATTAAAGAATAAATTACTTGAATTCTTGAACTCTTGATAATCTTGATATTCATGAGTCTTCAATCTTAATATCTTGAATCTCTATACTATACAGCCTTCATTCTTGTTACCTGCATGATTAAATCCTACATTTACATATATATCTAAGCTTATACTGTTAGTATTTATATTTTATAATCTATTCTAAGGTTGTTGTCATCAAAACCATCATCCCACGGACTAACACAAATAACCACTGACACTTCGAACAACTACTCTGATCATCTGCAGACAGTTCTCTCACAACCCCACTCCCCACATCCATCACCATGAATAAAGCCATCAATACCCACAACGCCTTTACCTCTAACCACCAGAATTCACCTACAGCCAAATCCACAAATCGAACCACCATAGTCCAATCGCCTGCAACTAATCAAACTCCTATAGCAAGCTATGAACGCGCCAAATCCACCTCAAATTCTTCTGCTGTAACGAAATGCCTCACCAAATCGCCACTTCCTCCAATTATATAACCCAAATTCCCACTTCCTCTCTATAGTTATCTCCTCGAAATCCCCCAGACCAGAAACGACTTCACTGTTGTAAAATTTTCAAATATATAGTTTTAGGGCTTTGGGTTTTGATTTGGAAGAGAAGAAGTAAAGAGGGAAGAAGAAATCAATTAGTCCCACATGCTAGAAAATTATGCAATATATTTGTATAAATATAGCTTTCTATGTGGATGTTGGGGCCTTGGGGCTCCTATATGTTTGCTTTGTTGTGAGGAGAGAAGTCATGCAACACCACACGCGCGCCGCCGTCGTCCGTTCGACCGAACCGAACCTGGCCGGTTTGGGTTTTGGGTCCGGATCTGAATTTTTTTGGGATCGAATGTAAACAGTAATGGGTTAGATTTCAGCCCGTTAAGGACCCAGAACCGAAATTTCGGAATTTAAATAAAGAGCGGGAAATTTGTAACGTTTTCTAAACATTGCAAAATGAATAGACGCGACGTTTCAATTCAAACGTATATGACTGTTAGCAAAGGTTTTGAAACGTTGGGAATGGACGCAACCCTTCACGAATGGATACCTCTTCACATCTATAAATAGCAACGACCAGACAGTGTTAGAATTAATTCCTATTCTTTTTCTTCTTTCTACGTAGATTTGCAACGCCAGGGAAGTGTTGTTAATCGCTGCACTTCCATTACTCTATATTTTGTAACGCCTGCAAGGTGTTGCAAACGCTGAATCATTGTAGATTTGTTTCTCCTTCTTCTTCTTTATTCCTTTCTCTGCATATTGCATCGTCAGATATCAAATACCAAAGTGTTCTTGGTCGGATCAAAGGCATATAAACTTTGAATACGATTACGTTGCTGTAAGGCTTCATTGAATCCTGAAAGTCGATAGTTCGATAACCGTTTGTACCTGGTGGGTTGAACTATTGTCTGAAAGAATCTATTCCATAGATCCTTGAAGTCGAAAGTACAACATTATCATCATCACACTTACCATCAAATTCGCCTTGAACCGTAAAATCCCAACAAATTTCGGACAATATTTACAACCATGGAAGGTTCGAGTGCTCTGCAAGTTATGAATCAGCATCTAACTTGATTAGAGCGTTTTGATGGCGACAATTTCACTCGTTCGCAAGAGATGATGAAATTTTTCTTGGTCACCGTCAAATTGTTCTAAATTTTGGAAGATGACTTGGAAGAAATCCCGGAGGAAACTGATAAGGATGATGCTGCTCTAAAAGCTAAACGTGCAAAGCGCAAAGATGACGATTTTCTATGCAGAGGCCATATTTTAAATGCGCTATCTACCCCAGTCTACAATGCTCATAGGACCTTGGAAACAGCGAAGGCACTCTGGACTGCCCTGGAGAATAAGTACTGCATATCCAAGGCTAATAATAAAAAGTATCTTATTTCTAATTTTATGGATTTCAAAATGGTCACAAATAAGTCCATAATTGGACAAGTAAGCGAAATCTTACTGTTGGTGAATCAACTTAGAGATGTTGGAATTTATCTCCCTGAATCTTTTGTTGTTGAAGTTATAATTTCTAGACTTCCGCATAGTTGGAATGATTATAAGAAAACATAGAAGCATGCAGAAACGGATTATAATTTAGACGGATTACAGTGTCATCTTCGTATTAAAGAAGACTCTCGCAAACGCGATCTAGATGATAATCCGCAAACCGAGTCCCATTCTAAGGCAAATAATGTTGAAATTACTGATAAGTTAAAGCCAAAGAATGAGACACAGATTAAGAAGAAAATCATTCCAAAACCAACAACAAAAAGAAAGGTGCTTGTTATTTTTGTAACAATCCCGACCACTATCCCTGAGACTACCGTCTGTGGAAGAAATAACAAAAAGTGAATGTGGTCGAAAAATCGTTTGTGGCTGTCGTGCAAGAGGCAAACTCTGTTAGCAGCAATGATAATGATTGGTGGTTCGATAGTGGAGCAACCATTCACATTTACAAAGACCGTAATCTGTTCAAGAGTTACGAAGAAAATAAAGGAATGGCCGACGAAGTTACTGGAGCAAATAAGGTTCCAAGCAAAGTTTTGGGAAAAGGCACTATAGAACTTCCTTTCACCTCTGGAAAAGTTCTTACATTAGTCAATGTATTTTATGTACCTGATATGTGTAAGAATTTGGTCTCTGGATACCTTCTTAACAAAGGAGGATTCAAGATGGTGTATGAGTCTGATAAGCTAGTGTTGTCTAAGAATGGTAGATTCATTGGATAAGGATACTCTTGTGACGGCATGATTAAATTGAATCTAATAAAGAAATCTTCTGTTTATATTGTTGATTCTATTAATTTATTTCATGGTAGATTAGGACATGTTGATTATAATTCCGTTAGAAATATGAATAAATTAGGATTAATTTCTGATTGTGATTTCGATACCATCTCTAAATGTGAAATATATGTTCAAGCAAAAATACACCGAAAATCCTTTAAATCCGTGGAAAGGAAAACCGGTTTGCTTGATTTGGATATAGTGACGTGGGTGACTTAAAAAGTCATGTCTCATATGGTGGTAACCAATACTATATAACATTCATTAATGATTATAGTAGATATGCATATGTATATCTAATGAAAACTAAAGATGAGGCTTTTGATAAATTCAAAATTTACAAAGCAGAGGTCGAAACACAATTAGGAGTTAAAATTAAAATATTACATTCAGATCGTGGTTGTGAATATTTCTTAAATGAATTCACCTTGTTTTGTAAACAACAAGGTGTAGTTCACCAATGTACTGCCCCATATACACCACAACAAAATGGCTGAAAGGAAGAATAGAACTTTAGTAGAAATGGTTAATGTCATGCTCATAAGTTCTAATTTACCTTATAACCTATGGGGCGATGCTATGTTATCTGCATGTTATATTTTAAATATAGTACTACTTAAAAAGAATAATATTCCCCCTTATGAATTATGGTTTAATAGGAAATTTAACCTAACTAGACTTGAAGTTTGGGGTTGCTTAGCATATGTTAGAAAACCAGACCCTAAACGACCAAAGTTAGGAAATAGAGCATTTAAATGTGTTTTTATATGATATTCACTTAATAGTATAACTTATAGTTCCTTATTCTTGACACCCTAGAAGTTATAGAATCTGTAGATGTAGAATTTTTTGAAAATCAAACTATTGAGATCCCATTGAGATCATCTAGTCCAGAACCTAGTATGGATAATGATATCAATGACGATGATTTTGCTCCTGCTCAAAACAACAAGGAAGTATCAGTACCAAATAATAGTACTAAACAACGAAGAAATAAAAGAACGAGAATAGAGAAGGACTACAGTCCTGACTTCATTACATATCTTGTAGAAGGCAGTAATGACGAAGTCCTTAATATGACTAAATATGTAATGAATGTCAATGACGATCCCAAAGCTTATTCTGAGGCTATGAGTTCCAGAGATTTCAATTTCTGGAAAGAAGCTATCAATGATGAAATGAGTTCCGTATTGTTAAACCAAACTTGGGTTTTAACTGATTTACCTCCTGGTGCTAAACCTATAGGACGTAAATGGATATTCAAGAAAAAGTTGAATACAAATGGATCCATTGATAAGTTTAAATCCAGATTAGTTGCTAAGGGATATAAGCAAAGACATGGAGTAGATTACTTTGATACATATGCTCCAGTTGCTCGCATATCTTCTATACGCTGTTTAACTGCACTTGCATCAATTCATAAATTAGTCATACATCAAATGGATGTAAAGACTGCTTTTCTAAATAGTGATTTAGAAGAAGAGATATATATGGAACAACCTAAAGGTTTCAAAACCCTAGGCCAAGAAAAGAAAGTTTGCAAATTAGTGGAATCTCTTTATGGCCTAAAGCAAGCTCCCATGCAATGGCATGAGAAATTTGATAAAGTTGCACTGTCATATGGATCCATTGTTAATGATGCTGATAAATGTATTTATAGCAAATCGAATAACAACGATAGTGTTATAATATGTTTATACGTTGATGACATGTTAATATTTGGTTCCAATATATCCTGTGTGAATGAAACTAAAAAGTTTCTATTTTCTAAATTCGATATGAAAGATCTAGGAGAGGCTGATGTAATTTTAGGAATTAAAATTGTTAGGAAAGAGGAGGAGTTATTGCTAACTCAATCTCATTATATAGAGAAATTCCTACAAAAGTATGGTCATTACGATGACAAACCAACACCAACTCCTTTAGATCATAGTATTAAATTAGAAAAGAACACTGGACGTACTATCTCTCAACTAGAGCATTCCAGTGTTATTGGGAGTCTTATGTATGCTATGCATTGCACTAGACCAGACATCGCACATGCTATAAGTGTATTGTGTCAATTTATGAGTGACCCAGGTTTCGAACATTGGAAATCTATTTCCACAGTTTTAGCTTATTTGAAAGGAACCATTGAATATGGTTTATCTTATAAGGATATCCAGCTGTAATAGAAGGATATAGTGATGCAACTTGGAACAATGTAGAATCCAAATCCTAGTCTACTACTGGATGGATATTTACATTAAGAGGCGCTGCTGTGTCTTGGGCTTCCAAGAAGCAGACCTGTATTTCCGACTCAACAATGTTGTCAGAATTGATTGCATTAGTAGATGCATGTAAAGAAGCGGAATGGCTTAGGAATTTATTAATGGAAATCCCTTTACAGAAGAAGCCATCTCCAGCCGTCTTGATTAACTGTGACAATCAAGCAACGATATACAATGTGTCTAATAAGACATATAATGGAAAGTCTAGACATATGAGTCTAAGACATCAAATAGTGAGACAGTTACTCAAAAGAGGAGTTATAACTGTTGACTACATAGAAACGAAGAAAAACTTAGCTGGCCCACTTACAAATAGTCTTCCAAAGGCAATGATTTCTATAAAGTCACAAGAAATGGGACTAAGGTCTATGAATGAAGGTTGATCATCCTTAACAGAAACCCAACTTATGTCTTGAAAAGGATAGACAAAGTTCAATGAGTACTAACAAGTTAAGAGAATGATTATGGAACACTAAATCGACAATCCCATAATATTTAGTGTTGGATTCTGCAAGAACAAAGGATAGATATATATCCTTAATAAGTCTAGAAACTTTAAAATGTGTATCGCATAAACACCTTAAGAGACTTACCTATATGAGTATGGAGATCAGGCCGTTTCACTGGAAAGTAAAACCGCTTTCTAAGTAGACTCATGAACCAGGATTTAAGCACATGGCCATTAACGTGCTAAGCAGTACAGAACACTTTACCTAAGAAAATCAACGTGTGTGCTGTTTTGGTTTTATCATTAGGGATACTTGGTTCAAGATTCGTTTGCTATAGAATCTCGATAAGGCTTTGAATGGTTTACACATGTAAAGGTTCAAATCCAAAAGATACCTTTTATTTATGTGTTGGTTTTCACGATGATGCAAAACTTGATCTTAAAACTACATAGGCTTGATCCCACTTGGGTATATAGGAAGTCACTCTAGTGATTCGATCGTCCTATTTATTTATTTTGAAAATTGGGGGAGATTGTTGTAAAATTTTCAAATATATAGTTTTGGAGCTTTGGGATTTGATTTGGAAGAGAAGAAGTAAAGAGGGAAGAAGAAATCAATTAGTCCCACATTCTAGAAAATTATGCAATATATTTGTATAAATATAGCTTTCTCATGTGGATGTTGGGGCCTTGGGGATCCCACATGTTTGCTTTGTTGTGAGGAGAGAAGTCATGCAACACCACAGGCGCGCTGCCGCCGTCCGTCCGATCGAACCGAACCGGGTCGGGTTTCGGGTTCGGATCCAAAAATATTTTTTGGATCGAATGTAAACAGTAACATGTTAGATTTCAGTCCGTTAAGGACCCAGAACCAAAATTTCTGAATTTAAATAAAAAGCGGGAAATTTGTAACGTTTTCTAAATGTTGTAAAATGAATAGATGTGACGTTTCAATTCAAACGTATGTGACTGTTAGCAATGGTTTTGAAACGTTGGCAAGGGACGCAACCCTTCATGAATGGATAACTCTTCACATCTATAAATATCAATGCCCAGATAGTGTTAGAATCAAATCCTATTCTTCTTCTTCTTTCTAAGTAGATTTGCAGCGCCAGGGAAGTGTTGCTAATCGCTGCACTTCCATAACTCTATATTTTGTAACGCCTGCAAGGTGTTGCAAACGCTGAATCGTTGCAGATTTGTTTCTTCTTCATCTTCATTCCTTTCTCTGCATATTGCATCATCAGATATCAAATATTAAACTGTTCTTGGTCGGATCAAAGGCGTAAAAACTTTGAATCCGATTACGCTGTTGTAAGGCTTCATTGAATCCTGAAAGTCGATAGTTCGATAACCCGTTTGTACCAGGTGGGTTGAACTATTGTCTGAAAGAATCTATTCCATAGATCCTTGAAGTCAGAAGTACAACATTATCTTCATCGCAATTTCCATCAAATTCGCCTCGAACCGCAAAATCCCTAACATTCACCTCCAACCCCAATTCGCCGCGACCCTCGCCAAATAACCTGCAATCCAACGCGAACCCAATTCGACAATCAACAACCCAACGCCTCCAAATCCAAACCATACAACCAATCGCCAATCCATTACTCCAAATTCACAACCTCAACCTCGACTAAAACTTAATCTAGACTCACGACTAAAACCACGAGCACGAGCTTTGATTTTGAAAATTGATTATGGGAGATTTAGATTTAATTTCATTTTAGGAGCGAATTGTGTTATTTGATTTCTTCTGAGTTTTTACTGGGGTTGGTACTTCTGTTTTAAAAAAATGAGAAAACTTTTGATTAGTATAGGTTTGTTAGAAATCTTTTGTTTTGATTTGTTTATTTTGATTTCAATTATTTTTATTTTCCATTATTTAATTTCTCTCTTTAAAAAAAGTTGTCTTCAATTATTTTAATTTGTTTTGTTTTTCATTACTTTTAGTTTATTCTTTGATAAAAAATTGTATATATCTTGTTTTTATTTTCAGGTTGCCAAGCAGATTAAGGAAGAACCCGCCTACCAAAAACAATTGCGTGCTTTGCTGATCTTGCCCAAAAAAATAACAACTGCTTGCTTATTTATAATTTTCTTTTTATTTGTCTTGCATAATATATATCTATTGTTTTCGTTTGTCTTGCATTGTTGCTTACTTGCATCTGAGAAAAAATCCATTCGTAGTTGCATTGTTAATACACGTTCATTTTTTGCTTTGCATTTCATCTTAGAATTTGATTAATAATAACGGTTAGACGTCGATAACTCTTAATTGTATATTGACAAGTTGTTTTCTTTGAACAATATAATTTCTTGATGTCTAGGCGACGACAGAGCAATAACCATTTATAAATATTATGGTGATTCATGAATATTATGGTGGTTGTTCCTCTAAAGGTACTTAAACCTTCAGTTGCATTGCTGCGGTGATTCATGGTGCACCGATAAATCCTGTCCATTACTATCCGAGAACCATCTTGTTGATTTAGGACAAAATGTGATTATACAATTTTAGGTTAACTTATGATAAATAATTTGTGATTAGACACTTGCACTCATATAGTTTCATTAGTTCATGCATATTTAAAAAAAAATCAAAATCCGAAGCTGAATTTTTTTTTGTAAATATTCCTTTTCCTTCGAAATTTTTAAATCCTCTGTCTTTGAAATTTCAAAAATCCAAAATAAATAAAATTAAAATCCAAAGAAAATTATAAAACCTTTTCAAAAACAAAGAAAAATTTTTAATAACCAAAAGAAAAAGAAAAACGAAAATCAATTTCCTTTTGAAAAATAAATTTTATTTGTAAATATTTTTTCTTTATATAAAGAAAAAACCAAAAAAATTTCCTGAAAATGCCTGATTTTCCTTTTCCCTACTCACTTGAATTTTATAATAGTTGCAAAAATCAATATAATCCATATGATTTCACTCCAAATTCGTATGGATATTTTAACGACAACTTTTGCATAAACGATTCAAATTTTGAACCACAAAATTTTCAAATTGATGACCAACCTTCAAATCTTGAAAATAATATTTCGTATTTACTTGAAATCTCTACACAACAAAATCAAATAATAAATGATTTGTGTAATTCTTATTTGTGTGATAATTCAAGTCAAAGTTTTCAAAATAATCAAAATTTGAATTCACCTCAAAATTCAAATCATTTTGAGTTAAACCGTGCAAATTCAATTTCGAACTTCAAAATAAACTTCAACTACGATAGTAGTGAAAAAATTTGTTCTCAACAAATCCAAATCGAAAATTCTCAAGTTGATAACTATAAATTGGATTTGTTGAACAAATGGACGAAATCTACAACGATTACATGGATTAGTTGTTCGAAACATATATGAAACAACGTGACGAACAAAACCAAATCCCAACGCATGACGAGTCAAATGATAATCCATCTTTTACCCAAATCGACGATTTTCAAAAAACAAATTTTGAAACTAAAAATGACGTTCTTAATGAAGTTGTTGAAAACATGGTAATTGAGCTGGATTTCAATTCTTTTGAGGGTGTGGAACCAAATTTAAAATTCAACCTTCCTTTTCTCGATTTCAAAATTTTTAATACAACAACTTTGTATTTTGAACTTTAAACGCAATGAAGTTGTTGATAATCCAATAAAGGAAGCTGAATTCTGTAACATTCCGCCTTTTTGGACGATTTAAGCAAACACACGTGCCAATTCAAACCATATAGAAGGGTAGATTGTTATGGGGTGAATAAGAAAAGAAGAAAAAAGAAAGAAAACAAAATAGAATCTCGCAGTGGAATGACAAAATATAATAATCAAATAACAGTTCATGAGGCTATTTACAAAACATTTGATTATACTAATACAATATAGAACCAGAGTTACACATGCCAAGAATAACAAATAAAATGTTGCGGAACAGTATGATGCAGTGGAACGATATGATAAATAATAATAATAAAATCTTCGTCTTCGTCCTCCAAAAATAAGGTCTTCAAATCCTGAAATGCTCAGGCCGACCCTAGCGAATTGAAAAGCTTGAGTCAGAACTAAAAGATCTTATGTAACTTAAATCAACGGTAAATATGCGTGTGACGACGTCAGAGATGTTTACGGGGTTTGACATCTCCTATCCAGTGTCTAATGTGAGTGCAGTACCTCAAGAGATGTTCGAGATTCACATCTCCTAAGGATCCGTTAAACTATCTACTATGTAGTAATAGCTATTATAATAATGTCTAAAGTAAAGTATACTATTTAAAAATAGTGTTAAGGCTTTACATTTTCCTTCTTAACACATTTTTGGATGCCAATAGTCTATACAGTACCGTAACTCCCCTTAAAATGGAGCCACAAGAGGATACCCTATAGGTACGACATAAAATAAACTCGTAGAAGGCGCGCTAGGGTAGGTGACACGGCACAACTAGGAAATGCCAGGGTAGATATACCAATTACACTTATGAACTATTGGTAACGCATAACCGCAACTACCGCCCAACTCTAAACACACTCCCAAGTAAAAATCGAAGGGTGGCCACCAAATAAATCAAAAGTCAGAATATAGTGTCGATGGAGCGTGCCTGATCAAAGGAATGACCTCACTTGGCACGTCAATTGCTCCTATTTTAGCCAACTTAAGCCAACTCATAGGAGTCGGGTCCACGTAAATATACCTTTAGGATTGTCGCCACCATCCTACTTCATTCTGGAATCTCCACCACGTACACAATTGTTAAAGTGGTTTTCGGTATTGACAGAAAGTATGACAACATCCGATCCCACTCTCTTCGACAACCAATCGCTTAATACACACCGGATGGTTCTTTTACATTTACAAAACCATTTCATAATTGATATCAAATTCAATTCAAACCATATCACTTTTGAAATTATTACTTACTTTCAAAATCATATTCGCCTTTGAAATCATAGTTTGATAATTATATTTCCTTTCAAAGTCAAATTCACAATTTATATCAAAATATCATGTTCTCAAAAAAAATTACCACATTCGAATTATATTTCTTCCATAAAATCATATTTCCAAAAAGGTTAAGTTATTGCTTCAAAATCATCATTTCGATTTATTATATCATTCAAAATTCCAACTTAGGTTATAACTTCATTTAACCTTATTCACTTTAAAATCAAGAATTTTGAATATAAACCCATCCATTTTACTTGTTTTGGAATTAGGAAGAAAATAGTTTAAATAGTTATAAATAATTAATATAGATTTAAAATAGATTAAATATAATTAAAATAGATTAAATACAATTAAAATAGATTAAATAGCTTTAAAATAAATTAATTAGATTTAAAATAAATTAAAATAGTTTAATTAGTTTAAAATAAATTAGATTGGTTTAAAATAGATTTAAATATTATATATAGTTAATATTCGTTAAATAGTTTGAATAAATTTGAAATTTTTAACAATTTTATATTTTAAAATAGTATATTTTAAAGCAGTTTATATTAAAATATGAATTTGGAATTTATGTCAAATTAAACTATTCATTCATTTCAACACATTTGGACAAATTTAAATTTCCAAATCGACAAACCTAATTTCTAAACCTTTTAATTTCTCAAATTTCAATAACTATTGGATTTCAAATCGGTTTCAATCCATATTCAAATATCAATTCGAACCACTCCAATTCCAAAAATATTTCAAAGTTATTCAAACAAATTTAATAACTCAATTTCGATAGAATTTCATTTATGCTTAAAAGTTTAACTTCAAACTTCCAATTTAATTTCTTAAAAAAATTCCTTTTTAAACCTATTCACATTTCAACTCAAAACTTGATTTTTCAATAATACTTAAATTTATATAAATCAAGTTTCCATCTCAAAATATCATTTTATTAAATTCAAAAATTTAACGATTTTAAAATCATTTAATTTAACCAATCCGGTGTCCGTATATAATTTTCTACCCTAGGGTCAAGTGATACAGATATTTATCATTTAAATCCGCAATTTAAACATTTTACGGTTGTATATCATTTCAAACCACAATCCCGAAATAAATAAAAATCCATAACGTACTTGCAGTTTATAACAGTATAAAATACAACATCCATTCAACCAATATCAACAATAAACATCCATCACAACCATCATCCAAAACAATCAATCAATAACAGTATTGAACTAGTAATCAATAATAGGAATTTAACTGCAATTTATATTCAATAATAAATTAAATAACGATTTAATTCAAATAAATTAACAAAAGTGATGGTTAAAATATACCAAACAACTATAAATAAATTTCTAATCACATCATAAATTTAATTTAACAAACATAAGAAGTTTAGAAGTTGTGAGTGGGTTAAAATACTCACCTTTGAATTTAAATTGAATTAAAATCCAATTTAAGCCTAAAATTTGAACGGTCTCAAAATTTGTCTAAGCTAACGTCAAAATCCCCGAAATTTTAATACGATCCCAACGCAAGAAATCGCACGTGAAACATACCTCATATGTAAAAGTTATGTTGATTAGAACATATAAATTTCAAATTAAATAAAAAAGGGAAGAATGCATGCCACGTCACCAACGTTCTAGATACAGCTGAAACCCATGACTCAACAGCCAAATTCGAGGTCGCCTAAGCTACTGGAATGCACGCCGTACCAACCTCATCGCGCCGTCGAACCCCTCGTGGCCTGCTACCACCACCGCGCATGCACGACCTGCCTCCCCTATGGTCACCACGTCGCCACCACGGCCACGCGACACCTCCTGCTTATGTTTGAGCAGCCGCCGCCCTATATTAGAAACCTAATCCAATTTATTTGCCACATCAAATCATTGATCAACCAAAAGAATGACATAGATGCTATCCACTTGACCTCCTCTATAAGATGGTACTCTCAAATTAGCGATCCGCCGAAGTTGATCGACGATCAACGAACGAGCAAGAGTAGTTCACCCACTTTCGGGCACACAGAGACCCAGATCGAAAATCGAATCACATAATTGGCTTGCACTCTTCGAAAGCTTCAAATTGAGTTTGTTTGTCTGCCATTAGAATGAGGAGTTAAGAAGCAATGCACGTTTAGACAAATGAGAGTTGAGGAGTGGCTTGGGTTTATAATGAGGAATTTATTGGCAGATCGGAAAAATAGAATGAATGGATACGATTGATTTATCCGTTGAACGAAAAATGGCCCGAAAATCCCGTTTTGCCTCTGGAACGAAAATGAGTCAACCCATATATCAAAATGAATGTTTTTGATAATTTAAAAATCATTGGAACAGGTTTCAAGTCCTAATTTCGTGTATGAAGAAGTTACGTTAAAATCAACTTATTTCAAATTGATTTCAATTAAATTTAATGTATTCCTAGGCATTTCGAGTCTGTACGATCAAACGAGAAGTCCGATCGTTACGAAATTTGAAATCTACAATAATTCACCGTTACGGATCCGATGAAACTGGTTTGATCGAAATACGATTTAGTGGCCAAAATGGTTAATTTCACAGTAAATAAATAAATTAATATCAAATTAATTAAACCAAATTTTCAATTCAAATTTTATAATTCACAATTTCTAATACTTTAAATCACGTAGTAATTTATGTTCCTCTAAAACAAATATCTATATCAATTCATTATTGACTATTTCCAAATTTACAGTGTTTGATTTACAACTGCCATAAATCCTATTAATTATAATTTAATACCAATATATAGTTTTTATTTGGTTTCAATCTTTATACTCAATCAGTTAATACTCAAATAACCAATGTTAATATTTGTTCTATATTTCATTACATTAATATCCTTCAATGCCTATTTTTATTTGTGTAAATGACTATAATTCAATATTTATAATTTTGTCAATTACATACATTAATTAAGATTTTAAATCCAATTAATTATTCTATCTTAGTTCCATTCTTTTATTCCATCAATTATTACTTTATGAATAAATTTACATTTCTATTTATTTTATTACATCCACTCTTTCAATCATTGCATTAATTCTCATTAATATAACATTAAAGTTCATTTAATTATTATTTATTTTCCATTTCAATTAAATAGACCAAATAAATAAGCAACTTACAACAATCATTACTATAACCTTTAATCACACTTATGAATTCAATATTCACAAACAAATGCTACAATTCTTATATAACCCAAATTTTATTCAGTGGTTATTGATTTCATACTATTTCATTTATTAATTTAATGTTTGCATTTCTTTTCTTATCAGTTTATAACCAAGTATAACAATTTACAATATTTTAGCTAATTATAATTTCATTCAGATTGTTAATTATTAGTTTTAATTACCATTGTTACATTTCATTTTAGCATTTGTTTCATTATTAAATTACGAAGTTTTTATTTCTTTCCATATTAAATTACCTAAACTCATTAATTTAACAATTTAAATAGTTGAAAATTTACAGGTCGTTACAAATTCAATGAACGCGATTTCTTTGGACTTTTCAAAAATGAGTTGTTAAACTCTGAAGGGGAAGATTTGAATCACCATGTCAATTTTGAAATCACTAATTTTGAATTTTTTTTGATGATGAGCTTAACCTTAAATTTCAATCATTTGTTTTATCAACCCCAAGAATCATCAAAAATAAAACAACTCGAACAACTTTTAGTAAAATGACATTCGTTTTTCCGAATCAACGCTCAACTTTGAAATCTTTGACGATTTGGTTTTCTGCGCTTGAACTGTGTCTCACATAATTGACGAGACAAATGAACTGGTCTTTGAAAGACCGTTTCATTTACTTTTTAACGATATACTTTCTGAACTCTTGTAAATAATAATCTTTTCGTTTTCATGTAAATATAGGTCATCTTTTCATTTTTGTTTTTTTTCTCCTTTCACTTAGATTGAGAGTGGGGACACAGTCAAAATCAAGTGTGGGGGGAGACTCATCTTCATTTTTAATTTTTCATGGTTTATTTTTTGCATTTTCTTTCAAAAAAACTCAAAATAAACATAAAAATATATTTAAACATTTTGATCTATTTTTAAAGAAACACCATAGGATAAATATATGGTTTTGGTTAATTAAATTGAAATTTTTGAAAATTTATTTGTATTAACAAAAATAAAAATAAAGTTTGATTACAAATAACAATAGTTTAACTAGTATGTAGGAAGATTCATAGATGTTAATTATGAAATACATCCTAATTGAAAATCATTTTTTAAAAGTGGTGAATTTAAAGTAAAGGATGTAACGTGTTTTTTGTCTTCTAAGTGAAACGGTGCTAAGATATTGATTTTGCGAAACTTTCTCTCTCTAATTTTTTTTCGTATATATGTATATAATTTTTATTAACACCTAGAGTCATGTGTTCACACTTGTGTGTTCACTCGCCATGCTCTGCACCCTTCTCACATAAGCCCGAAAGGCAGTGCACGATTGGTATATCTGGTCCCAGTTTATCTGAATTAGGTGTGTGTATACATAAAAAAATTCTCTTATCAATAACGCCTACAGTCGATAAGTGTTCACACTTGTATGTTCGCTCGCCATGCTCTGTATTCACCTCACATAAGTCCGCAAGGCAGTGCATGGGTAATATATCTAGCCTTAGCTTATCCGAGTTAGGCATATGTAAATATTGTTAATATAAATAAAATTTTCAAATAAATTTTTTAGAGAGAGCGAGCAATTGAAATCCAAGCATTATTTTAACCTGTTTGATTTGACTTGTTACTGAAAAGAAATGAAAATACCACTTTGATAAATTTTGATAATCAACTAAGGATCCATTTCATAGTTACAATGTATTATTGACTGAACAACGAGTTAAACTGTAGCCCATTTGTTGTGATAACTTCGTTTTTGTTGGAAATTTTGACGAGTAAATGATTTAAATTCTCAAAATAATTACCAAAACCTATATTTAACTTATTCGTGTTAATTTAAAAATAAATCCTTCATTTGTAAATATTTTCAAAAACTCACATTCAACTCTTTGTAAATAAATCTTGCATTTTGTAAATATTTTCATCCTGCATTTGGATTTTGTGGGCAGTATCCATTGAAAACCCTCATAAGACAAAACTCGTCCGACTGGGGACACCTAGAGGTTTAACGGCTTGTTGCATACGCTCAATGCACTCGTGCTTCCTACGAAAACGGATTTATCTTAGTTTTTTTTCTTTATTCAAGGACATATAAAAAGATAAATGTGAGGGTATTTGATGTGCACGTAAATGTGCATATTTTTACCAGCATATTTAATCCGTTTAAACTAAATAAATGATCATATCGGGTATTTTAACTTGTTTAAACCAAATTCAAATTATTTTCAAATTGTCACATATTCATCTTCATATAGGGGCAAAATGGTCATTTTTGTGCATTTATTAATTTTTCAAATTTTACTTGGAATTTTCTATGTTGTATTGTAGGAATTTTAGTGAATTTTACAAGTGGTTTCATGGGATATATGCCTGCACAAGAGTGAAGAGAATAAATGAAGATGGAAATAATTCAAAACCTAGATCATAGAGGACCCTACTTACCCACCTACCTTAGTGTACACTTAGGAGCTAATGCATATGCTAAAAGGCCATTAAATCTTCATGCACACTTAATGGATGATTATATGATGCTAATGATTACTTGGCCACCACACTTCCTAAGGGGGTATTTTGGCCATTCCCCAAAAAAAGAATTAGGGTTTCTAACTTGTATAAATATGTCATATCTTCATGTAACCCTCCTTTTATTCTTACTTAATTTTATTTTAGGCTCAAAATAAAAAGATAAGCTCTCCTTCTCTTTTCATGGCTACTTAGCCATTTTTATTTCATATACTTTTTCCAATTTTATGCAATGTTAATTAGTGTTTTATTTTACTTACATGCTCTTTCTTTCATGCTAATAGTCTAGATTTTATTTTATGCAATTAGATTACTTCTCTTTTCCATTAGCTTTCATTTTCCCCTTATTTTTGTTTTTGTTTATTTCATGTTGCTTTCTACTTGTATTGATATGGTAACACAAATGAGAGGCCAATCCCTTCAATTTAGGGGTAATGTAGCTCTCTTGAATCACGTAGATGCAATATAATTTCTCATTTATGTCTCTTGTGTGCTTAATGGAAAGTTGGATGTTTGTGTGATTTTGTGTTTAATATTGAGTTTGATAGCTTATGTTGTTCAAAACAAATAGGCTATGCTTAGTCATATGAATCAACAATTACCTCTTCATCTACATATGATCATGGTAATGGAAGTGGATTTAGAATCAAAATTTGATGGTATATGTTTCTAATTCAATGGTTAATAAGCTATGCTTAAAATAGATTCTACATTTAATTTCATGTCATTTTCAGTAAAGTTAGTAAGTGGGTTAGAGGGTGCATTAAAGTTTGATGGTTTAAGAATGTTGATTAATAACACAATTAGGCCATGCTTATGATAAATGCATCAACTAAACTTACAAATGGCCAAAAAAGAAATCATAATTTCATTATGTTGATTTATGAGACCATGAGAGAGGATTTGCCTCTAAGTTTCTCTTTAATCTCATATTTTTGTTCTCCTTAATTTTAGCTTGTTTTTGTTACTTTCTTCTAGTCAGTTAAAAATCCCTCGATGTTGATTTAATTTGATTGAATAGAATTTCAAAATCTAAACAATTCCTTCTGGATCGATCCATGCTCGCATACGTGCTACAATCGTACACCGTGCGCTTGCAGTTAAATTTAATTTGAAAATTTATCAACGGTTTTCTAACTTGATAGAAAATTTTGCCGTTAAACATCTACGAAATATACTGGAGCATTAGTTAGGTTGAACGACATAACTAACCGCTCATAAAACTAGTTGGATCTAAAAGCTATCAAGGGTACACTCTCCTCTTCCACCCTCAACTGATGAAACTCCGTAGCAAGATCAAGCTAAGAAAACATCCGAGCTCCGTAAAGCTGATCGAGTAAGTCATCGATCCTATGCAAAGGATGCTTATTCCTAATAATTCTCCTATTGAGCTCACGATAATCTACACACATACTTATGGAACTGTCACCTTTATAGAAAATACAACGGGTGCTCTCAAGCTCGAACGACTTGATTGGATCAAGCCCTTCCGCAACAAATCGCTAACCTGATTTGATAGCTTCATCCTCACCTTTGGTGCTAAGCTCCGAACATGCAACACCAAAGGCTTTGCATCTTTAATCAAATTAATGCGAAATTCGATCTCTTGATGAGGTGGTAAACCCAAAATCTCTTCAAAGACATCCTCAAATTCCCATACAACCAAGATCGAACTAAACTCCTCTTCTGCCACGTCAAGAGAATAAAGGAAACTAGTCATAAGCAAGTTAGGCTCTTTACAAGATAATATATGGACCACCCTTCCTTTCTTCAGCCCCGTAGTTCGTTTCTCACAATCCAAGATGGCATGATTGTGAGACAACCAATCCATCCCCAATAGGATATCAAAACCCATATAACCCGAAACATACGTATCGATTGGAAAGAGTTTGTTAAAACAAGAAACTGGAACTCCTAAACAGATTATACAAAGATTGTCCTACCCCCCAAAAAGGTTCCACATACAAATAGAATTAAAACCCCGATGGGCTGCAATCTGAATTTATCAACAAGGCTATTAGAAATTAAACTAAGAGAAGCACCAAAATCAAATAAGACACGAATAGGAATACCAAAAATAGATATAATACATTCCAAAACCTAATTTCCCTTTATAGTGGCGGAAGTGGAAGGCGTTGAAGCTAGTGCAAAAGCTCAAGATTGTTCTCCCTTACGAAGCATTGGACAATCCCTAACTATATAGTCAAGTTGATGACAATTGTAGCAGCTCCTTGGTTCAAACTATTCCTTAGTCGTTTATGGCTCTAGCTTCGGTATCTTAATAATAGATGCCTTAACTAACATCAATTTCGTTACTTGCCCTTTCTTACTCGACCTACAACTTGCAGCAAAGTGCTCTTTCTCTCCACACTTACGACAAGCTAAACCAAAAATATCTCTAGGCGCTTAAAATTCCACTTGCTATCCCCAGCCAGTGCAAAAATAGATGACTTCGAGCCCAAACTCTCAAATCTTAAACCCATATTCACCAGATCCATATAAGATCCCATGATGTAATTCGTCATATTCCCTTTGAATTATATATGCATTCCCATGAGGACCATCTCATTTCTCTTCAATGGCATGTTTACCAAACCAGGCTCGAACCAGGATTATGCAGTGAAGCAATTAACATACTCCACCACTGTCGTGGCCCTCTACCTTAAATCGAGGAAACTCCTAAACAACAAAGTCTTTTCGGCTTTCAGGACAAACTTCATCTCAAATTCCTTCTTAAATTGGGTCCAAGAGAATTCGTTATCTTGGACATTAGTAGTGATAGAACTCTACCAATCAATGGCAGCATCCATTAAATGTCACGACGTCAACCGACGCTTCATCGCGTCATCATGCTCCATATTCCTGAGTATCTGGTCATACAGTTTGATCCAAGTTTACAGTTCTATGATCATCTCCTTACCGCCAAATGTCTTACACCCAACCTCTCATAATCACAGTAGAGCGAAGAAAAATCCATTCGAGGCCTGACTTGCACAACCTCCTCTATAATATCCTCCCTTGATTCCTTGATAGAAGCAACATTCCTCAATGCTCGATCCCTGCCATTCATGATAGTAATACCCTGACCACCTCTACCTCCTTTAGCAATGGCATCTCTAGTACTCATGGTTTGTACTACCTAAACGTAGAAAAATAGCTTAGGATATGAAAGGACAGAGTTCTATCAAAGAAAGAGATATTCCAATGGACAAGCTAAAAGGGGTGTAGGTTTATAGAAAATACGAATACTGTCTCCCGTATGCATAATACTCTCGACTCATTCTAGGGCATCGTTCACCCTATCTCCAATGAGCCATACCTAACCTAAGCTAAGGTGTTCGCTCAACCTTAGGCTATGATACCATATGTAGTGACCCAATATTTCGAACCTCGAATGTCGACACTAAATACATTCATGGTATTTATGTGTCGAGCACCTAAGTGCCGGAAAGACAGAACGTTATGGTAAAATAAAAAAGAATAGAATAAGAAAGAGAGAACACAACATCAGAATCTCAAAACGGAATGATAATGAATAATTTCAAAAAAATGGTACAAAGGGTTACTCCGAATACAAAAGCTTCAGAGTTACAAAAGCTAAGTACTACCATAAGTCTGGACGGTTAAAACTACTTGTCCTCATAATGCTGATACATACATACATTATACAGTGCAATAAATATAAAAATAGATAGATAATGGAAGCCTCCAACTCGTCTTCTGAATTTTGAAGTGTCCAAAGTAAAAATGCTATACTTAGCCTACACGAAAGAGTATGTGAGAAATTTTGGAAAACAAAAATGAAGCGTCAAACATAAGTGTGGTACGAGAAAACCCGAGAAAAATGCAACATGCAACTACAACTATTAAACCCGATATACATGTAAAATGTAATAGTAATAATTCATTAAGTAAATATAGTGGTATAATAGATAATGTCTAGAGTGTAGAATATAAATCATATCAAATAGCTATGATGCTTATGTTGATCATACTACAAAAAATATTAGGGTACATCCAAAACCACAAAGGTATGTTCGCATATTGGATTTTTCGTAGAGATGCCTCCAGTAAACTAAAATAAATTTCTATACACAACGACCAGAAAACACCTTCCAAGCACTATATAGCTCTAGATAAAATATACCAAAAGGAAAACACAAATGGCCCATGCTCGAATATAAATATGAACCATATGGAACCAAATATCATCAACTCCTTCCTACCATCAACCGATAAGTATCTCTAGATTCTGAGTTGATAATACCCCAATGTGGGTTAGCTAAACCATAGGTTTTGTAGCCCATTCTGCCTTTAGCCATTTCCAATGTTGAGGTTACGTTCGACATCTTTCACCCAAGTTTCATTATTCGAACAGAACATGAATCCCCAAATGGATTCTAGTATCTCGAACAAATCAAGAACCACTACATATATTCGAGCATCACAAACAAATCTCAAATCTCAACATAGATTCTCCTTTGCAACCACTTTCAAAACATAGAACTTGTATACTAGTTTTGAAGTGGTATTCGTTAAGTAAAACAATTACCAATCTTGAACTCTTCAAAACCAATTGATGAATTTTCAGTTAACTAAATTCTAGTTATTTAGAATTAAGTGAAAGGTAGAGACGTTTCATACCAATGCTCCTCTTGAGGGTTCTTATTGGTATAAAATCGCGAAACCTTTCGATGCTTCTTAAGTCATATGTGGTCAAGTTCGATAGTCAACTAATCAATTATCTAGTGAAAAATAATTGCTTATACAAATCAATATTCGTATTCTTATCATGTTTTCGACATTTCAACTTAACTATTCCTTGTCCAAGAGTGAAGCCAGGTAAGTTAGAGCATCGGTTGCATATCAAAGCCATGCCCAAACACTTCATTCTAGAATCTTACAAATCTATCTCATCACCTTTAGTGTTGAGTATTGTATTAACAACTTTAATAAACGAGTAAGTAATCAACACGATTAATACGTTTTTGACATTCCCGACTTAATTATTCCTCAGTCAAGAGGGATATCGGTAGGTTAGAGCTCTATTGCTCATATCCCTACTCGAACCTCAATCTTAACTCTCACAAATAGATAAGCCTACTTCGTCTGCTTTTAGTGTTAAGCATAGTTAGTTGCTTTTTAAATAAATAATTTAAACAAAGCACAATTTATCCATTTAAGAAATTCATAACCCATTACTAAGTCCTTTATTTTTAATTTAAAACCCTTTTATAAATTATACATACTAATTTATCTACAAAACTAGATATTTAATAAAATAATTCAAAAGATATTTTATTACATAAGATATTTATACTTTGGCAAAATAGTCAACACATTTTATAAAAATATATATACTTAAAAGTACTAGAATACTTTAAAATACTTATAATAGGTTTTAAAACATTTAACCGAAATATTGCTTAAAAATAATCATTTTATAATTAACTTAAAAACTAGAAAAAACTTGTATTCTATATATTTTAAATAAATCCTTTAACTTTAAAAATTTATAGCTAATTCTTAAAATTCATAAAAAAGTCAAACCACTTTTAAATTACTCTAATATGAGTTAGCCAACACTGTAAAAATATAGAAACAAAATACTTAAGTTAAAAGTCCTTTGCAAACATTTGGAGTTCAAAAATCAAGGCTAAACAGGGAAGTTTTGCACAAGTGAAATTTTGGCCACTTTTCGAGGTGTTAATTAACTTTTTATAGACAAACCTTTAATGTCAGCAAGCATACATATAAAAAATCATAAATATGGCGAGAAACCCCTAAGGGTCTCTCCATAAAATTGCATAGAAATCACCAGAAACAAGGCAATTCCTAAATGCATCCATAGTGACTATTGGTGTAAGTGCACATTCAAATCCATGTCCAATCTAAACCGAAGTTCTACTACAACCTATATGCTTTGTTTCAAGGCTATGTTACAAGCCATACAAGTCCATACATATAGATTACATATGCGATTTGCTTTCTAAGCAAGAATCAATACCAGTATCATAACATATGTCAACGTCAATTCGAACAACATATACACAATCAATACAAGAATATATACTCTATATTTTCAATCAAGGGGTGAGTTATCTCACCTTTAACCATACAAACAAGCAAGTCCAAGCTAACCAAATCCATCCTCACCATGGCAATACTTAACTTCTTCCTTCTTCCTTATTTTGCACTTGATTTTCTAAGGCAATTATGCCTTAATAGCTCACTACCTTCTCTTGAGTGGGGAGCTAGGCTTCACTTCTTCCAAAAATAACAAGCAAGGGGTTGTTGTAATGTTGTTGTATGGCTATAGTTCAAAGTTGATTTGGATGATTTTTGCAATTATTTTCTTTAATAAATTTAAGTAGAGAAAGAGTGAAAGAGAATGATAATTTTGTGTAGAAAATGTGATATGAATTCAAAGGGTTATTCATCTCCTTATATAGGCTCAAGATGATGCTCCTTATCCTTATTCGCACCCATTCTCATGTCGTGTAAGGCTTACCCCCTCCCCCACATGCCCCATCACTTCTCCTTTACTCCTTTTTCTTTAGCTAATGTCCATTACACCCCTTACATGATAATATTTCCTATCCACTAAGAAACTTCTAGAACATTCCAATCATCCTATATATCAAAGTGTGTTAATTAGTTGCTAATTTTTTCATTCGATCATTAGACAAGTGCAAAAGAGTTTGGACAACTTACATCGATCAAAAAGCTGTTTATCGATAAACCGATTTTCGGTTGCATTATAGATTTTTCTTCGAAGAATATATTTTTGTAAACAAATTTTAAAAAAATTCCTTTCATTTTCCATTAATTAAAAGATGTCTGTTAGGTTATAAAATCTCCCTTATAACACATACGTTTCAAAACATTATGATATTTGAAGATAAAGTGTCCGAATATCCAGATCGCTATAGGTTGAGTGGGCCTAAACCTACTGGTTATAACATGGATGAGATCCGGGTTGAAGTGACAATCTTAGGCTGTTAGTATGACACTACTGTTGAGTTATGTGGTTGAAATTTTGAAACCTGATGATTTTTTCCCAGATGATATAATGAGAGATTGTATTAATGGTCTTGTGGATAAATGAAACAGCAAATATATTATGTGGGTGAGTTGATCGGATAAATTCTCTTTTGATAGAATTATGAAAATATGTTGAAAAGTCATATGTTATACGATAGAGAGTGTTGTATGAGAGTTGTGTATATAAGGTAGGAATAATATAGGAGAAAGAAATATGAGACATTTTATTTTGAATAAAATGTTTTTGCAAAGATGTCCGTTTGATATTTTTCACTTTTTCAGTTATTCTCAAATATTTTCTCCTCTTCTTCCAATTCTTTTCCTCCTTTTCTATTGTTAAATTTGAATTGAAATGTATATATATTTCTTTTATACACACATATAGAACCAATATTTGTTGCTGAAGTTTGTGTATCTTGTATAAACACGATATTAAACAAATATATTAAATACAACACATGTTTATTATATCATATAGAAATTAACTATAATATCTCATAATTTTTATCTTTTGATAATAGTATAAATATGTTAAATTTACAAATAAAAAAGATGCGTTTGGTATATGACATAATTGAAAAATAATAGATAACAAGTTGATTGAATAAAAATTATGCTTCGATAATATTTTAGCTGTAACACGCTCTAAAAAATCAAATATAAAAATATATTTGTTGTCATCAAATAAAACGTATACTCCATAATCTTCCCCTTTTGATGATGACAAACGACATGTTAAGATTTGATAAGTGTAATGACAATTGAGTGTGTACTTGATCTAAAATCATAATCATATCATAATGTTTCAATATATATATATATATATATATATATATATATATATATATATATATATAACATGCTCCCCCTATTTATGTGCTTCCCTACATATTTATAAAATATTCGTCAACTCGGGTTCTAGCAACTATTTTGTTGTACTGTTAATATGGACTTGAGTTTTAACGAGGTATATTATGGACATATATTCTCTTTTTTTCATTTATAAAGTAACCTTTTTCAAAAAAAACTCACAATATCACCAAATCTTAACTACTCTCTCCCCCTTTTGTTTTCATCAAAAGTACAGATATTAAATTAACATGGTGAAAAAGTGACGGTGAATGATGAAACATGATCAAAATATGATAATAAATATTTAATGAATTGTTAATCATGAATCATAGTAGCTATTGTGATGAAATTCACATCCCGTGAGTGGAATGAAGTTGATAAAAACGAGTATAGTTTTATGTATTGAGGTTCAAACGACATAGACCATAAAATATTTCATAATTAACTAGCTAATTTTCTAATCCGTTATAAAACCAAGTCCCTTCCATTCGTGCATTTCATGAGGTCTCTTAGATGATAATAAATGAGAATAAAAGAAATTTATTTAAAACTTTTCAATAACTAACCATAAATGCGATTAACAACCTTCAATCCATGCACTATCTCGATGTCTCTTAAATAAGAATGGACATTACTCGATGAATAGACACAACTATTTCATAGGCATGTCTGATAGGCTTAGGGAGTTTGTTGTATCACATGTGTTATTTTTTATTGATTTTTGAAAGATCTCAATAATCAACTTTGTGTATGTCAACTTATCCAATATAGCATACAAACTGAAAAATATGACTAGATAGTATATCAAATGGAAGATCCGGAGATGACATGGGATATGAAATAGTCAAAAATTAGTAATTTTAAAGCATGTTATTTTATCAAAAAAATACTGTAATACATTATTTAATGAAGTACAAAATGCAATATCCTTAATTATCTATGTAATTAGTATTAATACTTTCAAAAATCACATATGAAATTTCAGTAGATCCGGATATGATTTCAAAAGTGAATTCTTTGTAAATATCTCTATTTTTTTTTAAATTTTATACTATTACCTTGAACATAATCAACGAGTTTGTTTTGGAGCTATTTATCTAAAAAGAGCATATGGTCTAAGGGTATACACAATAATACAATAATATATCAAAACAAAAATCAAAGGCCCACCTCAAATGATTTCATCATAAAGCTAAAAAAACATCATTTCACACACTTAATTTTAAAAGGTCATGTCAAGCATCTAAAAAGACTATCACCATAAGAGGTTTTAATATTTTCATGTTAAAGAATTCTTCAGTAAAAATTTATTCGAAAGAAATTTCTCACTGAAAACTCTTGTCAATGATTTACCCAAAATGTATCACTTCAAAATATTCACATCATAAATAAATATGGAGAGCAAAGAAAAATCCTAAGAATGCAAAAACATAATTTTGGATTTTTATAATTTTGCAAAATAATAGATCTAAGAATTTTTTTTGTTTTGGATTTTTAACTTTTTTTAAAATAACAATAAAACGAAAAAAATAAGCTTACCCAATGTGCGTGAAAAAAAGTGTAAAATATCTGTAAATTTTTGAAACATATGAGATATCGAAAATATCTAATTGGAGAAATCACTAAAGTTAAAAGTCTTACCAGATGCTCTGATAAAAAAGAACAAATTACCTTACCATGATACCACTTGTTATCTAGGTTGCCCAAAGTGGTGGACAATGGTACCACTTATACTCTAGGCTCCTGTTAGTCCTTTCTCGAGAAGTTTCAAATTGCCTCAGTTTCCTACATAGGTCCCTCAGTCACAAGTTTTACGTCTGGCCTCTCGAACTCTCATTATCAGTGTCAAGCATGAAAAAAAATAAGATTCATCAAACAAGCATACTGCATACTCGACAATGTCAATCGAATTAGCTATAACGTTCGAATTTCTCAACAAAATCATTCAAAAATGAAGCATAAAACCAAAGACTCTCGAACATATGATTTGTCAATCATCGTTTAAAGTATATACACGGTATCATAAAAAATTCACAATCATGTGCATGTCAAAGATTATTGATTTTAAGTCCATAACTTTATTTAACACAAAACACTAGAGTTTCATATATTGAAAATTACTAATCAACAAAATTGATTTAAGTCAAAATGGAAATAAGATCAACAGTTATGTCCAAAACACTATTGCTTGTTTAAATAACTCAAAAACAAGTTTTCCAGTAATGTGTTGAATTAATTACCATTTTCAAGCTTTTATGAAATGAATTAGAAAACACTCAAAAAATTAAAGTTATAGTGTTTAAGTTATGATTGATTAACTAGAGCTCTGCTAAAATAATTTTTGGTGTTTATTAACCATAATATAAACTTGAATGAATTTTGTCAATAATTTTTGAAATAAGATCAAAAAGTAAAATAATGTAAGTTGTAGAATTTTCTGTTAGTTTTCAAAATTTCTACAATTTTATAGATCGGAATATCAGAGCAGAAGTTATGGTCAAAATATCACAGCTATGTTAGAAAGTTTTGTAACATGTTTCAAGCATTTGAATTATTTGCAGTTTTTAAGTCATATAAGTTCAAATGATAGACTTAAAATATAAAATTGATAGGATTTTCTATCTATTTTCTAAAATATATTGGATTTAGCTAATCCAAATTTCAGAGCTTAAGTTATCATAATTCTACTACAATGGTGTCAAGAAATCAGAACTCATGACAAGGAGAGAAAACTACGATGCAGAGTTTTGAAATCATACCTTTGCTTACCTTTGAAGTTGCATTCGTGTTCGCCATTATTATGTAAGGTGCATGGATCTCCACTTCATTTTCCAAGGCTAAGGAAAAATGCAATTACCATTCATCAAATATGTAAAACAACTTGAAATCCGCTTCCATCACATTTGCTTCTTAGTTCGTCTTTTTACCTACATGTTAGAAGAACTAGGTGACCTAGAAAAAGATGTAGGATCATTTTTTTACATTTGAAATCTTTGATACCCAAATTTGTTTGTATAAAAAACCACTATAACAATTGTAACCTTAGGAACCCAAATTTGTTTGACTCGTTTATTTACGTTCCTATTTCAATAATTATTATAACTATGTCCAATATTGCTGCACTTCACGCATTTGGCAAACACAATTCTCTCCTTAGTGATTTTACTACTCATTTATTTAAGAACTGACATTTTTTATAATCCGAGTCCTTTTCAGTTATTTGCAAAAAGTTGATTTCCTAGTAACAGGGTAAGAGATTTTCTCCAGTGGAATTTTTTTTTAAAGAATCAACTCAAGTTCATTAACTTTAGATTTTAAAAGATTATTCTCATTTATTATCTTAGAACAACGACTAATTGCATTCTATATATTTTCAAAATCATTTCTCCTTAAGACAATGTTTTCGTTTTTGAGCTTTTTTATTTTGGTATTTCAAGCATACCTAAAGGTTGCCGTTTTCCAAATTCGCGTTTTCCAAAGTCCTTTTTTTCAGTTTCGTTTTCTAATTCATGATTTATACAAATAATCTTAGTTTGTGATTTTTCAAAATCACATTCAAGAGTTTAGAAATTTTCTTTGATGTTATTTAATTCCTTTTTAGATTTGCACATTTATCGCATTTAATATTTTTGATCTTTTAATATTTTAAATTTCATCTTCTAGCCAATTTAGAATCATATCACTTTTTAGCATTTTATTGGAATTTCACGTATTTTACATTTGGAATTTTCAGACATGAACTCTTTTCATAAAATGCTGCTTTTAGAAATTAGCTTGGTTTCATTTTCCTTTAAAGCTAAATTTTCCTTTTCAATCTTTTCGAAACTTCCATTGAAGTGAACAAAATCTTTTCTAAATTCAAACATTTTTCACTATCGAATTTTGTGTTTTCTTAACATGTTCAAGCTTCTTTTCATGTTCATCATTTTTCTAGTGCAGTTCAAACTTTTCATATTTCAATTTCTTATTTTTCAATTTAAGGCTATCAATAGTTCCATTTAATTCATGATACATGAGAAAAAAATTTAAATGAAAAATTACTTTATCTCATCATCTGCTGAATCATATTTATTATAGTTGTCATCATCGGTTGAATCAACTTTCTTGGGTTATCATACACAATTCTGCTCTTGTATTAGCTTTGGCAAGTGTCTTGCTGTTATCGACTTTTCCACCATATTTGGCATTGAAAGTATTCCAAATTTCTTATGCACTTAGAAAATGAGAGATATGGTTAAATTTTGTTGTATTACTAAAGAGAGTATTCATAACTATAGCATTAATCGAAATATTATTCTTATCTACCATGTCAAAGACATTTCCAGTAATATTCCAAAACTTAAAATAATTTTTAAAATAAAATAATTTTATTTTAAATTTCTAATTTAAGAAATCTATTGCATTAAAAATAGGTGGACTAAAAATAGACTAACTCTTGCTAAGACTATAACTAGGGTGAGACATAACATCGGATTTTTCCTAATAACCTAGTTTGGCACCACTTATTAGGATCGTGTAATATACCCTAAAAAGCAATGAATATGGTGTTTGATTTTTCTATAGATAAACAGATAAAATAAAGTGCAGAAACGTAAATGTGAAAAGTAAATAACACTTAGATATACTCAGCTTCAGCCACTAACCCATTGGTACCACGGGTGGAGAACAACGCATTTTTAGGAAGAATTGTTAACTTAAGAATTTCTTTAGCTCCATGGTGCTTAATTATGAGATTATCCACAAAGAGTGGAGTTTAGGTGATTTAAGGTGACCAAAGTGCTGGAGGGGAATGCTAAGTCGCGGAGTTGAGGGAAGCACGATGTAGAGAGAAAGGAAAACAAGTAGAGAAGGCTCTCTGCATCAAATACAAGAAACATTGCAATTACCGTTTGACACTTGGCTTGAGTTCAATAGTGATAAGCATGAAGTGATGGACCTATAGAAAGAGCCAAACAAGGCAATGGTAGACCGACAGAGCTATGGATGAGTTTCAGATGGATGACGATGAGTAGACAAAAATTGTTAAAACTGGTTCTCAATTCATCTTAAGGATGAAGAATGAACTGACTAGGATTTTGAGATTGAACCACGATATATTCGCATGGACTCATTCATACATGTAGGAGATTTCGCCATAAGTTACAAGCCACACACTAAATGTCAACCCAATGTTAGTTCCAATAAAACAAAAGAGGTGTGGTATGGAAGTGAAGAGATCCACTGCATTGAAGGAAGAAGTGGATAAGTTGTTAACAAGAAACTTTATCCATAAAGATCTCTACCTTGACTAGGTAGCGAATCCCGTGATATTTAGCAAGCCTAATGGGAAGTAGTGGACATGCGTTGATTATTCAAATTTAAATAAAGCATGCCCGATGAACTACTTTCCTCTTCTGCAGATCGACCAACTCATGGATGGAACAGCCAGACATGAATTACTATCTTTCGTGGATGCTTATTCCAAGTACAATTAGATTGCAATGGATGTACCAAATGAGGAGCATACAAGTTTTATCATAGATCCGGGCTTGTATTGCTATAAGGTCTTGTCGTTCAGTTTGAAGAATTATAGAGTTACTTACCAATGTTTGATCAATAATATGTTCACATGAAAAAAAAATCATATGGAAACTAGAGGTCTATGTGGATAATATGCTATTAAATACAAGAAGAGATCGATGGACTATGTAGATGCAAAAATGTTTGATGTACTCTAAAAGTACGGATGAGATTTAATCCACTGAAATGTTCTTTCGGGGTCACATTAGGAATTTTTTTACGATTCGTTGTGAATTCAAAGAGCACTGAAGCAAACCTAAAGTATATTGAAGCATAAAAACATGTTATTCCTCTAAGAACTGGGAGGAAATGTAGAGCCTAAATGATAAGGTTACAGCTTTGAGCAGGTTCATCTTGAAAGCAACCGATAAATGTATATCATTCTTTGATGCCTCAAGAAGTAAGAGGGAAATCTGATGGACAAACTAATGTGAATCCTCTTCCTACAGCTATTGGAACATCCCCAAAAATACCAACTCTATCCTAGCCTTTGGAATGAGAAGATTTGTATATTTACTTAGTAGTATCGACTCATGCACTGAGTGTATCATTAGTGCATATGGAGACAAAGATCCAAAGGCCGATCTACTATATCAGTAACCAATTTACAGGTATGAAAAAGTGTTATCATAAGCTAGCTAAGGTGGCCTACTATTTACCGATAGCGTCAAGGAAGTTACAACCTGCAACGACCCGTATATTTCGACAATTTAATTTGTTAATTTAATAGGATTTTTTAATTTATTTTAGTAGAAACAATAAAGGGGATAAATAAATGTTAAAATGAAGGCTAAAATAAATTATGTAAATGGTAACTTAAAACCGATTTATTGAAATTTGAATAAAATCCAAATGAATTAAGTAGAAAAAGGATTCTTACCTGGATATAAAATTTAATATGAGAAATTAATGAAAATATTTAAATTGATTTAATGCAATAAAAGAGTGTAAACGGTAATTGGAATAAATTAAGGAATCATGTTAATGCAAGTTAATAATTTATGACTTGAATGAAATTCCAATTCAATAAAATCATTTAAATGTTATGATTTGATTTTTAAATGGAATATGAGAAAAACAAATGTAAGGATTTGATTAATATATATGTTATTTATTCAGGGTATTGAATAAAATTGGGAATCCAGTTGTAATAAATGGTAATAATGTTGGTATTAGCTAATGAATTAGATTTCAATGCAATACCCATAAATGAGTGGAATGAAATGAATGGATGTAAATGTATACTAGGTTATTTATCAAATAGAAGGAAAGAAAAGTAAATATCGAATTGATTGATGAATAAATATGCAATTGTAATAGTGGAAATTGTTGCATTTGGATATTAAGTTAGAAACAAGTAAATAAAGGCAAGTATTGAATTCATCAATGAAAAAAAAATATTTAGTACAATTCCTTTTTATTTGTAAACTATTGTAAGGTGTTAATTTATTGAAATGTGAAATATTAATAAGAATATTAAATAGAATGGAATTCAAATAATATAACAATAGAAATGTGAAAATTTGGGAATAGATCTATAAATAAGCTGTTGAAATAATACAAAATAAGTGCAATTTGAATGAATCAATGTGAGTATAGATTTAAGCAATAATTGGGAATCATATCTATGAAATGATAACGAGAATACAAGGTAATAAATGCAAATTAAGGGTAATAATTAATAAACTTAATGATTATATAAAATAATTTAAAAGTCAAGTTTGGCTATAATTTGAACATAAGTAAATTGAATTTGTAATATGAAAATATATGCCAAAATTGATTTTTGTAATAAAAGATTTTGTGTGTGACAAAAAGGTAAAGGTAATGTTTATGGTAGGTTGCCTATTCATTTATTTAGATTGTTAGTTGGAATTGGAAATAAGTTTGTAATAAATGTAAATGAATGATACATTTATGTGAAATATAACCAATGTAAATTTTATTTATAATATAGCAAAGGGTGGATTTAAGAAGTGAAATTGTAGAATTTGAAGCTAATTAATAATGGACATAGTAAAGATGGCAATCCAATCAAATACTTAGGAATCAAATTTATTTGGAAGGTAGTCTAATTTATAAATAAATGGTAAGTAATTAGGATTTAATTAATTCTATATTAATTGAAACTGATTGTAGATTTAGTGTAGTAACGTTAAAGCTAATGTTTTGTTAATGTAGATTTAAGTATAGAAAGCTATATTTATTAATTTAATTTAAGTATTACAAAATAAATGAAATTTAACGTTTAAATATTACGTTAATAGAGATCTAACTGAAATTCGAGAATATTAAATTAATAGTTTTGAACCCAACATTTGAATCCATCTACTTAAAATTTTTAGATGGAATAATCGTTGACTATTTAAATTAATAGAAATTTTAGGAGCTTAATTTATAATTTTGAATATAATGAAATAGAAGATTTGACACTGCAACTGATAGATTTATCACCTCTAAATTGACATAAAGACTTGTTTAAAACAATTGTAAATGTTGAGAAATATAAAGGTGATAAAATTTACAAATTTTAGAATTGGAATTTAAAATTTGATTTATTCAACAAATAAATTTATTTAATTAATGGAAAAATAGCCATTTTGGCCACGGACTCGAATTTCGACGAAAAAAGTTTCATCGGATCCGTAACGGTGAATTATAATAGTGTTTCAAGTTTCGTAGCGATCGGACTTGTCGTTTGATCGTACGGACTCGAAACGCCTTGAAATTTATGCAATTGAAATCAATTGAAATCGATTTGAAAATATTGATTTTAGAATAACTTCTTCATACGAAATAATTTGAACCTAAAACCTTTTTCATTGTGTTTAAAATATTTTTAAACATATATTTTGATATATGGGTTGACCCAATTTCGTTTCGGAGTAGAAACGGGCTTTTCGGGCCATTTAGCGTTCAGCGCATACCAATCTGATCCATCCATTATTTTTCAGCCTTGTCTATATATAACCCGTTATAAACCCTAACCACTCCTTATTTTCATTTGTCTATACATACCTTCTTTCTCAACTCCTCATCCCAATGGCAGACAAAACCTAATTCCAAATTTCAAAAAAATAATTTCAATTTCAATTTAAAAAAAAAAAATTTGCGGTTCTGCAGCAGCTTCTGGTCGCGCTTCGGGTTTCAGAGGAAAAAAACCCTAGAGCAACTACGGGTCAGGAAGAAAATGACTCGGGTCACTCCGGGTCGTTTTGGCGAAAACTCCAAGCAAGCACCGGGGAATTGAGGTGGCGCACCGAAGTCGAACCCGAAGTCGACCCAGGACCAGAATTTTCCATTTTTCAAATTTTCATAACTTTTGCATACGAGCTCGGATTCACGCGCGGTTTGTTTTGCTGGGATCGTATCGGAATTTTTGATGTTTTGGCACTAGTTCGGATGAATTTGAAGACTATCCAATTTTTGGGTATAAATTGGATTTGAATTCAATTTAAATTCAAAAAGGTGAGTGTTTTAACCCACTTACAACTATTAAAAGTTCTTATGTTTGTTAAATTGGTTTTTAATGGGTTTAAAAATTTATTTATAGCTGTTTGGCATATATTTCATCATTATCTCAGTAATTTGCATTCATTTAATTTACTTGTTATTTAATTCAATTATTGCATATAAATTGACAGTTAAAATTTTAGTTAAATTTATCTGTGCATATAAACTGATAGTTAAATTTTAGTTAATTTATTTTACAAAATAAAAAGCCAGTAAATGCCTGTTATTTATTACCTGTTATATATTGATGTATTGTTTGGATTGGATGACGTTTGTGATAAATGGATGTATGATTTTGATGGATGAATGGATGTTTATTTATATTAATTGCAAGTTGTTATGCATTTTATTTCATTCGGGATTGCGGTTTGAAATGATACATAACCGTAATTTTTATTTTAAATTGCGGATTGAAATGATAAATAACCGTATCACTTGACCATAGGTTAGAAAATTTTATACAGACACCGTCGGTCTATATATATAATTATTTTGGAATTGATTTCTATGGTTTGGATAGAATACGGTTTAATAAATATTAAATTTTGATATTATATAAATATTATTTTACAATTATACATATATAGTTAAATATTGAATTTAAGCTATGTATAATCTGTTAAATAAAAATGAATAAGTTGAAATGGAGTTGATAATTTATATTATATGATTAAGTACAGGCTTAGGATATAGAGTTTAAATGATTCAAATAAATTTGTATTGGAAGGTAAATTACAAATTTAATTGGAATTGAGCGTATTTAAGAACTAAACTCTATAAGTTGATGTAGAACCTTATTTAGCTTGAAAATTTTAAAGGTATGATATTTATAACTGAAATTTTATTTCAAGATAAATTAAATTATATTTCTAGTATAAATAAATTGAAGGAAATATTTAGTTATAGGAAATTTGAGTTTTATATAATTGATTATGGATTTATCATGTAAATATTCAAGACTAAATAATAGAACATTGAATTTGTTGAAAGAATATATTCCAACCTTAGTTTTGAAATTATTAATACTCAAAATAGATATATATATATATATATATATATATTGAAATTGAAGTGGTTTTGGAAACTGAAGGTGAAATTTAAATTTATGGTTTTAGACTTCATTTAAAGAAAATATATTTGTAAAGTCATGGAAATTATTTACTTAACAAAGTAATTTTTAAAGTTAAACCATTTTATTTTATAGACTGTTGAATATCCAAACCATTTAAGTTTTAGAAGTTATGGTTTTAAAGCTATAAATTTCAAAGTATTATGGTTTGAAAGTTATAATTCAAATGTTGGTTTCCAGATATTATAAATTTTAAAATAGTATGATTTTGGAAAAGAAATATATTTGAAAAAGAATGATATTATTGATTTGGGTTTTATAAAAATAATATAAAAATGAGTTTGTTCTGGAAATGGAAATGATATCGTATTTATGGGTTTGAAATGGATAATTATATTCTGGTTTTAAAGTATAAACTATTTTTAAAGACCGCGGTGTCATAATAACGTTTGGTTGTTGAAGAGACCGGGATCGAAAGTTGTCGTACTCTCTGCCAACTCCGAAAACCACTTTAACAACCATGTACGCGGTGGAGATTCCAGAATGAAGTAGGTTGGTGGCGGCGTTTCCTGTAAGATAAATACGTGGACCCGACTCCCGTGAGTTGGCATAAGGTGGCTAAAACAGGTGCGATTCTCGGGCCAATGAGGTCATTCCTCTGATCGGACACTCCTCTTCGATATTATACTTTGACTTTGGATTGATTTAGTGGCCACTTTTACTTTGATTTTTGGGGGAGTTTGCTTCGAGGTGGGCGGTAGCTGCGGCTACGCGTTTCCATCAGCCCGGACAGCAATTGGTATATCTACCTTGACATTGCCTAGTTGTGTCGTGTCACCTACCCTATCGCGCCTTGTACGAGTTTGGATTTCTCCCGTAGCCCATGTGGTATCCTCTGGTGGCTTCCCGATCAGGAGGGACTATGATATTGGATGGACTACTGGGACTATTACGTGTTAAGGGCTATATGGGTAACCCCTTAATGCTAAGAAAAAAGTTAGTTTATTTTACAATTAGACACTATTATAATAACGCAATATACTACATAGTAAATAGTTTAACGGATCCTTAGGAGATGTTAATCCCGAGCATCTCTTGAGTTACTGCACTCATATTTATTTCTGTTAATTTAACTTACATAAGATCTTTTAGTTCTGACTCGAGTGTTTTGTCTTTTCAATTCGCTCGGGTCAGTCGGAGCGTTTCAGGATTGGAAGTTTTAGCTCTGGAGGACGAAGACGAAGATTTGTATTTCTATTATCTACTGTTATTCCACTACACTCATATAATTCCGCTGAATTGATATTTATTGGTATGTGAACTC
Organism: Allium cepa; assembly: GCA_030765085.1. NCBI lineage: Eukaryota > Viridiplantae > Streptophyta > Magnoliopsida > Asparagales > Amaryllidaceae > Allium > Allium cepa. The sequence continues at coordinate 1,025,466,860 of CM060935.1, read as the reverse complement.
TGATATTTATGGTAATAAGTAGAAGCAAATGTTTGTAAACAGTTTTATGAACTATAGATTGATTATTATATTTTATCCCTCCGCTGTGAGATTCTATTTTATTTTATTTCTTTCCTATTTTTTTTCTTATTTACCCCATAACAATCCGTCCTTCCGTATGGTTTGAATTGGCACGTGTGTCGATTTAAAGCGTGCGAAAAGGCGAGACGTTACATCTGGTATCAGAGCTTTGGTTTAGCGATAAACCTTAGTTTTGTGGGGTCTGACTCTTTATCAATAGGGTCGAAACATCCTATGGGAGTCGCTGAGTGTATGTATATGAGAGAGCGTATTTGTTAGTATTATAAAAGGGTTTTAATATTGTGTTAATCTGTTCCGTTTTGTATTTATAAATTCCGGTTGATGCATGGGATGCTATGACATTAATAGGGATTTCTAAACACTTAATAGGACTGACCGACATAATGTTTGTTTTAATATAGGTGAATGAAATAATTTGCCTATTATATTTTCTATATATAAAATAAAGTTTTTTTATAAATAAGATCTATATTTGGCTGCAATAGATTGATTGTTAGGCAATAGAGTGTATAAATACTAATAGAAATAAGATTGAAAAATAAAATTAATGAAAATGTGGAAATTTAGAACTTAAGTTCCGGGGTTTTGAAAATTTCTTTCAATTGATTTTGGAATATAATAATAATATTTTAGAAGTATTTTCCAATATAAGTATTTCAATATAATTAGAAAGAATTGTTTTAAAATGAAACTTTGAAAAGAAATAAATTTTGTACTCCCCTCTCTGTCGCTGGAAAATAATTTTGGTGATGAGTGCACGCATCATCGACATTCATTTTCGAGTTTCGAAGTGGGAAGGCCACTGTAGTAGTTTACTGCAGATTTGATTGAGAAAATTTTTATCGTTTTAATTATAATAGGATATATATTTCTTAAGTGTATACATCTATCTATTATTTTAAATGATCTAAAATTAAACCCGGTATTTGATTCTTAAATTTTCGTTAATTAATAGTTTCAGTTAAGTGTAGAAAAATGGAATACAACTAATTAATAAATTGGAACCTTTAATTAAAATAAATGATTTAATGCTAAGTTATAAATAGTGAAATTGTAATCCTATAAAAAGATATAATTATTGAACCATAAATTAATTAAAATGAAATAGATATTAACTTGTGTAACTTCTATTACATCCTTAAAAGCATGTATATAACTTACCAACTATAAAAAGTTAGAATGTTAAAAGAAATTGTAATGGATATTATACAAGTAATTAATGAAATTGCTTATAATAAAATATAATAGAAAGATAAGGAATATAAATAAAAGATTATAAGCTTAAGAATATAAAATTAAGCAGTAAATAAATGAATGTAATAAAATAGAAGGAATTTTTTTTCATGAAATAAATAAGTGAAAATGAGACTTTGTTAGAAATGAATAAAAATAAATGAAAATTTGCAAGAAATAAATGAAAATAAAAAGATAAATCATTATATGAAAGAAAAGAAATCGAACAATTAATGTGTGAAAGGAAATTGATAAGAATGAATGTAATGCAATAAATAGAATTTGGCATTATATAGATAGATAAAATTGAATTGGTAAGTAATGAATAGAAATAGAAGGAAAAAGGTTAATGAATAGAAATAGATAAAAATAAATAATGAATGAATAAGAAATCAAACAACAAATGTATGAAATAGAATTTAATAATAAGTAAAGTTGATTTGTTGCTTGGATTTGTTGTTGTTTAGTTTATGGTTATTTGGGGAAGGATACTTTAAAAATTGGATTGGATGAATGAATAATCTATTTGGTTTTATCTAAGGCTGTTGAGTAAATGATGCACTAGTAGTTTATTCTTCATTCCGTACAATTTAAAAGTTTTGAACCCGAACAACTATTTGTTTACTGGTTGAATGGTTGTTTTGAATTCGTTGTGTATGCTGTTGTTAAAGTTGATGGTTGTTGTATTGATTTGTTGTTAGTGATTGAAACCACTCAAATATTTCACTTTATATAAATTGTTAACCCTTTAGATTTTATAAGTGAAATGCAGGTTATGGAAGCAAATTGCTACTGCTTTTGGTTCCATAAATTTAGCGTAAGTTGCCCGACAATTAGGTACGTTTTCAGATTACGGTTTATAGCGCTGTTTTATATATTTTCCCATGTAGGGATATATATTATTTTGGAAACTATTTATGTATATGGTTATATTGATATTATATTTTCTCCCGAGCCTCTCTGTACAAAGGAGACTCTGCCGAAATTTTTCGTAAATTTTGGACTTAGAATTTTTTTGACAATGATTTCCAAACTTTAGTAATTTAAGTATAAAAAGACTTAATGGTTATAAATTGAGATATTTTACCTAAATTAATTAATTTTATAAATTTATTTGTTATAAGGTTAATGTTTGAATAAGGTACATTGATTTCTTAGTTCTTCGTTTCCCTTCTTTTCCTTTTCGGGGACGAAAAGTTTTGAGTGGGGGAGAGTGCAACGACCCGTATATTTCGAAAATTTAATTTATTTATTTAATAGGATTTTTTAATTTATTTTAGTAGAAACAATAAAGGGGATAAATAAATGTTAAAATGAAGGCTAAAATAAATTATGTAAATGGTAACTTAAAACCTATTTATAGAAATTTGAATAAAATCCAAATGAATTAAGTAGAAAAAGGATTCTTACCTGGATATAAAATTTAATATGAGAAATTAATGAAAATATTTAAATTGATTTAATGCAATAAAAGAGTGTAAACGGTAATTGGAATAAATTAAGGAATCATGTTAATGCAAGTTAATAATTTATGACTTGAATGAAATTCCAATTCAATAAAATCATTTAAATGCTATGATTTGATTTTTAAATGGAATATGAGAAAAACAAATGTAAGGATTTGATTAATATATATGCTATTTATTCAGGGTATTGAATAAAGTTGGGAATCCAATTGTAATAAATGGTAATAATGTTGGTATTAGCTAATGAATAAGATTTCAATGCAATACCCATAAATGAGTGGAATGAAATGAATGGATGTAAATGTATACTAGGTTATTTATCAAATAGAAGGAAAGAAAAGTAAATATCGAATTGATTGATGAATAAATATGCAATTGTAATAGTGGAAATTGTTGCATTTGGATATTAAGTTAGAAATAAGTAAATAAAGGCAAGTATTGAATTCACCAATGAAAAAAAAAATTATTTAGTACATTTCCTTTTTATTTGTAAACTATTGTAAGGTGTTAATTTATTGAAATGTGAAATATTAATAAGAATATTAAATAGAATGGAATTCAAATAATATAACAATAGAAATGTGAAAATTTAGGAATAGATCTATAAATAAGCTGTTGAAATAATACAAAATAAGTGCAATTTGAATGAATCAATGTGAGTATAGATTTAAGCAATAATTGGGAATCATATCTATGAAATGATAACGAGAATACAAGGTAATAAATGAAAATTAAGGGTAATAACTAATAAACATAATGAAATTCCAATTTTATATAAAATAATTTAAAAGTCAAGTTTGGCTATAATTTGAACATAAGTAAATTGAATTTGTAATATGAAAATATATGCCAAAATTGATTTTTGTAATAAAAGATTTTGTGTGACAAAAAGGTAACGGTAATGTTTATGGTAGGTTGCCTATTCATTTATTTAGATTGTTAGTTGGAATTGGAAATAAGTTTGTAATAAATGTAAATGAATGATACATTTATGTGAAATATAACCAATGTGAATTTTATTTATAATATAGCAAAGGGTGGATTTAAGAAGTGAAATTTTAGAATTTAAAGCTAATTAATAATGGACATAGTAAAGATGGCAATCCAATCAAATACTTAGGAATCAAATTTATTTGGAAGGTAGTCTAATTTATAAATAAATGGTAAGTAATTAGGATTTAATTAATTCTATATTAATTGAAATTGATTGTAGATTTAGTGTAGTAACGTTAAAGCTAACGTTTTGTTAATATAGATTTAAGTATAGAAAGCTATATTTATTAATTTAATTTAAGTATTACAAAATAAATGAAATTTAACGTTTAAATATTACGTTAATAGAGATCTAACTGAAATTCAAGAATATTAAATTAATAGTTTTGAACCCAACATTTGAATCCATCTGCTTAAATATTTTAGATAGAATAGTCGTTGACTATTTAAATTAATAGAAATTTTGGGAGCATAATTTATAATTTTGAATATAATGAAATAGAAGATTTGACACTGCAACTGATAGATTTATCAACTCTAAATTGACATAAAGACTTGTTTAAAACAATTGTAAATGTTGAGAAATATAAAGGTGATAAAATTTACAAATTTTAGAATTGGAATTTGAAATTTGATTTATTCAACAAATTGTAAATTTATTTAATTAATGGAAATATAGCCATTTTGGCCACTGACTCGGATTTCGACGAAACAAGTTTCATCGAATCCGTAATGGTGAATTATAATAGTGTTTCAAGTATCGTAGCGATCGGACTTGTCGTTTGATCGTACGGACTCGAAACGCCTTGAAATTTATGCAATTGAAATCAATCGAAATCGATTTGAAAATATTGATTTTAGCATAACTTCTTCATACGACATAATTTGAATTTGAAACCATTTTCATTGCGTTTAAAATATTTTTAAACATATATTTTGATATATGGGTTGACCCAATTTCGTTCCGGAGTAGAAACGGGCTTTTCGGGCCATTTAGCGTTCAACGCGTATACCAATCTGGTCCATCTATTATTTTTCAGCCTTGTCTATATATAACCCGTTATAAACCCTAACCACTCCTTATTTTCATTTGTCTATACGTACCTTCTTTCTCAACTCCTCATCCCAATGGCAGACACAACCTAATTCCCAAATTCCAAAAAAATAATTTCAATTTCAATTTAAAAAAAAAAATTGCGGTTCTGCAGCAGCTTCTGGTCGCGCTTCGGGTTTCAGAGGAAAAAACCCTAGAGCAACTTCGGGTCAGAAAGAAAATGACTCGGGTCGCTCCGGGTTGTTTTGGCGAAAACTCCAAGCAAGCACCGGGGAATTGAGGCGGCGCACTGAAGTCGAACCCGAAGTCGACCCAGGACCAGAATTTTTCATTTTTCAAATTTTCATAACTTTTGCATACGATCTCGGATTCATGCGCGGTTTATTTTGCTGGGATCGTATCGGAATTTCTGACGTTTTGGCACTGGTATGGATGAATTTGGAGACTGTCCAATTTTTGGGTTTAAATTGGATTTGAATTCAATTTAAATTCAAAAAGGTGAGTGTTTTAACTCACTCACAACTATTAAAAGTTCTTATGTTTGTTAAATTGATTTTTAATGGGTTTAAAAATTCATTTATAGCTGTTTGGCATATATTTCATCATTATCTCAGTAATTTGCATTCATTTAATTTACTTGTTATTTAATTCAATTATTGCATATAAATTGACAGTTAAAATTTTAGTTAAATTTATCTGTGCATATAAACTGATAGTTAAATTTTAGTTAATTTATTTTACAAAACAAACTGCCAGTAAATGCCTGTTATTTATTACCTGTTATATATTGATGTATTGTTTGGATTGGATGATGTTTGTGATAAATGGATGTATGATTTTGATGGATGAATGGATGTTTGTGATAGGTTAGAAAATTTTATACAGACACCGTCGGTCTATATATATAATTATTTTGGAATTGATTTCTATGGTTTGGATAGGATACGGTTTAATAAATATTAAATTTTGATATTATATAAATATTATTTTATAATTATACATATATAGTTAAATATTGAATTTAAGCTATGTATAATCTGTTAAATAAAAATGAATAAGTTGAAATGGAGTTGATAATTTATATTATATGATTAAGTACAGGCTTAGGATATAGAGGTTAAATGATTCAAATAAATTTGGATTGGAAGGTAAATTAGAAACTTAATTGGAATTGAGCGTATTTAAGAACTAAACTCTATAAGTTGATGTAGAACCTTATTTAGCTTGAAATTTTTAAAGGTATGATATTTATAACTGAAATTTTATTTCAAGATAAATTAAATGAATATTTCTAGTATAAATAAATTGAAGGAAATATTTAGTTATAGGAAATTTGATTTTTATATAATTGATTATGGATTTATCATGTAAATATTCAAGACTAAATAATAGAACATTGAATTTGTTGAAAGAATATATTCCAACCTTAGTTTTGAAATTATTAATACTCAAAATAGATATATATATTGAAATTGAAGTGGTTTTGGAAACCGAAGGTGAAATTTAAATTTATGGTTTTAGACTTCATTTAAAGAAAATATATTTGTAAAGTCATGGAAATTATTTACTTAACAAAGTAATTTGTAAAGTTAAACCATTTTATTTTATAGACTGTTGAATATCCAAACCATTTAAGTTTTAGAAGTTATGGTTTTAAAGCTATAAATTTCAAAGTATTATGGTTTGAAAGTTATAATTCAAATGTTGGTTTCCAGATATTATAAATTTTAAAGTAGTATGATTTTGGAAAAGAAATATATTTGAAAAAAAATGATATTATTGATTTGGGTTTTATAAAAATAATATAAAAATGAGTTTGTTTTGGAAATGGAAATGATATCGTATTTATGGGTTTGAAATGGATAATTATATTCTGGTTTTAAAGTATAAACTATTTTTAAAGACCGCGGTGTTATAATAACGTTTGGTTGTTGAAGAGACCGGGATTGAAAGTTGTCATACTCTCTGCCAACTCCGAAAACCACTTTAACAACCGTGTACGTGGTGTAGATTCCAAAATGAAGTAGGTTGGTGGCGGTGTTTCCTGTAAGGTAAATACGTGGACCCGACTCCCGTGAGTTGGCATAAGGTGGCTAAAACAGGAGCGATTCTCGGGCCAATGAGGTCATTCCTCTGATCGGACACTCCTCTTCGATATTATACTTTGACTTTGGATTGATTCAGTGGCCACTTTTACTTTGATTTTTGGGGGAGTTTGCTTCGAGGTGGGCGGTAGCTGCGGCTATGCGTTTCCATCAGCCCGGATAGCAATTGGTATATCTACCCTGGCATTGCCTAGTTGTGTCGTGTCACCTACCCTATCGCGCCTTGTACGAGTTTGGATTTCTCCCGTAGCCCATGTGGTATCCTCTGATGGCTTCCCGATCAGGAGGGACTATGATATTGGATGGACTACTGGGACTATTACGTGTTAAGGGCTATATGGGTAACCCCTTAATGCTAAGAAAAAAGTAAGTTTATTTTACAATTAGACACTATTATAATAGCGCAATATACTACATAGTAAATAGTTTAACGGATCCTTAGGAGATGTAAATCCCAAGCATCTCTTGAGTTACTGCCTCATATTTATTTCTATTAATTTAACTTACATAAGATCTTTTAGTTCTGACTCGAGTGTTTTGTCTTTCAATTCGCTCGGGTCAGTCCGAGCGTTTCAGGATTGGAAGTTTTAGCTCTGGAGGACGAAGACGAAGATTTGTATTTCTATTATCTACTGTTATTCCACTACACTTATATAATTCCGCTGCACTGATATTTATTGGTATGTGAACTCTGATATTTATGGTAATAAGTAGAAGCAAATGTTTGTAAACAGTTTTATGAACTATAGATTGATTATTATATTTTATCCTTCCGCTGTGAGATTCTGTTTTGTTTTATTTCTTTCCTATTTTTTTTCTTATTTACCCAATAACAATCCGCCCTTCCGTATGGTTTGAATTGGCACGTGTGTTGATTTAAAGCGTGCGAAAAGGTGGGACGTTACACAACCTTACATCCAAGCTCATCCAATAGGAGTGTTGATGGATCGGTCTCTCAGACAAGTATTTCACTTCCCCTTGACTTTGGGACGATTATTGAAGTGGAATATCGAGACGAGCTAGTACGAGATAACTTGTCATCCCAGAAAAGGAATTTGTGGACAAGCATAAGTGGACTTTATTACAGAGTTTACTATTTAGGATGGAAAAAATAGAAGTGGAGCTAGTTGAACTTTTTGAATGGAATTTATACATTAACGATGCATCTTACCACAATTATAAAGTGGAAGTAGTCTTAGTAATTCCATAAGGTCGGATGGTGTGCTATGTTATGAAATTTGAGTTCATGATATAAATAATGAAGTGGAATACGAGGAGTTATTTGCAGGAGTTAAGATAGAGAAGGAGTTGGAAGTGCAAACATTGTATTTATTAAGTGACTCCCGAGTGGTGGTTTTCCACGTAAAGAAGGAATTTTAGGGCAAGAGTGCATGACTCACCCCTTACTTACTGAAGATGTTGGAATTAATGGATGAAATCGAACATTATATGATTACATACATCTCCACAAAGGAAAATACGAACGTAGATTATTTCACCAAACTAGCTAGCTCTAGAGATGCGCAACTATTAGATATCATTCCAGGAGTATTAAAGTCTCCAAGCATAGATAAGATAGATATTGATAATAGTATGGAGGTCGAGGAGGAGTCACAGAGGACTACATTTAAGGAAGATTTAACAAAGGGAACTCTTTCGAAAAGTAAAAATGAGAGATGAAAACTCTTACACAAGACAACATGTCGCATTATGCAAGATAAAATATTATTTCGAAGGGAATTCTGGAATATTATTTTGAAGGGAATTCTCCGCCCCCTTTTTAAGGTGTGTCGACATAGGCGATGGGAGAAAAATCCATGAAGATGTTCATCAAGGAATTTGTGGAGAATCTAGCATAGAATTATTTCATTATTGATTTTTATGACCTGTCATAAACCGAGATGTAGTTGAATTTTCTAAGAAATGTGGCTGGTGCTAGAGATTTGAGAAGATACCAAGAGCCCCATCTAATAAGCTTACGCAAACAATTAGCCTTTGGCCATTTACAGTTTGGGGAATTGATATAATTGGAGCATTACCAATGGCCTGTGGAGGAGCAAATTATGCGATCATGGCAATCGACTACTTCATAAAATGGGTTCAGTTGGAGCCACTCACCACGATCACTTCAGCAAAAGTGATCAACTTTGTAGTCAATAATATTTATCTTGATTACCGCTAAAGGTCATTACAGATGATGAAACTTTATTCGAGAGTGTAATGTTCTAAGAATTCTATGGTCGGTATCAAATTCAAAAGAGATTCTCGGTGGTAGCTTATCAACAGGATAATGGGCATGTAAAGGCGGTGAACAAAATCATCAAATCCATCATCATAAAGCAATTAAAATAAATGAAATAAAACTAGCTTGATGAGTTGCCACAGGCATTATAGGCTTACTGGACATCTAAAAAATCCATAATTAGACATACAACATTCGCACTGACACGTGGAACTAAAGCTATGATACTAATTGAAGCAAAATTCCATCTCACTGGTGCACACATTATGTGATAATCCGCACCCCAGTGGACCTGAATTTTCGCTTGAAAACTTAAGAACCTAATTCCACTGAAGTACTGTAATGACCCGTAATTTCGATAATTAAAAATAGTTAATTTAATTAAGGTTTTGTGATTTAATGTTGGAGGAAATGAAATTTTGTGATTAAATATTAAGAATGTAATTAGATTAAATAGTTATAATATTAATTTAAGGTAATTTACAATTGCTTTGAATGTAATTATAATTAATTGAAATGATTAAAAAGTTATAATTAGTTATAGATGGTAAAATTGATTGTATTAATGATGTGTGTATAATTTATAATTCGATTTAAAGAGCAATTGATAATATAAATGTTTTTTAATTAATAAAATAATGTGTAATGAATGGTGATTAGATAGAATTTGTATAGTATAAGTTATTATAACAATTGGTGGTAAATAATGAACTTACAAATGTGTATATTAACGACATTTTTCAAATGTAATTAATGGATAAGAATACCAAAGGATAATTGTAATTGTAACGACCCAGAATTTTGAACAATTTAATTTGAAAATATTTAATTTATTTTAAATATTTGAATGATGGTTTGACTTGAATTTCAAATTATCAGAATGAATTTAGTGATTAAAATTATAGAGTTTAATCTATTGAGGTTGAATAATAATTTGAATCTTCAATTTTAAGCTGATTAAAAATATTTCAAAGGCTTATAAAATTCATATTGATAATACTGAAGATAATAGAAGCTTCAGAATTTAATTTGAAAGTGAATTGTTCAGTTTTGAAAATATATCGTTTGAATCGATATTTAAAAATAGTCGTCCGAGGCACAGTCTCGGAATTCGACGAAACCAGTTCCATTGGGTCCGTAATACTGAATTATTATCGGATTTCAAATTTCGTATTTTTCGAAGTTGATATGTGAGCACACGGTAAGTAAACGCGTTGAAATTAAATCGAGTTCAATTTAAATTTAAATTTAAAATTTTTGATTAGTCAACATGTACACGTTGTCTTCCCTAAAAATATGCCTAGTATCACGCCAAGAATCACGGGAGTGATCGTGCTAAGTATGGCCAAGCTCGTTTTAAAACAATTCCTCCTCAATTCAAAATCAAGCAACGAAAGAAAATAAAAATCATGGCCGAAGCCCCAGTTTCAAATTCAAGCGAATCGAATTCCCCCTTTATCTCTCCCTTCAGTAAATCGAAACTCCTTCCCCCTCTTCTATCTGTTCGCATTAAAAAAAAATTTGAAAGCTTCAAACAACAATGGCCGAAGCCCTAAATCGATCGCGAGCTTAAAGTGGGGGGGCGCGCTCGAGGCTAAGGCGCGGCGACGCACAATGGAGTGAGGGGAGCTAGCGGTCGCAAGCGTGAGGCACGGCGGCGCGTGATTCGATTGGCAACGGCGGCGACCTGGGGATAGCGGCGAGTCGATCGATGGCGTGCTCAGATGGGATGGCGGCGACGACAGGGCAAGGCGCGCGCGCGAGATGATGGCCGTGGGCTAGGGCTAGATGGAGGCAGAGCATCTCGAGGCGATGTCTAATAGCAGTAAGGTATAAAATAACTTTGTTTTTAATTTACTGAATATAAACACCCACATACATATTTTTAATTACTAATCGAATTTTGAAAAGACAGTAAAATATATCTGCAGATTTTTAATTTATATATATACAGAAAAAAAATATAGTTATAGTAAAGAAATTTGAACATATACTTGCAGTAAAAGAATTGGGAGTTTGAAAAGATATAAAAATAAATAAATATATAAATAAGCACACTTCTTTAAAAATAAAATAAAAATGTTACTGTAATGATTTTTAGAAGTATTTAAAGTAAATAAAAAAATTAGTTTAAAATTTATGATTCGTTTAAATAAAATCATTAGTATGAAATTTAAATTTTTAGTTAAATAAATTTATTAAAGAAATTGGTTCAAAAAGAATTATCAGTTAATTTAACTATTAAAATGAAATCACCGATGAATCGAAATTTTCAAACGAAAATCTATTATTCGATTATTTCGAATATTAATAAATAGTGTAAATATTTATACAAGGTATAAATCAAGGAAATCGAGACAAGATGGAAATGGATTGCAAAATAAAAAGCAAAGGTGAGAACTTCTCACTCAGAAAAATTTATAAGTTGGATTTGCAGTTATTGATTGATTGCTATTTGATTGTGATATTAGATATAGTAGGATATATCTATATATGTAGCAATATATATATATATATTGGCATATGTATATATTGCAGTTGATTGATTTCCCGCATTGTATAGCGGATGAGACCCTATTACGCCGCCTATTAAGCGGATAATATTTTATAAAATCTCATATACCGCGATATTCAACCTCGAAGTGGAATGGGTATTGTGCTAATGTCTGTGGATGCAGGGAAACAGGTTGGAGGGATCCAGCTGGATTCCTCACAAATATTTATTTGATTTTAGATATTGTGATATTTGATTGTTTATCATATCGATATATGATGTTTGAAAGTCGTGATTGACTATTTGATGTATTGCATCATCGAATCCAATTTTGAAGTTTAAAAATAACGATTTTGATTTTTAAGGGATTTCTAAAGTGATTTTTGAAAGTATACGTTTATAAAATATTTTTGGAATTGATTCATCTTAAAAAAAATAAACGTGATAATTTTAATATTATAAAAATTATGATTTTTGAGAAATACAGTTAAAAGTTGATTTTTGAAAATATGGAATTAATAATTTTATAAAATAGTTTAAACTGGGATTTCTGAATTTATTATAAAAAGTTTAAAAATAGGATTTATGAAATTTGATTATTTTACAAATCAAAATGATGAAATTATAAAGGAGTTGAAAGACGTTTTAAAAGAATAATATAAATTGATACATATAAAAGATTTATAAATTGATATTTATAAATTTGGAATATCTTGAATTATAAAACGAGCTTTTATAAGTGTTAGAATGAATTGTGAATGAATTTCATAAATGAATGAAATTTATAGGATTATAACGGTGAAGTTATAAATGGAATTTTATAAACAGTAGGTTTATAAAATTTAAAAAGTTATTTAAAAGAATAGATTTGGATAAATAAATGAATCTTATAAGTTATAAGATTTATAATTATGAAGTTTAAAAGAAATGTTTTTGTAAACAAATAAATTATAAGCATTTAACTTATAATATGGACTTTCGGTATATAATTGAATTATAAATCGAATAGGTTAATAAAGAAAATTTATAAGAGAAAGTGTTATAAAATAAATAGAAATGGAATTTATGAACATTGTTTTATAAATCCGCAACTACTTATTTTGATAAGTAAATTGTTGTAACTTGTTAATGGAGTTATATTCACGTTTTAGACAGTGAATAATCCTTTAAAATAAAAGGAATAGAAATGGTGAAATTTGTTAACGTAGTATATTCAAGTTTTTGAATAGTGAATAATATGTTAAAGAAATGGTTTTGAATGTGATGTTTTAAATAGAATTAAAACGATCTAAAGATGTTTTAAAATATATTAACCATCGAAACCATAGATTTCAACATTCATTGTTGAAATAGACGTTTTCGAGAAATAGAAGGAAATGGTAGACTATAACACTGTTGTTATAGTAAATGATTTCCGAAAGGAAATGTTTCGTATAGTATTGGGATTTATATATCTATTTCCATGTCGAATCCCTATACTAGCGATTTTGGGTTGTCGTAACGATGTTTTACGCAACATTCGTTTTGGCCCAAATAAATATGGTTAAGAGAATGATTTCCTTAAAGAATGAAAGATATATACTTAATTTCGATTAGAGTATATTGAATATTTTCTAAGTGTAGAAAATAAAAAGACTTGTGAATTACTTATAAATAAATAAGTATGGAAATGTTTTTCCAATGTGAAATGAAAAGTTTAGAGAATTTATCTTTTTGAAGATAAATTGAAAATGAATAATGGAAATTGTATATTCATAAATATTCTTGGAAATATAAATTCAATATGGGATTTATAAATGAAACTTGGAATTCGCTTAAAAATAAATATTGATTTATTTTTGAAGAATGGAAAATATATATATCTTGTAAAGATATTTTTGGAAAATAAGTAATTTGGAAAATTATTTGGAATCTGGTGATGTTGTGCATATCTATTGATAGTTCAATAACCGACTATCAATATTTACCTTTAAATAGGTATTTGTTGTGATTTGCTTGAAATTGAATGCCACACTTATTTTTTTAAAATAAGCGCTCACTATTCGGGTTAACCGGGAAAGGATCTTGGGGTCGTATAACCCATTCCGAATATGTGATACGTCGTTATGAATTGCATTTGAAGATCGGTGTTGAAGACCGGGTATCTTCGAAAACGAAAGGGTTTCTTGTTGATTGTCTCTGCACTGGCTGATTCCCGGTATAGAGATCTCCATATGTGATGGGAAATTCGGACGTGATTAGAGATTATCCAGATTGCAAGGACTTCTTTGTAAGTGCCTTCGGTTCTGTTCGATCCCAGAACAGACTTGTATGGATAGTATGTCTGACATTACAAATTGAGATATAAAGCTGATTTCTTTCAAATATATTTCTGTTGGTGGCGGAGAATTTATTCTCTTAGCTTAACACCCTTCTCTGGGACGTACGAGCTCAGAGGTTATGTACTTGAAGGTTATCAGCAATATATTCCCAATTTGGTAATGTGACATGCTGAGTGTTGCTGTGAAATGATCATTGTGTTGATTATTTGAGATAGGATCATTTGTTTGATCGTCTATCTTGGTGATCATTTCTATGATCATTTGTTGACCCAAAGCATGACTTTGTATAAAGCGTGTTTTTGTGGACGTGACTTCGTCGAGCCTCACACCCCGGAATGGTCAAAACAGGAAAGATGCAGCAAGGTTATGAGGGGTAGCTCCCTTTAGGGTATGTGCATTTCCTTCTGGAAAAGGTGGTATCATGGTATGGAGCCCAGATGCTTACTCATGTTGAAACACTTATTATATGGTGTGAATTGATTACGAGCGCTCGGTTAAAGGTCCCAAAGGACTGGGGGATGGCATACTCGTGTCAGTTGTTACCTAGTTTGAAAGGTAACCCGACCTTGTGTTGGCAGAGATCCGGTTAGGTTCTCGGGACGTCCTTCCAGAGGCGTTTCCATGTGGCAATGGGAAGTTCCTTGGCCTGATCATTCGTTGGAAATCCAATTCCCAATACGAAACCTTGTACGGTATTAGTTGTAGAACCTGCCATTTACTTATGGTGGTCACCACTGTTTAGATGGTAGCTATAGTAGGCATAGTTCGAAATGTCTATGCTGGCTAAGATTTATATCTTTATTTTCGAAATGATTTTCTCTACACTATGCACTAGTAATAATATCAAATGTTCTTTTTAATGCGTATCAAGCATCTTGACTATCATAAGGAGAAATCTCCTCCGATTCTGCGTTTGCATTGTGTGTGTGTGCGGGAGGCCTTATGGTAGTCTCATTTTTAAAAGCATTGCGAATTGACTTTAAAAATATTCCTCTATTTTGTTTTCAAAGATAAATAAACTGTTTTGAGTTCTCACACCAGTCTTATGACTGACTCGGAGTTTATTGTTTTCCTTCCTAAACTCTGGGTGCCCACCAATTTTCACACGGGCAGTCAAGAGTTAGGTTTATCAGGATATTCTGGATATTCAGGAGTTGCAGGAGGCAAGCTGGATGACATGGCGTATTACTAGTATATATTACTTTTTTTTTCCGCTGCATTGTTTGATGTTGTACACTCTGATGTAATGAATGTAATGTAATAACTGATATAGTTCTTTATTTAAAGATTATTCATTTATCTATTATATGTTGTTCCGCTGCGAATTGTGAGATTCTGATGTTGTTCTGTTGTTATTTCTTTCTTTCCGTTCTATTTTCTATCTTCTTATCTCTCCTTCTTCCTCTTTCTTCTTCTTTTCTTCTTCTTAAAACCCTAACTATTCGGTTTTTCGGCAACGAAAAATCGCGTATGTTACATTTGCTATCAGAGCACATGGTTAAGCGACAACCATGGTTCTGTTGGGTATTACTCATTAGAGATAGAGTCAGTAGTACTCTAGAATGAGTTTGAGTGTAATAATAGATATGAGCGCGTATTTGTTAGTGAATATAAAATTGTTTTTAAATCGGGTAAATAAGATAATTTTTCCCAAAACTATTTTCGTATAGAAAAGAAATGATTTTCTATGAATTAGTATAGTATATGGTTGCATGATTGTTAGGAAGTAATAATATTAAATTATCATCATTATTAAATGGAATTTTATAAATAAATTTTGTAAAATTATTTAAGGAATAAAATGGATTGAATTCAAGTAAACTAACTTGATAAATTATTAATTCTTGGACTAATGAATTGGAATTTGAATTGGTTAAATTAAAGTTTAGTCCCGAGCTAAATTGGAAGATAAATTTGAATTTGTATATAAATTCAAGTAAGTAAAAGAAATAAATTAAAATTCCCTTTGTTAGTAATTAAGTAAATTTGAGATGAATTGAATATGGGAATTGAAATTTAAAATGAATAAGTGAATGTACTAATTGAATTAAATTAGTAAATGGAATAGATTTGAAAATGGTTTGAATGAAATTTGTTTGGTTAATAAAATAAACCAAATAAAAAAAATATGAAATGCAAATTGAACTGGAGTGGAATTAAAATAAATTGAATTGGTATCAATTTAAATTAGTTATAAACTAGAATGGATATTCTATTAAGAGAATATCATTAAATTTGCATAGAAATAATTGTCGTTTGACACAAACAAGATTATATAAAGTTATATGAGTTAATGAAAGCAAATAAAATTGATTTTTGAATCAATTAAAATGGTATGAATTCGTTTTGCTTAGAAATGAATAGAATAAAGAAAATGAGTGGTAAACGACTTGATTTAATGGAAATGTCATGTGAATTGGTCGTAAGCGACTAAAGATGAATTAAAACCATATGTATTGCTAATGGAATTTATCTTGAATGTATTGCTAATGAAATCTATATATTTGTTATTGAAAATGAATGGAATGTTAATAAATTTCTTATATTTGCCACTGACGTGTTTAAACTAAGTAAGTACAGGTTCAGCGAAGTCGTTGGGCTGGATTTGATTGTGCCAATAAGCTAATAAAAAGCCTCTTTGCTTAAAAATGCTAATACGGTACGCCTACGAAATAAAAATAGGAAATATGAACTGTTTTTCTGTTTTCCGACCGTGTGGGTCGATGTATACATATTTATACATATTGTAAAATTGCAAAAGCTCCTCCGTACAAAGGAGACTCTGCCAAAACTTTCCGTGAATTTTGGGAGTCAGAATTTTTTTTGAAAGTTTTTGGAAAATTTTAATTAACGACAAATCGATTTCGAAATTTGCAAATTGAAATGAATTAGTGAATGAAACTAATTTAAACTAGTAATCTGAATTAGTAAATGAAAGTTAATCGTTAGAATTCAATATTTAGAATTGAGAATTAAATTCGAATGGAATTTAAATTGTGAATTGAATTCAAATGAGATTGAAATGTAAAATTGAATGAAAATGAATGCGTAACTTCAATAGTGAAGTAAAAATGTATAAGAAGCATAATAGGAATTTTGTAATGGAATTGGCAAAATGGTTTGAATGTTGGAATTGGATATTATGACTAGCAGGATATACAGGTGTATAAAGGAATTGGGATTTTGATTTCAAAGATAAAAATTGTATTGCTCGACAAAAAGGTACGTATTTCAATTTCAGTATGAAATTTGATGATTTTCTTCTCCAGCCACTTGGCTTTCTCTTTTCTTTTTAATTCTGAGGGGCCGTGGTGCCATTTTGTAGTCGTACCGAGCTAGCCGCGCAAAGGAGACGCTGGCGAAATTTTTCGAAAATTTAGGGTGTTAGAAAAAATTTGAGAAATTTTGAAAGTTTAAAATTTGAATTTGGATTTAAATTTGAATTGTTAGGTAAACAATGTTGTTTGAAACTTATAAGTGAAGTTGTAAAGCTAGTTGAAATGATAGTAAATCTCTAGTAAAAAGATTTAGGTTAGTAAGTTGATAAAACTATTTGGATTGTGAAAAATGATAGACGGATTAAGGAGCATTCTTCTTAACTTGTAATTTCGGGACGAAATTCTTTTAAGGGGGGAAGATTGTAACGACCCAGAATTTTGAACAATTCAATTTGAAAATATTTAATTTATTTAAAATATTTGAATGATGGTTTGACTTGAATTTCAAATTATCAGAATGAATTTAGCGATTAAAATTATAAAGTTTAATCTATTGAGGTTGAATAATAATTTGAATCTTCAATTTTAAGCTGATTAAAAATATTTCAAAGGCTTATAAAATTCATATTGATAGTACTGAAGATAATAGAAGCTTCAGAATTTAATTTGAAAGTGAATTGTTCAGTTTTGAAAATATATCGTTTGAATCGATATTTAAAAATAGCCGTCCGAGGCACAGTCTCGGAATTCGACGAAACTAGTTCCATTAGGTCCGTAATATTGAATTATTATCGGGTTTCAAATTTCGTATTTTTCGGAGTTGATATGTGAGCACACGGTAAGTAAACGCGTTGAAATTAAATCGAGTTCAATTTAAATTTAAATTTAAAATTTTTGATTAGTCAACATGTACACGTTGTCTTCCCTAAAAATATGCCTAGTATCACGCCAAGAATCACGGGAGAGATCGTGCTAAGTATGGCCAAGCTCGTTTTAAAACAATTCCTCCTCGGTTCAAAATCAAGCAACGAAAGAAAATAAAAATCATGGCCAAAGCCCCAGTTTCAAATTCAAGCGAATCGAATTCCTCCTTTATCTCTCCCTTCAGTAAATCGAAACTCCTTCCCCCTCTTCTATCTGTTCGCATAAAAAATAATAATAATTTGAAAGCTTCAAACAACAATGGCCGAAGCCCTAAATCGATCGCGAGCTTAAGGTGGGGAGGTGCGCTCGAGGCTAAGGCGCGGCGGCGCACGATGGAGTGAGGGGAGCTAGCGGTCGCAAGCGCGAGGCACAGCGGCGCGTGATTCGATTGGCAACGGCGGCGACCTGGGGATAGCAGTGAGTCGATCGATGGCTTGCTCAGATGGGATGGCGGCGACGACAGGGCAAGGCGCGCGTGCGAGATGATGGCCGTGGGCTAGGGCTAGATGGAGGCAGAGCATCTCGAGGCGATGTCTAATAGCAGTAAGGCATAAAATAACTTTGTTTTTAATTTACTGAATATAAACACCCACATACATATTTTTAATTACTAATCGAATTTTGAAAAGACAGTAAAATATATCTGCAGATTTTTAATTTATATATATACAGAAGAAAAAAAAAGTTATAGTAAAGAAATTTGAACATATACTTGCAGTAAAAGAATTGGGAGTTTGAAAAGATATAAAAATAAATATATATATATAAATAAGCACACTTCTTTAAAAATAAAATAAAAATGTTACTGTAATGATTTTTAGAAGTATTTAAAGTAAATAAAAAAAATTAGTTTAAAATTTATGATTTGTTTAAATAAAATCATTAGTATGAAATTTAAATTTTTGGTTAAATAAATTTATTAAAGAAATTGGTTTAAAAAGAATTATCAGTTAATTTAACTATTAAAATGAAATCACCGATGAATCGAAATTTTCAAACGAAAATCTATTATTCGATTATTTTGAATATTAATAAATTGTGTAAATATTTATACAAGGTATAAATCAAGGAAATCGAGACAAGATGGAAATGGATTGCAAAATAAAAGGCAAAGGTGAGAACTTCTCACTCAAAAAAATTTATAAGTTGGATTTGCAGTTATTGATTGATTGCTATTTGATTGTGATATTAGATATAGTAGGATATATCTATATATGTAGCAATATATATATATATATATATATATTGGCATATGTATATATTGCAGTTGATTGATTTCCCGCATTGTATAGCGGATGAGACCCTATTGCGCCGCCTATTAAGCGGATAATATTTTATAAAATCCCATATACCGCAATATTCCACCTCGAAGTGGAATGGGTATTGTGCTAATGTCTGTGGATGCAGGGAAACAGGTTGGAGGGATCCAGCTGGATTCCTCACAAATATTTATTTGATTTTAGATATTGTGATATTTGATTGTTTATCATATCGATATATGATGTTTGAAAGTCGTGATTGACTATTTGATGTGTTGCATCATCGAATCCAATTTTGAAGTTTAAAAATAACGATTTTTATTTTTAAGGGATTTCTAAAGTGATTTTTGAAAGTATACGTTTATAAAATATTTTTGGAATTGATTCATCTTAAATAAAATAAACGTTATAATTTTAATATTATAAAAATTATGATTTTTGAGAAATACAGTTAAAAGTTGATTTTTGAAAATATGGGATTAATAATTTTATAAAATAGTTTAAACTGGGATTTCTGAATTTATTATAAAAAGTTTAAAAATAGGATTTATGAAATTTGATTATTTTACAAATCAAAATGATGAAATTATAAAGGAGTTGAAAGACGTTTTAAAAGAATAATATAAATTGATCCATATAAAAGATTTATAAATTGATATTTATAAATTTGGAATATCTTGAATTATAAAACGAGCTTTTATAAGTGTTAGAATGAATTGTGAATGAATTTCATAAATGAATGAAATTTATAGGATTATAACGGTGAAGTTATAAATGGAATTTTATAAACAGTAGGTTTATAAAATTTGAAAAGTTATTTAAAAGAATAGATTTGGATAAATAAATGAATCTTATAAGTTATAAGATTTATAATTATGAAGTTTAAAAGAAATGTTTTTGTAAACAAATAAATTATAAGCATTTAACTTATAATATGGACTTTCAGTATATAATTGAATTATAAATCGAATAGGTTAATAAAGGAAATTTATAAGAGGAAGTGGTATAAAATAAATAGAAATGGAATTTATTAACATTGTTTTATAAATCCGCAACTACTTATTTTGATAAGTAAATTGTTGTAACTTGTTAATGGAGTTATATTCACGTTTTAGACAGTGAATAATCCTTTAAAATAAAAGGAATAGAAATGATGAAATTTGTTAACGTAGTATATTCAAGTTTTTGAATAAAGAATAATATGTTAAAGAAATGGTTTTGAATGTGATGTTTTAAATAGAATTAAAACGATCTAAAGATGTTTTAAAATATATTAACCATCGAAACCATAGATTGCAACATTCATTGTTGAAATAGACGTTTTCGAGAAATAGAAGGAAATGGTAGACTATAACACTGTTGTTATAGTAAATAATTTCCGAAAGGAAATGTTTTGTATAGTATTGGGATTTATATATCTATTTTAATTTCGAATCCCTATACTAGTGATTTTGGGTTGTCGTAACGATGTTTTACGCAACATTCGTTTTGGCCCAAATAAATATGGTTAAGAGAATGATTTCCTTAAAGAATGAAAGATATATACTTAATTTCGATTAGAGTATATTGAATATTTTCTAAGTGTAGAAAATAAAAAGACTTGTGAATTACTTATAAATAAATAAGTATGGAAATGTTTTTCCAATGTGAAATGAAAAGTTTAGAGAGTTTATCTTTTTGAAGAAAAATTGAAAATGAATAATGGAAATTGTATATTCATAAATACTCTTGGAAATATAAATTCAATATGGGATTTATAAATGAAACTTGGAATTCGTTTAAAAATAAATATTGATTTATTTTTGAAGAATGGAAAATATATATATCTTGTAAAGATATTTTTGGAAAATAAATAATTTGGAAAATTATTTGGAATCTGGTGATGTTGTGCATGTCTATTGATAGTTCAATAACCGACTATCAATATTTACCTTTAAATAGGTATTTGTTGTGATTTGCTTGAAATTGAATGCCACACTTATTTTTTTAAAATAAGCGCTCACTATTCGGGTTAACCGGGAAAGGACCTTGGGGTCGTATAACCCATTCCGAATATGTGATACGTCGTTATGAATTGCATTTGAAGATCGGTGTTGAAGACCGGGTATCTTCGAAAACGAAAGGGTTTCTTGTTGATTGTCTCTGCACTGGCTGATCCCCGGTATAGAGATCTCCATATGTGATGGGAAATTCGGACGTGATTAGAGATTATCCAGATTGCAAGGACTTCTTTGTAAGTGCCTTCGGTTCTGTTCGATCCCGGAAAAGACTTGTATGGATAGTATGTCTGACATTACAAATTGAGATATAAAGCTGATTTCTTTCAAATATATTTCTGTTGGTGGCGGAGAATTTATTCTCTTAGCTTAACACCCTTCTCTGGGACGTACGAGCTCAGAGGTTATGTAGTTGAAGGTTATCAGCAATATATTCCCAATTTGGTAATGTGACATGCTGAGTGTTGCTGTGAAATGATCATTGTGTTGATTATTTGAGATAGGATCATTTGTTTGATCGTCTATCTTGGTGATCATTTCTATGATCATTTGTTGACCCAAAGCATGACTTTGTATAAAGCGTGTTTTTGTGGACGTGACTTCGTCGAGCCTCACACCCCGGAATGGTCAAAACAGGAAAGATGCAGCAAGGTTATGAGGGGTAGCTCCCTTTAGGGTATGTGCATTTCCTTCTGGAAAAGGTGGTATCATGGTATGGAGCCCAGATGCTTACTCATGTTGAAACACTTATTATATGGTGTGAATTGATTACGAGCGCTCGGTTAAAGGTCCCAAAGGACCGGGGGATGGCATACTCGTGTCAGTTGTTACCTAGTTTGAAAGGTAACCCGACCTTGTGTTGGCAGAGATCCGGTTAGGTTCTCGGGACGTCCTTCCAGAGGCGTTTCCATGTGGCAATGGGAAGTTCCTTGGCCTGATCATTCGTTGGAAATCCAATTCCCAATACGAAACCTTGTACGGTATTAGTTGTAGAACCTGCCATTTACTTATGGTGGTCACCACTGTTTAGATGGTAGCTATAGTAGGCATAGTTCGAAATGTCTATGCTGGCTAAGATTTATATCTTTATTTTCGAAATGATTTTCTCTACACTATGCACTAGTAATAATATCAAATGTTCTTTTTAATGCGTATCAAGCATCTTGACTATCATAAGGAGAAATTTCCTCCGATTCTGCGTTTGCATTGTGTGTGTGTGCGGGAGGCCTTATGGTAGTCTCATTTTTAAAAGCATTGCGAATTGACTTTAAAAATATTCCTCTATTTTGTTTTCAAAGATAAATAAACTGTTTTGAGTTCTCACACCAGTCTTATGACTGACTCGGAGTTTATTGTTTTCCTTCCTAAACTCTGGGTGCCCACCAATTTTCACACGGGCAGTCAAGAGTTAGGTTTATCAGGATATTCTGGATATTCAGGAGTTGCAGGAGGCAAGCTGGATGGCATGGCGTATTACTAGTATATAGTACTTTTTTTCCGCTGCATTGTTTGATGTTGTACACTCTGATGTAATGAATGTAACGTAATAACTGATATAGTTCTTTATTTAAAGATTATTCATTTATCTATTATATGTTGTTCCGCTGCGAATTGTGAGATTCTGATGTTGTTCTGTTGTTATTTCTTTCTTTCCGTTCTATTTTCTATCTTCTTATCTCTCCTTCTTCCTCTTTCTTCTTCTTTTCTTCTTCTTAAAACCCTAACTATTCGGTTTTTCGGCAACGAAAAATCGCGTATGTTACAGTAATAAGGGATATAATTTAGGAATATAAGTGGTAGAAAAATAAAAATTTATGATTTTATCTGTGTTAACATATGTTAAGAGATATTAATTTGAATTTCTACTAATAACATGTATTACAGTAAGAAAAAAATGATAACATACGATAGGTGTATTTAATGACATTGTTTGAATGTAATTAATAACGGTGATTATCATAATAAATGTTAATGAAGAATAAAATGAATAAATTTATTCAAGGAGAAAACATATAATTATTTATTCGAAATGTGTTTTAGCGTAGAGTAAGAAATTAATTATTTGTAAGTAAATTTCCAACTCATGTTTGTAACCCATAATGTTAATAGATATGTTTGAAATACAATTTAAAGGAAACAATTGGATTAACTTACCTTCCTAGTAATCAGCGTATGTTTTGAAATTTAATTATTGGAATTAATAAAAATTAAAATCTTTCCATTAATAGGAAATACAAGTGAATTGTAATTTATTAGTGATATGTGCAACTTACGTTTTTGTGTTAAAAATACAATAATTATTTTAATGAGAAATATTAAGTTAATTGGTGTGTTCAATGTCATTTATGATACATAAAAAAAATATTGGTTAAATAAATATATATTTATGTGTAAGAATGAAATATATTGAAGGAAATATACGTTTTAAAATTGAATTTCAAAAATTGTTGCGGTATACTAATCCTTCCATCCTAATTATTTATTACTTTACTTTATTCTGCTGCCATCTCACATTTTGTTGACCCCTTTCTTTTTCATATTATTCCATTTGTTCTCTTACTCCTTGCGATAAATTGAATTATTAATGAGGCATTACATTGCATTTGAGATGAGATGGGTATGTGCATTAGTTCATGAATTATTTGCATGCACTATTAACTCATGCATACATTCATTTCCCTTCAGAAAAAAACTTTTCACCTAGCACGTTGTCTAAACGGAATTAAATGCTCTGTTCTTTCTTTGTGTAATGAATAGTCTTAAATATATTAGAATTTCGTATTCCACTGTTCACGTTCGTTAATCTTTTCATTTATTTATCTTCTTAAATTTCAACTGCCCCTTTCATTTATTTATTTTCGTTATTATTTTCTTTTACTAAATGCTAACCTCTTTGGTTTTCCTGTAAGTTTCATTTATTTACACGTGAGCCTTGCCCTGAAACGTTTCCTATAAATGAAATTAATTGAGGTAGCACACGTTTTGAAATTTTTTACCAAAAGTATTGCTTGCTTTGTAAACATATCTTTTAAAATTCAAATATGTATTTTTCATTCTTCAATTAATACCTACCTCATTTCTTTCCTTATTTTTGTTTGTTTCTTCTTCTTTTTCCTAAAGCTGCATCTTCTCAAACATGAGTTTCGTTTTATATATATATATATATATATATATATATATATATATATATATATATATAAAACCTTTCTTTACCTCTTTACATCATGTCCTACCTCCAATTCTAAAAAAAATGAGAGTTCGTTGTTTTCTCCATCTCATTTCATATTTCTATAGCCATTTCAATTCTTTTCATTTTGTTTTCCTGCAGCCTTCTTCCACAACCTCATATTTTTGTTTTTGTTTTTGGTAGCCGATATTTCCTAAAGCCTTCATTTTAAAAACGTGACATTCATTTTGTCCCTTCACCTTCATTTTTTCATTATTAAATAACCTGCCACTTTATTTCTTCTTTTATGTTTTATTTCTCCTGGCATCTCATATTCATTTAGTTCAAATTATTCTTTGCTGAAGCTATAATCTCATCAGCAAATTGTACATGTTTTTAAATTGTCAAAAACCAATTTTCGTTTTAAAATTTTGAATTTTTAAAATGGCTTCTTTTAATAATGCTTTTGCTGAGGGTCAGTCCATAGTTAGACCACCAATGTTCAATGGTGAATACGCATACTGGAAAAATAGAATGAAATTTTTTCTAAAAACCATTGACGCTTGGAATATTGTTGAGACAGGTTATAGAGCACCAACTATAATTGTAGATAATCAGGAAATAGATAAACCGATGGATCAATGGACAGAGCTAGAAAATAAATTACTAAATGCTAACGCTAAAGCTATGAATTCTATTATCTGTTCATTGGATCAATTTGAATTTAATCTTGTCTCACATTGTCTAACTGCGTTGAAAATATGGCACACACTCGAAGTGACTCACGAAGAAACATCTCAAGTCAAAGAATCTCGTCTTGCCATGCTAAGCAGCGAATACAGAATTTCACAATGGCCAAGGAAGATAATGTCAAAGAGATGCACGCACGACTTTCCAATATTGTATACAAATCAAAAGCTCATGGAAAATCATACAAGGAATTGGAAATAGTCCGAAAAATCCTCAGATTCCTTTCACGAAGTTTTGAAGCAAAAGTGACTGCCATTCAAGAATTAAAAGATTTAAAACAAATCAAAGTTGAAGAACTCATTGGAAATCTCACCACTTATGAGCTAGAAATGAATTTCAAGGAAGGCATGAAGGAGGAGATACACGAAATAAAATCAATAGCTCTCAAAGGAACAACTGAAAGTGATGATGGTGATAGAGCAGCAGAGTTGGAAATGGTAATAAAGAAATTGAAAAAGTGGAACCGCAACTATGGAAATCCAGCTCTAAATCAAAAATTAAAAAGCAGAATAATCAAAGTTCTAGATAACACAGAACAACAAAAAATCATCTGTCATAAGTACAACCAACCCAGACACATCAAGCCCAATTGTCCTCAAAACCGACACTACTTTGAAAAGAAATCAAAAAGGAGTAATTTTACATCCACGTGGAATACAAGTGATGAAGATAATAAAAGTACTAGCAGTGAGAGTGAGAAAGCTGATATGTTCCTTCAAGGTAATATAACTGATAGCGACGATGACGAACCAAGCAGGGTATCAAAACTCACTCACTTAGAATTACTTATATATTTTCATGAAGTAAATGGCTGTTTTGAACGACTTAGGAAGAAATATGCCAAATTTGAATCACAAAAAGATACTTTGATCGATTTAAATAAACAACTTGACCAATTAGTTAAAAACTATCAAAGTAGGATCCCTAAGTGTGATAAGTGTCCAACATTCAAAGAAGAGATTAAAAAATCAGAAATCAAAATTAAATTGCTTGAAAATGAAATTCTGATTTTGAAAGAGAGTGAAAATACAAGAAGAGAAAATTCTATTAAAAGGTGCACACAATTATTAAATGAAAATGAATTTCTCAAAACACAAGTCCCACAACTGTCAACAACTTTAGATAAATTTTCAAAAAGTGAAAAATCGTTGAATATGCTATTAGGAAAACAAACTGTTAATACAGTTAGACAAGGACTTGGATATAATCAATCTAAAAATGTTAGAAATGAAATTAATCAAGTCGATTCAATGTGCACAATTTGTAGAAAATTTGGACACAATCAAAACAATTGTTTGTATAGACCTAAACACGTGAAAACTATACCTATTTGGGTTCCAAAAGGCATAAATATAAAATCTTTAAAAGTCAAACAAATCTGGGTGCCAAAAGGAACATATATAAATAGTTTTGGTTCTCCACAAAATTATTTTTCAAAATCAATTGCCACTAACAATCATGGACCTATAAAAACAATTTGGTCACAAAAATCTTTCATCGTGTAAGTGTGGAGGCAGGCTAAGGGACAACAACTGTGTTACTGGATTCTGGCTGTTCCAAGAATACAATGGGCGACAAATCACAGTTCCTTAGCCTAGTACAAAAGGTGATAGAATCACAATGGGCAAACAACGAAAAATTATTGTAAAGGTAAAACAGGTAAAGATATCTTGAACGATAGATGTGAAAATCTGCACCTTAATTTGATTTAGTTCAGCCAGTTATTGATAAAGAAATAATTGATGATAATGATTCTGATTTTTTCAAAATTGTTGACCAATTATACTTTTCATACCGAGAACACTACATGCATCTCTAGAGTCTTTAAATTACTTCATATAAATTTGTTTAGACTAATGATGGTATCTTATTGACTGATTATTAATCTCGGTGCACGCAAATATATTTGTTTATCCTACGGCTTCTAAATTTGACACTATATTCACTAATTTGTTTATTGGAAGAGCTTTAATTAAAAACAAAAAGAATTTCATTCAAAAAGGTCTTCAAAATTTTGTTGCAACTTCATGGTCTGGTCTATAACATTCAATTAATGATAATTTTGTGAGAAATGCGGATTATGGATCTTAAAGCTAAGGATAAACACTAGAGGGGGGTGAATAATGTTTTAGAGAATTGTTAAATCTTTTTGATTTTTTGTTAATTTAAACACAAATGTATGCAATATTCAGACATAGATATGATCACAAAATCAAACACAAATGCAAATATAAAGTAAAAGCAGTAAAGGAAAGAACACGCCAGATTTTATACTGGTTCGGAGTTTCCCTACATCCAGTCCCACACTACAAGTACGTATTTCCTTTCAAAAGCAATCTTTACAATTACACCCTCGATTTCAAGGCAACGAGGTACACCCTCCAGAATCACAATCCTGTGTGTAGAGATACTTGATTTCCCGGGCAACAAGTTCACCCAATTGATTTCCCAAGGCTACAATCACACCTTATCTTGCTTGATTGATTTTCAAGGCTACAATCACACCTTTTCTCGCTAAGTTGATTACAAAAAGCCTATAACTATGAATAGCACTGAGGATCTTGTTGAGATAATGATAGAGAATCAAATCAGAGTAATGATAAGAATTTGTATATAGAAATGTGGAAGAAGAAGAGGAGTGAAAACCCAGAAAACTTCTGTTAAAATTCATTGAAACTAACCCCTATTTATAGAGTAACAACAGTCATGTCCATTCGTGAAGAGTTATGACGAATAGACACTTCTTTTGAAATTTGAATTTTGAAACCAACTGACACCATGTCGACACGGGGCACCTGGTCATGTCGACATCTCAAAGGATTTTTTTGGTGTTCTGATTTTCTTCGAAAATAACTTTTATTTTATATTTAAACTTTATAAATATACTTAACTATAGTTAAAATTCATAAGTAAATATAAAGAATAATGTATACAAAATTTTACTTATAATTTTATATTCAAATCTAAGTATAATTATTTAAAAGTTAAATATATTATATTTAAAAGATAGTTTAAAATCAGGAGTAATTTGACTTTGAAAATAAAAATGAGTTTGAGGCTAAAAGTATTTGAAATCAGAATAGATGTTTTTGATGCTTTTAAAAGGAAGGTTTTGAAATCATTTTGAAAACAAGATATAATTTTGAAAAATCATTTTGAATAAAAAGTTAGCGGATACAAAACAATGTTCCACTAGATTTTTCATAGGTTTCATCCTACTTAGGGTTCCATCCCTTTAACGGGCTCGAAGTGGATTCCATTCCACGAATAAATTGGATTTTAAGATGCCAGTGCTTTTCTAGGAGTTTTAACAAAATCTCTAATTAAAGAATAAATTACTTGAATTCTTGAACTCTTGATAATCTTGATACTCATTAGTCTTCAATCTTGATACCTTGAATCTCTATGCTGCACAGTCTTCGTTCTTATTACCTGCATGGTTAAATCCTGCATATACATATATATCTAAACTTATACTGTTAGTATTTATATTTTATAATCTATTCTAAGATTGTTGTCATCAAAACCATCATCTCATGGACTAACAATCTCCCCCTTTTTGATGATGACAACCTTTGTTTATAAAATATTACTTCTATCTTAATAACTCCCCCTTAATCTATGCCTAACTACCCTATTTTATACTTCTCCCCCCTTGTCATCAACAAAAAAACTAACTCCAAACTATGTAACACCCCCTCATTCTTGGACTAAAATACCTGCATTAATAAACTTATACAATGGAATATAGAATTAAGAAATAATTATTTTGATAGTCACAATAATGAATCAAAGATTATATACATATTAATGTATAATTATACATGTTTTGTACAACAAACATCAATCCATTACTAAACATCAATCAAATTCAAACCAAGCCAAAGCAAATGAAATCAAATCAATCAAAGCAAACAATTCAAACAAAGCAATCAAATAAAATTAAACGTTACGAGGAACTTCCATCCATCCTTCTTCTCCAAAGATGTAACAACCCTGAGATTGCAATTACCGAATGATAAGTTAAAAATTATGATTTTTAAGTTAAAAAGGGGGCTAAACAAATTTTTGGGAATTTAAATTTGCAATTGGTTTGCAAATTAAAATATTTTGGGTTGAAATGGGATATTTTAAATAAAAAGTGATTATGGGTTAATGGGCCAAATGAGATAAATACATGGTTTTAATTAAAACTAGGATGCTTATTAGGATTTTTGTTCACATGATAACCTTAGGAAAATAAACTAAGTCCTAATGGGTTTTAAAACCTCTTACCATGACCCATTAACCAACCCACTCCTATTTAATATCTCAAACCCCTCTCATAAACCCTAACCCTCCTCTTCATAAATTCCTAAACCTAGATCTAAACATAATTAAAGGCCTCCCTTTAGAAGCTCCATCTCCTTCTCTTCATAATTAAACTAGTTTAATCTTTGAAAGGTAATGCAATCTCCCGTGTTCTCTAATCCATCTTAATCCCTATTTATCTCTACCATCTTGTTGTAATCATTGTTTTGTTTTTTGTTGATTTTGGGTCCTTGAAGCCTCTTGATCTTTGCTTTGGGTTGAGGAGTTTGGCTTTCTTGATATTGTGCACTCAAACCATTTGATACTTTGCTTCATTAAGGTAATTGCTATGTATTAGTAATTATTGCTAGTATAATTTTGGTGAAAATTTTGATGCTAAAACTTGAAAAAAAACACCCCTAGATCACCAAAAACTGCATAATTAGTTGGCTGGAAATTGCTTCAGCCTGAAACAGGCTGGAATAGTGCACTGGGTGCACCAGAACAGGCCTGGGCTGCACCCAGGCACTATAGGCTAGCCCAGCTGGGCTAGCCAGAGGCTGGCCAGCCCACGGTGGGCTGGCCGCACCCCAACCCCCCAGCCCGGGCGGGCTGGGGGTTGCACCCCGTCCCCAGCCCGTTTGGGCTGGGGAATAGGGGACGCGGGCGTTGGCCCGCGTCCCATACCCCCAGCCCAGGCGGGCTGGGGCATACGGGCGTGGGCCTTGGCCCGCGTCCCATATCCCCAACTCAGGCGGGCTGGGGCAGGCCGACGCGGGCCAGGCCCGCGTCCAACAAAAAAAAAAAAAAATTCAAACATCACCTCTGTTTCCAGCTTTTGAGCGCCACTTCGCGATGCCGCCACGTTCGCATCGGAAGTCGGAATTCGACGTTTTTGGTCTCGTCGGAAAGGTGGAGTTGCGAACTCCATCTCAGGGAAATTTGGACAACATTGGAATTCGCTTGGTACTTCGATTTTCGTGCCAAAGTTAGACTCTGGTCGCTGTTGGAAAACAGTATGAATCTTTCTCTGGGTTCAACTTTGAGACGTCGCTGCCACTTCGTCTCAACTCGGAATCCAGAAATTATTTTTGCATCTTAAAGTAGGGATGTTGGACTATATGCCTACCAGTTTTCATGCCATTTGGACACAGTTTGCTAGTCCAAATAAATTGCCGAACTTGGGTTCGCAGCAGTTTTTGAATGGTTTCAAACACTTAGAATATTTTTGATGATTTTCTGGTTTTCGTCGATTTCTTTGAGATTTGTCTCTGGATTTCGTACACGGGCTTTATAAAAATGATTTAAAAGGATTTTTCACTCCAAAATGGCTTTTGAAAATTATTATATAATATTATTTTAAATTATTAAATTAATTACTCCATAATAGGAGACTTTTCAAAAGACCGTTTTAAAAGTGATTTCGAAATCAATTACAAATCCGTTTTACACCATTATTTTCTATAATAAAAATCTCACACTCACTTTTAGCACGTCAAGCGAAGTGGAAAGGTTCTTAAACGGTTAGGAAATCTCCGGCCCATGGAAACCGTGTGTATTTTCTTTCCGGTTAATCCCAGACCTATTCGATTGATCTTTTGACCTTTGGGTCTAGTTTACCGATGATATGAGGTGGACTTTTTATTGTTTGGAGTTTGAGCTTGCTATTGGTTAGGAAACCGTTTAGTGCGAACGTGGGGTATAGGACTCATTGTTAACACTTTACGGGTTCCTCTCCAAGAAGTTAGTAACACATTAGCCTCTGGACGGCCAGTACTGGACCTCTGGGTCACCACGCCTCTGGGAAACCGTCTCTGGACACCTGCTCTATGGAGCAGTTTTACGGCATGTGCCTCTGGGCCTTTTATCCTTTTGGGAAGGATCTTGTCGTTTCGCGCGTTCCGCATCTGTGCGAGTGATCGATCACAACTCAACAGTACTTGGCAACAACGACTCTGGTCGGTGCACGTGCAATATTTGTATTATCTGATGATTTTTATATCCATTCGAGTATCGCCATTCGGTGTTGGTTCTATGGAACCATACGATGTAAGTGCGATTACCCTATGGATTCACAGTGTCTCTGGACACTGCATTTCTGTATTCGGTTTCATTGATTTTTCATTATATCCCTATTGCTCTTTGGAGCATCGATCCTTGCTTGGGCATTGATCACAGACTCTGGTCACTCTTGGCATTATTGCCTGTGGGCAACTTTATATAGCTTTGGCTACGCCGATGATATGAGGCGATTTTATTTATTTAACACTTTGGCGTTTGTATTCTCTTTGGAGATTTTTACCGTTTATTGATGATTAGGGATCGTCATTATATTCATGTAGTCCATATTACTCTTCTCTTTGGAGAAGTACTGTTTTATTTATGTACTGCATTATTATATATATCTCAGTATTACTGATTGTTTAGCTAGCCTGACCCGAGTGTTTTCGCTCGGGTCAGACCGAGTTGTTTCAGGTTAGGTCTCTGGACTTAGCTTTCTGTGCTTCCGCTTGGACATTATCTGCTATGCTGATAGATAGCTCTTTTATTTGTCCACTATTCAGCTACTCTATTATTTCAGACTCTTATGTACATATTTTTGACTCACATGTGTGAGCGGTGGCTTTGTACCCACTTATAGTATTTGGATCTGTATTGATGATGTATTGTTCTGGGATCTTATATCTGTTATGTGATTCTGTTCTGTGATGTTTATCATTTATTACTATGCTTATTTTGATAGGTCTTTAGCTATTGTAATTTCGTTATAAATATTTATTGAATAGGTCGAACCACTTAAAAAAAATAGATACCATCTTTTCGACGTATTCAGTAGATAGTTATAGCTTGATTACAAATGGTCGCTTCCATTATACTCTATTCTCCGCTTTATCAGACGGTATTACTCTCGTAATACTGTTTGTTACAGTGGGTCTGAGAGTGGGGCGTTACATCTTGGTATCAGAGCGAGGTTCAGAATTAAGCATAGCAAACACAGAACGGATACACTTAGTACAATACATTTTAATTGGATCCGAATCAAATCAAATCCCTCCCTTATGCTTATTGATAGATAAGTTAGGAATATGTGTACGAATTTATTATATTCCGTAGTATTCCTTAATTAAGTATCTATCATTGAATCATGTCTAACTCTAATTCCCGTTTGACTTTCAGTATGTCTGGAAGGGGAAGAGGGAGAACCACTCGTCAGTCTAGTGCTGCTGGGCAGTCCAGCAACACTCATCCAGAGGGCGTGTTCATGACTACGGACCAGATCATGGAGCTAGTTCGAAATTCTCAGTCTCATTCTCAGTCTCCAGCCCCAGTTGCTGATGCTCCGCGCATGTCTGTTTTTGCGCGTCTCTGCAGTGATTTTACCCATCTCGGAGGGAAGCCGTTCAGTGGCTCCGAGAATGTCTTAGAGGTCCACGCTTGGATTCGGATATGCGAGCGCATTTTCACTCGTATGGATATCCCGGATCATGACCGTGTTCTTATTGCTTCTAGTCAGCTTCTGAGTCGTGCCCTGGATTGGTACGAACTACTTATTGCCGAGGTCGATGAGACCACACTTACTTGGGCTCAGTTTCGTCAGAGATTTGAGCTCAAATTCATCCCAGAGTCAGAGAAGAACTCCCTTGCTCGCCGCTTTCTTGATCTCAAGCAGGGGAAGTCCTCCGTATCCGACTATGTCTCTTCCTTCGAGGCCCTGTCCACGTACGGCCTTGAGTTTATTGCTACTCCTTATAAGAGGAACCTCAAATTTGTTGAGGGCTTGAAGAAATATCTGAAGAGGCATCTTATTCTACAGCTTGAGCTCTCATTCGAGAAGTTAGTCGATGCAGCCCTACATCTTGAGTCAGTCGAGATGGAGCATAGTGATGATGATGGTGGGGGTTCCAAAAACCCCAACCAGAAGCGGGGTCCATTTCAGAAGAACAAGCCTTGGAACAAGAAGAAGACTGGCAGTTCTGCTGTCCAGGCTCAGCCTCAGACTCAGCCTCAGATTCAGTCACAGCCTAGTGGAACCCGTCCTTCGAGGAAATGCTTCAACTGTGGTTCTCCAGATCACTTTATTCGAGAGTGTCCCAAACCTCTCTATTGTACCTTTTGCAAGAAGGAGGGACACAGGATTTCCACTTGTCCTCTTGCTCCAGCTAGTGTCAAGCCTGGCAAGCTTAATGCTACCAGGGCTCCTGCATCTACAGCTCAGCCTCGAGGTACGCATCCTTCCGTTCTCGAAGGTTCTATTTTATTTCATGGTAGATCTTGTAGAGTTCTCTTTGATACGGGTGCCTCTCACTCATTCGTATCAAAGGAGCTAGTAGATGCTTTATCCTTGGATGTTACTTGTCTGATTTCTTTACTAAGGATTGTGAATCCCATCGGTGGATCCACGACCCTTAGCTTGCTTTGTGAGAATATAGATATTGATCTTTGTGGATTATCTTTCCGTGCGAATCTGCACGTTATGGAGTATTTGGGATTTGATATGATTCTTGGCATGGATTGGCTCGTTCAGCACGACGCCAAAATTATTTGTTCGGAGCGGATATTATTTATTCATCACCCTGATTCGTCCTCTCCGTTAGCTATTGTTCTTCAGGATGTTGGGCTTTCTGATGTTACTTTATTTTCTCTTGATTCACGAGATGAGGATTTGGACATATCTCGCATTCCTGTCGTTCGGGATTTCCCCGATATATTCGAGCCAGTATCTGGCCTGCCGCCAAAGCGGGCCATTGAGTTCCGCATCGATCTCATTCTAGGCTCCCACCCTGTTGGGAGTCCTCCCATGAGGATGTCTATTAAGGAGAATGAGGAACTCAGGAAACAGTTAGTTGAGCTTGAGGCGAAGCAGTTCATTCGATCCAGTTCTTCGCCATGGGGTGTTGTTGTCGTCTTCGTTAAGAATCCCGATGGCTCTCTTAGGCTTTGCATTGACTATCGCAAGCTTAATGAGTTGACCATCAGAAATCGTTATCCATTGCCACGGATAGACGATATGTTTGATCAGTTGAGCGGTGCAAAGGTCTTTTCACAGCTCGACCTTGCCACCGGATTTCATCAGCTCCGAGTTGCGGAAGATAGCATCCCTCTTACTGCTTTCCGCACTCGTTATGGTTCTTTTGAGTGGTTGGTCATGCCATTCGGCTTAACGAACGCACCAGCTTTCTTCGTCGATCTTATGAATCGAGTATTCCGGGAATACATCGATAGATTTGTTCTGGTTTTCATCGACGATATTCTTATTTATTCTAGATCCGAGGCAGAGCATGCTCATCATTTGGGGATCGTCTTGGATACTCTTCGTCAGCATCAGCTTAAGGCCAAGCTCTCCAAGTGCCATTTTTGGGAGAGCAAGGTCAAGTTCTTGGGCCATATTGTATCATCTGAGGGTATTTCTGTCGGTCCTGCAAAGATCGAAGCTATTCAGAATTGGAAGCAGCCCGAGAACGTTCATGATATTCGCAACTTCCTTGGTCTGGCGGGTTATTACCGTCGGTTTATCAAGGATTTCTCTCGAGTTGCACTTCCCCTTACGACGCTGACTCGTAAGGGTGTCCGCTTTATTTGGTCTGATAAGTGTGAAGCTTCCTTTCAGCGACTGAAGGAACTTCTCACTCATGCTCCTATTCTTGTGGTTCCTGAGAGTAACCAGGATCTTGTTGTTTACACCGACGCTTGTGGTAGCGGCCTCGGTGCTGTGCTTATGCAGAAGGATCGGGTAGTTGCTTATGCTTCTAGGCAGCTACGGCCGAATGAGGTTCGCTATCCGACTCATGATCTTGAGTTGGCAGCTATCGTCTTTGCTTTGAAGACATGGCGTCACTTTCTATTAGGCGAACGCTTCATTCTTTACACCGATCACAAGTCGCTGAAGTATCTTTTCAATCAGAGGGATCTTAATGTGAGGTAGCAGCGATGGCTTGAGTTTCTCGCCTCATATGATTTAGATATTCAGTATACCCCTGGCAAGGGTAATCGTGTTGCAGATGCGCTCAGTCGCAAGCACTCGGCGGTAGTTTCTATGATAATTGCCGAGTGGAATGTTCTTGAGACTCTATCTTTATGTGATATTAGAGATCGAGCTTCATCTTCTGATGCTCCTGTCTTATTATTTAGCTTGGAAGCTCGTCCTATCTTATTGGATCGCATTGCCCATGCTCAGCGGCAGGATCCAGACTTATTGCATCTTATTCATCTTCTCGAGTCGGGATCCAGTGATGAGACATTGCTGGATTATTCTCTGGATTTTCATCGGTGTCTTCGTAGGAAGAACTGTATTGTTGTACCATCTGATTTATCACTTAGGCGTGACATTCTAGACGAGTGCCATCGCACTAAGTACACTATACATCCTGGTTCGAGTAAGATGTATGCCGATATATGCCGGCTATATTATTGGGAGGGTTTGAAGAGAGATGTGGCAAGTTATGTGAGTAGTTGCATAACTTGTCAACAGATCAAAGACGAGCATCAGCGTCCATCTGGTCTTCTTCACCCGCTAGAGATTCCATTATGGAAATGGGATCAGATATCCATGGATTTTATTGATGGTCTGCCTCGATCGAGGTCAGGCCATACTTCTATCTGGGTTATTGTTGATCGCTTGACCAAATCGGCTCATTTCATTCTGATTAGGTCCACTCGGACTGCACCTCAGTTGGCCAAGTTCTATGTGAAGGAAGTCGTTCGATTTCATGGCATTCCTAGCTCTATCGTCTGCGATCGAGACACTATCTTTACTAGTCACTTCTGGAAGTGCCTACAGTCAGCTTTGGGCACAAAGCTGAATCTCTCGACTGCTTATCACCCTCAGACCGACGGTCAGACCGAGAGGGTGAATCGTGTTTTGGAGGATCTTTTGCGCTGTTGTATTCTGGATTTCGGAGGTAGTTGGGAGGATCACTTACCGCTCGTAGAGTTCTCCTACAACAACAACTATCAGTCTAGTATCGGCATGGCACCTTTCGAGGCTCTCTACGGAAGGCCATGTCGCTCTCCTGCTTGTTGGTTAGAGTCTGGCGAGAAGCTCATTCTTGGTCCAGATTCAGCTCGGGAATCTTCTGAGAAGATCGTGCTTATCCGTCAGAGAATGAAAGAGGCACAGGACCGCCAGAAATCCTACGCGGACAACCGTAGGAAGCCTCTTGAGTTCTCCATTGGCGATTCTGTCTTTATTCGGATTTCTCCCATGAAAGGGGTTGTGCGTTTCAGTTCTACAGGGAAACTGGCCCCTCGCTATATTGGACCGTTTTCTATCACGGAACGCATCGGCCTTGTCGCCTATAGAGTGGCTCTACCTGCTCATTTCTCTGGAATGATGTGTTCCATGTTTCTCAGCTTCGCAAGTGTGTGCGCAATCCTGATTCTATTATCGAGCCTCATATCGTACCTGATTTGGAGATCTCACCCGATCTATCTATAGAGCAGTAACCTCTTCGTGTGCTTGATTGGGAGATCAGACGTCTTCGAAACAAAGAGGTTCCGCTTGTGAAGATTCAATGGTCGTCTAATCCTAAGGACTGCACTTGGGAGACCAGAGAATTCATCGAGCGTACTTATCCTGATTTTCTTTCATCTTCCGGCACGGGTGAGCATCTATATTTTATCTTTTGTATTCCTTTTGTGGATTAGATGTTATAGACGACTTCTATATTTAAGGAATTGCGGGGACGCAATTTTCTTAAGGGGGGAGTCTGTAACAACCCTGAGATTGCAATTACCGAATGATAAGTTAAAAATTATGATTTTTAAGTTAAAATGGGGGCTAAACAAATTTTTGGGAATTTAAATTTGCAATTGGTTTGCAAATTAAAATATTTTGGGTTGAAATGGGGAATTTTTAAATAAAAAGTGATTATGGGTTAATGGGCCAAATGAGATAAATACATGGTTTTAATTAAAACTAGGATGCTTATTAGGATTTTTGTTCACATGATAACCTTAAGAAAATAAACTAAGTCCTAATGGGTTTTAAAACCTCTTACCAATACCCATTAACCAACCCACTCCTATTTAATATCTCAAACCCCTCCCATAAACCCTAACTCTCCTCTTCATAAATTCCTAAACCTAGATCTAAACATAATTAATGGCCTTCCTTTAGAAGCTCCATCTCCTTCTCTTCATAATTAAACTAGTTTAATCATTGAAAGGTAATGCAATCTCCCCTGTTCTCTAATCCATCTTAATCCCTATTTATCTCTACCATCTTGTTGTAATCATTATTTTGTTTTTTGTTGATTTTGGGTCCTTGAAGCCTCTTGATCTTTGCTTTGGGGTTGAGGAGTTTGGCTTGCTTGATATTGTGCACTCAAACCATTTGATACTTTGCTTCATTAAGGTAATTGCTATGTATTAGTAATTATTGCTAGTATAATTTTGGTGAAAATTTTGATGCTAAAACTTGAAAAAAAACACCCCTAGATCACCAAAAACTGCATAATTAGTTGGCTGGAAATTGCTTCAGCCTGAAACAGGCTGGAATAGTGCACTGGGTGCACCAGAACAGGCCTGGGCTGCACCCAGGCACTGTAGGCTAGCCCAGCTGGGCTAGCTAGAGGCTGGCCAGCCCATGGTGGGCTGGCCGGGACCCAACCCCCCATCCCGGGCGGGCTGGGGGTTGCACCCCCTCCCCAGCCCGTTTGGGCTGGGGAATAGGGGACGCGGGCCTTGGCCCGCGTCCCATACCCCCAGCCAAGGCGGGCTGGGGCAGTATAATGTCCCCAGCCCGCCTGGGCTGAGGCATACGGGCGCGGGCCTTGGCCCGCGTCCCATATCCACAGCCCAGGCGGGCTGGGGCAGGCCGACGCGGGCCGGGCCCGTGTCCAACAAAAAAATATATTCAAACATCACCTCTGTTTCCAGCTTTTGACGTTCATATCGGAAGTCGGAATTCGATGTTTTTGGTCTCGTTGGAAAGGTGGAGTTGCGAACTCCATCTCTGGAAAATTTGGACAACACTGGAGTTCGTTTGATACTTCGATTTTCGTGCCAAAGTTAGACTTTGGTCGCTGTTGGAAAACAGTATGAATCTTTCTCTGGGTTCAACTTTGAGACGTCGCTGCCACTTCGTCTCAACTCGGAATCCAGAAATTCTTTTTGCATCTTAAAGTAGGGATGTTGGACTATATGCCTACCAGTTCTCATGCCATTTGGACACAGTTTGCTAGTCCAAATAAATTGCCGAACTTGGGTTCGCAGCAGTTTTTGAATGGTTTCAAACACTTAGAATATTTTTGATGATTTTCTGGTTTTCGTCGATTTCTTTGAGATTTGTCTCTGGATTTCGTACACGGGCTTTATAAAATGGATTTAAAAGGATTTTTCACTCCAAAATGGCTTTTGAAAATTATTATATAATATTATTTTTAATTATTAAATTAATTACTCCATAATAGGAGACTTTTCAAAAGACCGTTTTAAAAGTGATTTCGAAATCAATTACAAATCCGTTTTACACCATTATTTTCTATAATAAAAATCTCATAGTCACTTTTAGCACGTCAAGCGAAGTGGAAAGGTGCTTAAACGGTTAGGAAATCTCCGGCCTATGGAAACCGTGTGTATTTTCTTTCCGGTTAATCCCAGACCTATTCGATTGATCGTTTTGACCTTTGGGTCTAGTTTACCGATGATATGAGGTGGACTTTTTATTGTTTGGAGTGTGAGCTTGCTATTGGTTAGGAAACCGTTTAGTGCGAACGTGGGGTATGGGACTCATTGTTAACACTTTACGGGTTCCTCTCCAAGAAGTTAGTGACACATTAGCCTCTGGGCGGCCAGTACTGGACCTCTGGGTCACCACGCCTCTGGGAAACCGTCTCTGGACACCTGCTCTATGGAGAAGTTTTACGGCATGTGCCTCTGGGCCTTTTATCCTTCTGGGAAGGATCTTGTCGTTTCGCGCGTTCCGCATCTGTGCGAGTGATCGATCACAACTCAACAGTACTTGGCAACAACGACTCTGGTCGGTGCACGTGCAATATTTGTATTATCTGATGATTTTTATATCCATTCGAGTATCGCCATTCGGTGTTGGTTCTATGGAACCATACGATGTAAGTGCGATTACCCTATGGATTCACAGTGTCTCTGGACACTGCATTTCTGTATTCGGTTTCATTGATTTTTCATTATATCCCTATTGCTCTTTGGAGCATCGATCCTTGCTTGGGCATTGATCATAGACTCTGGTCACTCTTGGGATTATTGCCTGTGGGCAACTTTATATAGCTTTGGCTACGCCGATGATATGAGGCGATTTTATTTATTTAACACTTTGGCGTTTGTATTCTCTTTGGAGATTTTTACCGTTTATTGATGATTAGGGATCGTCATTATATTCATGTAGTCCATATTACTCTTCTCTTTGGAGAAGTACTGTTTTATTTATGTACTGCATTATTATATATATCTCAGTATTACTGATTGTTTAGCTAGCCTGACCCGAGTGTTTTCGCTCGGGTCAGACCGAGTTGTTTCAGGTTAGGTCTCTGGACTTAGCTTTCTGTGCTTCCGCTTGGACATTATCTGCTATGCTGATAGATAGCTCTTTTATTTGTCCACTATTCAGCTACTATGTTATTTCAGACTCTTATGTACATATTTTTGACTCACATGTGTGAGCGGTGGCTTTGTACCCACTTATAGTATTTGGATCTGTATTGATGATGTATTGTTCTGGGATGTTATATCTATTATGTGATTCTGTTCTGTGATGTTTATCATTTATTACTATGCTTATTCTGATAGGTCTTTAGCCATTGTAATTTCGTTATAAATATTTATTGAATAGGTCGAACCACTTGAAAAAAAAATAGATACCATCTTTTCGACGTATTCAGTAGATAGTTATAGCTTGATTACAAATGGTCGCTTCCATTATACTCTATTCTCCACTTTAACAGACGGTATTACTCCCGTAATACTCTTTTTTACAGTGGGTCTGAGAGTGGGGCGTTACAAAAGATAGGGTCTGCTTTAATAGCATCCCAATTTTCGTTGTCATTGGTGAGAGAGACAGGAGGATGTGCTTCGTTTTCATCCTTTTGTAAGGAGGAGATCATCCATCGTATTGCATCGAAATGCCTTTCTTGCTCTTTGATCATCTGCATTTGACTCAATTCTAAGTGTCTTTCTGGTAACGAAGAATGAACAAGAGAATATTCTTGAATGAATTAAGAGTTTCTTCAAGATTTTCGGATAAATTGTAAATTGGATTAGCCATACTTGAATTTGTGAAAGAGATGAGAGATAGAGAAGATAAGAAATCATTTTCAGTGATGAATTCTGTAAGAAACAGGTATTTATAGGTGTAGAAATGAATAGACATATGGTAGTTATTCAAATTTCAAATTCAAAATGAATTGTCAATTCTGACCAGTACATGTCGACATGGTAATAGGGGGTATGTCGATATGGTGTAGTGAAATTTGATGATATATTTTGATTTTGTGAATAATTGTGTGTGTGTATATATTTATATAATATACTAACATTTATTCTGGAGATAAGATAAGCTAGATAACAGAAAGAAATTCCATTTCATTTCATAGTAAGATGATACAACGATTAATCATAAAGAGCTACATGAACATTCAAAACAAAATAAACTAAAACAAATACAACGAGATACGAAAAGGTAGAACTAGTTAGATGAAGAAAGTCTAATTTTCTTGCTGGCTTTAGAAATGAACTTTTTCATCTTGGATGCAATTTTGTCCAACTTCTTACTAACGGATCGTTAAAGAATCCGTTGGTTCTCAACAATCATCTTTTAGTTTTTGAGAATGGTTTTGTTGGACGGATTAGGAGGATAGTCGATGCTTTCCAAAGAGGTTTCACCTTCTTCTTCTTCTTTAATTTCCATTTCATCCCTTTTTTCTTCTTCTTCTTCTTCGTATTCCTCTTCTTCCATTTCCTCATGAGCCAAATGCTCTTCCTTTTCGGCAAGAGTCTCATAAGGTTGGAAAAAAAATGTAATTTTCA
The DNA here is from genome assembly GCA_030765085.1 of Allium cepa. NCBI lineage: Eukaryota > Viridiplantae > Streptophyta > Magnoliopsida > Asparagales > Amaryllidaceae > Allium > Allium cepa. Next base: position 1,025,425,267 of record CM060935.1, on the reverse strand, counting down.
TAAGTGAAATGTTGGAATGATTAAAAACATTTCTAGAAAAAAATTCTTCCCCTTTGAAATCCACTCCAAAGTAGTTAAAGATACGAGTGAGATAAATTCCATGATACAAAGTGTTCTCACCCATTTCAAGATTTTTAGGACGAAGTTCATCCAAAATAACTCGCGCCCAATTTATGTCATAATTTCCAAAGATAGATAAAAGTGCTTTGCAAACTTTTGAAGTAGGATTGTTAAAATTCCCCGATCTTGGGGTCAAAGTATGTTGCAAAAGAAGAATGACAATTCTTGCCTTTGGTCGAAAATTTCGGTTTTTAAATTCAAAATTATCAATCCCTTCGAAAATGTGATGAAATGTCTCACGATCAATTTCATCGATTTTAAAGTTAGAAAGATCCATTCCCGTACTCTTGCAATTAAGAATGGTACCCAAAAAATCACAATTCAAAACAATTCTAGTGCCTTTGAAACTACTCCAAATTTCATCCATTATAAAATCCACGGTTTAAATTAGCATAGAAAATTTTGACAAGATTTGGGTAGCAAACAAAATCATTTTGAGAAGCGTCAATAAGAGTAAGAACTCCATTGTTTACAAAAAGAGAATCAAGTTCATAAGAAGAGAAATCTTGAAAAATAGCAAACTTTCCGGGATGGACTTTGGCACAATTAGCATAATTGATGTATGCTTTTATTGCCTTCAGATCACTGAAGAGTTGCTCTTTTATTTTTCTGAAAATTCTCATGGTGGAGGGGTTGCTTGAAGAAGCCATTAAAGTAGAGAATAGAGAGCTTGAAGTTTTGAAGAAAGAGTTTGAATTTGAAAATGAGAGTGAAAAGATATGATAAAAGTAGTTAATAAATAGATTCTCAAAGGACATATTCTCTGGTCAAAAGGTAGCTTTTCAGAGAATTGAATGAAGTGAAAAGGTGGACGGAAATTCAAATAATTGAATTCATATTTTGAAATTCAAATTCTGGTACCGATGTCGACATCATGGTAGGGACCACGTCGACATGTGCCAGTGAATTTTTGTGATTTATTTTTCCTAAGTTCTCTAATAAATATATATACTTTATTATTTTTAATGTGTGTATATATATATCTGGAATATTATTAAAATTATTGTATTTTCAATATATTATTATACTATGAAAATAATAATAAAAATAATAATAAAATAATAAAAGTAAAAAAATAATAGTAAAAAAATTTAAAATTCAAATAACACACCAATTCAAAAATCAATCGATCAAACAATCAAACATCTAATTCTACGCATGCAATTTCAACCAATTATATTGTAAATCTGTACCTTTTTCTGAGTCCATTTCTCTGAATTCGTCGAAGTCATGAACTGCCGTGAAACACAAGTTTGAATTATGTCTTATGATCATCATCACTTGAGGACGAGTCTGAATCATCTAGAGTACCAGTAAATGTACGCTTTCGTTTCTTTGCTGGATCATTGTTCATAGGAGGATTCTGCCTTTTTGGATACGGACAATCTCTTTTGATGTGGCCTGGTTCATCACAGTTGAAACATTTGACATTATTTGGCACTACATTCTGATTTCCAGAGTTCTTATAGTTGTTTCTCTTGATATTATTCATCTTTCTGTATTTCAGAAACTTCCTAAAATTTCTGGTCATAAACGCTATCTCTTCATCATTATCACTGTTTGAGTCTGATCCATCGGTTAATGCATTGAATGCCATTGATTTCTTTTCAGATGCTTTGCTTTCTCTTCTCTCGATCATTTGGACTTCAAATGACGTTAGATTTCCAATTAATTCTTCTATCCTTAAGTTAATGATGTCATTTTCCTCTTCGATCACAAGTGTCTACTGATCCCATTCCGAAGTAAGAGAATTTAAAAAATTTCTGACATGATCTTTTTAAGAAAATTCCTTTCCCAAGGATATTAAAGAATGCACAATATCCTGAAATTACTATACATATCGGAAATAGACTCATTAGGATTCATTTTAAATAAATGAAACTGATTTGTGAGTATGAAAATTTTGGTCTGTTTAACTTTGCTTGTTCCTTCGTGAGTTACTTGCAAAGTTTTCCAGATTTCATATCCAGACTTTCAAACTGACACTCTATTGAATTCATTTCTATCAAGTGAACAAAAAGAATATTCATGCTTTAGAATTATTTTGTGCAATAGACTTTTGCTCAGCGGTCCACTGTGCAAAATCAGTTGGGGGTTCAGAATATTCAGTTTGTGTGATATTCCAAGTGTATAATCCTATAGATTGTAAATATATTTTCATCCTACATGTCCAATATGCATAGTTACTGCCATTAAAAAGTTGTGGTCTGACAGTAGACTAACCTTCTACAAATGAACTAATGACATAGATACTAGTGTTAGTAACAATACCGGTGTTGGTAGCCATTTTGAAATTTTTTTCAAAAATTAGATTATAAACTTTGAAAACCTGGCTTTGATACCAAATGTGAGAAATGCGGATTAAGGATCTTAAGGCTAAGGATAAACACTAGAGGGGGATGAATAGTGTTTTAGAGAATTATTAAATCTTTTTGAGTTTTTGTTAATTTAAACACAAATGTATGCAATATTCAGACACATATATGATCACAGAATCAAACACAAATGCAAATATAAAGTAAAACCAGTAAAGGAAAGAACACACCGGATTTTATACTGGTTTGGAGTAACCCTACATGCAGTCCCGCACAGCAAGTACGGATTTCCTTTCAAAAGCAATCTTTACAATTACACTCTCGATTTGAAGGCAACGAGGTACACCCTCCAGAATCACAATCCTCTGGGTAGAGATACTTGATTTCCCGGGCAACAAATTCACCCAATTGATTTCCCAAGGCTACAATCGCACCTTATCTTGCTTGATTGATTTTCAAGGCTACAATCACACCTTTTCTCGCTAAGTTGATTACAAAAAGCCTATAACTCTGAATAGCACTGAGGATCTTGTTGAGATAGTGATAGAGAATCAAACCAGAGATAATCTAATAAGATTCAATGTTGATTTCGGCAGAGTAATGATAAGAATTTGTATAACGAAATGTGGAAGAAGAAGAGGAGTGAAAAACTAGAAAACTTCTGTTAAAATTCGTTGAAACTAACCCCTATTTATAGAGTGACAACAGCCATGTCCACTCGTGAAGAGTTACGATGAATAGACACTTCTTTTGAAATTTGAAACCAAATGACACCATGTCGACATGGGGCACTTGGGCATGTCGACAACCCAAAGGATTTTTTGGTGTTTTGATTTTCTTTGAAAATAACTTTTATTTTATATTTAAACTTTATAAATATACTTAACTATAGTTAAAATTCATAAGTAAATATAAAGAATAATAGATACAAAATTTTAATTATAATTTTATATTTAAATCTAAGTATAAATATTTAAAAGTTAAATATTTTATATTTAAAAGATAGTTTAAAATAAGGAGTAATTTGACTTTGAAAATAAAGATGATTTTGAGGCTAAAAGTATTTTAAATCAGAATTGATCTTTTCGATGCTTTTAAAAGGAAGGTTTTAAAATCATTTTGAAAACAAGATATAATTTTGAAAAATCATTTTTAATAAAAAGTTAGCGGATACAAAACAATGTTCCACTGGATTTTACGTAGGTTCCATCCTACTTAGGGTTCCATCCCTTTAACGGGCTCGAAGTGGATTCCATTCCACGAATAAATTGAATTTTAAGATGCCAGTGCTTTTTTAGGAGTTTTAACAAAATTTCTAATTAAAGAATAAATTACTTGAATTCTTGAACTCTTGATAATATTGATACTCATGAGTCTTCAATCTTGATATCTTGAATCTCTATAGTGTACAGTCTTCATTCTCGTTACCTGCATGGTTAAATGCTGCATATACATATATATCTAAACTTATACTGTTAGTATTTATATTTTATAATCTATTCTAAGGTTGTTGTCATCAAAACCATCATCTCACGGACTAACAAATCTCAGATGCAGATTACACCGGTAGTCTAGTTGATAGAAAAATTACTAGTGGAACATGATTTATTTTGGGACATTTAGTAACCGCATCATTTTTCAAAGAAAATATCTGTATATTTTTCATTTCAAATATTTTTCAAATTAGCAGACATTTTTCTTATAAAACCCCTTCTAGAAAATCATTTTTGGCTTTGTTTTCAGATCAGTCATTTTTAGAAAAATTGATTTTATAATTATTTTTTAATTTGATTTTAAATGTCTAAAGTGACTAATCTGACTCCCTACTAATTATCAAAAAGGTAAATAGTAATTGAAAAAGTGACAAGTGTTGATATTAATCATATATTATAACTTGAGACGGTATAATTACTAAATTTCTTTATAAATTTAAACAAGAATTATAAACACTTTTTGTTGGTAAAAATTCCATGATCATTTCTATTTCTATCATTTTCTATCGACCATCACTCATCATAATCCAATATAGTATGTCAATATGTGGTGATTTAGACAGGAATCATTCGTTTTTCATTTTATATTTTTTTACATAAATAATAATAATAATAAAATTAATTAATAATAATAATAATCCAAAGAGTTCACTCTCATTTAAAAGTCCTCACGGTTATGCATGGATGAACTACTTGGAATTTTTGATTATGTGCTTTCATGCTCATTTAAAAGTCCTCACGGTTATGCATGTATGGAATGCATATCAAAATTGATTTATTAAATAAACAAGTTGATTCTAATTCTATTTAAAAGTCCTCACGGTTATGCGTGGTTAGAAGATACTTGAATTCATTTATTTTAAATAAAACTGGAATACTACTAATCTCATTTAAAAGTCCCAATGGTTATGCATGGTTGGTTGATATTCAAATTCCTGATATAAATATACCACAAATAGACACAACTGTATGTTTTATATGATGACATCATTCACATTATTCTAAAAGTGGAACATGCGCCTAACAAAGTATTTATGATTTCTTATTTGATTTTTATTGAAATTTAATATTTATATTCGATTGAGTTTTAGTGTTGTATTAATGTCTATCACTTTATATCTATTTTTCTAACACTATTACTCTTTTGCTTATAACAAAAGGGGGAGAGAAAAGTTAATATTTTGTCAAATAAAATCAAGTGAAGGTCAAATATTTTCTATTTGCATCTAGGCTCGTTTGCATATTTTTAATTATATGCATATATGAAGGGGGAACTTTGTGTAGAGAGAAAGCATTCAAATAGAGGGAGCAAATTGAATGATTAACTACATTTAACAAATTCAAAATCTTAAATATATGTTTGTTATCATCAAAAAGGGGAGATTGTTGAATATGCGAGTATATGATTTTTTGTTTGATGATAATAAATATATATGTATATATTCATTTAAATGTATTTGTTAATGTACTATTTTATTTTTCACATAATTAAATAAATATTTGGTGAATAAAATAACTAACACAGAATTTAAATTCAAACGGATATTTTATTCAAACAAATATTTATTACAATTTTGAATAGTGCAAATTCAAGCTCTCACTATACATATACAATTCTGATTAAAATAAAAATTCAATTACATCACAATCTTTCATTTACAAATGTCCTCACTGCATATCGCTCGTTCACTCATAATTTATCTTCAACTTTATTCCAAATTAAATCCAGCATCTGAGCATGCAAAAATAAATACCAACGCAGTAAAATTGAAAAGGAAATATTGTGGCAGTATAAAATAAAATGTAATTATGAAAATATTATTTGCCTCAGTTATTTGGGTTGTTCGTCATCATTTAAATTTTAATTCATTATACACAAGTAGCTTGTGACATGCACAGTGTATCACTGTACATGCCACAAGGCCGTACACACCGATATATACACTTGATAAAACTACAGGGACAGATGAGCACAGGTCAAACCCAAATGAAACGCTGGGTTCAACTCAAGTGCAATACAAATAAAATCACGACACAAGCACAAGGTCAAACCCGATCTTTAAAGATGGATTCAACACAGGTGCAATTAAAAATGCAAATAATTCTCGAGTGAAACAAAGGCCATGCAAGCTATATACAGTCTCAAGTGAAAGGTTAGACAGTCCATTCAGGCCATCAACAAAAGAGCAGTTTCAAATTGAACAATACAAAGCCTCATCATCAACATGACTCAATGCATAAGCACAATACAGACTCAAGAGGCACATGAAGGTCCAAGAAGACTGCAGCTCCAAAACATCACATATACATATACATGTTCACCGGGCCTTAACATGTAGTTCAACAGCATATATGTCGAAGTCATGAAACAGCAGCCTCAGTGGTGAACCATGAAATACAGTGAACAATGCATCAAGTTGAAATGCCATAAGAATGAACAACATGAATAACACATCATACATACATATGCAGGTGCATATGTGAATGTACAACTACAGACCACTTGAAGTGTGTTGACCAAACAACTCGGTGTAGAACAACCAAACAAGCCCAGACTCAAGTGAAGTACGCTAGCCAAATCGACAACAGTTCAATATGCATCGGTTTCAAGTCAAGTATAGTTTTAGTTTTACAAGACCAACAATGCAACTGTATGCAAACTGCCTCGAATAGTACAAGTTAAAGGCTGAAACACTACGGCAACAACAAGTAACAAATATATGCTACAGAGACCAAAGATGTGTGGATACAAGAAAACTGGTATTACAAGTTACTTTAACAAGTTGATATGAAAACGAAGTATGCAGTGGACACAAGCAATGAACCAACAATGCAAGGCTAAAAGAAGACAACCATTGCAACTTCAACCTGAACCAGAGCATGCACAAGCTCATATGCAATATCAAAATACATGAAGTGTAACTACAAATACCAAAGTGAAGCAAGAAGACTTCAATATGCAGAGAGTCGAGGGAAGTGATCGAAGAATCAAAAGTCAGAGTTGTGTAAAAATATCATCACAAAACTATCATAACTGAAGGCCAGCAAATCGTGGAAGTCATCACATAAACAAAGTCAAGACCGAACAACATGAAGCATAGGGATGCAAGCATCAAGTAGCAATTTTGATCAAAGACAAATAATACAAAGTCAACTGAAAATAAAGTCGTGGTATTCAAGAAATCAAATAGGTTCAACAGCAGTTTCAAACCAACTTCGAAACCGTGATATCCAAGCAATTGAACCAAGTCAGAAATCAACACCGTGGGTATCAAGTAATCAAGCAACAAAAGTCATGAATTTGAACAAGTCATAAATCATCACAAACATTCAACTTAAATCAAATGGCCGAGAAGAATTCAAGCAAATTATCAGACGTACGAAAATCAAGGGGTTCGAACCCTATATAAACGATAAACATCATCGGCAAAATTAGGATTCGAGTTTAAGCAACAACAGAGCAAACTTTAATCAATAACTCGAATCAAATCGAGTTTGAGCATATAAAAAAGAATTAATAAAAAGGAAATCACATACCATATCATTCGACCGAACTCGACAATTTGACGTAGTTGTCTACAATTCAAAGTACCACCTGATCGAAAAAGCAAGCAACGTTAAATCATCTGTTTCGATCGAACAACCTGAAGCGGCGCTTCGATTTCATCAAGAACCCTAATTTTATTCAAAAAGGAAACGAACGAGAACGAGCAGCCATTTTCAAAGAGTAGTCGGCTAGGAAATAAAAGGAAGGGGAATTAACTCTTATCTCACTTTTGGACGGCTTGGTTTATTTAGTTTGGTTCTTAATTATATAAGGCTCTAGTTAAATTAGGGTTTATTTGTTTTTAAATTGTTTTTAAATTTGCAGTTTCTTTAAACCGTTGTAAATTTTAGTCGTGTGACTAGGTGACGAGCTACGGTAGTCTAGTTCAAGATTTCACAACTCGGTGGCTAAGTTGTGCCAGGGTTTTGAGCGTAAAGTTAAGGCTACTCGATAGCGGGTGTCGCGAGTTTATGTGTGCAAGTGTCTGACTACTTATTTTCTAGTAGAAACCTTGGGGGCAGCACGTAGGCAAGGTTTTGTCGAAGTTGGGTAAATTCTGTATCGTTCTATTTATGCATTTATTCTTCTATTATCTATGCTGCTATTATTTTGATATATCTGTGTTGAAATATATTTATAAGCTTCCACAATAATTTTTATAATTGATAGTATCACCCTATTCACCCCCTCCCTCTAGGGTGAAATCGATCCTACAGTTTCTTCATTTTTTTTCACCGCTTCATTACCTATATTTAGATCTCCATTTCAAATCATTCTACCCCTGAATCATTTTAATGTGAACATGCAAATTCAAAAGCTCTCATTTTTGCAAATTCAAAAGCTTTCTTTTATGAAACATGAGTTTCATTTTTTTTCATTTTTCCTACATGTCCTGCCTACATCTTAGTTTGGCGCCAAAATTGACCACAAACACCCAATTGCAGATGAAAGCACTCGTTTACAATCACAGATCACAGATATCAAGTATGTAGAGAACACAAATATGAAGAACACTCAAAATTTCAAAGAAAAGCAGTAGAAACACACGATTTGTAGTGGTTCGGCATTGTAGCCTACGTCCACTTTGAAGGGTTGCTGCTTTATTGATTTTTATTTGCTGATTACAATAAGTTACAAATGATTACAACAGTACAAGTGTAATGATGATTCCGGTAGAGTCTGGGCGTTGAAGAGTCAAATGTCCTTTTTCTATAGTTCCTAGGGTGCTGTTTATAGGTGTAGGCTGCAAATATTTTGCTCAGATCTCAGAAGAACCATTCTCTCACGTGGGCGGGCCCACACGATCGATCCCATGTCATCTGCTCTCAATCTACGATCGATACAAATGAATTTCGTATCGCTCTAGATTTGATCCAATCGAGTCAATATTAAGCAGGAACACTCTTTAGGTTGATCGTTCCAAATTTGTACTCTTCGATGGCTGCGCGGTTCACATCGATCTCGCTCGTAATGATCAGATAATGGTGATGTGGAGCGATAAGCTAGGGTAGATCCACCTTTCATGCCGCGTTGGATGCATCCTCCTTCATATCCATCAGATGCTATGCTCTTTGTATCGATCACAACTGGTCTCTTTGTATCGGTCACATTTGGTCTCTTCGTATCGATCATGGCTTGCCGATTTGATTGACTTCGTATCGATCATATATGATTTGTATCCATAGGTTCCCTATTGCTTCGTATCGATGGAAGAGTGTCAATTTCGTATTGACCATCTGGTTGATCGATACGAAGTACACATCTATGTGACCAATACGAAGTAGATAATCATAACTACTTCGCACCGATAGGAAGGGATGGGTTTCGTATCGATCATCTAGGTGATCGATACGAAACATGTATTAACATCGACCGATACGAAATGTATACCAATACGTAGTCAATAACCTTGGTCGATTTGAAAGCTGCATGTGTCTGATGGATACAAAATGAACGAGTGCAAACTTGATGGATGCGAACAATACAGATACAAAATCGATGAGGACCTAGGTTGCGGATCGATTCATGGCCACGACTCAAAGTAATCTTCTTCTTGGCCCAATGTAGACCTCCCAACGGCTCGAAGCAAATGCTGGTGAAGACTCTAAGTAACTTATGAGTGGGTTAGCCTATCGAAGACCCGAAGTAGATCCTTCCCTGACTTGAAGCAAACTACCTGAAAACTCGAAGTAAAGAGGGAAATGACTCGGAGCATATTCCAAGCAACCTAAAATGACTCGATCTTCGTCGAAACCATAGTTTAGACATATTGCGCTCGTTTTTCACTTACTATACTATGTTTTGGCTTCGTTATCCTGCTTATTACTTGTGAAATCCAACTTCGACCTTTATAAAGTTGATTGGGTTAAATCCTCCTGTATGTAGCCTTGCCCAAAGGCGGGTTAACACTTTGGCCCCCAAACATGGCTTGTGATAAGAAGGTGTGTTTTGTAGTGCTATAAGTTGGATGTTCGTATCTTATTGATGCCCTGTAAAAGAGATTGATAATCTTACCTGACTGTAAATGACGAACGTTCGGGATCGTGTCATTCGGCATAGTATGTGACCGTTCGAGGTCAGTGCCGTTTGCGGCGAATGGTGACCGTTCGCGGTCGGGTGTCGTTCGAGGCGAATTGTGACCATTCGCAGTCGGGTGCCGTTCGAGGCGAATTGTGACCGTTCACGGTCGGGTGTCGTTCGATACGAGTTGTGACCATTCGTGGTCGTGTGCCTTTCGACGCGAATTGTGACCGTTCACTGTTGGGTGCCGTTCGAGGCGAATTGTGTGCCCGGGGGGACTTAGTATCCTTAATGTCATATTTCACATTCGAGTGAGTTTCTGAATTGTTTGTTATGGCGGTTTATTATCATCTTAGAGCATGCCCGAGGACGTTCGCGATTCCGTACATGTGTAATTGGCTTAGTCGTTATGGAATCACAAATAGCAGATTTACATTCAAAATGAGTCTTTCAACAGAAATGTCCAACAAAACCAAGTCCAAACATGAGAAATAGAAAACAAAAGAAAAACAGAGACATCAAAGTGCAAACACCTGCACTGGTGCGATTGATACTCGTATCAGAGCATGCCTGAGGATCGTTCGTAATCCTGTACATGTGTAAATGACTTAATCGTGTTGGTGTGGAGTTTGCCACTTATTCTTCATTATTTCAATTAGTTGACGATAAGCTGACGCCTCAATCCTAACCCATTCACAGTTGGTGCAGGTGATAGTCGTTCTTGCTCCACCGTCGCTGTTCGCCTCCTCACGTACTGTAATAGCATGCCATTCCGAATATGCCCTTCTATCTCATCCTTCAAATGCTTGTAATCATTGGTATTATGGCCACTTAGCTCATGGAATAAGCAGTACTTATCTGATTTCCTCGCATTATTGGTCGGATCCCTCTTCATTGGGTTTCGATAAGGAACCTGCCCCTTGGTATCCTGGTAGATCTGTTCCAAAGTCTCGCTCAGCTCCATATAAGAGGTGAATCTCGGTTCCTTTCGTGGTCGTTTTGATTCATCGTCGGTATCCTCGGCTTTTCGTTTTCCTTTATCCTTGCCCGAATCTTTTTCGGGAGGATTTCCACCTTTGACTGCAAAAACAACAACTCCCTCTCCTTCCTCACTTTCAACATTTGCATCCTCTGATCGTAAAAATCCTTCGGCCTCATGATAAAACTCCCCTAAATCCATAAGTGGATCCCTTTTCAGTGAATTTTTGAATTCTGTTCCATCAGCTATGCCAGATACAGCTGCTATTAAGACCATGGATGGATCTGGGTGATCCACCGATGCCGCTACTGCATTAAATCATGTTAAGTAGTTCCTCTAGGACTCCTCGGTCTTCTGCTTCGGTGCCGCTAGACTCGTCACATTCTTGGGCCTTGAGATGTGAACTCTAAACTGCCTCATGAACTTTGCAGTTAGCTCGGTCCATGTTCCAATGGAGCCGCTTTCCAATTGCCTGAACCATAGTGCTGCTATGTCTATCATATACAATGGCAAAGACCAGTCCATGACTTCCTCCGATACCCCCAGTACTTCCATATATCCCATATATCTTGTCAAATGAACAGCTGGATCTGGCCTTTCATCATATGTCTCCAATGTCGGAAGCTTGAATTCTGGTGGATTCCCGGCCTACCTAATTGTGGGAGGTAAGGGGCTCCTGTTAACACCATCCAAATCTCTATTCACCAGTCCGCCTCTCATGGCTCATCTAACTATCTCCGCTAATCTGCCACCATTGTCAAGATGTAGTCCTTGTTCGTTGCCTCCGATCTGCCCCCTGAGTTTGCGAGGGAATCCTAGAATCTGCTCTCCTGGACGGGCATCCGTTCCTCTATCAATGCCATATTGAATAGCTGCGTATGGCATCCTGCCTGAGGTAGGATCAACATGCTCTTGTGGAGTGCCCCCTAGTTCGTGGGCTGCTTCTGACGGTCCTGCTCCATTCTGGATCCTGGTTGTTCCATGCTCCTAAACCCTATCTCCAACATCCCTTGTAGTAATTCTCTTGATTCTGCACTCTAGCATGTCCAATTTGTTGGAGTAGGTTCTGCATCATCTCTTCTTGCCTTTTTAGGATTCCCTCCTGCATAGCTTCCATCATCATCCCCATCTCATCTCTGGTAATGAAATCTGAGGTCTGATTTGCTCTTGAGGAAGCCTCCTAACTCCCTTCGTGCTGACTCCTCTCTACTCTTTGTCTTCTTCCTGATTACTTCACCATGGTTTCTTTTAGATCTAAGACCTTAAGCCTTCAGATCCAAAATCCGCGTTGTAAAGTCCCTGAATGCTAGCCTTCTCAGTGAAAGCACCAAAGTGTTTGCATCAAAATTGACCACAAACACCCAATTGCAGGTGAAAGCACCCGTTTACAGTCACAGATCACAAATAGCGAGTATGTAGAGAACATAAATATAAAGAACACTCAAAATTTCAAAGAAAAGTTGTAGAAACACACGATTTATAGTGGTTTTGGCATTGTAGCCTACGTCCACTTTGAAGGGTCGCTGCTTTATTGATTTTTATTTGCTGATTACAATGAGTTACAACTGATTACAACAGTACAAGTGTAGTGATGATTCTGGCAGAGTCTGGGCGTAGAATAGCCAAAGGTCCTTTTTCTATAGGTCCTAGGCAACTATTTATAGCGTAGGCTGCAAATATCTCGCTCAGATCTCGAAAGAACCATCCTCTCACGTGGGCGGGCCCACACAATCGATCCCAAATCATATGCACTCGACCTATGATCGATACGAACGAATTTTGTATCGATCAAGATTTGATCCAACCGATTCGAAATTGAGCAGAACAATCTTTAGGCTGTACTTAAGCTCCTATGAAAATTTAATGACATTTGGACTTATAGATTGTGGCTTATGATCGATGCAAATTTGTACTTTTCGATGGCTGTGCAGTTTGCATCGATCTCGCTCGTAATGATTAGACAATGGTGACATGGAGCGATAAGCAAGGGTAGATCCACCTTTCATGCCGCATTGACTGCATACTCCTTCATATCCATTGGGTTCTATGCTCTTCGTATCGATCACAATTGGTCTCTTCGTATCGATCACAATTGGTCTCTTCATATCGATCATGGGATGCTGATTTGGTTGACTTCGTATCGATCATGTACGATTCGTATCCATATGTTCCCTAGTGCTTCGTATCGATGGAAGAGTGTCAGTTTCGTATCGACCATCTGGTTGATCGATACGAAGTACACATCTATGCGACCGATACGAAGTAGATAACCATGACTACTTCGCACCGATAGGAAGGGATGGGTTTCGTATCGATCATTTGGGTGATCGATACGAAACATGTATTAACATAGATCGATACGAAATGTATACCGATATGAAGTGAATAGCCTTGGTCGATTTGAAAGCTGCATGTGTCTGATGGATACGAAACGAACGAGTGCCAACATGATGGATGCAAACAACACGGATACGGAATTGGTGAGGACTTAGGTTGCTGATTGATTCATGGCCACAACTCGAAGTAATCTTCTTCTTGACCCGAAGTAGACCTCTGAACGGCTCGAAGCAGATGCTGTGAAGACTCGAAGTAACATGTGAGTGGGCTAGCCTATCATAGATCCGAAGTAGATCCTTCCCTGACTCGAAGTAAACTGCCTGAAAACTCGAAGTAAACAGGGAAATGACTCGGAGTAGATTCCAAGCAACCTAAAACGACCCGATCTTCATCGAAACCATATTTTAGACATACCACGTTGTTTGTTCACCGACTATGCTATGTTTTGGCTTCGTTATCATGCTTGTTACTCATGAAATCCAACTTTGACCTTTATGCAGTTGATTGGGTTAAATCCGCATGTATGTGGCCTTGCCCAAATGCGGGTTAACAGTTTGTTCTTCAATCTTTGCGTGAAGCCTTATCTTGAGAAAAACGTAAGTATTAAATTTTGCTTATTTTTTATTAAAACGTGTACCATTTATTATTTTAATAATATTTCTTATAACATGAATATCTTTTTCATATAAACTTCGATTCACGCGCGATTTCTTCTATTGGAAGTTTGGGCTTTTATTTGGATTTCAAACTGATTTGAAATCAAAGGTGAGTGTTTTAACCCACTCATAATTAATAAACTATCTTATGTTAGCTAAATAAAATCTATGATGTGATTAGAAGTTAATTGATTGATATTTTGTATATTTAAATTGTCATTCTAGTTAAATTTGAATTTTATTGCATTTAAGCTTCGTTTAATTTAATATTTAATTTAAATTTTCAATTTAATGCATGTGATTGATTATCAGTTATCTATTGATGGTTATTGATTGATTTGGATGATGGTTGTGATGGATGTTTGATTTTTTTATATTGGATGACCGGATGTTGTACTTTTATATTGTTATAACACTACAAGTTCCTTATGGGTTGAAATGATACATACCCGAATGATCTATAGATTAGGAAGAAGTCGTTATGGGTTGAAATGATTGACTCGAGTGATTTTATGGATTTTATTTAACTCGAGATTGCGGAAATGATATATAACTGTAAAATTTAAAATTGCAGATTGAAATGATAAATATCCATATCACTTGACCCTAGGATAGAGAATTATATATGGACACCGGATCGGTTAAATTAAGTGATGTTGAATCTTTAAATTTTGAATTCAATTTATCGGTATTTCAAAATAGAAATTTAATTTATATAAACTAAATTATTTTCGAAAGTCCAAGCATAAATGTTGAAATTGGAAATTGATTTAATGAATTGTTCAAGGATTTAAATTGGAATTTCAAAGTTGAAGTGTCAAATATAAATGAATTTATCGAAAATTGAGTTATTGGAAATGTTTGGATATAACTTTGAAATTTACTTTAAAATTAATCTAAACTATTTTAATCAATTTGAAACTATTTTTAATTTATTTAATCTATTATAACTTATTTAATCTAGTTTAATCTATTTTACCAATTTTAAACTAACTAAATTTATTTAATCTATTTTAAATCTATTTAATCTAATTTAAATCAATTTAATATAATTTAAATACATTTAACTTATTTTAAATTTTTTATTTAAAAATCTACTTAATATAATATATATCAATTTAATCTATAATTAATCTATTTTAAAACTAATAAAATCCATTTATTCTATTTTAAATCTATTTAAATCAATGTAAATATAATTAAATCAAATTCAAATTTATTTAAAAACTATTTTTACTATTTAAACTATTTTAATCTATATAAGTTATTTTTAAACTATTTAAACTATATAAGACTATCTAAACCATTTTATAAAATTTCAGACTATGTAAAGTTGAAGTATTTATATCTAAATTCTTGATGATGATATACCCTAAGTTGGGATTTGAAATTGATACCTTTTTTGTGAAATGACATATTTGAGTAAATATGACGACTTTGGAAAGGAGGATTTAATTAACCTATCTTACCGACAATTTTGAAAGTGAATATGATTTCGAAAGTGATATGGTTTTGAGAATATAAAATTTTGAAATAAATCGTAAATTGACTTTTGAAATGTAAAAGAACCATCCAGTATGAAATAAGCATTTGGTTGTTAAAGAGATCGGGATCGGATATTGTCATACTCTTTGCCAATACCGAAAACCACTTTAACAACTATGTACATGATGGAGATTCCAGAAATGAAGTAGGATGGTTTAGCGAACGATTCAGTATGAGGTATTTACGTGACCTTGTCTCCCGTGAGTCAGCTTAATGTGACTAAAATCAGGAGCCACGCCGGGCCAAGTGAGGTCATTCCTCCGATCGGACACATTTCTTAGATATCATTCTATTACTTTGTGATTGATTTGGTGGCCACCCCTTGATTTGATTTTGGAAGTGTGTTCCGAGGTAGGTGGTAGTAGCTGCTATGCGTTACCACTAGTCCGGATACGCAATTGGTATATCTACCCTGGGCATTGCCTCGAGTGCCTTATCGCTTGCCTTATCACGCCTTCTACGAGTTTGTTTTGTACCATACATATGGAGTGCCCTCTGGGTAAACCTCTAGTTTATGGAGAAGCGTACGGTACTATATAGACTATGAGAATATATAAAATGTGTTAAGAGGGATATGGGTAATGCCTTAATGCTATTTTAATACTTTTACTTTACTGCAGACATATTATAATAGCGTATTGTACTATATAGTAGATAGTTTAATGGATCATTGGGAGATATGAATCCCGAACACCTTTTAAGTTATTGCACTCACGTTAGACACTTGATAGGAGATGTCAAACCCCATAAACATCTCTGACGCCGTCACTTTCATATTTATCCTTGATTTAACTTACATTTGATCTTTTAGTTCTGACTTGAGTTTTTTGTCTTTTCAGTTTGCTCGGGTCAGCCAGATCATTTCAGGGTCGAAGACCTTATTTGAAGGACGAAGACTAAGATTTGTACTATTATTATTTACGATATGTATTCCACTGTATCATGTTGTTCCGCAGCATTTATTATCTATTTATTCATGTTTATGTAACTCTGATTTTGTATTGTAAAAAAATAATCAAATGTATTTATAAAACAGCTTCATGAACTGTTATTTGATTATTGTATTTTGCCATTCCACTACAAGATTCTGTATTTATTTTATTTCTTTCTCTTCTTCTTATTTACTCCATAACAATCTGCCCTTTTTAATAGTTTGAGTCTGACACGCGTGTCTGCTTAAAACATCCAAAAAGGCATGTCATTACAAGTACAGATCATTAGTTTTTGGTATTATGTAAATAAACAAATGCATATTAGAGAACTATCGATGCGATGAACAATGGAATAATTAAGTATAGTAAAACATATAGTTACTGACCAAGGTGACACTTCTAAGATCAAGTGTCCTTGTCAGTGCTGAGCATGCATAAGGAAATCCGTCCTTCTATTGTTCCCACCTTGTACCAATACATCTATGCTATCTTGTCGGTTGTAACGAGGAAGGGGTCAGAACAACGTTCTAGTGACTGGTAATTTATACAATTTGTACATAACACTAGTTTATGCTGATTGCCTTCCATTACATGTTATGTATTTCATTTTAATTAGTCGTCACGGCTCCACGTACACGTACGATTCACCCCATCCACTCTAGTAAACAATAACTACATAGAAATGCGCACGCGTGCGCGCACACACTCACACTCACACACACATACATATATATACATATATACCCACACACACACACACCATATTACCCCTTCAGACCAAGATACTTTCCCCGCTAGTACCCATAGCTCATCAGCTCGTCAGGATCCATCATCAACGCGGTATCACATCCTCGTCGTCGTGCATACCAAGGAACTCTCGTAGTGCCTAATAATGGCATTACAATAGTTAGCCATATTCTATCCATTTTTATAGACCTCCATAAAGGGTTATCTAGCCTTGCCCCTAACAAACAATCTAGCAAACAACTGTGGCGGTGCATGAACTAAATGTGATCTACACTAGAAGGAGGTGTAGCCATTTAGGCATAACCCTTGTCTTTTCACTGACTACTCAGGATTAATGACGTTCTCAAGTTATGTATGGCTCCTACTCCCATATGGTACCAATCACATACTGACATGGCGCTGAGTCTTACACACCATCCCTTTTACATTGCCTAATGAAGTCAAAGTA
This sequence comes from Allium cepa, assembly GCA_030765085.1. Classification (NCBI taxonomy): domain Eukaryota; kingdom Viridiplantae; phylum Streptophyta; class Magnoliopsida; order Asparagales; family Amaryllidaceae; genus Allium; species Allium cepa. The sequence goes on along the minus strand of CM060935.1, from coordinate 1,025,407,628 downwards.
ACACCCGCTTGTTACTTAATATCCCCTAAAAGGTTTGAAGTGGATTTTACTTATCCTTTAACACTTTGACCGATGCGGACCTTGCTACTTGGGCATCCCTCACCTATACATGCATGTATATAACTCCACAGGTCCTACAGTTGGGTATGTCCCACATCAGTATAATGTATACATAACTGCTGGTAGCTCCAATATTTAACCGTCATAATCACATACTTAAGGCTACGTATATATATGTGTGTACTTGTTTAATTATTACGCCTCCAATGTTTAACCATTAATAGTATTCCTTTAATTTTTCATGCATTTACTTCTTATTCCATTAATATCAATTTAATGTCATATATCACTTTCATTAAAAAGTCTAAATCTCTTTTCTTGTTTACTGCCCTTTCTCTTATTGTATTTTTATTTCTATTCCTCTAAAACTTTAACTAACCTCCTTGTTTAGTGCACTTCCCATTATCTTTTTATTTATATTTTCACTTGCCAACCTTTTTATCTTTATTATTCGATTTCTATATTGTCTCCATTACATTTATATATATATATTAATTATTTACTCAAACTTATTATTATTATTATCACATTTACTATTCTTTACTTCATCTTAGGGGATTTCTGCATTTCAATGTGTTGGAATTACATGTCACTTAAAAGGAAAAGTAATACAATGAATTATATATCTTATCCAAAAAGGAAATTGTGTTACATTTGGAATTACAAGGAATTATATTTCATACTTATTGAAATAGATGATACGAATTACAGTAAATATCCCTATTTTGTACATCTCTTTCTTTTTGGTATATTTCTTATTACTTCAAACGGTGCACTTTTATTTATGATTTTGAACTTGATAATCTGTAGAAATTTATATTGCAACATCTTACATTTTAATGAATTAAAATACCAACTCCAAGTTTACATTTAGACATACAAGAATAGATTTACGCGATATATTCCAATATTATATAAAAATATATAATTTCTTACTCATCTTTATAGCTTTTCGGATCTCAGAATCTAATCCTGTTATTCCAGTTTGACTCCCCTTATTCTTCCTATTTGAATACATAACCGCAAACATACATAAATCGATTAGAAATTTAGATCTAAGAAGAGATTTGAATTTAATTTAGATTTTAGATTCGGATGTATAATTTATCTTGACTTTCACAATTAGGTTCGACCCTATTATTCTTCTCACTTATCCTATGCTATTCTCCACTTTTATATACGTATGTAAACTATAATTTTATTTAGAACTAAGAATTTGTAGAAAAGAGAAAATGACAGAGTTCCGTCGTTGCTTCAGAAAATATGAGAAAATAAGAGAGGGGTTAGGCCCGTATTTATTGGGACTTGAACCAATGCCAGCCATTAGATAAAAGTATTTTAAATCCGTGTTGTTTGGCTATGTCAAAATCTTTAACAAAAATACACATTGGTCGACCGCCGCCCCCATCGGTCGACCGCTAACGGTCGGCCGGTTGATATCAAAGGTCGGCTGGTCGATATTAGAGGTCGACCGGTTGCTGTAAATTTTGTCAATTAATTACCCACGTTTTATTTTGTCGATTACTATACTTTTAAAATCGATCGAAATAATTTGTTTTTGTGTTAAGCTTACTTAAACCCTAAGCAACTATTAACGTTAATTTATTTCATTGATTACATTTTATATCCTTAGTTACATATATAAATATTTCTGATTCAAAAACTTCAAACGTCAATATCTTCTCGTTTAAACTCCGATTGAAAAACTTTATATATGAAAATTGACCAGAAAATCACCACGAATCCAATGGTGTATGTTTGGTAGTCAAATTCTGTTGTTTGTTAAAATTCTATTTTTCGACATTATAATTTATTAATTAATTTCTTTTTAATTAATTATCGTTAAAATTACAGGGAATTAAATTCTCCTCCCTTAAAAGAATTTTATTTCCGAAATTCCTTAAGGACTATATCACATAACATAACGTGAAACCATTCTAAACTATTCAACTAATTAGCATACAACCAATTTTGCAACTAATTGTGTATAAGTGCACAGGGTTTCACAATATATATGATACGCATACCGAGCAATTCTATGTCAGCACCAACTATATAAATGCATCTTTTTTTTGAAAATATGATGCAAACGACCTATATATACTGGCAATTCTATATGTATGCAAATTCTAAATATCAAAATATTTGTTTTGCATCCAAATTTCTCCATACTTCTATGAGTAGAAGTGTAGTTCAACCACTTTTATATCCAATCTCTGCCATCAAATACCTAGCACACAATTTTCTAATGTCAAAAAAATTAAAAATCCAGTTTTCTAAACCTATACTCTTATGTCAAAAAAGAGTTTAGATGGAGAATTCCATATTACCATCCTTCTCCCATTCCTTTTCCACTATACCTTGGAACCTTCTCTTTTGTCCCCAATCGTTTTCCAACTTTTTCAAGTACAGTCCACATAAGAAAGTTTACTTTTAAAATCTTAAAATTTTATAATAAAATTATTTTAAAACAAGTTTGGTTCACCTATAGACAGGGTAAGAAGAAAGAGATTACATAGCTAAAATAGACTTTACACTTGTCACTAACTATATCTTAAGTTATTGTCATTTCTACTACATAGTAAAATTCTTACTTCCTAACATATCGACTTCTTCCTCTACTATGCGTGTGGCATTTCAAAAATAAACAATTTTCCTCTTTTTTTCCATACAAAATCATTTTAAACCTTGAAATATTAGGTCATTTTTTTAAAAAATTCTACCATTTCACCACCATTTTTTTCAAAACTTTTCATAAAAGTATTTTATCTTTTAAAACAAAGAGTTTTGAACAATTTTTTTAAAAGTATATATGTTTCTCAAAACAAATTATCCCACATAATACGCAGTAGGGATTTATTCAATAGTTTAACATCCATAGTGGACTATATCCTACCACGCAATAAATTTTAAATTTCCAAAAACTTTTTATTTTATCTTAAAATAGCAACCAACACACAATTTTTTTTATAAATTTTAGCTTTTTAAGGCACATGGACACTGACCTATGGCTTCGCAACAAACTTTTCATGTCCTTCGTTCACCAAAATTTTATCTTCCCAAATCTTTAACGCTTTTAGGACTTCACATTACTTCACTTTTAGAAGCTAATAATTTTCCTAATTTATTTTATAAATTTTCAGTCTTATTTGCATTAATTAAGTGTCTACATGAAATTTTCTTACTTCCACATTTTCCAATTAATATAGCGGTTCATCTAGAAAACCAATTATTCAGAGAAATATTTCTCACAATATCATACGCATTTTATACAAAAAATAATAATGCTACAACCTAACTATCCTAAAAAGAAACAAATGTTGAAAGATATCCTTCAACATTAACTGACAGTAATGTTGTTGTGGCCCTATCACCTTACTTAGTATTTAATGGTCCTTTCCAACCGTCATTCTACCATCACCCACATATCTTAACTTTCTTTTATGACTTTTGATAAATAAAGTCTATCCATTACTCTCATTATCACACCCAATTATGGATTAAATCGTGCATCCCCACACTCTTGTGGGTAAGAAATATAAACTACGGACGCTAGCATAACACATCGGCAAATTAGCTTGGCAGAACGACATTCCACCTTCTACATTGCCTTCCTTACCCTTGAGTCTACCAACGCCATCTATGTGTGTTTTCCATCTCATCACCTTATGTTACCATCTTCTTTTAATCTTAATCTCTTGAAAGTATTCTCAAATTTTAGTATTTACTTCCCTTATCTTAATCATTCATGCGAGTATACTCTAGAACTCATAGAAATGTACTTTGATACCATTCATCATTCCTTTATAGGTTCTTCTTACGGCTTTCACACGTGTCTCACTAAATATTCATAGGTTTATACCAATATTCCTTACACTCTATGGGGATTCCTTATTGCTACTGTATGAGCAGTCATTGGTATTTTCTTCTAGCCTCATCTTTTACCATGTCTTACCTAGGTAGTCATCTCTATCTACTCCATGTTAAGATTTGACTTGGTTTTCGCCACTCTTTTTTTTTCCAAAATTAAAACTTCATAACGTTGAAGTACTTAATCCCAAAACCTTTATCTTTATAATTACTAACTTGGAAACTTTTTATTAAATCCAAAGATAACTTGGTATCTTATCCTTTAAAACTATAATTTAGGATTTTTAAATTAAGCTTATTCATCAAGTCTAAAATAAAATGTTATAAATTTAATTTAAACAAGTTCCTTTCCTTTGAAAGCCATGTTCCAACAATAAGAATTGTTACATTTTAAAATTATGATTTTTTAACTCAAACCATTTATTAAGTTTTTCTTTAAATAACTCAATTATTATACCAAACTATTTCTTTAAAATACACTTTACAATGTTTCGAAAACATATTTTATAATTTAACAATAAAACTATAAAACTGGAGTAGACAAGGACACTTTCGTCCTATTATTTTCCTATTACTCGTTCTATCTCCATTTCCAATCCTTGGCGGTGTCTCCAATAGCATGTATGGAAAACTTTTTAAAAGATACGTGCAATAAATGTGCACAACCATGGAAAATATTCATTTTCCTTTGCTTTCCCTTTAATTTCCTTTGTAGCTTCTTGTTTGCGTCAAAAATGGTCGCAAACACACAATTGCCGATGAAATCACCCGTTCACAGCCAAAGATTACAGATAGATTATACGTAGTAGAATTAAATATGAAGAACACTCCAAAAATTAAAAGGGAAGAAGTAGAAAGACAAGATCTGTAGTGGTTCGGTGTTGTAGCCAACGTCCACTCTGAAGAGTTGTTGTTTTATTGATGATTCTCTACTGATTTACAAGAGTACAATTGATTATATCCGAATTACAATGGAGTTCAGTAGAGTAAAGGCGTATAAGAGCCAAAAGATCCTTTTTCTGAAGACCCTGGGTTGCTATTTATAGGTGTAGGTCGGAAATACCTATCTCAAACTTTAGAAGACTCCTTCTCTCACGTGGGTAGGCCAACGTAATCGATCCCTGGTGATTTCGACTCGATCCATGATCGATAGGAATGAGATTCGCATCGATCCAAATTGAGCCCAATCGAGTCGAGATCGATCTTGAACATTCTTGATGTTGTATGCAAGCTCCTGTGGAAATTTGGTAGCATTTGGACGTGTAGATTGTGAGATATGATCGATGCAAGTTTGGATTTTCAATGTGCTATCGAATTCGCATCGCTTTCATTTGCATCGCTTCTATTCGTATCGCTTTTAGGTACGTGATGACCAATGACGTGGTGCTATCTTTTAGGATCGATCCACATTTCATGCCGAGTGACCGAATCATCCATCTTTATGTGTCTCCTTCGTATCACTCTCGTGCGGGTGCTTCGTACCCATGCCGTTCGTATCTATTGATATAGCTTCGTTCGTATCCATCAATTGCTACATTGTTCGTATCGATATTTGAGATCATTTCATACTGATAGCCTCTTCCCCAATTCGTATCGATATAGACATAGACTTCGTATCGATCCCTTTTAGGTGTTGCCTCGTATCGCTTGGGGTGGTGATCGATACGAGCCGTGCGTTAATGGAAGCGATACTAAATGTCACTAGGTGATGGATACAAACCGGAGTAGAAGTGATGGATACGAAGTGGTGCCTCTTCCATGGATACGAACTAGCGCTTTCTTGATGGATACGAACCAGATGTGTTTCACTTGAGACTTTATGGATACGAATTTTCATGGATACGAACAAGGTTTCTTGGATGGATTCGAATGGAATCGATACAAAGGAGGTGGTTTGATGGATACGAATGAGAGCATTTCTTGATTTGCATCGATCATATCTTGAGCGTACGAACTCTGATTGACTTTGAAATTTGAAACGTCGCCTTTCCTAGCTTTGTTCATCATTCTCAATCTATCCCATCTTGATTGGAGCTCGGTCAAGTTTTGATGGTACCAGTCATAGCCTTGTTTCCAATCAATCTCTAATACTGATTTCCATCCTTTTTAGCCTATTTGTTGATATCCCAGCCTTGACCAAAAGGCGGGATAACACTTCTAATTAAATTACTAGCATTTTTAATATAATCTACTAACATTATTTCCAATAATAACATTATTTTATATAATTCCTAATAATGTTTCTATTTATATTTCATAATATTAATTACTATTTAGCTATCTTTTACCTAAACTACTCTTATTTAAATTGCTTCTATTTATATAGCATTCCTCTCAATTGAATGTCTTTTTTATTGAACCATTGCAGTGCGTTCGTCTACTGCTTTTATTTTTGGTATATAGTCTTCTTTCCCCTACTATTTTACCCCATTTAAAACTAGCACCAATTCCTTTTGTCCATTCCTAAAAGAATTTTTACAACTTAAAACTTTTCATTTAAAAAAAATCAACGAGCTATACATACGCTCTGTATGTTTTTTTCAAAAGAAATAACTTTTTATTAAAACCCTATTTGCTAAATTTCCAATTAAACTAATTTTAAGTCCTACTTAAACTTTTTATTTAAATAAAATGTAGATATTTTATTTTTGAAAATTTAATATTTACTTTCTTTTCAAAAAATAGGGTTTTTCTACTGTCAAATAATTCTTTGAAAATCAATTCAAATATGTCATTTATATATTTTCTCAAACTTTTATATTAAAATCATTTCAACTTTTATATTAAATTATTTATACGGGGTCGGACGTAGAGTGCGTAACGACCCGATATTTTCAACCATTCGCATCCATTATAAGTGTATAGGTAGACACTCATGCCGGAATTGAATTTCTCAAAATACTACGTTGTAAATAAAAATTTGGCAAATCTCAGAATAAATGGTAAATAATAATCACAGATCACAAGCGAAAGTAAAAGAGATAGTAGTTCATGAAGCTACTATATAATATATCAGAGTTAAACAAGATACAACAGAAGAAATAAAGTACAACAGAAGTCTCAAGATGACAACCAAGTACAAGCTGAATAGAACAACAGAACTGGAATAGATAAAACTAGATAAGCAGATAATCTCCAACGATTCCAATCTCTAGAAAGTGGAATCCGAATCTGTGAATAACTCAGGCTGACCCGAGCGTAAATAAAAATACAAACACTCAAGTCAGGACATACATACTTATACAATGTAAACCAACTCAAGTGAACTGTAGTAAAAGTACAAGTAACTTAGAAGATGCTTGGGACCGCCCATCCTCTAAGGATCCATTAAACTATTTACTATGTATTATATTGCGCTATATACAATAGTGTCTAATCAGTAAAGTATAATCATATAGAAAATAGCGTTAAGGGGATGGTGAACCTTAACGCGGTCGGATCTTTAAAACCAAAATCGTAGTGGGTTCGCTATAAGGAGATGACAAGGCACGCGAGGCAATGCCAGGGTGGATATACCGTTTGCACTCCCGGACCGGTGGTGACGGCAAGATAGCAGCTTCCGCCCACCTCGAGACATACCCCGAATCAAAGTGGCGCCACGTATCGAATCACAAAAGTAATAGAATGGTTTCCGATGGAGCATGCTCGATGAAAGGGTGTGACCATTTGTGTAGCCCGGTATAGCTCCTGTTTTAGTCATATATGCCAACTCACGGGAGTTGGGTCCATGTAATATACCTCGAGAACATCGCCACCATCCTACTTTATTCTGGAATCTCCACCGCGTACACAGTTGTTAAAGTGGTTTTCGGTATTGGCCGGCTATAAGACAATATCCGATCCCGGTCTCTTTAACAACCAATCGTTATTATAACCCGTGGTTATAAATTTAAAACAATATTTTTATACTTCAAAATAAAATTTCATTTCAATCCAAATCTTTATCAAAATAAAGATTAAATCATTTCTAAACCATTTCAATATATCAACATACCATATCTTTCAAATTCAAATATTTATCAAAATAAATATCAAATCATTTCAATTTATTAAATTATCATATCCTTTCAAAACTCCTTTCAAATCAATTTAATATATTAAAATATCATATCCTTTCAAAACTTCCTTTCAAATCATTTTATTATCAAAATATCATGTCTTTCAAGACTTCATTTTTAAATCATTTTACTATCAAAATATCATATCTTTCAAGACTCCATTTTTAAATCACTTTTAATATCAAAATATTATATCTTTCAAGACTTCATTTTTTAATCATTTTTAATATCAAAATATCATATCTTTCTAAAGCTTCATTTCAAAACATTTAATATATATCAAAATATCATATCTTTCAAAAGCTTCATTTCAAAACATTTAATATATATCAAAATATCATATCTTTCTAAAGCTTTAATTTCAAATCATCATATAAGTTCAAAATCCAAATATTCAACTTCAAATACCTTTTAAATTCAAAGATATCATTCATTGATTATCATTCCAAATCACCTTCTATATAGCTTATATTTTAATCAAAATAATTCATTTAAACCATTTAAAATTTAAGTTAATATACTTTCAAATCAAGTATTCAATTCCAGAAGTTTTAAACCATTATGAGTTCATTTACTAAGCTAAAACCATAAACATTGAAAATTTCAACCTTTTACAGCATTCAGAAAAAGGTGCTGAAAGTTATATTTGAAAACATTTCAATTTAAACCATTTAAACATTATAAAAATCATATTTTAACATTCAAAGACGTTCATTAAAATACTCTTTTAATTAATTATTTTTATAAAGCAACATTTTATAATTAAAACAAATTTCACAAATCCACTTAATAAACTCAAGTGTAAACTTTCCTATTTTTACATTTAACACTTTATTAACATTTACATTTTTCAAATTATCATTTCACAAATTAAACTAAATTCCCAATTCATTTAATTAACTTAAAACTTTAAACAAAACCAAATTCCACATTTCCAAATCAAGTTGTATTTTAAAATTTCACTTTTAAGCATTCATTTACTTAACCATTTTTAATTCATAGAAAAATCAATAATAATTTAATAAATCACTTAAATTCAAATTTAAATCAAATTATCATATTTACTATTTTCAAAATAAGAATAAATTTCCATTTTATTTATATAACTTAAATATCATTTTTAACCAAAATTCCAAATTTCCAAACTTAAGTTATATTTCAATAATCCAATCTAACCATTCATTAATTACATTTTTAACTCATAGAAAAATCATAATTTATTTATTTTAAAACATTTCAAAATCTATTTAAATAAAATTTCATAAAATTATATTTTTAAAATACTTAAAAATATCCAAAAACACTTTATAAAATAACCACGGGTCTGTATATAGTTTTCTAACCTAGGTCAAGTGATACAGATATGTATCATTTCAATCCGCAGTTTAAAAAGAAAAATCCGGGTTTTATCATTTCAAACCCGCAATCCCAAGTTAAATAAATTAAATAAATAAAATCATTCAGGCCTATCATTTCAGCCCATAACTTTTTTTTCCTATTCTAAAGTCCGTTCGGGTATGTATCATTTCAACCCATAGTGATTTCTAATCTACAGGGAACTTGCAGTGTGATAAACAGATATAAATGAACAGTAACAACATAAATAACAGATGATATGATATGAAATTTAACAGATTGAACATCATAAAAAAAATCACATGGCAGTTATAACATCATATTTAATTCTACACATTCAGTTGTTGTTGTTTCACAACTGAATAAGTATAAATGTCGTGTGAGCTTTACTCACCTTTATGTGCTGGAGATTGCAATACAAATGACACAACGGATTTCAGAAGGCACGATGACACAACAATAGGCTCAAGTGGGAAGATATCCAAGCTTAGAACTTGTGTTACAACCCAAAACAAAACAAAATAAAATTACAATTCAATACAACATTGAATAGGAATAACTTTGAAATAAAAAGAGATACGAATACACAGTCTTTTGTCTTGCCTTCTACACTTGCTAGCACGGCTTAGGGAATGTTTTGGCTCAGGTTTGGGTCCTATAAGGCATGGCTACAAGGTATTGAAGTGGTGGAGGAGTTACTATGCATGAATATGAAGAGGCGTATGCAAAATAGTGGTTTTTGGTTCATTTTGGGCTAGGCTACATGGATCTATGGCTCGACTATGGTATGTTTCAGATCTGGACAGAGGATGAAGGTGATGGTTAGCGGTGTGTCAAGGTGGTGGTGGAGCAATAGGAGGTGGCCAAGGTCATCTAAGGTGATGGTGATGAAGACTAGGTGGCTAGACATGCTTTTAAGGAGTTTTGTGCAACTTTTGAGGTGTTTGTCTTCATTTAAAGGCCATGGCCTGATCTGGTCAGACGAGGAGAGAGGGATTTGATGCCGTGAAAGGGGAGGAGGAAGGTGGAGGTGTTAGGCCAAGAAAAGTAAAAGAATCAAGGCAAAAATCAAGCAAAACAATAGAAAAAGGAAGAAGAAAAGGAGAGAAGAGAGGAGGTCATTACCAAGAAAGTTTGAAGAAGCCATGAGAATGAGAAGTGCTGAGTAGTTTTTCATGTGAAAAGTAATATAATACACGGCTATAAAACTGAAAATGGGCAGCCAAAATGAATAAATGAGATGGTTATGGCATTGAAACGTTTTTGGACAATGAAACGTCTAGAAACGAAACGTCTAGAAATGAAATGCCTTAAACGTTTCACATTTCCATTTCTAAAGATCAAATAAAAACAAAATAAATCAGAAAACACCTTTAAAAACCGAAACCAATTAAAAATATAAGCAAATAAATAATAAATTTTAAAGAAAATATAAAAAGAATGAAAGAAATTACTTAAAAATACAAAACAGTGTCCAGAAATTACAAATAAATCAATACTAGTCTTGGAAAAATATCCGCTTCATTTTAAAAATATTATGAAGTGAAAATTTGAAATAAAATAATTTATTTATCATTTTCAAAATATAATAAATAATTAAATTGGAGAAAAATAGAAAAAGAACTAAAGAAAATGTATAAAAATTGAAAACAGGGCATGGAAATTACAAGAAAAATGCTACTAACTCTAGAAAAATTCCTACCTCACTTTAAAAATATTAAAAGACAAAAATATACATAAAATAACATATTAATACATACTAAAATAAAATATGACAAAGAAAATATAATTTATACAATTTAAAGTAACAAAATTGCAGAATGAACAAATTGCGCTCAATATTGAAATATACATAACTTTTACAGTTTAAGTCCGTTTCCAACGCAACGAAAAGCAGTGTTCAAGTTATTACATCTATTTTCATAATAAAATATAAAATTTAAGATTTAAAATGATTTTAATTTTAAATTTTAAAAGTCAAAGTTTAAACAGTTTGAGTAGAAATTCACTTTTTAGTAAAATATTCAATTTTTACTAATTTGAACTATAAATCACTTAATAATCATCATTTATATTTAAAAATGAAATGTTTGAAATAAAAAAATTTAAAAAAATTTAAAAATAAAAGAAAGTCCAATTTAAATAATATACAAAAATCTAGGGTTGTTACATTCTCCCCCACTCAAAACTTTTCGTCCTCGAAAAGGGATGAGGTACGGAAAAGCACAGAAAAGGATAGAGATATAGGATTAAGATAAGATGACAAGAAAATTGAAAATTATACCTGATAACTATTGTTGTAGGTAAGTTTCGCAAGGTGGATATGATCTTTCCAGGATTCTCTAAAATCAAGAACACAAGCACGCAAAATAGATTCAAAATGAGTACCAAAGATTATCAAAGATTATAGAAAGATTTCTAAACAAAAAGAATATAGAAAGATGCCTACACCAGTCTATAGCAAGATAAGGATGATGAGGACAACAACAAAAAATAGTTTGAAAAACAAAATAAGGACATAAATTTGAAAGCATGGAAATTTCAACTTAAATAGAGAATAAATCTTTACACAAGTTAAATAAATCTTAACTATCTTAAATTTCATTATCTTATTATCCAATCATCTTAAATTAACAATTTTTAAAACCATAGGTTTGAAAAATAATCATTTATTACACTCAAAATGTACTTAATAAATTTTATTTTTCTTTATTCCTAATTAAAATTAAATTTATTCCGCTCAATATATTTATCACTTATGTTAAATATACTTGCCTCCTGGTAAGCAGGTCGCATGTTCGATTCCCGTCTGCCCTACTCCTAGTTTCAAGGCGCGGAGGTGGGCCCCCGTGAACCCAAATATACATGATGGGGGGTATAAAATCTCTGTGCTGGGCTAGTCAAAATTCCAAATGCCTGCGGTCGGACCAGGCAGGCGGGAGCTCCTCCTATCCCTTCGATTTCATCAGGGCTCTAGGTTGAGTTTTTTTTTAAAATATACTTACACTTATTATAACTGCTTTCTTTTATTCTTAGTTCTTTTAACATTATTTTATTGTAAGTTATTCAACTACCCTTCATTATATTTACCTCTGTTAATCATTTTATAATTAAAATTTAAGTGTATAACATTTATTATAACCACTCAAATTTTATTTATAAAATCCTTTTTATATTGTATATTATCCAGTTACATTGTTAACTTCTGAAATTAAGGTAAGTTATATTTGAAAGCAATTGTATTATATAAATAAAACTTTCCAATTAAATCATTTCATACTTGAATATTCATCCAAAATTTTGATTTTCTTTTTATAATTGAATTTAAGAATTAAATTTTCGATTTCTTTAAACCATTTAGAGATAAATAAATGTATGTACATAACTTATCAAATCAAATTGAATTCGTATGTCTATATATATTATAAATCAAGTCATATTCTAGAAATTTAAATAAATTTGATTTCCCAAAACAAAGCTGTAGCAAGACTACAGAATAGTCTCTTCACTTCGAAACTCGAAAATGAACGTCGATGATGCTGCAGTCATCACCGAAGTTATTTCCCAGCGACAATGAGAAGAGCACTAATTTTAAACTTTAAAATTCTTTGGAAACAAATTTCTATTTGAAAATACTTTAAATAATATATCCCTTTTAAAACTTTTAAACAAAAGGTTTGAAACCATCGGAAATTAAATTCTTAAATTTCTTGTTCTAAATTCATTTCAGTTCCCAAATCAAGTATTATCACTTCAAATAATCAATTTAAATTAGTTTATTAAGTTTCATAAATCTACTTATATATCAAAATTTATTTCATTAACCAAAATTTTAAGTGTCAGTTTGTTCTGTCAATGTGTTTTAGAAATCCTATCGATAGCGTTGATCAGATGAATCGATCATAAACCCAACTCAACATCAACAACTCAAACAACACAATATATAAACAAAACATAGATTTACAAGTACAATTCAAAATGTTTGAAAATAGGTTGGAAACAAAAGACAAGATGATTAAATAACAAAATAGGGAGGTGGATAAGCTTAAATAAATCACGGGCAACCTTAACCGGGTCAACCGTGACTTAAAGAATAAGATCAATGTGGATTTTTCTGGGGTAATTCTACATTCGATCTCAAGAGCTAGAGTTTGGAATAACAAAAGATATTAGCATCTAAACTAAGGATAGATATAAATCTCTGGTGAATCCATGCTAATTGTAAAGGAGTTTTCCCTTTTTTTCAATTATATTTGTAATTGGCGTGACCGCCGACTCACTAAAAAGATCATTCGAAGCGGAGTTATGGAATACTCCAGAGTCAAAAGAAGATGAATAGTGAGGGATACGAATGGATTTTGGAACCGTAGGGAACGTTCCAAAATTCAAAGGAATCGAGTCAAAAGGGAAGAGATTCAAACTCGAATGAAAGTGATTCTGTAAATACATTCACTCCATATGTTGAGTTTTGCCTAAAGCTAACCAAGCACTGATACCAACTGTAACGACCCGATATTTTCAACCATTCGCATCCATCATAAGTGTATAGGTAGACACTCATGCCGGAATTGAATTGCTCAAAATACTGCGTTGTAAATAAAAATTTGGCAAATCTCAGAATATACAGTAAATAATAATCACACATCACAGACACGGAGTATTAATAATGCAGCGGAAGTAAAATAGATAGTAGTTCATGAAGCTACTATATAATATATCAGAGTTAAACAAGATACAACAGAAGAAATAAAGTACAACAGAAGTCTCAAGATGACAACCAAGTACAAGCTGAATAGAACAACGGAACTGGAATAGATAAAACTAGATAAGCAGATAATCTCCAACGATTCCAATCTCCAGAAAGTGAAATCCAAATCTGTGAATAACTCAGGCTGACCCGAGCGTAAATAAAAATACAAACACTCGAGTCAGGACATACATATTTATACAATGTAAACCAACTCAAGTGAACTGTAGTAAAAGTACAAGTAACTTAGAAGATGCTTGGGACCGCCCATCCTCTAAGGATCCGTTAAACCATTTACTATGTAGTATATTGCGCTATATACAATAGTGTCTAATCAGTAAAGTATAATCATATAGAAAATAGCGTTAAGGGGATGGTGAACCTTAACGCGGTCGGATCTTTAAAACCAAAATCGTAGTGGGCTCGCTATAAGGAGATGACAAGGCACGCGAGGCAATGCCAGGGTGGATACACCGTTTGCACTCCCGGACCGGTGGTGATGGCAAGCCAGTAGCTTCCACCCACCTCGAGACATACCCCGAATCAAAGTGGCGCCACGTATCGAATCACAAAAGTAATAGAATGGTTTCCGATGGAGCATGCTCGATGAAAGGGCGCGACCCTTTGTGTAGCCCGGTATAGCTCCTGTTTTAGTCATATATGCCAACTCACGGGAGTATGGTCCACGTAATATACCTCGAGAACGTTGCCACCATCCTACTTCATTCTGGAATCTCCACCGCGTACACAGTTGTTAAAGTGGTTTTCGGTATTGGCCGGCTATAAGACAATATCCGATCCCGGTCTCTTTAACAACCAATCGTTATTATAACCCGTGGTTATAAATTTAAAACAATATTTTTATACTTCAAAATAAAATTTCATTTCAATCCAAATCTTTATCAAAATAAAGATTAAATCATTTCTAAACCATTTCAATATATCAACATACCATATCTTTCAAATTCAAATATTTATCAAAATAAATATCAAGTCATTTCAAATCATTTCAATATATTAAATTATCATATCCTTTCAAAACTCCTTTCAAATCAATTTAATATATTAAAATATCATATCCTTTCAAAACTTCCTTTCAGATCATTTTATTATCAAAATATCATATCTTTCAAGACTTCATTTTTAAATCATTTTATTATCAAAATATCATATCTTTCAAGACTCCATTTTTAAATCATTTTTAATATCAAAATATCATATCTTTCAAGACTTCATTTTTAAATCATTTTTAATATCAAAATATCATATCTTTCTAAAGCTTCATTTCAAAACATTTAATATATATCAAAATATCATATCTTTCGAAAGCTTCATTTCAAAACATTTAATATATACCAAAATATCATATCTTTCCAAAGCTTTAATTTCAAATCATCATATAAGTTCAAAATCCAAATATTCAACTTCAAATACCTTTTAAATTCAAAGATATCATTCATTTATTATCATTCCAAATCACCTTCTATATAGCTTATATTTTAATCAAAATAATTCATTTAAACCATTTAAAATTTAAGTTTATATACTTTCAAATCAAGTATTCAACTCCAGAAGTTTTAAACCACTATGAGTTCATTTACTAAGTTAAAACCATAAACATTGAAAATTTCAACCTTTTACAGCATTCAGAAAAAGGTGCTGAAAGTTATATTTGAAAACATTTTAATTTAAACCATTTAAACATTATAAAAATCGTATTTTAACATTCAAAGATGTTCATTAAAATACTCTTTTAATTAATGATTTTTATAAAGCAATATTTTATAATTAAAACAAATTTCACAAATCCACTTAATAAACTCAAGTGTAAACTTTCCTATTTTTACATTTAACACTTTATTAACATTTACATTTTTCAAATTATCATTTCACAAATTAAACTAAATTCCCAATTTATTTAATTAACTTAAAAATTTTAAACAAAACCAAATTCCACATTTCCAAATCAAGTGGTATTTTAAAATTTCACTTTTAAGCATTCATTTACTTAACCATTTTTAATTCATAGAAAAATCAATAATACTTTAATAAATCACTTAAATTCAAATTTAAATCAATTAACATATTTACCATTTTCAAAATAAGAATAAATTTCCATTTTATTTATATAACTTAAATATCATTTTTAACCAAAATTCCAAATTTCCAAACTTAAGTTATATTTCAATAATCCAATCTAACCATTCATTAATTACATTTTTAACTCATAGAAAAATCATAATTTATTTATTTTAAAACATTTCAAAATCTATTTAAATAAAATTTCATAAATTTATATTTTTAAAATACTTAAAAATATCCAAAAACACTTTATAAAATAACCACGGGTCTGTATATAGTTTTCTAACCTAGGTCAAGTGATACGGATATGTATCATTTCAATCCGCAGTTTAAAAAGAAAAATCCAGGTTTTATCATTTCAAACCCGCAATCCCAAGTTAAATAAATTAAATAAATAAAACCGTTCAGGCCTATCATTTCATCCCATAACGTTTTTTTCCTATTCTAAAGTCCATTCGGGTATGTATCATTTCAACCCATAGTGATTTCTAATCTACAGGGAACTTGCAGTGTGATAAACAGATATAAATGAACAGTAACAATATATATAAATAACAGATGATATGATATGAAATTTAACAGATTGAACATCATAAAAAAAATCACATGGCAGTTATAACATCATATTTAATTCTACACATTCAGTTGTTGTTGTTGTTTCACAACTGAATAAGTATAAATGTCGTGTGAGCTTTACTCACCTTTATGTGCTGGAGATTGCAATACAAATGACACAACGGATTCCAGAAGGCACGATGACACAACAATAGGCTCAAGTGGGAAGAGATCCAAGCTTAGAACTTGTGTTACAACCCAAAACAAAACAAAATAAAATTACAATTCAATACAACATTGAATAGGAATAACTTTGAAATAAAAAGAGATACGAATACACAGTCTTTTGCCTTGCCTTCTACACTTGCTAGCACGGCTTAGGGAATGTTTTGGCTTAGGTTTGGACATACTTTTTTTCAGGTTTGGGTCCTATAAGGCATGGCTACAAGGTATTGAAGTGGTGGAGGAGTTACTATGCATGAATATGAAGAGGCGTATGCAAAATAGTGGTTTTTGGTTCATTTTGGGCCAGGCTACATGGATCTATGGCTCGACTATGGCCTGTTTCAGATCTGGACAGAGGATGAAAGTGATGGTTAGGGGTGTGTCAAGGTTGTGGTGGAGCAATAGGAGGTGGCCAAGGTCATCTAAGGTGATGGTGATGAAGACTAGGTGGCTAGACATGCTTTTAAGGAGTTTTGTGCAACTTTTGAGGTGTTTGTCTTCATTTAAAGGCCATGGCCTGATCTGGTCAGACGAGGAGAGAGGGATTTGAAGACGTGGAAGGGGAGGAGGAAGGTGGAGGTGTTAGGCCAATCAAAGTAAAAGAAGCAAGGCAAAAATCAAGCAAAGCAATAGAAAAAGGAAGAAGAAAATGAGAGAAGAGAGGAGGCCATTACCAAGGAAGTTTGAAGAAGCCATGAGAATGAGAAGTGCTGAGTAGTTTTTCATGTGAAAAGTAATATAATACACGGCTATAAAACTGAAAATGGGCAGCCAAAATGAATAAATGAGATGGTTATGGCATTGAAACGTTTTTGGACAATGAAACATCTAGAAACGAAACGTCTAGAAATGAAATGCCTTAAACGTTTCACATTTCCATTTCTAAAGATCAAATAAAAACAAAATAAATCAGCAAACACCTTTAAAAACCGAAACCAAGTAAAAATATAAGAAAATAAATAATAAATTTTAAAGAAAATATAAAAAGAATGAAAGAAATTACTTAAAAATACAAAACAGTGTCCAGAAATTACAAATAAATCACTACTAGTCTTGGAAAAATATCCGCTTCATTTTAAAAATATTATGAAGTGAAAATTTGAAATAAAATAATTTATTTGTCATTTTCAAATATAATAAATAATTAAATTGAAGAAAAATAGAAAAAGAACTAAAGAAAATGTATAAAAATTGAAAACAGGGCATGGAAATTACAAGAAAAATGCTACTAACTCTAGAAAAATTCCTACCTCACTTTAAAAATATCAAAAGACAAAAATATACATAAAATAACATATTAATATATATTAAAATAAAATATGACAAAGAAAATATAATTTATACAATTTAAAGTAACAAAATTGCAGAATGAACAAATTGCGCTCAATATTGAAATATACATAACTTTTACAGTTTAAGTCCGTTTCCAACGAAACGAAAAGCAGTGTTCAAGTTATTACGTCTATTTTCATAATAAAAGATAAAATTTAAAGTTTAAAATGATTTTAATTTTAAAATTTAAAAGTCAAAGTTTAAACAGTTTGAGTAGAAATTCACTTTTTAGTAAAATATTCAATTTGAACTATAAATCACTTAATAATCATCATTTATATTTAAAATGAAATGTTTGAAATAAAAAAAAATTAAAATAATTTAAAAATAAAAGAAAGTCCAATTTAAATAATATACAAAAATCTAGGGTTGTTACAGAGTGGATTTTTATTTATCCATTCTTTTGTACTTTTCTACTTACTTGCTAACTTATCTTCCTTTAGAATATTAAAAAACCAACAATCATCTTGGAGTGATCACTACACATCTTCCTTCGGGAACTAGCTCAATTCTTACTTCCAAATATCTGCAACATATAGAGATTCTTACTATCTCCTATATTTGGACCCACTATACATTATCAATCGGCAATCCTACGAGGATCTAAAACATAAGGAAATCTGTGCTTTACAAGGGAGTCAAGTACTATTCAACTTCAGAGACTCTTCTATATGTCGCATTCATGCTCTTCTTAAGTCAATGCCTTCCAATAAGACCTACTTTCCATGGGGTAATTGGGTTAAGTGTATATCTTCAACTTCTTTTATTGTTCCAACTCATAGTCGTATTGTCCATTTTTTTTAGAATATGGATGCAACTACTTCTATATTCGAAATTTGTATGATTTAGCATATAATATGTATAATTTATAGAAAAATACAAATATGTTTACTCAACGTATCCTAATTTTTAAGATCGAATAATCTAAGATCTAATACCAAATGTGACAACTCGCATCACAATGGGCCCGAATTTTAACTAAATTTAAAACTTAAGTCCACCAAAGTACAGATCGTTGGTTTTTGATATCCTGCTAATAAACCAATGTATATCAGATTGTTATTGATATAAACTCACATTGGAATACTAAAGTATAATAAAACATATAGTAACTGACCAAGGTTGACACTTCTAAGATCAAGTATCCTTGTCAGTGCTGAGCATGCATAAGGAAACCCGTCCTTCCCCTGTTCCCACATTGTACCAGTACCTGTCCCTCTAAGCTATCCTATGGATTATAATGAGGAAATGGCTAGAACAACGTTTCGAGGACCAAGCCCACATAGTTCCATTTCTTTCTCTTCTCCTGCATCCAAATAGTCTTTACACGTAACAACCATAACATTCATACAACCATCACAACCAATGTAACCACTGCAGCCAATGCAATCAATGCGACTACTATAACCAATAAAATCAAGCAAGTAGTAAGCACTACTCCAATTAGACCATTCCAATCAATTATCATAAATATGGGGTAACAACAATAATAGCACACTTAGCCATTACATATTACAATAATTGGACAACTCACAATGTCAAACCTAAATATCAAATAAGGCAATCACAACAAGCATCCACTTACATACTAATTATCAACTATTAGTAATACACCATCACTGTAAGTATAAACCAATCAAATGTGTACTAAACGACTATATTAGTAACACAAACATCAACAATAAAACCATAGTTTACTGCACACATGTAGTAATAATGGAAAAATATCGCGCACATATCCAAATATGATCTTATCGTCATAAAACAACATATGTGATAAATAAAATCAACTATAAATTACATATTATATCTATTCAAAATATCATATTTACGACCATTTTTTTTCTTAAGTATAAAATCATTGTATTATTGTTTACTATAAAAGCATCTTTTATTTATCACAAGCCAACAATAATTCTTCCAAAAATGATAATATACTTCAAAATTCTTTATTGTAATCTCATTACTTCAAGTATCTCTAAATATCGTATTTCATCTCAGAAATAGTAGTTTTCACAAAAAACATATTATTATTTATAAAATATCATTTTATTAAATAATAAACATAAACTTCCAATTTTAGTTAACATATATCTTCCATTACTATTTATGAATTTCTTCCAAAATTTATAAATAATAACCTTATTAGGTTTCTTCCAATAATTTCATTTAATTCATTAAATAATAATTATTTACAAACATTATGAAACTGTAAATAATTACGTATGTCATTCTTATCTTCAAATTATTAATCGTTTTATTTCAATTAATTATTTTCTAATTCAAATCAATAACTAATTAATTAAACCCCAAAAATACGAAAATAAACGATAAGTATCAAATTAAGACATAATTCATCCAAAATACTATAATAACCAAACAATCATCCTAGAACACAATATATATGGACGAGCATTATTTTTCATCAATAGCTACTTATTTTACAAATTAAAATTCAATTAATTAAAATAAATAAACCATACCAACATACTTTTCCTAGTATTTTCCAACTCAACAAACCCACTGTCGTATTGGCCAAATTCTGCCATGAGTAAAACAGAAGAAACCGCACATGAATCAAAGTTCGTATGCATAAGATAAAGAGGTTAGAAATTCTATGATTTAATTTGTAATAAGTAGTTCAACAGGGGCTTAATTGTAAATTACTTTCCAAACCTTCTAGGTCATGCATGTGAACCCATAGGTCATTTATTCTCTCTATATTCAACTCCTTACCACCACTACATCTACTAGTCGCCAATTGAAGAGCACAACGCCTCTCTGTCGATGCCACTGACCTGAATGTTAAACCCATAACTGCCGCGTCACAACCATTTTCCTCCACCATGTAAGGAAATCCAGCTATTCCTCGATTTATGGTCGTCTTGATGCCTGTTTCATTGGTCCAAGCCAGTAGATCTGCTCCTCTCGACATCCTTTACAGCCCGCACCTTCTGATCACCCTCTCGTCGCCAGTCTACTATCGATCTCAAAACCTTAATTTAAAAGGCTGGAAATTGTTTACCAAATGTTGATCAAACAGTGCATCAATTTGGAAAACAAATCTCAAGTGCTTCTTCACCTCGCCGAGAGCTCGAATCCATATATAATCCGATATTGTTTAAGCACTTTGAATTTTAATCACTTTTAATTAATTTGCCAATCACCATTTGTAACGACCCGCCTTTTTGGACAGTTTAAAACCGACGATCAATTACACATGTCGATTCCAAACCATTAAAAGAGCAGATAGTTATTGGGGTAATTAAGAAAAGAAAAGGAAGGGAAATAAAGGAAATGAAACAACACAGAATCTCACAGCGGAAGGCTAAAGTATAATAATAAAATAACAGTTCATGAAGCTGTGAATTAAATGAATACATTTGAAATGAATACATTTGATTATTATTATACAACATTTATCAGAGTTACATACACAGCAAATATCATACAACAATGCAGCGGAATGGAATGAATATAATAGTAGTAGATCATATACCAAATCCTCGTCTCCGTCCTCCAAGGAAATGATCTTCAACCTAAACTGAAAACTCAGGACTGACCCGAGCGAAATGAAAAGACAAAACACTCGAGTCAGGACTAAATACCCTTATGAAAGTTAAATCAATCGTAAATAAATATGAGTGTAAACGGCGTCAGAGATGTTTACGGGGTTTTACATCTCCTATCCAGTGTCAACGTGCGTGCAATAACTCAAGAGATGTTACGGGATTTTCCATCTCTCAAGGATCCGTGAAACTATCTACTATGTAGTAATATACGCTAAGTAGATAATGTCTATCAGTAATATAAAGTATCAAAATAGCGTTAAGGCGTTACCATAATCCCCCTTAACACATTTTATATTCCCAAAAGCATATACAAGACCGTAGTTTCCCCAAAACCGGAAGTCACCAGAGGGCAATCCATATACTCAAGGTACAAATCAAAACGTAGTGGTCGCGAATAGGATAATCAGTATGACAAGGTACATGAGGCAATACCAACTAGGATACTAGTAGTTGCGTGATCCGGACTGATGTTGGGCATAGCCAGCAGCTACCCCAACACCGCGAAACAACACTCCGAAATCAAGGGGTGCACCCAAATCGAATCACAAATGTAATAGAAATGGTATCGAAGAAGTGTGTCCGCTAGAGGTGGCGAACCTCAATGGCCCGGCGCGGCTCCTGTTTTAGTCATGTCAGGGGTCATCCAATAATCGTTCTCTTTCTTCAGTCAACGCGTTCACCAACCATCCACTTCATTCTGGATCATCACTCCGCGTATAATAGTTATTAAAGTGGTTTTCGGTATCGACAGAGAGTATGTCCATATCCGATCCCGGTCTCTTTAATAACTACGTATTATTACACCTTTGGCTTTTTATATTTCAAATCGATTCATAATTGATATCAAAATATCATATTCGCTTCAAAATCAAATCCATTTCAAATATCTTCGTATCTATTCAAATGTAAGATTCCGTTGCAAAAATCATTTTCGCATCAATATCCCATTTCGTTTCAAAATCATTTCGAATTTCAAATTTAGGTTGCAACTTCATTTAACTCAATTCGTATTTAGATTCAAGATTTTAAATATAAACATTCACCTTATTGACCAGTTTGGAATTTTAGAAAATAGTTTTAAGTAGTTTAAAGTAGTTTAAATAATTAAAATAGTTAAAAATAATTAAAATCTTGAAATGGATTTAAAATAGATAAATTAGTTTAAATAATTTAAATTGGGTTAAGTAGATTAAAAATAGATTAAAATAGTTTAAGTATTCAAAATGGTTTATATAACAGAGTAATTTGGAAAACAAATTAAAACAGCTTCAAAACCAATCCATTTCAATTACAACTTCCCAATTCCAATCAATTTCAATTTCCATTTTACCGATTCAATTTCGATTTCAATTCAAAACAACGTCAACTTTAACTTCAAATCAATTCAATTCTACATTCACCTTCAATTTATTCAATTTCAATTTTTTTTATCGATTTGGAGCTGGATTTCAAAATATCCATTTATAACACTTAACAAATTTTCCATCAATATTCAAGTCTAAATTCCAATTTCAAATATGATTCAATTCCAAACTCGATTTCAAAATATCATTTTTATATCACTTTTACTTAATAATATTCAAAGCTCGATTTAAGGTTCAATCCCTTAAACGAATAAATTTTCGAACTTCAATCATAACCAAATTTTAAATTTCAAAGTCTCAACTTAATTCTTTAACAAAATTCCTTTAACCAAATTTTATTTCAACATTCCAAACTCAATTTTTCGATGAATTCAATTTCTATAAATCGGTTTCTGTTTATAACTTTTAAATCAAAACATTTAAATAAATTCAAATCGACGATTTCAAAAATTATTAATTTAACCAATTCGGTGTCCATATATAATTTTCTATCCTATGGCCAAGTAGTTATTTATTTCAATTAGATGTCAAGGATGAGTATATATTATTTAAATTAAATCACAGTATCATATGTATGCATAACAGGATCTATATAAGCAAATAAACATCCAAACATTCAATTATCAACCAATAGCATCCATCAAAATACATCATCCAATAAACAATACAATTCATGGCAGTTTCATAGTTATCAATGTCAGGTAATTTATTCGCAATTCAATTTTAATTTCAATTTAACTGTCAATTTAATTTTTCAACAGTTAATGCAAATGACAAGCTATATGACAATTAAATTTTTATCAAACAACCATAAATAAAATCATAACACTTCATAATATCAAATTTAACTAGCATAAAAATATTTAGTACGGTGTGAGCGTTATAAAACACTCACCTTGATTTTTACGATTTTAAATTAAATCGAACGACGTTCGATTTAACTCAAAATTTTCTCTAGCTCCAAATGGTTCCAATCCAGCTCCATAGCATAGTGCTCGTCCATACGAACGCAACGCAACTGGTTTCGCGCGTTTTCGACCTCGTATGAAAAAAATATGCATTTAACAAGTTTACACGATTTATATTTAAACTAAATTTACAACTTTTAATTAATTTTAAACCTAACTCATTTACAGCCGTACGATAGCACCCCCCTGATCTCGGCCGCACGCACGCTACATCCATCTTCCCGCTCGCATTTGCGTCCAGGTCACGAAGAACCCATAGAGCCGTCAATTAGGGTTCCAAACGCACCCCCCTACGTTCGCCGATAATTCGATCAGAACATGACGAACGACGCGCCTCAGTGAGCTTCACCACCGGCCAGAGCACGGCAAGGCTCGGCCTCCCCTAGCTGCGCGAAAACCGTGCCTAAACGCACGCCTTTGAATGAACATTGATGTTGATCGGTTGCTCGAAACTCCATCATCACCGTTGGATACCACGGCCTCGCTACTCTCTTCGATTCTCTAGTTGAGATCGTTGCCTAAAAACTCTTGGATTTGAAGAAATTGAGGAAGGAAGGAGATTGATTACCGGCCATTGATTATAACCAGCGGCGGCTAGGGTTTCTTTTTTTTATTTTTTTTATTTTATCTTTGATTGTGAATAAAAGGGGGGTCTATTTATAGGAAACGACGAATATTTTTATCCGGCTTTTCCAAACTCCGAATTTCGCACAGTAACTGACATTCCTAGGGTTTATCCCGCGTTCCGGACACAATGGAAGAGGTTTCGGAAGCTAATTCGATCATATGTGAGAGTTACGGAAATAAACGACCAATTTTAAATTAAACCGATTAAACGATTTTCTATGCGTTTTGGCTTGCCCCGGACAAACGGTAAATCCGTTTGACTTGAAATTTGAAAACTTACAATAATATCACATTACGGATCCAATGAAACTAGTTTCATCGAAATCCGAGACCGTTTGAAAAATGACTATTTTTAACTCGCAAAATTAATATTAAACAATTTCAACGCGTTTCGAGCTGCCACGGTCAAACGACAACTCCGATTGCTACGAAAATTGAAATCCGATAATAACTAACTATTACGGATCCAATGGAACTAGTTTTGTCCAATTCTGAGACTGTTCAAAAATTGGCTATTTTCCAGTCGATAATTAAATATTAAAATATTCAATTTTCACAACAAATTTTAAATTCAGTTTTAAAAGTTCTACAACATCATTCTAACTTTCATATGATAAAATAAAATTTTACAAATCATTTTTAATCATAGTAAACCCATTATTCAATTTATCCAATAAATTCCAATTTTAAAATCTTATTAACTCTATTAAAATCCAAATATAACTTACATTCACTTTGTAAACCAATTTGAATCATATTAAATCAAATTTCAATTATTCACTCTATTTTCGTATATTAAATTTCAATATCAAATTAATCATATCAAATTCGGAATTTAATTTATTCAAACATTCGTAATATTAAATT
Source organism: Allium cepa (assembly GCA_030765085.1). Classification (NCBI taxonomy): domain Eukaryota; kingdom Viridiplantae; phylum Streptophyta; class Magnoliopsida; order Asparagales; family Amaryllidaceae; genus Allium; species Allium cepa. The sequence continues at coordinate 1,025,381,945 of CM060935.1, read as the reverse complement.
TAACAAATTTGATTATTCTTAAATCACTATCTTTTGAAATATTCAAAATGAACTTATAAAATTTAACTTTTGAAACGAATTAAAATTATAGAACAACTATTTCCATTATACGGTTATTTAATTCCCATTATTAAATTATTGAATAATTTCCAAATATTTAATTTAAAATATTTTACCGGTTCAATAGTCAATATTTGATTTTAAATAGATTTTACTTATCAATCAATTACTCTATTATACCCAATGAATTTCAACATTTATTATCCTATTCAACTATTGATTTCAAAGGCATTCACTAAGTAGCATTTATTTTTCATTACTTGGATAATTGTTGTCGAAATTCATTCCATTTATTATTATTCCAAACGACTTATAAATTTTTTTCTAACACTAAAATCACGAAAACTTATTAAATTAGCTATTTTAATTATCGGAAATTTACGGGTCGTTACATTCTCCCCTACTCAAAACTTTTCGTCCCCGAAAAGGAAAAAAGAAGGGAAAAAGAACTAAGTATAGAATTCAACATTAGATACATTTTATCCAAAGTTACCTACTTATAAAACAATGAAATTCCATCTATAAAGTCATTACTACACTTTTACTAAGTTATTCCAAATGCCTTTTTAACTTTAAAAGTTAGTTATCAAAACAAGTTATAAAATTTTTTTAAAACTTGAAAATTTTCTAACACCCGGATTTACGGAAAATTTCGGCAGAGTCTCCTTTGCGCGGCTCGATCGAAAAAATATAATAGCATATATATCACAAATATACATCTCATCTCAATGATGAGGCATCCCATATCTGGGGAAACAACATATATCTATCACCAGTACCATACAAAACCGTAAGCGTACCTTTTATTTAGCATTTGTTAGCAATTTACTTACATTATGCGTTTAGCGTAGAAGCGAGCTTCGCAACAAAGCGCAACCCCTTTGCTACCTACTAAAATGCTCAATAACTAAGTTAGAACCATGCATATAAAGATAGATCGCTATACTTAGCCTACACAACATATATATAACATATTTAGCTTCAAAACTGAGATTTCAATTTCTGGACAGCAAACAAATCTTAGCTTTAGGTCACCTAAACGGTAAAATTTGACAATAGAATCTAAACAAAAGTTGTTGAATTCATTTCAGGCTTTTCGTAATGTCCAAAATCATCGAATTCGGATCATCCGTTCAAAAGTTATGGCTGTTTTACTTAGGGGATACGCTTCAGCCTGGGCAGTGTTTGCGCAGGTCAGCGACGTTCACCCACGTTTTCGACCTTCTAAACGATATCAAAACACAAAACACTTAAAACAAAAGTTTTAGCTTAAGTTCTTAGCTTTCCAGAAAGTGAAAGATCATCAAAATCCGATAAACCAGTCAAAAGATATGGTGAAAATACTAAGAATGTATACTACTGATTTTACTTATTTTTACACAGAACAGCGAGTAACATTCAAGTTTTTAACCAAGCAGACGAAGGAATTCTCTCAAGTTATCTAAACAAAGTTGTGCTATAGTTACTAAGCTTTTCGAAAAGTCTAAGATCATCGAATTCCGTTCAGCCATTTAAAAGTTATGGTTTTTTTCGTTTCAGCATATATTGGACAAATTTGGATTTTTCCAAAAATTTGCTTTTATTATTTCAAAGTGCAAACCATCAAAACTTCAAATTTTCTAAAAAAAACCATCATAAACACAAAGTCATTTATTTTCTTATTCATCCATGCAATAGGTTTGCATTCAATTTGTTTCCGATTTATTCAAGTTTGTTTCATTCACATTTTAAATTCAAGTCAATTTGCTTCAATTTAAATTGAATTCAATTATATTTAATTTCACTTTGCTTCAAATTTGAATTTAATTATTTTACAATTTTATTCCGTTTATTCAATTCCATTAACACTAATGAATTCTACTTAATCAATTATCATCCATCTAACAGCCAATGCATATCAAACATTAACATCCATCCAAAATCTACACTAAATCAATTATACATTTCCAAGTCAATTTTAATTTCATACACTTCCAAGCTTATAGACATTTAGTTATATTCAAATTTAATTAGATTCCATTTACCAATTCTATATTTCATTAATTTTAAATTTTTATTCATTCACTTATATATATCCTTCATTTTACAGCTTAAATTTCTTTTATATTTACAACTATTACACATTTTATTATTCATTCTCACACTCGTATATTATTTCTCTACTTATCCTTATTAGCATTTTGAACCTTTTAAGTATTTGGTAAGTTATAGTTATGCAAATAGAATGTAGTTAAACAACATACAACTTCTTTTCATTTAAAGTTGAATTTTCAATTAATTAATTCTTAAGTCATTACTTAAATTTCACTATAATTTAATTTCACGTTTACATTCACATATAGTATTTCCATTTTATATTAACATAACTGTGAATCACCTTTAAATGTTAATTTAAATTCCAATTATTTACTAACAATTTTATTTATATTTGCAAACCCTTAATTAAATGCATATTTCATTATTCAAACCTATACTTGTATATTATCCAATTAACAATTCATATAACATTTTTGAACTTCTTAAATATTTTGGTAAGTTATATCTATGCTATAGAATGAAATTTAATACTATGCAAGTCTTACAGTTTCAATTTTTTTTTTAAGTTCATAATTTCCTAATTCTAAGGATTTCTACTTCAATTGATATTTCACTTAGCTCTTAGGTTCATTTCTCATTTCACAATTCAGAAGTTCCTTAATGATTCAAGTCTAAATTCATTTCACTCATTTAAAAAAAATCATTAATTTTTAAAGGACTTAAGAATTTCAATCCCGGTTTCATTTCAAATCAAGTTTTGAAATAATATATACTTATATAATTTATATATCAAATCATACTATAGAGAATACAAAATAAAATAAAAGTTGAATTAAAACAAGGTTTAGACAAGCTATTAAGTGGTCTCCCCCACTCGGACTCTCGAAAATAAACGCCGATGATGCGTGCACTCATCACCGAAATCATTTCCTAGCGTCAAGAGTAGGGAATATAACACTTATCATAAAAAAAAAAAATCCTTCGAAAACAATTTCAACTCAATTATACTATCATATAATACTCATATTATGTTTTTCAAATTCTTGTAAGTCAATTTCAAACACCGAAATTTAAATTCCCAAATCCAAGTTAAAATTCATTTATATTCATTATCAATTGTGTCTACAAGATTTCATTTTCCTAAATCCATTGTTATTTAATCAATTGTTGTAAATATTGACTGATCAAACAATAACGATAATAATCTAATATTATCATCTCCTAACAATCAATTCAATCAAAATGAATAAATATTCAAATAATTCTTTATATAAAATATATTCCAAAACGATATTGTGTTGGTTTGTCCTATTCGAGTGTTTAGAAATTCCTATCGACGCCTTGGCGTCCCAAGTATCGACCAGAATTCATAAATACTCAACGAAACAAATTAACACAATATAAAACCATTTTATATCAAATAACAAGTACGCTCTCTCATATACACTCAACTCATTCATATAGTTTACCTCTATTTCAATGAGTTATTCCCCACTAGAGCCAAGGTTTATCGCTAAACCAAAGCTCTGATACCAACTGTAACGACCCGCCTTTTTGGACAGTTTAAAACCGACGATCAATTACACATGTCGATTCCAAACCATTAAAAGAGCAGATAGTTATTGGGGTAATTAAGAAAAGAAAAGGAAGGGAAATAAAGGAAATGAAACAACACAGAATCTCACAGCGGAAGGCTAAAGTATAATAATAAAATAACAGTTCATGAAGCTGTGAATTAAATGAATACATTTGAAATGAATACATTTGATTATTATTATACAACATTTATCAGAGTTACATACACAGCAAATATCATACAACAATGCAGCGGAATGGAATGAATATAATAGTAGTAGATCATATACCAAATCCTCGTCTCCGTCCTCCAAGGAAATGATCTTCAACCTAAACTGAAAACTCAGGACTGACCCGAGCGAAATGAAAAGACAAAACACTCGAGTCAGGACTAAATACCCTTATGAAAGTTAAATCAATCGTAAATAAATATGAGTGTAAACGGCGTCAGAGATGTTTACGGGGTTTTACATCTCCTATCCAGTGTCAACGTGCGTGCAATAACTCAAGAGATGTTACGGGATTTTCCATCTCTCAAGGATCCGTGAAACTATCTACTATGTAGTAATATACGCTAAGTAGATAATGTCTATCAGTAATATAAAGTATCAAAATAGCGTTAAGGCGTTACCATAATCCCCCTTAACACATTTTATATTCCCAAAAGCATATACAAGACCGTAGTTTCCCCAAAACCGGAAGTCACCAGAGGGCAATCCATATACTCAAGGTACAAATCAAAACGTAGTGGTCGCGAATAGGATAATCAGTATGACAAGGTACATGAGGCAATACCAACTAGGATACTAGTAGTTGCGTGATCCGGACTGATGTTGGGCATAGCCAGCAGCTACCCCAACACCGCGAAACAACACTCCGAAATCAAGGGGTGCACCCAAATCGAATCACAAATGTAATAGAAATGGTATCGAAGAAGTGTGTCCGCTAGAGGTGGCGAACCTCAATGGCCCGGCGCGGCTCCTGTTTTAGTCATGTCAGGGGTCATCCAATAATCGTTCTCTTTCTTCAGTCAACGCGTTCACCAACCATCCACTTCATTCTGGATCATCACTCCGCGTATAATAGTTATTAAAGTGGTTTTCGGTATCGACAGAGAGTATGTCCATATCCGATCCCGGTCTCTTTAATAACTACGTATTATTACACCTTTGGCTTTTTATATTTCAAATCGATTCATAATTGATATCAAAATATCATATTCGCTTCAAAATCAAATCCATTTCAAATATCTTCGTATCTATTCAAATGTAAGATTCCGTTGCAAAAATCATTTTCGCATCAATATCCCATTTCGTTTCAAAATCATTTCGAATTTCAAATTTAGGTTGCAACTTCATTTAACTCAATTCGTATTTAGATTCAAGATTTTAAATATAAACATTCACCTTATTGACCAGTTTGGAATTTTAGAAAATAGTTTTAAGTAGTTTAAAGTAGTTTAAATAATTAAAATAGTTAAAAATAATTAAAATCTTGAAATGGATTTAAAATAGATAAATTAGTTTAAATAATTTAAATTGGGTTAAGTAGATTAAAAATAGATTAAAATAGTTTAAGTATTCAAAATGGTTTATATAACAGAGTAATTTGGAAAACAAATTAAAACAGCTTCAAAACCAATCCATTTCAATTACAACTTCCCAATTCCAATCAATTTCAATTTCCATTTTACCGATTCAATTTCGATTTCAATTCAAAACAACGTCAACTTTAACTTCAAATCAATTCAATTCTACATTCACCTTCAATTTATTCAATTTCAATTTTTTTTATCGATTTGGAGCTGGATTTCAAAATATCCATTTATAACACTTAACAAATTTTCCATCAATATTCAAGTCTAAATTCCAATTTCAAATATGATTCAATTCCAAACTCGATTTCAAAATATCATTTTTATATCACTTTTACTTAATAATATTCAAAGCTCGATTTAAGGTTCAATCCCTTAAACGAATAAATTTTCGAACTTCAATCATAACCAAATTTTAAATTTCAAAGTCTCAACTTAATTCTTTAACAAAATTCCTTTAACCAAATTTTATTTCAACATTCCAAACTCAATTTTTCGATGAATTCAATTTCTATAAATCGGTTTCTGTTTATAACTTTTAAATCAAAACATTTAAATAAATTCAAATCGACGATTTCAAAAATTATTAATTTAACCAATTCGGTGTCCATATATAATTTTCTATCCTATGGCCAAGTAGTTATTTATTTCAATTAGATGTCAAGGATGAGTATATATTATTTAAATTAAATCACAGTATCATATGTATGCATAACAGGATCTATATAAGCAAATAAACATCCAAACATTCAATTATCAACCAATAGCATCCATCAAAATACATCATCCAATAAACAATACAATTCATGGCAGTTTCATAGTTATCAATGTCAGGTAATTTATTCGCAATTCAATTTTAATTTCAATTTAACTGTCAATTTAATTTTTCAACAGTTAATGCAAATGACAAGCTATATGACAATTAAATTTTTATCAAACAACCATAAATAAAATCATAACACTTCATAATATCAAATTTAACTAGCATAAAAATATTTAGTACGGTGTGAGCGTTATAAAACACTCACCTTGATTTTTACGATTTTAAATTAAATCGAACGACGTTCGATTTAACTCAAAATTTTCTCTAGCTCCAAATGGTTCCAATCCAGCTCCATAGCATAGTGCTCGTCCATACGAACGCAACGCAACTGGTTTCGCGCGTTTTCGACCTCGTATGAAAAAAATATGCATTTAACAAGTTTACACGATTTATATTTAAACTAAATTTACAACTTTTAATTAATTTTAAACCTAACTCATTTACAGCCGTACGATAGCACCCCCCTGATCTCGGCCGCACGCACGCTACATCCATCTTCCCGCTCGCATTTGCGTCCAGGTCACGAAGAACCCATAGAGCCGTCAATTAGGGTTCCAAACGCACCCCCCTACGTTCGCCGATAATTCGATCAGAACATGACGAACGACGCGCCTCAGTGAGCTTCACCACCGGCCAGAGCACGGCAAGGCTCGGCCTCCCCTAGCTGCGCGAAAACCGTGCCTAAACGCACGCCTTTGAATGAACATTGATGTTGATCGGTTGCTCGAAACTCCATCATCACCGTTGGATACCACGGCCTCGCTACTCTCTTCGATTCTCTAGTTGAGATCGTTGCCTAAAAACTCTTGGATTTGAAGAAATTGAGGAAGGAAGGAGATTGATTACCGGCCATTGATTATAACCAGCGGCGGCTAGGGTTTCTTTTTTTTATTTTTTTTATTTTATCTTTGATTGTGAATAAAAGGGGGGTCTATTTATAGGAAACGACGAATATTTTTATCCGGCTTTTCCAAACTCCGAATTTCGCACAGTAACTGACATTCCTAGGGTTTATCCCGCGTTCCGGACACAATGGAAGAGGTTTCGGAAGCTAATTCGATCATATGTGAGAGTTACGGAAATAAACGACCAATTTTAAATTAAACCGATTAAACGATTTTCTATGCGTTTTGGCTTGCCCCGGACAAACGGTAAATCCGTTTGACTTGAAATTTGAAAACTTACAATAATATCACATTACGGATCCAATGAAACTAGTTTCATCGAAATCCGAGACCGTTTGAAAAATGACTATTTTTAACTCGCAAAATTAATATTAAACAATTTCAACGCGTTTCGAGCTGCCACGGTCAAACGACAACTCCGATTGCTACGAAAATTGAAATCCGATAATAACTAACTATTACGGATCCAATGGAACTAGTTTTGTCCAATTCTGAGACTGTTCAAAAATTGGCTATTTTCCAGTCGATAATTAAATATTAAAATATTCAATTTTCACAACAAATTTTAAATTCAGTTTTAAAAGTTCTACAACATCATTCTAACTTTCATATGATAAAATAAAATTTTACAAATCATTTTTAATCATAGTAAACCCATTATTCAATTTATCCAATAAATTCCAATTTTAAAATCTTATTAACTCTATTAAAATCCAAATATAACTTACATTCACTTTGTAAACCAATTTGAATCATATTAAATCAAATTTCAATTATTCACTCTATTTTCGTATATTAAATTTCAATATCAAATTAATCATATCAAATTCGGAATTTAATTTATTCAAACATTCGTAATATTAAATTTAACAAATTTGATTATTCTTAAATCACTATCTTTTGAAATATTCAAAATGAACTTATAAAATTTAACTTTTGAAACGAATTAAAATTATAGAACAACTATTTCCATTATACGGTTATTTAATTCCCATTATTAAATTATTGAATAATTTCCAAATATTTAATTTAAAATATTTTACCGGTTCAATAGTCAATATTTGATTTTAAATAGATTTTACTTATCAATCAATTACTCTATTATACCCAATGAATTTCAACATTTATTATCCTATTCAACTATTGATTTCAAAGGCATTCACTAAGTAGCATTTATTTTTCATTACTTGGATAATTGTTGTCGAAATTCATTCCATTTATTATTATTCCAAACGACTTATAAATTTTTTTCTAACACTAAAATCACGAAAACTTATTAAATTAGCTATTTTAATTATCGGAAATTTACGGGTCGTTACACCATTAGAGAGCAATTGAGGTAATTTCAGGATTAGGGCAAAAAAGTAAAGATAGAGGTGACGACTAGGATTCCATAGCCTCATTGTATAATTGTTAGGCAGAGTTATGATTATATATCCAGTTTGGTCTGAAATAGCTATGTACGCTATTTACACGCTATAACGCCTCTACTACGTAAATCGTAACTCCAAATGCATTAAAATTATATATCAAGTTGATCATCTCGGAAAGAACTTTATGATGGTTATAAACATATTACTCGGTTCACCATTTTATTAAAAGTCCATTTTAATCAATTTAAATATTTTGTAGTGTATAATTTATGGGTCGTTGCATGCCTCTTTACGAGGAACAAAAAATGATGCCTCTTCTTCTCGTTAATCGTGATGTGTACTTTTAATTAGAGAAAATTATCCATTTTAATTAAAATGAGATTGTGAAGAAATTCTAGTCTATAGAATAGAGACTGGTCTGTGGTGGTAATAATTGGGGAAGACTCATATTTTGTACCGAAAATTCAAGTATTTTGGGTCTAAGCAATTATGGGCCTAAAAGTACTGATTTTAGCCAATGTATCCAAACTATAACAAATTATATTTCATAATTCATTTCTCAAAAAATTCCAAAAGCATTCAGAAAATATCAAAATTCTCAAAAATATAACTCTGCTCAAAATTACTTTATCAGTTTAATTTAAAAGGATATTGGTAATTAATTAATAAGTAATGTGTTAAATTTGCAGGAAGTTACGATGACCATCACTTTTAGCTTGAATCTTTCTTTATCACGGGCCTTCTCATTCTTATCCATCTTACTTTTTAACTTAAATATCACTTTGTCTAGAGCAGTTGTCAACTATTAAACTTTAGTCATGGCTTTCTCTTTATCTTCTATAAGTTTTTGGTTTAGAGTATTTAACTGGCTAAGAGGCTTGGCAATTCTTTGAAAGTTTCGTATTTGTCATTTAAGATGTTGATTGCGTTGCGAGCATTCCTAACCTGGACGGCCAGAATCTCATCCATATTATAAGCAAAATTTAAACCGGTGAGGTCCAAGTCAAGATGACACATTTACCTGGGCAAGGTAGCTGAGGTAGAAGATAAGGAGCCCATGAAGGAACATGGAAGAGCAGAAGTTTTGCCATAGCACTAATGTTGATCGACGAAAGAAGTAACTACAGGGCTAAAGAGGTAACTAGCCGAGGAAGTGGTTTTAAGGAGTAGTGAAGCATGTCGCATGCAATCAAGAGTGGGAATGAAGGTGGTAATAGTAACAAATGTCTCCATAGTAGTGCCGGAAGGATTGTCATGACGTGGAGTATGGCTCAAGGGAAAGTGGTAATATGGATAGTGACTCCTCTAGGAAAGGGAGTCATGGCTATAGAGGAGTCATGGGAATGGTAAAATAGAGATGGCCACTTGGAGTATTGGTAAATGGAGTCTTAAGGTGAGCGTTGATGCCTATGGTAATTAAAGTCGTATCGGTCCTCTCTGCCATCTCTGTCCCTTCAGTGGTCACTACGGTCATCCCTCGAGCGATGGCTAAAATGGCGGTAGTAGCATCTCGGAGTTGACACAGATATATCCCTATCAAGCTTCTTGCTTAGAAAATCGTAGAATTTATAAGGACCCATAAAATGGAATGGAAAGTGTTATGATCGAATTAAGGAATACAGAGGTAGGTGCGCTATGAATAAGTGCAGTCCTAAATGATGTGAGTGCAGTGCAGTCATGTCAAATCTACCGACCATGCTCAGTTAGCTGAGAATAAGGAGCAAATGTGTCCTCAGATGGAGTGATCTCAATGAGACCCATTCCATGTAGAAGTTAATCGCATTTCGAAGAATCGACAAAGTCAAAGTCAAAATTGCCAAGGTCGTTGAGGTTCAAAAAATAGGAAGAGTCGATAGCCTCATCACCATGATGGTAGGAGCTCCTCGGTCCGACTAAAAGCTGAACCGGGAGAGGCATCAGAGGCCCCTTGCCTTAAAGTCTAAACTGGGAGTAGGAATAATAGCATCTTCGTTATCTACATTCTCCCTAGCCGACTCTGCCTCAACGTCTTCATTCTTATCTTCTTCTTTATCATCTTCTTCAACATATCCCTCTTCTTCCTTTATTCTACGCCTTCGTCTTCTTCCCCATCTTGCTTGGGAAGGTGATCCCCATTTCATCAAGTTCCCAGCTGGTGCGTTCGAAGATCCTCTACACATTGTAGAATAAGTGATAACGATGAAGGAGAAAGTCGGATACGAGGAATGAAATGTTGCCTTCGAGCTTAAAGACAACTTGTAGAGTAGAAACACTGCACCTTAATTTGTTATTTTCGACCGTCGACGAAAACTCCGCAAAAGGAATAAGTATGGATACAGAATCTGGATGAAGTAAATCCAAATGAAATGAGAATTGGAGTTCACGATATAGAACTTACATCCATAAAGCCACTCTTGAGTGAATCCTACGAAGCATCGAACAAGGAAGTACTCTTCCTTGAAGTAACTTCATTTGTTGTAATGGTCGATCACCACTCAGTTAAAGTAGCTTCAAAGAAAATGAGTAAGGCGCTTAAAGACCATTGTTTGAAGTTTTATAAGTAACATATGTCGGTGAGCAACGAATTTTCTACCCTAAGTCGGAGCAAAAATCATATATATACTGAGAAGCACCATGTAGGTGTTCGGGTGCAATTAGGAAGGACCGATCCATATCGATTGTCAAATAATGCCCAAGAAGCAGTTAAAAGGTAGAATGGCGTTAGATGGAAAATGCAGCAGTTATAAGCAGCGTAATTGGCTGGGGGTTGTGGGCCCTCTCATGTGCAGCGGGAGTCCGACCTCATCTTTAGGAATGTCATGCCTTTCACCATACCGTGAAGGCCCGTAGTAGTGAGGTGGGATGGAGGAGAACAAGGGGATTGTCCAATATTATGACACCATTCATAGTGGCATCAAGAGGAACTACATTGTGCAGTTCCTCAATAATCATTAGGGGGCAATGAAGGTTGGTACTTAATGGATGTAAGACAGTCTAGCAGCCGCATCAGAAGTGGAAGCTGGTGTGGAACTGGAAGCTACTACAGGTGATGAACAAGTAGAGGTGGATGTGGCAGTGGAAATTTGAAAAAAAAAACATCTTTTTTCCACAAGTTAACTAGAAATTCCAGATACGAGTATGGCCATGTAATTTTTATTTATTTATTATACTTGTGTATATGCATTAATCCAATGCACGATCAGCGTGTAGCATCTAACAAATGTTGACCGTATAAACTCATCAGATTATATACATCGACTGGAGGCAGTCTATATTACATTATGTGTATCCTATTTTTGTACATAGTGTATGGAAAAACTCTATGTAGAGTGGACGTCCGCTTGTGCTGGAAAACGAGTTTCGATACGCGATGATAGTGTGTCATGTTGGAATTATTAACATAGTAACTATTTTAATAGCCCCGGATGGGTCCAACGTTGAAAGGAACCCTGACTCTCGATCGGTTCCTTTGAGATGGTGTAGCCAATGAAAAATGGAAAATTTTCAACCAATAAAAGATAATGTTGGTGGAATGTGTATTCCGGGACTTTTCAATAGTCCAATCTATTAGAATGTCCATATCAACAACATGAAATTCATCAAAGCGTCTCTAATTTTGTGATTTTGGCATGAAATTAATCCTATCCATAACAAGATTACATACCATGCCAACTCCTTTTTGCCCTTGCCTAAACTAGAATCAAATTTCTCGGATCACCACGATATCGACATGGATCGACCAGAGATGAATGATGATGAAGGAAGTTATTTGGTGGTAGCGGTAAGGGTGAGAGATCGATGACGTTGCAGTGGAATCGATGGCATATAACATGGAGGTGATGGGTCCTTACCTTGGATTGAGATCTAGAGAAGGAGCATGTTGGATGCTTGGATTTGAAAGCTTTGTGAAACCATAGGTCGAGATGAAAGCGTTGAAGGAAATTTAATGGCGACGGTGTTTGCGTAAAAAATGGTCACAAACACCCAATACCGTGAAAGCACCAGTGTATGAATATAAATCAGCGATATTCAAACACAAATCACAGATCTCAGCAAATAACCCAAATACGTTTGCACAAAAGATGGGCAAACAACTCCAAGTTGTATGATTTAGTTGATTTTATGTTGTTCGTAATGATTTAGGTGGTTTATGCAAATACGTAAAAAGCAGGGACTGAACTGTAAAAGACACACAGATTTATAGTGGTTCGGCCAAAATGTGCCTACGTCCACTTTATATGTTATTCTCCTTTTCCAATCCGATTACGAGTACAAAGCTTGTAGTACAAGTGTATGAAAGTTGTTTGAAAGTTCCTTCCAGGTTTGAGCTCTCAAACTTCTCCCCCATTGTTGTACCCCTGCCCCTTTATTTATAGAGTGAGGCTGGGGACGGAGGTCTTGGATGTATATAGCTGCTGGTGGGCTTGGGCTGATGCAATCTGGCCTTGCAGCATTCTGGTTCGGCAGCGTCTTGGTTCGGCGGTGAGTGGTAACATGAGTGATTCGGCAAGTAGTGGAGATAGGGGTTCGGTGGTAGGTTGGACCGGTGGTAGCGTGGAGATGGAGCTGGACCGGTGGTTGGTTCGGTAGTATGGTAGGTAGAGGAGGTTGGTTCGGCAGTAGTTAGTCCGGCAGTTGGTTCGGTATGGTTGGTTCGGTAGGTAGTGGAGACAAGGGTGATTCGGCAGTGGAATGGAGGCAGGGGTGATTCGGCAGTGGCGTGGAGAGGTGGTGGTTCGGTGAGGGTACTACCGAATGGAGCTTATAGAATGCCGAATGATCCCTTCATATTCGAGAATGCCGAATGAGCCTTCGGATCCGAGAATGCCGAATGAACCAGGGGGGGTTCGAATACCGAACGAACTCTTGCCTCGCTTCCAATCGATTTTCAATCCCGACATCCATCATTCCTTGCCAGTTTGTTGATATTCTAGTTTTGATCAAAAAATGGGATAACACTTTGCCCCCCAAAACATGCCTTGTGATAACAAGGCGTGTTTTGAATAGTTCCGAATCCAATATCCAAGGTCCATAGCCATATCGGTAGAGTAGATCATCCTTGACTGCTCCGAGTCGATATCCAATTCCAAATCCAATAACCAAAGCTTGAGCCAATTCCATGTCCATCCGAAGTCGACAACCGAGCCCCAAACCATCCTTATCCAATAGCCAATAACCGAATCCAGGACCTCTCTGGGTCGATATCCAAATCCATAACCTCTCCAGGCTCTTGCCAAGCGCAATCCACACCTGACGGTCGTGATCCAGTGTCCCTAGACGTTAAGCTAGCCTCCTCGTGTTCTTGTCGAGCGTAACCCACACATGACGACCTTGGTCCAGTGTCCCTGGATGTTGAGCTAACCTCTCCGGGTTCTTGCCAAGCGCAATTCACACTTGACGATCTTGGTCCAGTGTCCCTGGACGTTGAGCTAACCTCTCCGAGTTCTTGCCAAGCGTAATCCACACTTGACGACCTTGGCCCAGTGTCCCTGGGCACTGTACAATGCCATGGCTTAAGTCCTAAGCCGAATCCTGGTCTCTCCGGACCCTTGCCGAGCATAGTCCATACTCGACGACCTGAAAATAACAATTGATAATATAGGGCCTAAGTCCTAGGCCGAATCCTGGTCACTCCGGACCCTTGCCGAGCATAGTCCATACTCGACGACCTGAATGAGTCAATTTACCACGTTCGGGCAAAGCGACTCACCCCTTGCCAGGCATAATCCATACCCGACGACCGTTTATCAAAAATCAGATAAAAATCCAATCAAAATCCAATCCAAAATCCAAATCCAAATCCAAAATCCAAATCCAGAATCCAAATCCGAAAATCCAAATCCAGAATCCAAATTCAAAATCCAAATCCAAAACCAGAAAACTAGAAATCCAAATCAGCATCCAAAGTTGAAAATAATCGTCCAGAGGAAAATCCAAATCAAAAGGCGAGAAAAACCAGGAGCTCAATCCAAGCTCCAAAACCAAAAACCAAAAAGAAAAGCAGTGTCCAATCCAAAAGCAAAAGATAAATTTCACAAACCATAGCATCGCAGCTTATTATCATTCAGAGCATGCCTAGGGGCCATCTCCGTCCCCGTACATGTGTAAATGACTTGGTTGCTTGCCAATAGTTTGCTACTTATTTCATATTAACTTGGTCAAGGGACGATCGACCGACCATCATTCCTGGGCCTCCCACCATCGTAGCTTGAGGCAGGCGGCGGTTGCTCCTGCCTCGCTGTTGCATTCCGAGGTCCAACATATTGTGGCAGTTGTCCATTCCTCACATGCTCCTCAATTATGTCCTTTAAGTGCCTGCAGCTGTTGGTGTCGTGTCCATCCAAATCATGGAAGAGACAGTGCCTTCTCGATGTCCTTTCCCGTTCTGTTGGTTCTCTCATAGCCGGCCTCCGGTAGTGAAGGCGATTTCGAGTATCCAGGTATATCCGCTCCAGTGTCTCGTTCAATCTTGTGTATGTGGAAAACTTTGGATCCTTCCATTGCTTCCTAGCATTTCCAGAATCACCGTCCAACTTTCTTTTTCCTTTGTCTTTATCCGAACCATTGCTGGATGGTCCTCCCACCTCAACTGCATTAACCTTTTTCAATTTTAAATCCGTACTCGCATCTTCTTGTCGAAGGAACCTTTCTGCCTCATGAAAGAATTCGTCGAGATTCCGTGGGGGATCTCGTATCAGAGATACCTTGAAATCCGAGTTCTCCCTGACTCCTGATACTGCTGCCATTAAAACCATCGATGGATCGGGCCGATCCACCGAAGCAACTGCGGCACTGAATCGAGTTAGAAAAGCTCTAAGCGATTCATCCATCCTTTGCCTTACCGATGTCAATGTCATCACGTTCTTCGGTCTCTTGACATGAACCCGAAACTGTCTCAAAAACCTTTCCACCAATTCCCTCCAAGTCCTGATAGATCCTTCTTCCAGCTGCCTGAACCACATCGCAGCTAAGTCCGTCAAGTACAAAGGGAAGCATCGGGCCATCACCTCCTCTGATGCCCCCAGCACCTCCATGTGTCTGGTGTATCTCATCAAGTGATCCGTAGGGTCTTCCTTGCCATTGTATACCTCCACGCTAGGTAGCTTGAACTTAGGTGGATTCTGAGCCATCCTTATTTCCCGAGTGAACGGACTCCTGTTTACTCCTTCCAAGTCTCCGTTGGTCAAACCACCTCGCACAGTCTTCCTGATTATATCTACCAATCCACCGTTGTCTGTCGGAGGTTGCCCCCGAGGGAACTCCGGTACATACTCTTCGTGTAGCTCGTTAGTAGCAACGTTGGTTCTAGTCTGTTGAACTCCTTCCAAAGGTTCTCTTGTGTTGAATCCTGTGGGCCTGCCCCCAAGCCCTTGTTGATTGCCATCTGGCTCTGTATCCTGTCCTTCATTGGGTTCCGTAACCCTAGCTTCTTGTCCTGCATCCACAGCCGTTGTAGCTGTTCCTAAGTTCTGCATCCCTGCAGCTCTCATTTGCTCCAAAAAAGTTTGCATCATTTCCTGTTGACTTTTCAACAACCTCTCTTGCAGTGAATTTGTTATGGCTTTCATTTCATCCCGGGTTATGTAGATCGAAGCCGGTCCTTCCTCACCTCCGGAGGATGCTTGTTGACTTCCTCCTTGTTGGCTTCTCTCATCCCTTAGCCTTCTACTGTTTTGCCTAGTCATTGTCTTCCAAATCCAAACTTCTATCCGATGTAGCGGGTGCTGGTCCTTCTCAGTGAAAGCACCAAAATGTTTGCGTAAAAAATGGTCACAAACACCCAATACCGTGAAAGCACCAGTGTATGAATATAAATCAGCGATATTCAAACACAAATCACAGATCTCAGCAAATAACCCAAATACGTTTGCACAAAAGATGGGCAAACAACTCCAAGTTGTATGATTTAGTTGATTTTATGTTGTTCGTAATGATTTAGGTGGTTTATGCAAATACGTAAAAAGCAGGGACTGAACTGTAAAAGACACACAGATTTATAGTGGTTCGGCCAAAATGTGCCTACGTCCACTTTATATGTTATTCTCCTTTTCCAATCCGATTACGAGTACAAAGCTTGTAGTACAAGTGTATGAAAGTTGTTTGAAAGTTCCTTACAGGTTTGAGCTCTCAAACTTCTCCCCCATTGTTGTACCCCTGCCCCTTTATTTATAGAGTGAGGCTGGGGGCGGAGGTCTTGGATGTATATAGCTGCTGGTGGGCTTGGGCTGATGCAATCTGGCCTTGCAGCATTCTGGTTCGGCAGCGTCTTGGTTCGGCGGTGAGTGGTAACATGGGTGATTCGGCAAGTAGTGGAGATAGGGGTTCGGTGGTAGGTTGGACCGGTGGTAGCGTGGAGATGGAGATGGACCGGTGGTTGGTTCGGTAGTATGGTAGGTAGAGGAGGTTGGTTCGGCAGTAGTTAGTCCGGCAGCTGGTTCGGTATGGTTGGTTCGGTAGGTAGTGGAGACAAGGGTGATTCGGCAGTGGAATGGAGGCAGGGGTGATTCGGCAGTGGCGTAGAGAGGTGGTGGTTCGGTGAGGGTACTACCGAATGGAGCTTATAGAATGCCGAATGATCCCTTCATATTCGAGAATGCCGAATGAGCCTTCGGATCCGAGAATGCCGAATGAACCAGGGGGAGTTCGAATACCGAACGAACTCTTGCCTCGCTTCCAATCGATTTTCAATCCCGACATCCATCATTCCTTGCCAGTTTGTTGATATTCTAGTTTTGACCAAAAAATGGGATAACAGACGGAAAGTGAAGCGAAAATGAATTTATTTCTATGTGTTTACTAGGATGGATCAATCGATACCGATGTATGGATCAATACCAATCCATAAAGTTTAGAAAATAGAAAATATGATAGAAAGGGAAATACATCTACATGACAACGGACTAGAGAACTTCATAGTGACAAATGTAGTAAAAAAGCTTTCTTGATTGCAAAATTACAATATAAATATCTACTGACAAGACGTGATTAGATGACTATGTGGATATGAATTTTTTTGAAAATATGATGTTCCATGGAAATGGTTTGGGAAGTGGAAGCGTCTATGCAGATTAGGATTTGGTTGCTTATTTTTTTTGAGCAAGACGGATGTGTAGCGTGCTGCTACACAGCCGGTTAGATAATAGTAAATATATAAGTAGCGCGATCGACAGGCCCGATCGATGGCCAAAATGATGAGAGTTTACAACGTAGTCTTTCAACACAAAATAAGAGAACAGTCAACTACAACATAGTAATGCAGAACAAGTACAGACAAACAGACAATTTGCGCACAGGGGACTACAGTTGCTGCCTATGATGCCTGCCAATAGGATCAGCAGAAGTGCTACCAGCTGATTCCGTCGGCGATTTGGTTGCTTATTGTCGTTCAAAGCACATATAGTATTTGCATAAGCGTACTTTAGGGGAAAGTATTATTTAGTATTTTACCAAGTGAGTTTTCGATGGAGTTAGACTACGAGATGATGAAGGAATGAATGTTAACTCAAAGAGCAATCAAAGGAAATAAGGGAAAATATAGCTCTGTCCATGGATTAGTACCAATTCATGGATGGATCCAACTTAAGTAATAGCTAGATTTCCCCTAATTCTTAACGATGAAGAAAATATCAAGGAATGGAAGAAAATAGAGAAATTTGGTATAGTCAATGGATCAATACCGATCCATAGCTTCTCTCCATAAAGTCAACTTTTTGATCGAATACATGAAGGAACAACTTAGAAGCAATAAGGGAAGATTGACTCGAAGAATGAAGCCACTATGCTCGAGGAAAATGGAAAGACATGAGGAAAAGACCAAAGTCATGAATCGGTACCGATCCATCAAAATGTTGGTAATCCGTATAATTCTCTTTATTCTTTGTGGAACTGACTATTTGACTAGTTATACCACGACTTGATGACCCAAAAGCCCAATTATAGTCTACTTCAGCTATAAATAAAGAATTACATAAAAAAGGAAGAACATTTGAGAACTTTGTTTATTAAAATCTAGGGGGAACTCCCATGCTACCAACTATATGAAATTGAATTTTGAGTTGTATTTGTAATTCATCCAGATCTAGAGTGAAATAAGCAATAAAATACATTTGAAGTGGACATACACATATCTGAACCACTACAAAACCGTTCTCTTACTTTTGTGATTATCCTTCTTCATTTTTAAATTTTTTTCTTATTCATCTACTGCTTCTAGATTCAATTCTACAACTTAGAATTGTTATCTCTTTACAAATAAGTCATTTGAGGATGTTAGACCAATTTTTTGGTCAATAGGGGGAAAGTTTTCAAAAATGTATCAAGTTTTCTTAAACATTTTCTCTAATGCCAAATTTGTAACATCCCCTACTTCTAAACCGAAAAATGAATATCAATGATGCTGCAGTTATCACCGGTATTATTTTCAAGTGAATGAGATCTCTTATTCAACATTTAACATCATAAAGCAACGGTAATAAAAACAACAATTGCATAATTCATTTCAAATCTTTTACATTTAGCCATCGTATCAGTAAAATATAATATTCAGCTACATATATTTCTTCATGATCGACACAGGACGATGTTACCATGAATGGTAAAAGTTATAAATATTAGAAAATCATTAACTCCTATTTTTGCAAGTTCTAGGCTATTTCTGATTTTGAAATAACTTATTTTTACCTTTAAAAATACATAAATATATATCTGAATGATGGAGTTAACTTTAAATAAATTAACCTCTAAAAACATGTTACAACTTCATATTATTATTTATATGATATTGGATTCACTAAAATGTGTTTACAAGTTAAATGATGTCACTTTATGTGTTTTTCAACGTATACATATATCATATCACATATGTGCATAAATTAATCAAAATCCATTTGAAGATATTGTTAAATCTAACATACAATCCAAATCCGAAAATATGTATAAAAAGACAATGATGGTAATATTACTCATTTGGAATGGTTTAGGAATGAAGATATGTATCCTAGGTATACTTTCTTCAAGCTTGCTAAGTATTCTTCCTATTTAAGTTGGTTTTGGAGTTGATGGAGAGAGGATTAAGATATTAAAATGAAAAATATCTCTTCAGCAAGATAAACGAAGAATGAGAGATAGAGCGAGTAAGGTATAGTTTGGGTGAACTTCCTATTTAGACCCTAAACTAACTATCTCATTCTCTTAGGTTTTAAAACATTTTATCATTACCATACTATAAATTTCCATAATAAATTTAGTTATTTTATAATTTTCAAAAATATTATTTCACTTAATTAAATAATTTCACAATTAATTAATTTGACACTTCTACAATTTTCTCTCATTCTTTAGCACTATTGCCTTTTTATTATTAGAATAACTAAATATTCAATAACACTTCTTACTTGAACTAGGGGTGTTACATGTAAACTTCCAGAGGATGTGTGTAATGCCCCATGAATTAATAAGCAATTAATTAAAGAATTAATTATGGATTCAAAAGTTTTAAATGATTCAATCAAGAGAACGTGTAGTAATAACAATGTAAATATTTGGGGACATCTATATACTTTTTGCTATGTGAAATAAAATAAGGAATGATAAGTAGTTGGGTGTACATACCCTTATCACATTGCAATCAAATTTAAGTGAATGAATAGAAATTGAAAGAGGATTACAAGGGCCGGCAGCCCAACTCATCATGCAAGATGTTATCAAATAAAATAACTCTTGTCTTATTCATGCATTCTCGTTTTACAAACAAAAACAAAAGCCTTAAATGAACTTGTTAATGGTGCCAATCGCCTAAGAAGAAAATGAAAAGGAAAAAGCGAAAAAGCTAAGGAAACCGAAGGAGATTAAAGATCAAACAAAAAGATTTAGGTTAGTAAGAGAACACCCATTTTTCTGCTTTCATAGATGGTTGAATACTGTTTTGATTAATATGTTAGAGGTCATGTATACTTTTTTATAACAAGACTGATACTTTGATGTCTTTGACGATATGGATGATATATATTAAGCGTTTATAATTGATAAACAATATTTTAATGAATGGTTTGGGGTTGTAATAGCTTTAGTAGGGTATGTTTAGCTATGACTCCAACTCTAAATGAAATGAGAATTTAATATGACGTTCTAAGTATATACTTAGAGTTGGATTTTAAGTTAGAAGACTTTCCTATGTCAAAATATTTAGTTATGAATTTTAAAGGAATTCGTGTACAAAGAAATAAGTGGAAATGTCCCGAAAAATAGAAATGTTGGTAAAAGACATGCTAAAGAATGTATTTGCAATTTTATAGAATTCGACAAGAAATTTCTTGATAAAAAATAACTATTTCTGAAAGCTAAACGTAGAAACTGAATTGTAAAACAACCAAAACCAATTTGTGCATTAAAATTACATGATTAAGTAACAAGGGAACAAAATTCTATAAAGGTGCTGTAAAAATAATATAAAGGACATTGTCATTAACTAAAATTGAAGGCGGAACGAATCTAGAAGTGATGCGTGTAAAGTAAATGACGAATGTGTTCAGATGTCAGGCTATACTGCCTTTGGCAGTGCTAAAGTGGCAAGTAGGGGTGCATTTACTGAAGGACTAAACCGAAAACAAAAGTAAGAATAAACTAGTAAAAGACTAAGTAAAGTCGAAGTATAGTATACTAGGAAGATATAAAGGAGAGCGAAGAAGAGGGCTACAACCGGAGGTCATAGCTAAGCAACATACGCGGACAAAGTTGTTGAATAATGAAGGAGGGGACCACAATCGGAGGTCATGGCTAAGCAACATACGCGGGCAAGAGTTGTCGAATAATGATGGAGGTGTGCCGAGACCTAACGTGAAGACCAAGGTTGTAAAAATTGCTAAAAGGACGTTAAGCAGGTGTTAGATGGTAAGTATGGTACAGATTAATCGTTTAGGTGAAAGGATTAACCAAGGATTAAATGGAGCTAGGAATATTTGGCAACTCGTCCATTTCGGATAGATGTTCAGTTTTTTGTTTAGTCAATTGATATAAATCGAAAATTTAGGATTTTGAGCGTCTAAAATTAACACATTGATGCTTATACATGACACTGAACTTTAACAATGCCTAACAAGTGTCGTAATACATGTTTAGGCAGGCCTAGGCCAGTCGCTAGGCGGTAAGCCTCACCTAGCACCTAGGCGGAAGCCTAGAAAGATTTTTACAATGGTGGTGGAGACGAGCTGAGATGTCGAATGAACCTGCCTTCCCTGGATGAGACCGAGGGTAGTGTTGGTCGAAATTTATTGACTTTAAGAGGTGAGTCGATACTTAGACGGTGGTATCGATGTAAGACCATAGGTGGCATCCAAAAGCCTAACAATGGACTCTGTATAAGATCATAGATGGCATCCGAAATCCCATTCATGGCACTAAACGAAGGATTCAAAGTAAGACGATAGGTAGCATCCGAAAGCCACACACGACATTAAATGAATGATCTGATATAAGGCCATAAGTGGCATTTGAAGCCTATTCACGACATTAAACGATGGACTCGGTATAAGGCCATAAATGACATTTGAAAGCCTATTCAAGATATTAAACGATGGACTCGGTGTAAGGCCATAGGTGGCATCCGAAAGCCGATATTAAACGAAGAACTTAGTATAAGGCCATAGGTCACATCCGAAAGCCTATTTAAGGCATTAAACTGTGGACCCAGTGTATGGCCATATGTGGCATCTGAAAACCTCATCATGACATTAAACGAATGACTCAGTATAAGTAGCATCCGAAAGCATATTCACCGCATTGAACGATGAAGATTCGGTACAAGGTCATATGTGGCATCTGGATGCCTATTCACAGTGCTAAATGTGAAAGAGGGTGTAAGCCTAAGGATGACAACCAAATGACTATCTCAACCTTAGACAAAGGAAGTACTGTAAGGCCATAGGTGTCAACCCAGATGCTTGTTCACGACGTTATACGAAGAAGAAGGCTTAAGACTATAGTGGCAGCCGAAAGCGAAATAAACCCGATGTTAAGAATTAATAAGAATGAGGCTTAAGAGGTAAGCTAAAGGAATTGATTATAAAACCTAGTCAAGGCAGTAGGTGTAGGACATACTTGTGTATGATCGAATGACTTGTATTTATGATCCATATTGTTGAATTGTTGTTGAATAGTGAAGGGGAAGCATGTTGTGTGCTTTAGCAGCATGATCTTATACATGTTGTATTTAAGGTAATATATTATTCACACTAACCTTTATGTCTGACCAGTATTTTCATTATTGTTTTCGCATAAGTTCACGGGTACTCATTCGAACATGTTAAGTTAGACAAGATGCTTTTGAAAGGCAAATAAAGTGAGCCGAAGACGAAGGAGGAGGCTTAGATGCATATAATAGTGTTCGATTTCCGCTTTCTAAGTCTTTATGACGATGTGAATTTATGTAAATGCAAAGACTATTAAGACGATAATGAAATGTATTTAACACCTTCAAAGGGTGGTATGGTAGATAAGAATCAATGGAGAAACTGCATGACATGAGTTCCAATCCCGACGATGTTATCTTCTTTGATGTACTTGAATTATGTATTGTGGTGTTGTTAGTGCATACTTTCTAAGATGTTACAAATTGACATCTGATTCACATGATTTTTCAAAAAAAAATAAACGTATTTAACCGTTCTATTTACTTAAAGTTGTTGGAAAAAAATATTAATTTTATTTCGCCGTTAAAAGATAATTCCAAAATTGCTGCAGCATATTGAGTTTCGAGAATGAGAGACATTTTATGGGTAGCCCCTTCTTATTGTGCATCTACTGAGGTTGAGATCCCTTAACATTTGAAGCACACTTTCTTGTTTGCGGCATCCAGAAAATTTACTAGCAACACGTCATAATTTACCGAGTAAATTAATAAACCAAGAATCTGATGTGGATTTGGTTCTCAATAGAAGCGTTGAACTAATGGTGAAATTTTGACCACTAACTCTCAAATAAGTTATTAAACTACTTTGAGCTCTAGGTGACACTCAAAATTATTACTTTTTGAGGAAAATATATTACTTGATCATTAGAAAATAACATAAAAAAGAAATTACGATAAAAGCCACAAGTATTTATATTCGGTTGATCAATAATCTACGCCCGATTTACAGTAGTCTTTTGTTCTGTCCATGATTACAAAGTACAAATGGATGAAATAAAGATTACAATAAAGTAAACAAGAGCATGCAAATACAGGATTCTAGGGATGGAGAATCAAATATTCTTAAGAGTTGCCGGTTTAGGTTTACGTCACATCCAACGCATCAAGCATTGAGCCCAAACATTTGTTCTGTTGGTTTGAACCATTAGAACCGAATGGTTGTCATCATCAGATGCGTCCTCCGTTTGGACGACCACCACTTTTTCCCAACGAGCACCCCTTCCCTTCCTTTATATTTCATTGTCCTCCTTCATTCTCTTTCCCAAATTACACTACTTCTCCCTCAATCCGAAAATTCAAGTATTTTTTGCCGTTTTCACATCACTTATTTTTTGATAAATTTCATCGAATTTGTATTTTTCATACTAATATTTACCTCATATATTTTTCTTTAATTTATTTTATTTTTCAAAACGTCAAGTCATGAATCTTTCGGTTTATCTACTTGCTACAATGTAGACTAAACTGACAAACAGACGTTGACCTTTATTGATATTTGCTATGCCAACATCGGACCTCACAAAGGTTAGGTAGACTATTCATACGATGAAATCACTCATCATCTTCAACACATAGACAGATGTCAATTACAATGCTTGTAAGATTAAAAAACGAGTTCGACAATCGAAAGCACGATTGAAACCCCTTGAATTGCCTGCTGCAGATTGAAAGTGGGTTCTACAATGCGGAGAAGGACATCATCTAAGGAAATGATGAGTGTGGAACACGACTACTAAAAAGTACAACAAATTCAAATTTTGTTCGCCATCGAAATTCAAAGAGCTGAATGTGATATTTGAAAGCTGCATTTGAATGCTCTTATGGATATTTGTAGTTCCAAAGACTCCCCTACCGACAACATATGTCGACTTTCTTATGAGCGATCCGGTATATTTCGCTGCATTTTGGTTTGTCCAACAATCCTACAACGAAATGCCAAATTTCATCACGGACCAACAAAAATATCTTATAACAACAATCCGGTGTCACCTTCCAGTTGGGCTGGAAGATCATATCATAATATTTCATGTCTCTTTCAGGACACCAAAAGATCCTATCAACTTCTTTAGTCTACAATGGAGGTTTATAAGATAGTCGCTATCTCAACTTACCAGCTCCCAAACGTTTTACCATTTGGATGAGACTCATATTGTCCTGTAGTATTTCAGCTTTAGAGAAGACTGACTCCAATCTTTCTAAGATAATCCACTGTTCTAAAATATGATTTTCAACATCCTTAGAGATTCAATTGTCTAGGACATGACTCGAGTTATCTTCTTAAACTCTTGTTCATCAATCAAAGATAAATACGTGAAACAAACAAGATTCAATGCCAATGTGCTAATGGGTAAAAATATTAATATTATTATTACATGTTCAAACAGGCCTTGAGCGTGGCTTTTCTAGCAAGATTATACAACAATTCCTTGCAGTTCTTTTACATATTGTATACATGTCCACCGTGTAGCGTAGTTCCTCATCTATCCCACAAACATTTTATATCTAATCACATGGTAATATACAAACTCACTAGTAGATATACCATATATTCACTAGTATTATGGTATTTGCTTATATTAATAAGATAATGTACATAAAAATAGACTTTGGTAGCTCAATCCTTGCATCATGCCTTAAGATTTTAAGTCAGCAAGTTGTTGATCTGGAAAGACTTGATTCAGCAGCACTACCTTCTGTTGGTTTCCAAACTATATAATCCAGCTCACTACAGAAATTTTTATAGAACTGCAGCAAAAATGGGACAAGTAAGAATTTATTGGCTATTAATAAAAAATAATAGTATTTTTTTCCAGCCAAATATCATATTATCTTGGTCAGCCAATCAAAATGTTATAGTGATTTTACTGCGATAAACTAATTATAAATCAAACCTGTCATTAATGTTTAAGTACCTAATTTTTGTTATGTAGTTTTATATTTTCATAGTTGAATGGAAACTAATTTGTCGCTCTTTTTATTACGAAGGTGACATGTATAGAGTGAGATCTTCGACAAGACAAGTTTATATCGAGTATATAATTATATTCAATGGTCAACTTGGACATTAAAGCACATAGGGCTATCTCAAATTAATTTTTGATTTTAAATTTGACAATTTTCTAGTTCCTGCCTTATAAATATTAGTAAAAAAACCCAAAAAAATATACGGAGTTACAGGTGACTCACCCTGATATAAAGTTTTAAACGTGATTATGAATTGCCTAATTATAGTTGGTAGGATAATTTCATCCAGATACATATAACAGGTATATGTCAAATTAAAAAAAAATGGAAAATAATCTTGGAATAAGATATCGTTGTAGATTTTGAATGACAATAAATTCTTGGACGAGATGAGTAAAACAAAATATTAATGAGATTTGAAGTTTCGTCGTAGGAAAATGCAAATATATCTTACAAGATCTCGGTCGAGATGAACAAGATTTTTTTAAAAAAAAAATCTATACGAGAAATGAGACAGATTTATATATAATTATAGAAATTATAAAATGAAAATAACGATCCACCCCTTATTTACAAACCTAATACATGGAAATCTCTTCATAAAAACAGATTTTAAATCATCCCATAAAATTATTTTCAACAACTTTTTTTTTTAAAATCAAATATGCATTTAATCAAAGGTTAACATGACCAAAATTAAACTCTTTTATTATTCTTTTTTTTTTTTTTTTTTGCACAAATGTAGATATATGCGGTTTTCACTGGAAATATTTGCAGTGAAAACTGCAACAATCTGGCTGAAATCACAAAAGGAGGTGTTTTTCAAAACCTTTTTGATGCAACGATCGGCTGTGTATTTTGAAATTTAAAGAAAGTGTTTTACAAAAGTTCCCAGATATAAATGAATGTACTTACTGTAAAATAACGGGAGAGAATCCAGTGAATAATCAAAAAAATTATAAATATAAGGTTTTGGATAGGCAAGGCAAAAGAAAATCTTGCGTTTAATTTGTTAGAACTTACGAGTGCTCTCCTCTGCTAATTCTCAACAAAAAAAAATTGCTAGAACTTAATTTGTACCTTGTGATATTCCAAGGTGTCACCGGTAGCCTTGCGAACATCAACCATAAACAAAGATTGAGCAACTTCATATACCTAAATAAACCAAGATTGATAAGTATTTGGCTACTAAATCTGAATACCGTACAAAAGAATAAAACCATACACTATACCTCAATAACAACAGCAAAAGGAGCCATCCTACTTGAGGATACTCCTTCTAGTCTAAGCTGCAATAACAAACAAATAAATGTGAATAAACGGAGCAAAAATATTTTAAGACAAAAACAACCTTCATCTAGCAGAACTGATTCCAAAGGAAATAGAGATGCATAACTTTAAAGAATTTCATATAAAGCATATAATTTACCTTGAAATTTCTAGATTGAACCTTGAGACCCATTTTGAAGGCCGCTTTTTGAATAGCTGCAACAATTGTGTTTGCAGGGTAGCAAGATACAAATCGAGTTTGCCGTTTTACATAATCCTATGTATAATTAACAACATAGCTTATATTATTATCTTGAAAGAAAAGAAAAGAAAAATTGTTTCTTTCTTTCTTCTGGAGCAACTGAATGGCTAAAGCCCCTAAACTGTTACTAGCAACAATTTCAAAGCCATTATACATTACATTATTCTAGGATATTTGGATTTGCCAGCGGACGCAAGAATATCTCGAATTAGCTCTGATTTGAATCATGACATATCATATTGTACCAGTAATTCAGCATGGAAGTAAAACACGAAGAAAATGCTTAGTATAAATGAGCTGCATCACCTCTCTTGCTATCTATATGCCTTGCAGAACCAAGTCAGGGGATCAAATCATTGTAATTTATACATAGAATCATCGTCACAGGTATGAATCATAGCACACACATTTATCATGAGATCATAGTTAACATTGAAACACCTAAGACTTGCATGATACATTATATAAGAAGAGAATCAAAATATATCATCTCGGGTAAGGTCATAAGCTCTAATCAAGCTTTGCTCTTTACTCCCACACTTATTCTATAATTTTTTAGTATTCTTCTTTATATTATTTAGTTCTATATTTTCTAGTATGCTTCTTAATATTCTTTCTTCTATTAATTTTATTATCTTCATATCTTGAACTTAATAGATGAGGATATCTAGAGCATTCACAACCATCAAGTAGTATATACGTGTAATTTGTCATGTGGCAAACGGTCTTCTGCTACCCCAATAAGAAGAGCAAGACGTAACTTACCCAAATATCAAATGTTTGGTTGCAAAATGAATGCATGTGACCTTAACACATGTAGATATATGTACAAACTGCATGTGCTCTAACATAAGAACATGAATGTCCAAACTTCAATTCTTCTTTTAACTTATACATACATATACATATTAGTGGATTTGTGTTCAACAGTATGTAGAAGTTAAAATTTTGGGGTAACCCCATATGAGGTTCAAATTCCGGTTCCGTTTCGGAAATTCTGAAGATGATTCAGGTTTACTTATTCCAGTACTTTTTTCCTTCATAAATACAATAAATATCTAATACTAACGTAAATCTAGCTATAGCATGTTCTTCTATACGAATGCCATAATAAATGTAGTGTTATTTTTTTTTCACTAAAAAATGGTTGTTCACTGCGGTAAATTAGAACTGAACATGATGTGTTTTGTCAAATTTTATACTAATAACGAATTGATATTAATAAGGGTTTCTAAGGGAACTTGTTTTTTCAGCAAGTATGGGGCTACTCGCTCATTGATTGGACTGAAACTTTATTTTATTTTCTGTATCAGATTATAAATGGGTCCCACCTGTGGTTGGAGGACCAATATCAAACAAACAGCAAAGCGATTCTAATTACAGTCGCATATAAAGCGACTGGGGCTAGCAAACCATATTATAGTCGCATATAAAGCGACCTAGGCTAGTAAGCCACGTTATATTATACATGGCTGGTAAATTTTCAAGCGACAGAACTCTAGTAGTCAAATATACATTAGTACCATTGTAAAAGAACAACATAACCTGTGTAGCATTAAATGTCCATTAACCTTTTTCTTTGAAAATGACAATTTTATTTACACTTGTATGTGTATTGTATAAGACCGACATCATGTAAATGGCTCAAGCAGAAAAGTACAAAGATCTTATTGAAAGAAATATATTACAATACAATAAGTCTCTATGCGCTGACCAAAAACACCTTTCACTACTTCCAAAGGAAGAAAATGGATTCGAATTACCGTCTCATGTTCTCAACTATTTGCCCCTTAACATAAATGGCAACTCTAACAAATAGCAGATCCGAGAATCCCTCTTTTCTCTTCTCAACTCGTTTTATTTCCTTGTTTCTATTATTGTTTACCTTTCTTAATTTCTTTTCAGTGGCCGGAACCAGATTATCGGTTGGATTCCTTTCCGTTTCTGACAAGAATCGGAACAGGATGGACGAAATCCCAAGGTTACAGCCAAAATCTCAAACCATGCCCCCATAAGATAGAGAAATCTCTAGATCCTATATCTAGAGTTTTTGCGATCAACCTCATTGACATTAATTAACCAAGGGAAAAGGAATTGAAAATTTCTCTTGCTCGATGATTTAAACATTGGGTAAGTGTTTGCCACCAAATAGTTGTTCATCGCTACTTGGTGGCAAGAAAAGTGGTAATAATGCTCCTAAGCTATGCTCATTGGTCTAGCGAGTATTAATACTTTTTTGTTGCTATCTAATTGAGGATGCTTTTATATAGGTCTCATACAGATAAAAAGGTAATTATCCATGTGATAGATGTCACTTTATGATTGAAACATCAAAACGTATTATGATTAAAATCAAGCATCACTCTTGGTAGAATCATCACAGGTTTTGATTTATTTTGATTGGGCACTCCAAAGGTCCTACGATACAAATATGGATGTAATCACTTGACCTTGTGATCACACAGCTTACACAAGAAACCACAAACAAGATATGTGATTATATTGCATGCATGGTTTTCTTTAAATAGCCGTTGTTGGGCGAAATAAAGTATAATAACCATGAGGCGATTAAATTTTAACATGACAAGTCTGATTAGTCAATTATAATTTTAACGATATTTCTGTTTGAGCTAATCAAAAGTATACGCGAACTATATTTAGAATGAAAATATGAAGTCTCACAATCTTACTCATCTTAAAGAGTATCTTATGCTCAAAATCCAGTTATCGACGTAAATTTGGTATTTTTATTTTATTTTATTTAAGCTATCATGATGTTCTATTTTCTCGACACTCACAAGCTAATCTTTGTGGATATTTTTTTATGGTCAACCCAATTATTGTAGATTATTTTTGCTTTCTATGATTTGAAGCCTTGGCGCAACGGTTAGGTCACCCGCATTGTGATTTGGACGTCTAGATTCGAGTTCGGAAACAGTCTCTTCGCAATACGAGGGCAAGGCTGCATACATTATCGACCTCCCCAAAGCCCGCTATCGTGCGGGAGCTTCGTGTACTGGGTTACCTTTTTATTTTTGTTTTCTATGCAGTCACAACAGATAATACGTATTGTCTAGCCAATTATGGCGGACATACATCCTTGGGCTACTTGTTTTGAGTTTCAGTTTACAACACTAGCAGTTAGGTTTTACATTCATTTTCGATTTTTCACTGCTTAGCGGCAAATTGCTGTGGATTTTACTTTTCTACGACCAATCAACTGTTGCGGTATTCCTATTTTCAACCAATTGTTGAGTTCTGCTTTATCAATACTCACTGTCCCCAATTTGTTGTGGTTTTTACATTCTCGGCCAATTGCGGCACTTTTTACAACCGCGGTCAATTACTTTGTATTAAGAGGTGGCAATTAAACCCGTTTGGTCAGACCTGGTCCAGTGGATCTCGGCTCTAGATGGGTTTGAATTTTGTTGGGTCTAATCCATATATTTTAAAATCTAGACCCTGCCAGACCCGAGTTTGAGCTTGGTTTGGATCCGGTAAGGTAATAACATTTCAGATGAATACATTTTTATGTTTTTTTAGTCGCTCGGTTTGGGGCAGGTTTGACCGGTTTTAAATTGTCTTTTTCATCGCCAAGACCCGACCCGAGATCCATCTGGTTCAGATCTTCTCGGGTTGATTTGGTTCAGGTTTGCAGGTCTCGATTCTAATGTCAATCTTGTTTGATTTTATCAATATCCACCGACCAGTTGCTCCAGATTTTACATCTTGAGTTCATTGGCAGGGAGATTCTATTTTCACAAGACTCACTGACCAATTGTTGCAGAATTCATAACCTCAGGTAATTATCTTGAGTTTTGTTTTCTCATGCTCGCTAGCCAACTGTTGCATATTTTACACCCTCCGCCACTTGCATTGATTTTTATTTCCCTAATACTCGTCGGTCATATTTATGCAGATTTACATATCTTGGTCTTTGTATTTTATTTTCTCAGCGTTCACTGGCCAAATGCTGAGGGTTTTACATTCCCAACCAAATGCCTTCAATTTTATTTTCACAACACTCATTGGTCAATTGCTACGGATTTTACACCTCTAGGCAATTTCCTTGAATTTTGTTTCCAGGCACTTTCTAGCCAATTAGAACAAATATTACAAATTCGGTTAATTGTCTTGAATTTTAAATTTGCTGACATATAAGTAAAAACCATAGGTTTTTTTTGAAGACCCAAACAGACTGTTTGCAAACTCTAAGGAATTATGTATTGTATCATAACCCTTGCTCCGAGTATATTCACATGTATACGTATATGATAAAATTGTTATGTTGTATGATTTCTCAATTTAAGTGAATTAGCATGTCTTTCAATTTGTACTTAGCTTGCAACTTTCTTTATGACTTGAATCATGCCCAAGCTTTCTGTACGAATTAGGACATGCTTTGACACCATATGTAAAAACCTACAATGTTTCTTCCTAGAAAGGTGTGGTGGATAATTCCTAAGAAAAACACGATAAAGACATAAGTGGACTACATCACCTTAGTGACTGCTTATGGACCTTTCAGAATCAAACCATGGGGATTAAGCCGTAGTAGTTCATACATACAACCATCATCACAAACATTCATCATAACACACACATGCACACACACATCATGTGATCATACTTGATTTGTAAGCATATAAGACTTGCATGATATATAAAATAGAAAATCAGAGAAAAATATCACATTTCTTTTATCATTTTCATGCCTTAAATTGAAAAGACAGGGTTATTTATAGAGGTATTATAGAAGTAAAAGGGTCATTATCCATGAAATAGACATCGTCTTTCAATTGGACGCACAGAGGTTGTATGGTGAAAGTCCAGGCGTGGCCTTGTGATTGAATAATTGAAAAGTCTTATGGTTAAAAGCTCGGGTGTTGTCATGTGAATGGACCATCAAGATGTTCCATAGTTATAGCCGAATGTCGCTTTGTGATAAGATCCCAAGAAGGGCTTACAGAAAAAGAAAAAGAAAATCCAAATTGATTCATTTTGATTGGGCACTCAAGAGGTCCTACGGTGAAGATCCAAAGGCTTTTTTTGAACCTATGGCCAAAAGGCATACCTAAGAACTAAGTAGATAATCCCGAACAATATCATCGATATACCATTGATATACTCGTATATCGCTCTAGAACTGATTGTTTCTTAAATTATCGCTTGAAATATCATTAGTGATATATCACTTGATATATTGCTCCAATATTTAAGGTAAAATATCTGATATTTTCAACAAATATCGATCGGACTTTTAAATGATGAAAAAAAAAATGACAAATATATCATTTAACATTCTTAGTGTTTGTTTTAGTATATTGTGAATGGCAATATAGACCAGACAGGAACCCAAATGCCTTATTTGTTTGGTTTGGTTGTGACCGCATTTTCTTTAATCCTCTTTATTAAGTCTTATAATAAAATAAAGCAAACCCTGCTAATACAAGTAACATGTTTCTCTTTTTGATCACTTTCTTCTGTCTATTATTTCTAATCCGAAAGTCGCCTTATAAAATTCCATCCTTTTGTTTTCATTTTTATCATGCACCAAGAACTACAAGTAAAGAAATAGTGAAGCTATATATTTAAATAACCTAACGGAAAAGAGACAAGAACTAGAAGTAGAAAAATCAAATAAAAAACCAACATTGTTCATTTGATCATTTAAATAAAAGCAAATTGGAAGAAAATGTAAATACGAACAAATTTGAAAAATGTTAGAAATGATTTAACAATTTGATAGAAGAAGTAGATGATACAAAAATGAATAGAGTATTAAAGACATAGATTATATATAGTATTCAACATTTCCAATGATTTTATGGGAGTTTAGTAGACAGATTGTAACCTATAAAGTATAAACTATATGGCTTAATGCAATCATTCTTTAGTGGTAATTTAGTAATATTATTTCTAATTCCCTAACACACACATATATATGTATGTGTGTGTGTGTGTGCATATGCATGTATATATATGTATGTGTGTATACATATATCTATGTATGTATGTAGAGAGATAAGAGCGTTCAATGACACCTCAAATAGTGCTGCACCCCGTTAGCCCCCTGATTACCACCACAAGCTCCGAATTAAATAATATGAATTTCTCTCTTCTCACTAGCCATGGTATTTAATTCCGAGCTTGTGGTGGAAATCATGGGCCTAATGCATTGTTGTACTATTTGGGGTGTCATTGAACGCTCCTCCTATATGTGTGTGTAATGTTATAATGTAGTACACCGACATTTATAATTTGTTGTAAACATGCCCGATACTTTACCAGTATTATCCTGACTTTCTTAGATATTGCATATCGGTACTTGAACGATACGTAGATTACTTAGCCTAGGAAGCCTTGTGCACAATTTTAGATCAAGTTCCAATCTGGATCTGTGGAACAAGAAGTATCCTTATCTGGCGCAGTTTTGCAAGCAAAATTGAATAATCATGGACCAGTCAAATTATTGGTAAAAGTCCAATCAGATGATTTTACACAAACACCCCCCCCCCCCCCCCCCCCACAACCACCCAACAAACGAAAAAATAAAAATCCCATCTACTGCAGATAAAGTCAACTATATTATATTTTCCAAGCAAATGATGTAAATGCCAACTAGAGTTTCTAACATTTTTACAAAGATAAGCCAAATATACCTGTCTTTTATCAAATAACGCCGAAAGATTCAAACCCTGAGATAACGTAATCATCTCAAAAGCATTCATTGCAAGAGGGCCTTTTGCATTATCTCTTACATACTCAGTTACATATTGGTCCTGCAAAAAATGAAGGAAAACAATAAAAACCTGCATAACTTCAATATGTTCGATGGCAAACGTGCATGTCGCATGCATTCTAGTAGAATTTGATGCCATCCTACTACTCTGTTACTTCCTGTGAAATACTAGTGTACAAAAACGAACACTTCTTAATCCATGTATTTACACCAGGCTATAACACATGAAATGAAATTCCCCAAGCATGAGAACCATATATCTTTATAAAATATAGCTTTAATAAATGCCTACCATGTCCATGACAGCATAAATTACATTTTTTAAAGATGGAAACACAACATAATTGCAGCATCCATTTACTACTCGGAATATTGAATTGTGTATGAAGGAGCGTTGCAGCAAATAAAAAGCATTTGAGCAAAGACATAACTAGAGTTGCTAAAAGATTTGGTGAAATAAACCAGATTTACAAACCTCGATTTCATTGAAAACAGCATCGATATCTTTCAAATCCACCTCCTGTTCAGCAATGTGTCTCGCAGGGATATAATTTATTTTAAACCAAGCATCATTTTGTATTCCTTCAATGCCTATACGCTGCATTAGATGAAATTTATTTATACAAAAATAATATTCAAACGCCGTAAATGTATGCCAGCCAATGATTACAGTAAATTAACAACATTCATATGTTTACATGTAATGTTTTAGTATAAAATTTTAAGTAGAAGATAGGGAACAATGTATTACTAGACATATAATTCATAAGACGACAATGTTAAAAAAATGAGGGAATATTCTTATACTCACAGTTTTGGGGTTGGGATCAAGGATTCTATGAATTAATGATTTTACACCTTGGGAGAACCAAGCAGGGCAAGTAAATTCAGCTGCATCAATCTATATGGAAAACAAACAAATGAACTTACGGGTAAAGAATACAACTAAAAATAATATCAATTTTTGACAAAATAAGAGGCTGGGGTATGATAAGATCAGCAATAAAGTGGAATTTTTTTTATGTGCATTATATGAAGTCAATATAACGAAAATCGACTGATTTTGCATCTCATACTACATTGGCCGAAAAGACGAGATCAGTTCCACCAAATATATGTTTGTGAGTGTAACATGAAGACTAACAACTGGTAGGTTATGAGCATTGTATAACCCTGCATATCAAATGCAGGCTATAGTAAGGAGATTTAAATACCTTCTTGTTTAAAGTTTGAATGTCATACTCTTCAAATGGGAGGTAGCCTGCCATTAAAACGAATAGAATAACTCCACAAGACCACACGTCTGCAGAAGATCCATCATAACCTTGATGACTTAGTACCTGGATAAAAATTCACATGATTATGTTCACATATGATAACAGTATAGAAACATAACCCCGAGCAAAACATAATGATCAATGGTAATACATGCCACAATGGCACACAGAAGAATTAGTTGCATATTCCGATATTCAACGCATGCTTGATGATCAATGGTAATGCATGCATAACAATGGCACGTAGAAGACTTAGTTGCATATTCCCATATTCAAAGCATGCACATAAAAATCACCTAATAGAGCAAAGGTTTTGACAAATGTTTAAGCTTTTAACCAAAATACATATAAGAAAATTATTTACAAATTTAGAAGTAATAGCAGCAAATTTGGACTTGAACAAAGCATATTCCAGTATTTTTAACAATCGTTGGAAGAACACACCTCTGGAGCAGCATAATTTGGAGTGCCACAGGTCGTATAAAGTAATCTCACTCCCTTGAACCAAAAATTTAATAAAAAAATATTATTAAAAAAATGGTAGAGAGTGAAGAAATGAAAATCGTATCATGTTGTACAAGACATATGATCTTACTTGCTGAGGTAGTGCACTAAGGCCAAAATCTGATACTTTTAGCCTTCCATGGGAATCCAAAAGTAGATTCTCAGGCTACACGAAAGGCAGTTAGTAAGAGGCTAGACAATAATGCTACAGTGGCTGTAGAAAAATAAGCCATATATATGTATAACATGAAATATGAAGTACCTTTAAATCTCTATGGTAAACTCCCTTCCTATGACAATAAGAAACAGCATCAATCAACTGCTGAAAGTACGTTCGAGATTCACTTTCTTGAAGCCTGCCGTGGAGAACCTGCATAATAGATAAATATAATTTTATGCATTCTTTACAATATAAAGTGCATATTATTGGAAAAGTCATGGAAAATATGTTTTGATAGCGAAAAAAGTATCAAAAGTCATCTACATTCCAATATAAAATGGAGAAACTATTACATTTTTCAAACTCAATTTCTTATTTCAGACAGTTTACCGAGCATAGTCCAAATTGATTGCCCTATATTAAGTTTATTACAACTATCCTAATTGCTAATAAAGAATAATCCTTGAAAACATACTTCAAAAGTCATTTACCTCCGCTAATTGCATTATTAATAGAGATAATTAGGTTCAAAACGTGGTTAAAGTTGAGTACTACGCTATTGGGATGTGTGCGTGCGTGGCGTGTTGATTATGTTTTGTACAATTATATTCTAAAAATATTCTAAATTTTTTTATATTAAAAATGCACAAGAGGATATAGTTTGTTCATTCACATAACAGAAAAATTAATATTGGATTGTACATAAACATCTTTTATCAGAAAATTTGTTTGTCAAGGTTTTCACTTAAGTGATTATAGTTGTATAAAAGTTTAAACAATGGAGCATATAAGCTTGCTTCCTCGAGTATTCACCAAACGTTGAGATTTGAGATATTAAGCTCATAATAAGATAGTCATTATTTAATAGTTTAAAATTTGGGTTTTGCAAAAGTCAAAATGGCCAGTGTTTCGAAGGTCGCTGTTTTTTTTCTGAAATACTTAATTAAAAACATCCCAGACAGCTCCTAAATAAATCCAGAAAGAGAAAATCCTTACAATCTTATCGTATAGCTCCCCTCCTGTGATAAATTCCAGAATGATGTATATTTTTGTTTTGCTAACCAAAACCTGTCAAATGTACATAAATTTAGGTGACAGGATTGTTAAACAGAATGCCATGAAGAGAAGGAAAAAAAAAAAACAGACCTCATGCAACCTGACTATGTTGGGATGTCTGACAATTTTCATTATGGAAATTTCTCTCTTGATCTGGGAATATAGAAACATAATTGTTACCGTTAGATTGATGAAACAAGGGATTAAAGCGTTTAATTTTAAGTTGTGTTAGAAGTTTACAGATAAAGAATAGCAATGCCAATATGCAGTAAAGATGCAAGACCGTAGCAGAAAATTGGGAATTGATTTTTTGTGTAGAGAAAAGAACAGTGAATGTAACTTCCAAAAAAACCACTTCACAGACATCCACATTCTTGTAAGGCTAAAAGCATAATTATGTTGCAAGTCAAAAGCAAAGTTTTATTACATGAAACATATTATATCTCAGTGACTTTTTTGCAACAGTACTCAGTTTTGAAACATACTATTCTTATTCATTAACTTTCAGTGCTATCGTTTTTCTTTAGTATATGCAGATTCAAATTCTCTTTAGCAGATAAACATTTCAGATTTCGAAGAAATAAGAAGCATGATCCAAATAAAAAATAAACTAATACACAATAAATTATAATACTAACAAACCATTAGGTCCATTTATCTATGCTAAAACAACATAAATTTTCCTTCTTAATTATTTACAAGGGCAGTAACCATTCTAACTTCAAACCTACCTTGAAGTTTTAAACAAGCTGAGCATTAGAAAAGAAAGTACATTATAAAATGTAAAATTCTGCTTACAATATTCTAACAAACAGTATTTATTGTAATTTTTGCCATTTAACAATTAATTTCAAATGGTATGCTGTTTCGGTAGGAGTGTTACAGTTGCAGTAACCATCATTATCACCTCCAACTGTAACCACAACCTTTATGGATATACAATTTTCTAATCATTATCGTAACTGCTAATGATGAACCATCATAATTTCTATACACGTATTATCAGTTATCTGCAGTACCAATAAATAGCTACACTTTTAAAAAAATAATTCCACAAACTAGTTTGTTTGCAAAATAAACCATGCATGCACATGTTATTAGTGCATAAACATCAATATCATTAGTGTACAAGTTATTAACTTAAATTACCGCATTGCTACTTTATTATGCAATAAAATATTAAAAAAATTCATGCATGGTTGGTGGTATCGTTCACCGTGATTACGAGAATCTTTAATCATTACCATAGTTGTCAAGGCGAAAAAGCCCCAAAAAGCCTCAGGCCCTCGCTAGTGTTTTTGCGCCTAGGGCTTTTTTTGGACGCCTTGAATATCACTTATTCTGTTTTACAACGAAAAGAACTGCAATTAAAAATGCATCAAAACTCAATTTTTGGCTTCAAAAAATTGCAATTAAATACAAATTGGGAATAAAACATCATATGATCATCCTAAATCAGACTAAAAAAGCACAAAGCCATTCAATTCAAGTCTACGACAATAAAAAGATTTAAAATACAGAAATTGCTTAGAATTTTTTTGTTCGATATTGAAAGACCGATGTTTTTTTAATCTTCAATATTGAAGTTGAGATGAATAAACACTTTTTTTTTTGCTGCTTGTTGGAGTTCAAAATGCTACTACTAGACTTCATGTTGGGCCAAATACTGAAACTTGTTTTACTCCTCGATAACGTTGCACAAGTCGTGCTTTTTCAGCGCTTCAAATCCCGAGCGCTTTGGTGCCTTTGGGGCTTTTTTAACGCCTGATGCATCGTCGGCGCTTTGAAAGGTAAAAAAGCCTCAAGTTGACGTCTAGACGCGCCTAGGCAAAGGCTTTAATAACTATGATCATTACTGCATTCGTTATTGTTGGGATGATAATCATATAAACGATTGAGTACATTTGAGCGGTCAATGGTTCAACCTTAAGAACCCTCTGTTTTAAGTATAAGAAAGGAAACTATGGTCACTGAAATGGTTGGAAAATTGAAAAAGTTTGAAGAGATAAATGTATAGCAGATTTCCTACAAGAATGTCCAGTTTAATCAAAATAATAGAATATTTATCGAAAGAGAATAACTTTAATACCAATTTATTAGAAATATTTTTTGAAAGAGAATGACTTTGATATCGATTTGTCAAAAATGTTCTAACTTTTAATTAAAATTCAGATATATGATATAAGGGGAATATGAGAACTCATCACGCATAAACATATTTCTATATTATTTTTTTCCTTCTTTTCTATTACTTTCTTACTTCTTACATCAAAATAGAGCATGTGCAAACATGCATACACACATACACGTGCATATATATAGAACAGTCAATAATGATGCATTGTAACTGTCTATAAATTCAATATGCATGCCCGCTAATGCTTTAACTTTTGTGCGAGAAGTTTACTTTCCAACACTTTCCCTAAACCTTTCAATCCTCTTTGCTTGCTTCATCAATCCAATACTAAGAAATAAGAAATATTTGAATGTCCGCCATCTCAGACTCGTTGAACATTGTTTGCTTGGACTCCATAAGCGTTCCACCACTTTCAATAATGAATACAGAACCAGATGTGTTTTTTTAATCAATGTATCCAACAAAATCATTATCCAAATGACCAACTAACATCTAAGACATGTGTTTCACATAAAATATTGCCCCTTAGTGAGGCTTACCTCATGGAATTGACCAAAAGACTATTGACTTTGTAGCGGCTTCTCTTACTAGGCTGGCTCGAGATCGGTGCATGAAAACTGAGAATGAGTGAGAGGCCCACAGCTGCGCAACCTCATTCTATGGAACCGAGTCTTCATAGTCTTTTTGGCTTTCCCGGGACGAAAGCATCTTTATGGGCTCAAGGGTTTGAAGTTCGGGTTCAACCAATCTATCAACGAGACATGTGTTTCGTATAAAATACCAAAATCAATCGTCCTTTTAGCTTAGCATACGATTCGTTTGCTACATGTTTTAGTAGGAGTATGACTGAAATGAATGTGGAGATATTCAAATTGACGATTCTTCATTTCACGCTTCTCATATCATCTACTTTCCTCAAAATAATATTCTCTTGTTCGAAATTCTCAACGTCCATTTTATTCCACTTCCATCAACTATAATCAATCCACCAAATGCTTTGCATACTCCTTTATATTTCAATTGTCTTTTTTATTTTTTTGAAAATTCAAAGAGCTAAAATAACATTGTTCGAAATATAAATCACATAATCTTTGTTGGCACCTACGTCGGAGTTGGGTTTCACACTCTCTTGTACAAATTTCACACTTACTGTTTTATTTTTAATTTTTCCAACATCAACAACTAAATACATTTTTGTAGTGGTTTCATTATCGTTAACAGTAACAAAGAATAAAATGTTTTCTTCAACGTTGAATTTTTGTTACTTTTTTTTCACCTCCTTCTTCATCTCTTTCAAATACCTTCACATCTTCCATTTTTACATCTTCAGTTGTCTTCTTTTACATTTTTTTTTACGTTTCTACAAATTCCTTAGGTAGCGTTCGCAAGCTAAACAAGATAAGTTTGAGCTGGTGTCACGTCAGACGTGTCGAATATGTGCATCATAAATGGGGGCCATGTCTTTGTTTCGTTTGGGTAAACCGTTGAAAATCAACGATTAGTGACTGACGTTAACAGCTAAATACCCCCGCTCTCCCCTATCCTTCTTCTATAAACTACATTTCCTCCTCTCTAATGCCCCTTTCATACTCCTTTCAAATATCTTTTTCAAATGCCCCTTTCAAAACACAAAAAAACATTCTCCTTTCCTCTAACATACTTCTTCCGTTCCCCTTTCAGATGCTCATTTCGTTGGCTTCTTTCGTCAGACGCAAGAATGCATCCTTAGTCTTTATCTCTTTGACTTTCTCTTCCGTCACTTCTGCAACTTTTGGGAGCTCTTTATATTTTTCTTCTTTTTCTCATCAACTACGTTGTCTTTTTCGATTTTCTCTACATCTTTTCGGTACGTTTACTTTGACAAATTCTATAAATCTTTTGCAAATCTTGCTCCAAAAATATGATCATATGTCATTTCATCAACACCATTATTCATCGTAATACGAACGCAATTATTATTATATAGCTACCTTAAAATGTTTTCTTTTCCCTTTGTGCAAGCTTTCAAAGTCTTTTGACCTTTCACGGTCATTCTCAGCAATTTATTATCATCCTTCGGATATCTAATTAGCTTTTTCCTAGTGCTCAATTCTACGAACAAGGATCCAAACCAAAAAAGCTCATCATTTTTTATTCCCTTAGCTCCAAAGACTGCATTTCTTCATGAAGGGAGTTGCAACATAACAATTTGTTAGGAATGTTTTTAGCAGAAAGATTATGATACCAGGTTGTTTGGAAACTTCTAACTTTTAGTTGAAAGTCAAATATAGTACAAGAGAAAGAGAAGTATTTATCACACAAACAACCTTACTATTTCTTTTCACTTACTTTCTTACTTGCTTCCTACATTACAATACTCAAGCTATACATGCATGCATCTGTATATAACCTGTGCGCGCGCGCGTGTGCAATACAATTAATGGCCAATTACGATAATTGTTGATATTATCAATATGCTTGACTATTGGTGCTTTAACATTTGCGTGACAAGTTTATTTTCAAACAAACAAGTTGCCATCATACTAACTGCATACAAAGATACGTTGACAGAAATTACATCATTATGAAACTAATGCAATTTTTGGCACAAACTGGTATGATAAATCGCATATGGCGCATCATATTAGATACTTTGTACGCTTTTGTAAGCTATATCTTTAGTTTGTGTATTACCTTATTGTACATCAAAGTTGCATTGAATTTATTTGATTATATTATTATTTTCTAACTCTTCAACTAAAGTGATTTGTTTAAAACAACTTTTCAATTTTCAGGCTATGTATACTACAATACAGCCTGGCTTAAAGTTTGATGCTAAATTAAAACATCATGCATTGTCATACACGAGCGTTACGGCACGCGGCTTGCGTGTGAGTTGTTTTTCTACGAATTGTATATGTTTTAACACATTTAAAAAAAGCACAAATATTTAATCATATTTTGCGTTGAAATCATATGTAATTTTTGAAACTTAACGGTCGGACCAAAAGATTGCACTTCTATTTGAATTATTAACAAAAATTATATCTAACAATTATATTTGTGTATGTGTGTGTATGTCTGTTAGTATATATATTTTGGCACGTGCAGTGCATATAAGCTCTTTATTAAATTTGAAAGTTCTTTGTAGTTTGATAAAAATAAACTGAAAAACATATAAAAAATGTATTTTTTTTGTTGAAATAGGGTTTGAACTTGTAACATTGTTTATGTTTAAAATTCCCATTTGAAAATAGATGTCAATATTTATTCACATTGAGATTCGAATTCATAACATCTTGTTTGCATGGAAGGACATTTCTGAAATTTCACAATCGGACCAAAAAATTGTGTTTTTATTTCAACTATTAATAAAGATTTATTGGTTGACTTATCTAGGAAGATCATGCATTACTTATTCAAGTGCAGCCATATATATATTTGACTCATTCTCTGAAGTTTAATTATAATTACCTTTGAATACGTCTAAAGTAATTGTAGGAAGATTTTATATCCTAATTTATTAGGAAGATCATATGCAATAACAATCTAATATTTAAAAAGTATATATATAAGGGTATTTTTGAAAGTTCACGATCGGACCAAAAGATTGCGCTTCCAAGCCAACTATTAATAAAATGTTTACAAAGATAACCAAAAACATGCAAGAGCACTCACTAGCGCCAATCAGCACTAAATAGTACTTAAATGGTACCGAGATAGCGTCTAAAGTTTTAAAAGTAAAGCAATGATCATATCAAAAGGTGAATTGTCTTCACAAATAATCATTGCTCAAACAACGATCAGGCATGATTTTCATTTTCTGTTTGGTAAAAACTAAGTCTACTGTATGACCAGAATCACGTAGAGAATGGTGCACAATACCAAAGTGAGATATGTTAGGTTTCCTACGCTCACCACAACACTTTGATTAAGAATAAACAAAATAATCAATAATGAGGTGAACAGACAAATCCCGTTAAACCTTTCCTTTTATTATTTTCCAACAAATTTCCTTTAGGAAACCAGTGTTAATAATAGTTGCACCTAATGATGGTATAAAAACATAGTATCAATACCCTAAACATTGTTTAAAATAAACTTTTTTAACGCAACGAATTTGTTAAGATAAATGAGTTCTAATTGCTATTATTGTTTATATAAATAAATGATGTTACGTGATTTATGTTTTTTTTGAAATTGGTTGCATAGGTGGTAGTACATAGTTGTACTACAAGTTTTAGGCAGTATATAGCTTACTACAAGTCCACATATGTCTAGCGGTTCGAATCACGATTTGAACTTGTTATTTTACGACCAAAACCAAAAAGCATAACCACTTGGACAGTGGTATTTTATGTTTGACATAATTTACGTATTTTTATGTATGAAAGAAAGATTAATTTTAATATATTTTTAATATGAATGTGGCATAGATATTGAATTGTCATTTTTATACATTTATTAAACAAATTAATGAATATTAGTGAACTTAGTTTATTAATTGTTTAAATTTAAGATCAACCAAATTAGTTTAAATATATGGACTTGAATGTAAAACAGTAGAGAATTAAGGTAAGTTTTGTAAATAATTACAAATCTTTAATAATAGTTGTAATACCTTTGGCGTCACACTTTTTTTATGTCAGTGTGAACTACCAAAAACGCCCATCTTCAAATATTACCAAATATTAACATCACTTAAATTTGGGATCTAATAAATAAACTTTATTATCCTTTATAAATTCAAAATGCTCATTTGCAAGTATTACCAAATCTTAATAGCACTTGAAAATATGATCTAACAAATAAACTTTCTTTACAAATTCAAAATGCTCTACAAGTATTACCAAAACTTAATAACAGTTAAAAATAGGATGTACTAAATAAATAATTTTTTTACAAATTCAAATTGTCTGTCTTATGTCAAATCTTATTATTAGGATCTAACAAATAAACTTCATCTACAAAATCATTTTTTATTAATCTATAGTCTATAATAGAAATAAAAATTCAAATTAACAAAAAATTAGATGTTGCAACTTAAAAATAAAAATTCAAACTAACTATTTCAATCAAAAAATATGGCTAAATATTTGCGCAAATCATTTCTCTTGAATATGTTAAACATGTACAACAACAACATAAAAGCCATTGTTCCCAAACAAGTTGGGGTCGACTAGAAATAGAACCCGAAACTAAATGACAAAAGTAATTTGAAAGTTATAACAATAACAATAGCAACCGCAATAGCAATGATAAAATTAAGTCAAATAGGTAAATTAATAATAATAGCAACTAAATAAAATAAAGATAGGAATACATATGTATGTAAATAATAATAATAATAATTAATTAATTAATTAATAAAATACAATAAAATAAAATAAAAATGATGATAATAGTACAAGTCGAAGAAATACTATTCACGCGCAAATCGTGTGCGGCAACGCTCGTATTATGAAATGTTAGTATTTGAATGTAAAATTGCGGGATAGATTTGTAAACTTGTAAATATTTGAATAAATTATATGGATTTGAAAATAAAACATCAAGATATAATAAAAGAGACATTTTTTCTAGAATCAATAATTTTGCATGACATTCTTTCTTTAATACCATTCAATAGATGCCTAAAGAGAGCTCCAAAATTCCTAATTTCAATCTCCCTCGCTGATGACCAACACATATACTAATATATAGTTGATATATATATATATATATATATATATATATATTA
This sequence comes from Allium cepa, assembly GCA_030765085.1. Lineage (NCBI taxonomy): Eukaryota > Viridiplantae > Streptophyta > Magnoliopsida > Asparagales > Amaryllidaceae > Allium > Allium cepa. The sequence goes on along the minus strand of CM060935.1, from coordinate 1,025,337,324 downwards.
CATTAGATATATCTACAAACATATTTTCTAACAAATCCTTGCCTTTAAATAAAAAGATACTATTCCCTAACAAATATAGTATTTTTCAATAATAAATAGCAATGCAAATTCCATAATGCTATATTCACTTATTTCGATTTTGTCAAATTCTAAGGTGGAGACAAGTAATTCTGAGGCACACACTGTAAGTTACCTAAATAACCCCTCTGAATTCAAGTTGTATACTGTCCCATATATTTTGATCGATTTTTCACCCGATTAAAGTTGCATTGTTCCTTTATATTTTTGCAGACACAAAAAAATAGTATTGTATCACAAAATCTAACAAGATAGTCCAAAATTAAAACTACTTCCCAGAAAGAAAAACAAACCTGTTTAACCATTTTGTGCTTTAGAATAGCAGATTTCTCAAGAATTTTAATCGCAACATTTTCTTCAGTCTCCACGTTTTTTGCAAATTTAACTTTCGCAAAAGTTCCCACTCCAATTGTTCTCCCAACTTCATATTTCCCAATCTTTTTCATCCTCATTCCACTCTAAATTATTCCCTATAAATTACATTAGTGTATAAAAAAATAAAAATAAAAATCAATGCCTAAATTTCATATCAGCAAAGTTAAGCTAAAAAGATTTTCCAAAATTAATATATACCAGTATATTACAAAATACAATCTTCGCCCAAGTACAATCAAGTTCACGGGTTTTACTCAGTTTCAATCATGAAAATTTGACATAAAACAGAAAGTTTACCAACTGAAGCAAATAAAGAACGATTCCAGATTTACGTAGAGACAGCTGGGCTGACTGCAAAAAACTTATTATATTTGTCAGTCAAACACAGCAAATGATGCGTGAAAAATTTCTGTTTTGCTGTCATATTTTTTGAGGAAAAGGGTATTGCCCTTACAATCACATATGATGTTCCACCATGGGAAAATATCCATCAACCCTCTGAAAAATTTCATAGTAGTTTTCAAAGGGTACTGAAGATACCAAATTTTGCTAACAAAACTTAAAAGAAGATATGTTAAATTTTAAAGTTGTTTTAAGGTACCATGAATCACTCGATATAAAACAAAAATTTTGTCAAAGATCTTATACTCCTCATTTTACTTAATATACAGTTGTAGGAGAAATTAATTAATAGTTAAAAATAATGTAAAGATCATCTATTTAATATTTGAGTAGCATATGTATGATAATGATTTCAGTCTTGTAGAAAAAGAGAAAATTATTCATTTGACACTTCCCATAATTCAAGTAACAAAAAAAGTTATCATGTAATCGAGGCAAGGTATTAAATCTCGAATTTCGGTCGCGTCGCGTCTCGGGAAGTTTACATATACTATCCCATATCGGGTGAGATGAGTGTATCTCGGGCGTATTGACATCTCGGATTTTAAAATCTATCTTGGAACTATCTCGAAGTAACTTAAACGTCTAAATTTGATATTTCAAAGATTTTTATAGTAATTATTATCTAAATATATAAACTTTTTAACACGCATCATTTTTATAAAACGAAAATATTAATTTTACTTTTTAGATCAGAATGATAACACGATTGATTTGGCTTTAAATAAATGGATTCTACTCTTTCTGATATTAAAATTATACAATAAATAAAATGTCTTTTTTTTTTAATTTTTGCTCACTCTTGAAATGTAAAAAAAGAACAAGATGGTCAATAAAAGTAATTAGAGTATATTTTCTTTCGGACTCACATAAGAAGTAAAAGAAATATGTAAATGAAAAAACATACCTTATTATGAGGTCTCACCTCAAATTTCATTATCTTGGACAAAATGGGTGTCAATCTTTAATAATAGTTGCAATATCTTTGGTGTCACACTTTTTTGGTGTAAACACGAACTACCAAAACTGTCATCTACATATATTATCAAATCTTAATATCATCTAAAAATAAGATCTAATAAATAAACTTCATTTTCCATTTCAAAATGCTCTTTTATAAATATTACAAAATCTCACTATCACTTAAAAATAAGATCTAATAAATAAACTTTTTTTACCAATTCAAAACCCACATCAACAAGTATTACCAAATCTTAATATCGTTAAAAAATAGATCTAACAAATAAACTTTTTTTTACAAATTCGATCTTTATTAATTAATAATAGAAATAAAATTCAAACTAACTAAAAATTAGATGTTGAAGCATTGAATAAAATTTCAAACCAACTTCACCTAAATGTGTTAAATATATATATATCTTTAATAATAGTTGTAATATCTTTGACGTCGCACTTTTTTTGTGTAAGCGTGAACTACCAAAAATACCCTCTACATATATTATCAAATCTTGATATCCCCTAAAAATAGGATCTAATAAACAAACTTTATTTACCATTTCAAAAGCTCTTTTATAAACATTACCAAATCTCACTATCACTTAAAAATAAGATTTAATAAATACTTTTTTTTACTAATTCAAAACTCACATCAAGTATTACCAGATCTTAATATCGCTTAAAAATAAATCTAACAAATAAACTTTTTACAAATTCGATCTTTATTATTTAATAATAGAAATAAAATTCAAACTAACTAAACATTATATGTTGAAGCATTGAATAAAAATTTAAACCAACTATAGCTGAATGTATTGAACATATATAATTTGTAGAAAAATAATTCATGCGCGAAGCACATACCGTAACGCTCGTAATATATAAACAAAACATAATATCTCGTTTTGCTAAATCTCGTCTCGCTCAAATTTGAAAATGAGATCTCGAGCAAGACCTCAAACGAGATCTCGAGTGAGACAAACAAGATTTGAAACAGTAAATCGAGGGAAACAAATAATTTTGATTGGAATAAACTTTCTAGATAAAAGGGGTACATCTTATATCTACTCACTACTGCATCTATAATAATGGCAAGGTTATTAAAATGGGATTCAAATCGTAAATCGTAAAAAGGTAAAATTCAAATTTTAAATCAAAATGGAATTAAAATCGTAAATTCAAAAGATTGATATTTTAAAGTCTGTTTGCACATTGAAATTGATTATAGTGTTTGAACTTTTACATCTAAACTTAAAAATTAGTTTTTTTCTGGTTTCATTTTTATTTTGTCTAGAAAACATTAGAATTGGAATTGTGGATTCAAATAAGTATATTGAAAATATAAGTAGGTATTGAATTATTTTTCTCAACCGTGGTTATAAATGAGTTTGAATTAGAATGTAAATCGAATCGAAACGGAAGAGATCCGATCTGAAACGTGATTTAAATCATAACATTTTAAGATTTTTGATAACAATGAATAATAGCATAATCAATCTAAACTAAAATATAAAAGAATTTCCAAACAACTAAAGCTTGATAAGGGTGTTTATTTTTTGAAATATGTATGCCAAATAAAAAGTTACTTCGCAATGAATTCAAAACCAATGAATTATAAAGGACATTCTTAAAGTGACTCCAAAAATGTAAAGGGGGCTAATGATATAAAATTCCCTAAAAATTTAGTTACAAAAGTGCCGAAAATATTAAAAAAATGTTAGGGATAGTCCAGAATATGCAACCCTTAACCATTTCTGAAGCCCCTTTAACAATGTACCAAAAAAAAGAAATTTTGGTTTTAGATCTTTCACCACATTGTACTTGCACATAGGCCAACTTATGGTACCAAAAGCACACTTAATTTAAAAGAACTTTGGTCATTATCTATTCATTTTTACTACAAATTTATAAATAATAAAATTTTACAAACTTTGGGACATGCAATTATTATTATTTATCACTTCTCATTATATCCATAAACAAAAATAATGTGGTTTGAAGTCAACAAAATTCTTCTTGTTTATAAATTTATACAAAAATGAGTCATTACCTGATGACTTTAGTTGAATACTGATTGTTACTTGTGTAATTTAGAATCTGTGAATGGTAATTACCATTACATATGATATAAAATGAACTGCTGAAAAGAATATATACATATAATAATAAATATTATTTGTTGATTTTCCTAAAAGTAATCTGATTAAATGATAAGAAGAATAAGCAAAATAATATAAACCATTAGGATAACCTAGAAAGGCTTCCAAAAGAAATTGGAATTGGTAAATTAGGCTAACAAGTTCCAAATAAAACAAAATATAGCTAATGCAAACACCCTTATGTTTCCATGAAGTTTGCGGACCATATTTTAACCCAACCTTAAATTGTACAGTTATTCAACTGATTCTACATCAAATCAGCTGATTTCATCTATGATCATACAATAGTCCAAATATTTAACTAACAAAAGGGTAGTTACTAATGAAACACCTCAAAAAATAGGAGAAAGGCGTTATCACCGGAAACCCCCATCATCATTGTCAGTCATCCATGAATCAATTAACTACTTGAATACAATTTTAATTGGGATTAATGAAGGCTTTACAGTTCCAACAAAAAAGAAAAAAAGAAAAAAAAAAAAATCAAATTCGTTTGGCATAAGTAAAAACTTAGGCTGAATCCAGGCCCAACAAATCAATGCCCGAAGGCATCAAGGCAGGCAGACATAGTGACCATTTTCTTCAATTTTCGTGCTCATTACAATGCTTCCTTCCTTCTACATTTGTTAAATCCAGAAGCATTGGCTTATTGAACACGAGAAAATAGAATAATATTCATATTTTAATCGTTGATCGGATAATTGTAGTCTGTGATTTTTGGTCGACATAAGCAATTCCGTGAAAGATTCTCATCACCTCAACGATTTCAAAACTAAAACGTTTGGTAATATTATAAGAAGGCTCGGAAGGATCCATTGGTATCTTTAATCAGAAAATGAATTATCATAAAATAGGCAGTGTTGCACATCATAGCCCTCGATGAATCGCAAATTAAAAGAGGAGAACATAAATCTGACACTGGAAAAGAAAATTACCGAGTAGCTACGTATAAGCATGATCTGAGAATTAGAATCGGAGAACAGTTGACGCCCCAATGGCACGAGAATGATGAATGATTGGAGGCGGAGCTGGCTTTATTAAGGATGAGATGGACGCTGGGGTTTTGTATAAATGAGAAACTACTGAATGCAAGGGGCTCCACTTTTGGATTACTACTTTGCACATGCGACGATCCCATTGAATACCAAGACATTTTCCAATAGTAGGATTGCTTATGGTCGATTCTTGCCAATCGACCCCCAAAGCAACCCCAATCGAAAAGAAAATATACAAAATGTGCTTCCGCTTAGTTGGCTAAGGGATTAAGATGTGAATTGCAATTCATATTTGTTGGATTCCCCTTAGCCGGCAAAAATACCTTAGTCGCCTTTATTTTGATCGGCTAAGGAGATAGAGCACGGCCGGCTATAAATTAACCGGCTTTGCTCATTTCTTTTCCCCAGAATTCCTCCTTCTTTCTTACGCTCGCCGTTTCTTCTGCCGTTCACAAACATCCGCTTTCCATAAAAAAAGAGAAGAGCTTTTCAAAGACTCTAAGGTAGCGACAGTCGCAGCGCAGAAAATGTTTCATCGTCCGTAGAAAACACGCCTACTTAAGGTAGTGCATCCGCCCGTCCGCGTTCATTGAAGGACGAAGAAGCACGGTGGTTAGATGAAGACGGGCGGGAAGAAATACAGGAGCTGCAGTTTTGGACCCCCACATCGACAAAAATTTAGGTTCGGACAAAGATTTGGTCAATTTTCGAATACTACCAGATGAAGAAGTACACGTTAGCACATGTGTTGATAATTTTGTAAGTTATCCACCTCTACATTTTCTTATTAGTTCAAATTGTACAATAAAAATTAAATACGCAAAATGTTTTAACTTAGACTCGTCGTGAGCGCATACGTGGATTTTGGGTTAGCGTTATACGGCTTTATAAGATTATCCGAGATTACGATGCTGACGGCATTATACATGCTTTGCTGCGAGAGATAGGATTTGGAGACTTTCTGAGTATGTAATTACATAATTACTGTTTATTTTATTATTGATGCTTAGGGTTTAAATAATGCTAAATTGCTTTAATAGGTATCGATAATTTATTAAATTCTGATGTTCAGTTATGTGGTGCTTTAGCCGCATGTTGGTGGAAGATCACTCATACCTTTCACTTTAGTTTTGAAGAGCTGGGTATTGCACCATTCGACTTTACTATGTTGACTGGTATAGGCATTGGTCAGAAGGAGACCTTACCTTATGATGAGGAATACCAACATTTTCATCATTTATCTAGTGTTATTCAACATTTTGATTTGCATGACGGACTGTCATCCGGACCGCAGCTTAAAAGCTCTTACATTAGCAAGCAATAATGGAATTGATACATGTACATAGTTTCGACAACCGCTTGGAGATAGCTCAACTTTTTATTTGTATATGACGGGGAACCTATTCTTTACACATGCATCGAACACCATGCCGGTCGGTTATGTGGCAGCTGTAGCGGAGTTGTCATTTGATAGTCCAATCGCATATAATTGGAGGACTCTAATATTAGAGTATTTGTATCGCTCTCTGGATCATCAGTGTGCTGTTAGGGGCAGATCATTGTCCATTGAGTGTTTTGAAAGGTTTTACAGTACTGGTACTACAGTATTTTCGTAACATGACTTATCCTACTTTGGACTCCACATTACCCCTTTTCTTTCCCCGAGTTAGAGTATAGGCACGGGATAACCGCGGAATTGTGCAAGGAGGGCAGGCACGTCATATTTTTGCAGTGGCTCGAAATCAAATCGAGTTATGGACCACACGGGAGATCGTTGTTTGGCATCTGTATGATGGATCACCTTTTTTGACCATCCCCATTGAAGTGCATGCTGCTTTCCTATCTACGAGACGTTTTCCACTGGTTTCAGCGCCAGCCAGCCTAAGATGTTACCGGTTCCTCGTTGAGCGTAACAAACCTTAGACGGTAATTTCGTTCCCGATGATCCACATCTAGATACTCCTTTTTTGAGGGTTTATGATAGCGATGCATTACAGAAGTATGCAAGAGAGTGATGGTCCGCAAATTACTTCATTGTAATGAATGTAGATTATGTATCCTTTTGGCATCGCTTTTACACTCCATCGCATACAGCTACATTTATTCATGCTGCATCTGTTGATTTGGTTGGCCCTCAGGCATACGTAGTTGTGTTGTCCCCCCTATTTTTCCCGACCTTACACAGAGTACTCAAGTGTATCACGCTCCACGGCCCTTCCAAGTAGGAGATTATGGTTAGACAGTAGGTGTTCCGACAACATCTGGGGTTGGTAGATATGTTGATATTCCTCGACCAGAGATTTTCCGGTATCAAGATCCAGTAGCATTTTCATATGAGGATTTGTTCAGATGCAGTTGGGGCTCCTCCAAGTCATGCACGTCGAGCATTGACGTAGTATAGATGAGTTGACTGCTCGTATTAACGAGCTTACTGCAACTGATGAGCAACGATATCATCCTACGTCCAGAGTAGCCGACGGCGGCGAAGCAGCCAATCTTTTTGATGATCGGTATCGGTTTGATGAGCCTTACCGTTAGCATGAACTATTGTATTATCATTGTTATGTATTATGTAGCAGAGTTTGTATGATTGTATTTTAACTGGTTTTCATGTAGTAGTAGTTGTTGTATATGAGTATTATCATTGTTATGTATTCTGTACCAGAGTTTGTATGATTGTATTATCAGTGGTTTGTATGTAGTAGCATTGGTTGTATATGAGTATTATCATTATTATGTATTCTATAGCAGAGTTTGTATGATTGTATTATTAGTGGTTTGTATGTGGTAGTAGTGGTTGTATTTGAGTAATATTATTGTTATGTATTGTGTATCAGCTATGGATTTAATATTTTGCTTGCATATGTATAAATCACTATTTGATAGAACAAACACATATGTGACTGTTCTTTCAAACCTTTATGGATGATTGACACATGTGTGATTATAAGACACTTGATTCATGAGACACAGATCATGAACTTTCTATATAAGGCAGCTTTCTGTATTGAAAATTCACAACTACTTCATTTATTCTCACCTTCTTAAGCAAGTTTCAATGTCGAATGAAAACTGGAACATTGGTGGTTATTTAGTTCTAATCAAGTCATACATAGAAACTGACCGTAGACACATGGAAGAGGAGATGGAACAAGATTTTTGGGTCGCTCTAAACGAGACTTTTAATAATCATCTAGATTGCAGATTAATTCGAAGGATTTTGGAAACTCGCAACATTTTTGTAACATTTACAAGGGCATGTCGACGATATAGACAAGTTATAAATGCAGTGAAAGAAGAAGATTTATTTCAGCTAACATGAGCCATGTACATTTCCCGATATTTGTGGGATTATCACGTTGATTTTGTTGGACATGCTGCATACAATCTTTGGGTTAGATATATTAGACAATCTGAATGAAGTATGAGTTGGTTAAGAATGTTTGTTAAGTTTATTACTTTCCGCTTGTTGTTTGGACTATCAGTAATTTAAATGTAATTTCAAATTACAGTAAAATTTTCATTCTCATAATCTATTCCACACCTAACATAATAACCGTATATAAACAGTAGGAAATCATCAACAACAACACTTAACTTACGAAAAGAACAAATAACAGCTTTCATTGAAATCAATCAGGACAACAAATTAAAGAAAACACGAGAACAATGTATATAATGCAAACATGACAATAGATAATTAAAAAACTGCCTTCGACCACCAATAAGTTAATTGAACCCAACGTCCTTTGAAGCATCTACATTTGGTTTTCAAGTTCGTTGGCAAAAACAATTGCACGATGAGGAAGAGGATCGTCTAGCCATTGCCAAAGGCCACAATCATTGAAAGAATTGCGGCATCTATAATGACGCCGACCGATATCTGTTCCGTTAGGTACAAGTACAACAACATATAGAATGGAAATCCCACGTTACAATATATCTCATTAGAGTTAACCTCTTGATTTGTGCGAGGCAGTTAATGTCGTATTCCATTTCTTTGAGCTCTGTTTCTGTTATGGCTACGCCAATCTTGCTTTTGATGTCATCTACTGTCTAGCAACATGCGCTCCTACACTTGCATCTCATGCTCTCTTACATCAGCGTTATGTCTATCCTCCATTTCAATATACCACTCGGTAGGTGGTTGCGGGGTTGAGGTATTTGGTGGGCTATTGTGCTCTAAAGGACCTTCGTATGAATATGAGGATGACAATGAAATATGGTCATAGTCAACCATTTTTATAAACTAAAGCTATGATAATATTGAAGTGAAGATTGGCAAGTGAACCGATATTTATATACCAGATGACGGTGACAAGAGCATCTGTTTGTGACATGACTAGATCTTGAAGAGAAGCATGGAAAATGTTTGTGACAGGACATGACCTTCTGACCACCGCAGTTTTAATTATCAAGAGCATCTTCAAGAAGTATGATAGATGGACCCATCTATTCTATCTCTATTTGTGAGTTGACCAAGCCTCTTGGCCACAGTAGCTTTAATCATCAAGAGCATCTCCAAGCAGTACGATAGATGGACCCATCTGCTCTATCTCTGTTTGTGACAAGACCATACCTTCTGAGCACCACAGCTTTAGTCATGAAGAGTATCTTCAAGCAAACCTAGAGGTAGGTCCATCTTCTTTATGATTGTTTGCGACTTGACCAGGCCTCTTGACCATCGCAGCTTTAATCATCAAGAGCATCTTCAAGCAGTACGAAAGGTGGATCCATCTGCTTTATGACTGTTTGTGACATGACCTGTCCTTATGACCACCACAGCTTTAATCAACAAGAGCTTTTAAATAGAGGCCAGAATAATGTAAAACACTCATTCACAAACACAAAATACTACACATCTTTCTTCTAACAATATTCCATGAGTGCTCTAAAACGATTGTGGTGCTTCTCATCCTCGTCTTCCTCATCGTCATCTTCTTCCAACGACTTTGTCGAACATTGTATTACTCAAAAAAGAATATTCGCTACCGAAATAACAGATTTAATGACCCATGAAATTGCTCTTGGCTCTGCGACTTTCCAAGGAGGTAGCGTTGTGGGCAGAAGAGACTTGCGTTATGCACGTGACTATGCTAGCGAGCATAATCAATTGATCAAGGATTATTTTATGGAAAACCCACTGCACGGGGAGTGGATTTTAGACGAAGATTCCGGGTTTCGAAGAATATCTTTAGTCGAGTTCTTGACAAATTAATGGAAACAAACTTTTTTTAAGCATGGAAGAAATGGAATCATTGAACTTGGTATTTCTCCCCTGCAAAAGGTTACGGCTGCTCATCGCATGATATCATATGTAACTTCTGGAGATTCGCAAGACGAAAAAGTGAGGATTGAAGACTCAATGGCAATATTATGTATGAAAGAGTTTTGCAAAACCGTCGTTTGTATGTTTGGTGAAGAATATCTTCGATCTCCAACAGTATAAGTGTAACGACTCAAAATTTTTGACTTCGAGAATACTAATACGTTCACTGTAGAAGTGCCGAACAATCGAACGATGGAAATATCATATTGTTAGGGTAAAGAAGAAAAGAGGTAGACGAAGAAACGGAAAACAAAAACACAAAATCTCACATTCGCAGTGGATCAAAATATAATATCAAATTAGCATTTACACAAAGAAAAGCTGTATTTGTCAATTTATATATAATACATCAGAGTACAATCATTCACAAATAAACTGGATAGTTGTAACAACTTGTCCTAGACTACTTATAGTATAATTCCAATTCACAGCAGAATATACTCCAAACGTTCATGCCATCCAGCTCGCCTCCTGAGCTCCAGAAAGTCCCAACCTGAAAATCTATAATACTCGGTCTGACCCGAGCATTACATTAAAGAAACACCCAAGTCAGGCTAGAAACCATCGTGAGTAAACCCATATGACTTGAAAATATTAAGCTATAATACATATTGAAATCCCAGGGCAGCTCGTACCTTCTACGAGTTCTTAACTTGTTATAGTCGATCACTTATTACAAAACAATATCTAAGAATTGCTACTCGGTTTTACATGCCATGTTATTTAATTTATTCCATTCCAACCTATTAGATTCTATAATCAAATCTATAAAGAATTATTGTAGATTACAAATCGAAGAGGTTTCGGGCCGAATCCAATGTCATCTCTAATCTAAGTTGTTTAAGTGAATACGATTTTAAATTTTAAATACAGGATGTCAATTTACACAGCAATTCATCACCGATAAATAAACCACATTATCACCGTTCAACCCAAACATATCATATCATAGAACATCACAATTTATTAGACTAGAGACATTAATCCAAAAATTCAATACAATTTAATCATCCATAAGCAAGATTAATTTGTCACCCAATCTAATTAATTTAATTTACATAAAATAAATTAATTACCTTTAAATCCTGCTTAATTAACATTAATTAACCATTTAATTAATTATTGAAATTAATTAATTATTCTTTATTCATTTAATCATTCACATTAATTAACCTTTAATTACTTGCATTAATTAATGATCCTTTAATTAATCACACAAATTAATGATCCTTTAATTAATCACACAAATTAATGATCCTTTAGTTACATTAACTAAGGAATTATCCTTTAGTTAATTTCATTAAGTAATTACCCTTTAATTGAATTAATTAATTATCCTATAATTACTTAACTTAATTAATAAACTCTTAAGTACTTATATTAATTAATAATTTTAATTAATCACATTTATTAATTATCCATTAATTAATCAAGACCTTAATTAATTTATGATAAACCATTATCTTAATTAACTACTTAATTATCATTATTAAATTTTATTTGAAAACACTTAAGAATATAATCAGATAATTAACCTTTTATAAAATTATATTAAAACAAAACAATACAAATTTCAAAATCATTTGAACTTACAATTTAAATTGAAACTTGATTAATACCTAGAAAATTTGTTACTAAATTTGCTTGAAGCTTGTTTATGTTCTTTTGCTTTAATACTTGTTAAATCATTTCTATAAAAAAATTTTAAAAAAAAAGGATAACCAAAGAAACAACCCAAGCTAAAAATCGAAATTTCTCAAGTAAAACCCAATCAAATTCCCATCCCTTCCTTTCTCGAAGAAAACTCGCGATCGATCTCGAGCAAAACCCGAGCAACATCCTTCTTCTCCCTGCTTCTTCTTTTCTTCTTCTAATTCTTGCTCCTACCCTTCCTCAATTTCCCAGCCATGCACGATTGTGTGCACATGCACACTTAACCGAAAATCACTCCGACCCCCACCGGCACCTTCGCCAAGTCATCTCCGACCACCTGAACTCGCCACCACCTCTGAAATTCCGAATTCGCCCCCACTCGAAAATTGACCATCGAAACCGCAAGCTTCAGACAACCCACCCTAACAGCCCCCTTGTCTCGACACCACCAGCCACCATTACCTGCTAGAAAACACCCAGACCTTCACCACGACCTTCTCCTTCAAGTCCTCCTAGTCCGCAACCCTAAAGCTTCACCAAGATGTCGTAGATCGGCGTCAATCGAACACGCCTAAAAACCCTAATCCTCCCTCTATCAACCACTCCGATGATCGAAAAAATCATCTTTAATTTTTCCCGAGTTCCCAAAATATGCAACCACCTCTTGACCCGATGCTGACCCCAATCGTCAACCGCCTTGCCAGAAATTGAACAAAACCCCGATTCCTTTCAATTTAAAAGTCCACTTGATTTACAAATTTAAAAATATAGATTTTATATTTAAAAATCCTATTTTTTAAATACGAATCAGATGATATAAGCAAGAATCATGGTTTAAACAACTAATTTCCGACACAACTTGATCTTTTTTGCTGTTCTTCTTCCTTCAAGTAATCCCTCTTATTAATTTCACTTAAAAGTATTTAAAAAAAAAAGGTTAGCTATGATAAACAAATTCTATTTAAAGATCACAACCTAAATTTATTTATACGAAGTGGTATGAATTTTTGAACTTGATTTGGTTGATTAAAATCAAACAGAGGCTAATTTATTCATACTGACATACACACACACACACACATACACACACAGGCATTCAGCTATTTTTCAAACAAAATTCATCTGTGCAAATCATATGCACACATTACTTCTAAATTTTATCTCATGCAATAACAATGAAACAGTTTTAAGCTTTTAAAAAAAGAAACAGACTGTTTACTCACCTGTTTAACTTAAGAACAGAGAAAGCTTTATCTTGAGAATCTGGAAACCGATGTTGATTTGAATCTTGAAATTTTGAATGTTCCTAGTTGTTGAAGTTGAGTTGCTTTGATGTTCAACTAAAATCTGGATCTTGCTTTGAGCTTTCAGGTTTTGGATTGTAAAAATTTGTAGAAGGATTTGCTGCTCAAGTTTTTATTTTCTGTTTTAGTTTGTAAAAATTATTTGCTTCAGTTTATTTTATCTGGTTTTGCTTTTTAGTTTTAATTTTGGATTTTGAAACATATGAAAGAAAATTGAAAAGCAAAAGTATAGATGTGTATATATATTTGAATTTTCTTTTATTGATTAATTTTAAAAATAAATGACACTTGTATTACATGTTGAAATTTAGTACACACTTGTTTAATGCATGGCATAAATCCTTTACACTTGTTAATCTCATGTATTACAAAGCTTACACATGTTAATTTCCATGTTAAAATACTTACACATGTATTTATATGTTTTTATAAATTTAATCTATTATGTTTTTTTTAAATGTATATAAATATACAAATTACTTTTATCTCATGAATTCCAAAAGAGATATATATATCAAGCTTTTTATTTATCCTTGTTTAAAGCTTTACTTAAGTTATTACTATTTCAAATAATAAATATACATAAAAATTTATCTTTAGTGTTTTGGAGATATAGAATTTTTAACTTTAAATATTCTTTGAAAATTTAATACATTGAATTCAAATTAACGCTTTCTATTCACAAACATATATATATACACACTTAAAAATTTCAACATTATAGAGTTTGCATATATCTATTTGAGGAAATCAGGGAAAAGGATAAACTTTAATAAAAAAATTGTCTCAAGGACGTCAAGATTTATTTTTTGGTTGAAGGACAAACTATGAGAAAAATTAGGCTGAAGGACAATGCTATTTCAAACTAGCATTTTATTCAGTTTTTATACTATGCAAAATGCTAGTTCTAACTAGCATTTTATTCAGTTTTTACACTATAAAAATTGGTAGTTCTAACTAGCATTGTCCTTCAGCCTAATTACTTTTAAAGTTTGTCCTTCAGACTAAAAAAGAAATTTGTTGTCCTTCAGCCTAATTTTTTTTCAAAGTTTGTCCTTATGCCTATTTTCCACTATCTATTTATATATTTGTTAATTTACTATAAGATTTATCATTTCCAGATATTTATAGTTCAATATTTATTATAGATTCAAATTCATTTATATGCATATCCGGATAATCTTTAAATTATCAGAATTCTATTTGTTAAACCAAATAAAATCAGCATCTCAATAGTAAAAATCAATTAATTATTCAATTATCAGATGTCCAAAAATCCGGGTTATCACAACAAGACATTGACAGATTGCTGGCAATGGGATCTCAGTGGGGATTTCTAGGTATGTTAGGTAGCCTAGATTGTATGCATTGGAGATGGAAAAACTGTCCAGTTGCATAATAAGGACAATATAGAGGACATTGCAAAAAAGCTACTCTGATCTTGGAAGTTATAGGTTCGTATGATTTGTACATATGACATGCTTTTTTGGAGCGCCAGGTTCACTTAATGATATTAATATTCTACGATAGTCATATTTATTTAACGACTTATGTAATGACATCTCACTTCCATGCAATTACAAAATCAGAGACAAAGATCATTCAGTAGGCTATTATCTAGTAGACGGAATCTACCCAAAATGGAAAACACATATGCAAGCTTACAAAAGGCCCAATAATGCAAAATAATAGGTTCACTAAACAACAAGAAAGCTTGAGAAATGATGTGGAACGAGCATTTGGAGTGCTTCAAGGTAGGTTTCATATTTTACGAAAAGAGGATACCACCATGATTCGGCGGTACTATCTGATATCATGTACTGTTGTATAATTTTACATAATATGATTTTCAAAAGAAGAACGAGGTGTGTATGAACTTCAACTGAGAAACTATCCAGAGATTGCTGTAGCGTTTCAAAAAAAGCTTATAAGGACCCAAATACTTTTGCTGAATACTTGCAAAGAGCACAACACATTCAAGATCCACAAGCTCATATTGGTCTAAGAGAAGAATTCGTGGAACACTACTGGAAACATATAGGAAACAATTAGTAGAAGTAATGTTTGTTGATGTTAACAATTTGTATTATTAAGTGGTTGTTCTATTAAGTGGTTGTTGACAGTTTGTATTATTAAGTGGTTGTCCACAAGCTTATCTGTTTTAATATTAAGTGGTTGTATCCAGTTTGTATTATTATTTGTGTTTGAATTTGTTATTTTTACTTTACAAAGTTGTTTTTAACAAATAACGAGTATTTAAGAGTAACAATAGTAATAACAACTTAATCTACCATTAAAGTTTCAACCAACACTTTTACAACCAACGCTTACGATTACTGCCACCAACACTTACATTAGCAATAACAATAGAAACTACAACCAACACTTACATCTTGATATCTATGACACTCCTCAAGTTGCTTCTACATATACATCCTCTAAACTGGATTGAATACGTTTAAGTTGCAAGTTAAAAGATCCATGTCATTAGCTCTTTGTTGCCCAACTAGTTCTTGTTTTCTTAACTCTATCTCATCATTTCTTAACTTCTGTTTTTCATCTTATCGCCGTTATTTTTCCATTGTCCTTTCAATTCTCTTTGTTTCCAGATATAATTTGTTTGCAATACGCTGTCCAATATTTTCGTAATGTGTGTTGTAATCGAGGGCTGTTTTTTTCTTCCCCTTGAACTTTCCTGGAGGCCAACCAATTAAACTAGTTTTGAAGGGGGTGTCCTCATGCGGATTAGAACTACCGCGACCGGATTCATGACTCATCTTTCTACGAAGAAAGCGCGGCGCTGAATGTTCTTGTCGCACGCGACTCCATTTTTCCTCTTTTTATACTATGTCATAGCAATGTTGAAAATTAAAAGATTGATTGTTATGTTCAGACATATACAATGCATTTGCTTGATTGATCTGTAGAGGATGAAGTACTATTGGATGAATTAAGCATAAAACTTGTTATTTCAAAGTCCAAAATTCAAAAATTTACCAGATCCATGTCGTTTGCTCCGCTTTGCTGCCTAATGCAGGCCAGTCATTATTTCTTTCCAATGTTGACAAGTGGCGTTTATTCTTTTCCATGACTGCTTCAAAGAATCTACCGATCTCGAGGGGCTGTTTAGAGTTTGAAGGTTGAACAGATTGCGTACATCAATCCAAAACGAGGATTCGCTTTGGCTCATACCTTTCTTATTATATATAGAGCATTCAACCTAGCAGAATGCTAATTCAACTTGCTCGTCCGGTGACCACTTTACCATTTTCCCACCTTTCGGTTCCGCGTTCTAGATTCAAAATGTTGATTCTCTATGGTTGATTTCTCCAATCTTGACTAGAAGACAAAGTAGGATTCCTACAATCGTCTTCTTCATCGGCAATTTCATTGATACCAAATTGTGTTTCCTGATTTTCAAATCTATTTCCTCTAAATTGATTAGTGAGATTTCTCGATATATTTTGTGAACGATAAGGCATTACTGATCGTCGTTGGCTATCGGGAGACACATACTTTTGATCGTACTGATAGTTTTGTTGAAACGAACTATTCTACGAATAATTCGCATTTTGGGAATTTTGGTACTGATTTGAATCTTGTTAGGAATGGTAGATAATTTGATTTTGTTGAGGCTGATATGAAATTGGTGCCTGTTGACAATGAAATTGATTCTGACCGTGCTGAGAATTATACATATACTAATTGAATTGTGCCGGATTCTGATTATCTGGCCTTTATAGAGGTAGAAATGTAGGAGATGAAGACTTCTGTGATTTTCCTTTAGAAATTTTCGACATTACTAATATTGATTGTAGAAATTGTGTTGAGAAGAGAGAAAATTGAAGTGGAAATGATGTAAACAGAATGATGGCATGAACATATTATATAGGGAGAGAAGCAACGGTCACTTGAACAAAGTTAGCCGGCTATTTTTGGACCGACAATTGCCCAACGGTTATAAAGTAGCCATTGGCTCTTAGCCGGCTAAGAGCCAACGGCTACTTTATAACCATTGGCTTAGCCGGCCAAAATAAGGTCGGCTATACTTAGCCGGCCTTATTTAGGCCGACTAAGAAGCAACCTTGAAGTGGCCAACCGACCCCTTATTGGGGGTCGGTTCCTTTCCAACCAACCCATGGTTGGGAATGGTCTAAGGGTTTGGTCAGATCCAACGCCCAAAAAAAGGTAAGTAATATAATTAATAATAGTAATAATAATAATTTTCCATTCCACCTCGATCTTACACTGAAAAACATGCCTAATTCTGAATAAGGTGATCCCACTGAAATCTCCCTCGTATCTGCAATCTTTAACAATGACCTTGTATATATTGTCCTATTTTATATAAATTATATCTTTCCCACTATTACATTATTTTCAAAGTTGCGCTTTTCAAAATTTCAGTTTTCAAATCTTCCTCTCTCCTTCGAAATCAATGCCCCATGCTCAGAAAATCTCTCATGGATTAACGACTGAATATCCCCCCTCTAAATATTCAGCCCTTAATATACCAAAGGAGCCAAACAGAGGACGCCTATTTAATAGGCGCATTAGACGCTTATTAAATAGCTGTCCGATACTGGACATTTGTAGGAGCCGCACCCAGCCTCATTACCCCCATTATACCCACCTTTAATTTTCATTTTTATTCATAAAACCATTAAAATGCCACCATACGTTACTAAAATCGCAAGATGTACCATTTGAAAACAGACAAAGGAGCAAGCTGGCCATCTTCTCATTGCCCCTAGTCCCGAGATGAGGATTTACGACTTACGGATCTTGCACGAACTACCAGTGGGATACATGCATCACATGTAGACTGTTTTGGATGCAGTCGAGGTATAATTATAAATATACAATAATTATTAGTACATCAATGTTATGTTAATCGTTTAGTAATTATTGTAGACATTTTCGCCTACAGCATGGTGAATGTGAAAAGATGTCAAGGAGCATAGAAATGGCCAAAAGGTGTTGATAAAGGCACCAGGCAAATTTGGCATACTCGAAAAATATAGTTAAAATACTCGTAAATGTTCCTAAGGTCAAGACATGCACCTAGTTTAAAATCGCATCTCAATGCACGGTATGGATTGTAGGATATGATCATCTTAAAATTTGTCCACTACCTAACTGACTCGGGCCCCACCTTGGAGAGTTAATTCCTAATTCATGCAAATGTAACATTCAAAGACATTGGAATACTCTACTCAATGGTACGAAGCTACTGGTCTAAGTTTCATTCGATTCTGACTTGAAATGAAGGAGTTATGTCATAAAGCATATGTAACATAGTGGTAAACACTTGCAGCTTTTAGCAAACCCACCCGAGTTTGATTCCTGATGAGCATATTATTTATATTAGACATGAGGAATGATTTGATAGGAAATCTTACTGCTGAAGGCCTAACCATTTCCAATGTAAGGAATGAAGAGAGACTAGGTAAGTCGAAAGGCAAGGTAGGGTAGAGAGCTTGGAGAAATAGGGAAGCAAACCCCACTCTGTTCGGTGGTTGATGTGCCAAACAGTACTTTCTGTTCGGAACCCCAAGCCAGCAAACAAGATCTTCTGTTTGGTGGTAGAAGAACTGAACAGAAGTTTCTATAAGCCACCATACAGGATCTTCTATTCGGTGGTTGGGCACCCATGAAACAAGACATCCAAGTCACACGCTAGACCAAGGAAGATGCCACATACCAGACATGCCTGACCAAAGAAGAATTGTAACGACTTGCCTTTTCGACCCTCGAATGTCAATAGTAATACTCCACGGTATTCGTGTTCCAAGTATCCAAGTACCAAAAAGATGAATTGTTCGGCTAAAATAAAAAAATAGAACATAAAGAAGAGAACACAATATCAGAATCTTACAGCGGAACAATAATATATAATATCAAGAGAATGGTACAAAGGGTTATTCCGATACAGAAATTTTGGAGTTACAAAAGCTAAGTACCGACATCTGCCTGGACATTTATAACAACGTGTCTTCACAAAATGCCAATACATACAATGGTAATGCGGTGAAAATAAAAATACTACGGTAAATGAAACATCCAGGTCATTTTGTCGAGCTTCAAAGAGCATCAATGAAAACCTTCCTTTCTCAAATCACTTGAAAAAGCATGCGAGAAATTTAGGGAGGACAAAAACTAAGCGTCTGAAATAAGTTTGGTATGAGAAACTCAAGGAATATGTAGCTAGCATATAACAGTACTTTTGAGACCGCGTGGAATGCCATAGTGGTTATCCCTTCAAAAGAACCATCGTCTAATAAGTACATGAGGTGATATAATAGGTAACGCCTAGGGTGTAGAATATAAATATTATAACATAGCTGGAATGGTTACATTCGTTACATTCAACAGCATATTCTAGGGTACAATCAAAATCGATAAGGAACAATCGTATAATGGATTTTCCATGGAGATGCCTCCAGTAAACTGAGGTGGATTTCCATGCACAAGGACCAAAAAATACCTTTCGAGCCTCATATATCTACAGATAAAATATACAATAAGGTAAGCACAAGCGGCCCATCGTTCGAACATAAACATGAACAACGTGAACCAAATATTATCAACTCCCGCCGGCTAACAATCGATAAGTATCTATAGATATGGAGTTGATAACATCTTGACGTGGGTCAGCTAAACGCCAAGTTGTGCATCATACTCTGTGTTTAGCCATTTCAAATGTCGAGGCCACATTCGGCATCCTTCACGTGAGTTTTCATCACTCGAACAGAACATGAATCCTAAATGGATCTCCACATCTCGAATAGATCTCGAAACCACACATGGATTCCAACATCTCGAACAGATCCACTTCTAAGAGATATAACACGTATCTCGGTCTTGAAGTGATTTTCGATAAGTAATACACTTACCAATCTCAGTTTCTTCAAGGCTGAATTGACGAATTTGATCATTCAATGATAATGAGAGCGATCACAAATGGAAACCAAGTCTTATATACTTATAATGTTTCCGATATTTTCATCTCACGCTATCCCTCGATTAAGAGTAAATACTATAGGTTAAAGCTATATTACTCATATCCCTACACGAAAATCAGTCTTAATTCCCATACATAAATAAGCTTACTTCATCGGCTTTTACTTTTAATTATACGAATAAATGTTTTTCATAAACTAGTAAACATAGAAAGCACGATTAAATCACACAAAGCATGATTATGTCACATAAGCGATTTTTAATCCCCTTTTTGTTTAATTAATCTTTTATTAATAAAACCTCTTTTATTACTAAAAGTTTTTTTATCTAATAAAAGATTGTTTATAAACTTTTACTATTCATTTGTACTCTTTTTAATACTTCAGATGGTATTCATATACTTATTTCAAATGGTATAAGTACATTTATAAATCATTAACAAGATTTCTTACTTTAAACCTTTACTTTTTCTCTATCTTCAAAAAGTATTCATATACTTATCTCAAATGGTATAATTATATTCACAGACCATCAACAAGATTTCTTGCTTTAAACCTTTATCCTAAATATCCATTTTAAAGATCTAAGTGCTTTAACAAATCTATTAAAAAGTTATAAAACAAATGTTACTTAAACACTATCACTACAAACCCAAAACCATTTCACTTGTACTTACTTTTAAAATATTCTTTAAAGGTCTAAGACAATATTCATAAGTATAATCAAAAAGGGTTAAAGACGAATGTTATTAACACATTGTCACAACAAATCCAAAACCATTTCACTTATGCTTTATCTTTAAAACATTCTTTTAAAGATCTATTAATAATATGTTAGGTTCGACAATCGACTAATCGATTATCTAGTCAAAACAATTGCTTATACAAATCAATGTTCATGTACTTAACTCGTTTTTGACCTTTTAACTTATACTATTCCTCGTCCAAGAGTGAAGCCGGGTAAGTTAGAGCACTGGTTGCATTAAAGCCTTGCCTAGACACTTCATTCTTGAATGTCACAAATAGACAAGCATACTCGTCGGCTTTTAGTGTTAAATATAGTATTAATGATTTCCATAAATAAGTAACAAACAACATGATTAACCCATTTCCAACATTCCCAACTTAACTATTGCTCGCCAAGAGGGAAGCCCAGTAGGTTAGAGCTCTATTGCTCCGTCCTTACTTGACATCAATCTTAACTATAACAAATAGGTATGCCTACTTCATCGGATTTTAGAGTTCAGAAAAGTTAATTACTTTTTAAACAAGTAAATAATAAGATTAACATGTTTTCGATATTCCAACTTAACTATTGCTCGTTCAAGAGTGAAGCCCGGTAGGTTAGAGCTCTTGCTCATATCCCTACCATCAATCTTAACTCTCGAAAATAGAGAAGCCTACCTCGTTGGCTTTAATGTTAAGCCTAATTAATTACCTTCTTAAAAACTTTAAAAATTCTCGTAAAAAGGTTTTAAATATCTATGTGAAATATTATTTGAAAATATATAAATTAAAATTTGATGAAAAACATATTTATATTATAAAACCTCTTTACGCTGAAAATACATATATAATTATTAGAAATATATGTAAACTTCAAACCAACTTTAAAATACTAAAAAATATGTTAGATAACATCTCTAAAAAGATTAGAGAAAAATACCAAATTTAAATTCCATTTTTAAACATTGAAAACCATAAGCGACTTACTACAGCATTTATAAATCCTGTTAAAAGTCTTTGTTAAAAACAACATTGGAAAATACGATCTTTATGACTATTTTTAACAGCTTAAATAAATAATTAAGACTTGAAATTTTTATATTTAGTACTACCCTCGGGTAATTAAAAAACATTGAAAGAAACCTCTAAGAGTATCTTTCCATTTATTTATAAAAATTTCCAAAAACAAGGGATTTAGAAGTGTACTTACAACGACTATTCTCGCTTCAAACACTTTCAAACTTACTTCAATTTAACATACCAGTTTAAAAATCATTTAAACATCAAGTCAAGGCCACACACTTATATAAGAGGGTAATAGAAGTGATGTTATACAATATAAAGTTATCATTTGTCTTCAAAAGCAAGAGAGGTCCAAAGTTTATAACTTTACTTAGTTAATGTCACTTTAACTTTATACTTTACACACAATACACACACACACACACCGTATATACTTATAAGATAGTGAGAATAATCATTTAGATCCATGCTAAACCCAAGAAGAAAGCCACAAGAATCAAAGAACCACATCCTTCCATCACCAAAGGCCTAAAGATCCAACCTTTAACACTTTCAAACCAAGCCATACCTCTCCTCCTCCTCCTATGCTCATGGCCCCCTCCAATATCCCTCATCTTCCTCTCACTTTCTCACTTTTTATTTACTAATCATGCTTCCCATGATGTCTATAGCCAAAATTTAAAAGGGATTGGAGGTGATTTGGTTAAGAACTTAAAAATTAGAGAAGAATTAGTAGGTTAGTGTTTAAGCACTTCTACCATTTTCAATTTTCATACATCATCTCAAGCTTAAGTGAATTATTAAAGTATGAAGACCCCTCCTTCCTATTTATAGGCTAGGAAATGAGATATTGAATGACCAAAAACCTCCCCAAAGGATTGGCCATTAATTACTAACATCACTTCTCCTTTATGTCACATTTACTTAACTTTTAAGTATTTCCTTATTTTCTCATCATTTAAAATATCTTCTTTTTACCTCATGTATGACATCATCGCTTTTTAGCAAAGCTAGCCAGCTTTATAGTGGGCCGTGCCACTGTATATAAATATGGGAGAATAGGTGCTCTGCACATGCACAGAGCAACTAAGATGGAGAAAAATATAAAGAACAGGAGTTAGAAAAAAAAGCCTAAACTACTAATACAGGAGAACTAATCTTCGTCAGAAGAGGAAGAACAATGTCGTCCATCAACCGTTGTTGGACCAATAACATGCGAAAAACCTGAGAATAGAGCAACCAAACGAGGATCATAACCAATAGAACCAGGCGAGTAAAGAAATTTCCTATCCCAAGTGACATCGTAAAACTTACTTTTATTCTCCTCCCCCAACTCACCAACCGTAGTGAGGCATAAACCTTCACCCACAATATGATACATAAGATATCGACTCTCGCCACCAATCTCACTAATAAAGGCGTAAAAAATGTCCTTTTCAGACGAATATCTCATATCAGAAGGAGAGTGAACCCAAGCACGCTCATCCGAGTTCCAGGAAATAATATCAGGAACGGAAGCAGAAGGAACCACCTCCAGGGACATAGGAGGAGTAGCAGAAGATGGGGCAAAATCTGGCACAGGACCAGAAGGAGCAAGGCAAACCAACAGGACAACAGGAGGATCCACAATAGGGGGGACTAAATCGGGAGCTAGAGGCGCAACAGCTAAAGGAACAGGAGGAGCAGGAGCAGCAAGCTTCCTAACCCACTTCCGGATAGGAGGACGAGGAAAAGGAGTCCGGTCAACCAAGGGGACAACCAGACCAGGACAGGCTTCAGCACAATGACCAAAGGACTGGCAAGAAGTACAAATCTCAGGTTTCCAACTATAGCGAACTCTGACCTCAGCTACATGAGTCTCATCTAATTTGACCTTTAATACCATAGGCAAGGGTTTGTCAGGAGTGATCTCTATAAGTGCTTTGGCATATACAAGCTTCTTTCTGGCCACAGTACTAGTATCATAACATATCGCCTTACCAACCAGACCAGCAAGCCAGTCAATCCCAATAAGAGGCTGGAGAACAGAAGGAATATGAGAAAAATGGGTCCAGACGGGTATAGATAAAACTTGTTCCTTTGCACGATCCACAGAAGGACTCCACATAGTGATAATGAACGGTTTTCCATCAATAAGGAGAGGGTTTGCTTCCAGAATTCGTTGCCTTTCATCACTACGCGAAAACTTAAAGAGAACATTTCATTATCATAGTGAACAGACAAACCTCCTCTAGGCTTCCACACCATATTGCACCTCGACTTTACTACGTGATAGGGAGGATTAGAATCAAGAAAGAAACCAACCAAATGATCTTTCCAAAAATCCACGCCAGCCTCAATCACTTCCAAGGGTGGAACCATCACTCCCTCGTTCACAACCAAGTCAAAACGACGAGGAGAGTGAATACCCGCGTTACTTGGCAGCTTGGTAAACAAAGAAGACCATTTGGTTGCAGTCCGAGACAGTGGAGAGACAAGTGGATTAACATGAGGATCTACTGTCAAGGGATCAATGTTTTCGGCATTACAACATACACTTGATGTGCTTCCCAATTTTACCCCAGTATTAGTCTTGCAACCCAAAACAGCGTCAACACAGAAATCTGCATCAACCACACAACCATTTGACACCATAGTATTACATTTATCAGATGAAATAGCAAGGGCCGAAACCACCCCCATATCAGCCCTACACCCAATACTATCTGGAATCACAGTTCCAACATCCAATCCAGAGACAACTGGAAGACTCACATCCAAAGACGACCAGGCATTAGAAGGAGTAGCAGCTAAAAACGATGTCAAGGAGGACGTACCAGATTCTGGAAAGCGACCAAGCACTGATGGAGAAGTCAAGACCGGAGATGTGATATCTGTCATAAAACCAGACAAGGGCAAAGGCAAATCGAGCACAGCTGAAGGTGAAACACATTTCGAAGCTGCAACCAAAAGCTCGCCAGAGCCACATGACAGATCTAAAGACTTATTGGTAACACGCGAAGACTTTTTCAAAGGCATGGAAAGAGAGAAGGGGGAAAGGGAAGAGAGGACGGAAAGGCGAGTAAGAAAGGGGGTGGGGGCGGCCATAAACATGAAAATATTCTTAGTTTCTTATTATCTTCGTAATAATTAATTAAACATGCATAAAAAATTTGAACAACTTTCGTTGAGAAAAAAAGTTGTTTATCGATAAAATGATTTTCGGTCACATTATCAATATTTTTTCGGAGTATTTATTTTTGTTAATATTTTTCCAAAACAACTTTACCATCATTACTTATGATTTAAAAGAAGGTCAAGAATATCCTAGTAGGATCAGCTTGTAGGAGCAGCCTAGCAGTAACAGCAACTAGGAATAGCCTATCAGGAACAGCCTAGCCAGAATAGCTAATCAAATAGCCTAATAGAAATAGTCTAGAGGTAATATCCTAGCAGGAAACGCCTAACTGGAACTGCCTAACAGAGGCAACTGAACAGGAATAGATAGCCAAGAATAGCCAAGTAAGAATAGCCAAACATACTTCTCCGCATTATGTCTTACTTTCTATTGAGCTTCAAACTATTATATCTTGTATTTCAGACATTAAATCAAAGATTTGTAAGAAAAATAACACAAATGGATAGTGGATATAGGCACATTCTGGTCGAACCACTATAAATCTTTGTTTTCTTTAATTTACCGCAACTTACTTTCTACATAACCTATATGTGATCTACTCTCTGAAAATCAATCATAATACAAATATAACATATGTGTTATACACCTTGTATTCATAGCTCTACAACTAATTGATTGGAGGTGTTTGCCTATTTTTTGTGCAAAACATTTTTTGGTGCTTTCAGTAAAAGCATGATTCTTAACATGCCTTTGAGATCAAATAACAAGGTTGGTGCTACCAGCAAGAATGTAAGGAAAGCCCACGCACCCAACCAAACAACCTCCGCTCTGGATGATCACTCGGCAAGCACTTCGGTGCTAGTAGACGTAATTACTAGTGGAAACCTGGATAGGGTTGTAGCCAAGCTAAATGAATGTTTCACTGCCCAACATCAAGCAATGATGGACCAACTTATGACATACTTGGGGCAGGCACAAACTATTGGTCGCAACACTTGAACACAAGGGCGATCCAAGCCTTGGGGATCCAAAAGACAAAGGGGGTCACACTTTAACAAAGAATTCTATCAAGAAGGTCTAGGAGTTGGAAGAAGGAATGCTGAAGGGAGGAAATGAGCAAGGGTTCAACCCGATTCTAGACTTAGGAAGCGGTTTGACGTTGAACCAAATAGGATAATGCCGAACCGGAGGTAGCTACAACAAACTCTTTCTATTCCCTCATTAAGATCGTTAATAATGGAGGATAAAATGATCACTGGGACCGATCTAAGAGCTATAACCATGCTTGTAATTGAAGATCAAGTCATTATACCAAAGATGAAAGAAATCATTCCCCTCGAATGGAAAGGTTAAGCTATCATTGACAACTACCCCCAAACTAGAGGATGGAATGGCATGAATCATTAGACAATTCATTCAAACATGACCAAGTGAAGTAGTGAATTGGAGCTTAGCTTAATAGCACCTCCTCCCTAAAGATAGGACTACTAAAGACCTCAAAGATTTCAAGATGCCTTCCATCGAACCTTATCAAGGACTTACTGACCATGCGATACATTTATAACAGTATACCCAACACATACTAGTTAGAAGAACTACAAAGGAATCCTTATCAAGTGCTTTTCTCGATTCATGCCGGACATAGCTATTTTAGTGTTGTGGAAACCCTGCTTCTATGCCATGAATTAAATAAATTAAACTAAAATAAATTCGTCCGAATTCGATATTTAACAATTAATATCTTTATAGTTAATATTTATTTAACTGAAATCTCTTTAATAAAAGATTTTGTTTTAATAAATTCAATAAATAAATTGATTTTTCATCTTATTGAAACATAATTAGCAGAAGGTAATGTAATTAAATTAAATTAGGCTTTTTTGTTTGCAAAAAGTGCTAACAAGAAATACATAAAAAATAAAAATAAAAGAAAATTGATTAAATTAAAAGAGCATTTAGAAGAATAAGCCCAAGTCCATACCATTTTATGTATCCTCAAATCCAATCCCTATAGGAATCGACTAAATTCCATCGCGCCTAAAAAAGTTTTACTCCAAATTTTCCTCCAATTTGAAAAATTAATTTTTTCGGTGCAAAAATGCACAGGCATGCGATACTAGCATGGTGGTTGGTGACATCGGCGATTGATGGGAAGGAAGCAAGGCGGGTGGTTAATGATGGAAGCGTGAAGCCTGTCAAAGTTGAGGATTTTCAAAGCCGATGACAACTTCGACGATGAGGGGGTAAGGTTTCATAATGATGATGGTGGTTTTTGAAGGTGGGGCTGGCATAGTGGTTACAACAGTTATGGCATGGAGGTTTGAACGATGATGACCGATGGAGGTGTTAATAAAGAGGCAATGACTAATCAATGAAAGGCAGCTGATGTGGTTGTTGTCCGATGTCGGAGTGTAAGTTGAACAGTTGGAGGTGAGTACTCTACACTCATGACTATATCGTTTTATCACTTCATTTAGACAAGCATCTCATATATCAATTGAATTGTTAGAATCACACGATTGGTTTAAAATCGATAACTGTTTGGATTGTTGGTATATTAGTTTTGGAATTAGTTGCTGATTGAATTGGTTGATTGTATGGGATGGAAGTGAAAATTTACAAAATATGAACTTTGTCCATTTGTGAATTGAATTGTACCGCTCGATTGGTGAACCCTAAGGGTCGACCGATGTCGGTGTAGTTATATATATAATAAAGTAAATAAAAAAATAGGAAAAAATTAAATTAAAATAAACTGAATTAAACGCAATAAAAGTAAAATAAATAATAATAAGAAAATGGAATTATGAAAGTCTATATAAAATTCTATAAATATAATATTTATTGGTTTAAAGAAATTAATTGTGATAACCCGAATTTTTTTGAGTATCTGTAAATTGATAAGTAGCTGGGTTAGTTAATAAAAATAATTATTTAATAATCTCCTAATATGATTATTTAAAAATGGGCAAAACTTATTATCTTCAACATAAATTTAATAATATATTTGTTTAAATCAATATATACATATTTATTTGAATTGATTTTAAGTTGGATTGAATTTAAATTGGAATTTAAAAATTGAATTAAATGGAATATATATCTTAAAATAGTTTGGATTTAATATGTATGAATAAGGTTTTAATTTAAATTAAGATTTGTTTTATATTATTCTCTTAAAAAAAAAGAAATTTATTAATAGGAATTTGGAAAGTATTTATTTAATAGGAATAAATACATAAGCTATTTGAAATAACATTTAAAAATGAGCTAAAATAATAATAATATTATATACGATTTTTATTTAAATTATAATTGGTTTTTATTTTATTTTCTTTTAAAGATTGTACTTATATAAATTTAGAAAAAAAACATTTATAAAATTATAGATGTATTTGTTATTAGGAATTTAATTAGAAAACCATTTATAAATTAAGAAAAAAAACATATTAGTTAATTAGGGAATTAAATTTAAAACCCTTTAAAAATCATTTATAAATAATATAAAACTAAATTAGGACAAGTGTTAAGTTATAAACCTTTTAGATAACAAGTGTGAACATATTAATGTAAGTTTAAGACAAGTGTCACCTTTATTTGAATTTTCTTTTAAATTTTAATAAAAATTAAATTAACTCATACAAACTTCTAATATTCATTCTCATTTTCTTATCTTCTTCTCAAAAGTTAAGAAAAACAGACCCAAAAACCTGAAAAAGTTCCTCAAAAATCAACTTCATGTAAAACCCCCTCAAGTTCAAATGCAATCTTCATGTTCAAAACTGAAATTCCTCACACATGCAAAATATTCCTCAGAAAAAAATCAAAATTGGTGATCAAAACCCTGTAATACATTCGTCCAATTCAAATACAATCCAGAAATGAATTTGAGAGCCCTGTAACTCATTTTCCAAACCAAAATACAAAAGCCTGAAACATTCTTTTCAGATCAAAGCTCAAACCAGTAATTCTCGGGATCAAATGCCTGGAACATTTTCAAAGTTTCCAGAGGCAGCAACCTGTATTTCAGTTTCCAGGAAAAAAAAAAAACAAAAAAAAACCAAATCTGAAAGCAAATTCAGTCTAAAAGTTTCCAGTTTGAAGTTTTCTCTGTTTTCTGGAAAAAGAAAAGGGGAAGGTGAGTAACTATTAAACTTTTGTTATATCTTAAGTTGCATTTAATGATCTTTGAAAATTTAAAGTGAACTATGCTGTGGAGGTGTTTTAAAATGATTAAGTATGTATGTCTGTCAATAATCATATATATGACTGGAACAGTGGGCAAATTTAAACAAAAAAAATAAACTTGGTTTAGATAGTAAATGTTGAAGAAATATTTAATGAATATTAACATAAAGGTTGCCTGATAATTCTAAGATGGATGAATGTAAATATGAATATGAGAATTTGCTAGTTTAAAGGTAAATTTAAAATTCAGTTTCAAGTAACAGATCAATTAACAACATTGTTCTCTGTTTACAAATAATAAAGGAGAGTAAACAAAATTTCAATCTGTTTTAGAAACCTGGTTGTATGCAGTAATTTTGAAGTGAATATTAATAAATGTTCATATGTTGATTAGTATGAAATTTTATGTATATTCTTTTGAAATAAATGGATGTGGGTGTCAGTATACAGAACATTTGTTCTGGGCTTGCTGCTTAGGTTTAGGACTTGATCAAAGAAGATAATGTTCTCCTTCCCTGATGTGTTTGAGGACACAACGTATGAACCAAATTTGTTAGCTATACCATAATATCAGATTTAAAAATATTTTTAAGCTAAAACAGTTGCTTGGTTTTCATAGAGAGGATGAAGTACAGTAAAATTACAATCATATAAAATTTCGATTTGAATGATTTTTGTTTTAGGTTTGCAATTCAAATTGTAATCGAATACTAGGATTTTTAAAAACTAGAATCTATAATTTTAGAGTTTTGATTCGGTAGGAATTATATGTTGTTCGAAAATTGTGTTTTCTTCATTTCCTGATGATCGGAAGAAATTTGATCTCCGAGATATTTGCTGTAGTTAGCCTGGAGGAAGGCGAATTTGGGAAAAATGGTAGATGAATTCTTTGTTCACCGTGGTGGTGGTGTGGGGACAAAGTAGGGTTTAAGGAGCTTGCCTGGTCGAAGTCGAGATTGGGGAATTTGCGACGTCATGGTTGATTTGGGGGACATCGGTGGTTGGGGAAAAGGAATAGTAGGACAAGGTGAAGGGTTTGACGAAGTGATGGGTTCTTCGGTGGACGACAGTGGCGGCGCGAAGAAGATTGACAAGTAGGATGGGTAATAGGGCGGGCTGGGTTACCCAATTTTTGATCTCTGGCCTAATCAGCGGTGATGTGTGGGCAGTATGATAGGGGAAGGCTGGGGCAACTCGCGTAGGGTTTCAAAGTTGATCAACATTGGTTTGATCGTCGTGCACGGTGCACGAGTGTACGGTGTAGCTGGGTATAGTTGAGGAGTTGAGGAAGATGGACCTGTGATTGACTCGAAGATGAATTCGAGAGTTTTGGTTTGTTACTCGGGTCAGTATTCGATTCGTTTGCAGGCTTGGATATTGTAACTTTATAATTTAGGCAACAGAGTTATATAGGAAGAAGAAAAGCAGGTTTTGAGTAAAAGCAAAGCTTAGGTTACTAATGATTTCAAAGTTTAAAATAAAAGTAAACTTTTAAACAAAGATTGAAGCTTTGTTTCAACGACAGTTTTGATTTATAAAAAAAAAATTAAATTAATAGAATGTGTTAAAATTTAATTTGTTTTGATTTGAAGATTTTATATCAGGTGAATTATTTGAGTTGAAGCCTTAGTC
Source organism: Allium cepa (assembly GCA_030765085.1). Classification (NCBI taxonomy): domain Eukaryota; kingdom Viridiplantae; phylum Streptophyta; class Magnoliopsida; order Asparagales; family Amaryllidaceae; genus Allium; species Allium cepa. Next base: position 1,025,306,423 of record CM060935.1, on the reverse strand, counting down.
TTCCCAAATAAATTAATAATGAAATTTAATGAGTGTTTAATTAGTGTATTAAGCATTAATCAATGAATTTCTCAAATAATTAACTGTAAGCATTAAACAAATAATTTAGGGTTATAAGTTAATTAATTATATATTAATTAATAATTAGAGGTTCATTAATTGAGTTTAATTAACCGATGAAATTACTTAATGGAAGTAATTAAGGATAATTACTTGAGGGAAGTAATTAAGTGGTGATTTAATATAAGTAATTGAAGAAAGTTAATTATTAATGTAGTAAATCAAGGTTGATTAAGGAATGTAATTAAGTTAAAAATTTATCTGTTAAATGAAATGAGAAGAATAATTAATTAATAAAGGTAATTAAAGGTTAATTACTGTGAATAGTTAGGAATAATTAATTTGTTAAGGGACAACTACTTAATGTAATTGAAAGATAATTAATCTAGGGTGATTAATTAAGATGATGATTTGGTTTGTAATTAATTATTATTAAATAAGTTTAAAAGTGATTAAAGAAATTGATTTGATTAGGAACGGATGACAAATTAATCTTGTTATGAATAATTGAATGATATTATATGCCTTAAATTGGTTGATACCTCCGACATGAGATTTGGGATGCTATGTGATATGATATGTTTTGTTTAAACTCTGAATATGGATATCTATCAACGAAAGATTGCTGTGTAAAGATGACACTGTATTTAAAGTTTGAATTATATCTCATTTGAATAACTTGGGTTAATATGATGTGAGATTCGAAGAGACCGGAGTCGGGTATTAGTTAATACCCGAAACCACTTCGATTCCTTATAGATTGATATGTGAAACCATTAGGCTGGTTTGGGATGATTTAAGTGAATTGGACCTGTTAATCTAAGTTTTGACACTTAGAAATTGATGTATGAAATTTGTGATATCTATAACAACTTGTGAAGTTGTAAAATTGATATAAGTTACCCGGGTTTATGTAAATTGCTTGCTTTTGTATTCTTGTTAGATGGGTTTACTCACGTTGGTTTCCAGCCTGACCTGGGTGTTACTTTGATGTAATGCTTGGGTCAGACCGAGTATTACAGTTTTTCAGGTAAGGACGTTCTGGAGCTCAAGAGGAGAGCTAGATGGCAGAAGCGTATGGAGTGGATTCTGATATAGTATTGTTGTTATCTGGACAAGTTGTTAAACTATCCAGTATGTATGGGATATTGTAACTCTGATGTATATAAATGTAAATTGACAGATACATTTTTCTTTGTATAACTGTTATTATTATTTGCTATTATATTTTATCCGCTGCGAATGTGAAATTCTGAGTTTAAGTTTTCTGTTTCTTCTTCTTTCTCTTTTCTTCTTTTCACTAACTATCTGGAATTTTCGGGATCAAAATTTCCGGGTCGTTACATTTGGTACCAGAGCTGAAGGTTAAGCGAGAACCTTGGCTCTGGTGGGGGATACTCATTAAAGACAGGGTCAGCGGTACCCTAGAATGAGTTGAGTGTGTATATATATGAGAGCGTACTTGTTATTTTCTTATATAAAGATTTTAAATGGTTTTATATAAAAATATATTTTGATATATAAAGAAAAATATTTCTTTCTAATAAATATTGAGGGAATTGGTTGTTAAATTATTGGAATTAAATTAAGTGATAATAGAATACAACCAAACTGAAATTGAAATTGAATAAAGATAAGTTTGAAATGAATTTAAACTAAAATTAAAATCTTGAATTTGTGAAAGAATTTCAGAATAAGATAATAATGAATTGGTTTTCAGAGATGGTAATCTTGGTTGTTATCATAAATGGTTATTGTGTTTTATAATGGGATTCAAACTGTGAAGTTCTGAATTCTAAATTTAAACATTTGAAAATTGTTTTCAAAATGTTAAGGAAATAATATTATTCAAACTATTTGAATGTAATCTTATTTTAGAATAAGAAGTTGTTTGTAAACTTTAAAAGAAATTGTTTTGAATTAAAACCAAGGGTGATTTAAATTTTAAAATTTGGCATGATGGGCCAAGAAGTAAACATGTGTATATGTATGGATGTGCATAATATCAAAGACGGTTTGAGATAAACTCTAAATATTGAGTTTTAAATTGGGAATGAGATGTGAAAACCCAAAGTGATAAGTTTTTGAACTTATAGATGGTAAAGAATTTTGAAATTTGAATAGGAATTCAAATTGTGTAAATTTGACTGAATTAAGTGAATTGATTTTAACTTTGTAAAGGTTAAATAAGTTGGAATGATCAACCTGATTTGGAAATTTAAGATGAAATTAAGATTTAACTTGGGAAGTTAGATGGTTGATTGTCATTGAGAGTTTGAGTGATCTCAAATTGGGTTTGAGATCTATAAATTGAAAATGAATGGATGTTTTAAAATGAATTGGATGATATCATCCTATTGTTATTAATAATCTTTAAATTTTGAATTGAATTTGTTTAAAGGAATGAGAAATGGAGTATGGTAATCCATTGTTGAGATAAAAGGAAAATTAACCTTTCTTTTGAAACTAAGGATATGGAATTAACTTGAACTAAAAAAATTGAGCAATTGAAATTGTAAATTAAAATTGTTTAAAAGCTTTTGATAAAGGTTAACTTGGTTTAAGGGTTAAACCAACCTTAGTGAATTTAACTCAAATTTATATAATTTGAAATGATTTAAATTTGAGACTGAAAATGATTCTGACTTGAATTAATTGGACTTGAGATTGAAGATGATTAGGTTTAAGATTCAAATGGAAAATTTGAACTAAATTGATTTGAATAATTTGAAATTGTAATTAAAATTGAATATTTTTATATTCAAATGGAATTTGAATTAAATTTGGGAGGAAATCAAGAATAATTCAACTTGATTTGGAAGTGGAATTTGAAATTGGGATTAATTCAAACTGGAGTTGAAATGGATTGGAATTGAAGTGGGTTCAATTGAATGGATATTAGTCCAAAGTGATTGGAATAACTTGGGATTGTAATTAAAGTTGAATATGTTTAAAATCAAATGGAATTTGATTTAAATTTGAAAAGGAATTGAGAATTAATTCAACTTGAAATGGGAATAAATCAAGTCCAATGGAAATTGAAGCTATTGGAGTTAAGTCAATTTAAAAGGAAGTGGAAATTTAAATTGAATTAATAAAAATGGAGATTAGGAAGTGAACAGTTTTGACTCTGGACTATTTTTAATATAAAATTGTTTTAATATAAACCTATTTTTCCAAACTATTTATTATATATACAACCTTTCTTTTAAAAGCCAAACTATCTTATGCTTATTTTACAATTATTTTGGAAACTGTTTAATAATTTTTCCAACTGTTTTATAAACTAATTACTATCTTACTATTATTTTGCTATTACCTAAAATTTCTATAATTATTTTAACTATTTTCTAACTATTTTACAGCCATTTTACAAACTAGTAATTATTTTCCAACTACTTATCTATTTTTAACTTTAGAAGCTATTTTCTAAATTTAAACTGGACAGAGTTTAAACTGTTATTGGATAAATACCAAATTGAGATAAGAATAGAGGTGATAATCCAAATGGGGATTAAGGCAATTGTGAGTAAGTGGATAGAATCTAAAAGAAATGTGAATAGAAAGAGAAATTGATTTGACTAATAATCAATGAAGTTAAATATGTAGGGTGTACGTATGTTATTCTATTCGCATAGTGATTTGATCCCGATTCGAGCACGGAATTTCGAGATAGTATGTCGATCCGAGTTGGGATTTTTCACTCGATTTTCGCAGGCGAACCTGGATATGGGTTGTTGATTGATTCTAGATATTCTCTATCATAGTTATGACCATGCAAGGAGAATGACGGTTTCTGATCAAGAGACCAAATCGGTGTCCGCACTAGGAAGTCGGGTGGACGATACTAGTTCGGAAGTGAAATTGTGTGATCGAGTGAGCGATCAGATTGGTATGGCATACGAATGATGTGTGTACATCGTACGGATTGGAATGAAAATGATATTGAAAAGAGTAATCAAATTTGAATATTTGATTTTTGAGTAAACAAAGTTAAATATCTTTGTTTTATAAAATGAAATTTCCCCTCGTTGAATCTTTTGCCAGAAGAAAGGATCTTGAAAGTATTTGAAGTATAAAAGGAGTTTTATACATGTTTGAAATGATCCAAAGTTTTGAAAATTATATATATCCGTATATATATATGTACAAAGGATCTTATGAGGATTTTTGGAAAAAGGTTTTGGGAACCTATGGATTTGGAAAGGCTTTTGATTTTTGGGTAAAATCAATATTAAATTTGGAAAGCCTAGTTTGAGAATTATCGATTTTGGGATAATCGATTTTGTATAAAGGAGCTTTGTATGAGATCATACTAGGTGTATGATTTGAAGATACTATATGTATATAGTATAAAATGTTTTGATGATGGCTCTGGGGAAAAAGGCTCTCCCTTGAAATGAACTTCTCAGGAGTGCCACCGGGTGGTGCTGCCTTGAGCCCCAAGGGGGGGGGTTCTAAAGTTGATCCTGTGAGGAGTCCGGACAAAACTAGTTGCTGGGGATTATGAGTAGAGTATACCATAGCGAAAGTCGTGTGTGTCGCTGAGAGCCAAAAGTCTGCGTTTGATTTTATATCGGTAGAGTGCGACCTATGGTATAACATAGCGAAAGTCGTGTGTGCCGCTGAGAGCCAACAGTCTGCGTTTGATTTTATATCGGTAGACTGCGACCTATGTAGGAGTGGAGAGGTTTCATTTCGACAGCGAAAATCAGAGGCCGCCGAGAGCCTGCAGTTACATGGACTTTTGCTGTGACGGCAACGTAACCCTGGATGTAACTGTGATTTATTGTGTGGGTTCCATGGCGTACTCGAGAGGCCGCGGAGAGTCTGTAATTACAAGGACTTTTGCTGCGACGGCAACGTAACCCTGGAATGTAACTGTGACCATGGATGGGGGTGATGATTTCCAGTGCATTCTCACCAAAGATATATCCTCTATTTTCAAAAACTGTTTTCAATATTTTCAATAAAATTATTTTTTAAATATTTTCACTGGGTGTTGAAAACGGATCTGCTAAGTACTTATAGATTTTCAGTCCTACGCCTGATCAACGTATGACCGAATTTTTGTGAGAACAAGGATGGACTGGTTGAGACATCGAGTTATAAAAATATTTTTATAAAAACTATTTTAATAATATTATATAGATTTTTAAAGTGTTTTTAAAAATGGTCAAAGAATAATTTATCTGATTTTAAGCATTTTAATAAATTCTGGCTACGATGCTTTTCGAGGACGAAAAGATTCAAAGGGGGGAGGAATGTGATAACCCGATTTTTTTTGAGTATTTGTAAATTGATAAGTAGCTGGGTTAGTTAATAAAAATAATTATTTAATAATCTCCTAATATGATTATTTAAAAATGGGCAAAACTTATTATCTTCAACATAAATTTAATAATATATTTGGTTAAATCAATATATACATATTTATTTGAATTTATTTAAAGTTGGATTGAATTTAAATTGGAATTTAAAAATTGAATTGAAAGGAATATATATCTTAAAATAGTTTGGATTTAAAATATATGAATAAGGTTTTAATTTAAATAAGATTTGTTTTATATATTCTCTTTAAAAAAGAAATTTATTAATAGGAATTTGGAAAGTATTTATTTAATAGGAATAAATACATAAGCTATTTGAAATAACATTTAAAAATGAGTTAAAATAATAATAATATTATATACGATTTTTATTTAAATTATAATTGGTTTTTATTTTATTTTCTTTTAAAGATTGTACTTATATAAATTTAGAAAAAAAAACATTTATAAATTTATAGATGTATTTTTTATTAGGAATTTAATTAGAAAACCATTTATAAATTAAGAAAAAAAAACATATTAGTTAATTAGGGAATTAAATTTAAAAGCCTTTAAAAATCATTTATAAATAATATAAAACTAAAGTAGGACAAGTGTTAAGTTATAAACCTTTTAGATAACAAGTGTGAACATATTAATGTAAGTTTAAGACATGTGTCACCTTTATTTGAATTTTCTTTTAAATTTTAATAAAAATTAAATTAACTCATACAAACTTCTAATCTTCCTTCTCATTTTCTTATCTTCTTCTCAAAAGTTAAGAAAAACAGACCCAAAAACCTGAAAAAGTTCCTTAAAAATCAACTTCATGTAAAACCCCCTCAAGTTCAAATGCAATCTTCATGTTCAAAACTGAAATTCCTCACACATGCAAAATATTCCTCAGAAAAAATCAAAACTGGTGATCAAAACCCTGTAATACATTCCTCCAATTCAAATACAATCCAGAAATGAATTTGAGAGCCCTGTAACTCATTTTCCAAACCAAAATACAAAAGCCTGAAACATTCTTTTCAGATCAAAGCTCAAACCAGTAATTCTCGAGATCAAATGCCTGGAACATTTTCAAAGTTTCCAGAGGCAGCAACCTGTATTTCAGTTTTCAGGAAAAATAAAAAAATAATAAAAAAACCAAATCTGAAAGCAAATTTAGTCTAAAAGTTTCCAGTTTGAGGTTTTCTCTGTTTTCTGGAAAAAGAAAAGGAGAAGGTGAGTAACTCTTAAACTTCTGTTATATCTTAAGTTGCATGTAATGATCTTTGAAAATTTAAAGTGAACTATGCTGTGCAGGTGTTTTAAAATGATTAAGTATGTATGTCTGTCAACAATCATATATATGATTGGAACAGTGGGCAAATTTAAATAAAAACAAATTAAACTTGGTTTAGATAGTAAATGTTGAAGAAATATTTGATGAATATTAATATAAAGGTTGCCTGATAATTCTAAGATGGATGAATGTAAATATGAATATGAGAATTTTCCAGTTTAAAGGTAAATTTAAAATTCAGTTTCAAGTAACAGATCTATTAACAACATTGTTCTCTGTTTACAAGTAATAAAGGAGAGTAAACAAAATTTCATTCTGTTTTAGAAATCTGGTTGTATGCAGTAATTTGAAGTGAAGATTAATAAATGTTCATATGTTGATTAATATGAAATTTTATGTATATTCTTTTGAAATAAATGGATGTGGGTGTCAGTATACAGAACATTTGTTCTGGGCTTGCTGTTTAGGTTTAGGACTTGATCAAAGAAGATAATGTTCTCCTTCCCTGATGTGTTTGAGGACACAACGTATGAACAAAATTTATTAGCTATACCATAATATCAGATTTAAAAATATTTTTAAGCTAAAACATTTGCTTGGTTTTCATAGAGAGGATGAAGTATAGTAAAATTACAATCATATAAAATTTTGATTTGAATGATTTTTATTTTAGGTTTGCAATTCAAATTGTAATCGAATACTAGGATTTTTAAAAACTAGAATCTATAATTTTAGAGTTTTGATTCGGTAGGAATTACATGTTGTTCGAAAATTGCGTTTTATTCATTTCCTGATGATCGGAAGAAATTTGATCTCCAAGATATTTGCTGTAGTTATCCTGGAGGAAGGAGAATTTGGGAAAAATGGTAGATGAATTATTTGTTCACCATGGTGGCGGTGTGGGGACAAAGTAAAGTTTAAGGAGCTTGCCTGGTCGAAGTCGAGATTGGGGAATTTGCGACGTCGTGGTTGATTTGGGGGACATCGGTGGTTGGGGAAAAAGAATAGGAGGACAAGGTGAAGGGTTGGACGAAGTGATGGGTTCTTCGGTGGACGACAGTGGCGGCGCGAAGAAGATTGACAAGCAGGATGGGTAATAGGTCGGGATGGGTTACCCAATTTTTGATCTCCGGCCTAATCAACGGTGATGTGTGGTCAGTATGATCAGGGAAGGCTGGGGCGACTTGCTTAGGGTTTCAAAGTTGATCAACGTTGGTTTGATCGTCGTGCACGGCGCACGAGTGTACGGTGTAGCTGGGTATAGTTGAGGAGTTGAGGAAGATGGACCTGTGATTGACTAGAAGATGAATTCGAGAGTTTTGGTTTGTTACTCAGGTCAGTATTCGAGTCTTTTGCAAGCTTGGATACTGTAACTTTATAATTTAGGCAGCAGAGTTATATACGAAAAGAAAAGCATGTTTTGAGTAAAAGCAAAGCTTAGGTTACTAATGATTTCAAAGTTTAAAATAAAAGTAAACTTTTAAACAAAGATTGACGCTTTGTTTCAACGACAGTTTTGATTTATAAAAAAAAAATTAAATTAATAGAATGTTTCAAAATTTAATTTGTTTTGATTTGAAGATTTTATACCAGGTGAATTATTTGAGTTGAAGCCTTAGTCTTTCCAAATAAATTAATAATGAAGTTTTAATGAGTGTTTAATTAGTGTATTAAGCATTAATCAATGAATTTCTCAAATAATTAACTGTAAGCATTAAAAAAATAATTTAGGGTTATAAGTTAATTAATTATATATTAATTAATTAATTAATAATTAGAGTTTCATTAATTAAGACTAATTAACCGATGAAATTACTTAATGGAAGTAATTAAGGATAATTACTTGAGGGAAGTAATTAAGTAGTGATTGCTCAGTGTAAATAAAAGGATTTATTAATAAAATTAATTAAGGGGTTGATTTAATTAATATAAGTAATTGAAGAAAGTTAATAATTAATGTAGTAAATCAAGGTTGATTAAGGAATGTAATTAAATTAAAAATTTATCTGTTAAATGAAATGAGAAGAATAATTAATTAATAAAGGTAATTAAAGGTTAATTACTGTGAATAGTTAGGAATAATTAATTTGTTAAGGGACAACTACTTAATGTAATTGAAAGATAATTAATCTAGGGTGATTAATTAAGATGATGATTTGGTTTGTAATTAATTATTATTAAATAAGTTTAAAAGTGATTAAAGAAATTGATTTGATTAGGAACGGATGACAAATTAACCTTGTTTATGAATAATTGAATGATATTATATGCCTTAAATTGGTTGATACCTCCGACATGAGATTTGGGATGCTATGTGATATGATATGTTTTGTTTAAACTCTGAATATGGATATCTATCAACGAAAGATTGCTGTGTAAAGATGACACTGTATTTAAAGTTTGAATTATATCTCATTTGAATAACTTGGGTTAATATGTTGTGAGATTCGAAGAGACCGGAGTCGGGTATTAGTTAATACCCGAAACCACTTCGATTCCTTATAGATTGATATGTGAAACCATTAGGCTGGTTTGGGATGATTTAAGTGAATTGGATCTGTTAACCTAAGTTTTGACACTTAGAAATTGATGTATGAAATTTGTGATATCTATAACAACTTGTGAAGTTGTAAAATTGATATAAGTTACCCGGGTTTATGTATGTTGCTTGCTTTTGTATTCTTGTTAGATGGGTTTACTCACGCTGGTTTCCAGTCTGACCCGGGTGTTACTTTGATGTAATGCTCGGGTCAGACCGAGTATTACAGCTTTTCAGGTAAGGACGTTCTGGAGCTCATGAGAAGAGCTAAATGGCAGGAGCGCATGGAGTGGATTCTGATATAGTATTGTTGTTATCTGGACAAGTTGTTAAACTATCCAGTATGTATGGGATATTGTAACTCTGATGTATATAAATGTAAATTGACAGATACAGTTTTCTTTGTATAACTGTTATTATTATTTGCTATTATATTTTATCCGGTGCGAATGTGAAATTCTGAGTTTAAGTTTTCTGTTTCTTCTTCTTTCTCTTTTCTTCTTTTCACTAACTATCTGGAATTTTCGGGATCGAAATTTCCGGGTTGTTATATTAGTTAATAAAAGAATAAATGAGATATTTATTAAAAAATACAATAAATCATTTAAAATTTGTGTAAATATTTTGAAAAATAAGATATATATATATATATATATATATATATATATATATATAGTCAAGTTACTATTTTGAGAGGTTTTGAAATAAACTGACAGGGTAATAATTATCCAGTATTTTAACCCGTCTATATCCGAGTTGATTTGGTAGGTTAGATTCGATTGTCACCAAGACATGTTAGTCCAGAGCAATGATTGTGGGTTCCAAAAATCAAGTACAAATGGCAATATGAAGCCGTGATCAAATGAAATTGAGAGGTATGTAATGCAAAATGTTCAAAGTATGGAATGTAGTTTAACATAGAAAAGGGATCAACTATAATCCCTCTCAATCATAGGGATCGACCTATTTCAGCCAAACAAGTGCAATTCAATGGAAACCAATCAATACATCAAGATCCATAAGTCCAATGTATATGAAACTTTAGAAACAAGATGTGAGGATCTTAAAGAGCCTACCCTAGGAATCGTATCTCAAAAGGATGAAGAAAGAGAGGTCGGTCCTCTTCCCTCTATAGGGATCGGCCTAAATCAGGAAACAACTCACATTGCAGCAAAGATCGAGTAATAACTCAAGTTCTACTAACCCAATTAGCATAAATCTTGGAGGCTAGGCATATTACAACATAGGAAAGTTCCCATAGGGATCGCAACCCCAAAATTCCTCCAAAATTGGGATCGTAATCAATCCCTATTCCTTGGGATTTGGGCTATGCGGTCCCTTTTATGGGTCCATATAGTTTTGAAGATCCTTCGGTTGAATTGTAAGGGAGATATTTCACCATCTTCCTCTATAAATACAGGCTTGACTATTCATTTTCGAGATTTTATGCTACTAGTTGCTTCGTACCCTTATTTAACTAAGGATTTTCATCCGATCCCTGTTGTACTCGGTTTACAAAGTGATTAATAAAGCTATCTATTCAGAGTGGACATAGATAAACAACGCCGGACTATTATAAATCGTTATGTGCTTATTATTGCTTTGATTTTCTATCATTTTACTACTTGTTTCCTTTGTTTTCATTTTATATTCTTCATTTTTTTCTATGAAATCTCTATTGGGTGTTCATGCCAATTTGAGATGTAAACATTTTTGTGCTTTCACTGAAAAGGAGATTCTCAAGCCTATTTGGATCCCATTTCAGCTACTACATTGCATAAATCCCCCGAAGAGATCCACAATTATCGTCGAGAAACTTATTCGTTCTATTCAAATTTGCTAAAGTTTAAGGAAACTATCAATAGTGGTTAGGAACACCCTCTACAAGAAAAGTGGATTTGTATAGCACTAACAGATAACGCTTTTCTCATAGTGCTATAGTATTTTCTAACTTTTTTGATTTAGAGAATAGAATTGGTTTGTAACGCATTCTAATCTACCTATTATTTTTCATGGCTACAAATTCCCTAAATTATTTCCCTCTCTTCTTATCTCAAGCCGCCACAGTGCAAATTAAAAAAACCTTGTAATATCAATTCGCTACTAAAGGAAAAAAAGAAAAAAAGGATTGAACCCTCGATCATGATTGGGAAGGCGACGGGACCATGGTGATAGGAGGATGCCAGTTTTTACCAGCCCTTATCATAGAAGGTGATCCTTATCTCATTTTTATATACCGCCTCAATTATATCCAAACCCGATTCCATATTTATTCCCTAATTCACAAATTTATCGAACGAGAAGAAAAAAAAAATCTCATTCTCGTGCGATTGGGTGGTGCCGGGAAGAAAGGTGCAGGGCTATCATAGCTATATAAGCAAAGAGGCGCTAGTGTATGTTGGATGACAGCAATGTTTGCTTGCGTGCATCAGGTGGAGGATGATGTGATGGTAGGAGTTGGCATGCATTCTTCAAATGGGGGGTCGTTAAGAGGTTCCTCGATGATAGTGGAGGTTGTTGAGAACACAAAAATCAAATTCAGGGGTGTATTATACCGTTTATTAATCTAACAATGAAGTATATACATATTTCTATCAATAATAAGTCTAAATACCTATTTTGATTTACAATTGATTAATTTCCATTTTGATTTCTAATTGAAATATATGTGAATTAACTACCTTGTTTTTGTGGTTATGAATTGTTGAGGATTGATTTGTTGTAGATTATATAAATTTGATGTTCATTAGTTTGAAGGGCTAATGAATTGAGTTATACGTGAATTGAATTAATGATTTGGGTTTAACTGTTTGTATTAACTATATCAAAGAAATAAATTCTTTAATTTAATTTAAATTTAATTTAGTTTAACAAAAATGGCTTGGTTGCCTAATGTTATGGAATTATTTTTATTAAATAAAGAATTATTTTGATAATCTGATAAGAATTTTGATGAAACAGTGAATATTACATACTATTTTGTATTTACATTGAGTATAATCTGGTTTTGGGATTTAACATATGATGGTTCAAGTTTACACTTGTTGTTATAATGTTTATATGCCTGCAAACATAAGTATTCATACCATATAGTAGTGTTCTGACATAAATATACTTCTGCTTGCAAGATATGCTTTTAGATGAAGATTATATTACTTTCTTATATCATTTAGACAAGATCTAAATAGTGAAAATACCATGGCTATATTTTAGACAAAATTCTATCACTAGGAAAAATACTTGGTTTTCCATCCTGTTAACTATTGTTTAGCTAGAATATATATTAAACTTCTAGCCAAGGTATGATATTTCTTATGAAATTTAGTTGATATGTTGTCATTTATATTACATCATTAGGTGAACAAAGGATTGCATAAATCGTTTCCAGTATGTTAAAATTCATCAATTTTCATTACTCTTGGATCGAAACCTCCAGTTCAAGTAATATGACGTTTATAAGTATTTATATGAACTCATAACTTTACCTCTCTTATATGAGGATTATTTACATATCAAATATATGTTATATCTAAAGTAGGAAAATTTGACAAACTAAATTATAGGCAAACTTATTGAGTATATTGATTCATCTAGAGGTAAAGCAAACAATTACTTGAGAAGAGCGGATTAAACAATGAATGCTACACTACAATGCCGGTGATTTAAATCTGTCATTTATTTATTAGCATTTATTTAAGTGCAAGTTATTCTTTTAGACTTGAGAATGTCTACTTGTTGTCCTCTCTCCATTGTAAAACTAGATAATAGAAGTAGATAATTTTACATCCAATAAATACCGTTTTGTAAATTGAAACACCCCACACCCCTTAGTATACCCAAAAGGATACACTAAAAGGTGTGATGCGTTGTAGGTTTAACTTAAACTAGCAGAGACTAAAATTCACAAGACAAAAGCTAAACAACAACAATAACAACAACACAGCGGAAACAATTATAGCATTTTGCTAAAAATCAAACTCCATAGTATAAGATGATAAGAATAAGTCACCAAATACCAAATACATCATATATCAAAATACAAGTCTCATGAAACCAAAAAACATAGTCTCAAATAATCAGAGTACAACTTTCCCCAAGAATCTAGTTACAACAAAGGAAACTAAAAACTGGAAATAAAGAAAAGGAATACATGATAGAATCTCTGCCAAAGAAGTCTCCACGAATCTGCAGTCCACCGTCCTTGTCCTGATTGCCTGAGGGGGAGGGAAATGGGAAAATAGAGGAGTGGGTCAGACTAAAAGTCTGGTGAATGATATTAATCACCAGTATTTTTTATGCAAAGTAAAGGTAACAGGCTTTACAACAGTTCTAGTATTAAAAAGGAAACAAAGAAAATAGAAGGAAAGATAAAGCTAGAAATAAGTACGAATTAACTATTGCTAAATTAATATGATATATTAACTTTGATTGTTTGCACTTGTCTTGATAGTTGCTTTAATTAGGCTAAAATCCTAATTCCATCCTTTGATCGGCCTGCTACTTTATAGTACCTACCGTGGACTAGACACCTGTAACTACCTACACAAAAGGAAATGGTTTCTACGAAAGATACACACAGTACCTACTGTGGACTAGACGATATATAGTTCCCTACACAGAAGACAATGGTGCATATGAAAGGCACACATACTAAGCGCTTGGAACTCATAACGATTACTGAGCACCCGATTGGACGTCGCATGCGTAACCGCCACCATGCTCATGTTACATTTTGTTCCACCTATTGGGTCTTCTTATTACTTCAAGCTCTAACATAAACATGCCCCTCATCCCACTTCAGGCTAAGTGAGACCACCATGTCTATAGAAAATAGAGGAAATGCTGTTGGTACTGGCCCATCATCCAAACAATATCTAGTTGCGCCCTTTGTCCAAATTCCTGTGAATTGAACTTCTATTTATTGGCCAATTACTACCATTATGAGCATAAGCCTGCCTCATCTCACTTCAGGCTAATGTGAGACCACCATTTTTTCTAATAGGGAATGGTATTTGATATAGGTCCTACTTTAATTCTTTGCTTATTAACTTAGATAAATTATTTAAATAAGCCTTTATTATTATTATTATTCTGACTATCTATGCTTATTAATTTATCCTATGTCTTAAAATAAGCCTCGTTCTGTTCTGTTTTCTTATTATAACCTATGTTATAATCATACTTATTACTTAACCCAAGGTCTAAGTGTGAAAATAAGCTTCTTTCATCTTTTACTCTTTTTAGTTGAAATTCTAAGTTATAACTAGTACAATTTCTTTAATTTAGTCCAATTCTAATATTTACATCACAGTTTTAGTCCAATTCCATTTTTATTACAGTCTTTACAATTTACATCTCACCTTCTGTTATTTCAGTATTCTTTTAATTTAATCCAAATTCGCGTTTGATCTATTCTTATCCATTCGCGAAGAAAAAGGGGAAATAGAAGAAAATCCAAAGCATAGAAGAAGATGTAAATAAAACATAAGCGACAGTAAATAATTAAAAATACTGTAAATAATTATAATTAAACAGAAAAGCTATAATTAATAGAAATTAACTATAAATAACTGAAATGAATGGCTAAAAAGAAATACACTGAAAATAAATCTAAAACTAAAAATAATCGATAAAAAGGTATTTTTAAAATCGTAGAAAAACTACAACTATTGGAAAATCTATTATTTTAAATTGCTTAAAAAAATCTAAATAATTACAATCACTCACATGTGGTCCTAATCTCTTCCCTTGAGATCTTCCCGGATCCACTTGGGGTTGTTAAATATTTTAATTTAAATTGATTTTCTCATTAAAAAATTATTCCGTTTAGGGTCCTTCTTGAAAAGGTGAACCCAATTGGAGAAAATCTTAGAGTGAGAAAAAGTGTTAGGCCTAGGATCTTATTTATTGGGGTAGAAGTGGGTCTCAGACCATTAGATTTGGGGATAGAATAGGATGCAACCATATCATAGGTTATATATGAGCCATCAGATGGAAGCATGATGGGACCAGATTGAATAAAAGAATGAAATTGACGTGTTAAATTCGAACAACACGAAGGAAAAATTCCTTCGCCTCACAAACGTAGGCGGGTCGACCTACAGGTCAACTGGTCGGTCGACCAAGGCCTTGGGATGGCCGTCCACCCTATATATATATCGCTTATCTTGTTAATCCCGTATCTTACTCATATAAGCTCGGATTCTGACGTTCTATATATGGAAATTGACCAAAAAATTACCGCGGACACAATAGTGCAACTACTGTGACTCAATTCTTATAATTACACATAGTTATTTTATCATTTCATCTATTCGTTAATTTATTATTATAGCTTAAATTTTGGATTGTTACATTCTCCCCTCCTGAAGGGATTTCGTCCCCGAAATCTCTAAGGATAAAAGAATGAACTAAACGTTTTCATCCAACATCTACACCCAACTACTCAATCATCAACCATTCATTTATTGTCCTTAATATTTCTAATCTGATTTATGTTACTTACACAATTGGTGTAGTGTTAATGTCCCTAACTAATGCAAAAGATTAGGCGGTCCACTGATTCAGTTGACCTACTTTTATGCAATCATCCCTATGCTATATATCCAAATGAATGCAAAAATTCCTAATGATAACTGGTAGTTCTATATGTGTTCTTCAAACTTCATTTAAATGCAAAATCATATGATAATCATCCATTTATAGCAATCGTGAAAAATAAAATAAAATGCGCACACATCCATGTGCATATGCTCTAGGTCTTAGTTAGGCCGATCCCTAAGAGATAATAGTGTCTAGTGTAAGTATATGTGTCCATTAGCATCGACTAGCAAACACTTCCAACCACTGGCATACATCATTCATAATATGTTCTATTAACATGTTTACATCAAATCCTATCATCCATAGGTTAAGTCCTAAGTTATACCCTCCTAAAGGACAATAAAGGAAAGAATATATGCAAAACTAAAGATGGAAATTCAAAAACTTACTATCAAAAAATTGAGGATAAGAAGTATGAATCTTCTCTTCAGTCTCCCACGAAGCATCTGTAACATTGTCTCACCATTGCACCTTTACTAACGAAACTTCTTTATTCCTAAGTCGCTTGGTGTCTCTTCTAATGATCTTCGTAGGAATATGCCGAATCGATGCTTCCTTTTCTACTTCCACCTCCTATAACTGACTAGGATTTACAACCTCCACTGAGTCATGTAAGCACTTTCGCAAGTGTGAAACATGGAAAATGTCATGCACTCCTGCGAGCCTCTCCGGTAGCTTCACTCGGTATGCCATCTTCCTAATTCTCTCTAAGATAGGAAATGGCCCTACAAATCTGGGGGCTAACATTTCATTCGACCCAAACCTTACCACCTTCCTAAGCGGGGATACCTTAATAAAAATTAAGTCTCCAACCTCAAACTTGATATGTCTCCTCTACTTGTGCATATAAGATTTCTACCTGTCTTGAGCTGTCTTCATCCTCCGTCGAATAAAATCCACCTTCTCCGATGTCTCCCTAACCATGTCAAGCCCAAGTAGCAACTTCTTCGTAGACTCCACCCAACATGAAGGTGACTTACAAGGTTTCCCATATAAAGCCTTGGATGGTGCCATAACTGTGCTTGGTAATTGTTATTGTATGCAAACTCCACCAACAGAAGACGATCCTCCCAAGCTCCTCCAAAATCTAAAATGCAAATCCGCAATAAGTCCTCAAGCACTTTATCAAATCTCTCTATTTGGCCATCAATTTAAGGGTGAGAGGCCATACTCAATCTAAGCTGCGTCCCTAAAGCCTCTTGCAAGCTTCTCTAAAACTCGCTAGTAAAAATAGGGTCTTTGTCGCTCACTATACTAGAGGGAACGCATGAAGTCAGATTATTTCATGAACATATAAGGATGCCAAATAAGATGTCGTACGCTTACTCTTAACCGAAATGAAATGATCGCTTTTAGTCAAGCAATCTACAATTACCCAAATACTAGTATTACCCTTCCTAAGATGGGGTAAACCATCTATAAATTCTATCGAAATGCTCTCCCACTTCCATTCAAGTACATCCAAGGGCTGAAATAATCCTTCGGGCTTCTACTATCCCGCCTTGACCTTTTATCATGTAAGACACTTAGCCACAAACTCTTCCACATCCTTCATCATGCCATTCTAATAAAACATCCTCTTTATGTCCCTATACATCTTGTCATCACCTGGATGAATAGTCATATGAGAATGGTATGCTTCCTCTAAAACCGCTTTCAGCAAGTCACCAGTGCGGGGAACACAAAGTCTATCATATTCCTAAGCCACCCTTTGCTATCAATGGAACAATGTTGGAGATGTCTGGAAACCTCTCCTCTGCTAATTCTAGGAAGCTTCTAACTTTGGTGATGTTCTTGGGAGCTTTCTAATCTTGCACCGCCGTTACCTTAGCGGGGTCAATAACCATACCTTCTTTTGAAACTACGTGCCCCAAGAAACATACCTCCTCTCTTTAGAAGTGGCACTTCGAAAATTTTGCTCTCAAATGATGACTAAGAATCATGCAAAGAACCTCTTCTAGATGAATAACATGCTCTTCCATACTCTTGGAAAACACCAAAATGTCGTCCACGAATACTACCACAAACTTATTTAGGGCTTCTCTAAAGATGCGGATCATCAAATCTATGAAGTATGCTGGGGTATTGGTTATCCCAAAAGGCATAACCAACCACTCATAAAATCCGTCTAGAATCCTAAACGTGGTCTTATCAATGCTGCCATCAATGACCCTAAGATGATGGATTCCCATGGCTAAATCAAGCTGAGAGAATACCGAAGAGCCAACTAACTAATCAAAAAGGTCATCTATCCTAGGGAGTGGATAACGGTTCTTCTTTGTGAGCTTATTTAATTCCCTATAGTCCACGTAAAGTCAAAGAGAACCATCCGCCTTAGTTGCAAAGACGATTGGATCTTTCCATTCCAATATGCACCTTCTTATGAAACCCTTCTCCAAAAGCTCACAGATTTGCTTGCTCGATTCCTTCCTCTCCCTAGGTGCCATGTGCCTAATAGGTAATGCCAATGGCTTAGCATTATCCATCAAGTAAATCCTGAAGTCAATCTTTCTCTTAGGAGGTAGTCCTCCTAACCTTCTCAAAGACACCTGGAGAATTTCTAACGACAGGAACCGAATCTAACTCCGATGATGATGAATCGAGGGAATAAAGGAAGCATAACTGACCCTTGCGGGTTGTAAAAAACCTCAAGAGTCCTACCGCTGCATGTCTCTAGTCTAGCGACTCCCCTCTCGTAATCTAATATAGCTCCATATGTGGATCGCCAATCTATTTCTAAAATCATCCCATACCCTAAAAATCCCAAAACATAGGCGTCACAGTCATATTCTATGCCTAGGATGAAATTTTCAAACCCCTAAAAACCATAAAAAAGTGTGCCGATCCTCCTATGAGGTTTGAAACAACGATGGGGCCTACTACTAAAGAGATGTTTAAGTGCAACAATCCACAAGAGAGTTAAAGATAAAAGAATGTGAAGCTCCAGAATCGAAAAGAGTCTAAATGGGAAAATCAAAAATAGAAGTCAAACCTTTAACGGCGACTTTCCTACCTCTATCTGGAATGTTGCCTGAAGGTGCTGCATCTAAGGCCTGAATCTACGCGACTGGCACACTCGCCTCCTGCCCTGCTCTCTGGGGACAACTCCTACTTAAGTGACCAAGTTGCCCTCAAATATGGCACTTCCCTTTCATCCTTTCCCTTTTGCAATCCTTGGAGATATGTCCCATCTTCAAACCTTTCTTCATCTGCTTCTTATGTCCTTCACTTTTCTTCTTCTCTTTATTGTTCTTCGACCATTTCTTCTTTAGACCTCTATCTTAAAGACCTCTTTACACTCTCCTTCCTTGACTACATCAGAAAAAAGTTCCGTTTCCATCAAAGACTTATAAGTAGTTCCCATCAGCATATGAGTTAACATCAATCCCTGAAGGGGTTGATTCTATCCCTTCGCAAACTTCAAAGCCTTCTTATTTAGTGTATTGACCAACTCCATTCCAAACCGTGACAACTCATTAAATTGATTGGTGTATCACAGCCAAAATCCCTTGATTCAAATTAGTGAATCGCTCCAATCGAACACTCTCTTCTGCTTGAGGTAAAAACTTCCTATCAAATCGCTTTCGAAATCAAGTGACTTCCCTTCCTTTCAACTCTATAACTTTCCACCAATACGAAGCCTCCTCTTTCAGCTGCCAAGATGCTAGCTGAACCCGCTGTTGATCATCCAATCCCAATAGTCCGAATACCTCTCTGCGTTACATAGCCAAGTCCAAGCCTCCACAAAAGTCTTTGTAATAGAAAAAGTCTTTCCACCCATATTCGCAAAATCCTTACAAATCTTGGAGAAATTAACTGTTGCAGGTGGGTTGATAGGATTCCCACCCGCTGGTGGAGGATTGAGTGCTTGCCCTTGCACCTCTAGAGTCATGGCTTGTAGATACCTACGAAACCAGCCTGGGACTAGAATTCCCTCAGGAAGATTAGGGGCATCTGCCATTCTACACAAAGAAAAAGAGAGTTTAGGAAAGAGTAGAAGGAAGATTGAACTGGACTTTTGAGGGGATTTTTATAAAAATTCTTATACTTTAAAATCACTTCTAAGAGTTCTTTTCTAAAAAATAATTTTAAAACAAGTTATTTTGGTAAAATACTTTACTTTTAGAATAAATTTTTAGAAATCCTATAACCTTAGGCTCTGAGACCAAGTGAAACAACCCCACACCCCTCAGTATACCTAAAAGGATACACTATAAGGTGTGGTGCGTTGTAGGTATAACTAAAACTAGCAGAGACTAAGATTCAGAAGGCAAAACTAAATAGTAATAATAATAATAACACGGCGGATACAATTATAGCGTTTTTCTAAAAAATCAAACTCCATAGTATAAGATAATAATTATAAATCACCAAATACCAAATACGTCATATGTCAAAGTACAAGTCTCGTGAAATCAAAAACCATAGTCTCTAATAAATCAAAGTACAACTTTTCCCAAAAAGTGTCGATTACAATAAAGGAAACTAAAAACTGGAAATAAAGAAAAGGAATACATGATAGAATCTCTGCCAAAGAAGTCTTTGTGAATTTGCAATCTACCGTCCTTGTCCCAGATTGCAGGGGGAATGGAAAAATATAAGAGTGGGACAGACAAAAGTCCGGTGAATGATAGTAATCACTATTATTTTTAAGCAAAGTAAAGGTAATAGGCTTTACAATAGTTCTAGTATTAAAAATGGAACAAAGGAAATAGAAGGAAAGATAAAGATGGAAATAAGTACGAATTAGCTATTGCTAAATTAATATGATAGGTTAACTTTGATTGTTTGCATTTGTCTTGATATTGATTAGGCTGAAATCCTAATTATACCCTTTGATCAGCCTGCTACTCTATAGTACCTATTGTGGACTAGACACTATATAACTCCCTACATAGAAGAAAATGGTTTCTACGAAAGATACACATAGTACCTACTATGGACTAGACGATATATAGTTCTCTACACAGAGGGCAATGGTGCTTACGAAAGGCACACATACTAAGGGCTTGGAACTCATGACGATTACCGAGCACCCGAATGGAAGTCATACGCGTAACCGTCATCATGCTCATGTTACCTTTTGTTCCACCTATTGGGTCTTCTTATTACCTTAAGCTCCAGCATAAGCGTTCCCCTCATCCCACTTCAGGCTTAAGTGAGACCACCATGTCCATAGAAAATTAGGGAAATGCTGTTGGTACTGGTCCGTCATCCAAACAATATCTAGTTTCACCTCTTGTCCAAATCCCCATGATTTGAACTTCTATTTATTGACTAATTACTTCCATTATTAGCACAAGCGTGCCCTCATCTCACTTCAGGCTAATGTAAGACTGCCATTTTGTCTAATAGGGAATGCTATTTGGTACAGTCCTACTTTAATTCTTTGCATATTAACTTGGAAAAATTATTTAAATAAGCCTTTATTATTATTTTGACTATATGTGCTTATTAATTTATCCTAAGTCTTAAAATAAGCCTCATTCTGTTTTGTTTTCTTATTATGACCTACATTATAATCATGCTTATTACTTAACCCAAGGTCTATGTGTGAAAATAAGCTTCTATCATCTTTTACTCTTTTTAGTTATAATTCTAAGTTATAACTAGGCTAATTTCTTTAATTTAGTGCAATTCTAATATTTACATCACTAGTCCAATTGCATTTTCATTACAGTCTTTACAATTTACATCTTACCTTCCGTTATTTCAGTATTCTTTTTATTTAATCCATATTCACGTTTAATCTATTCTAATCCATTCGTGAAGAAAACGAAGAAATGGAAGAAAACTGAAAATAGAAGAAAATCCAAAGCGTAGGAGAAGATGGAAATAAAGCATAAATGAAAGTAAATAATTAAAAATACTCTAAATAACCGTAATTAAATGGAAAATCTATAATTAACAAAAATTAACAATGAATAACTAAAAAGAATAGCTAAAAAGTAATAGACTGAAAATAAATCTAAAACTAAAAATAACCGATAAAAAGATATTTCCAAAATCGTAGAAAGACTACGACTATTGGAAAATCTATTACTTTAAATTTCTTAAAAAAATCTAAATAATTACAATCACTCACATGTGGTCCTAAGCCCTTTCCTTTAGGTCTTCCCGGATCCACTTTGGGTTGTTAAATATGTTAATTTAAAATGATTTTCTTCTTGAAAAATTATTCCATTTAGGGTCCTTTCTGAAAAGGTGAACCCAATTAGAGAAAATCTTAGAGAGAGAAAAAGTGTTAGGCCTAGGTTCTTATTTATAGGGGTAGAAGTGGATCTCAGACCGTTAGATTTGGAGATAGAATAAGATGCAACTACATCAGTGGCTGAATATGAGCCATCGAATAAAAACACGAAGGGACCAGATTGAACAAAAGAATGAAATTGACGTGCTAAAATTGCACAACATGAAGGAAAAATTCCTTCGCCTCACAAACGTAGGTGGGTTGACCTACAGGTTGACCGCACATGGTGCCAGGTCGACCGGCCGGTCGGCCTAGGCCTTGGGATGGTCGACCTCTAGGTCGACCTTCCTATATATATTCGTTTATCTTGTTAATTACGTATCTTGCTCATTTAAGCTCGGATTCTGATGTTCTATATATGGAAATTGATCGGAAAATTACCACGGATACAATGGTGCAGCTCCTGTGGCTCAATCTGATAATCTCAAAAAGTTATTTTATCATTTCATTTATTAGTTAATTAATTATTATAGCTTAAATTTTGGGTTGTTACATAAATCATTTATCTTATTTGGCCATAAAAAATAATCTTTTTTGTTGTATTTGGGACATTTTGTTAAGGGAACATCAAATTCAGTTCCAATAGACATAGACAAGTTTTTGAAGATTGTTGAAATATATTATGACACTACACATGACTTTTTTTTGTTAGAAGGCTGTTAAAGGGAAAAAAAATAGTATGAGATGTGATGAGATAATAAAATATTAGAATAAATTTTTTATGCACAATCATTATAAATAAAAAAGAAATCAAAACTAAACAATTTGATATGATAGCCCACTAAATGAACAAACCTTGATGTGCTTGTTTTCTCCCTTTGTTTTTTGTGGGGTATTGTAGATTCCATCTGTGATAATAATGTTTTTTGATAAAGCCCCAATGGTCCATGCTGAAAAGAGAAAAGATAGAATGGATTGAACTGTTGATTAGAGTTGATATCCAATTACTAGGCGAGTTTAAAAGGTTACTAGCTTTGATCATGTAATATACATCACTTGTGCCATTTATAGCTAACTTCATGTTTACTACCAGGAGAGAAAAATTTCTGCTTGCTAAGTGTTCAAAAATATTTTCTTTCATGCCATAACATTTGATAATCAGGTACATTATTTTTCTTCCATATTTATTTATCTTATTCATTTTGCATTGAATTTGGGCATCAACATTTTCATTCACCATTTCTCACAAAAACTTACATTTATCCACGCTTAGTATTAATTGAGAAAACACAAAATTTCAATGTTTTTGGCCAAGCTTTCTTTTTAAAGTTTCATTAGTAGTCCTTATACTGCATCCGATAGAAGTTTATTCACTTAATTAAGCATTTGTACACAAGCTGTTTAGACATAAAAGGCATGATAAATGATAAAGAGCTTTCAATCTCTTAATTTTCTAACAAAAAAGTAAGTAGCCATGTCACTTACAAGCAAAGCAATCCAAATACTTAGTGATCAAATGCAGATAGACATGCATGTATAGTCGTTTATATAAAATAACGTAATGAATCCAAAAGCAAATTACTAATAATTATTTTAGCTTAATTTTTCATGATTTTCATTGAAACCGTAAACAAATCAGATACTTTGTAATTTTGTAATTAAGTTTACATAATCAAAAATGCAACTTCCTTTCATATTTAACCCATTATCAGAAATTAAACTACCAAAAGGGATGAAAAAATATTCACCTTAAGTTACTACATGTAACAACCCGATATTTTCAACCATTCGCATCCATTATAAGTGTATAGGTAGACACTCATGCCGGAATTGAATTGCTCAAAATACCGCGTTGTAAATAAAAATTTGGCAAATCTCAGAATATACAGTAAATAATAATCACAGATCACAGAGTATATAATAATGCAGCGGAAGTAAAAAGAGATAGTAGTTCATGAAGCTACTATATAAAAATAAGATACATCAGAGTTAAATAAGATACAACGGAAGAGTAACAAGATACATTAGGTACAAATCAGAATACATCACTGAAACACTGGATACTGAAACAAAATAGATGGCTGGATCTTCAAGGAAAGCTCCAACTCCGAAGGTGAATCTTGAATGCTAACTCAATCAATTTGACTCGAGCGTAACGCAAAATACAAAACACTCGAGTCAGGACATAAATACTTATGAACTGTAAATAAATTCAAGTGAACAATAACAAAAATGCATCAGTAACTTAAAGGATGCTTGGGATCGCCCATCCTTTAAGGATCCATTAAACTATTTACTATGTAGTTATATTGCGCTAATATAATAATGTCTACAGTAAAATAAACATACTTTTAAATAGCGTTAAGGCTTTACATTTTCCACCTTAACACGTAAAATGCCAGTAGTCTATACAGTACCTGCATATCTCCTGATCGGGAGACTACGAGAAGATACTCCATAGGTACGGCACAAATAGAAACTCGTAGTAAAGGCTCGATATGGTAGGTGACACGGCACACAAGGCAATGCCAAGCTAGATATACCAATTACGCACACGGGCTGGTGGTAACGCAGCAGCCACATACGCCCACCTCGGAACACACTCCCAATCAAAATCGGAGGATGGCCATCTAATCAATCACCAGTAAGAGTATAGTATCGAAGGAATGTGTCCGACCAGAGGTGCTACCTCCTTTGGCCCGAGATCGCTCCTGTTTTAGCCACCTTATGCCAACTCACGGGAGTTGGGTCCACGTAATATACCTCAGGAACGTCGCCACCATCCTACTTCATTCTGGAATCTCCACCACGTACACAGTTGTTAAAGTGGTTTTCGGAGTTGGCAGAGAGTATGACAACTTCCGATCCCGGTCTCTTTAACAACTAATCGTTATTATAACGCCGTGGTTATTTCAAAATAGCTTATAATTCAAAAATCAAATCATTTCATTTTAAATTTTATCCCTTTCAAAATATTTATACTTTGAAACCAAAAGCATTTTATTTTAAAACTCTTTATTCAATCTAAATAGTTTATACTTCGAAACCAAAACCATTTTTATTTCAAAACTATATTCAAATCAAAATAGTTTATCATTCCTGTTTCAAACATATATTCACCTAAAAAAAGTTCATAATACTTTCAAAGTATAACTTTTCCGAAACCAAAATACTTGAAATCATTACACTTTGAAAATCATAACATTCCGAAATCATACATTGGAAATCATCCTTTAGTTCTTTACACTTTACAAATTTATTCCATTAAACCCAAAATTTCAAATTTCCATTTTAATTCAATTCAAACCATCAGTTTCAATTAAATCTAGTTTTCTAGAAAAACATTTCAAATCTTATAAATTTCAATTATAGATTTGATCTACAAAATAAACAATCCAATTTTAATATATTTCCAAAATTTAATATCCCACATTTCAAAACTACACTTTGTAATTCCATATGTTCATACCTCAAATCTAATTTCATTATTATTTAGTTTTGAACTATTCATTTCATAAATCCAATATTATTTAAATAAATTTAAATTACAATTAAATCAAATATCTTTTTATACAAATAAAAACTTCAAATATTCCTTTATCAAATAAATCAAAATCAAATATCATTCCACATTCATATTCTTTACTAAAATAAAGATCAAATCATTTCCAAACCATTACAAAATCATTAAAATATCACATCCTTTCAAAACCTCATTATTAAAACATTATTTGAATTTAAATTCAAATACTCAAATATTAATATCATTTTTAAATCAAATAAGTCATTCAATTATCATTTCAAGTATCATTACAAAATACATTAAAAATTCCATTCAAAAATTCATTTATCTCATTACATTTCATTCCATTTAACACATAACCAAACAAACCCTATTTAAATTTAAATTCCTTAAAAATTCAAATTAAAATATAAAATATAATCAAAACTTCTTAAATTTCACAATTAATAAATTTCCAAAAAGTTAAATTATTTAATACTTCAAAATAAAACTCAAACAGTGTTAAAATCTATAACATTTCAAACATTGTCAAATTATAGCAATGAAAGCTTTTATATAGTGCTATCGTAGCTTATAGTTTCCAAAATGGTCAAGAATAACGACACTTATAAATGCTGTAATAGATATATAATTATTTCAAACATTGTTAGATTCAAAACAACGGCATTTAAAAATGCTGTCAAACGACTACAGCGTTTTGAAAATGCTATAAAATTCCATATTTCATTTTATCTTTTCAAAAGTAATAATAAAACTCCAAATTTTATTATTATAACTTGAAAATCATATTTCTAGACTTCAAAATTTCACATTTAAAATCATTTTAACATATGATTTAACACAATAAAATTTTAAGATCAAATATTTCAATTTAAAAACTCTATTCATTTATTAAGTCAAAATTAACTGTCAAAATTAACTGTTTATTAATTTATAAATTTAATAAAACTTAACATTTTACTTCAAATATCATTTCAAAACTTTAAATTCAATTCCATTATTTATTTACATTTTAAAATAAAATTTAAAGTCAAACATCACATTTACCCTAAATTTACATACTTGAATTCACTTAAATTCACAATTTCAAGATTTAATATTTAACTTTCTTAAAACCATAATATATATATTTTTAAATCAAAATTTCATACTTTTGAAAATACATATTTAAAAAAAAAATCATTTAAAAATATACCACGGGGGTCTGTATATAATTTTCTAACCTAGGTCAAGTGATACAGATATATATCATGTCAATCCGTAATTTACAAAGAAAACCGGGTTTTATCATTTCAAACCCGCAATCCCAAGTCAAATAAAATACAATAAAAATCGCTTAGGCCTATCATTTCAGCCCATTATGACTTTTCCCTATTCTAAAGTCCGTTCGGGTACGTATCATTTCAACCCATAGTGATTCTATTCTAACAGGGAACTTGCAGAGTGAATATATGCATAAACAATATAAACAATGTCAATGTCACAATATAATGTCATATATCAGATGTCAGGTGATAATTAACAGTTTTAACATGGTAATAACATGGCATAGCATATCATATGATCATCATTAACTTGTATAATCATTTTATATTACTAAACACTTGTCATCAATTCACTATTTCATAAGTATAAATGTCAGAGTAAGAAAGACTCACATTTTCAAGCTGAAGACCACTACGACACACAAACATGATTCCAAGGGTAAGACAACCACGACAATGGATTCAAATAAGTGGAGAGAGCCTATATGATTATCTTGTAACAATCCAATAAACACAAACAAAACAATGCAACACATGAATATACAACACAAAACAATATTGAACAAGTTGAAATACAAAGCAATAAAGAGCAAAGTGACTTGACCTTGCCTTATCACTCAAATGCATAGCCTATGTGGAGCATACATTCAGACATGATTAGGTTTAGCTCGGGTATGGCATCCATAAAGCACGGCTAGAAGGAATATAAAATGTAGGGTTTGCAACATGAAGCATATCAATGGACAAGGCAAAATAAGTGAAGTTTTTGGTGCATTTTGGTTCGGCTATGACCCCATATAGGCTCGGCCATGGGTCCTTCATGTTAGTTCAGATCTGGATAGTAGTGAAAGGGGCAGACAAAGGTGAAGTAGATGAAGGTGGCGGCGGCTAAGCGGTGGCCAAAAGCAATTGTGAAGGCAATAGTGGAGTACAGGCTTAGCTAGCATTGTTTTGTTGAAGTGCTTTGCAAATTTGAGGTGGTGGCTTCATCTAATGGTCATGGCCAGAGGTGGTGGTCAGAGGAGAGGGGTTGGTGCTTCTGTAGATGGTGGAGAGTATGGTGGTGATGGTGGGTGGTAGGGGCCAAGCAAAGTTGAGGAGAGATCTAGGCAAAACAATGAAAATAGGAAGGAAAAGTAGAAGAAGAAGACCATGAACTTTGCCATTTTTTTTTCTCAAATTGAAATGCCGTGAGTTTAAGTGAAGAATGATGTTTTCTCACATGAATTTTGAAGGGAGATACATGGCTAAGCAAGAAAAAGGTACGGCTAAAAGAAAGAAGAGGAAAAGGCAAAAGCAAATGAAAAGATAAGTATGTGGAAAGACTAGATAATGAAAGGACTTTGCCTCTTTGTTTTCTATTTTCTTTTAAAATTTTAAATACATGTAAAATATGTATAAATACAGATAAAATACGAAAATATAGTAAATAAACAAAAATAATTAAATAAATATTAATTAAATCTAATTAAATTAAGAAAATAACAAAGAAAATGTAAATTAGGCTTGAAAATTTGAAAATAAATGAAATGAACTTTGGAAAAATTGTATGTACATGAAAAATATTTATAAATAAAGATCAAAACATAAAAATAAGATGCATACATAAAAATGAATAAATAAATTTTAACTAAATATAATTTAAATAAAGAAAATAACAGAAAAATGGAAAGCAGGCTTTAAAAACAGAAAATAAATTCAATAAGCTTTGGAAAAATTCAAACATCACTTTAAAAATATTTAAAAGGTAAGAATATATGTAACATAAAATATAATACAAATTAGAATAAGATATGGCAATTAAAAAGATCATTTATATAATTTAAAATAAACAATATTGTTAAATAAAACATTTTACGCCTAATTTTGTAAAAAGCATAACTTTCACAATATTATTCGGATTTCAACGAAACGAAAAGCAGTGTTCTTGAAATTTTATTTACTTTCATAACAAAAGATAAAATTAAAATTTTCAAACTTTTAAAATTTAAATTTAAAAGTCAAAGTTTGACCAAATTGACCAAAATTCACATTTTCTGGAAATATTCAATTTATTCATGTTTGAAATTCTAATTCACATACAAATCAAAAAAATATATTAAAATAACTAAATTATTCTTTTTAATAAATAAAATAAAGTTTTATCCAATTTAAATAAATAAATAAAGTTTTTAATTCAGGAATTTCAATTTAAATTTTTTTAAATATACAATTAAATAAATCACAAAAATACAGGCTTGTTACACTCTCCCCCACTCAAAACTTTTCGTCCTTGAAAAGGAATGAGGTATGGGAAAGCACAGAAAAACCTAGAATGAAATAAGATTAAGACAAGATGACAAGGAGATTTATATTATACATGATAACTATTGTTATAGGTAAGTTTAACATGATGGAGGTGATCAAATCAAGAAAACAAACACGAAAAGATCCTCTAGAGTCTGAATCACCCCTTTCACTTGACCGACGGTCTATGAATGGAAAAACAGTGTTCAGATCCAGATGAGTAACAAAGATTATCAAAGATTCAGAAAGATTTCTAAACAGACTGAAGCAATAGCCTTCCCATTCTGTAATAAGATAAGAGAAATAAGGACAACCAAAAGATAGTTTGAAAACAAAATAAGATAATAAATTTGAATCATAATGCTTTGAAATCATAATACTTCAAAGATGTTATTATTTGGAAATCATACTTCTAAAAATCATAACACTGTTAAAATAATCTTCATTTAAACCATTTAAATTCAAGGTAAAATAATATTCATTTCAAAGTTGTAACATTTCTAAGTTCATTCATTCAATTATAAAATTCCCAAAACATTGTATTTTTAGAAACAGCAGCACTTATAATATGCTACGGTAGATATATTTGTATTTCAAATCAGTTCAATTTTAGAAATATTCATTTGGATATCATATAACTTATGATTTATTAAAAACAAACTTTTATGAATGGAATATCCAAATAAACTATACTTCATTTATTAAGTCAAAAGCTCACTACTTTAGTTAGCTCTTAATTTAACACATAACCTAACACTCATTTAAAATACCCATTTCATAAATAGATATTCCTTTAATAAGTTACACTTAAAATTCCATTTGAAAACCAAATTCTTATTTATCAAATTTTAGTGATATTAAAAAAAATACAATTTTCTATTTAAATCACAATTATTCATTTTTCAAGACATATCTATTACATAAATAAAATATTCCTAGGTTAGACTTAAGGTTCCATATTAAATCAAATTTGATTATTAAGTTATTTAAATAAATTTTTTTAAATTCCTTTTTCTTTATTTACCTCTATTAATCTTTTATAACTAAAATTTAAGTGTATAACATTTATTATAACCACTCAAATTTTATTTATAAAATCCTTTTATATTATATATTGTCTAATTACATTGTTAACTTTTAAAAATTAAGGTAAGTTATATTGGAATGAAATTGTGTGTTATACAAATAAAACTTTCAAATTCAATTATCTCAAGTTTGAATCATTTATCCAAATTTTTAAATAATTTTTTTTCTTTCATAATTGAAATTATTCTTTAAGACAGAATTTAAGAATTAAATTTCCGATTCCATTCAAACCATTTAGAGATAAGTAATAATATATACATAATATGTCAAATCAAATTTCAATCATATATCTATGTATATTAAAATCAAGTCATATTTTAGAAATTCAAATCAATTATATTCCCAAAACAAAGCTGTAGTAAGACTACAGAACTGTCTCTTCACTTCAAAACTCGAAAATGAATGTCGATGATGCTGCAGTCATCACGGAAATTATTTTCCAGTGACAAAGAGAAGAGCACTAAATTTAAATTTAAAATTCTTTGGAAACAAATTTCTATTCGAAAATACTTTAAATAATATATCCTTTAAAACTTTAAACACAAAGTTTGAAATACATCGGGAATTAAATTCTCAAATTCTTGTTTTACGTTCAATTTAAATTTTCAAATAAATTTATAACCATGTTTTATAGTTCAATTAGATATATGAAACAATAGAAAATGATATATAAAATCAAATATTATTTCTTAACAACCAATTCAAATAAAATCCAGATAAAGATTTATAATATAGTTACAAATTTATTTCACAAAATTTATTTCATTACTAAATTTTAAAAACATATTGTGTCAGTTTGCTCTGTTCAAGTGTTTTGGAAATCTTATCGATAGCGTTGATCAGACGAATCGATTAGAAACCCAAATCAACATCAACAACTCAAACAGCACAATATATAAAACATTTTAAATATTAGTTTACAAATACGCTTCAAGAATGATTTGAAGATAAGTTGGAAACAAAGATGAGATGATTAAATAACAGAATAGGGAGATGGACGAGTTTATGTGAATCGCGGACAACCTTAACCGGGTCAACCGTGACTTAAAAAATAAGATCGATGTGGATTTCTTGGGTAAATCAACATTCGGTCTCAAGAGATAGAGTTTGGGATTACAAGAGGTACTAGCATCTAAACCAAGGATATAGAATCTTTGGTGAATCGATGCTGTTGTAAAGGAGTTTCCCCCTTTACAAATAAATTTGAGGTTGGCGAGACAGCCGACTCATTATAAAGATCATTCAAAGTGGAATTATTGGATACTCCAGAATCAAATGAAGATGAATAGTGAGGGACACGAAATGGATTTTGAAACCGCAGGGAACGTTCCAAAATCAAAGGAATCGAGTCAAAAGGAAGAGATTCAAACTCGAATGAAAGTGATTCTGTAAATTCATTTACTCTATATGCTGAGTTTTGCCAAGAGCTACCAAAGCTCTGATACCAGCCGTAACAACCCGATATTTTCAACAATTCGCATCCATTATAAGTGTATAGGTAGACACTCATGCCGGAATTGAATTGCTCAAAATACCGCTTTGTAAATAAAAATTTGGCAAATCTCAGAATATACAGTAAATAATAATCACAGATCACAGACACAGAGTATATAATAATGCAGCGGAAGTAAAAAGAGATAGTAGTTCATGAAGCTACTATATAAAAATAAGATACATCAGAGTTAAATAAGATACAACGGAAGAGTAACAAGATACATTAGGTACAAATCAGAATACATCACTGAAACACTGGATACTGAAACAAAATAGATGGCTGGATCTTCAAGGAAAGCTCCAACTCCGAAGGTGAATCTTGAATGCTAACTCAATCAATCTGACTCGAGCGTAAAGCAAAATACAAAACACTCGAGTCAGGACATAAATACTTATGAACTGTAAATAAACTCAAGTGAACAATAACAAAAATGCATCAGTAACTTAAAGGATGCTTGGGATCGCCCATCCTTTAAGGATCCCTTAAACTGTTTACTATGTAGTAATATTGCGCTAATATAATAATGTCTACAGTAAAATAAACATACTTTTAAATAGCGTTAAGGCTTTACATTTTCCACCTTAACACGTAAAATGCCAGTAGTCTATACAGTACCTGCATATCTCCTGATCGGGAGACTACGAGAAGATACTCCATAGGTACGACACAAATAGAAACTCGTAGTAAAGGCTCGATATGGTAGGTGACACGGCACACAAGGCAATGCCAGGGTAGATATACCAATTACGCACACGGGCTGGTGGTAACGCAGCAGCCACATACGCCCACCTCGGAACACACTCCCAATCAAAATCGGAGGATGGCCATCTAATCAATCACCAGTAAGAGTATAGTATCGAAGGAATGTGTCCGACCAGAGGTGCTACCTCCTTTGGCCCGAGATCGCTCCTGTTTTAGCCACCTTATGCCAACTCACGGGAGTTGGGTCCACGTAATATACCTCAGGAACGTCGCCACCATCCTACTTCATTCTGGAATCTCCACCGCGTACACAGTTGTTAAAGTGGTTTTCGGAGTTGGCAGAGAGTATGACAACTTCCGATCCTGGTCTCTTTAACAACTAATCGTTATTATAACGCCGTGGTCATTTCAAAATAGCTTATAATTCAAAAATCAAATCATTTCATTTTAAATTTTATCCCTTTCAAAATATTTATACTTTGAAACCAAAACCATTTTATTTTAAAACTCTTTATTCAATCTATATAGTTTATACTTCGAAACCAAAACCATTTTTATTTCAAAACTATATTCAAATCAAAATAGTTTATCATTCCCGTTTCAAACATATATTCACCTAAAAAAAATTCATAATACTTTCAAAGTATAACTTATCCGAAACCAAAATACTTGAAATCATTACACTTTGAAAATCGTAACATTTCGAAATCATACATTTGAAATCATCCTTTAGTTCTTTACACTTTACAAATTTATTCCATTAAACCCAAAATTTCAAATTTCCACTTTAATTCAATTCAAACCATCAGTTTCAATTAAATTTAGTTTTCTAGAAAAACATTTCAAATCGTATAAATTTCAATTATAGATTTGATCTACAAAATAAACAATCCAATTTTAATATATTTCCAAACTTTAATATCCCACATTTCAAAACTAAACTTTGTAATTCCATATATTCATATCTCTAATCTAATTTCACTATTATTTAGTTTTGAACTATTTATTTCATAAATCCAATATTATTTAAATAAATTTAAATTACAATTAAATCAAATATCTTTTCATACAAATATAAACTTCAAATATTCCTTTATCAAATAAATCAAAATCAAATATCATTCCACATTCATGTTCTTTATTAAAATAAAGATCAAATCATTTCCAAACCATTACAAAATCATTAAAATATCATATCCTTTCAAAACCTCATTATTAAAACATTATTTGAATTTAAATTCAAATACTCAAATATTAATATCATTTTTAAATCAAATAAGTCATTCAATTATTATTTCAAGTATCATTACAAAATACATTAAAAATTCCATTCAAAAATTCATTTATCTCATTACATTTCATTCCATTTAACACATAACCAAACAAACCCTATTTAAATTTAAATTCAAATTTAAATTCCTTAAAAATTAAAATTTAAATATAAACATACTCAAAACTTCTTAAATTTCACAATTAATAAATTTCCAAAAAGTTAAATTATTTAGTACTTTAAAATAAAACTCAAACAGTGTTAAAATCTATAACATTTCAAACATTGTCAAATTATAGCAATGAAAGCTTTTATATAGTGCTATCGTAGCTTATAGTTTCCAAAATGGTCAAGAATAATAGCATATATAATTGCCGTATTAGATATTTAATTATTTCAAACATTGTTAGATTCAAAACAACGACATTTAAAAATGCTGTCAAAAGACTACAGCATTTTGAAAATGCTATAAAATTCCATATTTCATTTTAGCTTTTCAAAAGTAATAATTAAACTCCAATTTTTATTATTATAACTTGAAAATCATATTTTTAGACTTCAAAATTTCACATTTAAAATCATTTTAACATATGATTTAACACAATAAAATTTTAAGATCAAATATTTCAATTTAAAAACTCTATTCATTTACTAAGTCAAAATTCACTGTTTATTAATTTATAAATTTAATAAAACTTAACATTTTACTTCAAATATCATTTCAAAACTTTAAATTCAATTTCCATTATTTATTTACATTTTAAAATAAAATTTAAAGTCAAACATCACATTTACTCCAAATTTACATACTTGAATTCACTTAAATTCACAATTTCAAGATTTAATATTTAACTTTCTTAAAACCATAATATATATATTTTTAAATCAAAATTTCATACTTTTGAAAATACATATTTAAAAAAAAAATCATTTAAAAATATACCACGGGGTCTGTATATAATTTTTAACCTAGGTCAAGTGATACGGATATATATCATTTCAATCCGTAATTTACAAAGAAAATCGGGTTTTATCATTTCAAACCCGCAATCCCAAGTCAAATAAAATACAATAAAAATCGCTCAGGCCTATCATTTCAGCCCATAACGATTTTTCCCTATTCTAAAGTCCATTCGGGTACGTATCATTTCAACCCATAGTGATTCTATTCTAACAGGGAACTTGCAGTGTGAATATATGCATAAACAATATAAACAATGTCAATGTCACAATATAATGTCATATATCAGATGTCAGGTGATAAGTAACAGTTTTAACATGGTAATAACATGGCATAGCATATCATATGATCATCATTAACTTGCATAAACATTTTATATTACTAAACACTTGTCATCAATTCACTATTTCATAAGTGTAAATGTCAGAGTGAGAAAGACTCACCTTTTCAAGCCGAAGACCACTACGACACACAAACATGATTCCAAGGGCAAGACAAGCACGGCAATGGATTCAAATAAGTGGAGAGAACCTAGATGATCATCTTGTAACAATCCAATAAACACAAACAAGACAATGCAACACATGAATATACAACACAAAACAATATTGAACAAGTTGAAATACAAAGCAATAAAGAGCAAAGTGACTTGACCTTGCCTTATCACTCAAATGCATAGCCTAAGTGGAGCATACATTCAGCCATGATCAGGTTTAGCTTGGGTATGGCATCCATAAAGCACGGCTAGAAGGAATATAAAAGGTAGGGTTTGCAACATGAAGCATATCAATGGATAAGGCAAAATAGGTGAAGTTTTTGGTGCATTTTGGTTCGGCTATGACCCCATATAGGCTCGGCCATGGGGTCTTCATGTTAGTTCAGATCTGGATAGCAGTGAAAGGGGCAGCCAAAGGTGAAGTAGATGAAGGTGGTGGTGGCTAAGGGGTGGCCAAAAGCAACTATGAAGGCAATAGTGGAGTACAGGCTTGGCTAGCATTGTTTTGTTGAAGTGCTTTGCAAATTTGAGGTGGTGGCTTCATCTAATGGTCATGGCCAGAGGTGGTGGTCAGAGGAGAGGGGTTGGTGCTGCTGTAGATGGTGGAGAGTATGGTGGTGATGGTGGGTGGTAGGGGCCAAGCAAAGTTGAAGAGAGATCTAGGAAAAACAATGAAAATAGGAAGGAAAAGTAGAAGAAGACCATGAACTTTGCCATTTTTTTTTTCTCAAATTGAAATGCCGTGAGTTTAAGTGAAGAATGATGTTTTATCACATGAATTTTGAAGGGAGGTACACGGCTAAGCAAGAAAAAGGTACGGCTAAAAGAAAGAAGAGGAAAAGGCAAAAGCAAATGAAAAGACAAGGATATGAAAAGACTAGAAAATGAAAGGACTTTGCCTCTTTGTTTTCTATTTTCTTTTTAAATTTTAAATACATGTAAACTATGTATAAATACAGATAAAATACGAAAATATAGTAAATAAACAAAAATAAATAAATAAATATTAATTAAATATAATTAAATTAAGAAAATAACAAAAAAATGTAAATTAGGCTTGAAAATTTGAAAATAAATGAAATGAACTTTGGAAAAATTGTATGTACATGAAAAATATTTATAAATAAAGATCAAAACATAAAATTAAGATGCATACATAAAAATAAATAAATAAATTTTAATCCAATATAATTTAAATAAAGAAAATAACAGAAAAATGGAAACTAAGCTTTAAAAATAGAAAATAAATTCAATAAGCTTTGGAAAAATTCAAACATCACTTTAAAAATATTTAAAAGGTAAGAATAATGTAACATAAATATAATACAAATTAGAATAAGATATGGCAATTAAAAAGATTATTTATATAATTTAAAATAGTCAATATTGTTAAATAAAACAATTTACACCCAATTTTGTAAAAAGTATAACTTTCACAATGTTATTCGGATTTCAACGAAACGAAAAGCAGTGTTCTTGAAATTTTATTTACTTTCATAACAAAAGATAAAATTAAAATTTTCAAACTTTTAAAATTTAAATTTAAAAGTCAAAGTTTGACCAAATTGACCAAAATTCACATTTTCTGGAAATATTCAATTTATTCATGTTTGAAATTCTAATTCACATACAAATCAAAAAAATATAGTAAAATAACTAAATTATTCTTTTTAATAAATAAAATAAAGTTTTATCCAATTTAAATAAATAAATAAAGTTTTTAAGTCAGGAATTTCAATTTTTTTTTTTTTAAAATATACAATTAAATAAATCACAAAAATACAGGGTTGTTATACTACATATAAATACTAACAGTAATGCTTGCGTGGTGGCTTTATAGCCCACTCTTTCCTAGGTCAATTTCTCACTATTTCAATATATTTACAGTTATATATGAACTGTCTTAAGTCATCAAATTTGGTTATATTTTGACATTAAAGGAAATGATTTCTAATAATAAATAAAATTTATAAACTGAGCTAGGTTTTACAAAAATTAAGTAAATTTATACAATATAAATTAACTAAGACTATAAAAATTAATTTCATTTATTAAGTTACATAAAAATTAAATAAGCTTATAAAAGTTAACTAAATTTATAATAATGATAATAATAAACAATTAAATATTAATATAAATTAAATAAAAGATTTATAAAATTAACTAAGTTTATAATAATATATACCACCACCACCAACAACAATAATAATAAATTAACCAAGTTATCTTAGTTTAATCAAAAATAACTAAATTTATATAATAATTGTAAATTAACAAAGATTATAAAAATTAATTTTTATTTATATAATAATAACAAAAATTAATTATGTGTTTAAGCAACTCGACATTCGGTATTCACTTGAGGTATACATATAATTAGCAGAAAAAATGCACATCCTATTACTGGAAAAATACAAATAGACATATATTCATATTTAGAGCAACTTAACAATCCCCTTTTCAAATGAGAAAATGTAGTTGGCATAAATACTAATTGTTTATATAAGTTTTCCTCTAGCATATTTCTTCAAATATTCCATGTTCACATATTTAGAATGAAGAATATGGAATACACACTCAAAATATAGTTTGAAAGGAATATTTAAGAAATTTATTAGGTATGTTTTTCAACTATTTATTTGAATTAATTAATATTTAAGTTTTTTATTCATCCACACTATTCTTTTATGTAATTTAGGTGATGCAGATATGCATGATGTATCTGCTACTCTGCCAACATGTTAAGACACCAAAGTGCACTTACTTTGTTGTTGTACTCCCGGGTCCATTTTCAAGAAAAGAAAGGTATGTTCCTTTTATTTATCTCTGTCAAAATTGTACTTAGGGTAATAGTAATAACTTATGTATTAGTTATAACACCGATTTTAGTAAATTATTTTTTAACAATTTTTTCATTCTGAATTGAAATATAAACACGTCCTGTTTGGTACTATTATACATTACTGGAGTAATTTCACTTCTTTCCTATAAAGCATCTTTTATAGCGCATATTTTTGTACAATTCTTTTCTATTTCCACATAAGAGACTAAGTACAAGCTTAAACATGAACTAATGGGTTGTGTGATGCTGATATTCATTGCATTTTATGATTGAAACATATAAAATGAATGTAGAAGATTATGAAGATTCACTTTTTGTTGTTTTCAGTAGTTCTACTTAGTTTTCTTTGTTATTTGTAATTTGTAAACTAGCTAACACGTTTTTAAAGTTTTTTCAGGATTTTAAAATTACACATTGATTGTAGTTCTTTTTGTTATATATTGATCTTTAGTTAGACCGGATATAGTTGCATTAATCGAGGAAATTATCTTTATGGTATTTTATTCTATCTTCAAATTAAATATTTTTATTATTTGTATTCTACAACCGAGTAGCTGATTTAACCCTTTAGTTTTTATCTTATGCCAATGAGCCTTAATCGCTTGGATTCGTATGAACGCAGAAATAAAATGGTGATTTGTATGGATGACAAAAAAAATCAAATAACGACATGGTTAGACTTACTAGTTCATAGGTTGCAAAAGCAAATTGATGTAATCAATGTACAATTAGGTATTTTATACAAGCCGCATAAAATTAGTTGGGTTGGATTAAATCTTTGAATTGAAGATAATTCATTTTGCATTAGACCTCATATATGGTTGGATTATTAGTATGCATTGAATTGGATTAAACATGATTGGATCAAACTATAGTATTTTGTATAGAAAATGATAAAAATTTAAAATAATAATATTCAATCTATAATTTTTGCACTTAATATCAAAGTACATCATAGATTTTATCACATAGTTTATTCATTGATATGACATTACTTGAATTTCGTTACAAAGTAACTGGTATTTTTGTGTTGAACCATGAATCTAATAGTAAACAATGTTAAATGCTGATAAGCGTCCAATTTTTATTTAAATAAGGTTGACAAGGATTTAATAAGGGTTGAGTTGAATAGAAAAAACATCAGACTACACAATATCATATTCGATCAAATTTGGCTGGGATGAATTGGCTATGTATGTGTTGGGTTTGTTTTAATATGGCATGTATACATGGTAGATAAAGTAACCCTTTCTGTGAAGTCTAAAAATCAGGTTTATTCACAATTTGCTTACCAACATGAAACAGTTATGGCAAATAATATAGAAATATTGGACAGGCAAAGTTAGAGGTTTCACATGTTGGTTTACGTCCAAATGAAGTTGACTTTGCCTTTATAATATACATCAACATATAATTAACAAGCTAGCAACTGGATGACATTATGTATATAAACACAGCAGAAAACCAATACATCCTTACATAATTATGCAATTGCATGTGGACTCCAATTTCAAGGGCTTTGTTCTTTAAGGCACTTTGGTTGTAATATTTTCCTTGTGAATATGTAGAAAAATAACGCTGTGGTTGGAGCAACAACTGGAGTGTCTCTTGCATTAACAGTAGAAGATACAACACACGAGCTTCATGTTAATTCCATCTTTTGCTTTTACATGTCTATATCTTTGTTTTTGTAATTAAACATGCATGTAATATACAATGGCAAACTATGTTGTTAAAACTATGAGATATTATATATGTATGAATATTTGGTTATGCTTAATACATTATGTTATATTATTATGTTTATTAGTTTTTATGATTACTGTAATGTTATGTGTACACAGAAAAATAAAATATAGTGCTTAAAAGCCGTTATATTTATATAATATAAGCGCCATTAAAAAGTACTATAATGCAGGTGCTTACCGTGGAGGGACAGTGGAATAAAAGCATTATTATATCTACGCATTTTAAAGCAGCATATACACACTGTAGTAATATGTAAATAGCGGACAGATAATGCTATAGAAAAAGAATATTATAGCGGCATATATGCGTTATGGAAGCTTACTATTTTATAGCGGCATTTTTGTGTTATAAATACGCCATTGATTTTTATAACATGTCGATATATAGCGTTTATCGAAACGCTATGTTTTTCTTTTATAGTGGTTATATGCCGCTATGGATGACTCCTTTTCCTATAGTGACCCGATCTAACTCTTAAAACATGGAAGGAAATGTGTGATATCCCGGATATATTTGAATTGATATTAAGTTAGATTCTAAAATGAATTTGAATTTAGATTTAAATTTCAATCTAAACGAATATATATATCTTAAAAATATTTTGATTTAAAAATTATACAAATTAAGTTAGTGTTTATTAAGTAGCACAAAAGTTTTATATTTACATTTAAAAGTTTTATTTTTCTTTAAAGATTTTATTTATATATATAATTTAGTTTCAAAACATATTCGTTGGAATTTTTAAGAGAATATATTTAATAAGGATTTAAATTGGTAAAACATATACATAGATATAAACTAAATATAATTTGGCATAAAAATTATATAAAAGATTTTTATCATAAAAAGTACAAATGTAAGTAGATTAATAAACATAGTTATAATTTAAATATATTACCTAAATCTTTATAAAGCATAAGTAATATAATATAAGTAAATAAAAGGGTTTACACATTTTAAAATCTTTTTCTTTTGTACTTAAAATAAAACATAACACATAAAATAAATATAAAGATATATTAATAAAAACATAAGAAATATTTTTAAGTAAAGGCTCTAAACATTTGTAAGTATTATGATACATGAAATTAACATTTGTAGCAAGTATAATACATATAGTGA
The DNA here is from genome assembly GCA_030765085.1 of Allium cepa. Classification (NCBI taxonomy): domain Eukaryota; kingdom Viridiplantae; phylum Streptophyta; class Magnoliopsida; order Asparagales; family Amaryllidaceae; genus Allium; species Allium cepa. The sequence goes on along the minus strand of CM060935.1, from coordinate 1,025,265,634 downwards.
CAAGTGTCATTAGCTTCTTTTTCTTTAATAATAATAATTCAAAGAAAACAAGTTATACACATCATTAAAATTTCTCTATTATCATTTTTTTTCTTTTGCTCAAAACATAACTTAGAAAACAAAGATCTGGAATCACAAATACAAGCAGCTCAGAAATAATAGAAAGAAGGAAAAATCTGGGAATCAGAGAACAACAAATCAGCAGTTCAATTTTTTTTCCAGATAAAGGCAAATGCAGGGTTCTTCCAAAAATGGTGAGTAAACTGCCTTTAAATATTTCAAAATCCACCCGCATCTTGATCCGTATGAAGTGATTACCAAAGTTTGGATGAAAACTATGTTTACATGATTGTTTGAGAATGAAAGAATGTATATGTATGTTAAAATTTGAGTGCATGATTGATCAACAAGTTTTCAATCAAGCATTTTCTTTCCAGATTTTCAAAATCTAACATTTCAGTATAATAGAAATCTCTGCATCATATAGAGGCAAGTAAATAAATTATAATTTATTTTTAAATTTAGATGCTTGTAAGGATCCTTTATGGTATGATATGAATTATGCTTGTATGTATGTATAAAATGTGAATTCTATATAAAAGTAAGTATGCATGCCTAAAAATACTCTGTTCCTCGTTCACAGGATTTTTAAAAAAACAAATTTAAAATTTAAATCTCTCCTTTAAATCTCTTATAGGCTGAGGAACTCAAACAAGTTTGGCTTGTTTAATCATAAGCTAAGTTTTAAGAATATAAATTAGCATAATAAGTATGGAAAATTTTTGGAAGTTATGGAAGACAGTGAAATTCTTAAACATATCAAAATTTCGACCCAAACAATTCATGTTTTCAGGTATGCAACCTGTTTGTTATTTGAAATCATGAATTTTAAGCCTCAAACCAGATTTTTAGATATTGATCGAGTGAGCAATGTGAGGTTGAACGAATTTGGGTAAATCGGTGAATTGGGACGATTGGGTTGATTTGGAGATTTGGTACCTGACGTGGTGGAGGAATAGGATATAGGATCATGGGGAAATTGTCACTGGAATTTTCAAGTGCTTGTGGAAGCGGGTTGATCGAATAGTAGGGTTTAGCATTTTTATGGGTTGGTCGATGATCTTGTGACTTTCGCGATGATGAGGTGACATCGGGGTTGTTGGGTCGTAGGGGAAATGAAGTAGGCATCACTGAAGAAGCTGTTTTCAAGGGGACGTGGATTCCAATGATTGGAATTGGGCGGCGCTTGGGGGAAAGGTAATCGAGTTTTACTTGATGGTCTCGTGAGTGTTCGATTTTTGATTTTGGAACAGATTGTGGGATCTGGGTGATGGAATGCTTGGGGAGGGTCTCCGGCGACTTGTGTGTGTTGTTGGCGGCGACCGACGATGATCGGCGCGGTCGTGCAAGTGCACACATGCACGAATGTGTCAGGATTGGGGAGGATCTGTGACGCCCCACCTCTATACCCACGCTAGCCAAGAACACTACGGTGTAGTGCTGTCGACTAGCACGGAGAATAAGGCTGTTGAGGAGCGACCATCCGTGTAATTGCTTTGCGCGAGCACCGATATGCCAGATAGTAAAAACGTGCATTTCATTTCAGGAAGAAATCCGACATGCCGATGCAAACTCAAAGCTACTACACGGTGGCTATAATAGTCTAGGACAAAAATATAAAATAATAACACAGATAATATAAATGCGGAACATAGATAAAACAGAAAGTCTCGTATATATATAATAACTGATGTCAGTTACAATACATTTGACACGGTACATGTGATACAACTACAACAGTCGACTCAGGAAGTTATATATACAAGTACATTATCGACTAATATACATGAATGAATACATATCAACCTATACTATGACACGATAACTCCAAAAGATATGAAAAGTCTTCATAGCTCAAGCAGCATCCCAAAGCAGAATATCTACAACCTGAAAATACTCGGTCTGACCCGAGTATTAAATTTCAAAAGAAAATAATACTCGGGTCAGTCTAATTCAAACTCAGTTATTAATGCACAGAAGCAATAATAATCAAATAACGAATAGATGACAATCACAATAAATCTCGACTATCCAATCACTAACAAGAATGAATTGGACAAAGGAAACAATCAAGTAATTGGAAACATCAATTAAGACGTCAACTCGAGTAGGGCTGCAGTATACGCAAGCGTGTACTGCCACGCCACTACAACATATGGAATACGAAATAGTTCCATAAATCAAAACAAAAGAAATAAAAATGAAAGCAGTACCGTGTGGCTGCAGTTCACGCTTGCGTGCACTGCCTTGCCACTACAGTGATGACGTGCCCAATGAATACCGTTTGGCCGCAGTTCACGCTTGCGTGCACTGCCTTGCCACAACAGTAATGATATACCCAATGAAAATTCACAAGCAAACACAAGATCAAACCCGAGTCACCGGATTCAACTCAAGTGTAATTCAAAAATCAATCCAAATGCCATCAAGTGGTACAAGGCCACATATTTAAATATGTAGAAAATGACAATAACTAACTCAGAAATGCAGTACAGTGTACCACAAAGTAAACCCATATGACATGCATACAGGGGTTTCAAGTGAACTCAACAAGATTGTTGAATCCAAATGAACAAAATAATGCAAACCAACATCAGTGACAAAGGTGCAAATATTGACCAGAAATGCAACTGCAAATTACATGGGGGATGACACTGTAAGATGAACCAAAGTTCGACTGAGAAATGAATAAGGCAAGCCGACATCAGTGACACAGCCTCAAAATGACATGGTTATAAATAACCATATATGCACACTGCAGCAAAGTCAAGTCAAGCCGTGGGTTATCAACCAAATGACACAAATGCATCAGCAAACACTAAAAGAAATTGGACAGTAACACAAGGTGCATGAACAAAGCATGCAACGGCCGAAACAACAATGAAGATTAGAAAACAAAACAATGCTCAATGCACAGCACAACAGGCTCAAGAAAGAATGGACCTGGGCCTATCAAGTGCAACTTCAAGTGACACAAGTGATACAAGACAGAAACTACAAACTGCACGTGAATTACATGAAGGCAGTTCGAAGAAGACTACAATATCAAGTTGCAAATAGTTCCAAGCTTCGACAAATTAGAACAGAATGGAAGCAGTAATTCAAGGTAAACTAGCAACAAACATGAAGTGAATCATGTCAAAGGCAATACATGAGAGCATACAAGTGCAGACAACAGGGCTCAAACCAGTGTCAACAAAACAGCAATTAAGCACATGTATGCAGCATCAAGTCAGGCGTGAAGAGAACACAGTGAAGAGACCAAGTGCACGACTACATCTAAAATGCAACAATACTTCTTAATGGAGGAAGAACCAGTCAAGTCATTCAACAAGACTATAATGCTCAAGTAAAGTTAAGAAAAGACCAAAGCTATAGAATAACAAATCAAAGTCAAGTCGATGCCAACTAAGAAAAATGCAGGTCAAAACAACTGCAATGAGTCAGTTCAACAGGCCTCACAAGTTTCAAATCAGGAATCAATGGAGATAAATCCACATAACCAAAGCATTAAACCAAGCATGAATTGAGATGTGAGTGAAAAATCACTCATCTTATCAATCGGTCGAAAGTTTGTAGCCGATGCTCCAGAAAATCGAGAGCCCAAATTATCGAAGAAGAATGAGCATCGGAATTGAAGCCACGGCATCACGAAGTTGAAAGAAGCCCTAATTGGAGACGAATGAAAAAATTGAGCCGCCACCATTTTTTTTTCTTCGTTTGATTTATTTCGTTTAGGGTTGTGAGGAATGAAAGAGAAATGGGGGAATGGGTTTTGGATTATCACGGCAACCCAAAAAAATAAATGGGCCGGAATCAACTTTAATGCCCGCATACCACTTCAACAATTCACAAAAGAATTTTAATTCAAATTTAAAAACCCCAAATGGAATTTTGCAACAATATTTATCGTCTAAATGTCGATTATTAATTGATGCAATTACCGGGTTGTTACAGACTCCCCTCCTTAAAGAAATTGCGTCCTCGCAATCATAAGAGATAAATGGACAAAAGGTAACAACCATAAAAGCATATCATCACAAGATGAAGAAATTTGAAATAGAAAGTTCACCATATAGAGCATGAAAGAGAAAGCCTGATCGTGTTTGCTCGATGAATTCTCTGAATTCCAGAGTGAAATTCATAGGATTTGAGAACCATTGGACTTTCACGAGAAGAACATTTTTATTTCGAAGGTGCTGAACCCCCGAAACATTGATGTGAATAGAATGTTGCTCAAAGTCAAATCTGGTGAAACTTCAATTTCTTCAATAATACCGGGTTCAAGAATAAAATCGGAATCTCTAAGGCATTTCCGTAGAAGGAAGACGCGTGAAACACATCATGAATAACAGAAAATTGAGCCGGTAATAAAAGGCGATAAGCCAAGAAACCAATACGTTCAGTGATAGGAAATGGCCCAATATATCGAGGCGCTAACTTTCCCGGTCGACTGAAACGTACAACACCTTTCATAGGTGAGACACGAATAATTTGGAACAACAGCGTAGTACAATAACGATACGCCAGATGAATCAAAGCTTCATTAATTCGGAACGCCGACGTAGTACAAAACGGTACGTCCAATGAACCGATCAACATAAAAGAACATGAGACGTAAGTCCATAAAGGAAATGAGATGAAGCTCAATAAAATGAAATACATCAAAACGTCCGATGAACTTGGTAAAAAGATGATTCCATTCGGACATCATCAAAGAAACAACCACTTGTTGCCTACGAATAAGTGTATCGGCAACACGATTTCCCATCCGGGAGTGGTAAATAATATCAAGATCATAAGATGTAAGGAACTCGAGCCAACGTGATTGACGCAAATTAAGTTCCTTATGAGGAAATAAATATTCCCAAGATTCATGATCAGGGTAGAGAACAAATTTCTCACCCAAAAATAATGATGCCAAATTTTTAAGAGCGAAATCAATAGCCAAGAGCACTAGATCATGCGTGGCATATCTAGTCTCAATAGGCATTTATGATTTAGAAACACAAGAGACAGCACGTTCTCTTTTGCGAGAGAATGGCATGCAAGCCAATACGATTAGCATTGGTACAAACGATAAAGTCTTGGTTCCCTCGGGAATCACAAGAATAGAAGTATCGGAAAAGAGTTGTTTTAAATAATATTCTTACCCGAAAAGCTAAAGCTTTCGAAATTTACAATTTACTTTATGTAATTATCTTTTCAGAAAAATTTACATTTTATAATTTAATTTATTGTGTCTGATTGTCTCATCAAAGCATCTAGGAGATTCCTATCGATAACGTTGATCAAGCGCATCGACCAGAATTCTTAAAGCACTCGATGGGCAATACAAGCACAAAATCATCTTCTAAAAATGGATGAAATAAACTGAATAAATGCAATTATCGGTAATATTCAATTATCAGAAACGATAATCAAATTTCAAATCAACAAGATTATCAAAAAAAACGATAATCGGAAATTTCAAATCACAAATATTTAATTATCCCAAACAGTAATTAAACCTCAAATATCTGATTATCACAAGCGATAAATCAGAAACAAGAAATATATGATTATCAAAAACGATACTCAGAAATTACAAAATGAGTATGAAAACTCAAACGGGAGTATGAAAACTCCAACGGGAGTATGGCATAGAATAAAAGATATGGCATAACATAAAATATCCATAATGACATACTACTATAAGTATGTAAATAATGATCAACAGGAGATCAACCGATAAGAGGTATGGCATAAACATGAAATATCCATACTGACATACGACTATAAGTATGCAAATAATGATCAACAGGAGATCAACCGATAAGAGATAATCAATATCACAAGAATCTTCTCAAAGATGGAAAGGGGTATCATACCCTAGACTTGTATTCATAACAAGTCAATTACACACGAATTCACCAATGCACAAGAATTGATAAAACTTATCAATAGAAATCATAAAAATTGGTGAAGCACAAATTCCAGAAGACTACACAAGAAATCCAGAAAATCACAAGATGAGAGTATGAAAACTCGAACGGAGTATGAAAACTCGAAGGAGAGTATGAAAACTCGAACGGAGTATGAAAACTCGAAGGAGAGTATGAAAACTCACCTACACGCGAGCATGAAAACTCATCAACACATGTAACGCATAATGAGAACGGGAGCACGAAAACTCACCTACACGCGAGCATGAAAACGCATCAGCACATGTAACGCAAAGCGAGAACGGGAGCACGAAAACTCACCTACATGCGAGCATGAAAATTCATCAGCACGTGCAACGCATAATGAGAACGGGAGCACGAAAACTCACCTACATGCGAGCATGAAAACTCACCAACACGTGCAATGCAAAGCGAGAACGGGAGCACGGAATCTCACCTACACGTGAGCATGATAAATCATCAACAGGTGCAACGCAAAGCGAGAACGGGAGCACGAAATCTCACCTACACGTGAGCATGAAAATCACCAACACGTGCAACGCAAAGCGAGAACGGGAGCACGGAATCTCACCTACACGTGAGCATGAAAATCACCAACACGTGCAACGCATAACGAGACGCTATCTCATGGTTGCAAGCCATTAATTTTGACACACGAATGGCCCGAAGACCGTGGGGCGCTACCCCACATGTGTGAGTCGGAATCACACAGATTGAGGTCTAGACTAACCAAAATTCAAAAAGGTATGTGTGAGTGGAATCACACAAGTGGTGTCTAGTCTAACCTCGCAAACAAAAGGAAAGTATGTGTGAATGAAATCACACAAATGGTGTCTAGACAATCCTCAAAGCCCAAGAGATATGTGTGAGACGAAATCACACCGATGAGGCCTAGTCTAACCGAAAAGGTATGTGTGAACGAAATCACACAAATGGTGTCTAGACAATCCTCAAAGCCCAAGAGATATGTGTGAGACGAAATCACACCGATGAGGCCTAGTCTAACCGTAAAAATGATCGTCATGATCAACGAGAAGTGTCAATTACACTAAGTTAGTAAATATAAAAGTTTAGCTTCATGTCCCATAACCACTAGCTTAACTTAAATATTTACGAACAAACTGTAGATCGTCACTAGAAAATTGTCACAAGAGATTCAATCGAATAAGTCCAAGAATTAACCGACGAAGCAAACGCAAGCGTTTCATACCACTTGTTTTACTAAGCCGTTTAATTAGATTTCTCATCCGAGTGAGGTAAAGGCTCGTATATACTAGTAGATTAGAAAACGGTTTGAGAAAAAGAGTTTTGTATTGAAAATAGTGTTGAAATCATTTTGATATTTACTACTAGTATTGAAACCTTTATATTTTTAGAGTGACAAATCACAAAAATGATTGTAGAAACAATCAATCACAAGAATTCACATACGAAGACGTGAATAGAATCCAAAGAAATCGATACCGAATTCATCGAAAGGTATGTTCACCAAAATCCCGAAGAAAAGGTCATCAAAGTTGCTAATAAATGATAGCAAAAAATCGGGAAATAATCAAGAATCGATTAAATTCGAAAACCGAATCAATTCACTAAGATTCTCATTCGAAGACGTGAATAAAATCCGAAGAATTCGATTCCAATCCATCAAAGTAGGAATACCCAAAAATTCCTGAAATAGAAGTAATCAAAGTCGACAAAGGTGATAACAACTAATCGGAAAAGAAGAATCGATCAACAATTGGAAAAACGAAGCAAAACAAGCACAGATGCAAGAATGACTTTAACAAAAGTAAAAGTCAAGTCAATGTCGATATCGACCAGGCAAAGTCCAAGACAATTTCTTTTATACCAAAGAAATTTTAAAACTATCAGAGAGAGGCACATGAAAGCCAACGAACCATGGATAAACATACAGAGTCGACAATTGAAATGCAATATGTCGGATAAACAGATAGAGTCGACAATTGAAATGCAATTTGTCTCAAAGATTGATACCCAAAACCCAATTGTATGGAGACTGCATTAAGTACACGAATCAGAGATAAGAATGCATATATACAGCAGTTCGAATAAACAATGCGAGTTCAAATCGAAGTAGGTACGAGTTGCAGCAATATGCAACTTGGTAAAGCATATACACAATGATACTTAGCAGTGCATACTGAAATGAGCAAGTGCAATAGAGAATAGAAGCAATGCTCATGAATAAGAGTTAGGAATTCATACCTAACAAATCAAAGATGATCTTAAGCAAAGATGAGAGAGAAAACATCGACAAATAGTTGTAACACATGTACTATCTAAGTTACGTTTTATAATTGTTCTAAACCCCAGGCTCTGATACCAAGCTGTGACGCCCCACCTCTATACCCACGCTAGCCAAGAACACTACGGTGTAGTGCTGTCGACTAGCACGGAGAATAAGGCTGTTGAGGAGCGACCATCCGTGTAATTGCTTTGCGCGAGCACCGATATGCCAGATAGTAAAAACGTGCATTTCATTTCAGGAGGAAATCCGACATGCCGATGCAAACTCAAAGCTACTACACGGTGGCTATAATAGTCTAGGACAAAAATATAAAATAATAACGCAGATAATATAAATGCGGAACACAGATAAAACAGAAAGTCTCGTATATATATAATAACTGATGTCAGTTACAATACATTTGACACGGTACATGTGATACAACTACAACAGTCGACTCAGGAAGTTATATATACAAGTACATTATCGACTAATATACATGAATACATATCAACCTATACTATGACACGACAACTCCAAAAGATATGAAAAGTCTTCATAGCTCAAGCAGCATCCCAAAGCAGAATATCTACAACCTGAAAATACTCGGTCTGACCCGAGTATTAAATTTCAAAAGAAAATAATACTCGGGTCAGTCTAATTCAAACTCAGTTATTAATGCACAGAAGCAATAATAATCAAATAACGAATAGATGACAATCACAATAAATCTCGACTATCCAATCACTAACAAGAATGAATTGGACAAAGGAAACAATCAAGTAATTGGAAACATCAATTAAGACGTCAACTCGAGTAGGGCTGCAGTATACGCAAGCGTGTACTGCCACGCCACTACAACATATGGAATACGAAATAGTTCCATAAATCAAAAGCAAAAGAAATAACAATGAAAGCAGTACCGTGTGGCTGCAGTTCACGCTTGCGTGCACTGCCTTGCCACTACAGTGATGACGTGCCCAATGAATACCGTGTGGCCGCAGTTCACGCTTGCGTGCACTGCCTTGCCACAACAGTAATGATATACCCAATGAAAATTCACAAGCAAACACAAGATCAAACCCGAGTCACCGGATTCAACTCAAGTGTAATTCAAAAATCAATCCAAATGCCATCAAGTGGTACAAGGCCACATATTTAAATATGTAGAAAATGACAATAACTAACTCAGAAATGCAGTACAGTGTACCACAAAGTAAACCCATATGACATGCATACAGGGGTTTCAAGTGAACTCAACAAGATTGTTGAATCCAAATGAACAAAATAATGCAAACCAACATCAGTGACAAAGGTGCAAATATTGACCAGAAATGCAACTGCAAATTACATGGGGGATGACACTGTAAAATGAACCAAAGTTCGACTGAGAAATGAATAAGGCAAGCCGACATCAGTGACACAGCCTCAAAATGACATGGTTATAAATAACCATATATGCACACTGCAGCAAAGTCAAGTCAAGCCGTGGGTTATCAACCAAATGACACAAATGCATCAGCAAACACTAAAAGAAATTGGACAGTAACACAAGGTGCATGAACAAAGCATGCAACGGCCGAAACAACAATGAAGATTAGAAAACAAAACAATGCTCAATGCACAGCACAACAGGCTCAAGAAAGAATGGACCTGGGCCTATCAAGTGCAACTTCAAGTGACACAAGTGATACAAGACAGAAACTACAAACTGCACGTGAATTACATGAAGGCAGTTCGAAGAAGACTACAATATCAAGTTGCAAATAGTTCCAAGCTTCGACAAATTAGAACAGAATGGAAGCAGTAATTCAAGGTAAACTAGCAACAAACATGAAGTGAATCATGTCAAAGGCAATACACGAGAGCATACAAGTGCAGACAACAGGGCTCAAACCAGTGTCAACAAAACAGCAATTAAGCACATGTATGCAGCATCAAGTCAGGCGTGAAGAGAACACAGTGAAGAGACCAAGTGCACGACTACATCTAAAATGCAACAATACTTCTTAATGGAGGAAGAACCAGTCAAGTCATTCAACAAGACTATAATGCTCAAGTAAAGTTAAGAAAAGACCAAAGCTATAGAATAACAAATCAAAGTCAAGTCGATGCCAACTAAGAAAAATGCAGGTCAAAACAACTGCAATGAGTCAGTTCAACAGGCCTCACAAGTTTCAAATCAGGAATCAATGGAGATAAATCCACATAACCAAAGCATTAAACCAAGCATGAATTGAGATGTGAGTGAAAAATCACTCATCTTATCAATCGGTCGAAAGTTTGTAGCCGATGCTCCAGAAAATCGAAAGCCCAAATTATCGAAGAAGAATGAGCATCGGAATTGAAGCCACGGCATCACGAAGTTGAAAGAAGCCCTAATTGGAGACGAATGAAAAAATTGAGCCGCCACCATTTTTTTTTCTTCGTTCGATTTATTTCGTTTAGGGTTGTGAGGAATGAAAGAGAAATGGGGGAATGGGTTTTGGATTATCACGGCAACCCAAAAAAATAAATGGGCCGGAATCAACTTTAATGCCCGCATACCACTTCAACAATTCACAAAAGAATTTTAATTCAAATTTAAAAACCCCAAATGGAATTTTGCAACAATATTTATCGTCTAAATGTCGATTATTAATTGATGCAATTACCGGGTTGTTACAGGATCGTTCCTGCTCGAGTTCAGGATCGTGAAATTTTTGGGTAGACTCGAAGTAAGGGTCGTAGGGAGAAGCTTGGGAATGGAGCACAGATGTGGTTTTGGAATGTTAGCATGGAATCGGGTTTTGCTGGAGAATTTGAAGTCATGACTCGGGTTACTTGTTTTGTTAACAAGCCTTTAATATGCAGAAGAGGAATAGCGAGTTTAAGTTCAGAGTTGATCATGTTAGCAATGTATCAACATTTTCAATTGAAATAAGGGTTGTTTAAAGTGGAATTTTATTAGGAATTTGAGAATAGAATTATTTTGGATTTAAAGAAATTTTAATATTTATAACCTTATATATATATATATATATATATATTTTAATTAACTATTTTAAATAAACTAGATAATTTAATTAAATAGGTTTAGGGATAAATTAAATTATGATAAAGAAAGGGGTTAATTACTTAATGCATTGATTAAAGGGTTAATCAATATGATTTAATTTAAGATAAATAAATTAGTGGAATTAAATAAAAGTTAATCACTTAATGTAATTGATTAGGTGATTATTCAAGTAATAAATTGATAATTCATGCATAATATGAGTAATTAAAGGATAATTTATAGGTGTGATTGATTATTGATTTAGGATTAATTAATCAATGTAATTAACCAATGTAATTAACTCCCAATGGTATAATTACTTGATGAAAGTAATTAAAGGTAAATTTCTTAAGGGAAGTAATTATAGATTAATTACTTAGTGTAATTAATTAAAGGATTGATTAATTAGGAAATTTATAAATGGTTAATAAATTAATAAGTGTGATTTACTTAAGAATAATTAATCAATGTAAGTGATTATAGGACAATTAATTTGAGTAATTAATTAAGGATAAATGTGGTTAATGTGTACGAGTGAAGGATGATTAATTTGTGATGTTAATTAAGACTAATTACCTAATGTAATTAAAAGAGATAATTAAGGGATAATTAATAAATGGATTGTAATTAATGTTATGCAAGCAATATTAAAGAGATTAAAGGAATTCAATTTATTTATTTTAATTAATTAGTATGGTATGATTAGTTAACCTTTTTTATAGATAATTGAATGATATCGAATGCCTTGGATTTAATGTTTGTGATATGAGATGATATGTGGTATGTTATGATAGTATGGTTTGTCTATCTGTGATGGACGATAATGTAAATATGTAATTTTGGATAAATGAAATTGTTTAAACCTTAAACAGTTATTATGAGATGGCATTGAATTCAAATAGACCGGAGTCGGGTATTAGTAAATAACCGAAACCACTTCGATTCTTTATAGATTGATGTGGAATCAATATGCTGATATAGAATGATTTAAGTAAACTGTACCATTTAATCTACGTTTGGCACTTAGAAATGGATGCGTGAAATAAATCATGTTTATAACAGCTTGCGAAGCTGTAAATTGATATAATTTACCCCGGGTTATTTAAGTTGTTTGCTTTTGAATTCCATATTAGATGGGTTTACTCACGCTGGTTTCCAGCCTAACCCGGGTGTTACTTTGATGTAATACTCGGGTCAGACCGAGTACTACAAATTTTCAGGTAAGGACGTTCTGGAGCTCAGGAGGCAAGCTGGATGGCAGGGACGTATAGAGAGTATCCACTGCGATATTGTAGTATCTGGACATGATTGTTTTGTCTAATGTTTATGTAACTCTGATTTATTTAAATGTAAATTAACAGATATAGATTTCTTTGTATAACTGCTATTTTATTTGATATTATATTTAATCCGCTGTGAATGTGAGGTTTCTGTGACTTGTTCTGTCTCCTTCTTCTTTCTCTTTTCTTCTTTCTTAACTATTTGGAAATTTCGGGATTGAAATTTCCGGGTCGTTACATTTGGTATCAAAGCCAAGCTAAGTGAAAACCTTGGCTTTGTTGGGATTACTCATTAAGGATAGGTTAAGTGGTACCCTAAAATGAGTTGAGCGTATATATATGAGTGAGCGTACTTGTTATTTTCTTGTATAAAGGTTTTTAAATGATTTCAAAGGTAAATGAATCTTATAGAAGAAATAGATTATCTATTATATTAAGGAAATTGGTTGTAGTATTAATTAGATTAAAAGTAATAGTAAGAATTAAGTGGTAATAAAATTACAACCAAATTGAAATTAAATTAAAGACAAGATTGAAATGAATTCAAACTAAAATTTAGTTTGTGAATTTGGGAATGGTTTCAGGATAAGGATAATCAATTAATTTATGTCATTAATTAAACTTTATTTAATGAGATTATTTAATGGATAATAATTGGAAATGATAAATTAAGAGGAAGTTATTTAATGAAGTAACTAGAGGTAAGCAATTTAAAGGACAATTACTTAATGAAGGTAATTAAGAAATAAGTTAATTACCGAATGTGATTAATTGGAATTAATTAATGACGTAATTAATTAATGCAATTGAATGAAATGGTCCTATTTCAAACAAGAGTTGTTTGAAAATTTAAAAGAAATTTGTTTTGAATTAAAACAAAAGGTGGTTTAAAATTTTAAAGTATAACTTGGTATGTAAAAGAAATTAATATGTATACATGTGGATATACATAATATCAAAGGTGGTTTGAAATAAACTCCAAATGGTGAGTTTTGAATTTGGAATAAGATGTGATACCCAAAGTGATAATTTTTTGAACTTATAGATGGGAAAGAATTTTGAAATTTGAATAGGAATTTAAATTGTGTGAATTTGACTGAATTAAGTGAATTGAATTTAACTTGGAAAAAGTTAAATAAGTTGGAATGATCAACCTGATTTGGAAATATGAAGATAAAATTAGAATTTAACTTGGAAAGTTAAATGGTTGATTTGAATTAGGAAGTTTGAGTGATCTCAAAATGGGTTTGAGATCTGGAAATTGGAAATTGATGGATGTTTTAAGATGAATTGGATGATATCATCCTATTGTTATTAATAATCTTTAAATTGTGAATTGGATTTGTTTGCATGAATGAGAAATGAAGTGTGGTAATATATCCATTGTTGAGATAAACAGGAAATTAAACTTTAATTTGAAATTAAGGGTATGAAATTACCTTGAACTAAAAATTTGAGTAATTGAATTTGTAAATTAAAATTGTTTTGAACTCTTATTTGAACTTTGGAAAAAGTTGAGTAAAGATAATTTAAATGGTATTTTGAGAATTTGACTCAAAATTTAATTGTTTAAAAGGTTAATTTGATTTATGGTATAATATGTTAGGTCTGAATTGTGAATTGAATTGTTTAAAACTTTAAAGGTAAATTGATTTAAAGGAATTAAATCAATATTTGAAGTATTAAATCGAATCTATATAATTCGAGATGGTTTAAGTTTGAAATTTGAATTTGTTCAAATTGAATTTGATTTGAATTAATTGAAATGGTGATTGAAGATGTATGAGTATAAGATTCAAATGGAAAATTTGAATTGGATTGATTTGAATAATTTGGAATTATAATTAAAGTTGAATAGTATAAAATTCAAATGGAATTTGAATTAAATTTGGGAGGAAATCAAGAATAATTGAACTTGATTTGGAAATGGAGTTTGAAATTGGGATTAATTCAATCTGGAGTTGAAATGAATTGAAATTGGAACTAGTTCAATTGAAATTTATTTGAATTAGTAAAATTTGAGATGAAGGTTGAATAAAGTTAAATTTGGAAAGAATTGGGGAATTCAACTTGAATTGGGTTAAATAGATTTCAATGGAAATTGAAGTTATTTAAACTGGAATTGGGTCAATTTAAATGGTAGAGGAAATTTAAATTGAATTGATGAGAATAGAGATTGGGAAGTGAACAGTTTTGACTCTGGACTATTTTTAATATAAATTATTTTAATATAAACTTATTTTTCCAAGCTATTCATTATATAAACAATCTTTCTTTTAAAAGCCAAACTATCTCATACTTGTTTTACAATTATTTTTGAAACTGTTTAACAATTTTCTAACTATTCTATAAACTAATTACTATGTTCAACTACTAATTACTATTTTATAGGTATTTTGCAATTATTTAAAATTTCTATGACTATTTAACTATTTTCTAATTATTTTACAATTACTGAACTATTTTACAGCTATTTTACAAACTAGTAATTATTTTTCAACTACTTATCTATTTTCAAATTTCTCAAGCTATTTTCTAAATAAACAGGTCGGAGTTCAAACTGTTATTGGTTAAATACCCAATCGAGATAAGAATAGGGATGATAATCCTAATGGATTGAGGCAATTGTGAGTAAATGAATGAAAATCAAAGTGAGTGTGAATAGAAATGGAATTGATTTGCTAATAACCAATAAAGATAAATACGTAGGGTACACGTATGTTATTCTATTCGCCTAGTAATGTGATCCAGATTCGAACATAGAATTTCGAGATAGTATGTCGATTCGAGTTGGAATTTTTCGCTCGATTTTCGACGGCGAACCTGGATATGGATTGTTGATTGATTCTGGATATTCTCTATCATAGTTATGACTATGCAAGGAGAATGACGGTTTCTGATCAAGAAACCAGATCTGTGTCTGCACTAGGAAGTTGGGTGGACGATACTAGTTCGGAAGTGATATTGTGTGATCAAATGAGCGATCAGATTGGTATGGCGTACGAATGATATGTGTACATCGTACAATTTGAATGAAAATGATATTAAAAGGAGTAATCAAATTTGGATATTTGATTTTGGACAAACAAAATTATATCTTTGACATATAAAATGAAACCCCCCTTGTTGAATCTTTAGCCAAAAGAAAAGGGTTTTTGGAAAATGTTTGAAGTATAAAAGGAGTTTTATACAAGTTTGAAATGATCCAAAGTTTTAAAAGATTTTATATATCTGAATATATATATATATATATATATATATATATATATATATATATATATATATATATATATATATATATATATATATAAAGGATCATATGAGGATTTTGGAAAAAAGGATTTGGGAACCTTTGTATTTGGAAAGGCTTTTGATTTTTGGGTAAAATCAATATGAGAATTTGGAAAACCTAGTTTGAGAATTATCGATTTTGGAAAAAAAATCGATTTTGAGTAAAGGATCTTTGTATGAGATCATACTAGGTGTATGATTTAAAGATACTATATATATAATATAAAATGTTTTGATGATGGCTCTGGGGAAAAAGGCGCTCCCTTGGAATGGACTTCTTAGGAGTACCACCGGGTGGTGCTGCCTTGAGCCCCAAGGGGGGTTCTAAAGTTGATCCTGTGAGGAGTCCGGACAAACTAGTTCCTGAGGATTATTTGGTAGCGATAGTCGAGGGCGCTGATGCCTACAGGGGCATTTGGGTTATGCTGTGACGACAGTGTAACTCGATGTCACTGCGATCTACTGTGGGGACCATAGCGAAAATCGTGTGGAGGATGAGTGCCAACGGTCTACACTTGATTTTGCCGGGAAGGCAACATCGGTAGACTGCGATCTATTGTCAAGTGGAGTGAAGAAGTTTCATTCTTTTGGCAGCGAAATTCGAGGGCGCTGATGCCTACAGTTATATGGGTTTTGCTGTGATAGCTACGTAACCCCAATTGTAGCTGCGCTCTGTAGCGGGTTCCATGGTGTAATCGAAGGGCGCGGAGGCCTACAATTATCTGTGGATTTTGTCGGGACGACAACGTAACCATCGGGTTAACTGCGACCATGGATGGGGGTGATGATTTCCAGAGCATCCTCACCCAAGATATATCCTCTATTTTCAAAAACTGTTTTCTGAATTTTCAATAAAATTATTTTCCAAGTATTTTCACTGGGTGTTGAAAACGAGTCTGCTAAGTACTTATAGATTTTCGGTCGTACGCCTGATCAACGTATGACCGAATTTTTGTGAGAACAATGATGGACTGGTTGAAACATCGAGTTATAAAAAGTATTTTCATAAAATCTATTTTATAGTATTACATATATTTTCAAAGTGTTTTAAAAAGTGATCAAAAGAATAATTTTTCTGATAAAAGCATTTTAATAAAATTTTGGTTTCGTTCCTTTTCGAGGACGAAAAGATTCTAAGGGGGGTGAAATGTGATATCCCGGATATATTTGAATTGATATTAAGTTAGATTCTAAAATAAAGAAAATAACAGAAAAATGGAAACTAAGCTTTAAAAATAGAAAATAAATTCAATAAGCTTTGGAAAAATTCAAACATCACTTTAAAAATATTTAAAAGGTAAGAATAATGTAACATAAATATAATACAAATTAGAATAAGATATGGCAATTAAAAAGATTATTTATATAATTTAAAATAGTCAATATTGTTAAATAAAACAATTTACACCCAATTTTGTAAAAAGTATAACTTTCACAATGTTATTCGGATTTCAACGAAACGAAAAGCAGTGTTCTTGAAATTTTATTTACTTTCATAACAAAAGATAAAATTAAAATTTTCAAACTTTTAAAATTTAAATTTAAAAGTCAAAGTTTGACCAAATTGACCAAAATTCACATTTTCTGGAAATATTCAATTTATTCATGTTTGAAATTCTAATTCACATACAAATCAAAAAAATATAGTAAAATAACTAAATTATTCTTTTTAATAAATAAAATAAAGTTTTATCCAATTTAAATAAATAAATAAAGTTTTTAAGTCAGGAATTTCAATTTAATTTTTTTTAAAATATACAATTAAATAAATCACAAAAATACAGGGTTGTTATACTACATATAAATACTAACAGTAATTCTTGCGTGGTGGCTTTATAGCCCACTCTTTCCTAGGTCAATTTCTCACTATTTCAATATATTTACAGTTATATATGAACTGTCTTAAGTCATCAAATTTGGTTATATTTTGACATTAAAGGAAATGATTTCTAATAATAAATAAAATTTATAAACTGAGCTAGGTTTTACAAAAATTAAGTAAATTTATACAATATAAATTAACTAAGACTATAAAAATTAATTTCATTTATTAAGTTACATAAAAATTAAATAAGCTTATAAAAGTTAACTAAATTTATAATAATGATAATAATAAACAATTAAATATTAATATAAATTAAATAAAAGATTTATAAAATTAACTAAGTTTATAATAATATATACCACCACCACCAACAACAATAATAATAAATTAACCAAGTTATCTTAGTTTAATCAAAAATAACTAAATTTATATAATAATTGTAAATTAACAAAGATTATAAAAATTAATTTTTATTTATATAATAATAACAAAAATTAATTATGTGTTTAAGCAACTCGACATTCGGTATTCACTTGAGGTATACATATAATTAGCAGAAAAAATGCACATCCTATTACTGGAAAAATACAAATAGACATATATTCATATTTAGAGCAACTTAACAATCCCCTTTTCAAATGAGAAAATGTAGTTGGCATAAATACTAATTGTTTATATAAGTTTTCCTCTAGCATATTTCTTCAAATATTCCATGTTCACATATTTAGAATGAAGAATATGGAATACACACTCAAAATATAGTTTGAAAGGAATATTTAAGAAATTTATTAGGTATGTTTTTCAACTATTTATTTGAATTAATTAATATTTAAGTTTTTTATTCATCCACACTATTCTTTTATGTAATTTAGGTGATGCAGATATGCATGATGTATCTGCTACTCTGCCAACATGTTAAGACACCAAAGTGCACTTACTTTGTTGTTGTACTCCCGGGTCCATTTTCAAGAAAAGAAAGGTATGTTCCTTTTATTTATCTCTGTCAAAATTGTACTTAGGGTAATAGTAATAACTTATGTATTAGTTATAACACCGATTTTAGTAAATTATTTTTTAACAATTTTTTCATTCTGAATTGAAATATAAACACGTCCTGTTTGGTACTATTATACATTACTGGAGTAATTTCACTTCTTTCCTATAAAGCATCTTTTATAGCGCATATTTTTGTACAATTCTTTTCTATTTCCACATAAGAGACTAAGTACAAGCTTAAACATGAACTAATGGGTTGTGTGATGCTGATATTCATTGCATTTTATGATTGAAACATATAAAATGAATGTAGAAGATTATGAAGATTCACTTTTTGTTGTTTTCAGTAGTTCTACTTAGTTTTCTTTGTTATTTGTAATTTGTAAACTAGCTAACACGTTTTTAAAGTTTTTTCAGGATTTTAAAATTACACATTGATTGTAGTTCTTTTTGTTATATATTGATCTTTAGTTAGACCGGATATAGTTGCATTAATCGAGGAAATTATCTTTATGGTATTTTATTCTATCTTCAAATTAAATATTTTTATTATTTGTATTCTACAACCGAGTAGCTGATTTAACCCTTTAGTTTTTATCTTATGCCAATGAGCCTTAATCGCTTGGATTCGTATGAACGCAGAAATAAAATGGTGATTTGTATGGATGACAAAAAAAATCAAATAACGACATGGTTAGACTTACTAGTTCATAGGTTGCAAAAGCAAATTGATGTAATCAATGTACAATTAGGTATTTTATACAAGCCGCATAAAATTAGTTGGGTTGGATTAAATCTTTGAATTGAAGATAATTCATTTTGCATTAGACCTCATATATGGTTGGATTATTAGTATGCATTGAATTGGATTAAACATGATTGGATCAAACTATAGTATTTTGTATAGAAAATGATAAAAATTTAAAATAATAATATTCAATCTATAATTTTTGCACTTAATATCAAAGTACATCATAGATTTTATCACATAGTTTATTCATTGATATGACATTACTTGAATTTCGTTACAAAGTAACTGGTATTTTTGTGTTGAACCATGAATCTAATAGTAAACAATGTTAAATGCTGATAAGCGTCCAATTTTTATTTAAATAAGGTTGACAAGGATTTAATAAGGGTTGAGTTGAATAGAAAAAACATCAGACTACACAATATCATATTCGATCAAATTTGGCTGGGATGAATTGGCTATGTATGTGTTGGGTTTGTTTTAATATGGCATGTATACATGGTAGATAAAGTAACCCTTTCTGTGAAGTCTAAAAATCAGGTTTATTCACAATTTGCTTACCAACATGAAACAGTTATGGCAAATAATATAGAAATATTGGACAGGCAAAGTTAGAGGTTTCACATGTTGGTTTACGTCCAAATGAAGTTGACTTTGCCTTTATAATATACATCAACATATAATTAACAAGCTAGCAACTGGATGACATTATGTATATAAACACAGCAGAAAACCAATACATCCTTACATAATTATGCAATTGCATGTGGACTCCAATTTCAAGGGCTTTGTTCTTTAAGGCACTTTGGTTGTAATATTTTCCTTGTGAATATGTAGAAAAATAACGCTGTGGTTGGAGCAACAACTGGAGTGTCTCTTGCATTAACAGTAGAAGATACAACACACGAGCTTCATGTTAATTCCATCTTTTGCTTTTACATGTCTATATCTTTGTTTTTGTAATTAAACATGCATGTAATATACAATGGCAAACTATGTTGTTAAAACTATGAGATATTATATATGTATGAATATTTGGTTATGCTTAATACATTATGTTATATTATTATGTTTATTAGTTTTTATGATTACTGTAATGTTATGTGTACACAGAAAAATAAAATATAGTGCTTAAAAGCCGTTATATTTATATAATATAAGCGCCATTAAAAAGTACTATAATGCAGGTGCTTACCGTGGAGGGACAGTGGAATAAAAGCATTATTATATCTACGCATTTTAAAGCAGCATATACACACTGTAGTAATATGTAAATAGCGGACAGATAATGCTATAGAAAAAGAATATTATAGCGGCATATATGCGTTATGGAAGCTTACTATTTTATAGCGGCATTTTTGTGTTATAAATACGCCATTGATTTTTATAACATGTCGATATATAGCGTTTATCGAAACGCTATGTTTTTCTTTTATAGTGGTTATATGCCGCTATGGATGACTCCTTTTCCTATAGTGACCCGATCTAACTCTTAAAACATGGAAGGAAATGTGTGATATCCCGGATATATTTGAATTGATATTAAGTTAGATTCTAAAATGAATTTGAATTTAGATTTAAATTTCAATCTAAACGAATATATATATCTTAAAAATATTTTGATTTAAAAATTATACAAATTAAGTTAGTGTTTATTAAGTAGCACAAAAGTTTTATATTTACATTTAAAAGTTTTATTTTTCTTTAAAGATTTTATTTATATATATAATTTAGTTTCAAAACATATTCGTTGGAATTTTTAAGAGAATATATTTAATAAGGATTTAAATTGGTAAAACATATACATAGATATAAACTAAATATAATTTGGCATAAAAATTATATAAAAGATTTTTATCATAAAAAGTACAAATGTAAGTAGATTAATAAACATAGTTATAATTTAAATATATTACCTAAATCTTTATAAAGCTTAAGTAATATAATATAAGTAAATAAAAGGGTTTACACATTTTAAAATCTTTTTCTTTTGTACTTAAAATAAAACATAACACATAAAATAAATATAAAGATATATTAATAAAAACATAAGAAATATTTTTAAGTAAAGGCTCTAAACATTTGTAAGTATTATGATACATGAAATTAACATTTGTAGCAAGTATAATACATATAGTGACAAGTGTCATTAGCTTCTTTTTCTTTAATAATAATAATTCAAAGAAAACAAGTTATACACATCATTAAAATTTCTCTATTATCATTTTTTTTCTTTTGCTCAAAACATAACTTAGAAAACAAAGATCTGGAATCACAAATACAAGCAGCTCAGAAATAATAGAAAGAAGGAAAAATCTGGGAATCAGAGAACAACAAATCAGCAGTTCAAATTTTTTTCCAGATAAAGGCAAATGCAGGGTTCTTCCAAAAATGGTGAGTAAACTGCCTTTAAATATTTCAAAATCCACCCGCATCTTGATCCGTATGAAGTGATTACCAAAGTTTGGATGAAAACTATGTTTACATGATTGTTTGAGAATGAAAGAATGTATATGTATGTTAAAATTTGAGTGCATGATTGATCAACAAGTTTTCAATCAAGCATTTTCTTTCCAGATTTTCAAAATCTAACATTTCAGTATAATAGAAATCTCTGCATCATATAGAGGCAAGTAAATAAATTATAATTTATTTTTAAATTTAGATGCTTGTAAGGATCCTTTATGGTATGATATGAATTATGCTTGTATGTATGTATAAAATGTGAATTCTATATAAAAGTAAGTATGCATGCCTAAAAATACTCTGTTCCTCGTTCACAGGATTTTTAAAAAAACAAATTTAAAATTTAAATCTCTCCTTTAAATCTCTTATAGGCTGAGGAACTCAAACAAGTTTGGCTTGTTTAATCATAAGCTAAGTTTTAAGAATATAAATTAGCATAATAAGTATGGAAAATTTTTGGAAGTTATGGAAGACAGTGAAATTCTTAAACATATCAAAATTTCGACCCAAACAATTCATGTTTTCAGGTATGCAACCTGTTTGTTATTTGAAATCATGAATTTTAAGCCTCAAACCAGATTTTTAGATATTGATCGAGTGAGCAATGTGAGGTTGAACGAATTTGGGTAAATCGGTGAATTGGGACGATTGGGTTGATTTGGAGATTTGGTACCTGACGTGGTGGAGGAATAGGATATAGGATCATGGGGAAATTGTCACTGGAATTTTCAAGTGCTTGTGGAAGCGGGTTGATCGAATAGTAGGGTTTAGCATTTTTATGGGTTGGTCGATGATCTTGTGACTTTCGCGATGATGAGGTGACATCGGGGTTGTTGGGTCGTAGGGGAAATGAAGTAGGCATCACTGAAGAAGCTGTTTTCAAGGGGACGTGGATTCCAATGATTGGAATTGGGCGGCGCTTGGGGGAAAGGTAATCGAGTTTTACTTGATGGTCTCGTGAGTGTTCGATTTTTGATTTTGGAACAGATTGTGGGATCTGGGTGATGGAATGCTTGGGGAGGGTCTCCGGCGACTTGTGTGTGTTGTTGGCGGCGACCGACGATGATCGGCGCGGTCGTGCAAGTGCACACATGCACGAATGTGTCAGGATTGGGGAGGATCGTTCCTGCTCAAGCAGGATCGTGAAATTTTTGGGTAGGCTTGAAGTAAGGGTCGTAGGGAGAAGCTTGGGGATGGAGCACAGATGTGGTTTTGGAATGTTTGCATGGTATCGGGTTTTGCTAGAGAATTTGAAGTCATGACTCGGGTTACTTGTTTTGTTAACAAGCGTTTAGTATGCAAAAGAGGAATAGCAAGTTTAAGTTTAGAGTTGATCAAGTTAGCAATGTATCAACTTTTTCAATTGAAATAAGGGTTGTTTAACGTGGAATTTTATTAGGAATTTGAGAATAGAATTATTTTGGATTTAAAGAAATTTTAATATTTATAACCTTAAATATATATATATATATATATATATATATATTTTAATTAACTATTTTAAATAAACTAGATAATTTAATTAAATAGGTTTAGGGATAAATTAAATTATGATAAAGAAAGGGGTTAATTACTTAATGCATTGACTAAAGGGTTAATCAATATGATTTAATTTAAGATAAATAAATTAGTGGAATTAAATAAAAGTTAATCACTTAATGTAATTGATTAGGTGATTACTCAAGTAATAAATTGATAATTCATGCATAATATGAGTAATTAAAAGATAATTTATAGTTGTGATTGATTATTGATTTAGGATTAATTAATCAATGTAATTAACCAATGTAATTAACTCCCAATGTTATAATTACTTGATGAAAGTAATTAAAGGTTAATTTCTAAAGGGAAGTAAACAAAGATTAATTACTTAGTGTAATTAATTAAAGGACTGATTAATTAGGAAATTTATAAATGGTTAATAAATTAATAAGTGTGATTTACTTAAGACCAATTAATCAATGTAAGTGATTATAGGACAATTAATTTGAGTAATTAATTAAGGATAAATATGGTTAATGTGTACGAGTGAAGGATGATTAATTTGTGATGTTAATTAAGACTAATTACTTAATGTAGTTAAAGGAGATAATTAAGGGATAATTAATAAATGGATTGTAATTAATGTTAAGCAAGCAATATTAAAGAGATTAAAGGAATTCAATTTATTTATTTAATTAATTAGTATGGTATGATTCGTTAACCTTATTTATAGATAATTGAATGATATCGAATGCCTTGGATTTAATGTCTCTGATATAAGATGATATGTGGTATGTTATGATAGTATGGTTTGTCTATCTGTGATGGACGATAATGTAAATATGTAATTTTGGATAAATGAAGCTGTTTAAACCTTAAACAGTTGTTATGAGATGGTATTAAATTCAAATAGACCGGAGTCGGGTATTAGTAAATACCTGAAACCACTTCGATTCTTTATAGATTGATGTGGAATCAATACGCTGATATGGAATGATTTAAGTAAACTGGACCATTTAATCTAATTTGGCACTTAGAAATGGATGTGTGAAATAAATCATGTTTACAACAGCTTGCGAAGCTGTAAATTGATATAAGTTACCCCGGGTTATTTAAGTTGTTTGCTTTTGAATTCCATATTAGATGGGTTTACTCACGCTGGTTTCCAGCATAACCCGGGTGTTACTTTGATGTAATGCTCGGGTCAGATCGAGTATTACAGATTTTCAGGTAAGGACGTTCTGGAGCTCAGGAGGCGAGCTGGATTGCAGGGACGTATAGAGAGTATCCACTGTGATATTGTAGTATCTGGACATGATTGTTTTGTCTAGAGTTTATGTAACTCTGATGTATTTAAATGTAAATTAACAGATACAAATTTCTTTGTATAAATGCTATTTTATTTGATATTATATTTAATCCGCTACGAATGTGAGGTTTCTGTGACTTGTTCTGTCTCCTTCTTTCTCTTTTCTTCTTTCTTAACTATCTGGAAATTTCGGGATCGAAATTTCTGAGTCGTTACAAAATGAGAACGCTAACATCCCACTAGGAGGCCCTAACCATCTACCAGTAGATGTGAATGCTGCCAATCCTGTTGATGTTCAGAATCCAGCTAATTCCATCAATAGAGCCGATTTCCAAAATTTGATGAGAGAGTTAGTGGATAACAGCCGACAGTTGAACCAGTAGATTCAAGCCACTTGGAGCGAGCCAACCCCTTATTCTACATCGGAGCGTTCTAGTTTATCAGATTATTGTCACAGATGTATGCATCACATAATTGACGGATGTCATGCTGAAGCTTCTGGACATTAACGGGCAAGCCAACCCGGCTTACCAAGACCGATCAATGTTGATCCCTCCTCCAAAGGAGGAAGCTTGCCTCTTCATGTTGGAGCGCAAGCTGGAGCTACTGCGATTGATTTGGCTACTGGAGTTCAGGTGGGTGCAGATCCGTTACCGCCCCGGAATGACGATGAAGTGAACGAACGTGACAAACATTGAGAGGTGCTTGAGCCAAGAAAGCATGGCATGGCCCGTAGACATTGACTGGACCATTCACATGAGATGGAGCACGACTATCGCTTGGCTCCAACTATCCGAACGTCGGACTTGTCAGCTATGGTTAGACAGCTAATAAGGGAGACCAAAGCCCTGACCAATGACGATTGGGGAATCTCGAAAAGCCATACCCCATTCACCAAGAATATCTTACATGTGGAGTATCTAAGGAGGTTCAGCATGCCATCGATGTCTGCCTATGAGGGAAAAACCAACCCCAGGTAGCACATCATGAGATATGAATAGCTGATAGATTCTGCATAAACTAATGATGCAACAAAATGCAGATGTTTTCCTATTACTCTCTCTGGCATAGCAACGATGTGGTTTACGAGATTACCTGCACGGTCAATCTCTAGATTTGATGATTTAGCAACAAAATTTCTAGAGTCATTCCGTATGCATGCAACTCGCCCTAAAAATGTAATGTCCCTATCTAGCGTGATCCAGGCTCCAGGAGAATCGTTGAAAGATTATTTGGAGAGATTTCATACAACTGTCACAGAAGTTAGTAATCTGAATGACCATTTAATATTGATGACGGTAATAAGAGGGATTGACCCAGAATCTGACTTTGGCGTTTGGTCAGCTGGCAAACCACCCGTAATATTGAAATGTTTTTATGCAAAAACAGCTCAGTATTTGAAGAAAGAGGAAGGTAGATACTCTAGGAAGAAGAATGTTCGGGGACCAAGTGGAGAAGGAGTTTAGAGTAACATTGCAATGAAATAGTATGGGGATAGTTTTGGAAAAGTTGAAGTAAATATCCAAAGTAAATCAAATCAAGAAAAGATAGGTGGTGATCGGGACCGTGAACGAAAGAGGGATTCCGAGAGAGGAAAGCCTAGGATTGCAATGTATGATACCAACATACCAGTAAATACATCTCTAAAGAACATTTACTTGTCTACATGTAATACCATGCAGTATAAGAAGGCATCTCCAAAAGAATCGATGGAGAAGCAAAAACAAACTTGAAAATATTGCTGTTTTCATGAATGCTATGGTCACACCACGAATGAATGTAGGTATCTCTAGGATGTTATTGAGAAACTGATTCGGGAAAGAAAATTACAGCAGTTTGTTAAAGTCATGTAGCATGGCTGGAAGGGGACATCTGACCCCAACCGAGGACAAACTCAGCACTAGGTTGAGGAGCCTACTTGGCCTGGTAAAATATTAGTGATCAATACAATAATTGGAGGACCGCATCTAGCTGACAAGAGTTAATATGAGATGGAGTGCTATGCCGGCGCGATCAAGCATGTGAATTTTTAATGATGTTCGAGTATATAAGATGAAGCTCGAGCAAAATAGCATACAATGGAAGATGACATTGTGTTCAGAAACAGAGATGCAGACAAGGTGGAGGCACCAACGATCGATCCAGTGGTCATTTCGACCATGATCGGGCCCGCGTTAGTGAGGAGGATTTTGGTTGATTGTGGAAGTTTCAAAAATATAATTTTCAAAAAGGCTTACGATCAAATGAGGATAGAAGCCAAGGACTTCGACCGTCTAAAGCTTACCTTCATGACTTTAACAATGCTACGAATGAAGCTATTGGATATGTTGAATTTCCCATGGAGTTGGGAGAAGGATACCAGAGGAGAGTATGGATTTTTCCATTTGTTGTCTTGGATGTTGATTCTCCATACAATGTTTTTCTAGGTCGACCAGTGCTAACTGAATTTCGGGCAGCTCTTTCCCCATGGTATTTGGCTTTGAAGTTCCTAACTGATAATGGTGTTGGAGTTGTGCATGGTGATCAGGTGACTGGATGTGCCTGCTATGTAGCTGTATTGAGTGACGCTCAACGGAAGGAGAAAGGTAAGGCTATGGTCTAGTCTCTGTGCATCTAAACTACCGAATATTGACAACCAGCGCTTAGGCCTTGGTTCGGGCACCATGGTCAGTTATATAAAGTATTGATCCAAAGGATGACGAGGAGGAGCCTAAAGAGACCAAAGCTGCACTGGTTGAGCCGATGATTGACATCACAGTCAGCCACGATGACCCGTCATGAGTCCTAAAGACGGATCACAGTTCAGCCCCCGATGATGAAAGAACTTGCTGGTTTTCTCCTAGTGAATCTTGACGTGTTCGCTTGGACTCACTCGGGCACATATGGTATCCCGCCTTCCATTGCGAGCCATGCATTAAATATTGACCCGAGGCATATCCCGGTGAAACGAAAAGGGGTTGCATGGACACAGAGAGATCTACTACCCTTAAAGAGGTGGTGGATATACTCAAAGGCAATAGGTTCATTCTCGATGCCCTCTACCCTAAATGGGTATCTAATTCTGTACTTGTGAGAAAGGCGAATGGAGAATGGCGGCATGTGTTGGTTATTCGAAATTAAACAAGGCATGTCCGAAGGATAGTTTTTCCCATCTAAGAATCGACCAGCTAGTAGATTCAACCGCAACACATGATTTGCTATCTTTCATGGATGCATAGTCTGTATATAACCAAATCCCGTTGCATGTCCTTGAACAGAAGTACACCAGATTCATTATTGATGTTGGAATGTATTTTTACATGGTAATGCCATTCAGATTGAAGAATACCGGAGCCATCTATCAACACCTAGTAAACAAAATGTTTAAAGATATGATTGGAAAGACAATCGAGGTATACATGGATGACATACTCGTGAATTCATGACAATCAAGTGACCACATTAGAGACGTAGCAGAAATGTTCGATATCCTCCGATATTACAAAATGAAGATCAATCCTTTGAAATGTTCTTTTGGCATGGCATCAGGAAAGTTCTTGGGTTTCATCGTCAATGCCCGTGGAATCGAAGCTAATCCCAAGAAGATTAGAGCAATTTGCAACATCCAAGCACTAAAGACCATCAAACAAGTACAGAGCATAAATGGGAAGGTTGTTTCCCTAAGTCGATTTTACTTCCAGAGTTGTTGATAAATGCATTCCTTTCTTCGACTTAATTAGAAGGGAAAAGGAACTTTAAATGGACGTAGGATTGTGAAGATGCATTCCGAGCCTTGGTGAACCACTTAAAGAAGCCTTCTATCTTCTCAAACCTGGTGGATCACGAAGACTTGTTTATCTACTTGGACGTATCGATACACGCTATAAGTGATGCATTGCTCCATGAGGAGAATCAGATCCAGAGACCAGTCTATTATGTTAGCGAGCGATTAACTGGAGCTAAAAGGAACTATTCAAAGAAAGAGAAATTGGAATACTGCTTGTTGATTGCTTGGTGAAAACTCCAGCCCTAATTTCAGGCTCATCCCATCAATGTTTACACCATTCAACCATCACGACAGGTGCTACAACGATCTAAGACGTCTAAAAGGTTAATCAAACTGAATCAATTCAACATCATTTATCTCCCTCGAAGAGCCTTCCAAAGACATGCACTAATGGACTTTATACAAGATTCACTGTACAGGATGATTCCCAGAGAGCGGTAGAGCTCTTACATCCGATGGAAAATGTATACAGATGGAGCATCCAATGATTGTTGTTCCAAAGCCGAAATCATGCTAGTAATCCTAGAAGATCGATCGATTTGCTAGCAATGAAGCTTGACTTCCTTAGAATGAACAACGAAGCTGATTATGAAGCTCTGATTAATGGGCTTGAACTTGTTAGAGAGCTGGGAATAAAATCTCTTGGAATCTTTTGCGATTCACAGTTGGTAGTATACCGAGTCATAGGAGATTAACAAGATAAAGGACAATGATTCGCTTCGTACCTTATCCAAGTCCAAGAGCCATTGACTGATTTTGAGAATTATGACATCACCCACATTCCCCAGGGTCAAAACGGAGAGGCTGACTCATTGGTAAAGTTTGCTAGCACTGGGGATGCACAACAAATGAGTTTTGGTCCCAGTCGAAGTACTACACCCTCTGAGCATAAAACAGAAGGAGATCGAGTGGGTACTAGAAATGGATCCTGAGAAGGATCTATCGATGACTCTGATTAAAGACTATTTGCTACAGGGAGTCCTTCCGCAACGAAGGAATGAAAGGCGACAGTCCTCCGTAAAGCTTCACGATATATCATTCAGGAAGAAATCATGTATATAAAAGGTTTTCCATTCCCCTACTCTAGTGTATCACCCATGATGAAATAAAACGAGTCGTAAAGCAAGTTTATGAAGGGGAATGTGGCGATCACACCATAGGGCAAACCCTAGCAAAGAAAATACTCCATTACTTTTATTATTGGCCGACTGTCAACCGAGATGCTGCTGATTACGCTAGGCGATGTGATAGATGTCAGATGTATGCAAAAGTTCCGAGAGCTATACCGACAGAAATCATACAAATGGTCAGTCCATGACCATTTTCCATATGTGGCATAGATATTATCGGTTCCTTATCGATCTCAAAAGGTGGTGTGAAGTACACCATCGTAGCAGTTGACTATTTCACCTAATGGACGAAGCAAAGCCTTTATCCATGATCACGGTAAATAAAGTAATCAACTTTATTAAAGTCTAGAACATCATCTGTCATTTTGGCCTTCCACAAACCATTATAACTGATAATAGGACTCAACGCGACATTGTTGAATTCAAAGACTTTTGCCATTGGTATCATATTGAAAAGAGATTTGCGGCAGTTGCTCACCATTAAGAAAATGGACAAGTTAAAGAAATGAACAAAACCATCAAGTCCATTCTGAAGAAGCGCTTGGAAAAGGCTAGAGGCAATTGGGTGGATGAACTCCCAATAGCATTATGGGCTTATAGAACTACCCACAAGTCCACGGCTAGCCATACTCTATTCGCCCTTGCTTATGACACCGAAGCCATCATTCCTATTGAACTCAGAGTCCCTTCTCATCGAGCGACCTACTACGATCCCAGAATGAATAGGGATCTCCTCTTAGAATCTCTTGGTTTTGTAGATGAGAAGCGTGAAGAAGCTGATTTGAGGGCAGCTACACATCGACATTGAGTCGCCCGATACAACAACACTAAAGTTCGACCTAGAACCTTTGAAATCGACGATCTCATGTTGAAATAGGTTTTTTTCTACCGTATCATATATGAATCCTACTTGGAAATGACCATATGTCATTGAATAGAGGCTTGGAGAGGGAACTTTCAAGGTAGTGACTGTTGATGGCGTCACACTCCCAAAGGCGTGAAATAGCGAGCATTTATGATGCTTTTTCACTTAGTTTATTCTTTTTCATCCAATTATATTCAATTTCCAAATTTTCTTTAGCATTTGAATTTCCAGATATGTAATAAGGCAAATTAGTCATTCTTTCCATTTGGCAAATAAAGTTTGAAATTTCCTTCATATTCATGTTTGTTATAGCATACATATTAGTTAAGACATCCGACTAACTTATATTGACATGTTCGAGCAGGTTTCCATAGTTTGAAGCTAGCTGATTACATAGTTCATGATTAAACTAAACAAAATAAAATGGCCCGACAGTCCAGTTGATGATTCTCGCTCATAAACCATTGGACAGAATACCTAACGAGGGATGGATGTGACTCGACTATCCGATAACCAAGTTAATCCTATCATGTAATGGGATAGATTTGAATCAAAAGCAACCGTGATACGATCGACTTCTCACTAAGTTAAGCCCCAGACTTGGGGGGAAATCAATCAATTAAGTAATATACAGTCCGACTATTTTTTGAAATAACTCTAAGTGCACAGAGTATGGATTGAAGTGCAAACATGAATTGGGTGTGATCTAATCGCCCACCAACTAACTCTTATCCACAGAGTGTGGATATGAGTGTAAACAAATAGATGAGTATGGTTCGACCACTCACTACTTCATAATCTCCGACCTGAAAAAAATAGGAGTATAAACTCGCTAAGGATGGAGTTCGACCATCCATTATCTAACTCTGCTAACTCGAGACTAGGGGCAGGAGTATAATTACTCGAATCCCTGAATCCAACATGTAACACTAGGGCTCGAGCCCAGTGTTTGATACTACTTAAGGCCGCGACCACATGGAGGCCTTGAGTAAAAATTAATGGATGATTGTCTGAATTAACGAGCAACGAATTACAAGTACATCGAATGAGAAAGTAATAGATCGACTACTTAAACGAAATTCACATAAGAGTTTGATAGAAAATAAAGAACTTTTATTTGCACATTAAACTTGAAAATTATGGTACAAGTTTATTCAAAAGAAGGAGCTATACTCGCGCAATGATGGCCAATAAAAAAATAAAAGTAACTATATAAGCTATGTGAAAACTAAGCCGAAGTGATGACTTTTTCTTTTGGTCCTTTTGTCTTTTGGATTTTTTGGGAGTGGCTCTACCCAAACTTCCGCCTGTTCTTCTTTTTGATCCTTTACCACCCTTGGCAGAAGAGATTTCAGAGATTAGAGGGAGTTCTTCGGGAACTGACCCACCGAGTGGAATGAAATGCAGTGGGACGAGATTTGAACCTTCGACGAAATTTGGATCTTCAATGTCCACATCAGCGGGTTCAACTTTAGTTTTTTTCTTTAATAACTCCTCTCACTCGATGCGCTCCTTCAGGCTGAGATCATTGGTATGTTCAGAGGCACCTGTGATCATGACGTCATCTGGTTCATCTGGAAGCGGAAAGTCATTAGCTTTTTCATCAACAAGTGCTTCAATAACTTGAGCATCGAACCCTGGAATGTCAGTGGCTGTCAGAATTTCAATAGATGTTGATTGTTGCTCCATGGCGGCACTGCTTCCTGAGGTTTGACTGAGACTCGGAAGACTTGCAGATTTGCAGAAATAAGAAAATAAGCCCATGACGATTGGGCATAAGGAACGAAATCTCTTAAATAATAAAGAGTAGAGCAGGATACTAGTATCCAACTGACTTTCAATTGTCACCAGAGTGCTCCCCTCAAGAGTAGGAGTCAGCACCTTTGATTGATAGTTAGGCAGATCATAATTCAAATCCTTTCCCGGGCAAGGAGAAATTGATGCTTCGGCTGTTTGAAGTGAAGGGGGACCTTTGGGATCGGACTCTAAAGACTCAGCAATGTTTTTCCCTTTACCGAAGTGTACAAAAATATCAAAGTATCAGAGCCTCACAGCCGCAAGGTCTAAAGGTTTATCCCCACGAAGAATCGCATATATCAGTTTCTCTTTATTTAAATTAGCTTCACCGAGGGCTTTCTTCTTCATTTCTATAATGTATTCCCAAGCCCCGGCGAGCGATTCAAAGTAGATCTCTCTAAGAAAACTCAAATCACGATGGATTAGGACTTTAGCATTATATTTAATAATTAAAGGATCGAACATGCCCTTAATCTCACTTTGACTAGCTTCTTTCGCATCCTCTAACTTGGCCTAGATCTGCTCTCTAACTTTGTTGCGGCCCGCTACCCTTGCCTCTTCCTTGAGGACTTCAATTTGAGCAAGTTGCTTGTCAAGTTTTATTTTTAGTCCCTGGGCTTTGACGACCTCTTCACAATAACTTTGAGATTCCTCCAAAGCTTCAAGTTTTTCTTCCTTCTCTTTCTTAAGGAGTTCTTCAAGTTCTTCAATGCGATGGGCAAGCATGTTGTTCTTTTTTTGCGGTATCCTTTTACAGAGAAAGAACATCACTGCGGTTGAGGGTAGCTTCTGGGTCTTTTTTGTGAGCCTCTTCTAGATGACTAACTGTCTCGGATGTTTCTTTGGCACTCTTTTCTACCTTGGCTAGCTTCGTTGTCAACTCTGAGATCTCATCATCTTGATGATTAATTATATCATGGATCGCCTCTAGCTTGGGATGATCAATTTCATGTTGTCTCTCAATAGACACCTCAAAGATTTTCTCGACTAAATGCTGGAATGCTTCATGCTGCACAAAAACATCATTAACACATGCAAGAGAACTCGCTTTATCACTCCCTGGAATTGTATGGATGGAAGGAAGGAACTTAAGCCCATCGAAGCAGATTTTGGAAAATTAACCCAACTTTGGCTAATTTTTCAACCGTGGAAGCCTCAAATGCCGCAATAGTTAAAGCTGGATTAGAAGTAACAATTGGGCGTTTGCTCGACCTATGATCGCAGGACTGTCTGGAACCAAATGAACTTGAATAATTGTAACGAACTAATTTTTCGACTCCCGAAAGTCGACATCGATACGTCCATTGTACCAAATGCCGCACAGTCGAATGCCGGAAAACCAAACCATTAGGATTTAAGAAGAAGAAGATAGAAGAAGAAACAGAAACAAATACAGAATCTCACATTTCGTAGCGGAATAAAATATAATAGATAAATGAATAATCTTTTAAAACAAAATACTATATCAGTTTATACATCACATTATTAGAGTGTTACAACAATAAACAGTGGAAAAGAATATAATATATACAAGTGATACACCACGCCATCCAGCTTGAACCAGATCTCCATAGCATATTTTCTGACTTCGCTCAAGAATAATGATAACATGTCTCTAGGCTGCTCATGTGGAAAATTATGGGCACCCAGAGTTTAGAAAGGAAACAATAACCTCTAGGTCAGTCATGGGACTGGTGTGAGATCTTAAAAACAGTTATTTTCACAAAAAAGGAAAAGAAATCCGCTACCGCTATGCTTTTGAAAAATAAAACTACCATAAGGCCTCCCCGCACACCCACAATGCAAACGCAGAATTGGAGGAGATTTCTCCTTATGATAGTCAAACATTCTTGATATTTTTTTTTAGTATTATCATTAGTGCATAGTGTGGAAAACATTTCGAAAGTATAATACTAATCTTAGCCAGCATAGACATTTCGCACTTATGCCTACTACAACTACCATGTTCAATAGCAGGTTACCGCCATATTCCATGGCAGGTTATACAACTAAAACCGTACAGGGAGCGTATTGTTTCTTTGGATTTCCAATAAATGGTCAGGCTAAGGAACTTCCTATGCCACATGGGTACGCCTCTGGGGGACGCCCCGAGAACCTAACCGGATCTCTGCCAACACAAGGCTGGGTTACCTCTGTAACTAGGTAACTACTACACGAGTATGCCATCCCCCGGTCGTTAGCGACCTTTATCCGAGGACCCTCAACCACAAAGCAACAGCCACAAAGCAATAAATTTGCAGCAACCACATAAGTTAAGTATCTGGGCTCCATACCATGATACCACCCTTTTCTAGGAGGAAATGACATACCCTAAAAGGCGCGACCCTCATAACCTTGTCGCATTCTTCCTGTTTCGACCATTCCCAGGTTGTGAGGGCCGACGAAGTCTCCTCCACAAAGCTACACTTTTCACAAAGCCATGCTTCGATCGAAAAATGATTAGCAGCACTTCGTGTGCCCCATTACCAAATGGGAATGTATCACCGGTAACCATCAACTACATAACCTCTGAGCTCGTACATCTCAAAGAAGGGTGTCAAGCTAAGAGAATAAATTGCCAACAACAGAAATGTATTTGATAGAAACCAGCCTTACAACTCAAAGTGTAAGGTCGAACATACATCCATATAAGTTTGTTCCGGGATTGAACGGAACCGAAGGCACTTCAAAGAAGCCCTTGCAATCCAGATATTCACTAATCACGTCCGGAATCCCCATCACAAAGGGTGATAAAACCACTATAACGGAGCAACTCGGTGTAGAGACATTCGACAGGTAATCCTTTCGCTTTTGAAAATACTCGGTCTTCAACACCATCTTCAAATGCAATCCCATTTCATCGTATCATTATTCGGAATGGTTTTTATGACACAAAGTCCTCTCCCGGCTAATCCGAATAACGAGCGCTTATTTTAAAAATAAGTGTTTCATTCAGATTTCAAGTAATTCACAACAAATTTCCACTTTGATCTTTTAAACAAAAGATCCATCACATAGATTCGATGTAGTTTTCGAATATCCATTTAGAGTCCGACCCCCAGTCGCATCGAAATTCAAACGCCGTTTGAAGGCCAATATTGATAGTCGGTTATTTAACTATCAATCAACATTCACAACAATCACCAAGATTTAAATCATTTTCCCCCAATTATTTATTTTCAAAAAATCTTCGCAAGATATATTTTTAAACTTCAACACTTTGAAAACAAATTTCAAATCACTTTCCTCACGCGGAATAAATTTCCAAATATTTGTTTATTTCCACTGAAAATTTGCCAAGTTCAAATACTTTAAAATAATTTAAAATACTTATCCATATATATATATATATATATATATATATATATATATACACACTATTATATATAATATCACAACCAAAAAGTCAATCAATAATTGAAATTCAAATTTTAATTTGAGTGAGAAGATCTCACCTTTTCTTTTTTATTTTACAATCTATTACCATTCCAGCTTGATTTTTTCACGAATTTTTGACCTTGTATAAATATTTATAGAATTTATTAATGTTCGAGATAATCAAATAATTCATTTCCATTCAATAAATTTAATTTAAACTAATGATTTTTTTATTTAAAACTAATACTTTTAATTTTTAACCAATTTCTTTTAATAAATTTATTTAACTAAAAACTAAATTTAAAAACTAAATTTCCTTTTTTATATAATCTTTGGTAAAAATAACTAAATTTTTTTTATTAAACAAAACTACCTTTATCATATATATATATATATATATATATATATATATTTACCAATTCAAAAACTAAATAGATTAATACCTTACTACATGTTTATACTATTATTATTTTTCTGTTCTTTGCACAAATCTATATGGACGTTACCAATTTAAAATTGAAATGAAACAACATGTATACCTCACTGCCTGAAACCACATCATGGCCGACCTTCACCCTATCAACAGCCACCTCACCGCAACCCTAAATCGAACCGTCGAACCCTAGCCGTCGCACCCCCGGATAGGCATCTTGCTAATCCTCACGACATCGCCCTGACCAGAGAAACCCCCATCGCGCTGCATCTTTCACGCTGACGATTCTCCCTCTAGATCCAACGTGATGCTCGAACTCGAGAGCAGTTCCTCAATTAGGTGCGATCGAAGCCCATCGCGACAACGAGCCGTCGCTAGGAAGTTTTCGATCCTAGTCGTTGTTTGATATAGACGTGTTGCCTGAACCGAGCTTCACGATTTCTTTTTTTTTATAATTATCGAACAATGAGAAATTGAAAGAGAGCAGCCATTTTTATTCAGATAATTCAATTTTTTGATTTTTGAACGAAAAGAAGGGTTTCGTTCTCTTGATTACATCAGTCATTTCTTCAATTAGTTTCACTTGCTAATTTTATTTCAATACTTCGTTTCATTTGGTCTATCTTGACAAAATTTTCATTTTACTTTGTTTATCACAAATCAGATTCAATTCCACATTCAGTTCTATTTACTTACAAATTTGAAATGAATTTCGACATTCAATTTCACTTTCATTTACTTGCAATTGTAAATTTATTTATTCATTCACAATTTATTTTCCACCTTAATAAATTTTATTCCATAACTATTTTTATCGGATTCCGGAGTCTTTCAACATTTCAAAATCATTTTTTTACTCTATGTGTCCTTGCTTGCAGTAGTATTTTAATTTTATTATTTATATTCAAATTAAAATTCAAATTTAAATCGTCTCTGTAAATGCAACTCAAAATTTCGATCTCCATTCGAGGCATGTTGCAGGCGTTTATAATGTTATACGCCTATTCCGAATGTAACAGAAAAGGTTCCGGGTCCAAATTTGATCGTGTGGAGAAGATTGCTTTTTGACCCAGTTATTAAATTAAATTCGATATAATTTCAGTGCCTTTGCTCACCGTACAGTCACTCAACAACTTTGAATGCTACGGAAATTGAAATCCGATAATAATACACTATTACGAATCTAATGGAACTGGTTTCGTCGAATTCCGTGACTGTGCCTCAGAAGGCTATTTTTTAAATATCGATTTAAATGATAAAAGTTTAAAAATGAACAAAACAATTCCAATCTGAAGCTTCTATTATCTTCTGTATCATCAATATAAATTTTCGAAGCCTTAAAAATATTTTTAAGGAGCATAAAACTGAAGATTCAAAATTTTACCCTACTTGAATAAATTAAATTCAATAATTTATTTGCTAATTTCATAGTTATATTTGAAATTCAAGTTAAACTAACATTCAAATATTTAAAATCAATTAAATATTTTCGATTTCAAATGTTAAAATTTTTGGGTCGTCACGATAATGCTCAGGAAGCATAACGATTTGAGGAGCATGGGAAGAAGCCGATCGCCGCTATGTGTAGGAAGATTGGCCTGAACTTTCTGATGAGATGATTGAGATTGGGACTTATGTTTAGAAGATGAAGACTCCCTCAAATGATGACTTCTTTCCCGTCTATCATCTCTTTCTCGATGCCTACCCGAATCTTGACTGTAACCAGATCCATACTGTGTTGACGAACTCCTCAAGCGATCGAAGGCACGAGATTGAGACATAACACCTACAAACCAAACAAGAGTGTATAAATGACCATCAAATAAAAAATAGATTAAATCATGTAGTGAAGTGCACGTGATTGTAAATATCCTAGTGTCCCCTCGACGAACCAGTTATTGTAGCCTTGCTCATAAGAATTTTTTTCCTTTAATAGTGGGAGAATGTCATCATTAGTCTTGGTGGGAGGATTGAGCCCCCAATACTGATGTTAGGGAAGTCATAGGTCATGATATCACTAGGGATCGAGAGATCCGAGTACCCTTCCATCGAGCTTTTTAAATGTTGAGAGGAAGACTCTTCTTCAACATAGGTGATGATGAACTCGGGATCCCTAGCGGTTTTTCTCCTATGAAGTTTATATGCAAGCTTTTTTCCTCTCCTTGTTGGCATGTGAGATTGTGCGCCTTGTGATGGTTCGACCACAAGCATCGCTAGGCTTGTTAGCTTTATCACCTCTAATTTCACCCTCTTCGGCGTCATCTGGAGCCCCCTCCACTGGGGGCATGACAGGGCTATTGATGCCACCTTCTATTCTACAGCATTCCTTGGTGGTGCTGCACTTCCTGGAAGCCCGATGTTACGAACTTCTTCTAACATCCCAAAAAGAGATAACCATTCATCAGTTATAAGGGATCTGATGTCCTTGTCCTCAATTGGGGTGGGGTAGATTGTAGAAACCGCCCTTGAGAAACTGTCGCCTTCTAGACGTGGATGGACACCTATAAATTTTAAAAGTATTAGTTAGTTCAGGATATGACTTGGGCTAAAAAAAATTGAGAATAAAGTGAACGATTACATCCTCCCAACTATTTCCTCGCAAAGCCTGGAGGATAATGAACGTGGAACCATTCATGTTCAAAGATGTCGAGCTTGTTTCAAGTGCCAATTTGAACTTGTAGTTAGGTGAAGGCTCAAGGAAAGTGTAAGAAAGGATTTCTGTCAATCATTTGAAATTGTAAGTAAACCTGATGTCCTCAGGAGATGGGGGATGGAACAGAACATCCATAGTAAGAGAGTGCTATGAAAACAAACATAGCCATTCAGATGTAGCTGAGCGGGAGCTATTCCTAGGTAATTCAGATGTAAGAATTAAAAGGCGACATACATCCGACCCAACATATGAATTTCTTACATGCCGCATATCCCTCTGAGGATAAATGCGCCTTATCATCCACTTAAGGGACTATAACATCTCCAAACAGAATCCCATGTTTAGATCATAGTCTATGAAGAGCGAGCTCGCCAACTCTGGAGCTTGATAATCCATTGAGTCATCCAAAAATACAATGCCTTCTATAGTGTCGGGAGTAGGAATTATCTCTTCCACTGAAAGGATAGGAACAATAGAAAAAACGTTGGCCAATGGGCCAAAAACCTCCAGTTGCTTGGTTTGATGGTCGGGGGAAAGTTTGCATGATGCAGTTATAGAACTTGATCGGCTCTAGGATTTCTATGTTGTAAAGATTGTCCTGACAGCATTGCAGCTAAATGCTCTGAACGTATGGAGCCCATATCAAAATTCAATAGATAATCGAGATTAGAATATTTTACATGTATGTCCATGCTAAGTGTAAAATAGCGTGGTGCAGTGTTGTACAGTGAAGAGATAAATAGTTCAAAATTAAATGCAATAGTAAGTGACGAGACTTTGGATTTCGATCAGAGTGACCATCATCGCTTACCATCTCAACTGGCATTCAGATTGATCGGTTGTGTAAGCTTTGCGATCGACCATCGGCATATCGAAGTGTGAAGTCCATTATTAAAGTACATATGTTAAGTTTTAGCCCATATTCTATGTCCCGGTAGTTTAGTTGTTCAATTTCAAATCAAAGTTTGATAAGTAAGTCATGTTGTTCGTTTGCATTATATGTTCAAGTTCGTTGAGGTGGGATTGGTTTTGATTGTTCATGCAAGTGAATTTGGGTTGGTTTGCTTAAATGTTCATTTCAAAAAGCATAGAATTGGCTAAGTACCCATAGCGGATCCCTCAATTTAACCAAACAACTAATCCTTCTTATAAAGCAAATAGCCAATTACTATTTGTATCGATCCCTTTGTCTTATCACTACCAACCCCTCTCAAAGAACCCATAACTGATCCCTCCTCAAGCACGCCACCGCTGATCCCTTTACTTAGTCGTTTCCACGCTTCCTTTAAATATTTATTCCTTGCCCTTCAAGCAATAACATCACTGATCCCTCGATCTCATTTATGAACCGGCCCCTGTACTTAGTCGTTTTGATGCTTCCCTTAGATCTTTACGCTGTTCCCTCTCCACTATGCTCCACCATGGCCGATCCCTCCATTTCCTTCACGCTTCACTCTTTTCTTTTTCCTCTTCCACTTCTTCGCCGAATCCTGTATCGCCATCGTCCATCTCATCTCCTTCAATTTTAACCTATGGTTACACAAACAAAACATACCTATGTATATGTGTTGGCGATCCACCTGCTATGTATATGTTTTGGTGATAATAAATGGAGAGAACAACGTCGATGGCGAATGATTCGGAGATGGTTGAGATTAAAGGGAAGAGGGATCGAATTTGTAGGAGTATGTTGGGTTGCGATGGATTTTTTATAAAAGTGAAGAAGGAAGAGAAGGGGAAGGGTTCGGCTCTAAGGTAAAATAAGAAAGGTTCAATATTGAAGAGTATAAAAGTAAATAGAAGTGAAGTGAATAAGTGAGGGATGGAGAAGAAGGGTGTTCACATATACATGAGAGTTGAGGGTTTGGCCCGCCTTTCCATTCTCCACGAAGCCAAAAGGATCGAGTTCCCATCACAAAGAGGGACTGGTACGATCTCTTGCCTGGGGGTCCATCCGATCCTTATCAACATTAAAAAAAAGGAAATGGTATCGGCTAAAAGAATGCCGATCCCTATA
Source organism: Allium cepa (assembly GCA_030765085.1). Taxonomy (NCBI): domain Eukaryota; kingdom Viridiplantae; phylum Streptophyta; class Magnoliopsida; order Asparagales; family Amaryllidaceae; genus Allium; species Allium cepa. The sequence continues at coordinate 1,025,224,905 of CM060935.1, read as the reverse complement.
TGCATAAAGGAAAGAGAGAGAAAAAAGGATCGATTATGAACCCTATGTGCAGCAAACATGGACATGAAAATTATATAAAGTACATGTATATAAAATGCAATGAACTTGCATCTAGTTTAATGAAAATTGGCAATGACCCGTCAGCATACAAATGCATCCGGGAGCCAATGACAAGAACATATACCTGAACGTGCATGTGTATAGTCTAAAATTTTAATTTTTGAAATTGATAGAAATTGAATTCAAACTTGAAGCTTCCAAGGTCGAAATCAGATCAGATAGCCAAAGCTTACTAATCTCGTAGAAGAGAACATAGATATTAACTAACAGAATATAATCATGTGCTATTGGAAACCGACCAAGCATCATGACGCTCAAAGAGAGATACGACATTTTGGGAAAATAGTTCGACAGAAGGACAATGGCAATTTAGAAAACTGGATGGATTTCTTATTCGACGACTCTAAAGTGCTTCGATTCAAAGGATGTCATGTTCAACACAATGCTACTACGAGGGAAAGTGTTATTTGGCATTTTAACTTCGTTATATCCAAACAGATTGGGCAAGTTAGATTTGACCGCCATCAAGACTTGTAAGTCCAGAGCGATGATTGTGGGGTCCAAAGATCAAATACACATGACAATATGAAGCCGTGATCGAACATAATTGAGAGATATGTAATGAAGAATGTTCAAAGCATGAAATATAGTTTAACATTGAAAAGAGATCGGCTATAATCACTCTCAATTATAGGGATTGGCCTATTTCAACCAAAAAGTGCAATTCAATGGAAAACAATCAATATCTCAAGATCCATAAGTTCAATGTATATGAAACTTTGGAAACAGGATGTGGGGACCCTACGAATCCTACCCTAAGGATCTCACCTTAAAAGGATGAAGAAAGTGGGATCGGTCCTCTTCCCTTTATAGGGATCGGCCTAAATCGAGAAACAACTCACATTGCAACAAATATCAAGCAATAACTCAAGTTCTACCAGTCCAATTTCCATGAAACTTGGAGGCTAAGCATATTACAACATGGAAAAGATCTGATAGGGATTGCACCCCCAAATTCCTCCAAATTAGGGATCGACACCGATCCCTATTACTTGGGATTTGGGCTATGCGATCCCTCTTGTGGATCCATATGGTTTTGGAGATCCTTCTAATGGATTTTCAGGGAGATATTTCGCCATCTTCCATTGTAAATACAGGCTTGATTGTTCATTTTTGGGACTTTATACTACTATTTGCTTTTGTACCCTATTGTAACTCTAGATTTTCATCTGATCCCTATTGTACTTAGTTTACAAAGTGATTAATAAAGCTATATATTCAAAGTGGACATAGACAACAACACTGAACCACTATAAATCATTGTGTTTTTATTATTGCTTTGATGTTCTATCATTTAACTGCTTGTTTCCTCTATTTTAATTTTATATTATGTATTTATTTCTCTAGAAAATCTTTATTGTATGTTTGTGCCAATTTGAGGTGTAAGCAGTAATAAATTTAATTAGGTTCCATTATATAATTATTGACGATTTTATGTATTTTAAAATTTCGCAAATATTCAATTAAATTCTGAAAGTTGAATTTTATTTATTTTTGATATTCTCTTGGTATTATTAAATGTTGATTGATTATATGCATAATTATATGAATTAAAGTTATATTCAAAATTCAGAAATATAATTTTCTCCCATTTAAATGCTATTAATGGTTTAAGTAAATATATTTTGGTTCGAACTATTTAATTTAAAAGATGTATATCTGTATTGTTTGAAAATAAGTAATTATTGTTAATTAAGAATTTTTAAATATACTGTTTGTGAAATTTTAATATATAATTACATATGAATTATAACTTGAGCTTCACATGTGTATATATACATTCTTATGTTTGATTTCTGAGTTTTTTGATTTCTCATCTTCTCGATACTAGTTTTGATGCTATGAATGAATCGCCGTTTATATTGATTTGATTGATGATTATGATGTGATACGGTAATGACATCCTTGGTTGATTTATTAATATTTATTCTGTGTGACAAGAAATCTGAATAAATGGTTTGGTGATATCGTTTAGTATGGGACTTTCGGTAACACTTTTCTGGTTATTCATTGAACTCGTTATATAAAATAAGGAAGGGCGAGTGTGATGTATGAGCATTGAATAAATGGACTTGTAACATGCGGTGGTATAAGATGCCGTTGTGTTATTTATTCAGTTGTTCTTTGCTCGTGGATGACACTTATACAGGGGTATGTTGTGTAACTCGCTACGGTGAGTATTTATAGAGGCTATCTGTTAGCCATATAGTTTGTGTACATTATATGTCTATCTTCCTTTGTTCAACTCCCTTTATGTTTCGGGAGTGAACCAGATTGGCCAGTATCCACCCTAGCGGCCTGATTGTGAGGTCGCACCTTAGATCCATGACACCATTGTTGTTTATGATATTCGATGCACATTACAAGATTGGTAGTTGGTTGCCCTTGGGTCGCATAGGCCAGCAGTCAGTAAACACAAGGGCACATGTTGGTAATCGTGGCCGAAGAGGCTACGCGTTGTTGAACCTATGGTGGATCATTGTCATAATACCAAGAGGGGAGAGGTAATAGTAATAGATGACTGTATGAGTCATGCCATAAGGACCACATGTGGATCCTGGAGCTAGTAGACATGCTGTCAGTCTTCCGTCTGGTTTCGGTGTGGGTGTATGTATATGGGTAGAAGATAGACATATATTATGTATGATGATATTATATCTGTGACTGTGTTTAGAGTATGATCAATCATTATCCTTCTCAGGCAGATGACATACTTATTATTGATTTGTTATTCCTATCTCTTAGGACCTTTCAGTCAAGAGTTTTGCCTCTTTAAGGGCTGTAGGTCAAGATATATTATTTTGTACATGGCGACATTATCACGAGCTAGCTCTAATCTTTCATGTTAATTTTACTGATTTGAAATTGGTATTTTATAATATGAGATTAAGAGATATTTTAGGCATTGCTTCGTCATCGCCTGACTTCTCTTAATGATGTCTCATTATTGATTATTTGTGGATTTGGTAGTAATTTCAAGATATGGATTATTAACCCAATTGATGTTGTTTTATGTGAAATTTTGATTTGATGTGTTTTATGTAGGTGATGACACTTTCCTATTTGAGTTTGTTGCGAATGTCATTTGAGATATTATGAGACTGTAATTTATTATACTTCTCGTATTATTACTATAGTTATTACAGGCATCATTAATATATTCTTACCCATTTACTATTTATACTATATTTAAGTTAGTCCGAAACTTTTTAGGTACAGAGACAGTATGACCAGCTTGTGTTGTTTTAGGCATAGAGGAGGTTATTTATTCCACGGTGTGGAATATTATTTATTTTGTATAGTCTCTTGTGCATATTATTGTGACGTATATTGGACATATTCTATATATTGTATAATATAAATTATCGTTACCATTGACTTTGTGATCTATAATATTTCTGTATATTGTGGATTGGTTATCTTGAAGGCATATATTTTTATTGCTTTGAGCCGATACTTCATACGCATAAGTGAGTTATTTATTTGATGTTTTAATACGTACTAGTGTTAGCCTAAGGGAATGTTCATAGGTGTACCCCATATCATCTTAATCTCCATATTATATAATAACATTACTTTGTTGTACTCTTAGATAGTATGGGTATAAAGGTGGGAGCGTTACAGTGGTTTTAGAGTTGACCCCTATGATCAATTCATTTTTATGCGATGTTAAAGAAGAAATTTATTAGTCAATTCCGAGTATATACTAAATAACCAAAATATGGATACTTATCGTTTGATTTGAAGTAAAGGGAAGAAGAGTTGCTAGAACACTATCTTGAAATGCTACAACCATTGGAGTTCGAAACATGGACGAAAGGTATACCTTCTTGAATTGTATAGTGGAGTGCACACTGGAAAAAAGTTTACTAAAAGATCGACAATAGAGAAATCAACTACATTAGAGGGATTCGTCTATGAGCTGGCAAAGTACATGAGGTTAGAATGTGTTGCATTATGCAGGCAGCTCAGTATAGCTACTAGAAAAGAGTCTGGTAGTGAATGCAAATAATAATGGAAAATGTGGTAGCCCCTCACCTAGCTAAGTATTTGGAGATAATGGAGTATTCCTTAGACTCGTGGAGCAAGCAACACTGATTCATGTGCAGAGGGACTGAGTCTGGAATTCTATCTGCAACCTATCAAGAATGGATGAAAAGGAGCTTGCAAGGTAGGAAGGGGCCATTGAAACACAGATTTCCTTAAACTAGACCGGCTAGAGCTTGAACCAAATCAGACCGATGCAAAACTAATATGTACTAGACCAATGGTACCATCCGTGCCACGCCAAGAGAGAATGTCTCAACAGAATTCAATGTTGATGCTGGAACCCCATACTTGGCTGCCGAAGCGGGACTGCTTGAGTTTATACTAATTGGTACTCAAATGGTTGATCCCATTGCACGAGGGCATGACGCAACCCACCAAGCAAACTAAGGAAGCATCCCAGTAGCAGGAGAGAGTCATTGGTCTAATGTGCCGAGTGTTAGGCGAGCGGAGTAGGAGACCATTGTTTGGTAAGATGAGCCATTGTTACTTCACTTCAAACATTGGATATGCAGTTAACCCCATATTTTAAGACATTAGTCATGAAATAGTACATTGGAAAAATCGTACTTAAATACTAATTGTTTTGGTCATTTGGAGTACTAATCCGTTAACACTTTGATATCAAGCAAAATGATGGATAAAACTTACAGGACAGTCTTGCACGGTTCAATGCTATAGCAACTTCTATACTCAACTCAATAAATGGATTGTCCCAGTGGTTATTGCATAAGGAATCAATAGGAAAACAGAATTATATGGAGAACTTGAGAAGAATTCAACTGCCAACTTGGAGAACTTGTACTACCGAGCCTACATGTTTATGCTCTTGCAGGATTCTAATATCAAGGCAGCACTAACAAATATCAACTGATATTAGAGACAAAAAGCCTTAGGACAGAGGCATGCAAAAGATGGATAATAGGACTGGATAATGGAAACATTTCAGAAGACAGGGCAAGTTTCCACATTCATATATTACAGAGACTCCTAAAAGAATCTATCTTGCTACTAGAGAGACTGTGGAATATAGTGAGTCAAGAACTAGAGATCTAACTATGGTAGAAATAGGAACCAATATGCTCCGGATTAAGACCTATGGTAACTCCAGTGAGAGCATTATAAATTGTAGACTGTAGTCCCTTAACCAAACTGAGTCCTTACGGAGGAAAGGTATAAACCATGCCTGAGGGTACAATGTTAGGTTTTTCCCATGGACATCAGAGCATATAGTCCTGCTAGATATCCAAAGATAAATATGCATGAAAACTGTGAAGAACGAAGTAATTTGGTAGTGAAGCATAAACTTCCTAGTCTCGGATGTAGGGTTCAACTCCAGTAGAGACAATGATAAATCTAGTTTCAGCTACTCCAAAAATAGTGGAGTGTAATTCTAACCCATTCCATTAGTGGGAATACATATCTCTAGAGATGGTGGATCATCGTCCTTTCAAAAGGCCCCAAAGACAGAGTCGACTTCATATAAATATTATTTGAACCAAAAATCTCAATAATGGTACGGCTACCCTTTATTTTAATCATAAATCTCAATCCCCCAATCATCACATTATTTTATTTAATTTAGCTACATAAATTTTCTAAATAATGTTACTAAAAATTAGGGTCAATATAGACTCCCTCCTTAAAGAATTTCGTCATCGAAATTACGATAAGGTGCCCAACAAATCAATCATAAAGGTAAAACATAACATCAAACAAATCAGGATAAGTGTCTCTAATCCCGCTCTCAGTCTCCCAAATACAATATCTCTCATCGTCGCTCCATTGGACTTTCATTAATCTAACTGTCTTGTTTCTAAGCCTCATCTCATCTCTCGTGACTATACGAATTGGCTTTCTAACATTGTCATGTTCGGCTGTACTACTAAATCATCTAACATCGCCGGTGCAATAGTAGTCTTTGAGTCTCTAACTCATTTCCTTAGATGAGAAACATGGAAAAAAATCATGGACTCCTTCCAAACTATTCGGTAACTCTGCTCTATATGTGAGTTTTCTGATCCTGTCTACAATAGCAAAAGGTTCTACAAATCTTGGTGCCAACTTTCTTGATTTCTCGAATCGAATCACACCCTCCATCGGTGACACCTTAATAAAAACATGATCTTCGACAGAGAATTCTAGTCTTTCCATCTTCTATCCGCATAACACTTCTGCCTAGACCGAGTTTCCTTCATTCTAGCCCGAATCAATTCTATCTTCTATGCAGCTTCTCTCATTAAATCTAGACCAAGAACCAGTCTAACCCCAGTCTCTAACCAACAAACGGGAGATTTGCATGACCTTCCATACAAAGCTTCAAATGGTGCAATCCCTATACTAGTTTGATGACTATTGTTATACGAAAAATCAATTAAGTGTAGAAGGTCTTCCTACAATCTTCCAAAATCTAACACACAAGCTCGTAACAAATCCTCTATGACTTCGTCAACTCTTTCTGTTTCCCCAACGGTCTATGGATGGTAAATGGTACTAATCTTGATTTTGGTTCCTAGAATATCCTGTACACTCTTCCAGAACTCGCTAGTAAACAAGGAATCTCTATCACTTACTATACTACTAAAAATTCTGTGCAGTCTAACCACATTCTTCATAAATAACTTAGCCAAATCAGGCGCCATCCTAGTTTACTTAACTAGAATGAAATGGGCACTCTTGGTCAATCTGTCCACTATGACCCATATACTTTCATTTCCTCTACCAGATCTTGGCAACCCGTCTACGAAGTCCATAGAAGTAAAATCCCACTTCCATACCGGAATATCCAATGGCTATAGCAACCCATTTAGCTTCTAATGTTCGGCTTTTACTTGTTGACAGTTTAAACTTGCTTCACCGATAAGCCAACATCCCTCTTCATATCTTCCCTGAAGAAACTCCTCTTCATGTTCTGATACATCTTAGTTCCTTCTGGATGAATAGTGAACTTCGAATGATAGCATTCCTGTAGAACATCTTTCCTTATATCTCCTACATTGGGAACACACAATCTTCCTTTCTTTCTCAACTACCCATTCTGGTCAAGACTGAAATCAACGCTCTTGGTTCCATCCCTTAACTTCCTGATCCGTTCAACCAATACTAGATCCTCCTCCTGTTTAGAAGTAATCTTTTCGATCATTACCGGTCGAACTTTTAAATAAGACAACACATCAGTTGCTTCACTAGATCCGGCCTCAGATATCCACTGAACTCTATAATTCAACAACGCTTCCAAATCTTTCCACTCGGCTATCATCGCTTATATTGCATTCTGATGTTTTATGCTAAGCGCATCTGCAACTTTATAGCCTTTCCCTGGTGTGTACTCAATTCCAAAATCATAAGCAACAATAAACTCTAACCATCTCTGCTGTCTCATGTTCAGCTACTTCTAAGAGAATAAATAGTTCAACGACTTATGATATGTATATAACTCAAATTGCTTTCCCAAAAGGTAATGTCTCCACACCTTCAATGCAAATATCACTACGACTAATTCCAAATCATGCGTTGGATATCTAACCTCATGCAGTCTAAGCTGTCGAGAAGCATAGGCAATCACTTTACGTCTTTGCATTAACACAGCTCCTTATCCAGTTCCACACACATCTGTATAAACTACCAAATTCTGATTCCCTTTTGGAACAACTAATATAGGTGCATGGGTTAATAAGTGTTTCAAGCTCTGGAATGCTTCCTCACGCTTATCGGTCCACACAAAATTCACATCCTTTCATGTTAGCTTGGTTATCAGTATCGCTATCCATGAAAAATCTTTTATGAACCTTCAACAATATCCAGCAAACCTAAGAAATCTCTTTATCTCAGTCACTATCTCGGGTTTCTTTTAATTATTCTCCGCTGCAATCTTAGTTGGATCTACAGACAACCCTTTCTCTGAGACTCCATGATTAAGAAACATCACTTTCTTCTTCCAAAAATGAAAATTTGAAAACATCTCCTTTAGCTGATTCTGCCTCAGCATCTCTTGCACCACTCTAAGATGAACTTCAAGATCCTTCCCCTCCTTAGAGTATAACAAAATATCGTTTATGAAAACCAACACGAACCTCCAAGGGCTATTGGAAAATTCGGTTTATAAAATCCATAAAGAATGCCGCATAGTCCGAACGGCATCACTAACCATTCATATGATCCATATCTTGTCCTAAACACCGTCAAAGGAATACTATCCTCTGTTACTCTATGCTGATGGAAACCTATTGCTAAATCCAACTGAGAAAATACCATGGCTCAACTCAACTGATCGAACAAATCATCAATTCGAAGCAACAAATAACGATTCTTTATTGTCTTCCTATTCAACTTAGGATAATCGATACATAACGTCAATGATCCGTCTGGCTTCTTAGCAAACACTGCGGCTGCTCCCGAAGGTGAATATTAGGCCTGATAAAATTCTTACCTTCTAAATCCACCAACTGCTTCAACTCCCTCATCTCGGTAGGTGTCATCCTACTTGGCAGCCGACTCATTGGTTCTGCTCTAGGCACTAAATCTATTCGAAACTCAATATCTCGTTTCAATGGCAATCCTACTACAGGCTAAAACATATATGCGAATTCTTTAACCATGAAAACTCAATTCAACTCGTCTTCCAACTCCACAACACCTAACAAAACATTCACCTCACAAATAGGGCTTTCTATGGTACATACAATCTAATCACTACAGTCAGGGTGTCTAAGTGATATTTTCTTATCATGACAAAATATCCTACCATCATACTTAACCGATCCTTACCCAAAATAATTCTGAACCCTACAAAGTCAAATACAAGCAAACTGCAAACAAAGGTATGCCCTAACAAATCAAAGTCTAGGTGGTCACATTTCATCCCAAATGTCATGTATCCTCCTATCAGATTTACAACTCTTAAGGAAGTAACTAAGTATGTGGGTTCTAGGTTAAGCTTATCTACCTAACAATGAGATACAAAAGAATGCGATGCACCAATATTAAATAGAACGCTAGCAGACATACCATGAATCTGAAGCGCACCTTCCAACACAGTTTTCCTTTCTCCTGAGCTATTGGTCCTAATGCAGCAGGGTCCAATGCAAATATTTTTCCCCTTCCATCCTTAGCAGGTTCTTTGCATTGATTCTTATAATGGCCAATCAGATCTTAGTTGAAGCATCTACTATTCTTCTTTCCGATCACTTCCTTCGCCTTTCCAGTACTACACTTAGTCGCAAAATGCCCCTTCTTATTGCATTTGAAGCAAATAACCTCAGACATTTCTTTCTTCACAGCTACACCTTTCTAAGCACCCTTTAAAAGAACTTCCTTTTCTGACTCTGCCCTACCTGGACTTCCTTTGCCTTATTCTTCTCCAAAGAAGCAAGCATCTCCTCATGCCTCAACGCCATCTCTACTACAACATCACAAGGATCCCTAATATGAGGTAATGTAGACCTTACCAACTCAGGCTTCAATTCCCTAATGAACTTCTCATTCCTCTTCATCATAGTATCCACTGTGGCATGTCCATACCTAGCCAAATCTTTAAGCCTTCTAGTATACTCCAACACAGTCATCTCTTCCTGCTCTAACTCAGCAAACTTTCCGAGCAAAGCAGACCGTGCCATAATAGACATGAACCTCTCTTGGAACCTTCTCCTAAACTCATCCCATGTCATCATTTCCTCATCCACTCCATTCATCACATTATTCCATAAAAGTAAAGCTCCTTCTTGAAGCTGTCTCGAAGCTGGCCTTCTCTTCTAGTCATCATTGAGCCCTATGTCTACAAAGATTCGCCCACAATGCAGCAACCAGTTCTCCACTTCTATAGCATTTTCGATTGCAATAAATGGCTTCCCTCCAAACCTAACATAGTCTCTACTCAAGATAGCATAATTTTTGACCACCGGAGATTCCTGAACTTTTCCTCCAGCATTTCCTCCAACCACACTGGTAGCAATTCCAGCTTGCATCATATTCACGAAAAACTGATACATAGCTCCCATATCCACTTGTGGGACTCCAGCACCAACATTCCTTTTGTGCCTGATCTTGGTTCCTTCTAGTATTCAGTTTGGCATTACCATTTGTTGTGGTGCTTCCCCTAAGATTCACCCTTCCACTTCTAGCATCCATATCTGTATTCAAGCCTCGTGAGATATAGAAGAATAGCCTAAGAGAGATAGGAAACTAGAGATATAGCATATACTTATATATAGCAAATACAAGTACGTTACTATAGAATTATCCCAAACCTTGATATTATCTCTAATTCCTTAGGATTATGTTTTCAAAAATCATTTTAGTTTAAAGCTTTCACAAACATATGCTCTGATACCAAGTTGTAACTTCCAATATCTAGAGGCCCGAAGCTAAGTGCAATAGATGCTACAGTCATCCATAATGTTAACTTCTGCTGACCATTTACAGTAATGTTAATGGTATCCATAATATCAAAAGCACATGAATATGAAACAAAATGATGGATTTCACAAAAACAACTTTTTTAGAAAACATGTTTCATATTCCCTTACATCATCCCATAATCATTTCCCAGGTAAAGGTCAAATATAATTATTACAAAATACTCCAATAGAGATATATGAAAATGCCCCCTTGCTTGACCATTATAGCCATAACTGACATAATACAACACAACGAAATCAAACAAAATAAAATGACAATTCCTAAATAGCTATCCATCAGCCATTTGCTCATCTCTAGAAGCTTTATTCACCAACCTCTAAAACTTGTAAATCCTCAACCCTCAATCTACTCGAATCAATTTTGAGCACCTAAGAGTTTAAGGAGGAAACATAAATTTCGAGTCAGACATAAAGCCTAGTTTGAATAATACTTTACATCTTGATTATTTGATGTTAAGTGAGACCACACCGCTTAGCGGAATGGGTTTCCCCTCACCAATATCCCTTTAAAACATATCTTTTACAAATCATAATCCTGCAACCAAAAATTGTTAAAACTATAAAGCATTATCATATAAACATACATATCAGGTAAGAAATGAACTATCTATCCGAAAAGTATAGTTTTGTTTGGCTAACTACTAACCTTTGGCTGACTTGGGACCATCAGACAATATAAACAAATAATCTAACATATGTTAAATACTCCTCTTGTGGACCGTCTGTCCCTAATTTATCTCCTCCTAGGGTCACCTGATCCTAATGGTTTTGCGGGCTCACCAATAACCTACCTTTTTACAAATATATATTTCCTTCTGTGTGTAATCATAATTTTAGTCTTACTTGTGACAAAGCCCTACACACTAGAATTTTGGACTAGATTAACTAGGAGATAATAGCTAATGTATAGGGCGTGACCCTATACCAGTCCCATCTGGTATTCTAAAATCTGAGCCATTTTACTTAGGGTAATCTTTCCAAAATTCTCCTTGAAATCCTTTTCATCTCAAATTGATTTAAAATCTTTAAATCAAACTTAACAAGGAAAATATATACTCCATGCTTTACTCAAAATCATCTTGCCATGTTATATATACTTTAATCAAGTCGTTGTTGATGAAAACATTCAAACCTTTGAAAGTACCCCTTTCGAATCCATTGAAAGTACATCTTTGAAACTATTGAAAGTATCCCTCTTGAAACCAGGTAATCCCTTCTTTATAACCTAGGTCGAGAGGCCAAAACACAACTTTTGAAACAATTCAATCTTCCTTTCGAAACCATTGAATTTTTTTTCCCTCGAAAGCTTTGAAAACCTTAGACATCCTTCTTTAAAACTTTAAACATTGCCTTTCGAAACCATTGGAAAACCTTTCCTTTTAAACCTTTCGAAACAATTGGGAAACCACCCCTTCGAAACTGTTCTTTAAAACCTTTCGAAAGCATTTGTGTTCAATTTAAAACATGTGGAAATACCTTTTGAAACCATTAAAAATCATCTCTTTCGAAACCATTTGGGTTCTAACTTCAACAGAGCAAAAGGGCCACTAAAATCATTTAAGTCGAAAGCACTCTTTCGAAAGTAGTTCTTAAGTAAAGAAGTGATGATGTTGAAACCAACCCTTCCAAAAGCATTGGAGAAGTGGTTAAGTTTTAAAAAAAGTATATCTTCCAAAACCATTGACTTTAAAAGGTAGAAAAGCAGCAGCTTGGGGTTTTTACCCCAACGAAACCATTCCTTTAAACAATTAGACTCAGTTGAAAGCCAGCCAATTCAAAAGCATAACCTTCGAAAGCAAAGCAGGCTCATTTTCATTCAAAAACAAAGTCATGCTTCGACCCCATCGGAACCTATAGTCACGATCGAGTTCCTTCCGCTTAAGTCCAACTCACTACGTATCAAGTATGTTAATACCATGTGCATTGGTTTCGACAGTGATGAAGGCGAAACTACTCAATCGAAACCCCTGTACAAAAAGAGGTGAAACATGCTAAAAGCATGTAAAATATGTTTTTAACTTTAAAAAGAAATACTTTTCAACTAACTTGCCTTGTTTATCAAAATTCGATTAGTTGCTAATTTTATTTTCTAAATGTGCTGCCAATATTTCAAAAATAAATAATTTAATTTATTTACAAAATACCCCTTCTCCTTTTATAAATATATAAAACATTTAAGTCACATACCTTAAATAATTTTATATATTCATCAAAACACTTAGGAGTATTATACAAAAATTCAAAAAAATCAATTTTAATATGTTTTCTAATATATATTAATTTCAGACCCAAAACATATATTATTTAACCGTAAATAATTTTAAACCCAAATAATCATTTTCTTTACTAGAAAATTAATATTAAGTCCATATTAATTTAGAAAATTATGAAAATTGAAACCTGTCTCTAATATATCATTTCTGATCCGAACCTAAAATTGCAAGGCATTTGGATGTTATTTATTTGGGTTTTCACATTAAAACATATCACAAAATCTATGTGAACAAGCATAAATCATCAACATGCATATATAAACATTTAATCATTCAAAAACATGGCATAATCATGCAAAATACTTTGGATTCATCTTAAATTCGAAAACAACTAGAAAAACGAGATGTAGTCAATATTCACCTTAGCTTTGAGTTTAAGGAGTTTGAGATTTGAATGGATTTAAGTTAATTAATATTCTTCCTTTAGCCTTTTCTTTCTCTTGCTCTTGCTAATTATAGTCGGCCTCTATTTTTTTTAATTTTGTAAATGAACATGTAAAACATACATGGCTAAGGTTTTAGGGTACTAGAGTGATTGCTTTCCTATTATACCCCTCATCAATTTCATTTTAACTTATCTTTAGTTCATTGGTTAAATGGCATAGCTACCCCTTAATTTAATTCCAAATCTCAATCCCTTAATAATCACATTATTTTATTTAATTTAGCTAATTAAATTTTCTAAATAATTTTGCTAAAAATTAGGGTCATTACATAATAATTTATAATGGTGTGGCAAAGCTAGGTCTACGTCCACTTTATGATTTTATTACTTATATTTATTTTGGAGGCAGATGTTCTTAGGGGTCGGTACAACTCCGACACTTAGATTTTCAGAATTACAAGAATATAGAGTAGAGAAGAACTAGAGCCAAACGATCCTAAAATGTAAGCCTTTCTCTCTTATTTATAGAAGTAGGGAGCCTAATATGCCGCATAAAAGGTCTTTGTTACCCCCAATAATTTATGAAGGATATGAGTCAAGGAATCAATGCCAAGGCTAAAGGTCCATGTCAATGTTTGAAGCTTCAAATGAAAAGGTGAATATCGACATCAAAGTCCATGTCGACATCGAAGAATACAATATGGTGATAAAAGAACTATGCCGCTCCTATCCAATGATATTGAATTTCTTCAAAATAGGCAACTTTATGTCGATGACGAAAACAAAAAATAATTGACATCATTAAGGGTCAAGAAGTAACTGTAGGATCGATTTCAGCCTAGAAGGGGGTTGGGGGGTGAATAGGGTGACAATATTAATTGTGAAAATTAATTGCGGAAGCTTTTAAAATAATTTCAACATAGAATAATAACAGCACAGATAGCAGAATAAAATGCAGAAATAGAATGACACGGAATTTACCCAGCTTCGGCAAAACCCTGCCTACGTGCTGCCCCCAAGGTTTCTACTAGAAATTAAGTAGTCACACGCTTACACAAGTAAACTCGCAACACCCGCTACTGACTAACCTAAATGTATGCTCAAAACCCTGCCACAACTCAGCCACTGAATTGCGAATTCTCAAACTACATGGCGTAGTTTGTGCCCTAGTCACACGACTAGAAATTATAACGGTTTAATCTTTAAAAAACAGATTTAAAAAAATTTAAAAAGAAAAAGACAATAAAAACCCTAATTAAAGAACAAAAGGGTCGGCTCTTTATTTCGATCGTCTCTTTTTATTTCTTCGGCCCAATCCCCTTTTTGAGTTGGTGGCTGCTCTCGTTCAATCTTCAGAAACTAGGGTTTTCTGTAAATTGATGATGCCGACTTCAGATACTTTATTTAACTCGATTTCCTTGCTTTATTGGTCGATCGTCTTCTTGAGATGATTTTGACTGCTTTATCGAGTTAGTCTCTGCTTTGGTAGAGTTGTTTGCGGCTCTTCCTCCTTGATCGAGTTCGGCTTTGTTTTGGTATGTGAATTTCTCTTTTTGATTTCCGGTTTCAATGCTTGAATTCTATGTTTAGAGAACTGCCGATGATGTTGCTTATATATAATTCGATGCCCTTGAATTTTGTTCGTATTCATTTGATTGAATTCATCACTCGAGTATTTTCGGCCATTTGATTTCGTTTTAATGCTTTGGATATTTCTGACTTGTTCATGTATGTTTAATTTAGAGTCTGCATTGTATTTGAGTGCATCTTTACACTGTGTATTTGATGTTGGCCTGCATTTTTGAAACTCTGTTGGTCTATTGGCTTTGCTGCCTTCATGTATTTGCAGTTTTTATCTTGGGTTGTACTGTCTTGAGCTCGAGTATTTGCTGTCATGTTGAACTGTGAACTTTTGTATTGGTTCCATTGTTGCCGTGTCATTTACTTGGTGCATTTGTTTGCACTGTGCATTCATGTGTATTTGTCTTGAGCATTGCCGAGTTTGTTTCTTTATACTGTTGCATTCCTTTGGTGCACTATGCCGTAGCCCTACTTGTGCATTGCCCCATACATCTGCTGCATCCACATTATCACTGTTTGATATAGTTTGCATTTCAGTTGTACTTGCAGTCTTCATTTGGTTGTCGCAGTCACTTGTCCTGTCCACTACCCATTTTCATATTAATCGAGCACTTTCACTTGAGACTGTATTGTCACGTTGCATTGAGTTGAGTCATGATAGCAGTGACTTGACCTCTGCATTTTGTTTGTTTTTCGAATTACACCTGAGTTGAATCCAGCTTGTAGCTCAGATTTGACCTTGTGCTGAAAGTTGTGACATTATTTTATTGCACTTGAGTTGAATCCGATAATTTGGGTTTGACCTGTGCTTAGCTGTCCCTGTAAATCAATCAAGTGTATATTTCGACGTGCACGGCCTTGTGGCATATACAGTGATACACTGTGTATGTCACAAGTTGTTCGTGTATGATGGATTCAAAATTAAATGATGGCGAACAACCCAAATAACCGAGGGAAATATTATTTTCAAAAATTCACTTTTTATTTTGTACTGCAAAAAATATTTCCTTTTCAATTTTACTGCGTAAAAAATTATTTTTGCAGATTTCTCAGATGTCGGATTCACATTGGAATAAAGTTGAAGATAAAATACGACTTGAGTGAATGAGTGATATGTAGTGAGGTCAGATGTAAACGTGAGATTGTGATGTAATTGAATTTGTATTGAAATCTAAGTTGTGTATGTATAGTGAGAGTTTGAATTTGTACTATTCAAGATTGTAATAAAAATTTGTTTGAATAAAATTTCTGTGTGAATTCAAATTCTGTATTATTTAATTTTATTCAGCAAATATTTATTTAACCTATGAAAAATAAAATAGTACATTAACAAATACATTTAAATGAATATATATGTTTATTATCATCAAACAAAAATCATATAATCGCATATTCAACAATCTCCCCCTTTTGATGATAACAAACATATATTTTGGATTTTGAAACATATTAAATGTATTTGATGATTCCACTTACTCCCCCTATTTAAATGCTTCATCTTTACTAAAACTCGCCCTTCTTATATGCATAGTAGTATAAAATTTATTTGCCAATATCCAACATTTCTCTCCCCATTTTGTTATCAGCAAAAGAGTAAAAGTGTCATGAAAATAGAGATTAGGTGATAGATAGTAATATAACATTAAAACTCAGTCGACATATAAATATGAAATTTAAATACAAAATCAAACAAAAAATCATAACTATTCTTGTTAGGCGCATATTCCATTTTTAGAGATGATGGGAATGATGTTATCATAAAATCATATAGTTATGTCGAGTTGTAGTATATATCTATCAGGAATTCGAATTTCTACTAACCATGCATAACCGTTGGGACTTTTAAATGAGGTTAGTAGTATTCCAATTTTATTTTAAAAAAATGAATTCAAGTATCTTCTAACCACGCATAACCGTGAGGACTTTTAAATGGGATTAGAATCAACTTGTTTATTTAGTAAATTAATTTTGAAATGCGTTGCATACATGCATAACCGTGAGGACTTTTAAATGAGCATGGAAGCACATGTCAAATTGCAAGTAATTCACCCATGCATAACCATGAGGACTTTTAAATGAGAGTGAATACTTTGGATTTTATTTAATTTTATAAAATGAAAAACGAATGATCCCTGATTATGATACCACATATCGACAAACTATATTGAATTTTTGATGAACAATGGTCGAAAGAAATATGATAGAATCAGAAATAGTCATGGAATCTTTGCCATACAAAAATTTTATAACTCTTGTTTGAATTTCTAAAGAAATTTACTAAGTATACTGTCTTGAGAAAAATGTACGATAAATACCACCCCTTATCATTTTCCAGTCATTATTTACCTTTTTGATAATTAGTAGGGGGATAGATTTGTTAAATAGGCAATCAAATTTCTAAAACACCTAAACTGAGACGTAGTTTACAGAAACGATTTTTTGGTAGGGGTTTTGTAAAGATATCGGCCAATTGAGAATCGGTTGAAATAAAATTTATGCTGATATTTTCTTTGGAAATATGGTCTCGAATAAAATGATGCCTAACATCTATATGTTTTGTCCGTGAGTGATGCACAGGGTTATTTGTGAAGTCAATTGCGCTTTTACTATCACACATTAGTGGTACACATTTAAAATTTAGACCATAGTCTCGCACAGTCTGTATCATCCATAAGATTTGTGACGACCCAAACTCGATGTCCGATAAACGACATCCAATTTCGTATCGCCGGAGCTTATAACAACAATTAGATGAATATAAAACAGCGGAACAGAATCAATATCATACATATCATCACAGATACAACATCATAATAATATCCATACCACATCAGAGTACATAATACATGAATCACAACATCTCCAAATAAATATCATAGTACCACAACAATGATCATATATCCAAAAGGTCTTCAATAACGGAAGTGATAACGAACTCCCAAAAGCTAAACGCCTGATATCTCCAAAAAGCTCCTAAGAATATCTCCAAGATAAGAGCTCCAAAATACTGCTATTCCAAAATACGAAAACCTGTTACTAGGCTGCCCGTATGGAAATAATGGGTACCCAGAGTTTAGGAAATAAACAATAAACTCCGGGTCAGTCATGGGACTGGTATGAGTAAACAAAAACAGTTGCATTTAAATAGAACAATAGGTATAAAAGAAAATTTTGATATGCTTTCTAAAAATGAAACTACCATAAGACCTCCCACCATACACACAATGCAAACGCAGACTTGGAGGAGATTTCTTCTTATGATAGTCAAATATGCTTGATACGAGAAAAGAATTCTTTGGTATTATTACTAGTGCATAGTGTAGAAAGCATTTCGAAAGTAGAATATTAATCTTAGCCAGCATAGGTACCATTATACTATGCCTACTATAGCTACCATATTAGATGGCAGGTTCTACAACTAAAACCGTACAGGGTTTCGTATTAGGAATTGGATTTCCAACAATGGTCAGGCCAAGGAACTTCCCATTGCCACATGAGAACGCCTCTGGAAGGACGTCCCTGAGAACCTAACCGGATCTCTGCCAACACAAGGCCGGGTTACCCCTAACTGGGTAACCACTAACACGAGTATGCCATCTCTCGGTTGTAACAACCTTTAACCGGGGCCTCAGCAACAATCACAAAATAACATATAAATATCTGTGATATCCACATAAGTTGGTATCTGGGCTCCATACCATGATACCACTTCTATCCAGAAGGAGATGTACATACCCTAAGGGGCGCTACCCCCAATAACCTTGCTGCATCTTTCCTGTTTTGACCATTCCGGGGTGTGAGGCTCGATGAAGTCTCGTCCACAAAACTACGCTTTGGTACAAAGCCATGTTTTGGGTCAACAAATGATCAAAGTAATTGTTAACCCTGTTCTGCCAACGAGATGAAACTTGGGCCGACTCATCCACTTAAGGTCTTTAACAACTCATTGGATTTACGACTCAAGGGGCTTCAGCAACTTAAGGAAAGGACCGACTCAACTGGTAGTGACTCAATTGGCTGACGAGCTAAGGCTCAAGGCAACTTAGAGGAATGGAACGACTCATGGAGGTTAGCGGTTCATGATACAGGCCGACTCATTGAGTTACCGACTCAACGAAGTTCACGGCTCATACGAGACGACTCAAGGACTGAACCGACTCATCTACTCAAGGACTGGACCGACTCATCTACTCAAGGTTCGTAATGACTCAGTGGACCAACGACTCAACGAGTTAATGCCTTAGAAGAGCAGAGTGGTTTAACTAGTTAATGGTTTATGGGGTAGACCGACTCAGGGTTTCCAACGACTCAGGGTTTCCAACGACTCAAGGTGACTAACGACCTATCATAAGTCGCTGGCGACCTAAGCATACGAGGAACAAGCTCAATGCCATTTCATCTGTGCCACTGCTTGCTGACTCGTGGTATGTGAGTCGGTCACGGTTCATTCTAAGTCGGTCACGACTCATGACTTAACAATTCCAGCCCAAAAATTTGCCTATAAATACATGGCCACCTCCAACATTCAAGGGACTTTTGGCTCATTCATTTCAAGCGCCGTTACTCTGCCGCATTCTGAACTACTTCAACACCTTCAAGGAACTTCACGAAGAAATCAAACATGTCTAACATATGTTCAAAGATTTGGATCGACATTGAAGTTTAGACTACTTGTTCTAAGTCACTGGAAACTCAAAGTGTGTTGTAATCAAAGTGTAACCGCATTGATTTGTAATCAAATTGTCAATAAAGATATTCAAAGTGGACGTAGGCTCTCTCTTGAGCCGAACCACTATAAAATTGCTGTTGTCTACTACTTTTTCACTATTATCTGCTTATAATTTGTTCCCGAGTTGTCGGGTGGTGCTTTCACAATCTCACTTCATACACGGGGGTGTTAGCGTTCAAATTTTAGCGTTAACATTTTTGGTGCTTTCATTGAGAGATCGAACTCAGGCGAGTTATCATCATTGCTTCACAGAGGTTTGTAGAGAGAATTTCCTTGAAAACCAGAAGTCTATCCGAGATTATGGCTCCTGGAAGGAAAAGTAGATCTGTCAGATCTGGGAATATTCAAGAGGGAACCTCCGCTTCCCCTATATCGAATCAAGCCACTCCAGCTGTCGGAGTTACAAAGGCAGAGCTGGATGCTGCAATCTTAGGGCTGAACCAACAGATAAATGCCCAAAATGCACAATTCGAGGCTTAGAATGCCCAGAATGCCGTAATTCTGAATAGGTTGAACGATTTGCTTGGGGCAAACCGTCAACCGGCAGGTAATGAAAGGAATTTTGCTGGCAACATTCATGATGCTGAAGAAAGAAATGCTCCTGAAAGGGCTGCTAGCCCCTTTGAACAAACACTTCCAGAGGTTGGTGGATCTAGAACTCGACATGATGAGGAGTATCTTTCTGGAATGGTCCGACAAATTATGAAAGAGAGTATGCAGAGGGTTGAAGACGAGAAAGAATGGGGTTTCGCCCCAAGTAAAACTCCGTTTACTGAGAAAATCTTAAAGGCTGAATTCCCAAGGAAGTTTGTCCCTCCAACCATTCCAGCTTACAAGGGGACAAGTGATCCGAACGAATTCTTATACAAGTATGATTGGCACATGACAGGTGCCAGAACCTCTGATGAAATAAAGTGCTGATATTTTCCTGTGTACCTCGAAGGTGTAGCTCTGCTTTGGTTCACCAAACTTCCAGTCCGATCTATAGATCAGTTTTCTGACTTAACCCGGAAATTCAAGGAGCAGTTCAGACTATACGCCTCAAAAGCCAAGGATATCATGTCACTATCAAGTTTGGAGCAGAATCCAGGAGAGACTATCAGATCTTTCTTAAACCGCTTTAATATAGTGCTAGCCGAGGTGGACAATGCAGAACCGCGAATGATATTGACTTATCTGATGAAGGGTATTGACAAGTCGAGCGAATTTGGGAAATGGCTAAACATGAAGGAACCAAATTCCCTTGAAAAATTCTATAAAAAAGCAGATGAATTCATACGCTTAGAAAGCCGTCCCGTACCGGTAAAGGCAGTGTTGGAAAAAGATGAAGATAACACTGTTGCTCCACGCAAGAATGAATCTGTAGGGCAAAAAAGGGAAAATAACAATGGGAAGAAGCAGAGTAATCTGAAGAAGCCCCGATCCTTCAAGCCATCAGAATATACTCCTTTATCAGATACGCCGGAACGTATCTACCTTGCCACTAAAGATTCTGTTGACTTTCCTAAACCTCCTCCTCTAAGGACCGGGAAAAAGGCTATACAGAGTGGGAAGTTCTGCCGCTTCCATAATCAACCCGGTCACGAGACCGACGAATGCCGCCAGTTGAAAAATCTGATTGAAGAGTTGCTAAGGGAAAACAAACTGCAGCAATTTGTGAAAAAGAATAGCAACAATCCTGCTTCATCTAGTCAGGGGCAACAGGCTCCTACTCATCAGCCTAGGACGAGTGAGAAGGCTGCAGGGCATGAATCTGGAAGGCCCATTATCAATGTCATTACAGGAGGACCTTACCCAGCAGGCAGAAGCTGGGGTGAGATGGAAAGGTATACCCGAGCTTTAAAGTATGTACCGACCGAGGAAGATGTATTCGTTTTGGAAGGTGCTACGCCCTTGAAGCAACAAAGAACTCTTGATGATGATATTGTGTTCAAAGCTAGGGATTCCGCAGGTATTGAAGCTCCTACCTTGGATCCCTTATTCATCTCGGCTGGTATCGGGCCAGCTATTGTCAGAAGAGTTCTCATTGATTGTGGCGCATCCTGCAATATCCTCTTCAAGAAAACATTCGACCAAATGAAGATCCCTATGGCTGATGTGCAAGCCTCATCGTAGAAAATCGCTGGCTTCACTGGGGAGCCAAAACAGCCGGTAGGAACCATTGATTTGTTTGTGGAACTTGGAGAAGGAGAGAGAAAAGTGGTCCGCAAGCAAACTTTTGTGATTGTCGACGAATTTTCTGCTTACAATGCTTTCCTTGGTCGTCCAACTCTGGCAGCGTTCAAAGCTATTCTTGCCCCGTGGTGCCTCACTATTAAATTCCCTACAGACAATGGAGTGGGAGTTATAAAAGGGGATCAAAATGCTGGGCGAGAGTGTTATCTGACAGAGCTACGAGAAACCAGAAAAAGAGAAATGGGAAAGAATGCGGCAGCCCCAGTCCGCATCAAAGAACCAGCCTTGTAGCAATTACAGGGCGGACCCTGCACTGGCGAGCACAGCGGAGCAAGGAAAGAGATGGACCCTAGAAAAGTCAGTGCAGGGGAAAATAGAGTGGTACCAGTGGAAACGACAATACCAATACCTGTTGACCCAAAGGACCCAAACAAGGTGTTAAATGTGGGTTCACAACTTAATGTGTCAATTCAGAATATCTTAATATCTTTTTTAAAGGCAAATCTGGATGTTTTTGCTTGGACTCATGCCGATATGTGCGGAATATCCCCAGAAGTTGCAGTGCATGCTCTAAATATTGATCCAAAATTTACACCTGTGAAACAGAAAAGGAGAACTCAAGGTCCAGAAAGGTCGGCGGCGTTAAAAGAAGAAGTTGATCGGCTCATGGAGAATAATTTTATCAAAGAATCTACCTATCCGAATTGGGTTTCAAATCCAGTGCTGGTTAAGAAAGCCAACGGAAAATGGAGAGTATGCATCGATTTTTCAGATCTAAACAAGGCCTGCTCCAAAGACTGCTTCCCATTACCCAGAATCGACCAACTGGTAGACGGAACAGCGGGACACGAATTGTTATCTTTTATGGATGCTTACTCCGGATATAACCAGATCATGATGCATGAGCCAGATCAGGAGGATACGAGTTTTATCACCGACACTGGTCTTTACTGCTACAAAGTTATGCCCTTCGGGTTGAAGAATGCAGGGGCAACATACCAAAGACTCGTTAATGCTATGTTCAAATCGCAACTGGGCAAGACTATGGAAGTCTACGTCGATGACATGTTAGTAAAGTCTAAGAAAGCAGTGGATCACATGGAACACTTAGCAGACATGTTCGCAGTCCTTCGGAAATACAGAATGAAGCTCAATCCTTTAAAATGTTCATTTGGAGAGGAATCCGGCAAGTTTTTAGGTTTCATCGTGAGCGCTAGGGGCATTGAGGCTAGTCCAGCTCAAATTACTGCATTGAAAGAAGTAAAAGCTCCTAGAACAAAGAAGGAATTGCAAAGTCTCAATGGAAAAGTCGCCGCCTTGAGTCGGTTCATTTCCAAAGCCACAGATAAATGCATCCCATTCTTTGACGCCCTAAAGAAAGGAAAGAAAAACTTCGATTGGACTCCCGAATGCCAAAAAGCTTTTGATGAATTGATTCGCCATATGGAAACGCCTCCAATACTTTCTAGGCCTGGCGATGGCGAGGATCTTCTTATATACTTGGCAGTATCATCTCATGCTTTAAGTGCAGCGCTGATACGAGAAGACAAAAGGATTCAACATCCAGTTTACTATATCAGCAAAAGACTCACTGGGGCAGAGATGAATTACTCTAAGTTGGAAAAACTCGCCTATTGCCTACTAATTGCATCTAGGAAGTTGAGGCAATATTTTCAAGCTCATCCTATCAGAGTCCTCACTGATCAACCTTTAAAGCAAGTCCTGTTTCGCCCTGAAACTTCGGGTCGTCTTCTAAAGTGGAATATTGAACTCAGTCAGTATGACATCACTTATCATCCCCGAAAAGCAATCAATGGACAAGATTTAGCGGATTTCATCACAGAATTCACAGATAAGGGTAACAGTGAGGAGGAAACGGTCAACGATTCCCCAATCCAATGGAAATTATATGTCGATGGTGCGAGAAACGACTACTGTTCTGGAGCCGGAGTTGTACTTGAGACCCCTGAAGGCCGATCATTATGCTATGCACTAAGATTGGAATTTCCTTCAACAAACAATGAAGCAGAATTCGAAGCCCTTATTGCTGGCTTAAGGATTGCTAAAGAATTAAACATCCGAGCGTTACAGATATTCAGTGATTCTCAGCTTATTGTATGCCAAATCAAAAAGGAATTCCAAGCAAAAGGGGGGAATCTGCCCGCCTACTTGTCAAAGGCTTGGGAACTCCTGGGTGATTTCGATCATTACATGATAAGTCACATTCCTCGAGAAGAAAACATGAAAGCAGATTCTCTCGCAAAGTATTCTAGCACAGGCCAAGCTCAATTTCTGGGATTAACTCCAATGGAGGTCCTGTCGACTCCTAGCATTGATGAGATGGAAATTGGTTGGATCATGAGCATGTCTCAAGAGCAAGAATCATGGATGACTCCAATAACAGAATATCTGCTCAATGGATCTTTACCAGGGAACTCAAAAGAACGACAAAAGCTACTGAGAAAAGCCTCTCGATATATAATCCAGGATGGCCGATTATACAGACGGGGATTCTCAATGCCATTACTTCGATGTGTATCCAGGGAAGAGTCCAAAGCAATCCTAGCGGAGGTGCATGGAGGAGAATGTGGTGATCATTCAGGTGGCCAAACATTAGCAAAGAAAATTCTCCGATACGGATATTTTTGGCCAGAAATTAATCGAGATGCAGCAGAGTATTCCCGAAAATGTGACAGATGTCAAAGATTCGCCAAAATTCCTCGAGCTCCTTCCACTAAACTCAAAAGAACGACAAAAGCTACTGAGAAAAGCCTCTCGATATATAATCCAGGATGGCCGATTATACAGACGGGGATTCTCAATGCCATTACTTCGATGTGTATCCAGGGAAGAGTCCAAAGCAATCCTAGCGGAGGTGCATGGAGGAGAATGTGGAGATCATTCAGGTGGCCAAACATTAGCAAAGAAAATTCTCCGATACGGATATTTTTTGCCAGAAATTAATCGAGATGCAGCAGAGTATTCCCGAAAATGTGACAGATGTCAAAGATTCGCCAAAATTCCTAGAGCTCCTTCCACTGAACTCACACAGATGGTCAGTCCATGGCCGTTTGCAATATGGGGAATAGACCTTGTAGGACCGTTACCAACTGCCAAATCTGGAATTAAATATGCCATTGTTGCTGTAGATTATTTTACTAAGTGGGCAGAAGCTGAACCACTGGCTACTATCACCTCAAAGAAGATGATAAGTTTTGTGACTAAAAACATCATTTGCAGATACGGTGTGCCTCAAAAAATAATTACAGACAATGGTACTCAGTTTGAAAGTGAAGAATTCCAAGATTTTTGCAAGCAATTCAAAATCCGGAAAAGCTTTTCAGTAGTGGCTCATCCGCAGGCAAACGGGCAAGTGGAAGCCGTGAACAAAATTATTAAGTCAACCATCAAGAAGCAACTTGAAAGAGCAAAAGGTGGTTGGGTCGATAAGCTACCACTGGCACTATGGGCATACAGAACCACTCACAAAACTGCGACTGGGCACACCTCGTTTTCATTGGCATACGGGTCAGAGGCAATGATCCCGGTAGAAATAGAGGTCCCTTCACATAGAAGAATCCATTTTAATCAAGCAGAAAACGAAAAGCTACAGCTTGAAGCGCTAGATCTCCTTGATGAAAAAAGAGATGAGGCTAATCTCAGAATTGCAGCTCATCAGCAAAGGATAGCCAGACATTTCAACTCCAAAGTTCGCCAACGCAGCTTTGAGATTGGAGACCTAGTCCTGAAGAGAATTGTGACAGCGACAGGTGTGTTTGGACCAAATTAGGAAGGGCCATATGTCATAGGTCAGAAGCTTCTTGACGGCACATTCAAACTCACTACTGTTGAAGGAGATCAAATTCCAAGGGCATGGAACAACAATCATTTGCGTCCATACTTTACTTGAAAATTTTGTTGAAATATTGTAAAAAGAATTGTGAATGTATGATTCTTGTAATTGAAGGCAATTGTAAAACTGATGCAAGTAAATAATGAAAAAATATAAAGTGGACGTAGGCCCAATTTCCTCGCCGAACCACTATAAATCTTGTGTTCCTTATTATTATTACATGTTTGCTTTATTTTCGATATAAAAAGTACATAGAATGTATTGCTGAAATGCCGATTTAAATTTTTGCAGACAATGGAAGTGAAACTTGCACATAATAAGACCAAGTGATTCTCGCCAAATTTCAAGTCACAAAAGCTCCGAATTCAAATCCTAGATAGGAAATACTTCAATTGAACGGCTTATGATTTCGATAGAAATGGGCCTTTGCTAATAAATTGAGATCGTTTGAACAAACAAACATCCAATTAAGAAGCTAATGCTCGTTCTCACGAACTTGCCTGACAATGAAGTACACTTCCTTGGATTAAACAAGTTACTTGTAAAAAAAAAAAGGGGGAGGATCGCTGAAAAGGCATAAGCAAGTGGACAAGGGAACAACCAAAGCCATCATCGGCAGCACAAGTCCTCTTCGGCGGCACAACTCTTCGGAGGATAAAGACCTCTAATGGGTCATACGCCACAAAAAAAGAAAGTTCTTTACTCAAACAAAAAGATTGGAGGAGTCATGACCCTCCAACCATGAGAGAGTAACTTCCAGGCGATGAAAACCCACTCTGAGGCACATTTCACCAGGAGTTGAAGTGTAACAACCGCTCTTCGGAATTTCACTTCACCAGAGTTGAAATGCAAACAAAATAAAAGCCCTCTTCGGAGGCCCATTTCACCAGGAGTTGAAGTGTAACAACCGCTCTTCGGAATTTCACTTCACCAGAGTTGAAATGCAAACAAAATAAAAGCCCTCTTCGGAGGCCCATTTCACCAGGAGTTGAAGTGTAACAACCGCTCTTCGGAATTTCACTTCACCAGAGTTGAAATGCAAACAAAATAAAGACCTCTTCGGAGGCACATTTCACCAGGAGTTGAAGTGTAATAGCCGCTCTTCGGAATTTCACTTCACCAAAGTTGAAATGCAAAACAGAATAAAGACCTTTCTGGAAGTCCACGTTTCACCGAGATTGAAATAAAACTTCCAAGTGTTGAAACGTGAAAAGGCTTTCTTCGAAGGCACAACTCTTTGGAGGTACACGTTTCACCAAGATTGAAATAAAACTTCCAAGTGTTGAAACGTGAAAAATCCCTCCTCAGAGGTACAACCCCCTCCCGGGGACACAATCAAAAAGAAAGACTTCTTCGGAAGCCCACGTTTCACCGAGATTGAAATAAAACTTCCAAGTGTTGAAACGTGAAAAGGCTTTCTTCGAAGGCACAACTCTTTGGAGGTACACGTTTCACCAAGATTGAAATAAAACTTCCAAGTGTTGAAACGTGAAAAATCCCTCCTCAGAGGTACAACCCCCTCCCGGGGACACAATCAAAAAGAAAGACTTCTTCGGAAGCCCACGTTTCACTGAGATTGAAATAAAACTTCCAAGTGTTGAAACGTGAAAAGGCTTTCTTCGAAGGCACAACTCTTTAGAGGTACACGTTTCACCAAGATTGAAATAAAACTTCCAAGTGTTGAAACATGAAAAATCCCTCCTCAGAAGTACAAATTTCTATTTAAAAAAAAAATATATCCTCATCAAGGGCATACTTTAACTTTCAAAGGAAGAGTGATTTACCTATTCCAGAAAATAACCTTCCTCAAGAAAAAAAAAGAGGAAGAAAGTTAAAGTACCCTTCAGAGGCCCGCTTTACCACATAGAAGAATTCACTTGGCAAAATGCATACATAAGTAAAAAAAAAAAGTGACTTCTTCAAAGGACAAAGCGTAAAAACTTATGTGAAGGAAGTCGTACTCTACGAAAAATTTCTTCAAGAATGAAGTAATTACTCTTCAGAAAATAAGAGTGCAAGTCCCCTCAAAGTATAAAATATTGCAGCAAGCTTATGGTATGGGGGCAACATGGTATAGTTACATACAAAATGGTATAGCTATATCGGTAAAATACGCTCAAGCAACATACCACAAGTTCACCGCAATATCATATAAATAAACTTGTGCAAAAATGAATAATAAATGCATTCTCAAATTCAAACAAAAGTCTGTACAAATAAAGGATCATTTTATTCAATTGCAGATACAGGTTTCAAAATAAAAAAAAAAGCAGGGGCCGGTGCCTGCACAACATCCGACCATTACACAAAAAAGGAATCAAAAAGCCCGAAGCCCGACTGTTCACTTCTTCTTACCACCTTTGGACCCTTTGCCTGGCCGAATGATTAGTTTTTCAGGTCTACCTATAGGCATAAGGGAAGAAGGAGAGGGAGGTGCAACCGGTGCAACTTCCGGTTCCTCTTCAGTAGTGATGATTTTCTTCCCCCTCCTCTTCGATGTTCCGTGCTTCTTTCTTCTCTTCGAAGAAGACTCACTCCCTGGAGTAACAAGAGCGGACAAAACAACGTCATCTGAAGGAGTCCACTCCGGAGAGATCTCGCCTCCTTCAAGTCCCTCGTCTTTCTGCTCTTGCGAAGCGATAGGGTCATCCAAGCCATGAAGAGCCTCAATCTGCTCCTCTTGTGACCCGGGCTGTGAAGCAGAAGGAGGAGTCACCTGAAGAGACGGAGGAGGGATAACCGGAGAAAGTGAAGTCTGCACAGCACTTGGTGTTTCAACTGCAGAATAAGAGAAATTAAAAATATTAGTATCTCCCCGAAAGAAGGGAGATATGGGTTCGTCGAGCAAGCAAGCAATCCACCTGAATCGGACCAATGTCAAAATTACCTGAAGATGTTTGCTTCGTTAGTTCAATCTCATAATTTTGAGCCCCGATATCCTCCAAAGCCTCATCATCAGTAGGGGTAATTACCCCGGTTCTTGTAGGAGGCAGCGAATGAGCACTGGAACCTGTAATGTCAACTTCGGAAGAAACTAAAGGACGTTCAGAAGTGGTAGGTGGTATTTCTTTTTCAGAACGTTCCCCTTCCACCATTCCGGCCCGTACTCTGGCGAGTTGCTCTTTTCCCTTGGCAAGAGCGGCGCGGGCATCATCATCGAGATAATGCTCTTCCAGAGCTGTCTCAGCGTAGCCAGCACCTTTACCACCTAGCATATCGAGTGCTGCCTCCCAAACTTCAGCTAGTGTAATTTCATACTTAGGGCCTAGAAAGGCAAGGCTGCCACGCCCCAAAATGCTGTGCAGATAAAAATCAAATAATGTGGAGCTAATGTCAGCTTTGGTTGCTTGATGGGCCTCTTCGGCCGTGAGTTTACCAGCAACAGCCTCGTCACGCTCCTTTTCGGCCATAGCAAGTCGAGCTTTTAACATCTCTATCTCCAAGCTTTGAGAGCCGGTCTGTTCTCGCAGCTGTAAAGTTTCAGCGCGATATTCTTCTATGACCTTCTCCTTGTGTGTAAGCTTATCTTCGACTGCCCTTTGACTGGCATGCGCATCTCGTACTTGTTGCTGAAGCATGCTCTCCTTTTGAGAATAGAGAGTAGACGAAGTAGCTAATTCTTCCTTAAGCTTTTCTACTTCCGCTTCCAGCTTTTCATTATAGGAAGCAATACTTCTCATTTCGGCGTCATGCTGTTCGAAAGTCTTCTGCCACTCAGCCTTATCGTTCTCCATTGTGAGCATGGCCTCGAGATTGGCTCGGTTAACCCTCTGAAGCTAGTCGACAAGTTTTTGCCAGTTCGACATTCTTTCAATATCGGTCCTGACAGAATCAAGATTTCGCAGCATATCCGATTTGTCGAGAGGAACCAAGTCGAGATCAAATCGAACCCCTCTCAGGCACCACTGAGGGAATCGACTTTGAAGAGTGGGAGGACCTTGCCCAACTTGGTATGCGGGCCGGTTGATGATTGTTTGAATGTCGGAACGAACGGGGGCAGGAGATTCAGCAGGAACATTTTGAGAAACTGTCGGCATTGTTTCTTCAGTAAGTTTAGCCCGCTTGCTAGAAGAATCTTCCATGTGACCTTTACCTCTCTCATCGTGAGTCTTTCTTTTTTGGGTATCATCATCTCTGTGGGGAGGGTCATGTCTTTCTTTCTCTCTTCGGTGACGTTCTTCATATGCTCGTCTCTCGTCTGCTTTCCTGATGGCCCTCTCTTCATCCGATTCTCTGTAAGAGGGGAGATGACGCCTATAATCATATTGACTCCGCCTCCCGTAGCGCTGGAAATCATCATAATATGAACTACTGCGCCCCATTGGAGAATCTGGAATAAAAATAATAAACTTTAGAAATCTTTAAAGTATAAGAAGATGAATGTGTAGAAGTGCTGAAAAATCCTAAGTGTTGTGTAACGTGTAAACTACACGCATCAAGCTACAGACCACTCTGTGGAATAGAGGTAGTGATAACTTGTGTAGAAGGAGTTGACATTTGTTGTAGAGAAGATGTCGCCTCAATTACAGAAGAGATAGTTTTGGAAACATCATCTTTGAAAACTTCTTGAGAAGTCACAATTAAATCGCTCAATCCCTCGAAAACATCATCACCATCATGTTTTTTGGGACTGGCTTTCTCAACTCCTTTGTCAGCAGATCTTCCGGAAGATCGTGGAGTTTCTTCCTCTTCGATAACTGGGGCAAGTGCAGACTTGTCAGACGGCCCCGCAACGTCCTTCGGAATTGAACACTTCACTAGTGGAGTTTCTATAGAGGTTCCTCCCTGCATATGCTCTTTAGTAGAGGCCGGGGCATCAAGGGTTTCCATCGGAGAATCGGGAATTTCAGTTGGGACTTCAC
The DNA here is from genome assembly GCA_030765085.1 of Allium cepa. Classification (NCBI taxonomy): domain Eukaryota; kingdom Viridiplantae; phylum Streptophyta; class Magnoliopsida; order Asparagales; family Amaryllidaceae; genus Allium; species Allium cepa. The sequence continues at coordinate 1,025,194,464 of CM060935.1, read as the reverse complement.
GAAGCTGAGTGAAGCGAGAGGAATGAAGAAGCCCATATTGATGTAAAAATCCGTCATTTAACAAAAACTTTATACTCCTCTCTTCTGCCGCCATGGCGTTCAATCTCTCAAAAATTTGTTTATAGCATGGATCTCTAGAGGGAGGAGGAAGTGCTAAAACAGAAAAAAAAGAAGCCAAGTTAGCATTTAGCAACTCAGATTTCGAAAAGCCCAAGAATGGAGATATAAAAACAGGAAAATCTTACTTCCTACTCTCCAGATGGCATAAAACCCTGGAGGGTAGCGAACAAAGAAATACTGATTTAGAAATCCATGAACGCTTTCAGGAAGATCGGTGATGAGTTTGCGGTTTCGAGCACTCCTTATAACTACGATAGAGGGATGATCTTTAATTTTTGTGAATGAGCAGAAGTAGCAGATTTCCTCAAAGCTCGGTAATCGACTCAGAACTCTACTAAATAGCACACATAACCCCATCAGAACGGCATGGCCATTGGGGTGCAATTGGAATGGAGAGATAGATAATCGAAGCAGGAACTGCTGAAGGAAGTCATTAAAAGGTGGTATGGCACTGCTCAAGCACATTTGGCGATTGACAGCAATGAAGCCAGAAGGGGGCCTATCTGCAGTATCATTTGGCCCCGGCAGTAAGGCATCAGCTTCGGCAATACCAAACTGGATGAGCAATTGGTTAAACACCCGCTGATTCAGAGTTGTGGGAGTTCTCTCCGGAGGGTTATCCAACAGGTTGGCTACTGGGAAGACATCTTCAGCCTGGCCCATCAGTTCTTCTTGTTGAGATGTCATTCTACACAAGCAACTGGATGTTCAAATGCGAAGGTGCACGTTTCCTAAAAGTGTGAAGTGTTGTGCAGAACTAATGAAAATAACAAGTAAATATAACTGGAATTAAACTGGTTGACAATTGATCGACTATGGTAATTTCAGAACTTGTTAATTTAAAGTTCAAGCATAATATTAGTGTAGGCTGGTCAGTTTCAATTGACTATTTCAGTGTTGCTTTAATATTCTACTTGAAATCGATAGCACTTCGTTCACACGATTTGTTTAAGTTAATTATCTGTTATTAACTAATCTGTCATTTGATATGGGCAGTCGATGACAGTATATTCGTCCCAGTTTTCTGTGAATGTTGTATTGAACAGATTGTTAGCCTGCAAGTCAAAATAACCTGTGAATGAATGCAATAAAATTCAACAGTTCAAAGTTTATGCAATGGTTCAAAGTTCGAGCAGAATTCACGCAAGTCCTAACTCGTCAACGGCTCAAAAATTTTGAGTCGGCAGTGCCCTAAGTCGTAAGTCGTATAAAAAGGGAGAAGCTCTGGTTCAACTCAAGGCTTAGGCCGTAAGTCGTAAGTCGTAAGTCGTGAGTCGTAAGTCGTATCTCGGCCACGACTCAAGGCTTAGGCCGTGGAGCATGTTGGGTCGGATCATGGTTGTTGGATCATACAAAAATGACTGAGTCGTACCTAAAGCAGTATTCGAATCAATCTGACCAACTAATCACCTAACTCCTAACCAGGTTACCTTCTAACCCATAAACCATTTCACTCCTAACTCCTAACCCGTTAATCTTCCAACTTTTAACCCATTAATCCAATAAGCTCTCAATCAACAATCCTAGCTCTATCGCACCGCTAAACCGCCTCGAATCGTAAACCATCAGAACAGATAACCCTAAGTCCATTGATGACCAAAGCAACCAAATTCGCAGGGCTCAAAGGGGCAAATCGAAGATGGAGATGGGGCGCATAAGCTAGGGATAATCGAAAATCATAAGGAGAGCGAGATCGCTTACGCAATATGATGATAGGGATGATCGATGGAGAATCTGGTCGAAATCGCTTTTGAAAGCTTGAATGTGCGTTAATGGCAGACACGGTTTAAAGGTTAGGGAATAAGAAGAAAAGGTGAACGACTCAGGTTTTTATAATGTTGGGCAGTAGAGTTTGAGTCGGCACACGAGTTAAGATAAGTCGAAGCACACGGCCTACGACTTAGGCATGTACTTCGAGGGGCAAATGTTAACCCTGTTCTGCCAACGAGATGAAACTTGGGCCGACTCATCCACTTAAGGTCTTTAACGACTCATTGGATTTACGACTCAAGGGGCTTCAGCAACTTAAGGAAAGGACCGACTCAACTGGTAGCGACTCAATTGGCTGACGAGCTAAGGCTCAAGGCAACTTAGAGGAATGGAACGACTCATGGAGGTTAGCGGTTCATGATACAGGCCGACTCATTGAGTTACCGACTCAACGAAGTTCACGGCTCATACGAGACGACTCAAGGACTGAACCGACTCATCTACTCAAGGACTGGACCGACTCATCTACTCAAGGACTGGACCGACTCATCTACTCAAGGTTCGTAATGACTCAGTGGACCAACGACTCAACGAGTTAATGCCTTAGAAGAGCAGAGTGGTTTAACTAGTTAATGGTTTATGGGGTAGACCGACTCAGGGTTTCCAACGACTCAGGGTTTCCAACGACTCAAGGTGACTAACGACCTATCATAAGTCGCTGGCGACCTAAGCATACGAGGAACAAGCTCAATGCCATTTCATCTGTGCCACTGCTTGCTGACTCGTGGTATGTGAGTCGGTCACGGTTCATTCTGAGTCGGTCACGACTCATGACTTAACAATTCCAGCCCAGAAATTTGCCTATAAATACATGGCCACCTCCAACATTCAAGGGAGTTTTGGCTCATTCATTTCAAGCGCCGTTACTCTGCCGCATTCTGAACTACTTCAACACCTTCAAGGAACTTCACGAAGAAATCAAACATGTCTAACATATGTTCAAAGATTTGGATCGACATTGAAGTTTAGACTACTTGTTCTAAGTCACTGGAAACTCAAAGTGTGTTGTAATCAAAGTGTAACTGCATTGATTTGTAATCAAATTGTCAATAAAGATATTCAAAGTGGACGTAGGCTCTCTCTTGAGCCGAACCACTATAAAATTGCTGTTGTCTACTACTTTTTCACTATTATCTGCTTATAATTTGTTCCCGAGTTGTCGGGTGGTGCTTTCACAATCTCACTTCGTACACCGGGGTGTTAGCGTTTAAATTTTAGCGTTAACAGTAATGATCACAAAGATAAATGATCAAACAAATGACCATATCACAAATGATCAAACAATGATCGTTACACAGCAACACTTAGCATGTCACATTACCAAATTAGGAATATATCGCTGATAACCTTCAACTACATAACCTCATACTCGTACGTCTCAGAGAAGGGTGTTAAGCTAAGAGAATAAATTCTCCGCCACCAACAGAAATGTATTTGAAAGAAATCTGCTTTATATCTCAAAGTGTAGTGTCAGACACACAATCCATACAAGTCTGTTCTGGGTTCGAACAGAACTGAAGGCACTTCCAAAGAAGCCCTTGCAATCCGGATATTCACAATCCCGATCGGATTCCCCATCACATATGGAGAACTCTATACCGAAGCAACTCGGTGCAGAGTCATTCGATAGGTCATCCTATCGCTCTCGCAAATATCCGGTCTTCACCACCGGTCTTCAATTGCTATCCATAACGTCGTATCACATATTCGGAATGGGCTATATGACACAAAGGTCCTTTCCCGGCTAAACCGAATAGTGAGCGTTAATTTAAAAACAATGTGGATGTCATTTCCAACAATTCTCAGGCTCGATGTGGGTTTCGGATAACAAACTGAAATCCGATTCCCTGTCGCATCGAAGTTTAAATGCCATTTTACGGCCAAACAGGGTTTTCACATCAATATAGAACGAATCATAGTCACAGTGCATGCATCACATGGCAATCCGCATAACACAGCATCACAATCAGAATAGAAATATCAATACGGTGCACAACAATAGTTAATTATTTACCAATCAAAGCGAATGAGATAAATTATCCAAATAATCATTTTATCGATTATTTTAAATCATGGATTTATTATTCTGAATGATAAATTAATTTATCTTTACCATCTTGATACATTGATTATCCCTTATTTGATTATTTTAATTAATCGTCAACTAAAATTAATCAACTTAATTTATATAATCAACAAACTCTTAATTTCAATTTTATTTAAGTACTTAATTGTTTATTAAATTAATTTTAATTACAAATTTTAAATCATTCTAAATCTCTTTTCCAAACTATTAATATAAATTGTTTACCTTAGTTATCATTTGAAAACTGCTTATACTTTAAGAATTTATTTATTGTTACATTAAAATTTAATGTAAATAAATTTTTAAATCTTTATATTTAAATTTAATCATTAAATTAAAGGGTTAATTAAAATTTTATTTCAAACTTTCCTTGCTTAATTTAAAGAATTTACAAATTCTAATTACCATTTGTTTTAATATTTTATTTACAAATATCATTTGTTTATTCAGAAAATAAATTTTTACTGGTGTTCAAAAATTTGGTTGAAACTGGGTTTACTGCTTTCACTTACTCACCCGAGGCTTGCTTCGGGTTTACCTCGAGAAAAATGCTCCTTTACTTCGGGTTTTACCCCAAAGTGACCCGTGTTTGACATCTTTTTTTTTCTGTTTAAGGTATAAAACGACATGATAAAACGCTCAGGCAACTCGAGTTTCTCTTCGAGTTCCCATGCGATTTCCCCGAACCGTTCAGTCGCGAATCATCTCTATACTCGAGATCGAACTCCAGGTTGACACAAAAAATTTGAGATTGAAATAAGCCCTTTTTGCTCGACACTTTAGCTCGAACCCATCGAACTAAATCGCTTCGCCGCCGCTCCTCGTACCACCAGACACCACGAAACTCCGACCCAAGCACGACAACACCCTCCTCTACCCTCACCTGGAATTGCGCGCCACTCGGTCTCTCGTAGGTGATGAAATCACCTCGCTTTCGACCCACTGTAAAACCCCACCTTAAACCCTACTTTTGGTTCGAACGGCAAATCCCTCCATTCGAAAAATTATTGAATATTTTTCTCATCATAATAGAAGTTTAAACTAGCTTCGATTCAAATTTCAACATTGATTATTAACTTAATCACTGGAAATTCGAAAAAATGAAAACTTGGTTTAAATGCAAACTGCACTTAAGTTATTTAATGTAAAATCATCGTATTGTCTTTAAAAATCATAACTTTGTATACTTATTCGAGTTATGTAATTAATTCAACAATCTAACATACTTGAATTTATCACAATAATTTGTTTCTACTGTTAAAATTTAGTTATAGGTTCATTTCTTCATAATCAAGCATAGAACAAATTTCACTTCGTAGGTGATGTTTTCAAACTACCCTATTGGTTTCAAATTTGAAATCCATCAAGGATTAAAGAAGTGAAAATTCAAAGTTTTACTTGATTAAACCTTATATCAAAAACAAAATAGGAGATGGCTGATAATTATACCCTGAACAACATGATTGACATACAGGAAATGTTTCATCTGCGTAATACTTGTTATAGATTATCTACACAGTTTAACTCATACTATATATATTTTTCTTTCTTCTTTAAATATGTTCACTCACCTGTATTTTAGCTGAAAACAAAGAACTGCAGGTGATGTTGTTGTTTCTTTTTTTTTTCAAGCAAACCAAAGATTAACTTCACTACATCTTTCAAGCATATCCACTGCACAAAAAATTAAAAGAACAGAAGTTTACTCACCTTGATTTCAGAAATAAACAAGCTGCTTTAAATTTTTGAAACAGAGAGCCCTCTTCCTTCTTTTTTTCTTTTGTCTTGAAGTTGCAGTTTGAATTTCCCTTTCTCTTCCTCTTCAGTAATTTGCTTTTTAACTTCTTTTTATTTTCTGTTGCACTTACTTGAATACTTTTGAATTTGTGAAATATGATGTTTTCTCTGGTTTGCTATCTTTGTTTTTGAACGAGATGAAATAAGTATGAATATGTGTATGTATATAAGAAGACAGTTTTTTATACAAAACAGGTATTACTGGTACTTCATTTTCTTTGATCAGACTTTTGCTTTCTCTTTATTTTTTATTTTTTTAGTTGTACTTTATAAATATTTGCATATCTTCTACTCAAAGCTTCCTTTTCCCCTTCATGATATTTCGAATTGACTTGTTCATGGCTGAGTTGCAATGCATTTAATGCTAGCATAGATCCCTTTGTATACTACAGCCAGCTTATTCAACTCCATGCAAGTACTATTTGTTTTTGTTTGATTCTTGTATGTATCTTATTACTACATCCTTTGTTTATTTTATTTTCCATTTGAAGTTTTACAATCAACATTTAATTTATCATTCATTTAAGAAAAATTTAAACTATCAATTTTTTATTATTTAATTCTATACAACTGTGTAATATTAATATCAACCAATTTTTATTTCTTTTGAAATTCTCAAATTTAATTTTAAAAGTTCAAACGATTTACCAAATTATAATTTATCAAAATTCCGGGATGTTACAAGATTTGAGCAGAGCAACCGCTTAGAGCAATATATTCTACCTCTGTGGTGGATAATGCAATACAATTTTGTTTTCTTCTTGACCATGCAACTAATGAATGTCCTAACATAAAACATGCTCCACTAGTACTTTTTCTATCAACTAAATTTCCAGCATAATCAGCATCTGAAAAACCTTTTAATTTAAAGTTATCGTTTGTTGGATACCAAAGACCAAATCGTGGGGTGTGTAACAAATATCTTATAATTCTTTTAACAGCTTTTAAATGAGATTCTTTTGGGTTAGATTGAAAACGTGCACACAAGCAGACAGAAAACATGATGTCAGGTCTAGAGGTAGTAAGATAAAGGAGTGACCCAATCATACCTTTGTACTGCTTTTGATCAACTGTCTTACCTTTTTCATCCTTATCGAGTTTAAGTGTTGTACTCATAGGGGTTCGTGCTGGTTTAGCATCTTTCAATCCAAATTTGTTGACAAGTTTCATAATATATTTTGTGTGAGAAATGAATGTGCCTTTATCGCTTTGTTTGATTTGAAATCCTAAAAAGAATTTTAACTCTCCAACCAAGCTCATTTCAAACTTTTTCTGCATGACCTTTTCAAATTTCTCATATAATAACTTATTAGTAGCACCATAAATGATGTCATCAACATATATTTGAACAATCAAAAGATCATCATTTTCATGCAACAGAAATAGTATGGTGTCTACACATCCCTTTTTGAACCCATTTTCAAGGTGATAAGAACTAAGACATTCATACCAAGCTCTGGGAGCTTGTTTTAGTCCATATAATGCCTTTTTAAGTTTATATACATGGTTTGGATATTCATGACTTTCAGACCCTTCTGGTTGTTCAACAAACACATCTTCTTTTAAAATCCCGTTAAGAAAAGCACTCTTAATGTCCATTTGTCTTAGTTTAAATCCCTTATAGCAAGCAAAAGCTAATAGTATTCTAATTGATTCTAGTCTAGCTATAGGTGCAAAGGTTTCATCAAAGTCAACTCCTTCAATTTGATTGTATCCTTTAGCTACTATTCTATCTTTATTTCTAATTACATTTCCAGATTCATCATATTTATTTTTAAAGATCTTGTTCCTATAACTGGATATTCCTTAGGTTTAGGTGCTAAACTCCAAACATTATTTCGTTCAAATTGATTTAGCTCTTCTTGCATGGCCATAAACCAGTTTTCATCATTAAGAGCCGAACCTATGTTATTTGGTTCTATTTCTGAAATAAATCCACTATATAGATCACATAGATTTTTAAAGGAGGAACGAGTCTGTATACCTGCTATAAGGTTTCCAATTACCAATTCTGGAGGATGGTCTGCTTTGTATTTCAGTTTCTCTGGATCCAGATTTCTTCGAACTTCTTGAGATATGGCAGTTTCCCTAGTATCAGCAGTTTCTTTTGGTTTTTCAAGCTCATCTTTTTCTTTCTCCTCTTCAACATTGCTTTGGATGTTTCCTGATCATCAATGCCTTCATCAAATTTTACATTGATTGACTCTACGATTGTTTTAGTCTTTTTGTTGTAGACTCTATATGCTTTGCTTCTCGAAGAGTATCCCATGAAGATGCCTTCATTAGCTTTTGCTTCAAATTTTCCTAACCGATCACCTGTATTGAGAATATAGCAAGGACATCCAAACACTTTGAAGTAAGCAATTTTTGGTTTATTGTTGAACCATAGCTCATAGGGTTTTTATTAAGAATCGGTCTAATCATAACTCTATTCATTACATAACATGCTGTATTTACTGCTTCTGCCCAAAAATGCAAAGGTAGTTCATACTCATTTATCATAGACCTAGCCAACTCTTGCAAAGTTCGATTCTTTCTCTCAACTACCCCATTTTGTTGTGGAGTACGTGGTGTAGAGAATTCATGTTTGATTCCATTTTCATCACAGAAAATTTCAAATTCATAATTTTCAAATTCTCCACCATGATCACTTCTTAATGAAATAATAGAGACTTACTTTTCATTTTGGACTAATTTTGTGAAATTTTTTCTTAGCTAAGAAATATACCCATGTATACCTTGAATAATCATCAACTATTACAAAACAATATTTCTTGCCTCCTAAGCTAGCAATGTCGTTAGGTCCGAACAGATCCATATGAACTAATTCAAGTACTCTAGAAGTGCTTACACTGTTTTTGGCATGAAATGATGATTTTTTTAATTTTTCCTAAAGTGCATGCTTTACAAATGCTTTCAGTTTCAAACTCATGTGAAGGCAACCCTCTTACCAAATTTTTCCTTTTTAATTTGTTTAGCAATTTCATACTAGCATGCCCTAAACGTCGATGCCATAAATTTACTTCTATATCCTTAGCTACCAAACATTTAGAGAGGGTGAGACCATCAAATGATAGAGAATATATATTACCTTTTCTCTTACCTGAGAATAAGATTTCTTTTGATGATTTGTCAATAATTTTGCACAAGTCAGAGTCTAAAATAACAATCATACCTTTATCACATAGCTGGCTGATTGATATCAAGTTGTGGTGTAGATTTTCAACATACAGTACATCATTCAAGGTAAATGTATTATTACCTACTTTACCTTTACCAACAATTTTACACTTGTCATTGTTACCCATTGTGACCCTGCCACCTTTGTACTTTCCTAGGCTAAGGAACTTTGATTTATCGCCTGTCATGTGTTTGGAACAGCCAGAATCCAGATACCATTGTTGTTGTTCCTTAGCCTGCCAGCATACCTACACGAGAAAAGATTTTAGTGACCTATTTGTTTTATAGATCCAAAATTGTTAGTGGCAGGACATTCTGAAAGATAATTTAGTGGAGACTCAAAACTATTTGTATATGTTCCTTTTGGCACCCAAATTTGTTTTACTTTGAGAGATTTTATATTTGTACCTTTTGGAACCTAGATCGGTATAGTCTTTACATGTTTGGGTTTATACCAACAACTATTTTGATTGTGTCCAAATTTTCTACAGATTGTGCACAATGAATTGACTTGATTAATTTGACTTCTATCGTTTTGAAATTTGTTATATCCAAGCCCTTGTCTAAATGTATTAAAGTTTGTTTCCCTAATAGCATATTCAATGATTTTTCTCCTTTTGAAAATTTATTTAAAGTCGTTGATAGTTGTAGGACTTGGGTTTTGAGGGATTCATTTTCGTTTAACAGTTGTGTGCACCTTTTAATAGAATTTTCTCTTCTTTTGTTTTCACTTTCTTTTAAAAACAGAATTTCGTTTACAAGTGATTTAATTTTGTTTTCCGATTTTTTAATCTCTTCTTCGAATGTTGGACACTTATCACACTTAGGGATTCTGCTTTGATAGGTTTTAACTAATTGGTCAAGCTGTTTATTTAAATCAATCAAAATATCTTTTTGTGATTCAAGATTGGCATACTTTTCCCTAAGTCGTTCAAAACAACCATTTACATCGTGAAAATATATAAGTAATTCTGAATGAGAAAGTTTTGATACCTCACTTGGCTCGTCATCATCACTGTTAGTTACTTCACCATGAAGACATAGATTTGCTCTTTCACTCTCACTTTTGGTGCTATCACTTTCATCTTCATCAATTTCATCCCAAGTAGCCGCAAAACTCTTCTTCCTTGGTTTCTTTCCTTGGTTTGGTCGATTTTGAGGACAATTTGGCTTGATATGGCCTAGTTTATTACATTTGTGGCAGATGATCTCTTGTTTCTCTGAAACGTCTAGTGCTTTGTTTGTTCTGCTCTTAACTTGATGATTTTTGGTCGGATTGCCATATTTGCGATTCCACCGTTTGAATCTCTTTATTAATAGTGCTAATTCAGCTTCACCATCCTCATCATCATCATCGTCATTTTCAGTTGTTCCTTTGAGAGCAATTGATTTCTTTCGAGTATCGCCTCCATCTCGCTCTTCCTTGAATTTTATTTCTAGCTTATAAGCGGTGAGATTTCCAATGAGCTCTTCCACCTTGATTTGTTTCAAATCCTTTGATTCTTGAATAGCTGTGACTTTAGCTTCAAAGCTTCGAGGAAGAACTTTGTGGATTTTTCGGACCATCTCCAACTCTGTGTATGATTTTCCAAGAGCCTTTGATTTGTATACTATATTGGAAAGTCGTCCATACATCTCTTTGACATTTTCTTCTTTTTCCATTGTGAAATTCTCGTATTCGCTGCTTAACATGGCAAGGCGAGATTCTTTGACTTGAGATGTTCCTTTGTAAGTTACTTCGAGTGTGTGCCATATTTCCTGCGCAGTTAAACAATGTGAGACACGATTAAATTTAAATTGATCCAATGAACATATAATAGAATTCATAGCTTTAGCATTAGCATTTTGTAATTTATTTTCTAGCTCTGTCCATTGATCCATTGGTTTATCTATTTCCTGATTGTCAACAATTACAGTTGGTGCTCTATAACCTGTCTCAATAATGTTCCAAGCATCAATAGTTTTCAGAAATATTTTCATTCTATTTTTCCAGTAGGCATATTCACCATTGAACATTGGTGGTCTAACTATGGATTGACCCTCAGCAAAAGCATTATTAAAAGAAGCCATTTTAAAATTCAACTTTTTAAAACAAGATTGATTTTAAAATTAAATTTGTAAAATTCCTAGCTCGGATACCACTTGTAGGATCGATTTCACCCTAGAAGGGGGGAGCGGTGAATAGGGTGACAGTATTAATTATGAAAATTAATTGCGGAAGCTTTTAAAATAATTTCAACACAGAATAATAACAGCATAAATAGTAGAATAAAATGCAGAAATAGAATGACACAGAATTTACCCAGCTTTGGCAAAACCCTGCCTAAGTGCTGTCCCCAAGGTTTCTACTAGAAATTAAGTAGTCACACGCTTACACACTTAAACTCGGAACACCCGCTACTGACTAGCCTAACTCTACGCTCAAAACCCTGCCACAACTCAGCCACTGAGTTGCGAATTCTCAAACTACGCCACGTAGTTTGTGCCATAGTCACACAGCTATAAATTACAACGGTTTAAACTTTAAAAAATAGATTTAAGAAAATTTAAAAAGGAAAAGATAATAAAACCCTAATTAAAGAATAAAAGGGTCGGCCCTTTATTTCGACCATCTCTTTTTATTTCTTCGGCCCAATCACCTTTCTGAGTTGGTGGCTGCTCTCGTTCAATCTTCAGAAACTAGAGTTTTCTGTAAATTGATGATGCCGATTTCAGATGCTTTATTTAACTCGATTTCCTTGCTTTATTGGTCGATCGTCTTCTTGAGATGATTTTGACTGCTTTATCGAGTTAGTATCTACTTTGATAGAATTGTTTGCGGCTCTTCCTCCTTGATCGAGTTCGGCTTTGTTTTGGTATGTGAATTTCTCTTTTTGATTTCTGGTTTCAATGCTTGAATTCTATGTTTAAAGAACTTCCGATGATGTTGCTTATATATAATTCGATGCCCTTGAATTTTTGTTCTGTTCTTTTGATTGAATTCGTCACTCGAGTATTTTCGGCCATTTGATTTCGTTTTAATGCTTTGGATATTTCTGACTTGTTCATATCATATCTTTCCCTTACTTCACTGTCACGGTTTTAGCTTGAAACCGTTCGATCCTTCCTTGATCGTTACGGCAGCTACTTTCCTATTTTATTTGGATTTGATTTTTGACTTTTTCCATTTTTACACATACTTGATTTCTAACTTGGTTCATGATGACTCTGGTCGTTTGAATTTATTTGACGACGTTGATTTCTTTTGTGACTTCGGCTCTGCAGTTTGTAGTTGCCGTGCACTTTAGTGGCCGACCATCCTGTAGCATATCTCTGTTACATTTTTCTGATGACATGATTTTCTGCTGGCTTCAGCCTTGGTTTGAGATTTCATTTAACTGTGCTTGATTAGTTGCGGCTGCACGTTGCTATGTAGTGCCCTTGATGTTCTGTTGCTCCATGTTGCATTGAACACCTCATTTGATCTACTTGCATTGTTTCATGTATGCTCAATATCACTTGATGTTGTTGCTTCACCACTGAGCCTTATTCATGTATGTTTCATTTAGAGTCTGCATTGTATTTGAGTGCATCTTTGCACTGTGTATTTGATGTTGGCCTGCATTTTTGAAACTCTGTTGGTCTGTTGGCTTTGCTGCCTTCATGTATTTGCAGTTTTTATCTTGGGTTGTATTGTCTTGAGCTCGAGTATTTGCTGTCATGTTGAATTGTGAACTTTTGTGTTGGTTCCATTGTTGCTGTGTCATTTACTTGGTGCATTTGTTTGCACTGTGCATTCATGTGTATTGGTCTTGAGCATTGCTGAGCTTGTTTCTTTATACTGTTGCATTCCTTTGGTGCACTATGTCGTAGCCTTGCTTGTGCATTGCCCCATACATCTGCTGCATCCACATTGTCACGGTTTGATATAGTTTGCATTTCAATTGTACTTGCAGTCTTCATTTGGTAGTTGCAGTCACTTGTCCTGTCCACTACCCTTTTTCATATTGATCGAGCACTTTCACTTGAGACTGTATTGTCACGTTGCATTGTGTTGAGTCCACTGCATTTTGTTTGTTTTTCGAATTACACCTGAGTTGAATCCAGCTTGTAGCTCAGATTTGACCTTGTGCTGAAAGTTTTAACATTATTTTATTGCACTTGAGTTGAATCTGATAATTTGGGTTTGACCTGTGCTCAGTTGTCCATGTAAATCAATCAAGTGTATATTTCGATGTACACGGCCTTGTGGCATATACAGTGATACACTGTGTATGTCACAAGTTGTTCGTGTATGATGGATTCAAAATTAAATGATGACGAACAACCCAAATAACTGAGGCAAATATTATTTTAAAAAATTCACTTTTTATTTTGTACTGCAAAAAAATATTTCCTTTTCAATTTTACTGCGTCAAAAATTATTTTTGCAGATTTCTCAGATGCCGGATTCACATTGGAACAAAGTTGAAGATAAAATACGAGTTGAGTGAATGAGTGATATGTAGTGAGGTCAGATGTAAACGTGAGATTGTGATGTAATTGAATTTGTATTAAAATCAAAGTTGTGTATGTATAGTGAGAGTTTGAATTTGTACTATTCAAGATTGTAATAAATATTTGTTTGAATAAAATTTCTATTTGAATTCAAATTCTGTGTTATTTAATTTTATTCAGCAAATATTTATTTAACCTGCGAAAAATAAAATAGTACATTAAAAAATACATTTAAATGAATATATATATGTTTATTATCATCAAACAAAAATCATATAATCGCATATTCAATAGTAACATAGTACCAACATTATATGAGCAATCTCGACAACTACTATTGTTGAGGTTCATCAATAACATTGATATCATGCTTTTATATCGCCCAGTATCATCAAGGAAGAACGATTTGTAGTATTGTGGTCATACCAAGGTCTCATCATGAAGGAAAAAGAGCACAATAGTTAAGGCATGATGAATCTATCCATGCCGAAGCCAATAAGGATGTTATTATCAATACTCGACGATGCCTATGCAGTTAAGGTGCTCGGCTGATTCAATGCAGTGGAGGTGTAAAAATTCATAGTGGGGATACGGTAAGGGTATAACGGGATATAGCGGATGATTCTAAAATAGCATATAAAACTCGTACTTAATGTTTTTACAAATATATAAATGGTAATTAAATGAAAATTAACATTCAATTGATTTATAATTAATAGGTAAGTAATATTAAATAAAAACATGTGCGAATATACTATAAATAAATGTAAAAATGTTATATAACATAATTGAATTTAGTTCAATATTAGAGTATTTTCATTTATGAAAATATATTTACTTTCAAGTAAATAATTAGTTTCATAATTTTTATAATGTACAAATGTCATTTTTCAATTCTTTTCTTTTAAAGAAGATATAGTGGAAATAACGAAATATAGCAGGAATAACGGGATATAGCGGTAAAGTGGAAAGGTTATATTTGAGGATATATGGAAAAATTGTAGTGGTTGAAATCCGCTATGAGATATAGCAGGGTAACAGCAGGGTAACAGCGGGGTAATTAATTGCACAGAATGACGCTGAAGCATGGTGAGGCTAAAGATTAGCGGCGCCTACTACCCACCCAACTCTATAAATGAAGGCCAAGGGGCTCCATGCTTAGTGCCGAAATTTTCATTTCTCTCTCTAGTTCTTAAATCGCACTCTAGAAAACCCTAAATCAAAGTGGGAAAAAATTGTATTTGATTGTAATCATTTTTAATCATCAGTAACGAAGGCTTGGACTGGCTTTTAGAATTCAACCTAGATTAGTCAAACCGTTACCGATTTACGCTTGCAAATATTTAGATCCGTCAAGTTTGAAACCCGATATAGTCGGCCTCGTGAGCTCTGAACTAGGACGAACATGCCGTGTATTTCAGGGCTCGACATGGTCATTGTCGATGATTCTTTAACATTGACATATGCATAACCTTGACATGGTCAACCTTATCGAGTTTGAAGCAATAGAAAAAAAATATTCGCATGATTATACGAGCATTGGATTCTCGAACACAGAAGCAAAAAGGGATTAGCCTATTATCATGCTTAATAGATCATATGTCCAACTTGCCACATTTTCTACATTTATATTCGATCATATGATAAGTCCTCGGCAAATATATTCTCTAAAAGTTTATGCGAAAACATGCAACATCACCATTATGGCTTACATTGAGATGTAAAGTCCCTTTAGGGATGTCATGCTTAGTGACTAAATAATTATGAATGTGCATCAACTTTCTCTCGAGGACCAATTGTCATCCTTTATCAACGATTTTATCGTGCATTTACTTTCATAATGACAAGTTAGATCTTAACATTCTTTGATGATGAAATTGATTAGTAATACTCGATTACATGTCTCTATTCATAATGTCAAGGATTAGCTTATCATTATTGGCATCCGTGGTGTTATACAATTTTTTGGTCTAATATTTTTGGCACTAGAAGGAGTTCTCGAACTTCCGACTTATTTAAATTTCCTTTTGGAAAATAATGAATCAAAATTTTAATTTAGGAAAAATGAAATTGAAATGACTTTGTCGTATGAATGAGGATGAAATACACACGACAACTTTGGAGGAAAATGCGGCTCCTACTTTCAACTTAGAAGGTGTGGAAATGAGCCAACCATCAACTCCAGCACAACCCAAAAACAACGGAGATGAGATAAAGAACTTAGAATAACAACTACTAGAAATGAAAGGGCTTATAGAAATGGTGCTTACTCAAAAGTCATCCAGAAGTGCTAGACCTACAGTAGGAGATGAATTAAACTATCTAAGGAGAGATTTAAACGCTTCTGTACTCATAAGAAAACGCAAGCTCAACATAACTCTATAAAAGAAGAAAGACGATCAACTTGCTAAGCTAAATTACGTAAGGAGAATAGATGAGAAGTCTAAAGAGCAGTTCGAGAGTTCAACCACTGAAGGATACAAACCCGAAAGTAACAACTACCGCGATGAAGATGCTTATTTGAAGGACATGGTTGAGAATATAGCAAAAGATGTATTCAATAATAAAGTAAAAAAGACTCTTGATGAGAGGGACAATGACAATCACAAGGAGGCTCCTTTCACCTACTAAATTATGTCTACTAGGATCCCATTTCATATGAAGATTCCATCCTTGATGTATAATGGAACTTTCAATCCTGATGACCATCTGATATAATTTGGGAGTCAGATGGATCTCTATAATTCTTCTAGTGCAGTATGGTGCAGACTCTTCCTTGTCACTCTCTAGGGAATGGCTGCTAAGTGGTACTGGCAATATCGTAAAAAGACTATCTATTCTTGAAAATAATTTTCCTCGGTTCTGCATTTGCAAAGACCCAATTATAGATTACATAGTGCTAGCCAACATAAGACAAAACTCAGGAGAGCTGTTGGGCGGTTACCTTAAAAAGTTCAATGTGGAGGCTTTAAAAGCTAAAGGGATGAACGATAGAGATAGGCTTATAGCAATGCATTCGTTACTGATCACACATACTCCATTTTGGAAGGAACTCTATGTCCATGGATGCAAAGATTTCCAAGACTTTTATTTTGAGCAGACAAGTTTATTCGAACGGATGAGATGTATCAAGCTAGGAAAAGCATCAAATCAAGAGGGAGACTAGAATAGCTAGCTTTTACTACAATTATAAGAGGTCGATTGGGAGGTTAATCAAAACACCAATTCTATTGCCTTGAATAAACCGTTGTCCTACATCTATGCAATGATAAAGGAGAAGGTTAATTTTCCAGTCTTATTCAAAGCCAAAACTTATTGAGAACAGAAAAAGGCAGGTGGCTACTAGCATACTATAAGGTGAACGATCACAAGACAGATGAATGCTGCATACTAGCTGGCATTATTCAAAAGCTAATCCACGAAGGACACTTAAAGGACTTCATTCAGAGGGGACAAAAGGTTGCTCGCATTGAAAATGGTCAAAATAAATTCTCTAGTAATGTTGTGGACATCCTGGAAAATGAAGATCAGCTAAATCTCAGTCCATCTCTCAACAGAATTGATGTGATCCATGGAGGGCCACATTTGGATGGAAGCAACAAAGGCGCACGGAAAAGATACATTAGAGAAGAAAAAGAAGGAGTAGTTTCTATTCGAGAAGAGCCGCCGCTCAAGAATCCTTGATTCAATGTCTAGATGCCTAATCTTACTATTACTTCGCAAAAACTAAAGGGAATCCGACATCCTCATAACAACCCTCTCATGATCACTGCTCAGATCCATAGTTACAAAGAATCTTATGGACATTGGAAGCGCTATCAATATGATCTTCAAACATGCTTTTGACCAAATGGGAGTCCCAAAGGACAAGCTAGAACCAAGCCTTGAGCCCATCTTTGGATTTAATAATAAAGGATCAACACCAGTATGACAATTAAAACTATTGGTGCAAACAGGGTTGCCACCGCACTGCAGAACTTTTGATAGGCTATTAGTGAAGTCTTTATACTACAATGCTTTCTTTTGGCGCCCAGCCTTAAATGAATTCGATGCATTCTTCTCACATAAACACTTAATGGTGAGGTTCCTAACAGAAAGTGGTTGGGGAATTATAAAGGGGGAGCAGTTTAGCTCTTGTGAAATTTATTTTCTTACTTTGGAAAAATATAAATGAGAACACTCTTCTTAGCACGATTCATCTACTATTTTTCATCCTTTGGGTGAAGGATTTCTACATCTAATATCTGAAGAGAAAATGAGACCTAATAGAACAACTAAGCATGTGCTTGAAAAGTATAAGTCTTCTGAAAGAAAAAGAAGATAGTGGTTGCTAACTTGGTGGAAGAAGTATAAAATGGGGAGATGGTCACTGAATTAGACTATCGAGGTGAAACGGAAAGTATAAAGCCTATACAGGACCTTGAGATGATATGTGTAGATCCAACTGATCCAATAAAAATATTCAAAATTAAAAGGGAGTTAGAAAGAAACCTTAAGGTAGAGTAAATTTAGTTTCTTCAAGCCAATAAATACATACTTGCATGGACTCATTCAGATATTGTCGGGATTGATCCAACAGTTATGTGTCATGCTTTGAATATAAATTCAAGTATAACCCCCATTCGGCAAAAGAAGAGACAATTCGATAGAATTTGGTCGGATAATTTGAAAGAAGAAGTCAAGAAGTTACTTGAGAATGAGTTTACTAAGAATGTATTCTATCCAAGATGATCAGCCAATCCCGTATTAGTTAAAAAATCAAATGGCAAATGGAGGACTTGTGTTGACTACACCAACATGAAGAAAGTGCGCCCAAAAGATTGGTACTCCTTACCAAGAATAGACCACCTAGCCGATGCAACCAGTAGGCATAAAATTATGTCTTTCATGGATGCTTACTTAGGTTAAATCAAATTCCTATGTTCAAACTAGATGAAGAAAATACAAGCTTCACTACAGAATTGGGAACTTACTGTTACAAGGTTATGCCTTTTGGGTTGAAGAATGCAGGTGTTACCTACCAGAGGTTGGTGAATGAGATGTTTAAAGAACACGTTGGTCAGAATATGGAAGTGTGTATATAAATGACATGTTGGTGAAATCTCATGAAAAAGGAAACCATTTAAAAGGCATTGTACGAATGTTTAAGGTATTGTGAAAGCATCAAATGAATAGAAGTGCTCGTTTAGTGTGCAATCTGGAAAGTTCTTAGGATACATCGTCAGTGCTCGAGGAACTGAAACCAAACCTATATCAAATCCAAGCTGTAAAAGACATGGTAGAACCAAAAAAAAGGTAAAGATGTAATGAGTTTAAATGAAAGTGTAGTTGTATTGAATAGATTTATCTTTAATGCCACTGATAAATGCATCTCTATTAAAAGGAAGAAAACTTTTGAACGGGGAGAGGATTGCCAGAAATCTTTGAAAGAATTGAAAGACCATCTTAAGAAGCCACCAATATTGTTTGGTCCCATAAAAGGAGAAAATCTGTATCTATACATGGTCGTCTTAGAATATGCGGTCAGTTCATTGTTGATGAGGGAAGAAAACGGAACTCAACTTGCTGTATATTATGTTAGTAGAAGATCGAAAGATGCCGAGACCAGATATCCAGTCAAAGAAAAGCTAGTATATTGCCTGATACTCACGGCACGAAAATTAAAATCTTACTTCTTAGCTCATACAATCAAAGTACTAACCAATTTTCCACTCAAGCAGGTCTTCAGTAAACCAAAAACTTTAGGGAGATTAGGAATGGAACTCAGTTCATACGATATCAAATTTATACCCCGAGCAGCCATCAAAGGGCAGGCTTTAGCTGATTTTGTCAACAAACGCACAAGTTTCATCAAAGAGCAATTAGAAAATGAGAAGGACCAAAAGCCTAAATGATAATTATTTATAGATGGAGCATTAAATAAACAAGGTGTGGAACCAGGATACGTCGTTGTCACTCTTGATGGGAATCACTTACATTATGTAATGAAGTTAGGCTTTCCCGATATTAACAATGTAGCAGAATAAGAATCGATGGTAACGGGGTTTACTTTGGCTTTGCAACCGAAGATCTCTCGAATTGAAGTCTTTAGTGACTCTCAACTAATAGTGAATCAACCAAAATAGACATATCAAACCAAAGATGCCAAATTGGTTTTATTTGTAAAGAAAGTGTTAAAAATGCTAAACCAATTTGAAGATTTATTTATGACTAGGGCCCAAGAGGAAAAAAATTCCAAAGTAGATTCATTACCAAAGTTGGAAGTTTGAGGGGAGCCCTAGAAACCCGAATTATACCAGTGGGCTATCAATCAAATCCCAACAACAAAGATAAAGTACTCGAATCAGGAAAAGAATCATCAGCACTAACCAGACATCAAGCCCTAGCCATGAAGGAGGGGAAAAAGAAACTGAAAATGAAGCTCCTTGGGAGGGACTCGTTCATCCAGAAATGGATAATCAGTACTAAAATAATTGGATGGCCTAAATTGTCAAATTCCTTGTTAATGGGAAATTACCAGTTAATAAGGCTGACGCAAGAAGAATTATACATCAAGATTGAACTTTCTCCATGATGGATGGAACACTTTATAAAAAAGGATATGCTCTTCCTTACTGAGATGTGTAAGTTAATAAAGCTCCTCAGGAGGGACTCGTTCATCTAGAAATGGATAATCAGTAACTAAATAATTGGATGACCTAAATTGTCGAATACCTTATTAATGGGACTTTACCAGTTAATAAGGTCGACGCAAGAAGAATCAGACATAAAGCTCGAACTTTCTCCGTGATGGATGGAATACTTTACAAAAAAGGATACGCCCTTCCTTATTTGAGATGTGTAAGTTTGGAAAATGGATCGATATTATTGAAGAATGCACATAAAGGATTTTATGGAGACTACTCTAACAGGATAAGGTTTGCCATGAGACAAGGTTTCTATTAGCCCTTGATGATCAATTTAGCCAATGACTATGTGAAAATATGTGAAAGGTGGCAGAGGTATTCTAAAATCTTCATTTGCCGCCAAGAAAATTGACTACGATCTAAGGCCGTATCCCTTTAATATATGGGGAATTGACTTGATTGGACCCTTGTCAATATCTAAGGAGGAGCCAACTACACGTTAGTCACAATTGATTATTTTACCAAGTGGGTGGAAGCATAATCACTTCCAAATATTACCTTAGGAAAGATGCTCAAATTCACGATCAAGAATATTGTTACTAGATTTAGGATCCCACACAAAATAATATCCGAAATGGGACACAATCTGAAAGTGAAGAGTTTGAACGATTTTGCAATAAGAATAAATTATCAAGAGTTCATCTTCCGTAGCACATCTATGGGCTAATGGAGCCGTCGAAGTGGCTAATAAAACCATCAAAACTGTTCTTAAGAAGTGCTTAATCAAAGCCAAAGGAAATTGGATAGAAGAATTGCCACTTGTATTACGGGCATACAGAACATCCGCTAAAACTGCAATAGGTCATACTCCATACTCCTTAACATTTGGATGTGAGGCGATGCTTACAATTGAAGTCGAAATACCTTCACATCGAAGAATCACATGTGCATTTGACCCAAACCAAGAGTTGAAGAAAGAATCTTTAGACTTAATCCATGAATTAAGAGATGAAGTGACCATATGAACTGTTGAATATAAGAGAAGGATGACCAAGTACTACAATTCGAAAGTAAGGACGGGATCGTTCCAAAAAGGGGATTTAGTACTCCACAGAGTGATGGACTGCTTGAACCAGACTAGGAAGGTCATCTAATTATACAAAGTGATTCCACCAAGAGCTTATCAATTATGCCGACCAGATAGCAACACAGTCCCTATAACATGGCACATATAACATTTACGACCATATTTCCCAACAATGAATGAATAAAGATCATATTATCAAGTGTATCTACATAGTCGAAAACAGGATTCTCCTTAAGCAATGGAACTACCTAAGATGGTAGAAAGCCTTTGATCGTGCTAAGATGGCCAAGTTGAAGCGCCTCCTTGAGGGAGGTCGAAGTAAGCATTTAGTAGCACTAGAAATGGCCTGGCTAAAGCATCTGCAAGCCCTTGATACCACCTATGTAGCCATATCAAGGCACCTCCTAAAGAGAGGACGGAGTAAGCCTTTGACATCGCCTCAAAAGGGCCAAGTCAAAGCATCGACCAGCCTTTATTCCTACCTATAAGGCCTGTTTAAAGCGCCTCCTACAGAGAGGACAAAGTAATAGTTTGGTCCTGCCTGACAATAGCTTGGCCAAATCTCCGAACCAGCCTTCATTCGCGCCTATAAGGCTTGTTTGAAGCATCTCTTAGAGGAAGGTTGGATAAGTCTTTGGTCCTTCTTGATGAAAGCTAACCAAAGCACCGGACGACCTGATTCATCACTTAAGATGGTGGTAAGGGGTTAAAACAATGGATTAAGATGTCCAAGCCCAAAGATTGGCACACATAAAGGATTGACAACATCCAAAGCCCAAAAAGTGGCACACACAAAGAATTAACAACATCCAAAGTCCGAAGAGTAGTACAAACAATGGATTAGCAACATCCAAAGCCTAGAGGGTGGCATGAAACAAAGGATTAAGATAACTAAAAGCCCGGAGGGTGGCACATAACAAGGGACTTCTACTATTACCAGATTTGAATTTTTGGTCTTCTCTAATTGTTACTATATATGAATTTCCGGCCTTCTATTATTATTTCCAGATGATGATTTCTGGACTTTTATTGTTATTACCGGATATGGATTTCTGGTCTTCTTTAATTATTACTAGATATGGATTTCTGGTCTCCCTTAATTATCACCGGACATGGATTTTTGTCTTTTTCTACTATTATCAAATATGAGTTTCTGGTCTTCTATTATTATCTCTAGATGATGATTTCTAATCTTCTATTATTATTATTTCTAGATGATGATCTCTGGACTGTTGTTATTATTACTTTATATGGATTTCTTGTCTTCTCAAATTATTACTAGATATGGATTTTAGTTCTTTTTTAATTATTACCAGATATGGATTTTCAATCTTCTGTTATTATTACCAGGTATGAGTTTCTGGTCTTCTATTATTATTTGCAGATGATGGTTTCTGGACTTCTATCATTATTTTAAAATAATGATTTCTAGACTTCTATTATTATTACCAGATATGGATTTCTAGTCTTCTGTTATTATTATCAGATATGGATTCCTAGTCTTCTGTTATTATTTTCAAAATGAAGATTTCTATTCTTCTATTATTATTTCGAAATATGAATTTTTGGACTTCTGTTATTATTATCAGAAGGGGATCTAACCTTCCATTATAATCATTTCCATATAAGGATTTATAGACTTCTATTGCTATTACCAAATAAGAGTTTCTAGAGTGATTCTATATTTCTAGATATAAACTTCTAGTTTTCAATTGTTATTATCATCAGACAGGGGTAGAAAGATAGTAACACCTTATACTCAAACTTATACCCGATCAGTCGGATGGGCGGGCGATGCATGCGTGTTTAAACCATGACCATATATGCCCTCCCTTATTATTAGCAAACAGAGTTTTGCTCTTCTTTTATTACTGCCAATATTAATTATCAAACTTCTTTTATTATCTTTGCCAGAGGAATATTTTTGGTTTTCTAATTGTTATCAGTTAGGATTCCCTCTTCCATTATATAATTATCAGATTGATTTCTTATTTTCTTCTTCAATTGCAAGCTATGAGTTTTCGGTCTCCCATTATCAGAGAGATTCTAGACTTCAACTAGAAAAGATTTTTAATGCTCCCCTCCGATGATATCACCAGATGATCTTCTAGGCTTCCATTCGAAAACTTATTATTATTTGCCGCTCTTTCTATTATACAAGAATTATAATTTTAACCCACACAAATAATAAAGAAATTAATGCTAGTATAAATTAGTCAAATTTGAAAGGAAAATTGATAACAAATAATATATTGCCCATCATGTTTTACAGGAAAACAAAGCTAGCAGGATAATCTCATTGAGGATTTGATAATGCAATGGAATTTTGGGTTTTACCCTAAAGGGTAAAAAGATTCTCTTATACCTAGGGGAAGGGGTCTAAATGTTACCCCAATAATATGCAAAGGATGCGAGTCAAGGAATCAATGCCGAGGCTAAAGGTCCATGTCGAGGTTTGAAGCTTCAGAAGCAAAGGTGAATATCGACATCAAAGACCTTGTCGACATCGAAGAACACAAGATGGTGATAAAAGTACTATGCCGCCCCTATCCAATGATGTCAATTTGATGATGACAACCGAAAATCATAGACATCATCAAGGGTCAAGAAGTAACATAATATCACCCTTATATAGGCAATCTCGACAACTACTATCATCGAGGTTCATTAATAACATCGACACCATGCTTCAACGTCATTGAGGATCATCAAGGAAGAACGACTTCCAGCATTGAGGTCATACCGAGATATCATCATAAATAAACAAGAGCACAAGTGTTAAGTCACGATGACTCTATCTATGCCGAAGCCAATAAGGCTGTTATCATCAATGCTCGATGATGCCGAAGCATGGCGTGGCTAAAGATTAGTGGCGTATACTACTCACCTAACTTTATAAATAGAGGTCAAGGGGCTTCATGTTGCGGGTGAAATTTTCATTTCTCTCTCTAGTTCTTAAATTGCACTTTAGCAAACCAAAAGTCAAATTGGGGAAAGTTGTATTTAACTGTAATCATTTTTCAACAATAAAAACAAATGCTTGGATTAGCTTATGGACTTCAACCATGATTTATCAAATCATCATCGATTTGGGCTTGCAAATATTTAGACTCGTCGAGTCTGAAACTAAATATAGTCGACCTCGGCAAGCTCTAAACTAGGAATAGGCCATGAAGTTCAGGGCTCGACATGGCCATTGTCGAAGATTATTTAACATTAACATATGCATAACCTAAGCATGGTCAACCTTGTCGAGTTTCAAGCAACAACAAGCGTATATTTGCATGATTATATGAGCGTTGGATTCTCGAATATGGGAGCAAAAAGGGATTGGTCTATTACCATTCTTAATACATTATGTCTCCAACTTGCCATATTTTCTACGTTTCTATTCGTTCATATGATATGACATAAGTATTTATGGGAATATATTCTCTAAAAGTTTATGTGAAAAGATGCAACATCACCATTATGGATTACTTGAGTATGTCGAGTCCCTGTAGGGTTTTCGAGCCTAATGAATAAAGAATGATGAATATGCATCAGCTTTCCCTTGAGGACCAATTGCCATCCTTTTTCAATTATTTTATTATACACTTAGTTTCAAAATGACAAGTTAGATGTTGTCTCTCTTTGACAACGACATTGATCATAATACTCGATTATGTGCCTCTGTTCGTAATGTCAAGGACTATCTTGTCGTTATTGGTATTTGGGATGTTATACTATTTTTTGGTCTATCAATCTCCAAGCCATTATCCATGATTTAGACCAATTCTCCCATGGAAATAGATGTCAACTCATTAGGAAGTAGGGGTCGGTAACGATCCATAGGTAGGGGTCGATACCGACCCCTATGATGACCATATTGGTTATCTTCAAGTCTTCATCTTGACTTTCTTGTTGTTAGCTTCGTCATTCTATAGTTGTTTAAACTAATATTAGCTTGTTTCTAAGTCGAAATGATGGAGTTGTGAAAGAATAGAGTTATATCTTTAAGTGTTCATGGAGATCGATGGAGAATTGTATTGAATCAACATAACGGCATTGGAAGTAGGCTCTTAGCCTCATGTAGGACTAGTAGGTAGAAGATGGGACCTGCCCGAGGTGGATATATGACTGGGTGGAGTCAGTACCGACCCCTAAGTTATGTGGATTCCTGCGTCCTCTTATTTTGAGTTGTTCTGGAATTGGCCCCGCGACTTTGTTCATGCTTAGTTCCTGCAGTCATGGACTTTCTCTCTAGACCTTCTGCCTTGATAACTCCAAGTTCAACTTGTCTAATCTATCTGAATATTCCCTGGCCAAAAGGCCAGATAACAAATATGAAGCATGATGCTATAGAGACTGAATACCCCCATAGAGCGCGGGGACAACAATGCAAAGTTATGGCTTACTTTAATGAACAAATTTCAAATGATATTTAGTAAAAAACCTAAGGCATAAGTAACACCATGGCATATGACTATGCAACACTCGTGGAAGTAAGAAAAATACTATGGTTGGGGAAGAACAAATATTCTTAATCCCACTGGTCAAATAGGCCTCTTACCTTGCAGGCTAGGCCAAACGACATGTACGATACAATAATAGAAAAACTGGAAATAGCAAAAGAATCAGGAATTTGGACACCATGTATCCATAACTATGCAATTAAAGCCCTGCAAAATCCCTGCTATAGCGCACAATGCACTTCAACCGCTATGCCATTTTAGTTTAGCCCCAATGAATAGTAGACCACTTTAAGCCCTGCTATTTTCCGCTACAACCGCTAGATCAAGGCTTTTTAGCACCCACTTTAGCAAAATCAATGTAAAAGGCTGATTTGGCTAGTTCATTTTTAAACCAAATCAACAAAGTTAGGGTAAAGGCCTAATTTCAAGGCATAAATGATCAATATAAAATAAAAACCTATTGTAGTCACTAAATCTAGACTTCATAAATCATGATATTCTTTAGTTTTGTTATATAAGATTAAATAATATTTCTTTTTCCTACACAAATGGTGTTAGAATGACAATATTTGGTTTTGTATCTAATAAATCCTTTTGCACCTTCGTTTTTTCCACTATATCACCGCTATAACTTTTTGCACCTCCACCACTATAGAACCGCCATAAGCTTTAACTGCATAGATTGATAGTGACCTGCAAATGGCTATGAACCAAGCATTTTAGGAGTTCTAAGTTAGCAAAGAATGATTGGCATCCTACTTAAAGAGAAAAATGGAAAAAGTTTTGCTTAATATGTAAGAACAATATGTGGTTAAGCACATCCATAGAAGGAAAATCGAGATACCAATGATTTGAAAATTTGGCCAGAATAGGATCATTTTTAGTTAGGTTCTAGTAAAATCTTCACGCTTAAACCAGAATAAGACAAGGAAGGTGATGTGCAAGGCAACTTGGTACATCATATAGGACGACATGCTATATAAGAGAGTTTTGACTAATCTACTACTAAGGTCCATTGCTGCGAGTGAAGCTAAAGAAATATTGGATAATGCACATCCAGGCAGTAGTAGAGATCGCACTGGGGGAACCCTAGGTAAGGAAATCTCATGGGCATTGATCTAAAATGGAGAACTTCCATTAACCATGGATAGGGCTGAGTATACAATAGTGGTTGCGGATTACTTTAACAAGTATAAAGCTCAGCCCCAGATGATCTTGGATAATGGATGACAGTCTGATAGTCTGGAATGTACCAACTTCTATTGACAACACAGAGTCGGGATAAGCATTCTTATAATGCCTCACTAGGCTAACAGATAGGCTGAAGAGGCCAATAAGGTTCTCAAAACTCACATAAAGGAGTGGTTGGAAAGTGACAAGGGGTCTCAGATAGGTAAGCTTCCATTGGACTCTATGCGTACCACACTTCCCACAAAATTACAATGGAATATACTCCTTTTGCTTTAGCCTATGATTTATTGGTTATTATTCCCATCGAAACTATAGTCTCATCTCATAGGAGAATCCATTATAACCTATAGGAGAACCAGGAATTGCTAAACATGTCCCTAATCTGATCGAGGAGAAGCGAGATAAGGCTGCTTTGAAAAATGCAGCGCTTTAGCCGAAAGCAATAAAACAATTCAACTCTAGGGTGTAGCAACATCCGCCAAAGGAAGGAAATCTAGTCCTGGAGCGAATCTCCTCATAGCCGGGGGCAATGGATCTAATTTAGAAAGGATTATATTTTATCAGCAATAATCCAGGGAATGGAGCTACATTTTCATCATCAAGGATGGAGCAGTATCCGAAAACATGGAAGGCTTAAACATCTGTTTCACACATCGATTATTACAACTACATGGATTATGGATATGTGGAATAGTCAATTACCGCAGTATTACCAAACGACATGGATGGGGTGTGTGAAACCATAATAGATGGTCAACGTTATCAAACCACCATAAGAAAAACCATCCCATGCCGAATAAAGTCTTGATTCTAGGATTATATGGGCAAGCCCGCCGCATACTAGGGGGAACAAACTCTGGCGCATCATGAAAAGCTGGGACAAACAGCTCTGGTGAATCATGGAAAGCCTGGACAAACCTTTGGCCAACAATAGCAAGCTAGTTCAGACTATGGTCAGGATATGATCATCAAAAGTTGATGATCGACCCTAAACGACCCTAAACCTTTGGTTGACAATAGCAAGCCAGATCAGCCTATAGTCAAGACATGACTGCCAAATGGGTCTTTGCTATTGACGATCGACCCCAAAACCTTTGGTTGGCAATAACGAACCCAATTAGCCCATGGTCAGGACATGACCACAAAATGGGTGTTCGCTATTGACGATCGACCCCAACCCTTTGGTTGGAAATAACGAGCCAAGTTAGCCCGTGGTCAGGACATGACCACTAAATGGATGCTCACTATTGACAATAGGCCTAAAATTCTTTGCCAGCACTAGGGAGTCTGATCAACCCATGGTCAAGACTTAGCTGCCAAATGGTTGCTCACCACTGATGATCGGCCCCAAACTTCTTTGCTGGAAAATGACGAGCTCGATTAGCCCATGATCCGGACATAACCGCCAAATAGGTGCTTGCCATTCACGATTGGGCCAAACTCCTTTTCTAACGATGAGCCTAGCCCATGGTTAGGATATGAACGCTAAGTGGGTGCTCGCCATTGTCGATCGACCCAAACTTCTTTGTCAGCAACGACAAACCCAATCAGCCCATGGTTAGGACATGACTGCTAAATTGGTGGTCGCTGTTGACGATCGATCTATACTTCTTTGTCGACAATGATAAGCCTAATCAACCCATGGTTAGGACATGGCCGTGAAGTAGGTACTCACCATTGGTGATCGACTTAAACATCTTTGCTGGAAACGACAATCCCAATCAGCCCATGATTATGACATGATTACTGAGTACTCGTCGTTGATGATCGACCCAAACTTCTTGGTTGATAATGGTAAGCCGGATCAGCCCATGGCTAGGACATGACTACCAAGTAGGTTCTCACCGTCGATGATCGACATAGACTACTCAACTGATGATGGTGGATCAGAGTGATCCCTATTTGGATGTCCACAGTTGACGATCGGCTTTATCTTCTTAGCTGGCGGTGGTGGACCAGAGTGATCCATATTTGGACGTCCATAGCCGATGATCGACTACAAGCTTTTAGGATGGCTATGGAGAACCCGACTTATTGGCGGCTAGGTTATGGCAGCCTCCTAGTTGGTTCACACACGACATTTGGCTTTGGATTTCTATCAGCAATGAAGAACCGAGCTTGCTTGTAGTAAAACATGACTATCGGCTATATGGCCCAGTGCAAGTGGTCAATACTAAAATTGCCTATGAAGACTATCATAGACCAACACTAGGGCAGAATTGTTTAATTTATGCATGTGATATTTATGTGATAATAGGAAAACTAGAAGCTGGAAGTGCTTGAAAACAAACAAGGACAAATGAGATTGGATTACATAGACACTCCACCAGGGTATGTTCACCTTACCGAACTTATCAATGATTGATCATGTGAAAGTATGCCAGGGGAAAAGAAAGTGTTGCAGAAAGAGCTAGAAAAATAATACGTAACTACTTCACCAATATGCTAGTATGCCTACCGTGTCGAACTTGTCAGTGATGGGCCCTGTACAAGTACGTAAGGAAGCAATAAAAGATTGCCAACAATCCAATATCTAAGCAAGGATACTATACAAAATATATGCAATAACTAATCCTGATCAGATATGATACTTTCATTTATAATTTCTATAAGATACATATGCTTGTGTAAGTGTCCGTACAGGAAATATAAAGTTTGGGCCAAGGGAAGCATCAGTCATAAAAACTGCTTACCCTACCAAACTTGTTGGTGATCATTCCCATATGAGTATGCATATGGCGACGATAAAGGTTTCTAACGGAACATGCAAACCTAAAAATCATGTGGAATAGACATATAAAGGCTACTATGTGAAGACCCAGATTTTCGCGTTCGAAAATCGACTTCCATACTTCACCCGTATGCGAATGCTGCAGATCCCAACGTCGAATCTGGTTCGCTGGAGCTTATAACACATTAAGTACAATAACACAGCAGAAGAAATAGAATATATCATTGATATAACAATGAATACAACATCTGATACAATATGATACAACAGATATTAAACAATATCAGAGACAAAAATATTCAATAGCGGAACAAATAGCAGCGGAAAGATAGCAGCAAAAGACAGAAGAGTCTCCAAAAGAATCCAACTCCATCTCCAAACTAAAGATAGCTCGAACTCCCGATTATAATGTATTAAGCAAGGTCAGTCCTCCAAAGACTGAAGAAGATTTCCAAAGAATGAAGGCTACCGAATCTACACCTACTATTTGATTATGTGAAAATCCCAACACTAGACTGCCCGTGTGGAAAATTATAGGCACCAAGAGTTAAGGAAGGGAAAAATAAACTCCGGGTCAGTCATGGGACTGGTATGAGCAAATGAAAATAGTTTTTAAACAAAAACAAACAACAAAAGAATTTAAGATTGAAATTCGCAATGATTTTTGGAAAATGAAACTACCATAAGGCCTTTCGGCACACACACACACACACACACACACACAATGCAATCGCACATTTAGGGGAGATTTCTTCTTGTGATAGTCAAACGTGCTTGATACGCAAAATCCTTTTTGATATTATTATTAGTGCATGGTGCAAAAAACCTTTCGAAAGTGTAATATTAATCTTAGCCAGCATAGGTACCATTATATTATGCCTACTATAGCTACCATGTTAAATGGCAGGTTCTACAACTAAAACCGTACAAGGCACGTATTGGTGATTGGATTTCCAACAAATGGTCAGGCTAAGGAACTTCCTATTTCCACATGGGTACGCCTCTGGAGGGATGCACTGAGAGCCTACCCGGATCTCTGCCAACACAAGGCCGGGTTACCTTTGTAACTAGGTCACTACTACACGAGTATGCCATCCCTCGGTCGTTTGTGACCTTTATCCGAGAATCCTCAACCACAAAGCAACAACCACAAAGTAATAAATTTGCAGTAACCACATAGGTTAAATATCTATGCTCCATACCATGATACCACCCTTTTCCAGAAGGAAATGACATACCCCAAAGGGCGCGACCCTCATAACCTTGCCGTATCTTTCCTATTTCAACCATTTCCGGGGTGTGAGGTCCGACAAAGTCTCGTCCACAAAGCTACACTTTTCACAAAGCCATGCTTTGATCGACAAATAATCAGCAACACTTCGTATGCCACATTACCAAATTGGGAATGTATTACTAGTAGCCATCAACTACATAATCTCTGAGCTCGTACGTCTCAGAGAAGGGTGTTAAGCTAAGACAATAAATTCTACGCCACCAACAGAAATGTATTTGATAGAAACCAGCTTTACATCTCAAAGTGTAACGTCAAACATACATCCTTACAAGTCTGTTTCGGGTTCGAACAGAACCGAAGGCACTTCACGAAGAAGCCTTTGACAATCTGGATAATCCCTAATCACGTCCAGACTCTCCATCACAATGGGTGATCAAATCTCTATACCGGGGACCAGCCGGTGAAAAGACATTTGACGGATTATCCTTTCTCTTTCGGAAATTTCCGGTCTTCACCACCGGTCTTCAAATGCTATCCATAACGTCATATCATTATTCGGAATGGGTTCATGACACAAAGTCCTCTCCCAGCTAAACCGAATAATGAGCACAATATTTAAAAAGCATATGGATATTGGGATCTTAGTTAAGTCACAACTTAAAGCCCAAAACTTTTCTTTCAAATGGTTTAAACAAATTACCAAGTCAAATCATTTAAACAAAAAGATTCACTTTACAAAGTTCACCCATCTTTCACAAAGATTCGTTCATAGCCTTTCAAAACAATTCCAATTCCAAATCTTTTATACATAAGATACATCTTTAAGATCCTCTTCAATTTCATAACAAAGTTCAACAATCTTTCACAAAGATGACTTTGCATGTATCTGAATTTGCTTTACTGGTTTGAGGATTGAAAAAGAGGCTGTTGTTATTTGATTTTCTCAGGTTTTAAAAACTTTGAAACAAATGAAAGAAAAGTGAAGAAAGAAGGAGATAGTGGGTTTTTATATTCTTGTTTTCTTTTTTATTAATAATTAAAATAAAATATGATAAATGACACTTGTTTAATTTGCATATAACTTGTTTACTATATGTTGTAATTATTTTACAAGTGTAAATACATGTATTTTGATATCTAAACCCTTTATAATTTTTTATTTAATTTCATATTTACACAAGTTTATATTTTCATCTTCTTATGTATTTACATTTTTACAATTTAAATTTATCTTATTTTTATATGCATTATATCCTTTTTACACTTGATAAAAAAAATTCATCTATATATATATATATATAATTTCGGGAATTTAATTCTAAACAACTTTTGAAAATTATTTATATCCAATTCAAAATATAACTTCCAAATTACAATAAAGAATTAGAAAACATATTTTATATTTTTTTTAAAATATAGAGTTTTAAATCCAGTTTATTTCTAAGATATATATTTTTGAATTTCAAATCCAAATTCTATTTACAAACTATTTGTATACATATATATTAATAAACAAGCAAATATCTTATCTTATCTAGAAAAAATCAAATAAATTCACAATTTAATTCAAAAGCTATATTAAATACTAATTTAATTCGAATTTATTCCCAAAAATTTAAATAAATTACCAATTCAAATTTGACTCAAAACCGGGGTCGTTACAGATTCACCCCTTAAGAAAATTTCTTCCTCGAAATTTTCAAGACAGAGAGACAAAAAAGATGGATATACAAAGATAGAGAAACAATTTTTCAGGTCAAATTGAATATCTATTCTATATTTGGCTTATCAAATTAGAATATCATCAATATGAGAACAAACTCATTCCATATCTCACAAGATACTCGGGGTCATTCATTCTACGAAATATGCAGGGGAACTCGTATTTCAAAGGGATAAATAACTGTTCGTAGAATGTATCTAGATCCCAAAGAATAGACAAATGGATTCAATTCAGGTTGGAATATTCCAAAGTTTATACCAGCTTGTCCCTCTTCGGACTTGGATCCTCACAAGAAATTACAATAGAATTTCAAAATTGGTTTTAATCGAAATCGTTTAATTGATACAAACTAATTTTTCTTTATATTTCCATTTAGAATTTTAAATTCATTAAGGTTAGAAAAATGATAAAGAGAATATGAAATAGGAACTTATCTATACGATTCGCAGGGGGGCCACCACACCAAAGATTTTTCTATAGCTGCCACGAAGCCATCTAAGAATCGAAAATGAATGGTGGTCAAAAGAGATTGATAGAGAAAAGATTGTTTCCTTGTTATTGTAGGGTATGGACCATTTGTAGTGGTACTCCCCTATCCTCTATCTCGTCCTCTTCCTGCACTCATACTCACTATCAGTGGATAGTAAGAGAATTTACTGAGGCACACAGACGGATATCTAAGGGATATACTCATCTAGGGCATACTTCACCCTATCTCTAATGAGTTACCTTATGTGTTATACTCCTGAGCTGAAGTTCAACCTTCAGCTCTGATAACAAATGTGACGACCTAGATTTTCGCGTTCGAAAATTTACATCCGTACTTCACCTGTATTTGAATGCCGCAGATCCAAACGTCGAATCTGGTTCGCCAGAGCTTATAACACATTAAGTACAACAACACAGTAGAAGAAAAAGAATATATCATTGATATAACAATGAATACAACATCTAGTACAATATGATACAATAGATGATCAATAATATTAGAGACAAAAATATATAACAACGGAACAAATAGCAGCGATAGATAGCACCAAAAGACAAAAGAGTCTCTAAAAGAATCCAACTCCATCTCCACACTAAAGATAGCTCGAACCCTCGATCGCAATGTATTAAGCAAGGTCAGTCCTCCAAAGACTGAAGAAGATTTTCAAAGACTGAAGGCTATCGAATGAACACCTCCTATTTGATTATCTGAAAATGCCAACTCTAGGCTGCCCATGTGAAAAATTGTGGGCACCTAGAGTTTAGGAAGGGAACAATAAACTCTGAGTCATTCATGGGACTGGTATGAGCAAACGAAAACATTTTTTAAGCAAAAACAAACAACAAAAGAATTTAAGATTGAAATTCGCAATCCATTTTGGAAAATAAACTACCATAAGGCCTCCCGGCACACACACAATGCAATCGCACACTTGGGGGAGATTTCTCCTTATGATAGTCAAACATGCTTGATACGCAGAATCCTTTTTGACATTATTATTAGTGCATAGTGCAGAAAACCTTTCGAAAGTATAATATTAATCTTAGCCAGCATAGGTACCATTATATTATGCCTACTATAACTACCATGTTAAATGGCAGGTTCTACAACTAAAACCGTACAAAACGCATATTGGTGATTGGATTTCCAACAAATGGTCAGGCTAAGGTACTTTCTATTGCCACATAGGTACGCCTCTGGAGGGATGCCCCGAAAGCCTGCCCGGATCTCTGCCAACACAAGGCCATATTACCTTTGTAACTAGGTAACTACTACACGAGTATGCCATCCCCCAGTCGTTTGCGACCTTTATCCAAGGATCCTCAACCACAAAGCAGCAACAACATAGTAATAAATTTGCAGTAACCACATAGGTTAGATATCTGGGCTCCATACCATGATACCATCCTTTTCCAGAAGGAAATGACATATCCTAAAGGGCGCGACCTTCATAATCTTGCTGCATCTTTCCTTTTTTCGGCCATTTCCGGGGTGTGAGTTCCGACAAAGTCTCATCCATAAAGCTACACTTTTCGCAAAGCCATGCTTTGATCAACAAATGATCAGCAGCACTTCGTATGCAATTAGGAATGTATTACTAGTAACCATCAACTACATAACCTTTGAGCTCGTACGTCTCAGAGAAGGGTGTAAGCTAAGAGAATAAATTCTCCGCCACTAACAGAAATGTATTTGATAGAAACCAGCTTTACATCTCAAAGTGTAACGTCAGACATACATCCATACAAGTCTGTTCCGGGCTCGAACAGAACCGAAGGCACTTCACAAAGAAGCCCTTGCAAATCCGGATAATCCCTAATCACCTCCAGACTCCCCATCACAAAGGGTGATCAAATCTCTATACCAGGGACTAGTTAGTGTAGAGACATTCGACGGGTTATCCTTTCGCTTTCGAAAATATCCAGTCTTCACCACCGGTATTCAAATGCTATCCATAGCATCGTATCATTATTCGGAATGGGTTTTATGACACAAAGTCCTCTCCCGGCTAAACCTAATGATGAGCGCAATATTTAGAAAGCATATTGATATTGGGATCTTAGTTAATTCACAACTTAAAGCCCAAACTTTTCTTTCAAATGGTTTAAACAAATTACCATTTCAAATCTTTTAAACAAAAAGATTCACTTTACAATGTTCTCCAATCTTTTACAAAGATTCATTCATAGCCTTTCAAAACAATTCCAATTCCAAATCTTTTATACAAAAGATACATATTTAAGATCCTCTTAAATTTCAAAATAAAGTTCAACAATCTTTCACAAAGATTCATTCATAGCTTTCAAAACAATTTCCATTCCAAATCTTTTATACAAAAGATACACCTTTAAGATCTTCTTCAATTTGAAAATCTTTCACAAAGATTCAATTATAGCTTTCAAAAACAATCCCCTTTCAAATTTGAAACCCTTTTTTTTAACAAAACCGGAAATCATTTCTTTCTTTGAAAGCTATTATCATTTGAAAACAGATAGTTTTTGTTTCGAAAAAAATCCGATTACATTTGCACAAGTTAAAGCCCTTCATGTATAAAACTTGGGTTGAATTCAAATTCCCAAAACAATACTTTTAATATGGTTTAAAACCCATATAAACACATTTATAACTTGTGTAACCTTTTTAAACCATAATTTCCAAACTTAGAATTCAATTTCAAATATTGAGTTCAAATTCAAATCAAATTATTTAAATTTCAAAACTTTATCAAAGTTATTCAAAATAACTTTTAACTTTAAAATTCCTTTTTCAAAAGCTTTTTATATTTAACCCAATTCCATTTCCAAAACTATTTTGGGTTCAAAATTCAATCTTTAAAACCATTTCATAATATTAGATTCAAATATCTGTGACTCAATTAATTTTCTCATGCAATCCATATTTGTGTGTGTATGGTGTAGTCCAGTGGTTTTACACAAAAGTGCAACATCATCAATCATTAGAGATTCAAGTACAGCAATATCGATAAGCGGTATAACCCTATAACGCTTATCTTATTTACAGATTCACAGATAATATGACGCCCCACCTCTATACCCACACTAGCCAAGAACACTACGGAGTAGTGCTGTCAACTAGCATGGAGAATAAGGCTGTTGAGGAGCGACCATCCATGTAATTGCTTATCACACGGTGGCTATAAATAATCTTCGAAAACAAACATAGAAATAATCATAACACAAATCAGTCACAGATATCCATATCACAAAGGCGGAAGAAGATATGAATATATAACTAACACATGAAAGTGTACATCAGAGTAGTGGTCCATAAGATCCACGATAATACAAAAGAATAGCAACACGTGCTATACAAAAGAATACAACTATGAGTCTATATCTCAAGTGTATACAACAAAAACTGCTAATCTAAACAGTTAGCCAAAAGTCAGAGTGATGAATCCCTGGGAAGAAGTCAAGCAGAAGCACCTGTAACATCTTGGTCTGACCCGAGTATTATTTAAGAAAATAATAAACGGGTCAGTCTAGCTATAAATATCAGATGACATGATATAACATAAAAGATATGGCATAAACATAAAATATCCATAATGACATACCACCATAAGTATGTAAATAATGATCAACAGAAGATCAATCAATAAGAGATAATCAATATCACAAGAATCTTCTCAAAGATTTGAAAAGGGCATCATACCCCAAACTTGTACTCATAACAAGTCAATGACATAAATTCTAGAAATCAATGCAAGAAGTCCAAAAATCATAGAAAAGAGAAAGAGGCCTATCACATGACGGTCCGAAGACCCAGGGGAGCTACCCCACATGTGTGAATGGAATCACACAGATTAAGGTCCAGACTAACCAAAAAGCAAAAAGGTATGTGTGAGTGGAATCACACAAGTGGTGTCTAGTCTAACCTCGCAACAAGAGACATCGCACAGTTGCTAGTCTAAATCATCAGAATGATCGTCATGATCGACGAGAAGTGTCAATTACACTAAGCTAGTAAATATAGAAGTTTAGCTTCATGTCCCATAACCACTTGCTTAACTTAAATATTTACGAACAAACTGTAAATCTTCACTAATAAAATTGTCACAAGAGGTTCAATCGAACAAGTCTAAGAATTAACCGACGAAGTGAACGCAAGCGTTTCATACCACTTGTTTTACTAAGTCGTTTAATTAGATTTCTCATCCGAGTGAGGTAAAGGTTTGTATATACTAATAGATTGGAAAACGGTTTAAGAAAAGAGCTTTGTTATTAAAAATAGAGTTGAAATTGTTTGTTAAAAGAGTTTTGATATTTACTACTAGTATTGAAACCTTTATATTATAAAGTGACAAAACGCAGAAGCAATTGTAGAAACAATCAGTCACAAAAATCGCATACGGAGATGTGAATAAAATCCAAGGAAATCAGCTCAATGTTTTTCAGATAAGATCCCCTACGGAGGGGGGGTCCAGGGGGGTGGCAACGCCACCGCTTACGGGGTTCGACCTGCCCGGTCAGGTCGCGGGGGTCCAGGGGGCAGCGCCCCGACCAAAACGGTATGACCTAGTGAAGACAAAATGAGGTCTAACGACCTAAGGGTCTAAGGGGTCACGCAAACTATCGGGATAAGGTCCAACGACCTATGAGTTAAAGGTCCAACGACCTATTGGGTTATAAGGTCATACGACCTAACGACTCAAGGGTCTAACGACCAAACGACTCAAGGGTCTAACGACCTAAGGTATTCGCGACTTAACGGGTTATAGGCCTAACGACCTAACAGGGTTCACGACCTAAGGTATTCGCGACTTAACGGGTTATAGGCCTAACGACCTAACAGGGTTCACGACCTAAGGTATTCGCGAACGTCCTACTACTTAAGGCTTAACTTGCGAGCGACCTACGACTTAAGGCTTAACTCGCGAGCGACCTACGGCTTAAGGCCTAACTCGTGAGCGACCCACGACTTAAGGCTTAACTCGCGAACGAACTACGGCTTAAGGCCTAACTCGTGAGCGACCTACGACTTAAGGCTTAACTCACGAACGACCTACGGCTTAAGGCCTAACTCGTGAGCAACCTACGACTTAAGGCTTAACTCGCAAGCGACCTAACTCTGAAGTGCCAATACTTCCAGAATGACCTAAAGCCCCTGCGACCTATGGTACTAACTCGCGAGCGACCTAACGAGTTAACTCGTGAGCGACCTAATTCCGAAGTGCCAATTCTTGCAGAACGACCTAAAGCCCTGCGACCTACGACCCAGTGACCTTGCGACCTATCACCGAACGAGTCAAGTGGCCAGAATGAGCTAAGTGCAGGAAATTTCCAAAAATGCTAAAAATTGGGGTTTTCGCCAATCCAATCCAAACCAAAGGCAAATGTGCATGCAAAAGTGATAGGGAATCATTCCCAACAGTCCAATATGGTTATAGACTAGAATCGTGAGATAAAAATCTCACCTTTGCACCAAATATCAATGAAAATGAAGTTTTAAGCAAGCAAGAATCAATCCTTCTTCTATCTAAGCACAAGAAGCTTGAATCCAATGTCTTCTTCTTGAATTTGGAGTAGAAAGATGGATTGCAATTGAATTTGAGTTTTGGAATTTTAATTTCCCATTCCCTCCACCATTAATGCCAAAGCTTGATTAGTTAGGAAATTTATGAAGAGTGAGGAGAAGAGGGTTGGAACTTGGGCTTAATAGGCTAAACTAACCCAAAGTCGTGGGAAAAGTTAGTGAAATTTCACTAACTCCAAACCTATCGATGTTTATACTTAAAAAAGTTGTAAACGGCATTTCGAACTCAATGGAAGTGGTCTCGAGTCCTAATTTGACCGTTTGCAAAAAGTAGCTTTTTGGACCAAAATCCGATTAACGAGTTAATATTTAAATAAAATATTTAAATACAAACTCGATAAATATGCGGGTTGTTACAGATAAATAAAATAAATTCATCGTAGACAAATAAATTACATCCATCACAGCTTAAATCATAACGCTTCATATCACAAAATATCACAAATCAGGGATATCAAACAATTTAACATCCAATTGAATCCAAACATCCATAAGCAAGATTAATTAATTATCTGATTAATGTAAATTAGATTAATTGCTTATGAATAAACTACTAATCCTGGTTAATTAATATTAATTAATTAATTAATCTTTAATCATTTATTAATTAACCTTT
Source organism: Allium cepa (assembly GCA_030765085.1). NCBI lineage: Eukaryota > Viridiplantae > Streptophyta > Magnoliopsida > Asparagales > Amaryllidaceae > Allium > Allium cepa. Next base: position 1,025,155,327 of record CM060935.1, on the reverse strand, counting down.
AATAATAAATTAATCAACCTTTAATTATTAATTAATAAACCTTAATTAATAAATAAATCAGCATTTAATCACTAAATAATTAATATTTAATTATTCAATTATCCTTCAATTAATTTTTCTTAATCACCTCAATTTGTTAATCCTTAATTAATTACCATTTAATTAATAAAATTACAATAAGTGATTATCCTTAATTACTTCCATTAATTAATTAACCCTTAATTAATTAATTATCCTCAAATTATTTACTTTAATTAACTAACCATATTAATTAATTACCCTTTAATTAATCATTTGATTAATCAACTATAATCATTAGTTAATTACTTAATTAATTAGTAAATTAATAATTAACCCTTAATTACTTCATTAATTAATGAACCTTTAAATTAATTGATTATCCCCAAATTAATTACTTAATTAATTAATCATATAAATTAATTACCCTTCTTAATTAACCACTTGATTACATTACTAAGTTTATTTAAAATATATTTAAAACAAAGGTTATATGTATCTTAAACACTTTTAAACTTAGTCAATTCCAAATAATTTTATTTAGAAACCTTTTAACCAATTTTAAACTTGGATAAACCTTTATTATTTTCAAAAGAACTAGTTTTAGCTAAATTGTTTTAAATAAAACTTGATTTGTTTTAAAAGTTCAAAACTGTTTTTTATCAAATTTCTAGACCTGAGACACTCAAGGGTAAAACCCGATAACGCAGTCGAGTTTCCCCCTACTTCATTGCTCCGTGCCAATTCACAAAATACTCGAGATCAACACCGAGACACTCTTCTTCTCCCCTAAAACCCCAACATCACCTGATACCATATTCAGGTGTGCACATGCATCAGTGAATTCTTGCACTCCGTCCATTGCCAAGACCGTCGCCAAGTCGCAAAAAAACTCATCGACAACCCCGACCAACTAATTCCCTCAAACTCACCGTGGCTCAAAATCGAGCAGGACATGACCAACTGGAACCAAACCGCGGTCATAAAATTCGACTCGCCTCACCGACCAAGACCATCTGAAGCCTCACCATTTCGTCCACAGCTTCACCATATGGCGACGCAACAATCCCCCAAGGTTCGATCCATTCCGATTCCATAGTGACGATGATCTATCCCTTGAAACTATGACGAGCAGAACCAGGTTTAAAACCCTAAAATGGCGTCGCCTGGTTGCCCCGACCTTCAGGAAAAATTCGCACTATTTTTCCCCTGCTTCCCATCCTTTATCCTACCTCCGACATCAACCCCGACCCCACTAATGCCGTCGATCACCAGAAAAAGCATGAAACCCAAATTTCATTCGTCCATCAATATCTCTCGAATTACCAAATTAAAAATCCTAATTTCTATCCTAAAAATCATAGTTTGTAAACACAAATCCAATTATATAATCAAAACTTGAATTTAAGGTGATTGATTTTTACTTACTTGAACCAATTCCTACTGTATTTTCTTCTTTTAGTAAAATTGCTTACTGATTTTACTAATAAATATTTTTAAACCTTACATCTTATTATTACAAACATATTTTGTTTATAAATAATGACCTATAAGAGATTAGATGAAGAATAATTGATTGTTGAATTTATTTCTTTAAATCTGTAACTAAAACAAAACCTTACAAATACATATATACATGCATGCATGTTTAAACATCTTTATATACCAACAATATTTTCATCCATGCAAACAATTTTCACTACTTTATTTCACAGAAGGAAGCATACACAGATTCAAGCTCTTTAATGGGTTAGTTCCTCACATGGAAATGAAGACAGAGGACCAGTATTTTTGTTTGAGATCTGGAAACTTTTTTAATTTGATCTGGACCTGATTTGCGTCTACTTTGTTTGAACTGAATGTTAATCTGAAGCTTGATGTATATAGGTTGAATTTCCTTGTGATGATGCTTCTGAATGTTGGTTTCCAACTTAACACTTAAGTTCAAATCCTCAAATATAACTTTATTTTTATTTTTATTTACTTAACTAAAAGTTCACTTTTACGTCAATTTCATAAATTTCCAGTTTAGTTATATTTCAAAATTTCAACTTACAATATTCATTCATTACACATTTCAACTTTACTAAAATCATTAATATGATATAAGAATCACCTTAAATTCATTTAAATTCAAATTATCATAAATTTATCATAATTTCATATTCAATTAAATTTCCAATTATAATTAAATCAAAATTTCCAAAATAACTTACGTCCAAAATTTTTAACTTTTTCATTAATTCATTTCACTTACAATTATTCAGAAAATCAATAATAATTTACAAAAATCCTTTTTTTATTAAATTTAAAATCAAAATATTATAATAATTAAATTTCTAAAATATTTAAAATTTTAGAAAAACATATTTTAACTACGGGCCTGTATATATGTAACAACCCGCATATTTATCGATTTTATATTTAAATATTTTATTTAAATATTTTATCGTTAGTCGAATTTTAGTCCGAAAAGCTACTTTTTGCATACGGTCGAATTAGGGCTCGGGACCACTCCCATTGAGTTTAAAATGCCGTTTGCGACCTTTTTGAGTATAAGCTTCGATATGTTTGGAGAAAGTTGATTTTTGCTACTTTTCACTTTGGGTTTGGTTTGGGCTCAGCCTTATGTTAACTTATGCTCAAATCTGAGCCACTCTTCCCCACTCACCCTCATTCTCTTCTCATTTCAGTTTTTAGAGTGTTAATGGTGGGAGAGATTGGAAATTAAAATTCCAAAACCCTAGTTTCCCTTGCAAATCAAATTCCTTGCTCCAAACTCAAGAAGAACCCATTGGTAAGCTTCTCTTCTTCTTCTCCAACTTATTCCCTTACCAATTTCAGAAATTCCTAAACCTAATCTTGGGAATGTTCTTGTTTTTGAGCTTAGATTCAAGCTCATTTGGGTTGTGTTGAAGAGAGGTTGATTCTCCATTTACTTTCAAGCTTCTTCTTGTTCGATTTTGTGAAAAGGTGAGATTTTTATCTCACATCTATGACTATAATTATCTTTGGTTGTTGGGTATGAATTCCTAACACTTCTTCATGTGCATTTGCTCTTGATTTGGATTGGTTTTGTGAATACTCCAAATTTTGAGATTTTAAGTCAAATTTGTGTGAAATCCTTTTATGGATGTTTGATCATGCTTTTGGTGATGCATCGAGGAGCATATAGGGCCGGGTTGCCGATTGGCATAAACCCTTAGAGCCAGTGTTCGTCCGGTTGCATTTTGGAAGAGTTGGCTCTTCATTTGTATAAGGCTGAAAAAACAGCCCAGGCATGATTCAGTCGACTGAAATCTCTGTTCAGTCGACTGAACTTGAAACCCGAGAGTTTCCAGGCATGATTCAGTCGACTGAAAAACTCTGCACAGTCGACTGAAACTGGAAACAGAAAGTTTCCTGAACCTGGAAAATTTCCATGTACAGGGTCAGTCGACTGAAAAACTCTGTTCAGTCGACTGAACCTGCTGTTTGAGTCCAATTTGCCTTTTTGGATTGAAATTCTAATTTAAATCGATTCGTGATAATCCTATTTGTTGTTATCAGCTATTATGACTTTGATGACTCTTTTTAGGAATTTTTGAATATCCATTTCGATGGATCCTTTATCGATTTCGTAGGATTTTATTCACGTCTTCGTATGTGAATTTTTGTGATTCGATTGTTCTTACAATCTTCTTCGTGATTTGTCACTTTAAAAATATAAAGGTTTTCTATACTAGTAGTAAATATCAAAACTCTTTCCTCAAACGATTTCAATACTATTTTAATACCAAATTCGTTTATAAAACCGTTTTCCAATCAATTAGTATATACAAACCTTTACCTCACTCGTATGAGAAATCTAATTAAACGACTTAGTAAAACAAGTGGTATGAAACGCTTGCGTTCACTTTGTCGGTTAACTCTTGGACTTGTTCGATTGAATCTCTTGTGACAATTTCTAGTGGAGATTTACAGTTTGTTCGTAAATATTTAAGTTAAGCAAGTGGTTATGGGACATGAAGCTAAACTCATATATTTACTAGCTTAGTGTAATCGACACTTCTCGTTGATCATGACGATCATCTTTGTGATTTAGACTAGCAATGTGCGATGTCTCTTTGTCTGCGAGGGAGACTAAACCCCGTTTTGTGGAGTTTCGACTCAATTTGTGATGGGGTAGCAACCCATGGTCTTCGGGCCGTTTGTGGAGCTTCGGCTCAATTTATGATAGTTAGCGACCATGGAATTAGCGTTCCGTTTGTGATACACGTGTTGGTGGGCTTTATGCTCCCGTTTGTGATAGGCCTCTCCCCTTTGTGATTTCTGGATTTCTTGTGTAGATTCCTAGAATTTGTGTTTCACCAATTTTCGTGATTTCCATTGATAAGTTTTATCAATATTTGTGCATTGGTGAATTTGTGTGTCATGACTTTAGTGATTTCTGGGTTTCTTGTGTAGTCTTCTGGAATTTGTGTGTCATTGACTTTTGTGATTGACATTGATATTATCATCAATATTTATGGTATGGTGAAAGAAACAAGGAGTATGACGTTTCTTTGATTCTTGTGTAGATTTGGTGACATTGATTAATCTCTTGATGATTATCAACTAAGTATATACATATATCTATCACAGCTTGGCATTGTGATTATTAGGTGTTTAGTCATATCTCTTATTCTATATCGTTTCATCTGATATTTATAGTTAGACTGATCCGTTTATTATTTTCTTATTAAATAATACTCGGGTTAGACCGAGATGTTACAGGTGCTTCTGCTTGACTTCTCATCCGGGATTAACTCCTTGACTTTTGGGTTAACTACTTAGATTAGTAGTTATTTTGTTGTATACATTTGAGATATAGACTCCTTAATGTATACTTATTCTTTTGTGTAGTTCGTGTAACTATTCTTTTGTGATATTGTGGATCTTTTTAGACCACTACTCTGATGTACACTTTCTAGTGTAATATTCATATCTTATTCCGCCTTTGTGATATGAATTGTCTGTGACTGATTTGTGTTATACTTATTTCTATATTTGTTTTCCGAAGGATTCATATAGCCACCGTGTAGTAGCTTTGAGTTTGTGTCGGTATGTCGGATTTCCTCTTGAAATAGAATGCATCTTATATTATCTGACATATCGGTGCTCTCGCAAAGAAATTACATGGATGGTCGCTCCTCAACAGCCTTATTCTCCGTGCAAGTCGACAGCATTCACCGCAATGTTCTTGTCTAGCGTGGGTATAGAGGTGGGGCGTCACAGCTTGGTATCAGAGCCAAACTTGGGAACAATATGGAATATTATAACAAGGATCATCGTCCTAAGTCTTTCTTAGGAGTTGTGCTTTAGGATTTTATTCGGGTCTTCGTACCATACTATCCTATTTTCTTTATGATTCCTTGTTTTGTCTATCAAGATTGCTTGATATTCAATTTGGTGAATGACCTTTCTTCTTCTTCTTTCTTTCTAAAGGAAGAGAAATGTCTAGACCAGGCCGCCCCAGAGCCGTGCCATCTAGCACTCCACCCCAAGATGGAGTTTTTATGACTGCTCAACAGCTTCTTGATTTGGTAACCAATGCTCAAGCAGCTGGAGCTAACCCGGAACCTACTCACCCAAAGTCGGGATTTGCACGCTTGTGTAGCGATTACACTAATTTGGGTGGGGAGCCATTCAGAGGTTCCGAAACTGTTATTGAAGTACAGGCCTGGCTAAGGTCATGCGATCGAATCTTTTCTCGCATGAATCTTATTGACCTTCACCGAGTTCAGGTGGCCTCTAGTATGCTCCGAGAAAGAGCATTGGACTGGTACGAACTTCTTATTTCTGAGATTAATGAAGCGGATCTCACCTGGGAGAAATTTCGAGAGCGCTTCGAGTTAAAATTCGTACCAGAAGCAGAAAAAGTGACATTGGCTCGACAATTTATAGACCTTGTTCAAGGTGAGTCATCCGTGACTGATTACGTCGCCTCCTTCGAGTCGCTTTCCAAATATGGGGTTGAATACATCAACACCCCTCTTAAGAAGAATCGAGATTCGTCTATGGCTTAAACAAAAGTCTCAAGAAGCCATTACTTCTAAAGTTAGAAGTTTCTTTCGACCAACTCGTTGATATCGCTCTTCGTCTTGAAGAGGCGGATAGAGAGAATGATGTTGAAGTGGTGGGTTCCAAACCAAACTTCAACAACAAAAAGAGGCCAAACAAATCTAAAGGCCCTTATCCCAATAAGAAAGGGAAGCAAGCAACCTCCGTGACAAAGACTTCTTCCTTTGGTCGTGGGGAATGCTATAATTGTGGTTCGAAGGACCATTATGCGAACAAGTGCCCAAAGTCTCTTTCTTGTCGCTACTGCAAAGTTCCCGGTCATGTTATATCTTCATGCCCCAAGCTTCAGAGCAAAAAGGAGGGAAAGTTAAATGTTGCTCAAGCCCTTGGCAACACATCTCGTGGCCAAGGTATTTCTCATTCTATTCTAGATGGAATTATTTTGTTTCGTAATCACCCTATTCGAGTTCTTTTTGATACGGGTGCGTCCCATTCTTTTATATCAAAAGAACTTGTTGATACTTTTTCCTTGGATGTTTTGTGTTTAATGACTTCTTTGAGAATTGCGAATCCGGTTGGTGGATCCGCAACAATCAGTTTATTGTGTAAAGATGTCGAGATTATTTTGTGTGATTTTTCTTTCCGAGCCGATTTGCATGTCATGCGTTATTTAGGCTTTGGAATGATTTTGGGAATGGATTGGCTTAACCGTTATGAAGCTCATATCCTATGTCCTGAGCGGACTATTCATCTTTGACATCCTCAATCTGTTAATAAGGTTTATGTTATTCTTAAAGATTCAGATTCTGCTTTGGTTGCATCTTTATATTCTTTAAATCCTCGTGATGACGATGATGATGATGAGGGTGATATTATTTCTCTTATTCACGTCGTTTGTGAATTTTCCGACATATTCTAGCCCGTTTTAGGATTACCACCTAAGCGAGCGATTGAGTTCAGAATTAATCTTATTCCGGGAGCTCAACCTATCACTCGTCCTCCGTATCGTATGTCCAATAAAGAAAACGAGGAGATGCGTAAACAATTATCTGAATTGGAAACGAAGCAATTTATTCGCTCTAGTTCCTCGCCTTGGGGAGCTTCGGCTATTTTCGTGAAGAAATCTGATGGTACACTTAGGCTTTGCGTTGACTATCGCAAGCTTAATGATCTTACTATCAAAAATAAATATCCTTTACCTCGGATTGATGATCTATTCGATCAACTTAGTGGTGCTAGAGTCTTTTCACAATTGGATTTGGCTACTGGTTTTCATCAGCTTCGTATTGCAGAGGATAGCATTCCTTTGACATCGTTCCGTACTCGGTATGGATCTTATGAATGGCTTGTTATGCCATTTGGGTTAACTAATGCCCCGGCTTATTTCGTTGACTTAATGAATCGAGTTTTTAGAGACTTTCTCGACCGATTTGTTCTCATCTTTATCGATGATATTCTTGTGTATTCTAAAACCGAGGAGGAGCATGAAAAACATCTTCGGATTGTGTTGGAAACTCTTAGGAGTAGTCAATTAAAGGCAAAATTTTCTAAGTGCCACTTTTGGCAATCTCGTGTGAAGTTTCTCGGTCACATTATTTATGAATGCGGAATTTCCGTGGATCCTTCAAAGATTGAAGCGATTCAAGATTGGAAGAGACCGGAGAGTGTGACAGAGATTCGTAGTTTTCTTGGATTGGCGGGCTATTACCGTCGTTTTATTAAAGACTTTTCTAAAATTGTCGTGCCTCTCACTAGCTTGACGAAGAAAGGTGTTAAATACATTTGGTCGGACAAATGTGAAGCTTCTTTTCAGAAATTAAAAGAACTTCTTTCTGATGCTCCTATTCTTGTTATTCCCGATGGGAATCAAGATTTCGTTGTTTATACCGATGCTAGTCGCATTGGTTTGGGTGCCGTTCTTATGCAAAAGAAATGTGTTATTGGTTATGCTTCTAGGCAATTAAAGCCTGCTGAGACTAGATATGCCACTCATGATTTAGAGCTTGCGGCTATTGTTTTTGCTCTTCGGATTTGGCGTCATTATCTCTTAGGAGAAAAATTTGTTCTTTACACAGATCATAAGTCTTTGAAATATTTATTCTCTCAAAAGGAACTTAATTTGCGTCAACAGCGTTGGCTCGAATTTCTTGCACCATATGATCTTGATATTCTTTATACTCGCGGTAAGGGTAATCGTGTCGCCGATGCTCTTAGCCGTAAACAACAAGCTGTTGTTTCTACGATGATATCCGAATGGAACGATCTCGAGATTTTATCCACTTGCGAAATTCGAGACCATGTTTCCGATTTATGCTCATCATTTGTTTTATGTAGCCTTGTGGCTCATCCATCTCTTTTAGACCGCATTCTTGAAGCTCAAGGGCTAGATCCCGACTTGGCTCTTCTTGGCCAAAATATTAGGGATAAAATTGATATTGAAGGTTTGAAAGACTTTAATATCGATTCTCGTGGCGGCATTCGGAAATTTGGTAGGCTTATCGTGCCAAATGTTAGGGATCTTCGTAAAGATATTTTAGAAGATTCTCATCACTCTAAATTTACCATTCATCCCGGTAGTAGTAAAATGTACGCGGATATGAAGCGACTTTATTATTGGGAGGGAATGAAACTTGACATCGCTAACTTCGTTAAACGTTGCATGACTTGCCAACTCGTTAAGGCCGAACATCAAAGGCCCGGAGGGTTATTGCAACCTTTAGTAATTCCAGTTTGGAAGTGGGATCAAATTTCCATGGATTTTATAGATGGCCTTCCCCGTTCTCGATCGGGTTATGATAGCTTATGGGTAATTGTTGATAGACTTACTAAATCCGCCCATTTTATTCCCGTTCGGTCTAACCGAACCGTTCCTCTTTTGGCCAAAATATTTATCAAAGAAATTGTTAAATTGCATGGTGTTACTACTTCTATTGTTAGTGATCGTGATCCATTATTTACAAGTGGATTTTGGAAGAGTCTTCAAAAAGCTTTAGGAACGAGGCTTAATTTTAGCACCGCTTATCACCCCCAGTCCGATGGACAAACTGAGCGTGTGAATCAAACTCTTGAAGATCTTCTTCGTTCTTGTGTGCTTGATTTTGGTGGAAGTTGGGAAGTTCATATTTCACTTGTTGAATTTTCCTATAACAATAGCTTCCAATCTAGTATTGGTATGGCACCTTTTGAGGCACTCTATGGAAGGCCATGCCGATCTCCTTCTTGTTGGCTTGAGGCCGGTGAGAAGCTGGTTTTAGGTCCAGATTTTATTCGTGATTCCACAGAGAAAATTGAACTTATTCGTCATAGGATGAAATAAGCCCAGAGTAGACAAAAATCCTATGCCGATAACCGGAGAAGGAAGTTAGAATTTTCTGTGGGAGATCTTGTGTTTATTCGTGTTTCACCAATGAAAGGAGTTGTACGTTTTAGTCGATCGGGAAAGCTTGCACCTCGATATATTGGGCCATTTCCTATCACCGAACGTATTGGTTCTATGGCTTATCGCCTTTTATTACCGGCTCAATTTTCTGCTATGCGTGACGTGTTTCATGTTTCTCAACTTCGGAAATGTCTTCGAGATTCCGATTCTATTCTTGAGCCCGGTGTTGTGGAAGAGATTGAAGTTTCGCCTAATTTAACTTATGAGCAGCATCCTATTCGTATCATTGCTTCGGAAGTCAAACGACTTCGAAATAAAGATGTTCCGCTTGTTAAAGTTCAATGGTCTTCAAATCCTAAGGATTGTTCTTGGGAATCTAGAGAGTACATCGAGCGTACACATCCGGACTTACTTTCTCGTGCTCTTTGAAGTGAACTTCTTATTTCAAACTTCTTTTGTGTTGAATATGCTTTTATGGTTGTTACTATATATCTTCTTCTTGTAATATTGCGAGGATGCAATTTCTTTAAGGAGGGGAGTCTGTAACAACCCGCATATTTATCGATTTTATATTTAAATATTTTATTTAAATATTTTATCGTTAGTCGGATTTTAGTCCGAAAAGCTACTTTTTGCATACGGTCGAATTAGGGCTCGGGACCGCTCCCATTGAGTTTAAAATGCCGTTTGCGACCTTTTTGAGTATAAGCTTCGATATGTTTGGAGAAAGTTGATTTTTGCTACTTTTCACTTTGGGTTTGGTTTGGGCTCAGCCCTATGTTAACTTATGCTCAAATCTGAGCCACTCTTCCCCACTCACCCTCATTCTCTTCTCATTTCAGTGTTTAGAGTGTTAATGGTGGGAGAGATTGGAAATTAAAATTCCAAAACCCTAGTTTCCCTTGCAAATCAAATTCCTTGCTCCAAACTCAAGAAGAACCCATTGGTAAGCTTCTCTTCTTCTTCTCCAACTTATTCTCTTACCAATTTCAGAAATTCCTAAACCTAATCTTGGGAATGTTCTTGTTTTTGAGCTTAGATTCAAGCTCATTTGGGTTGTGTTGAAGAGAGGTTGATTCTCCATTTACTTTCAAGCTTCTTCTTGTTCGATTTTGTGAAAAGGTGAGATTTTTATCTCACATCTATGACTATAATTATCTTTGGTTGTTGGGTGTGAATTCCTAACACTTCTTCATGTGCATTTGCTCTTGATTTGGATTGGTTTTGTGAATACTCAAATTTTGAGTTTTTAAGTCAAATTTGTGTGAAACCCTTTTATGGATGTTTGATCATGCTTTTGGTGATGCATCGAGGAGCATATAGGGCCGGGTTGCCGATTGGCATAAACCCTTAGAGCCAATGTTCGTCCGGTTGCATTTTGGAAGAGTTGGCTCTTCATTTGTATAAGGCTGAAAAAACAGCCCAGGCATGATTCAGTCGACTGAAATCTCTGTTCAGTCGACTGAACCTGAAACCCGAGAGTTTCCAGGCATGATTCAGTCGACTGAAAAACTTTGCACAGTCGACTGAAACTGGAAACAGAAAGTTTCCTGAACCTGGAAAATTTCCATGTACAGGGTCAGTCGACTGAAAAACTCTGTTCAGTCGACTGAACCTGCTGTTTGAGTCCAATTTGCCTTTTTGGATTGAAATTCTAATTTAAATCGATTCGTGATAATCCTATTTGTTGTTATCATCTATTATGACTTTGATGACTCTTTTTTAGGGAATTTTGAATATCCATTTTGATGGATCCTTTATCGATTTCGTAGGACTTTATTCACGTCTTCGTATGTGAATTTTTGTGATTCGATTGTTCTTACAATCTTCTTCGTGATTTGTCACTTTAAAAATATAAAGGTTTTCTATACTAGTAGTAAATATCAAAACTCTTTCCTCAAACGATTTCAATACTATTTTAATACCAAATTCGTTTATAAAACCGTTTTCCAATCTATTAGTATATACAAACCTTTACCTCACTCGTATGAGAAATCTAATTAAACGACTTAGTAAAACAAGTGGTATGAAACGCTTGCGTTCACTTTGTCGGTTAATTCTTAGACTTGTTCGATTGAATCTCTTGTGACAATTTCTAGTGGAGATTTACAGTTTGTTCGTAAATATTTAAGTTAAGCAAGTGGTTATGGGACATGAAGCTAAACTCATATATTTACTAGCTTAGTGTAATCGACACTTCTCGTTGATCATGACGATCATCTTTGTGATTTAGACTAGCAATGTGCGATGTCTCTTTGTCTGCGAGGGAGACTAAACCCCGTTTTGTGGAGTTTCGACTCAATTTGTGATGGGGTAGCAACCCATGGTCTTCGGGCCGTTTGTGGAGCTTCGGCTCAATTTGTGATGGTTAGCGACCATGGAATTAGCATTCCGTTTGTGATACACGTGTTGGTGGGCTTTATGCTCCCGTTTGTGATAGGCCTCCCCCCTTTGTGATTTCTGGATTTCTTGTGTAGATTCCTAGAATTTGTGTTTCACCAATTTTCGTGATTTCCATTGATAAGTTTTATCAATATTTGTGTATTGGTGAATTTGTGTGTCATGACTTTAGTGATTTCTGGGTTTCTTGTGTAGTCTTCTGGAATTTGTGTGTCATTGACTTTTGTGATTGACATTGATATTATCGTCAATATTTATGGTATGGTGAACGAAATAAGGAGTATGACGTTTCTTTGATTCTTGTGTAGATTTGGTGACATTGATTAATCTCTTGATGATTATCAACTAAGTATATACATATATATATCACAGCTTGGCATTGTGATTATTAGGTGTTTAGTCATATCTCTTATTCTATATCGTTTCATCTGATATTTATAGTTAGACTGATCCGTTTATTATTTTCTTATTAAATAATACTCGGGTTAGACCGAGATGTTACAGGTGCTTCTGCTTGACTTCTCATCCGGGATTAACTCCTTGACTTTTGGGTTAACTACTTAGATTAGTAGTTATTTTGTTGTATACATTTGAGATATAGACTCCTTAATGTATACTTATTCTTTTGTGTAGTTCGTGTAACTATTCTTTTGTGATATTGTGGATCTTTTTAGACCACTACTCTGATGTACACTTTCTAGTGTAATATTCATATCTTATTCCGCCTTTGTGATATGAATTGTCTGTGACTGATTTGTGCTATGCTTATTTCTTCCGAAGGATTCATATAGCCACCGTGTAGTAGCTTTGAGTTTGTGTCGGTATGTCGGATTTCCTCTTGAAATAGAATGCATCTTATATTATCTGACATATCGGTGCTCTCGCAAAGAAATTACATGGATGGTCGCTCCTCAACAGCCTTATTCTCCGTGCTAGTCGACAGCATTCACTGCAATGTTCTTGTCTAGCGTGGGTATAGAGGTGGGGCGTCACAATATAATTTTCTACGCTAGGTAAAGTGATATGGGTAATATATCATTTCAACCCATAATTTACAAAGAAAATCTGGGTTTTACATTTCAAACCCGCAATCCCATGCCAAAATGAAAAATTTAAAACCATTCAGGCCTATCATTTCAGCCCATAACATTTTTTTTCTAACAGGGAACTTGCAGTGTGATCATATATAGAAATAATATAAACAAGGTCAATATCACAATATACAGTCATATATCCGATGTCAAGTGAAAATTAACAGTTTTAACATGGTAATAATATGGTAATAACATGGCATAGCATATCATATGATCATCATTAACTTGCATAAACATTTTTTATTACTAAACACTTGTCATCAATTCACTTTTCATAAGTATAAATGTCAGAGTGAGAAAGACTCATTTTTTCAAGCTGAAGACCAAAACAACAAACACAAGTGCGATTCCAAAAGCACGACAAGCACGATATAGCATGACTTTTGATTTGAATGAATGGAGAGCCTTGATATTTGTCTTGTAAACAATAACCAAAACAAGACAATATACACATAAATATTCAACGCAAAACAATGTTGAAACGAAGAAAATACGAAGCAACAAAGGAATAGATTACTTGACCTTGCTTTAACCATTCAAATGCTTGGCCTAGGAGGTTCTTGGGTTCATCCATGATGATGATATAGCTCAGGTTTGGCACCATAACTCATGGCTAGAAGGAGTATGGAGTGGTAGGGTTATAACATGAAGCATACAATTGGTCAAGGCAACATATATGAAGTTTTTGAGCACAACAAGGCTCGGCCTTGGGTCAAGTGGGGCTTGACCATACTTGTACAGGTTTGGACAGTAGATGGAGGGGTGTGGGGAGGTCTGGAAAAGGTGGTGGTAGCGGCCTATGGTGGTGGCCAAGGTGGTGGATGAAGATATGAAGTGATAAGGTGGCTATCATGAATGTTTCAAGGCTTTATGCATTGTTTTTGTGGAGTTTTGGTTCATGGAGTCTTGGCCATGTCAATTTCAGATCTGGACAGAGGCTAAGATGAAGCATAGTGGTGGTAGCAAGGTGGTGGTCGTGGCTAGAGGTGGTGGCCATGGTGAAGTATGAAGGTGGTGAAGTAATAGTGGTGGCTAGGGCATTGTTTTGGACATTATTTGCAATTTTGTGGAGTTTTGTCACCAAGGGAGGGGTGGCCATGGATGGATCTGAAATGATGGTTGAAGATGATGCCAAGGAAGAGTGGTAGGGGATGGTGGAGAGTATGGTCGTGATGGTGGGTGGTAGAGGCCAATCCAGAAAGCATAGAAAACTAGGCAAAATACATAGAAAATGAGAAGAAAAAGGTAGAAAAAGATGTAGCCATTACCAGATTTTTTTCTCAAGATGGAGGCCATGATTTTTAGGGTTTTGGAGCTTGAAAATTCATGAATAATATGAGGGAGTCGGCTGCAAAGGATGAGGAAAGGAATGGATAAGATAAATTGATGTATTAATTGCAAAAATAAACGGATAAAACGTCTTTACGTTTCAGGCTTTTAAGATCTCTTATCTTTCTAAACCTTTTGCATTTCCTTTTCTTTTTAATTTTATAAAAATAAAATAAACTCAGAAATGTTATTTAAAACCGAAACTAAGTAAGAATAAAATAAAATAAATAATTTATTTTAAGAAAAATAGAAAAAGGAAATAAGAAATTGCTTAAAAATAGCAACCCTGACATAAAAATTACAAGAAAATCTCCAATGACTTTGGAAAATTTATTACTTCACAAAAAAATATATTATAACAAAAAATTTGAATTAAAAATGGTTTTAAAACATTTTCAAGGTAAAATAATAATTTAATTTTTATTAAATAGAAAGTTAAATAAAGAAAAATGCAGTAAATACCAACTAGGCTTTATAAATTGAAATAAATTCAAATAAACTTTAGAAAAATTATATTATCATTTTAAAATTACTTAAAAGTCAAAATATACATAATATAACATATTATCACATATTAAAATAAAATATAACCAAGAAGAAGTAACTTATACAATTTAAAATAGTCATTGTTAAATAACCCTATATACGCACAATATTGTAAAGGGTATAACTTTCACAATTTACATCCAAACTCAACGAAACGAAAAGTAGTGTTCTTAGAATTTTATGTACTTTCATAATAAAAGAAAAAAAATTAAAATTTTAAACTTTTAAAATTTTAAGTTAAAAGTCACAGTTGACTATTTTGACCAAAATCAGCAATTCAGGCAAATATTCAACTTACACAAGTTTGGAATTATAACTCATATAAATAATAAATTTAATCATTTCAAATAAGTAAAATAAGGTTTTAAATCAAAATCTTACATTAAAAATAATTAAAATATACAATAAAATAATTACAAAATACAGGGTTGTTACACTCTCCCCCACTCAAAACTTTTCGTCCCCGAAAAGGAATGAGGTATGGAAGGGCACAGAAAAGATAGAGTGAAATAGGATTAAGATAAGATGACAAGAAGATTGAAGTTATACCTGATAACTGTTGTTATAGGTAAGTTTTACAAGGTGGAGGTGATCTTTCCAAGATCCTCCAGAATTAAGAACACAAGCACGAAAAAGATGGATTCAAAATGATTACCAAAGGTCTATCAAAGATTATAGAAAGATTTCTAAACAGAAAGATTATAGAAAGATGCCTATACCGGTCTATAGCAAGATAAGGATGATAAGGACAACCAAAAGATAGTTTGAAAAACAAAATAAGGAAATGATTTGAAAGCATGGAGATTTCAACTTAAACAGAGAATAAATCTTTACACAAGTTAAATAAATCTTGTAACATCCCGCCTTTTCGCATGATTTAAACAGACACACATGTCAATTCAAACCATACGGAAGGGCGGATTGTTATGGGGTAAATAAGAAAAACAGAGAAGAAAAAAAAAATAGAATCTCACAGCGGAAGGATAAAATATAATAATAAAATATACAGTTTATAAAACTGTTTTCAAAACATTTGATTCTTCTTTATACAATTAAATATCAGAGTTCACATACCAATAATATAAATGCAGCGGAATACAGTGTGAGTGTAGTGCAATACTATAAATAATAATAATAATAATAAAAATCCTCGTCTTCATCCTCCAGAGCTAAATCTTCAAATCCTGAAACGCTCGGACTGACCCGAACGAATTTGAAAAGACAAAACACTCGAGTCAGAACTAAAAGATCTTATGTGAGTTAAATCAACAGAAATAAATATGAGTACAGTAACTCAAGAGATGCTCGGGATTTACATCTCCTAAGGATCGGTTAAACTATTTACTATGTAGTATATTGCGCTATTATAATAGTGTCTAATTGTAAAATAAACTTACTATTTAATAGCGTTAAGGGGATACCCATATAGCCCTTAACACAAATAATGCCAATAGTCTATACTGTACCGTAATACCTCCTGATCGGGAGGCTACCAGAGGATACTCCATAGGTACGACACAAATAGAAACTCGTACAAGGCGCGCTAGGGTAGGTGATACGGCACAACTAGGCAATGCCAGAGTAGATATACCAATTGCTATCCGGGCTGGTGGAAACACATAGCCGCAGCTACCGCCCACCTCGAACTAACACCCCCAAATCAAAGAAATCAATAGTGGCTACCGAAACAATCCAAAGACAGAGTATAGTATCGAAGGAGTGCGTTCGATCAGAGGAATGACCTCATTGGCCCGAGAATTGCTCCTGTTTTAGCCACCTTATGCCAATTCACGGGAGTTGGGTCCACGTATTTACCTTACAGGAAACGTCGCCACCAACCTACTTCATTCTGGAATCTCCACCGCGTACACGGTTAGTCAAAGTGGTTTTCGGTATCAACATAGAGTATGTCCATATCCGATCCCGGTCTCTTTGCCAACCCATCGTTATTATAACACCGCGGTCATTTAAAAATAGTTTATACTTTAAAACCCAAAATAAAATTTCCCATACGATATCAAATTAAAACCCAAAATAATATGATATCATTTTATCTCAAATATAATCCTTTTCCAAAATCATACTGGTTTAAAATTTAAAATATCTGGAAACCAAACATTTGAATTATACTTTCAAAACATAATATTTCGGAATTCATACTTTTAAAACCATAACTTCTAAAACTTGAATGGTTTGGATATTCAACGGTATATAAAATAAATGGTTTAACTTTAAGGTAACTTTGTAAAGAAAAATAATTTCCATGGCTTTACAAATATGTTTCTTTATTTAAAGTCTAAACCAAAATTTAAATATCACTTTCAAGTTCCAAAACTACTTCAATTTATATATATATATATATATATATCCATTTGGAGTATTAATATTTCAAAACTAAAGTTGGAAATTTTTCTTTCAGCAAATTAAACGTACTATTATTTAGTCTTTTCAAATCATCCATCATCCAAATCACAATCATCATCCAAATCACAATCATCATCCAATAATAATTCAATAGCAATATATATCTGATAATATATACAGGTAATAACTGGCAGTTATATTCAAAATAAAATTTGACAACTATTAAACTAACAGTTTATATTTAGTAATAAATTTTATAACTGTTTACTAGCAGTTTATATGCAAATAAATTAATTCTAACTATCAATTAATATGCAATAAATAAATAAATTAACAGTTAAATTAAATAACACGATTTAACAGATATGACGAATAAACATGCCAAACAGTCATAAATAAATTTCTACTCATATCTAAAATAAATTTAACAAACATAAAAACTTTTAGAAGTTGTGAGTGGGTTAAAACACTCACCTTTGGGATTAAATTGGATTCAACCCAATTTAAACCCAAAAATTTGACGGTCTCCAAATCTGTCCAAATCAACGTCATTAGATTCGAAATTTAATTACGATCCTAACAAAAAAAGATTCACATGAAACGGATAACGTATGAGGAAGTTACGTCGAAAATTGCTATCGAAAACAAAAATCAAATTAAACAACTCACCTAACATTAAAATTTCCACGTCAACCCCCCCCCCCCCAAATATCTCTCTTCCTCATGAAACGCGACACCAAGTAACAACTCACGAACCCATATACACGGCCGTTAACCGTGCAGTTGACCACTCCCCTACGTCACCTCAGGCCGCCGCGTCCCATGGCACCACCGCCTCTGAGTTCGCCCTCCTCCACTCCTCTGACAAGCAAAGTCACGCCGCCTGAAACGCCACCGGCCGCCTCCAATTTCGAACCCTAATTCAAAATTCGCCCAAATCTGACCGTCCAATCGCCAAACTAACTACATGGATCGACTCCCCTCAGTCCCCTCTACAAAACCCAGAAATGGTTTCCCGATCCGATGACTTTTGTTGCGACGATGATGAATGGCCGAAAATGATTTGCATTTTTCTGGACGAACGATAGCTCCAATCGAAAAACAAATTACACCAGCAGATTACGAATACTGAGAACTATGACATATATTTTTGTGGAATTTTTCTGGAGAGTTTGAATTTTCATTGAAATTTTGAATTGAAATAGATCTAGGTTTTGCAACCATTGAGGAAGAGAAAGAGATGAAGAAAATGAATGTACAGACAAATGATAGAAGATGGAGGCTAGGGTTTATCACAACATATTTATAGACAAATGGTAGTAGGCTAGGTAGGCACGAATTACGAACGTGTTAAATGGTAGTTGGCCCAAAAAGCCCGTTCTGACCCCGGAACGAAATTTATTAAACTCATATATCCAAATAGGTATTTTAAAATATTCTGAACGCGATGGAAAAAGTTTCACGTCCAAATTTGATCGTATGAAGAAGTTATGCTGACAACAAAATTTCCAAATTGATTTCAAATTGATTTCAATTTATCGATTTCAAGACGTTTCGTGTCCGTACGATCAAATGACAAGTCCGATCGATACAGAACTTGGAACTCCACAAAAATTCACTGATACGGATCCGATGAAACTGGTTTTTATATTAATTAAATATTCACTGATACGGATACGGATCTATTTTTATATTAATTAAATAAATTTAAAATAAATAAATTAAATCAAATTTCAAAATTTTAACTTCTGAAATTTGCAATCTGTATCACTTTAATATTTCTCAAATATTTAATAATTTAACAATTTTAAATGTCACTTTAATAAAGATTAATCAATTTATCATTGAAAATTTCCAATTTATAATATTAAATATAAATTTTAATTTATCCTGAAAGTAAACTTAACTTCCCATGAACTCATATATCACCAAGTATAAATTTAGTATTGGTTCATGGTCTATTATTATTGTTACCCTAAATTTTCAACTTAAACTCCACTAACGTAATATTCAACATTAAATTCCCATTTAATTGCAATAACGCAATTTAAAAAAAATATTAACTCAATTAAATAAACAACTCTTTATATTCAAAATCAATTGCAAAGGTTTAAAAGTTGCTAAATTTCGATTTCAGTAATTCCTTTAATTCCATTCAAAATCAGCAATTATCTATTAAATGTCCCAAATTTCTATTAAATTAATTTAACGAATCTTTAATATAAATAAGATGAATTAAATATTGCATTCAAACTATTGCGTTAATATTTGTCGTTTCACTTTAAAGTAACTAAATTTTCCAATTATAATACTTATTTCAGTTTCTTAAAATAACCCTTTATTTACATTGAACCCAATTTAATTAAGTTTCCAATTGATTAGATTCAATTTCAACATTTTACTACCCTTAAGTTTTAGGTTATAAACAATTTATATGTATTCTTTCTTAATTATTACTTTGCAACTTCTCGTATAAATTTCACAATCAAACATAAATTTTAAAGTAACGCTTAATAATATGCTCCTATAATTTCTCAACTTTTAAACGAACGTTACTCCATTTTCAATTAGTGTAACATTCATTTAATTATTACCACCTATTACCGATCCTAATCCTATTAACAAATAAGCAGGTAGATTTTTATGATAGGTGTTACAAATTTTTAAATAAATTACTATTCATTACTATTGCCTTAAATTCAGCATTAATTTCCTTGCATTAACATTTTATACTAAAATCTTTGTCTATTTATAATTTATACTCTAAAAAATTTCATTTACACCTTTCGTTGTTTCTTAATTACAATTAAGGCGCATCAACTATCTATATTGGTAAATGATTGAATTTACTAGTAATCCTACTATTTAATGTTTAGTATATTTTTATATTATTATTTACCCTTTTGTTCTCCATTATAAATATATGCACACATACAAATTAAGATTCTACATCTAATTAATCATTCCACCCAATATATAAATTACTAACCTTAAATTATTGCAATTGATTATCTAACATACAACTGAATCTATTTCTAAATTTTCATAATTCATTAACACCTTACAAAAGTTTACAAATACAGGGCTTGTATTAGATAAAACTTATTTTCATTGATGAATTCAATACTTGCCTTTATTTTATTTATTTCCAACTTAATATCCAATCGCAACAATTTCCACTATTACACTTATTAATTTCAATACATAATTCAATTTGTAAATTTTAATTACCCTTGATACATCTAATTTCAACATTCACTTTCATATAAATAAATAAGATTTCTGTTTCTTTCTAAATTAAAATAAAAATCCTATTAATTAAATTCATTTTAAACATCGTATTTACACGGGTCGTTACAAATCTTAACTACCCCAAATTTCATTATCTTATTATCCAATCATCTTAAATTAACAATTTTTTAAAACCATGGGTTTGAAAAATAATCATTTATTACACTCACATTGTACTTAATAAATTTAATTCTTCTTTATTCCTAATTAAACTTAAATTTATTCCTCTCAATATATTCATCACTGATGTTAAATATACTTACACTTATTATAAATGCTTTATTTTATTCTTAGTTCTTCTAACATTGTTTTATTGTAAGTTATTCAATTACCCTTTATTATTCTTTAACTCTGTTAATCGTTTTATAACTTAAAATTTAAGTGTATAGCATTTATGTAACAACACTAGATTTTTCATATATTCTAATATTTGACTTTGTTTTATTTTGGAATTATTTTAAAATTATTTCATTTCAAACATTTCATTTTTAAATGTATGTGTTGATTATTATATGAATTATAATTTCAAACCGGTATAAATAGGATATTTTACTGAAAGATGAATTTCTGTTCAAACTAGTCAAACCTTGACTTTTAAATTTCATTTTTAAATATTTAAATTCTTAAATTTTATCTTTTATTATGAAAATAGATTTATTAACTTGAATACTGCTTTCGTTTCGTTGAAAACGGATTTAATTTCGGAAAGTTATGTACATTTCGATTTTGAGTATAATTTGTTTTATTTTGAAATTTTGTCTATTTGAAATTATATAAATCATATTTTCTATGATATATTTTATTTTAATATGTGTTAATATG
This sequence comes from Allium cepa, assembly GCA_030765085.1. NCBI lineage: Eukaryota > Viridiplantae > Streptophyta > Magnoliopsida > Asparagales > Amaryllidaceae > Allium > Allium cepa. The sequence goes on along the minus strand of CM060935.1, from coordinate 1,025,134,042 downwards.
TTATTTTATTTATATTTTGTCTTTTAATATTTTAAAGTGATAATAAAAAATTTCCAAAATTTACTGTATTTATTTTCTATTTTTAAGGGCCGTTTTACTATTTTCTGCTAATTTCCTCATTAAAAACTATATTTAAATTAAATTTTAAATATTTATTTTTTGAATCTATTTTTATTTTATGTTATTATTTATGTTTAAAAATATTTTACAAGATCATATGAATTTTTTAAAAATTATTCTATTTAATTTCAAATTTTCTAGCCTAGTTCACTGTTTTTAGCTATTTTTCTAAATTTAACTTTATATAATTAATAAATAATATATAAATTTTTATATTTTGATAAATTTTCGAAATTTTATCTGGGATTATTATTATTTCCAGAAATATAAAGTTATATTATTAAAATAAAGAAATATGAAAGGGTTTTGACTTTTGAATTGCCTTTTGCCTTTTTGAATTCCGCCTCTTCATTTTCCTCACAACTCTTCATTTCTCTTGCCATAACTCCCCACATTTCAGCCAACTATCTCATTTTCAATTCACGTATCTTTCTTCCTCCTTCCTGACAAAAAAATTTCGGCCCTCCTTTGCTTGAATAATTTGGTAAAACTTTATTTCTTTTATCTCTTTTTCTATTTACATCGTCTATTTCTAGCTTGATTTTGCACATGCTTTCACCTCTTTTAGGATCGCCCATGCCTCCCTTGCTGCCTAGCCGCCTCCAGCACCTGATGACACACCACCATCACCTCCTCCTCACCAGCCACCCAAGCCATGAACCCCTTGGTGATGCATATCCACAAAAGTTTCAAAACACCCTTCATACTAGCCTAACCGAGCACCACTCTCATTCCATCACCTCACCACCCCTCTAGCCGCCACCTACCACACGACCACCACCTCCAGCACCTCCAGCACCTCTAGCACCCACGGCCACAGCACCACAGTGGACCCCACTCCTCTGGCCGTGACACCTAAGGCCTTGGCCGAGCCCAAAATCCTTGACCAAATTCATGTATGCATCCTTATGTGTGTTATTGCCTTCACCCACCTTTACACCATCATTCCAACATGTAGGCCGAACCCAAACTCACCCAAACTAGACCCAAACACCTGCAATTATGTTGTATTTCCCCTTATGGCTGAGCCTAGTAAAGGTTAAAAGCAAGTGCAAGCATTTCTATTTGATTCTGTGCAGTCTATTCTAGTGTAGTTTTAATCGTAGTTGATTTGAAACTCATCGTTGTTATATTGTTTTTGTTTGATGTGTATCCAAGGAATTTGACATTTGGCTCCTCCATTCGAATCTGTGTCATGCTTTTGTTCTTGTGTAGATCCCGTTTGTGAAATTCGTCGTTGGGTCATCAGCTCAAACCTGTGAGATATTCTCACCAGACGGTTTTATACTTATATGAATAGTAAATTGATCGCTTGTGAATATGTAAACTGCATCACCATATTTTATTTGCTATGTCACTATCATATGATGTTCACACATGATTAAACACCAGTTATATCATATGTTACTGTTATATTACTACTGTTTTGTTATTTTATCAGTTAATCACACTGCAAGTTCCCTTTAGATTTGAATCACTATGGGTTGAAATGATACATACCCGAACGGACTTTAGAATAGGAGAAAATCATTATGGGCTGAAATGATAGGCCTAAATGATTTTCAACTATTTTCATTTACTTGGGATTGCAGGTTTGAAATGATCAAACCCGGGTTTTCTTTGTAAATTACGGGTTGAAATGATATATTACCCGTATCACTTTACTTAGGCTAGAAAATGAAATACAGACCCCTTGTTAAAATATGTTTTTCTTAAAATTTTAAAATATTTTAGAAATGTAAATATTATAATATTTTGATTTAAATTTTGATTTAAATTTTGATTTAAAATGATTTTTTTAAAGCATTAATGACTCTCTGAAAATTTATAAGTGAAATAAATTAATGGTAAAGTTAGAAAATCTGAAATGTAAGTTTTTTTGGAAATTATAATTTCGTGATAAATGGAATTGAAATTAAATATGAAAATATGATAAATTTATGATATTTTGAATTAAATGAATTTAAAATAATTTTATGATATATTAATGATTTTGAAATAAGTTAAAATGTGAAATGAATGAATATTTAAGTTGAAATTTTCAAATATAACTAAAATTGAAAATTTGTGAATTTGGCTTAAAAGTGAATTTTAAGTTAAGTAAATAAAAATGAAATTAAGTTATATTTGAAAATTTAAACTTAAGTGTTAAGTTAAATTTAATTGAATGAATTTAAAATTTAATGTTGGAATTTAATAAGTGAATTACTATTAAATTTTGATTTTTGAATAGAGATTTAACTTTATAAAATCATGAATATAAGGGTATTTGAATGATTGTTTTAAAAGTGAAATTATATGATTTTATAAGTTAAAAATGGTTTAAATAAAAATATAATTATTTGTGAAATTATACTGAATATTTGAAGTTAATTTACTGCATTTCTAAAATGCTATTAATTCTAATGTAAAGGATAATACAGCATTTGTAAATCCTGTAGTTGATAATAATGAACCAAATGGCTCAATTTAATTAAAGGCTATTATAGAGTTTTTGTTAATGTTATAATGGTTGAATTTAATTAAGTTTATTTGAAACTAGTGGAACCCTATTACAGCATTTTAAATGTTGTCTTTTGTTAAATTGAACTGTTTTAAGTGTGACTTTCCGTAGCATTTTCTAAATGCTGCGAAAGTTGAATTTTCATTGTTTTAATAAATTTAAGTGAATGAATGAACTTTGAAAGATTAAAATTTTGGAAATTGAATAATTTAATTATTAAATATAATATCTTCATTTTAATGATTTAAATGAAGCAATTTGTTTCGAAATATAAATTATTTTGAAATGTGTTTTGAAATGGTATTTAAATTAAATAAAAATGAATGTGGTTTGGAAATATGATATTTTGATATTTTGAAATGGATTTTGAATGATATTGAATTTTGAAATGATATTTGATTTCGAAGTATAAATACTATTTTTAAATTTTAACCACGGGATGCATTTAATTTATGGTTTAACTAATCTTTAAAGGATGGGTGATCCCAGGCATCCTTTAAGTTACGGTGCATTTCTACTACAGTTCACTTGAGTTGATTTACATTATATAAGTATATATTGTCCTGACTCGAGTGTTTTGTGTTTTACTTTACGGTCGGGTCAGCCTGAGTATTCACAGCTTTGGATTCTCTTTCTGGAGCTGGTCTTTGCTGAAGTTTCTGCTTATCTACATTTATATCTACTTTCTGTTTTAGCTATTCTAGTTTATCTCATGTATTGGTGAACTTCTATGTATTTGGGATGTCTATTTTGTTGTTTTCAGACTGTATTATGTTTTTGGTTTGAGACTCTGCCGTAGTAGCTTCATGAACTACTATGCATTTTATATTCCGCTGCGAGGTATTCTATTTGTTCTGTGTCTGTGATTCTGTGATTTGTATTTCATTTGCTCCAAATTTATTTACAATGTGGTATTTTGAGCAATTCAAGTCCGACATGTGCGGTTGCGAATGGCTGAAAATACCGGGTTGTTACAGTTGGTATCAGAGCTTTGGTTTTAGGCAAACCATAGCCTGTGGAGCAAAAACTCATTAGAGACAAGGTAGAAATTACCTAGAATGAGTGAAATCAATCTCAGAATCCTTTCTTGTGAGAGAACGTATTTTCGAAGTATAAAATAATTTCCAAATGATTTTTAAAGGATTTTCAAAGATTATTTTGGTATAAAATTTTTCTTATTTTGAAACCAAGATTTTCAAAACTTCATCCCTTCAGTATCCATCTTTTTAGAAATCTCTTGGTTAGGATTCTTATCAATTAGGATTCCTTGAACTTTGGAACACTCTCACTAGTTCTGAAATTCAGTCTTGTCTTCCCTATTCTATCCATTTTGATTTTGGAGCATTTCATAACTCCACTTTGGAATGACCTCTATAAAGATCGGTGATTCCGCAAATCTTTGAATGGTTTGTAAAGGGGTGAAAATCCTTTATAATTGGCATTAATTCACCAGAGATTCCTGTATCCTCGGTTTTCGATGTTATCTATCTCTTGCTCTACCCAGATTCTATCTCTGGCAATCGAATGTCAATTTGCCTTAGATTTCCGAATTGATTATATTACTGAAGTCACGGTTGACCGATTAAGGTCGCCCGCGATTTATATAGGCTTATCATCTTCTATTTGGTAATAGAATTATCTTATCTTCGTTCGAGCTTATCTTCAAAACAGAATTCTATTTGATTAGAGTTCCTCTAAATTCGAATCTCTGTATTGCTTGAAATATAACCTTGAATCATTCTTTGGAAATTTGTGTTTGATTGTATTTTGAATTTGTGCATACATCAAAATTATTATTTCGACAAGGATGACCCTATTTTGTATATAAAAGTGAAATGTTTTCAATAAGGATTTTTACCTTTGGAAAATGAAAATTGAAGCTTTGAAAGGATTTGAAATTTTGGAAATTTATAAGAAAATGCGATTTATATAAAAATGATTTATAAATGAAGGGTTTTGAATTTGAATTTCAAAGAATCGAACTCCGGTGTTTTGAAACGGGTTTTAAGATTTTGGAAAATATATAATAATAATATGATTTAAAGATATTTTTGCAAATAAGAAATGTTTCAAATGTACTCGAATGAATTCCAATGATGTCAAAGAGATTTCAAAGAAATTTCAAGAAATAAAAGTCCAGAACCCACTTATGTCGCTGAAAAATAATTTCGATGATGAATACATTCATCATCGACATTGATTTTTGAGTTTCTGAGTGGGGGAGAGGCCACTCTACTAGCTTTGCTATGCGAGTGATTTTATGAAACCAAATTTTGATTTCCGATTTCGAAGTATGGTTTGATATTCGAAAGATATGTGTGTATATATATAATTGAAATGATTTAAAATAAGCCGGTGTTCAATCCTCGAGATTTAGATTTATTTTGGTATAACCTTACCTATTGGAATCGATTTACTAATTTGTTGGTGATTTCCAACTCTTGGATTGAAATTATGATTTATTCGACTATTTTGAAGGTTTGAGCAATTCCAAATCAAGGTTAACTTTTCAAAGCTAAGAAATTTTGAATGGTATAAGGTATTTGATAAAGTATAAGTTTAGTTTGGTATGATTAATGTATAAAGTAATATGATTTATATAAGTTTGAAACTGTTGTGGAGTGAAATAAATAAGACTATTTTGAATTATACTGGTATGAAATATAGTTTTGAAAAGATATTTGAAGAAAATTGTTGAATTTTGTTGAATTTATAAGTTAAGAAAAACAGTGAATTTTGACTTAACAAATGAAAGTGAGTTTTAAATTGAATTGTGACGCCCCACCTCTATACCCACGCTAGCCAAGAACACCACGGAGTAATGCTGTCAACTAGCACGGAGAATAAGGCTGTTGTGGAGCGATGTAACGTCCCGGAAATTTTCGACTTTCGAAAATTCAACATCGATACTCACTTTATCGACTGCCGAGAAATCGAAGGCCGGAAACCCGAAATGTTATGGTTTAAGAAAAGGAAAGAGGTAGAAGAAGAGATAAGAAGATAGAGAAATAGAGGGAAAAGAGAATAGAAAATAGAACGGAATAGAAAACAACAGAATAATTACAGAATCTCACAATCGCAGCGGAACAACATATAATAAATAAACGAATAATCTTTAAACAAAGAACTAAATCAGTTATTACATTACATCACATTACATCATCATCAGAGTATACAACAACAAACAGTGCAGCGGAAAAAGAAATACTATATACTAGTAATTACGCCATGCCATCCAGCTTTGTAACAACCCGATATTCGCGTCAATTCATAATCGACGTTAAAACGATTTATATTTTTCGTCAATTGCCATTTTGAAGTTTTTTAAAATTTAAATTACAAATTTGTTATAAAAGTTTGACGGGCTTTGAAAATAATAGTGGTCCATTTCTTTATTGGGCTTTAAAAATCGTTCGGCCCATTTCTTTGTTGCCGTGATTTTATTAAGGGTTAATAACCCGTTTCCCCCCCCCCCCCCATTTCTCTTTTCATTTTCGAAACCGAACCCTTAAACCCTCAAAAGAATAAAATTATGGCGGCCCCCTTTTCTCATTTCTCGTTCACCCCTTCATGTTGCTCGCGACTACTTCAATTTGGTCGAGCCGCCTTCGCCTTCAAAACAAAGGTGAGTAATTAAATTTACTCACATCTAATTTAATCTCAATATAGGGTTTCTGCAAATTCGATGTTGATTTGATTTTGTGTTATCGGTTTTGAATTTGTGACTTTGTTCAGCTTGATTTTCGGCTGTTCAACTGTGTTTCAATGTCGATGATAATTTTTGTGTTTTCTGGTTATTTTGGCACTGTGGTAACTCGTGACCACCACGGGTTTACCTGCTTTTGACTTTTTGCTTCGGCACTGTCTTGTTCAAACTGCTATTTTGATTTCTTGTTGCACTTTGTATCACATCTCTGTATATGTTCGTATGTCTGATATATGACAATGGGTCCAATTTCAATTAGCCTATGGTGTTGTACTTTTGTGATTTCATTTGTTCACTAAACTGGTTTGGTTTAACATATTGTTGAGGTTCATGTATGTTGGACTCTGGTCGTTTGTGCCATGGTTGCTATGTTGTTGTATCAGTGTTCAGCCAAGTTTTGAGTTTTTGCATTGGAGTTGAAACCATTTGATAGCTGTCAGTGCACTTGCAGTGTATCATGTTGTATCATATTGTACTCCGGTTTGAGTCATTTCCATATTTGGTTGTAATGTCCACCTGAGTTGAATTCACTTTGTCTCTGGTCTGTTGTCATGTTGCTTTATTACAGTGGTCTGGATATTTGGAATTGTTGTTGCATACTGTACTTCATTTGCCAATGTTTGGTTGATGTCACCTGAACTTGATATTGTGGTATCGTGTAGCCGTGTCATTGTTTGATTGTGGCAGTCCATGTTGCCCAGTTTACACAGATGCTCCACTTGTTCATTTTGTTCATGTGTACTTTATATATGTGGGTGCTTGAAGCTTGCTCTTGTAGTCGAGTACCTGTAGTTGCTGTTGTATCACTTCGAATTGCATTGAAATTCATGCCTACACTCTTTCATCTGATAGTTACTTGCCCCAGTGTCAATCCATATCAATTCTTTGACATTGCAGTTTGGTCGTGGCGCAGATATTATGCTTTGTGCATTCACTGGGTTCAATTGGGTTGGGTATTTAGGTGGACTGTGTTGCATTTGCATCACTGTTGTGTCTTTGGTTTTGGGACTGCTGTGTTATCATCATATTGAACTGGTTTTCTTTTTGATGCATGCTTGTATCACAGCATACTGCATGTTTTATTTTTTTGAAGCTTGGCATTTGAATAAAGTTTTTCTTTCTTTTAAATTTGCAGTAGTTTGCTAATTATTTCTTTCGGAAATGTTTGCTGGTTATCACCATGTATATACATACATATATGTATGTATATATGTGTGTGTGAATGGCATTACTACGGCTCCCATGTGTTCATTGCTGTGTTGTTTTCATGCCTTCATTTTGTTTGCGTATATATGCTCCAATGCGAGTAATTCTCACATCTAATTCGAAATTTATTTGGTATGTCGAATTGCTTGGTTCACTTATCTGTATATATATATATATGCATACATACATTTGTATGTATGTATGCATGTATGGTTGACCATCGTTCGAGTTATGTGTAGTCTCAATGTATTTGCATTATGCTCGACCTTTTGCTGCACTGATTTTCTGTTGCAGTGTTGTCGTTCACTTGTATTATTCATGAGCATTGCCTCTACACCGTTTTAGTTTGATTTTCTGGTGACTTTGACATCTTCGATTCAAACTGCAGTATTTTTGGGATTGGTTTGAAAACTTGAATATGCGAAATTAAATTGGGTTTGGCACCGCCCTGATTTCATTGGTATTTGAACCTTCATTGATTTTGGTTCGTTGATTTTTTTTGGCACGACATCACTGTAGTGGCAAGGCAGTGCACGCAAGCGTGAACTGTAGCCACACGGTATGGCGTGTACTGCAGCCCTACTTGAATTAATATTTTAATTGATATTTCAATGGTTTGAACTGTTTGTTCATTTCAATTCAATATTCTGAATTGCATTCTGATTTGGTTTAATTACTGTCGTCTATTCAGTATTTAATTATTATTGCTTCTGTGCACTAATAACTGAGTTTGAATTAGACTGACCCGAGTATTATTTTCTTTTGAATCTAATACTCGGGTCAGACCGAGTATTTCAGGTTGTAGATATTCTGCTTTGGGTTGCTGCTAGAGCTATGAAGTTCTTTCATATCTTTTGGAGTAGTCGTCGTCACTTATAGTAGTCTGTATAATTGTATAGGAAAATATGTATTCATGCATATTATATGCGTTAATGTACTTGTATATGTAACTTCCTGAGTCGACTGTGGTAGTTGTATCATATGTACCGTGTCATATGTATTGTATCAAATGTATTGTAACTGACATCAGTTATTGTATATATGAGACTTTCTATTTTATTTGTGTTCCGCATTATATTATCTGTGTAGTATTTTATATTTACTGTTCTAAACTATTATGAACCATCGTAGTTCGTTTTATACTGGTATTGGGGTATGTCGATGGAAGAAAATAAATCAGAGATGAAAAATTACGTACATTTATATATATATATATATATATATATATATATATATCACTCCCATCGAGATAACCAGTACTAGTGTAAGGCCTAACTATTGATGGCCGCTCCTCAACAGCCTTATTCTCCGGGCTGGTTGACAGCACTACACCGTAGTGTTCTTGGCTAGCGCGGGTATAGAGGTGGGGCGTCACAGCTTGGTATCAAAGCCTGGGGTTTAGAACAAATATAAAACGTAACTTAGATAGTACTTGTGTTACAACTATTTGTCGACGTTTTATCTCTCATATTTGCATATGATTGTCTTTGAATTGTTAGTTATGAATTCCTAACGCTTATTCATATGCATTTGATTTTGATTCTTGTGTTTTCGGCTTTGATTTGATTTAGCCGATGATTGATTTTGTTCGAATCTCAGCGATTCCGAACTTGATATTTTATGTTTTCCTCTGCTTGAATTCCATTCGACTTCGGTCACTTTGTTTTTGAGAAATTTCTAAATTCGTGACTTCCAAGACTCTGATTTGGTTTGCCGTTGAGTCCTTTTATGATGACGTTGAATCGTTTTGTACTCTATTAGGGCCATTAATTGTTGACTTCGACATTGACTCGATTTTTATTTTTGTTGAAGTCATTTATGCATTTATGCTCGTTCTGCTTTGTTTTTTTTTTCCAATTGTTAATCGATTCTTCTTTTCCGATTAGTTGTTATCTTCTTTGTCGACTTTGATAACTTCTATTTCTGGAATTTTTGGATATTCCTACTTTGATGGATTTAAGAATCGAATTCTTTGGTTTTTATTCACATCTTCGAATGTGAATTTTAGTGAATTGATTTGGTTTCCAAATTTAATCGATTCTTGTTAATTTCCCGATTTGTTGCTATCATTTAGTAGCAACTTTGATGACCATTTCTTCGGGAATTTTTGTGAACATACCTTTCGATGAATTCGGTATCGATTTCTTTGGATTCTATTCACGTCTTCGTATGTGAATTCTTGTGATTGATTGATTTTACAATCATTTTTGTGATTTGTCACTTTAAAAAAATATATAAACGTTTTAATACTAGTAGTAAATATCAAAACTCTTTTATCAAAATGTTTTCAACTCTATTTTCAATATCAAAATCTTTTCCTAAACCGTTTTCCGATCTGTTAGTATATACAAACCTTTATTTTCACTCGTATGAGAAATCTAATTAAACGGCTTAGCAAAACAAGTGGTATGAAACGCTTGCGTTTATTTCGTCGGTTAATTTTTGGACTTGTTCGATTGAACCACTTGTGACATTTTTCTAGTGAAGATCTACAATTTGTTCGTAAATATTTAAGTTAAGCTAGTGGTTATGGGACATGAAGCTAAACTTTTATATTCACTAGCTTAGTGTAATTGACACTTCTCGTTGATCTTGATGATCGCTTTATGAATTAGACTAGCAATTGCGCGATGTCTCTTTCATTGCAAGGTTAGACTAGACACCACTTGTGTGATTCCACTCACGCATACCTTTTTGCTTTTTGGTTAGTCTTGACCTCAATCTGTGTGATTCCATTCACACATGCTTAGTGTAATTGACGCTCCTCGTTGATCATGATGATCGTTCTGATGGTCAGACTAGACACCACTTGTGTGATTCCATTCACACATACCTTTCTGCTTTTTGGTTAGTCTTGACCTCAATCTGTGTGATTCCATTCACACATGTGGGGTAGCTCCCCTTGGTCTTCGGACCGTCATGTGATAGGCCTCTTTCCCTTTTTCTGTGATTTCTAGATTCCTTATGTTGATTTCTGGAAATTTTATGCTTCACCTATTTTTGTGTACTGGTGAATTCATATGTTATTGATTTGTCATGAGTACAAATTTGAGGTATGATACCTCTTTGGATCTTTGAGAAGATTCTTGTGATATTGATTATCTCTTATCGGTTGATCTCCCGTTGATCATTGTTTGCATACTTATAGTCGTATGTCAGTATGGATATTTCATATTTATGCCATACCTCTCATCGGTTGATCTCCTGTTGATCATTATTTACATACTTATAGTAGTATGTTATTATGGATATTTTATGTTTTGCGTTGCACGTGTTGGTGATTTTCATGCTCACGTGTAGGTGAGATTCCGTGCTCCCGTTCTCGCTTTGCGTTGCACGTGTTGGTGATTTTCATGCTCACGTGTAGGTGAGATTCCGTGCTCCCGTTCTCGCTTTGCTTTACATGTGCTGACGAGTTTTTATACTCTCCTTCGAGTTTTCATACTCGCGTTCGAGTTTTCATACTCCGGTTCGAGTTTTGATACTCGCGTTCGAGTTTTCATACTCCGGTTCGAATTTTCATACTCGCGTTCGAGTTTTCATACTCTCGTATTGTGATTTCTGGATTTCTTGTGTAGATTTCTAGAATTTGTGTTTCACCAATTTTTGTGATTTCTATTGATAAGTTTTATCAATTTTTGTGCATTGGTGAACTCGTGTGTTATTGACTTGTTATGAATGAAAATCCACTTATCGAAGTTGCTACTGATGTCGCTGTTTTAATCACGTGTTTTAAAAATTGTTTCAAAATATAAATCAAAATTGTTTTCAAAATTTTTACGATTTGCGCTTTCAAAAGAATGAGGAAGCGAATTAAACGTTTCAGAAAAATCGAGGACTATGACCGCTTTCTTTTACTGATTCGCTTAATTCCGGACTTGTCCGTTTGAGAACGTAAAATGTTATTTATTTAAAATACACAATTTTGCACTTTCAAGGAAACGATGAAGTGAATTAAACGATTTAGTAAAACTCGTGGTTATGGGTCATGTGCGTTTGCTATTTCGGTTAATTTCGGACTCGTTAATTGAAAAATTTGTGATTTGAAATTTGATTACCGTTGTGGTAATTTCTGATTATCGTTTTGATAATTGGATGTTTATGATTTCTGATTATCGTTTGTGGTAATCAGATATTTGCTGTTTCTGATTATCGCTTGTGATAATCAGATATTTGAGATTTAATTATCGTTTGTGATAATTAAATATTTGTGATTTGAGATTTGATTATCAATTGTGATAATTAAAAATTTGTGATTTGAAATTTGATTACCGTTGTGGTAATTTCTGATTATCGTTTTGATAATTGGACGTTTATGATTTCTGATTATCGTTTGTGGTAATCAGATATTTGCTGTTTCTGATTATCGCTTGTGATAATCAGATATTTGAGATTTAATTATCGTTTGTGATAATTAAATATTTGTGATTTGAGATTTGATTATCAATTGTGATAATTAAATATTTGTGATTTGAAATTTGATTACCGTTGTGGTAATTTCTGATTATCGTTTTGATAATTGGATGTTTATGATTTCTGATTTATCGTTTTTGATACTCAGATATTTATTGTTTCTAATTATCGCTTGTGATAATTGGATATTTGAAATTTAATTATCGTTTGTGATAATTAAATATTTGTGATTTAAGATTGATTTTCGATTTTGATAATCGAATACTTGTTGATTTGATTATCGTTTTTGATAATCGAATATTAGTGATTTGAGATTTCTGAATTATCTGTTGATAATTAGAATTTTTGTTGAGAATTTGGGGGTTGTTACCTTTTGCCCATTTATTCCTTAAGATTGCGAGGACGCAATTTCTTTAAGGAGGGAAGTCTGTAACAACCCGATATTCGCGTCAATTCATAATCGACGTTAAAACGATTTATATTTTTCGTCAATTGCCATTTTGAAGTTTTTTAAAATTTAAATTACAAATTTGTTATAAAAGTTTGACGGGCTTTGAAAATAATAGTGGTCCATTTCTTTATTGGGCTTTAAAAATCGTTCGGCCCATTTCTTTGTTGCCGTGATTTTATTAAGGGTTAATAACCCGTTTCCCCCCCCATTTCTCTTTTCATTTTCGAAACCGAACCCTTAAACCCTCAAAAGAATAAAATTATGGCGGCCCCCTTTTCTCATTTCTCGTTCGCCCCTTCATGTTGCTCGCGACTACTTCAATTTGGTCGAGCCGCCTTCGCCTTCAAAACAAAGGTGAGTAATTAAATTTATTCACATCTAATTCAATCTCAATATAGGGTTTCTGCAAATTCGATGTTGATTTGATTTTGTGTTATCGGTTTTGAATTTGTGACTTTGTTCAGCTTGATTTTCGGCTGTTCAACTGTGTTTCAATGTCGATGATAATTTTTGTGTTTTCTGGTTATTTTGGCACTGTGGTAACTCGTGACCACCACGGGTTTACCTGCTTTTGACTTTTTGCTTCGGCACTGTCTTGTTCAAAACTGCTATTTTGATTTCTTGTTGCACTTTGTATCACATCTCTGTATATGTTCGTATGTCTGATATATGACAATGGGTCCAATTTCAATTAGCCTATGGTGTTGTACTTTTGTGATTTCATTTGTTCACTAAACTGGTTTGGTTTAACATATTGTTGAGGTTCATGTATGTTGGACTCTGGTCGTTTGTGCCATGGTTGCTATGTTGTTGTATCAGTGTTCAGCCAAGTTTTGAGTTTTTGCATTGGAGTTGAGACCATTTGATAGCTGTCAGTGCACTTGCAGTGTATCATGTTGTATCATATTGTACTCCGGTTGGAGTCATTTCCATATTTGGTTGTAATGTCCACCTGAGTTGAATTCACTTTGTCTCTGGTCTGTTGTCATGTTGCTTTATTACAGTGGTCTGGATATTTGGAATTGTTGTTGCATACTGTACTTCATTTGCCAATGTTTGGTTGATGTCACCTGAACTTGATATTGTGGTATCGTGTAGCTGTGTCATTGTTTGATTGTGGCAGTCCATGTTGCCCAGTTTACACAGATGCTCCACTTGTTCATTTTGTTCATGTGTACTTTATATATGTTGGTGCTTGAAGCTTGCTCTTGTAGTCGAGTACCTGTAGTTGCTGTTGTATCACTTCGAATTGCATTGAAATTCATGCCTACACTCTTTCATCTGATAGTTACTTGCCCCAGTGTCAATCCATATCAATTCTTTGACATTGCAGTTTGGTCGTGGCGCAGATATTATGCTTTGTGCATTCACTGGGTTCAATTGGGTTGGGTATTTAGGTGGACTGTGTTGCATTTGCATCACTGTTGTGTCTTTGGTTTTGGGACTGCTGTGTTATCATCATATTGAACTGGTTTTCTTTTTGATGCATGCTTGTATCACAGCATACTGCATGTTTTATTTTTTTGAAGCTTGGCATTTGAATAAAGTTTTTCTTTCTTTTAAATTTGCAGTAGTTTGCTAATTATTTCTTTCGGAAATGTTTGCTGGTTATCACCATGTATATACATACATATATGTATGTATATATGTGTGTGTGAATGGCATTACTACGGCTCCCATGTGTTCATTGCTGTGTTGTTTTCATGCCTTCATTTTGTTTGCGTATATATGCTCCAATGCGAGTAATTCTCACATCTAATTCGAAATTTATTTGGTATGTCGAATTGCTTGGTTCACTTATCTGTATATATATATATATATGCATACATACATTTGTATGTATGTATGCATGTATGGTTGACCATCGTACGAGTTATGTGTAGTCTCAATGTATTTGCATTATGCTCGACCTTTTGCTGCACTGATTTTCTGTTGCAGTGTTGTCGTTCACTTGTATTATTCATGAGCATTGCCTCTACACCGTTTTAGTTTGATTTTCTGGTGACTTTGACATCTTCGATTCAAACTGCAGTATTTTTGGGATTGGTTTGAAAACTTGAATATGCGAAATTAAATTGGGTTTGGCACCGCCCTGATTTCATTGGTATTTGAACCTTCATTGATTTTGGTTCGTTGATTTTTTTTGGCATGACATCACTGTAGTGGAAAGGCAGTGCACGCAAGCGTGAATTGCAGCCACACGGTATGGCGTGTACTGCAGCCCTACTTGAATTAATATTTTAATTGATATTTCAATGGTTTGAACTGTTTGTTCATTTCAATTCAATATTCTGAATTGCATTCTGATTTGGTTTAATTACTATCGTCTATTCAGTATTTAATTATTATTGCTTCTGTGCACTAATAACTGAGTTTGAATTAGACTGACCCGAGTATTATTTTCTTTTGAATCTAATACTCGGGTCAGACCGAGTATTTCAGGTTGTAGATATTCTGCTTTGGGTTGCTGCTAGAGCTATGAAGTTCTTTCATATCTTTTGGAGTAGTCGTCGTCACTTATAGTAGTCTGTATAATTGTATAGGAAAATATGTATTCATGTATATTATATACGTTAATGTACTTGTATATGTAACTTTCTGAGTCGATTGTGGTAGTTGTATCATATGTACCGTGTCATACGTATTGTATCAAATGTATTGTAGCTGACATCAGTTATTGTATATATGAGACTTTCTATTTTATTTGTGTTCCGCAATATATTATCTGTGTAATATTTTATATTTACTGTTCTAAACTATTATGAACCATCGTAGTTCGTTTTATACTGGTATTGGGGTATGTCGATGGGAGAAAATAAATTAGAGATGAAAAATTACGTACATTTATATATATATATATATCACTCCCATCGAGATAACCAGTACTAGTGTAAGGCCTAACTATTGATGGCCGCTCCTCAACAGCCTTATTCTCCGGGCTGGTTGACAGCACTACACCGTAGTGTTCTTGGCTAGCGCGGGTATAGAGGTTGGGCGTCACAAGCTTGCCTCCTGCAACTCCAGAATATCCAGAATATCCTGATAAACCTTAACTCTTGACTGCCCGTGTGGAAATTGGTGGGCACCCAGAGTTTAGGAAGGAAAACAATAAACTCCGAGTCAGTCATGAGACTGGTGTGGGAACTCAAAACAGTTTATTTATCTTTAAAAATCAAAATAAAGGAATATTTTAAAAGTCAATTCGCAATGCTTTTAAAATGAGACTACCATAAGGCCTCCCGCACACACACAATGGAAACGCAGAATCGGAGGAGATTTCTCCTTATGATAGTCAAAGATGCTTGATACGCATTTAAAAGAACATTTGATATTATTATTAGTGCATAGTGTAGGAAAAATTCATTTCGAAAGTAGAATATAAATCTTAGCCAGCATAGACATTTCGAACTATGCCTACTATAGCTAACTATGTTCAATAGCAGGTTACCGCAACATTCCATAGCAGGTTATACAACTAAAACCGTACAAGTCTCGTATTGTTTCTTTGGATTTCCAACGAATGATCAGGCCAAGGAACTTCCCATTGCCACATGAGAATGCCTCTGGATGGACATCCCCGAGAACCAAACCGGATCTCTACCAACACAAGGCCAGGTTACCCCTAACTGAGTAACAACTGACCGAATATGCCATCCCCCGGTCCTTTGGGACCTTTATCCGAGCGCTCGTAATCAATTCACACAATCATAAAGTGTTTTCAACATGAGTAAGTATCTGGGCTCCATACCATGATACCACCCTTTTCCAGAAGGAAATGCACACATCCTAAAGGGCGCTACCCCTCATAACCTTGCTGCATCTTTCCTGTTTTGACCATTCACGGGGTGTGAGGCTCGACGAAGTCACGTCCACAAAAACATACTTTATACAAAAGCCATGCTTTGGGTCAACAAATGATCATCAGGATAGACGATCAAACAAATGATCCTATCACAAATAATCAACACAATGATCATTTACAGCAACACTCAGCATGTCACATTACCAAATTGGGAATATATCGCTGATAACATTCAACTACATAACCTCTGAGCTCGTACGTCTCAGAGAAGGGTGTTAAGCTAAAAGAATAAATTCTCCGCCACCAACAGAAATATATTTGAAAGAAATCTGCTTTATATCTCAATTTGTAATGTCAGACATACAATCCATACAAGTCTGTTCCGGGCTCGAACAGAACCGAAGGCACTTCTCACGAAGCCCTTGCAATCCGGGTATTCACAATCCCGATCGAATTTCCCATCACTTAGGGAATCTCTATACCAGGAGCTACCCAGTGCAGAGACAATCGATAGGTCATCCTATCGCTTTCGCAAATACCCGGTCTTCAACACCGGTCATCAATTGCAATTCATAACGACGTATCACATATTCAGAATGGGTTATACGACCCCATGGTCCTTTCCCGGTTAACCCGAATAGTGAGCGCTTATTCAAAAATAAGTGTGGCATTCAAATTCAAACAAATCACATCAATTACCCATTCAAAGGGAAATATTGATAGTCGGTTATTGAACTATCAATGGATATGCACAACATCACCAGTTTCCAAATAATTTTCCAAATTATTTATTTTTCAAAAATATCTTTACTAGATATATAATTTCACACTTCAAAAATAAATCAATATTTATTTTTAACAAATTCCACTTTCTTTTATACATTCCTTAGTGAATTTATATTTCACAATATCCATGCATATACGATTTCAATTATTCATTTCAATTTATCTTCAAAAAGATAAATTCTCAAAATATTCCCTTTATATCGGAAAACAATTCCATACTTATTAAATAAGTAATTCACAAATCTATTTATTTTCAACACTTGAAAAATATTCAATATACTTAAATCGAGATTAAGTATATATTTCATTCTTTAAGGAAATCATTCTCTTTAACATATTTATTTGGGCCAAAACGAATGTTACGTAAAACATCGTTACGACGTCCCAAAATCACTAGTATAGGGATTCGAAATTAAATAGATATATAAATCCCAATATTATACAAAACATTTCCTTTCGGAAATCATTTACTATAACAACGGTGTTATAGTCTACCATTTCCTTCTATTTCTCGAAAACGTCTATTTCAACAATAAATGTTGAAATCTATGGTTTCGAATCTTAACATATTTTAAAACATCGTTAGACCGTTTTAATTCTATTTAAAACATCAAATCTAAACATTTTCTTTAACATATTATTCACTATTCAAAACCGTGAATATACTATGTTAACAAATTTCATCCTTTTATTCATTTTATTTCAAAGGATTATTCACAGTCAAAAACGTGAATATAACTCCATAAATAAGTTTCAACAATTTACTTATCAAAATAAGTTGTTTACGAATTTATAAAACCACGTTTATAAATTCCATTTCTATTTATTTTATAACATCTTCCTTTATAAATTTTCTTTATTAACCTATTCACTTTATATCTCAATTATGAACCAAAAGTCCATATTATAAGTTAAATACTTATAAAACGATTATTTTACAAAATCGTTCTTTTTAAGACTTTCTAAATTATAAATCTTATAACTTATAAGATTCAATTATTTATCCAAAACCATTCGTTAATAACTTCACGAAATTCATGATCTTACTACTTATAAATTTCATTTATAACTTCACCATTTATAATTTTATAAATTCCATTCACTTATGCAATCCATTTTCACTTCATTCAAACACTTAAAAAAAACTCGTTTTATAATTCAAATGTTTCAATTTATAAATATCAATTTATAAATCCTTTATAAAATCAATTTATACTATTATTTTAAAACATCTTTAATCTCCTTTATAATTTCACCATTCTCTTGATTTATAAAATAATTAAATTGGATTTATAAATCCTATATTTAAACTTTTGTAATATATTCAATTTAATTATTTTATAAAAACATTAACCCATATTTCTCAAAAATCAATCTTTAACCATATTTCTCAAAAATCAATCTTTAACCATATTTCTCAAAATTATAATTTTTATAACTTTAAAAATTATAACGTTTATTTATTTAAAGTGGATCGGTTCCAAAAATATTTTATGAACGTATACTTTCAAAAATCACTTTAAAATCATTTTAAAATCCCAAAATTTGGTCCAATGATGCTACATACCAAATAGCCAATCACGACAACAACGACATCATATATCGTATATGATAGTCCATCAAATATCAAAATATATGAAATCAAATAAATACTGTTGAGGAATCCAGTTGGATCCCTCCAACCTGTTTTCCTGCATCCACAAACATTGGCACAATACCAATTCCGCTCCAGTACGGAATTATCGCGGTATATGGGATTTAAAATATTATCCGCTTAATAGACGGCGCAATAGGGTCTCATCCGCTATACAAATGCGGGGAATCAATAACTCCAATATATACATATGCCAATATATATATATTGCTATTATATATAATACCAATTTCACTGTTTATGAAATATTCGCGGTATATGTTTTTAATAAATAACATCCGCTTACTAACGGCGCATAATGTCTATTTTAACAATCAATAGATAACAATCATCATTCAAACATGCATTCAAATATTTTAAACCTAACTATTTAAAATAAAATCGAAACTGATTCGATTGAGTGAGAAGTTCTCACCTTTATTTTAATTTCGTTTTAGCGATTTATTTCGAATAAAATTAAACGGACGTTTAATTTTACACGAAATTTTCACTAACTCCAAACGACTCCAATCCAATTCCATCGCGTAGTGCTCGACGATACGATTCCAACGCAACTGGTTTCGCGCGTTTTCGACCTCGTATGAAAAAGTTATGCATTTATGAAGTTACACGATTTAAACTATAATTAATTTACAACTTTATTTATATTTTTTTAACCTACATCAATTTAGAGCCATTGGATCCCCTTCCTTTGCATCATGACCGTCCCCTGCTTCTCCCCCAAACTCACGTTACTCTCCAGTAAGCTACACGCGCATAAGAACCCATTTACCACTAGCTAGTGTTTAAATTTTCGACATCCACGTTGAACTTGAACGCAATCAGATAGTTCCATGTCGAAGCCCTTCACCAACACCTTGCTCGGCCTCAACCACATGAAGCTCAGCCCCCTCTCCTTGAGTGCGAAACGCAAGTGAACGACCACGCACGCAGCCACCTCCCCACCTCCACGTGACGCCAAACCCCATCATCACCGTATAGATCGAAAGCTCTCGTCGAGCTCTACATGTTTGTAGTTGATCACTTCTTCTAATTGTTTGTAGATTGGGAGTGATTGAGGGGGAAAGGAGGATGATTCCTGGCCATTGAACATGGTAGTGGCGGCTAGGGTTTTAGTTTGTTTCTCAAAAATCAATCTTTAACCGTATTTCTCAAAATCATAATTTTTATAACTTTAAAAATTATAACGTTTATTTATTTAAAATGGATCGGTTCCAAAAATATTTTGTGAACGTATACTTTCAAAAATCACTTTAAAATCATTTTAAAATCCCAAAATTTGGTCCAATGATGCTACATACCAAATAGCCAATCACGACAACAACGACATCATATATCGTATATGATAGTCCATCAAATATCAAAATATCTGAAATCAAATAAATACTGTTGAGGAATCCAGTTGGATCCCTCCAACCTGTTTTCCTGCATCCACAAACATTAGCACAATACCAATTCCGCTTCAGTACGGAATTATCGCGGTATATGGGATTTAAAATATTATCCGCTTAATAGACGGCGCAATAGGGTCTCATCCGCTATACAAATGCGGGGAATCAATAACTCCAATATATACATATGCCAATATATATATATATTGCTATTATATATAAATACCAATTTCACTGTTTATGAAATATTCGCGGTATATGTTTTTAATAAATAACATCCGCTTACTAACGGCGCATAATGTCTATTTTAACAATCAATAGATAACAATCATCATTCAAACATGCATTCAAATATTTTAAACCTAACTATTTAAAATAAAATCGAAACCGATTCGATTGAGTGAGAAGTTCTCACCTTGATTTTAATTTCGTTTTAGCGATTTATTTCGAATAAAATTAAACGGACGTTTAATTTTACACGAAATTTTCACTAACTCCAAACGACTCCAATCCAATTCCATCACGTAGTACTCGACGATACGATTCCAACGCAACTGGTTTCGCGCGTTTTCGACCTCGTATGAAAAAGATATGCATTTATGAAGTTACACGATTTAAACTATAATTAATTTACAACTTTATTTATATTTTTTTAACCTACATCAATTTAGAGCCATTGGATCCCCTTCCTTTGCATCATGACCGTCCCCTGCTTCTCCCCCAAACTCACGTTACTCTCCAGTAAGCTACACGCGCATAAGAAGCCATTTACCACTAGCTAGGGTTTAAATTTTCGACCTCCACGTTGAACTTGAACGCGATCAGATAGTTCCATGTCGAAGCCCTTCACCAACACCTTGCTCGGCCTCAACCACATGAAGCTCGGCCCCCTCTCCTTGAGTGCGAAACGCAAGTGAACGGCCACGCACGCAGCCACCTCCCCACCTCCACGTGACGCCATACCCCATCATCACCGTATAGATCGAAAGCTCTCGTCGAGCTCTACATGTTTGTAGTTGATCACTTCTTCTAATTGTTTGTAGATTGGGAGTGATTGAGGGGGAAAGGAGGATGATTCCTGGCCATTGAACATGGTAGTGGCGGCTAGGGTTTTAGTTTGTTTATTTTTTTTTAATTTATGAAGGGAGGTGGTCTATTTATAGGAAACGAACGAACACTATTCATCCGGGAATTCCGAACTCCGATTTACGCGCCGTAACCAGCGTTTCTAGGGTTTACCCCGCGTTCCGGACACAATGAAATAGGTTTCGGAAGCTAATTCGGACATCTGTGCGAGTTATGGCTATAAACGTTCAATTTAAATTAAACCGATTTAAACGATTTTCTAGGCGTTTTAATTTGTACCGGACAAACGGTAAATCCAATTGACACGAAATTTGAAACCTTACAATAATATCACATTACGGATCCGATGAAACTGGTTTCGTCGAAATCCGAGACTTTTTGAAAAATGGCTATTTTAACTCGCCAAATTAATATTAAAAACAATTCGATGCGTTTCGAGCTGCCACCATCAAACGATAACTCCGATTGACACGAAAATTGAAATCCGGTAATAACTAACTACTACGGATCCAATGGAACTAGTTTCGTCCAATTCTGAGACTGTTCAAAAATTGACTATTTTTACTAGTCGATTTAATATTAAAATATTCGATTTTCACAAATAAACTTTTAATTCGATTTTTAAAAGTTCTAAAATATCATTCTTACTCCAATATGATAAAATAAAATTTTACAAATCATTTTCATTCATATTTAACTCAATTTTCAATTATTTCCATAATTTAACATATTAAATTATTGATTTAATTATCCAATTAAATCCAATTATTCAAATAAGAATTTATTTGACTTATATATTCACATATTAATATTTTAAAATTAATTAAATATTCAAATTTAAATTAATTAAAATCCTGGGTCGTTACAATCTTCCCCCCTTAAAAGAATTTCGTCCTCGAAATTATTAAGTAAGAAAAGTTACAGAATCTATTAATCTTTCCAAAAATCCATAGTTAAACTTCTTACAATAACTTTACTAAGTTTCAAATCATACTTAGTTATCTTTTCAAAAACAACTACTATTGTTTAACTTTCAACTCTAAAACCAAAGTTAAAGTTTTCAAAAAATTTCCAATTTTCTCAAAATTTTCTAGCGCCTTAAATTTCCGGAAAAATTCGCCATAGTCTCCTTTGCGCGGCTCGGTCCGAAAAAAAATGACAGTATATATATCACAAATATGCATCTCATCAAGTAATGAGGCATCCCGAAGGGAAAAAAGTATAAAAGTACGGTATGTAATCCGAGATATGTACCTTATATTTTATTAGCGAGCATATACGGCTAATATAGCGCGAAAGCGAGCTCCAAATGCGAAGCAAACGTGATCCGCACCTACTAAACACTCAACAAACAACATGAGAACATGCATAAAGACAATAGTATCGATATACAACATATAGCAACATAATAACTATATATGCCAACATAGCAAATGCAATAAACAACAAATGCAAACATCAACCAATTATCATCCAAAAATTCATAACCAATAAATATTTATTCATATTCTCATTAATATTCAATGAAATGGTTTTCAATTTAATCACATTTGATTCATTAACAGTGGATTTTCAAGCATTCATTTTCAATTAGTTTATATTCACTAATTCATATTCAAGTTGGTTTACTTCCAATTCAAATTCAAATCTATTTAAGATTCACTTAACTTCCAATTGGATTCCAATTACTTTAGCTTCCAATTTCATTAATACCTAATGAATTATATACAATCAATCAACCAACAATCAAATAACAACCAATGTATATTCTTTACAACCAAATTCCTTTGCATATATTCATTCAATTTGGTTTAATTAAATTGATTTTCATTCAACTATCCAACTTTCCATAATATAAGATTTTAATGAATTAACACTTATATTCATTATTTCATATCAACTTAATTCACATTCATTTGATTAATATTCAATCCATTCATTCAATTCAAAATATCACTTAAGTTATATTCCATTTAATAAACATCACTTGGTTTTACATAACTTAAATTCCCACTTATAAATCAATTTAGCTTCTAAATTCTAAAGTAAATTTCCATTTAACTTTAAGTTCATTTTTATTTATAACTCATATTCATAAATATATTCATATAGTTTCACTTCTCATATATATAAGTTTATTTCACAATTGTAAATCACTTTAATTATAATTCATTTCTTATAATTCTTTTTACTTATACAATTATTCTTTTATTTAGATTATTCAAACAACTAAACAATCAACTTATATACTTTAATAATTTTGAAAAATTATTCTTTTATACATAAAATATACTTAAGGTAAAAATTATTTCATTTACCCAACTTAAAACAATATTGTGTCGAATTGTTCTGTACAAGTGTTTAGAGATCCCTATCAACAACGTTAATTACTCGTATTAACCAGAATCTATATACCACTCAACAAACCAATCATCACAATATAAAACAATTTATATTCACCAACAAATACGCACTCGTATCTATTATTACACTCAAACTCATTCTAGAGTACTACTGACTCTATCTCTAATGAGTAATACCCAACAGAACCATGGTTGTCGCTTAACCATATGCTCTGATACCAAATGTAACGTCCCGGAAATTTTCGACTTTCGAAAATTCAACATCGATACTCACTTTATCGACTGCCGAGAAATCAAAGGCCGGAAACCCGAAATGTTATGGTTTAAGAAAAGGAAAGAGGTAGAAGAAGAGATAAGAAGATAGATAAATAGAGGGAAAAGAGAATAGAAAATAGAACGGAATAGAAAACAACAGAACAATAACAGAATCTCACAATCGCAGCGGAACAACATATAATAAATAAACGAATAATCTTTAAACAAAGAACTAAATCAGTTATTACATTACTTCACATTACATCATCATCAGAGTGTACAACAACAAACAGTGCAGCGGAAAAAGAAATACTATATACTAGTAATTACGCCATGCCATCCAGCTTGCCTCCTGCAACTCCAGAATATCCAGAATATCCTGATAAACCTTAACTCTTGACTGCCCGTGTGGAAATTGGTGGCACCCAGAGTTTAGGAAGGAAAACAATAAACTCCGAGTCAGTCATGTGACTGGTGTGGGAACTCAAAACAGTTTATTTATCTTTAAAAATCAAAATAGAGGAATATTTTTAAAGTCAATTCGCAATGCTTTTAAAATGAGACTACCATAAGGCCTCCCGCACACACATACAATGCAAACGCAGAATCGGAGGAGATTTCTCCTTATGATAGTCAAAGATGCTTGATACGCATTTAAAAGAACATTTGATATTATTATTAGTGCATAGTGTAGGAAAAATTCATTTCGAAAGTAGAATATAAATCTTAGCCAGCATAGACATTTCGAACTATGCCTACTATAGCTAACTATGTTC
This sequence comes from Allium cepa, assembly GCA_030765085.1. Taxonomy (NCBI): domain Eukaryota; kingdom Viridiplantae; phylum Streptophyta; class Magnoliopsida; order Asparagales; family Amaryllidaceae; genus Allium; species Allium cepa. The sequence continues at coordinate 1,025,109,530 of CM060935.1, read as the reverse complement.
AATAGCAGGTTACCGCCACATTCCATAGCAGGTTATACAAATAAAACCGTACAAGTCTCGTATTGTTTTTTTGGATTTCCAACGAATGATCAGGCCAAGGAATTTCCCATTGCCACATGAGAATGCCTCTGGATGGACATCCCCGAGAACCAAACCGGATCTCTACCAACACAAGGCCGGGATACCCCTAACTGAGTAACAACTGACCGAATATGCCATCCCCCGGTCCTTTGGGACCTTTATCCGAGCGCTCCTAATCAATTCACACAATCATAAAGTGTTTTCAACATGAGTAAGTATCTGGGCTCCATACCATGATACCACCCTTTTCCAGAAGGAAATGCACACATCCTAAAGGGCGCTACCCCTCATAACCTTGCTGCATCTTTCCAGTTTTGACCATTCACGGGGTGTGAGGCTCGACGAAGTCACGTCCACAAAAACATACTTTATACAAAAGCCATGCTTTGGGTTAACAAATGATCATAGAAATGATCACCAGGATAGACGATCAAACAAATGATCCTATCACAAATAATCAACACAATGATCATTTACAGCAACACTCAGCATGTCACATTACCAAATTGGGAATATATCGCTGATAACATTCAACTACATAACCTCTGAGCTCGTACGTCTCAGAGAAGGGTGTTAAGCTAAAAGAATGAATTCTCCGCCACCAACAGAAATATATTTGAAAGAAATCTGCTTTATATCTCAATTTGTAACGTCAGACATACAATCCATACAAGTCTGTTCTGGGCTCGAACAGAACCGAAGGCACTTCTCACGAAGCCCTTGCAATCCGGGTATTCACAATCCCGATCGAATTTCCTATCACTTAGGGAATCTCTATACCAGGAGCTACCCAGTGCAGAGACAATCGATAGGTCATCCTATCGCTTTCGCAAATACCCGGTCTTCAACACCGGTCATCAATTGCAATTCATAACGACGTATCACATATTCGGAATGGGTTATACGACCCCATGGTCCTTTCCTGGTTAACCCGAATAGTGAGCGCTTATTCAAAAATAAGTGTGGCATTCAAATTCAAACAAATCACATCAATTACCCATTCAAAGGGAAATATTGATAGTCGGTTATTGAACTATCAATGGATATGCACAACATCACCAATTTCCAAATAATTTTCCAAATTATTTATTTTTCAAAAATATCTTTACTAGATATATAATTTCACACTTCAAAAATAAATCAATGTTTATTTTTAACAAATTCCACTTTCTTTTATACATTCCTTAGTGAATTTATATTTCACAATACCATGCATATGCGATTTCAATTATTCATTTCAATTTATCTTCAAAAAGATAAATTCTCAAAATATTCCCTTTATATCGGAAAACAATTCCATACTTATTAAATAAGTAATTCACAAATCTATTTATTTTCAACACTTGGAAAATATTCAATATACTTAAATCGAGATTAAGTATATATTTCATTCTTTAAGGAAATCATTCTCTTTAACATATTTATTTGGGCCAAAATGAATGTTACGTAAAACATCGTTACGACGTCCCAAAATCACTAGTATAGGGATTCAAAATTAAATAGATATATAAATCCCAATATTATACAAAACATTTCCTTTCGGAAATCATTTACTATAACAACGGTGTTATAGTCTACCATTTCCTTCTATTTCTCGAAAACGTTATTTCAACAATAAATGTTGAAATCTATGGTTTTGAATCTTAACATATTTTAAAACATCGTTAGATCGTTTTAATTCTATTTAAAACATCAAATCTAAACATTTTCTTTAACATATTATTCACTTTCAAAACCGTGAATATACTATGTTAACAAATTTCATCCTTTTATTCATTTTATTTCAAAGGATTATTCACAGTCAAAAACGTGAATATAACTCCATAAATAAGTTTCAACAATTTACTTATCAAATAAGTTGTTTACGAATTTATAAAACAACGTTTATAAATTCCATTTCTATTTATTTTATAACATCTTCCTTTATAAATTTTCTTTATTAACCTATTCACTTTATATCTCAATTATGAACCATAAGTCCATATTATAAGTTAAATACTTATAAAACGATTATTTTACAAAATCGTTCTTTTTAAGACTTTCTAAATTATAAATCTTATAACTTATAAGATTCAATTATTTATCCAAAACCATTCGTTAATAACTTCACGAAATTCATGATCTTACTACTTATAAATTTCATTTATAACTTCACCATTTATAATTTTATAAATTCCATTCACTTATGCAATCCATTTTCACTTCATTCAAACACTTAAAAAAAACTCGTTTTATAATTCAAATGTTTCAATTTATAAATATCAATTTATAAATCCTTTATAAAATCAATTTATACTATTATTTTAAAACATCTTTAATCTCCTTTATAATTTCACCATTCTCTTGATTTATAAAATAATTAAATTGGATTTATAAATCCTATATTTAAACTTTTATAATATATTCAAAAATCCAATTTAATTATTTTATAAAAACATTAACCCATATTTCTCAAAAATCAATCTTTAACCGTATTTCTCAAAAATCAGTCTTTAACCGTATTTCTCAAAATCATAATTTTTATAACTTTAAAAATTATAACGTTTATTTATTTAAAATGGATCGGTTCCAAAAATATTTTATGAACGAATACTTTCAAAAATCACTTTAAAATCATTTTAAAATCCTAAAATTTGGTCCAATGATGCTACATACCAAATAGCCAATCACGACAACAACGACATCATATATCGTATATGATAGTCCATCAAATATCAAAATATCTGAAATCAAATAAATACTGTTGAGGAATCCAGTTGGATCCCTCCAACCTGTTTTCCTGCACCCACAAACATTGGCACAATACCAATTCCGCTCCACTACGGAATTATCGCGGTATATGGGATTTAAAATACTATCCGCTTAATAGACGGCGCAATAGGGTCTCATCCGCTATACAAATGCGGGGAATCAATAACTCCAATATATACATATGCCAATATATATATATTGCTATTATATATAATACCAATTTCACTGTTTATGAAATATTCGCGGTATATGTTTTTAATAAATAACATCCACTTACTAACGGCGCATAATGTCTATTTTAACAATCAATGGATAACAAACATCATTCAAACATGCATTCAAATATTTTAAACCTAACTATTTAAAATAAAATCGAAACTGATTCGATTGTGTGAGAAGTTCTCACCTTGATTTTAATTTCGTTTTAGCAATTTATTTCGAATAAAATTAAACGGACGTTTAATTTTACACGAAATTTTCACTAACTCCAAACGACTCCAATCCAATTCCATCGCGTAGTGCTCGACGATACGATTCCAACGCAACTGGTTTCGCGCGTTTTCGACCTCGTATGAAAGAGATATGCATTTATGAAGTTACACGATTTAAACTATAATTAATTTACAACTTTATTTATATTTTTTTAACCTACATCAATTTAGAGCCATTGGATCCCCTTCCTTTGCATCATGACCGTCCCCTGCTTCTCCCCCAAACTCACGTTACTCTCCAGTAAGCTACACGCGCATAAGAACCCATTTACCACTAGCTAGGGTTTAAATTTTCGACCTCCACGTTGAACTTGAACGCGATCAGATAGTTCCATGTCGAAGCCCTTCACCAACACCTTGCTCGGCCTCAACCACATGAAGCTCGGCCCCCTCTCCTTGAGTGCGAAACGCAAGTGAACGGCCACGCACGCAGCCACCTCCCCACCTCCACGTGACGCCAAACCCCATCATCACCGTATAGATCGAAAGCTCTCGTCGAGCTCTACATGTTTGTAGTTGATCATTTCTTCTAATTGTTTGTAGATTGGGAGTGATTGAGGGGGAAAGATGGATGATTCCTGGCCATTGAACATGGTAGTGGCGGCTAGGGTTTTTGTTTGTTTATTTTTTTTTTAATTTATGAAGGGAGGTGGTCTATTTATAGGAAACGAACGAACACTATTCATCCGGGAATTCCGAACTCCGATTTACGCGCCGTAACCAGCGTTTCTAGGGTTTACCCCGCGTTCCGGACATAATGGAATAGGTTTCGGAAGCTAATTCGGACATCTGTGCGAGTTATGGCTATAAACGTTCAATTTAAATTAAACCGATTTAAACGATTTTCTAGGCGTTTTAATTTGTACCGGACAAACGGTAAATCCAATTGACACGAAATTTGAAACCTTACAATAATATCACATTACGGATCCGATGAAACTGGTTTCGTCGAAATCCGAGACTTTTTGAAAAATGGCTATTTTAACTCGCCAAATTAATATTAAAAATAATTCGATGCGTTTCGAGCTGCCACCATCAATCGATAACTCCGATTGACACGAAAATTAAAATCCGGTAATAACTAACTATTACGGATCCAATGTAACTAGTTTCGTCCAATTCCGAGACTGTTCAAAAATTGACTATTTTCACTAGTCGATTTAATATTAAAATATTCGATTTTCACAAATAAACTTTTAATTCGATTTTTAAAAGTTCTAAAATATCATTCTAACTCCAATATGATAAAATAAAATTTTACAAATCATTTTCAATCATATTTAACTCAATTTTCAATTATTTCCATAATTTAACATATTAAATTATTGATTTAATTATCCAATTAAATCCAATTATTCAAATAAAAATTTATTTGACTTATATATTCACATATTAATATTTTAAAATTAATTAAATATTCAAATTTAAATTAATTAAAATCCTGGGTCGTTACAAGCGACCATCTGTGTAATTGCTTTGCGCGAGCACCGATATGTCAGATAGTATAACATGCATTTTATTTCAAAATCCGACATACCGACACAAACTCAAAGCTACTACACAGTGGCTATAATGTCTTCGGAAACAAATATAGAAATAAACATAACACAAATCAGTCACAGATAATTCATATCACAAAGGCGGAAATAAATATGAATATATATAACACATAAAAGTGTTCGTCAGAGTAGTGGTCAAACAAGATCCACAATAACACAAAATAGTAACAACATGTGCTATACAAAAGAATACATCAATGAGTCAATATCTGAAGAGTATACAACAAAAACTACTAATCTAAGTAGTAAGCAAAAGGTTAGAGAAATCAATCCCAAGAGAGAAGTCAAGCAGAAGCACCAGTAACATCTCGGTCTGACCCGAGTATTATTTAATAAGAAAATAATAAACGGATCAGTCTAACTATAAATATAAGATGAAACGATATAGAATAAGAGATATGACTAAACACATAATAATCACAATGCCAAGCTGTGACATATATAATTAGTTGAAAATCATCAAGAGATTAATCAATGTCACCAAATCTACACAAGAATCAAAGAAACGTCATACTCCCTATTTCGTTCACCAAACCATAAATATTGACGATAATATCAATGTCAATCACAAAAGTCAATGACACACAAATTCCAGAATTCAATACACGAAATCCAGAAATCACAAAAGTCAATGACGCACAAATTCACCAATGCACAAATATCAATAAGGCTTATCAATAGAAATCACGAAAATTGGTGAAGCACAAATTCTAGAAATCATCTCAAGAAATCCAGAAATCACAGAGGGGGGAGGCCTATCACAAACGGGAGCATAAAGCTCACCAACACGTGTATCACAAATGGAACGCTAATTCCATGGTTGCTAACCATCACAAATTGAGCCGAAGCCCCACAAACGGCCCGAAGACCATGGGTTGCTACCCCACCAATTTGAGTCGAAACTCCACAAAACGGGGTTTAGTCTCCCTCGCAGACAAAGAGACATCGCACATTGCTAGTCTAAATCACAAAAATGATCGTCATGATCAACGAGAACTGTCAATTACACTAAGCTAGTAAATATATGAGTTTAGCTTCATGTCCCATAACCACTTGCTTAACTTAAATATTTACGAACAAACTGTAGATTTCCACTAGAAAATTGTCACAAGAGATTCAATCGAACAAGTCTAAGAATTAACCGACGAAGTAAACGTAAGCGTTTCATACCACTCATTTTACTAAGCCGTTTAATTAGATTTCTCGTACGAGTGAGGTAAAGGTTTGTATGTACTAATAGATTAGAAATCGGTTTAAAAAGACGATCTTTGTAATAAAATAGTGTTGAAATCATTTGAAGAAAGAGTTTTGATATTTACTACTAGTATAGAAAACCTTTATATTTTTAAAGTGACAAATCACAAAGAAGATTGTAGGAACAATCATTCACTAAAATTCACATACGTAGATGTGAATAAAATCCAAAGAAACCGATAAAGAATCCATCAAAATGGATATTCAAAAATCCCTAAAAGGAGTCATCAAAGGCATAATAAATGATAACAACAAATAGCATCATCACGTATCGATTTAAATTGGAATTCTCAAGCGAATAGGCAAATAGGCAAAACACTGCAGTTTTAGACGTCTGAAACAAGTGGTTCAGACGTCTGAATCTGGAAATATAAAGATTTTCAGAACACAATTCAGACGTCTGAATCAAGTGTTTCAGACGTCTGAAATAGGCACTTTTTAGTCTGTTTCCTTTCTGGTTCTAAATGAATCAATTCAGACGTCTGAAACCATATGTTCAGACGTCCGAATCTGAGAATAGAAATCTTTCCAGAACAATATTCAGACGTCTGAATATTACATTTCAGACGTCTGAATGAATGGTTCAGAGCATTCCCTGAACCTAAGCCAAAAATGGCCAAACGAATATCGAAAACGATCGAACGAGCAAATGACGATGACTAAGGAATTACGTCGAACGACAACCCAGCCTAAACGGCTCTTCGATACGCCTCAAATATCAATGTCCAAATATCCATAAAAGGATTTTCATAAATTAGACCAAAACACCAAAAATTGGAATATACACCAAATCAATCCAAACCAAAATCAATTGCACAAGAATAAGTGTTAGGAATTCATACCTAACAATCGAAGATAATTATAGACTAAGATGTGAGATAAAAATCTCACCTTTGAAATCACACAAATGAAGAAGAAGCTTGCAAGCAAAAGGAGAATCAACCACTCTTCAAATTCAACTCAAGAAGCTTGATTCTAAGCTTTAAAAGAAGAACATTCCCAAAGTTAGGTTTAGGAATTTCTGAAATGATAAGAGAATGAGTTGGAGAAGAAGAAGAGAAGCTTACCAATGGGTTCTTCTATTAGTTTGGAGCTAGAACTTGATTTGCAAAAGAAAACTAGGGCTTGGAGTTTTAATTTCCTCTTCCACTCTCCATTAATATAAAAGCTTGAGTATATGAGGAATGAAGAGATGAAGAGGAGAAGGGGTTGGGACTGAATACATAAGTGGCTCAGCCCAAACCAAAGCCCTAAGTAAAAAGTAGCAAAATTCAACTTTCTCCAAACATATCGAAGCTTATACTCAAAAAGGTCGCAAACGGCATTTTAAACTCAATGGAAGTGGTCCCGGGTCCTAATTCAACCGTATGCAAAAAGTAGCTTTTCGGACTAAATTCCGAGTATCGATAAAATATTTGAATAAAATATTTAAATATTAAAATCGGCAAATATGCGGGTTGTTACAGACTCCCCTCCTTAAAGAAATTGCGTCCTCGCAATATTTAAAAAGAATATATATAGTAACAACCACAAAAGCATACTCAACACAAAAGAAATTTGAAATAAAAGGTTCACCTCAAAGAGCACGAGAAAGCAAGTCCGGGTGTGTTCGCTCGATGAACTCTTTAGATTCCCAAGAACAATCCTTAGGATTTGAAGACCATTAGACTTTAACAAGCGGGACATCTTTATTTCGAAGGCGTTTGACCTCCGAAGCAACAATTCGAATAGGATGCTGCTCATAAGTTAAATTAGGCGAAACTCACCTTGAACAAGGTCTATAAATCGTCGAGCCAATTTCACTTTCTCTGCTTCTGGTACAAATTTCAACGCGAAGCGTTCTCGGAATTGCCCCCAGGTGAGATCCGCTTCATTAATCTCAGAAATAAGAAGCTCGTACCAGTCCAATGCTCTTTCTCGGAGCATACTAGAGGCCACCTGAACTCGGTGAAGGTCAACAAGATTCATGCGAGAAAAGATTCGATCGCATGACCTTAGCCAAGCCTGTACTTCAATAACAGTTTCAGAACCTTTGAATGGTTCCCCACCCAAATTAGTGTAATCGCTGCACAAGCGTGCAAATCCCGACTTTGGGTGAGTAGGTTCCGGGTTAGCTCCGGCTGCTTGAGCATTCGTCACTAAATCAAGAAGCTGTTGAGCAGTCATAAAAACTCCATCCTGGGGTAGGGTACTAGATGGTACGGCTCTGGGGCGGCCTGGTCTAGACATTTCTCTTCCTTTGAAAGAAAGAAGAAGAAGAAAAAGGTTATTCACCAAATTCAATATCAAGCAATTCTTGATAGATAAAACAAAGAATCATAAAAGAAAATAGGATAGGATGGTACGTAGACCCGAATAAAATCCTAAAGCACGACTCCTAAGGTAGACTTTGGACGATGATCCTTGTTATATTATTCCATATTGTTCCGAAGTTTGGCTTTGATACCAAGCTGTGACGCCCCACCTCTATACCCACGCTAGCCAAGAACACCATGGAGTAATGCTGTCAACTAGCATGGAGAATAAGGCTGTTGAGGAGCGACCATCTGTGTAATTGCTTTGCACGGGCACCGATATGTCAGATAGTATAACATGCATTTTATTTCAAAATCCGACATACCGACACAAACTCAAAGCTACTACACAGTGGCTATAATGTCTTCGGAAACAAATATATAAATAAACATAACACAAATCAGTCACAGATAATTCATATCACAAAGGCGGAAATAGATATGAATATACATAACACATAAAAGTGTTCATCAGAGTAGTGGTCAAGCAAGATCCACAATAACACAAAATAATAGCAACATGTGATATACAAAAGAATACATCAATGAGTCAATATCTCAAGAGTATACAACAAAAACTACTAATCTAAGTAGTAAGCAAAAGGTCAGAGAAATCAATCCCAAGAGAGAAGTCAAGCAGAAGCACCTGTAACATCCCGGTCTGACCCGAGTATTATTTAATAAGAAAATAATAAACGGATCAGTCTAACTATAAATATCAGATGAAACGATATAGAATAAGAGATATGACTAAACACATAATAATCACAATGCCAAGCTGTGATATATATAATTAGTTGAAAATCATCAAGAGATTAATCAATGTCACCAAATCTACACAAGAATCAAAGAAACGTCATACTCCTTATTTTGTTCACCAAACCATAAATATTGATGATAATATCAATGTCAATCACAAAAGTCAATGACACACAAATTCCAGAATTCAATACACGAAATCCAGAAATCACAAAAGTCAATGACACACAAATTCACCAATGCACAAATATCGATAAGGCTTATCAATAGAAATCACGAAAATTGGTGAAGCACAAATTCTAGAAATCATCTCAAGAAATCCAGAAATCACAGAGGGGGGGAGGCCTATAACAAACGGGAGCATAAAGCTCACCAACACGTGCATCACAAACGGAATGCTAATTCCATGGTTGCTAACCATCACAAATTGAGCCGAAGCCCCACAAACGGCCCGAAGACCATGGGTTGCTACCCTACCAATTTGAGTCGAAACTCCACAAAACGGGGTTTAGTCTCCCTCGCAGACAAAGAGACATCGCACATTGCTAGTCTAAATCACAAAGATGATCGTCATGATCAACGAGAAGTGTCAATTACACTAAGCTAGTAAATATATGAGTTTAGCTTCATGTCCCATAACCACTTGCTTAACTTAAATATTTATGAACAAACTGTAGATTTCCACTAGAAAATTGTCACAAGAGATTCAATCGAACAACTCCAAGAATTAACCGACGAAGTAAACGTAAGCGTTTCATACCACTCATTTTACTAAGCCGTTTAATTAGATTTCTCGTACGAGTGAGGTAAAGGTTTGCATATACTAATAGATTAGAAATCGGTTTAAAAAGACGAGCTTTGTAATAAAATAGTGTTGAAATCATTTGAAGAAAGAGTTTTGATATTTACTACTAGTATAGAAAACCTTTATATTTTTAAAGTGACAAATCACAAAGAAGATTGTAGGAACAATCATTCACTAAAATTCACATATGAAGATGTGAATAAAATCCAAAGAAACCGATAAAGAATCCATCGAAATGGATATTCAAAAATCCCTAAAAGGAGTCATCAAAGGCATAATAAATGATTACAACAAATAGGATCATCACAAATCGATTTAAATTGGAATTCTCAAGCGAATAGGCAAATAGTCAAAACACTACAGTTTCAGACGTCTGAAACAAGTGGTTCAGACGTCTGAATCTGGAAATATAAAGATTTCCAGAACACAATTCAAACGTCTGAATCAAGTGTTTCAGACGTCTGAAATAGGCACTTTTTAGCCTATTTCCTTTCGGTTCCAAATGAACCAATTCAGACGTCTGAAACCATATACTCAGACGTCTGAATCTGGGAATCTTCCCAGAACAATATTCAGACGTCTGAATATTACATTTCAGACGTCTGAATGAATGGTTCAGGGCATTCCCTGAACCTAGGCCAAAAATGGCCAAACGAATGTCGAAAACGATCGAACGAGCAAATGACGATGACTAAGGAATTACGTCGAACAACAACTCAGCCTAAACGGCTCTTCGATACGCCTCAAATATCAATGTCCAAATATCCATAAAAGGATTTTCATAAATTAGATCAAAACACCAAAAATTGGAATATACACCAAATCAATCCAAACCAAAATCAATTGCACAAGAATAAGTGTTAGGAATTCATACCTAACAATCGAAGATAATTATAGACTAAGATGTGAGATAAAAATCTCACCTTTGAAATCACACAAATGAAGAAGAAGCTTGCAAGCAAAAGGAGAATCAACCACTCTTCAAATTCAACTCAAGAAGCTTGATTCTAAGCTTTAAAAGAAGAACATTCCCAAAGTTAGGTTTAGGAATTTCTGAAATGATAAGAGAATGAGTTGGAGAAGAAGAAGAGAAGCTTACCAATGGGTTCTTCTATTAGTTTGGAGCTAGAACTTGATTTGCAAAAGAAAACTAGGGCTTGGAGTTTTAATTTCCTCTTCCACTCTCCATTAATATAAAAGCATGAGTATATGAGGAATGAAGAGATGAAGAGGAGAAGGGGTTGGGACTGAATACATAAGTGGCTCAGCCCAAACCAAAGCCCTAAGTAAAAAGTAGCAAAATTCAACTTTCTCCAAACAAATCGAAGCTTATACTCAAAAAGGTCGCAAACAGCATTTTAAACTCAATGGGAGTGGTCCTGGGTCCTAATTCAACCGTATGCAAAAGGCAGCTTTTCGGACTAAATTCCGAGTACCGATAAAATATTTAAATATTAAAATCGACAAATATGCGGGTTGTTACATGAATATTTGATTTAAAATTTTGCTGTGATAAATCATATGTTAAGAATTATTTAAATGTGAAATTTTGAAGTCTAGAAATATGATTTATAAGTTTAAAATTTGCTAAAATTGAAGTTGTATTGTTTTTTAAAAGTTATAATAAAATCTAGAATTTTATTAATAGTATTTCTAAAATGCTATAGTTTTATGACAATACTTTAAAATGCTGTTGTTTTTGAATTTAACTTTGTTTGAATTAACTAAATATCTGTTATGGCATATTGTAAATGCCGTTATTCTTGAACTAAACTATTTTGGAAACTATAAGTTACGATAGCACTTTTAAATGCTGTCATTGTTATAATTTGACAATGTTTCGTAATGTTGTAGATTTTAACACTGTTGAGTTATGTTTTAAAAAGTTAAATGATTTAACTTTGGAATTGATTATTTGTGAAATTTAAGGAGTTTTGAATATAATTTAACATTTAAATTTGAATTTTAAGGAATTTAAATTGAATTTGAATTTAAATAAGGTTTACTTGGTTATGTGTTAAATGGAATGAAATGTTATGAGATAAATGAATTTTTGAATGGAATTTTGAAATGTATTTTGTAATGATATTTGAAATAATAATTAAATGACATATTTGATTTTTTTAAATGATATTCAAATTTAAATATTTGAAATTGAATTCAAATAATGATTTGATAATGAGGCTTTGAATGATATAATCTTTATTTGATAAAGAATGTGAATCAGGAATGATAACTGATTTTGATAAATGAAATTTAAAGTTTATATTTGTATGAAAGGATCTTTGGTTTACTTGTAATTTGAGTTTAATTAAAAATGATGGATTTATGAAATGAATATGTCAAAACTAAGTAATAATGAAGTAAAATTTGAGATATATGAGATTATAAAATTTAGTTTTGGAATACGGTACATTTAAGCTCTGAAATCTATTAAAGATTGAATAGTTTATTTTGCGGATCAAATATTTGATAATATTTGAAATGGTTTTGTTGGAAAACTAAATTGAATTGAAACTGATGGTTTGAATTGAATTAAAGCTGGAACTTGTAGACTTGGGTTTAAATTGAATAAATTTGTGAAATGTAAAGAATTAAAGGGATGTTTTATGATTTCAAATGTATGATTTAGAAAAGTTATGATTTTCAAAGTGCAATGATTTCAATTATTTTGGTTTCGAAAGATTTATAACTTTGAAAGTATTATGATTTTTGAAAGTGAATATATGTTTGAAATGGAAATAAATTTGTTTGACCTAAATTTTTGTTGATTTGGAAATTTGGATTATTTTCTAAATCTATTGTTTTAAGAAACTTTGAAACTGAGTATATGTAATTCAGAAGAAATGATTTGGCGAAATCACATATGATTTTGAAACTGAAATGTTATTGAAACAAATTAAAATTGAGAACCTTGTTTTACTAAATACTTGATTTGAGAGTTATCGAACTTATATAAAATGGATTTGTATAAGTATGAAGTTGATTTGAAAATGTTGAATTGAAAAGGTACTCAATTTGTAAATTAAAATCTTATATAATCGAAGTTTATATAAGTATGATTTGATATACTATTGATTTTGGAAAGTATTCGATTTGAAAATGAAATCTTATATATAATGGAATTTATATAAGTGCGATATTTGAATCCATGATTTTGAAGGGCTACTATATATGGTATATTATATTTTGATGTAAGAGGTATGGGAAGTACCCTCCGGAAGAAGTATAGTGATATGCTTCGACCCAGATGGACTTGGGGAATCCAGGACTGGATTCGACCGATAAACCCTAATGGACTTGGGTGAATTCAAAAATGGATTCGAACTGATATGGTTGTCCGGACTTAAACTCATGAGTTCCTTGATTTTTTTTCAGGGTAGATGGTTCTTTAGTTTACCTAATGGAGGCGCTTTCGATCCTGGGATCTGTTGTTTAAGGATCTTCCGGAAAGGAAGTGCATCCATTGCGTAAATCATTGAATCAGCAGCGTACCACTGCAGCAGGGGTCGATGGTCTCTTGTTTACGAACTGGCTACGATATTTTTCTGGAATCCGGAAGGTAGAAGGATCTTCTGGAAAGTGTTGTGTCCATTTCGTAAATAATGGATCAACAGCGGGCCACTGCTATCGTATTATCACCATTTGACATTGGATTTTGAGCGGAACTTCTCATACCTATTTTTTTTTAGCATTTTCACTGGGTGTTGAAACAGGTCTACTAAGTACTTGGAGAATTCTGGTTTTGCGCCCGATCAACGCATAACCAGAGTCTGCAGGAATGAAAGTAAACTTGTTAAGACATCGAGTTTGGTAAAGTATTGTATAAAGGATATTCTAATCATGATTTAAAATGTCTTAAATATTGTTTACTTTGAACTATCAAATTTGAATCAAATAACTAATTATCATATTAAATGTTTAACATGTCAAATTAAAAAATAAAATAAAATAATGGTTCGTCCATGTCTTTCAACCTGCTTTCCCTCCTAGCTACTTTTTCCCTACCTTCTTTCAGGATGTCTTCCAACCTATTGTTCTTTCTTATTGTTTCTCCGCTTCCTTCCTTTTCGAGGACGAAAAGATTTGAGTGAGGGAGAGTGTAACAACACTAGATTTTTCATATATTTTAATATTTGACTTTGTTTTATTTTGAAATTATTTTAAACTTATTTTATTTCAAACATTTCATTTTTAAATGTATGTGTTGATTATTATGTGAATTATAATTTCAAACCGGTATAAATAGGATATTTTACTGAAAGATGAATTTCTGTTCAAACTAGTCAAACCTTGACTTTTAAATTTCATTTTTAAATATTTAAATTCTTAAATTTTATGTTTTATTATGAAAATAGATTTATTAACTTGAATACTGCTTTCGTTTCGTTGAAAACGGATTTAATTTCGGAAAGTTATGTACATTTCAATTTTGAGTATAATTTGTTTTATTTTGAAATTTTGTCTATTTGAAATTATATAAATCATATTTTCTATGATATATTTTATTTTAATATGTGTTAATATGTTATTTTATTTATATTTTGTATTTTAATATTTTAAAGTGAAAATAAAAAATTTCCAAAATTTACTGTATTTATTTCCTATTTTTAAGGGCTGTTTTCCTATTTTCTGCTATTTTTTTCATTAAAAACTATATTTAAATTAAATTTTAAATATTTATTTTGTGAATGTATTTTTATTTTATGTTATTATTTATGTTTAAAAATATTTTACAAGCTCATATGAATTTTCTAAAAATTATTCTATTTAATTTCAAATTTTCTAGTCTAGTTCACTGTTTTTAGCTATTTTTCTTAATTTAACTTTATATAATTAATAAATAATATATAAATTTTTATATTTTGATAAATTTTCAAAATTTTATCTGGGATTATTATTATTTCCAGAAATATAAAGTTATATTAATAAAATAAAGAAATATGAAAGGGTTTTGACTTTTGAATTGCCTTTTGCCTTTTTGAATTCCGCCTCTTCATTTTCCTCACAACTCTTCATTTCTCTTGCCATAACTCCCCACATTTAAGCCAATTATCTCATTTTCAATTCACGTATCTTTCTTCCTCCTTCCTGGGAAAAAAATTTTGGCCCTCCTTTGCTTGAATAATTTGATAAAACTTTATTTCTTTTATCTCCTTTTCTATTTACATCGTTTATTTCTAGCTTGATTTTGCACATGCTTTCACCTCTTTTAGGATCGCCTATGCCTCCCTTGCTGCCTAGCCGCCTCCAGCACCTGATGACACACCACCATCACCTCCTCCTCACCAGCCACCCAAGCCATGAACCCCTTGGTGACGCATATCCACAAAAGTTTCAAAACACCCTTCATACTAGCCTAACCGAGCACCACTCTCATTCCATCACCTCACCACCCCTCTAGCCGCCACCTACCACACCACCACCTCCAGCACCCACGACCACAGCACCACAGTGGACCCCAATCCTCTGGCCGTGACACCTAGGGCCTTGGCCGAGCCCAAAATTCTTGACCAAATTCATGTATGCATGCTTATGTGTGTTATTGGCTTCACCCACCTTTACACCATCATTCCAACATGTAGGCCGAACCCATATTCACCCAAACCAGACCCAAACACCTGCAATTATGTTGTATTTCCCTTTATGGCTGAGCCTAGTAAAGGTTAAAAGCAAGTGCAAGCATTTCTATTTGATTCTGTGCAGTCTATTCTAGTGTAGTTTTGATCGTAGTTGATTTGAAACTCATCGTTGTTATATTGTTTTTGTTTGATGTGTATCCAAGGAATTTGACATTTGGCACCTCCATTCGAATCTATGTCATGCTTTTGTTCTGGTGTAGATCCCGTTTGTGAAATTTGTCATTGGGTCATCAGCTCAAAGCTGTGAGTTATTCTCACCAGACGGTTTTATACTTATATGAATAGTAAATCGATCGCTTGTGAATATGTAAACTGCATCACCATATTTTATTTACTATGTCACTATCATATGATGTTCACACATGATTAAACACCAGTTATATCATATGTTACTGTTATATTATTGCTGTTTTGTTATTTTATCAGTTAATCACACTGCAAGTTCCCTTTAGATTTGAATCACTATGGGTTGAAATGATACATACCCGAACGGACTTTAGAATAGGAGAAAATCGTTATGGGCTGAAATGATAGGCCTAAATGATTTTCAACTATTTTCATTTACTTGGGATTGTAGGTTTGAAATGATTAAACCCGGGTTTTGTTTGTAAATTACGGGTTGAAATGATATATTACCCGTATCACTTTACTTAGGCTAGAAAATGAAATACAGACCCGTTGTTAAAATATGTTTTTCTTAAAATTTTAAAATATTTTAGAAATGTAAATATTATAATATTTTGATTTAAATTTTGATTTAAAATGATTTTTTTAAAGCATTAATGACTCTCTGAAAATTTATAAGTGAAGTAAATTAATGGTAAAGTTAGAAAATCTGAAATGTAAGTTTTTTTGGAAATTATAATTTTGTGATAAATGGAATTTAAATTAAATATGAAAATATGATAAATTTATGATATTTTGAATTAAATGAATTTAAAATAATTTTATAATATATTAATGATTTTTGAATTAAGTTAAAATGTGAAATGAATGAATATTTAAGTTGAAATTTTGAAATATAACTAAAATTGGAAATTTGTGAATTTGGCTTAAAAGTGAATTTTAAGTTAAGTAAATAAAAATGAAATTAAGTTATATTTGAAAATTTAAACTTAAGTGTTAAGTTAAATTTAATTGAATGAATTTAAAATTTAATGTTGGAATTTAATAAGTGAATTACTATTAAATTTTGATTTTTGAATAGAGATTTAACTTTATAAAATCATGAATATAAGGGTATTTGAATGATTGTTTTAAAAGTGAAATTGTAACAACCCGCATATTTATCGAGTTTGTATTTAAATATTTTATTTAAATATTAACTCGTTAATCGGATTTTGGTCCGAAAAGCTACTTTTTGCAAACGGTCAAATTAGGACTCGAGACCACTTCCATTGAGTTCGAAATGTCGTTTACAACTTTTTAAGTATAAACATCGATAGGTTTGGAGTTAGTGAAATTTCACTAACTTTTCCCGCTTTGGACTTTGGGTTAGTTTAGCCTATTAAGCCCAAGTTCCAACCCTCTTCTCCTCACTCTTCATAAATTTCCTAACTAATCAAGCTTTGGCATTAATGGTGGAGGGAATGGGAAATTAAAATTCCAAAACTCAAATTCAATTGCAATCCATCTTTCTACTCCAAATTCAAGAAGAAGACATTGGATCCAAGCTTCTTGTGCTTAGATAGAAGAAGGATTGATTCTTGCTTGCTTAAAACTTCATTTTTCATTGATATTTGGTGCAAAGGTGAGATTTTTATCTCACAAATCTAGTCTATAACTATATTGGACTGTTGGGAATGATTCCCTATCACTTTTGCATGCACATTTGCATTTGGTTTGGATTGGATTGGCGAAAAACTCCAATTTTAGCGTTTTGGTGAATTTTCTGCACTTAGGTCGTTCTGGCCATTTTTGGTGTTCGGAGTTAGGTCGTTCGCGACCTAACCCTTAGGTCGTTCGCGTGTTATCGCGCTAGGTCGCACTGCCTTGAATTTTCACTTCGGAGTTAGGTCGTTTCACGTTAGGTCGTATGGGGTTTAGGTCGTAGGTCGTTTCTGGCCTTAAATCCCCTCTGCAGCGTTAGGTCGCTCAGCCTTTCCTTGTTAGGTCGTCACCACTTAGGTCGCGACTAATGTTAGTACGTTAGGGCCTTAGGTCGTAGGCCTTAGCTCGCATTTGAGCTTAGGTCGTAGGTCGCTAGCTCGTAGCTCGTATTTGAGCTTAGGTCGTAGGTCGCATCACCCTTAAGTCGTTCGACCTGATGCCTCTCTTAGGTCGCGCATCCCTTTAGGTCGCTAGGTCTTAGGTCGCGCATCGTCTTAATTCGCTCGACCTGCTCTCACCTTAGGTCGCGCCATCTTTTAGGTCGCGTACCATACTTTAGCTCGTTGTCCCTTAGGTCGCTTGCACCTTAGGTCGGCCTCGTTAGCTCGCAGATCCTCTAGGTCGCGTGGCCTTTAGACCGTAGGTCGTTAGGTCGAAAGACCTTAGGTCGCCTGACCACTTAACTCGCATGACCTAACCCTTAGGTCGTTGGGCCTCGTTTCTACTTAGTTCGCTGCTTCTTATAGGTCGCTCGGCTCCTTAATTTCTTTAGGTCGTTTGAGTGTTAGGTCGCGAACCCATTTTAGGTCGCATGACCTTTACCCTTTAGGTCGCTGGACCACTAGGTCGTGCTCCTTAGACCCCTAGGTCGCAACCATTAGGTCGCTTGACCCTATCCCTCTTAGGTCGTTAGACCTCATTTTGTCTTCACTAAGTCGTACCGTTTTGGACGGGGCGCTGCCCCCTGGACCCCCGCGACCTGACCGGGCAGGTCGAACCCCGTAAGCAGTGGCGTTGCCCCCGCACCCCCACCTTGGGGGGTTGCCGCCCCCCCTGGACCCCCCCTCCGTAGGGGATCTTATCTGAGAAACATTGAGCTGATGTCCTTGGATTTTATTCGCATCCCCGTATGCGATCTTTGTAACTGATTGTTTCTACACTTGCTTGTGTGTTTTGTCACTTTATAATATAAAGGTTTCAATACTAGTAGTAAATATCAAAACTCTTTTAACAAGCAATTTCAACTCTATTTTTAATAACAAAGCTCTTTTCTTAAACCGTTTTCCAATCTATTAGTATATACAAGCCTTTACCTCACTCGGATGAGAAACCTAATTAAACGACTTAGTAAAACAAGTGGTATGAAACGCTTGCGTTCACTTCGTCGGTTAATTCTTGGACTTGTTCGATTGAACCTCTTGTGACAATTTTATTAGTGAAGATTTACAGTTTGTTCGTAAATATTTAAGTTAAGCAAGTGGTTATGGGACATGAAGCTAAACTTCTATATTTACTAGCTTAGTGTAATTGACACTTCTCGTTGATCTTGATGATCGCTTTATGAATTAGACTAGCAATTGCGCGATGTCTCTTTCATTGCAAGGTTAGACTAGACACCACTTGTGTGATTCCATTCACACATACCTTTCTGCTTTTTGGTTAGTCTTGACCTCAATCTGTGTGATTCCATTCACACATGCGGGGTAGCTCCCCATGGTCTTCGGACCGTCATGTGATAGGCCTCTTTCCCTTTTTATGATTTCTGGATTTCTCGTGTTGATTTCTGGAATTTATGTCATTGACTTGTTATGAGTACAAGTTTAGGGTATGATGCCCTCTTCGAATCTTTGAGAAGATTCTTGTGATATTGATTATCTCTTATTGATTGATCTTCTGTTGATCATTATTTACATACTTATAGTGGTATGTCGTTATGGATGTTTATGTTTATGCCATATCTTTTATGTTATATCATGTCATCTGATATTTATAGCTAGACTGATCCGTTTATTATTTTCTTAAATAATACTCGGGTCAGACCGAGATGTTACACGTGCTTCTGCTTGACTTCTTCCCAGGGATTCATCACTCTGACTTTTGGCCAACTGTTTAGATTAGCAGTTTTTGTTGTATACACTTGAGATATAGACTCATAGTTGTATTCTTTTGTATAGCACGTGTTGCTATTCTTTTGTATTATCGTGGATCTTATTGACCACTACTCTGATGTACACTTTCATGTGTTAGTTATATATTCATATCTTCTTCCGCCTTTGTGATAGGGATATCTGTGACTGATTTGTGATATGATTATTTCTATGTTTGTTTCCGAAGATTATTTATAGCCACCGTGTGATAAGCAATTACATGGATGGTCGCTCCTCAACAGCCTTATTCTCCGTGCTAGTTGACAGCACTACTCCGGAGTGTTCTTGGCTAGCGTGGGTATAGAGGTGAGGCGTCACAGCTTGGTATCAGAGCCAAACTTCGGAACAATGTAGAATAACTTAACAAGGATCATCGTCCTAGGTCTATCTTAGGAGTCATACCATAGGATTAATTCGAGTCTTCGTACCGATTCATCCTATTTCCTTTATGATTCCTTGTTTTATCTATCAAGATTGCTTGATGTTCATTGGTAAATAACCTTCTTCCTTCTCTTCTTTCTTTCTTTAAGGAAGAGAATGTCTAGACCAGGCCGTCCCAGAACTGGATCATCTGGTGTTGCTCCTCCGGATGGAGTTTTTATGACTGCTCAACAGCTTCTTGATTTAGTAACTAATGCTCAAGCAGCTGGAGCTAACCCGGAACCTACTCACCCAAAGTCGGGATTTGCACGCTTGTGCAGCGATTACACCAACTTGGGTGGGAAGCCCTTCAAAGGTTCGGAAAATATCATCGAGGTCCAGGCTTGGTTAAAATCATGTGATCGAATCTTCTCTCGCATGAACCTTATCGATCTCCACCGCGTTCAGGTGGCTTCCAGCATGCTCCAGGAGAGAGCATTGGACTGGTACGAACTCCTTATTTCAGAAATTAATGAAGCGGATCTCACCTGGGAGCAATTTCAGGGACGCTTCGAGTTAAAGTTTGTACCAGAAGCTGGGAAAGTAACCTTGGCTCGACGTTTTATGGACCTTGTTCAAGGTCAATCCTCTGTGACTGATTACGTCGCAGCCTTTGAGTCGCTTTCCAAATATAGGGTTGAATACATCAACACCCCATTGAAGAAGAACCAGAGGTTCGTTTATGGCTTAAATAAGAATCTTAAGAAGCCACTGCTCCTGAAACTAGAAGTCGCATTCAATCAACTCGTCGATATCGCTCTTCGTCTTGAAGAGGCTGATAGAGAGAGTGATGTTGAAGTGGAAGGCGCTAAACCCAACTTCAACAACAAGAAGAGGCCAAACAAATTCAAGGGTCCTTATCCCAACAAAAAGGGTAAGCAGGCAACCCCTGCGGCAAAGTCTCCTTCTCCTAGTGGTGCGAGTTGCTTCAACTGTGGGTCTGGGGATCATTATGCGAATAAGTGCTCTAGGCCCAAATCTTGTCGCTATTGTAAGAGCCCGGATCATTACATACATCAATGCCTCAAGCGTAAAGGCAAGAAGGAAGGAAAGTTGAATGTGGCTCAAGCCCCTGGCAACACATCTCGTGGCCAAGGTATTTCTCATTCCATTCTTGATGGTATTATTATTTCATGATCAACCTATTAGAGTTCTCTTTGATACGGGTGCATCCCATTCTTTTATATCAAAGGAACTGGTAGACACTTTTTCCTTAAGTGTTACTGCATTGATGACTTCTTTAAAAATTGCGAATCCTGTTGGTGGATCCGCAACTCTTAGTTTGCTTTGTAAAGATGTGGAGATTATTTTTTACGATCTTTCTTTCCTAGCCGATTTGCATGTCATGCGTTACTTAGGCTTTGGAATAATTTTGGGAATGGATTGGCTTAACCGTTATCAAGCCCATATCCTATGTCCTGAACGGGCTATTCATCTCCGTCATCCACTATCTGTTAATCAGATTTCTGTTAATCTTAAAGATTCAGAATCCTGATTGGTGGCATCTTTATATTCTTTAAATCCTCGTGATAACGATGATGATGATGAAGATGATATTATTTCTCGTATTCATGTTGTTCGTGAATTTTCCGACATATTCGAGCCCGTTTTAGGTTTACCACCTAAACGAGCAATTGAGTTCAGAATTAATCTTGTTTCTGGAGCTCAACCTATTACTCGTCCTCCTTATCGCATGTCCAATAAGGAAAATGAGGAGATGCGTAAACAATTATCTGAGTTGGAGACGAGGCAATTTATTCGCTCTAGTTCCTCACCTTGGGGAGCTTCGGCTATTTTCGTAAAGAAATCCGATGGTACTCTGAGGCTCTGCGTTGATTATCGCAAGCTTAACGATCTTACTATTAAAAATAAATATCCTTTACCTCGGATTGATGATCTATTCGATCAGCTTAGTGGTGCTAAGGTCTTTTCACTATTGGACTTGGCTACCGGTTTCCATCAGCTTCGTATCGCTGAGGATAGCATTCCTTTGACATCATTCCGTACTCGATATGGATCTTATGAATGGCTTGTTATGCCATTTGGGTTAACGAATGCTCCAGCTTATTTCGTTGACCTCATGAATCAAGTTTTCAAAGATTTCCTCGATCGGTTTGTTCTCATATTCATTGATGATATTCTAGTGTATTCAAAAACCGAGGAGGAACATGAGAAACATCTTAGGATTGTATTGGAAACACTTAGGAGTAATCAATTAAAGGCGAAATTTTCTAAATGCCACTTTTGGCAATCTCGTGTGAAGTTTCTCGGTCATATTATTTCCGAATCTGGGATATCCGTGGATCCTTCAAAGATCGAAGCGATTCAAGATTGGAAGAGACCGGAGAGTATGACAGAGATTCGTAGTTTTCTCGGATTGGCGGGCTATTACCGCCGTTTTATTAAAGACTTTTCTAAGATTGCCGTGCCTCTTACTGGCTTGACTAAGAAGGGAGTTAAATACATTTGGTCGGACAAATGTGAAGCCTCTTTTCAGAAATTGAAAGAACTCCTTTCCGATGCTCCTATTCTTGTGATTCCCGAGGGGAATCAAGATTTTGTTGTTTATACCGATGCTAGTCACGTTGGTTTGGGTGCCGTTCTTATGCAAAAAGAACGTGTTGTTGCTTATGCTTCTAGGCAATTGAAGCCGGCCGAGACTAGATATGCCACATATGATCTAGAGCTCGCGGCTATTGTTTTCGCCCTTCGAATGTGGCGTCATTATCTATTGGGAGAGAAATTTATTCTTTACACGGATCATAAGTCTTTGAAATATTTATTTTCTCAAAAAGAACTTAATTTACGTCAACAGCGTTGGCTCGAGTTCCTTGCACCTTATGATCTTGATATTCTTTATACCCCCGGTAAGGGTAATCGTGTCGCCGATGCTCTAAGTCGTAAGCAACAAGCAGTTGTTTCTATGATGATATCCGAATGGAACGATCTCGAGATCTTATCCACTTGTGAGATTCGAGAGCGCGTATCCGATTTATGCTCATCGCTTGTTTTATGTAGCCTTGAGGCTCATCCTTCTCTTTTAGACCGCATTCTTGAAGCTCAAGGGCTAGATTCTGAATTGGCTCTTCTTGGCAAAAATGTTAAGGATAAAATTGATATTGTTTGAAAGACTTTGATATTGATTCTCGTGGCGGCATTCGAAAATTTGGTAGACTTATCGTACCAAATATTGGAGATCTTCGTAAAGATATTTTAGAAGATTCCCATCGTTCTAAATTCACCATTCATCCTGGTAGTAGTAAAATGTACGCTGATATGAAGCGACTTTATTATTAGGAGGGAATGAAATCTGATATTGCTAACTTTGTTAAGTGTTGCATGACTTGCCAACTTGTCAAGGCCGAACATCAAAGGCCTGGTGGGTTATTGCAACCTTTAGAAATTCCAATTTGGAAGTGGGATCAAATTTCCATGGACTTTATAGATGGCCTTCCCCGTTCTCGTTCGGGTCATGATAGCTTATGGGTGATTGTTGATAGACTTACTAAATCCGCCCATTTTATTCCGGTTCGGTCTAACCGAACCGTTCCTCTTTTGGCCAAACTATTTGTCAAGGAAATTGTAAAATCGTATGGAGTTCCTACTTCTATTGTTAGCGATCGTGATCCATTGTTTACTAGTGGATTTTGGAAGAGTCTTCAAAAAGCTTTAGGAACGAAGCTTAATTTTAGCACCGCTTATCACCCCCAGTCCGATGGACAAACCGAGCGTGTGAATCAAACTCTTGAAGATCTTCTTCGTGCTTGTGTGCTTGATTTTGGTGGAAGTTGGGAAGATCATATTTCACTTGTTGAATTTTCCTATAATAATAGCTTCCAATCTAGTATTGGTATGGCACCTTTCGAGGCACTCTACGGAAGGCCATGCCGATCTCCTTCGTGTTGGCTTGAGGCCGGTGAGAAGCTGGTTTTAGGTCCAGACTTTATTCGTGATTCCACGAAAAAGATTGAACTTATTCGACATAGGATGAAAGAAGCCCAGAGTAGACAAAAATCCTATGCCGATAATCGAAGAAGGAAATTAGAATTTTCTGTTGGGGATCCTGTTTTTATTCGTGTTTCACCTATGAAGGGTGTTGTACGTTTCAGTCGATCGGGGAAGTTAGCGCCTTGATATATTGGGCCATTTCCTATCACTGAACGTATTGGTCCCATGGCTTATCGCCTTGCATTGCCGGCTCAGTTTTCTGCTATGCATGATGTATTTCACGTTTCTCAATTACGGAAATGCCTTCGGGATTCCGATTCTATTCTTGAGCCTGCTGTTGTGGAAGAAATTGAAGTTTCGCCGAATTTAACTGATGAGCAGCATCCTATTCGAGTTATAGCTTCTGAGGTTAAACGACTTCGAAATAAAGATGTTCCGCTTGTGAAGGTTCAATGGTCCTCAAATCCTAAGGATTGTTCTTGGGAATCCAGAGAATTCATCGAGCGTACACATCCGGACTTGCTTACTCCTGCTCCTCGAGGTGAACTTCGTATTTCAAAATTCCTCTTGTGTTAATATGCTTTTATGGTTGTTACTTTTTATTTCCATCTTATATATATTGCGAGGACGCAATTTCTTTAAGGAGGGGAGTCTGTAACAACCCGCATATTTATCGGGTTTGTATTTAAATATTTCTGTAACAACCCGCATATTTATCGAGTTTGTATTTAAATATTTTATTTAAATATTAACTCGTTAATCGGATTTTGGTCCGAAAAGCTACTTTTTGCAAACGGTCAAATTAGGACTCGAGACCACTTCCATTGAGTTCGAAATGTCGTTTACAACTTTTTAAGTATAAACATCGATAGGTTTGGAGTTAGTGAAATTTCACTAACTTTTCCCGCTTTGGACTTTGGGTTAGTTTAGCCTATTAAGCCCAAGTTCCAACCCTCTTCTCCTCACTCTTCATAAATTTCCTAACTAATCAAGCTTTGGCATTAATGGTGGAGGGAATGGGAAATTAAAATTCCAAAACTCAAATTCAATTGCAATCCATCTTTCTACTCCAAATTCAAGAAGAAGACATTGGATCCAAGCTTCTTGTGCTTAGATAGAAGAAGGATTGATTCTTGCTTGCTTAAAACTTCATTTTTCATTGATATTTGGTGCAAAGGTGAGATTTTTATCTCACAAATCTAGTCTATAACTATATTGGACTGTTGGGAATGATTCCCTATCACTTTTGCATGCACATTTGCATTTGGTTTGGATTGGATTGGCGAAAAACTCCAATTTTAGCGTTTTGGTGAATTTTCTGCACTTAGGTCGTTCTGGCCATTTTTGGTGTTCGGAGTTAGGTCGTTCGCGACCTAACCCTTAGGTCGTTCGCGTGTTATCGCGCTAGGTCGCACTGCCTTGAATTTTCACTTCGGAGTTAGGTCGTTTCACGTTAGGTCGTATGGGGTTTAGGTCGTAGGTCGTTTCTGGCCTTAAATCCCCTCTGCAGCGTTAGGTCGCTCAGCCTTTCCTTGTTAGGTCGTCACCACTTAGGTCGCGACTAATGTTAGTACGTTAGGGCCTTAGGTCGTAGGCCTTAGCTCGCATTTGAGCTTAGGTCGTAGGTCGCTAGCTCGTAGCTCGTATTTGAGCTTAGGTCGTAGGTCGCATCACCCTTAAGTCGTTCGACCTGATGCCTCTCTTAGGTCGCGCATCCCTTTAGGTCGCTAGGTCTTAGGTCGCGCATCGTCTTAATTCGCTCGACCTGCTCTCACCTTAGGTCGCGCCATCTTTTAGGTCGCGTATCATACTTTAGCTCGTTGTCCCTTAGGTCGCTTGCACCTTAGGTCGGCCTCGTTAGCTCGCAGATCCTCTAGGTCGCGTGGCCTTTAGACCGTAGGTCGTTAGGTCGAAAGACCTTAGGTCGCCTGACCACTTAACTCGCATGACCTAACCCTTAGGTCGTTGGGCCTCGTTTCTAGTTAGGTTGCTGCTTCTTATAGGTCGCTCGGCTCCTTAATTTCTTTAGGTCGTTTGAGTGTTAGGTCGCGAACCCATTTTAGGTCGCATGACCTTTACCCTTTAGGTCGCTGGACCACTAGGTCGTGCTCCTTAGACCCCTAGGTCGCAACCATTAGGTCGCTCGACCCTATCCCTCTTAGGTCGTTAGACCTCATTTTGTCTTCACTAAGTCGTACCGTTTTGGACGGGGCGTTGCCCCCTGGACCCCCGCGACCTGACCGGGCAGGTCGAACCCCGTAAGCAGTGGCGTTGCCCCCGCACCCCCACCTTGGGGGGTTGCCGCCCCCCCTGGGCCCCCCCTCCGTAGGGGATCTTATCTGAGAAACATTGAGCTGATGTCCTTGGATTTTATTCGCATCCCCGTATGCGATCTTTGTAACTGATTGTTTCTACACTTGCTTGTGTGTTTTGTCACTTTATAATATAAAGGTTTCAATACTAGTAGTAAATATCAAAACTCTTTTAACAAGCAATTTCAACTCTATTTTTAATAACAAAGCTCTTTTCTTAAACCGTTTTCCAATCTATTAGTATATACAAGCCTTTACCTCACTCGGATGAGAAACCTAATTAAACGACTTAGTAAAACAAGTGGTATGAAACGCTTGCGTTCACTTCGTCGGTTAATTCTTGGACTTGTTCGATTGAACCTCTTGTGACAATTTTATTAGTGAAGATTTACAGTTTGTTCGTAAATATTTAAGTTAAGCAAGTGGTTATGGGACATGAAGCTAAACTTCTATATTTACTAGCTTAGTGTAATTGACACTTCTCGTTGATCTTGATGATCGCTTTATGAATTAGACTAGCAATTGCGCGATGTCTCTTTCATTGCAAGGTTAGACTAGACACCACTTGTGTGATTCCATTCACACATACCTTTCTGCTTTTTGGTTAGTCTTGACCTCAATCTGTGTGATTCCATTCACACATGCGGGGTAGTTCCCCATGGTCTTCGGACCGTCATGTGATAGGCCTCTTTCCCTTTTTATGATTTCTGGATTTCTCGTGTTGATTTCTGGAATTTATGTCATTGACTTGTTATGAGTACAAGTTTAGGGTATGATGCCCTCTTCGAATCTTTGAGAAGATTCTTGTGATATTGATTATCTCTTATTGATTGATCTTCTATTGATCATTATTTACATACTTATAGTGGTATGTCGTTATGGATGTTTATGTTTATGCCATATCTTTTATGTTATATCATGTCATCTGATATTTATAGCTAGACTGATCCGTTTATTATTTTCTTAAATAATACTCGGGTCAGACCGAGATGTTACACGTGCTTCTGCTTGACTTCTTCCCAGGGATTCATCTCTCTGACTTTTGGCCAACTGTTTAGATTAGCAGTTTTTGTTGTATACACTTGAGATATAGACTCATAGTTGTATTCTTTTGTATAGCACGTGTTGCTATTCTTTTGTATTATCGTGGATCTTATTGACCACTACTCTGATGTACACTTTCATGTGTTAGTTATATATTCATATCTTCTTCCGCCTTTGTGATAGGGATATCTGTGACTGATTTGTGATATGATTATTTCTATGTTTGTTTCCGAAGATTATTTATAGCCACCGTGTGATAAGCAATTACATGGATGGTCGCTCCTCAACAGCCTTATTCTCCGTGCTAGTTGACAGCACTACTCCAGAGTGTTCTTGGCTAGCGTGGGTATAGAGGTGGGGCGTCACAGAAATTATATGATTTTATAAGTTAAAAATGGTTTAAATAAAAATATAATTGTTTGTGAAATTATACTGAATATTTGAAGTTAATTTACTGCATTTCTAAAATGCTATTAATTCTAATGTAAAGGATAATACAGCATTTGTAAATGCTGTAGTTGATAATAATGAACCAAATGGCTCAATTTAATTAAAGGCTATTATAGAGTTTTTGTGAATGTTATAATGGTTGAATTTAATTAAGTTTATTTGAAACTAATGGAACCCTATTACAGCATTTTAAACGTTATCTTTTGTTAAATTGAACTATTTTAAGTGTGACTTTCCGTAGCATTTTCTAAATGCTGCGAAAGTTGAATTTTCATTGTTTTAATAAATTTAAGTGAATGAATGAACTTTGAAAGATTAAAATTTTGGAAATTGAATAATTTAATTATTAAATATAATATCTTCATTTTAATGATTTAAATGAAGCAATTTGTTTCGAAATATAAACTATTTTGAAATGTGTTTTGAAATGGTATTTAAATTAAATAAAAATGAATGTGGTTTGGAAATATGATATTTTGATATTTTGAAATGGATTTTGAATGATATTGAATTTTGAAATGATATTTGATTTCGAAGTATAAATACTATTTTTAAATTTTAACCACGGGATGCATTTAATTTATGGTTTAACTAATCTTTAAAGGATGGGTGATCCCAGGCATCCTTTAAATTATGGTGCATTTCTACTACAGTTCACTTGAGTTGATTTACACTATATAAGTATATATTGTCCTGACTCGAGTGTTTTGTGTTTTACTTTACGCTCGGGTCAGCCTGAGTATTCACAGGTTTGGATTCTCTTTCTGGAGCTGGTCTTTGCTGAAGTTTCTGCTTATCTACATTTATATCTACTTTCTGTTTTAGCTATTCTAGTTTATCTCATGTATTGGTGAACTTCTATGTATTTGGGATGTCTATTTTGTTGTTTTCAGACTGTATTATGTTTTTGGTTTGAGACTCTGCCGTAGTAGCTTCATGAACTACTATGCATTTTATATTCCGCTACGAGGTATTCTGTTTGTTCTGTGTCTGTGATTCTTTGATTTGTATTTCATTTGCTCCAAATTTATTTACAATGTGGTATTTTGAGCAATTCAAGTCCGACATGTGCGGCTGCGAATGGATGAAAATACCGGGTTGTTACAATTTATTATAACCACTCAAATTTTATTTATACATCTTTTTTATATTGTATATTATCCAATTACATTTTTAACTTCTGAAATTTTGGTAAGTTATATTTGAATGCAATTGTATTATACAAATAAACCTTCCAATTAAATCATTTCATGCTTGATATTCATCCAAAATTTTGATAGATTGATTTTTTTTTTTGGAATTATTCTTTAAAATAATATTTGAGAATTAAATTTCCGATTTCTTCAAACCATTTAGAGATAAGTAATAATATATATACATATATAATATGTCAAATCAAATTTCAATCATATATCTATATATATATATATATTATAAATCAAGTCATATTTTAGAAATTCAAATCAATTTAATTTCCCAAAACAAAGCTATAGCAAGACTACAGAACAGTCTCCTAACTTCAAAACTCGAAAATGAACGTTGATGATGTCGCGATCATCACCGAAGTTATTTTCCAGCGACAAAGAGAAGAGCACTAATTTTAAACCTTTAAAATTCTTTGAAAACAAATTCTATTCAAAATACTTTAAATAATATAAGCTTTTAAAACTTTAAACCAAAGTTCGAAATAGTCGGGATTTAAATCCTCAAATTCTTGTTTTAAATTCATTTCATTAAGTTCCATAAATTTACTTATATATCAAAATTTATTTCATTAACCAAATTTTTTTTTAAAATATATTGTGTCCGTTTGTTCTAACAAAGTGTTTTGGAAATCTTATCGATAGCGCTGATCAGACGTATCAATCAGAAACCCAACTCAACATCAACAACTCAAACAATACAATATATAAAACATTTTAAATTTTAAATACTAGTTTACAAAAACACTATACATGAATAGATTTTCAAAGAAGGATAGAGATTCAAATTTTTGATTAACACAAATCAAAGGAGATTATGATTTAAAAATAAGTTGGAAACAAGGATGACATGATTAAATAACAGAATAGGAAGATGGATAAGCTTATATAAATCACGGGCAACCTTAACCGGGTCAACCGTGACTTAAAGAATAAGATCAATGTTGATTTTTGTAGGGTAAATCTACATTCGATCTCAAGAGTTAGAGTTTGAAATAACAAAAGATATTAGCATCTAAACCAAGGATAGATAAGAATCTCTGGTGAATCGGTGCTAACTGCAAAGGAGTTTTCCCCTTTTTCAATTAAATTTGAAATTGGCGTAACCGCCGACTCACTAGAAAGATCATTCGAAGCGGAGTTATGGAATGCTCCAAAGTCAAAAGAAGATGAATAGTGAGGGATACGAATGGATTTTAGAACTGTAGGGAACGTTCCAAAATTCAAAGGAATCGAGTCAAAAGAAAAAGATTCAACTCGAATGAAAGTGATTCTGTAATTACATCTACTCCATATGCTGAGTTTTGCCTAGAGCTACCAAAGTTCTGATACCATCTGTAACGACCAGATATTTTCAACCATTCGCATCCATTATAAGTGTATGGGTAGACACTCATGCCGAAATTGAATTGCTCAAAATACCGCGTTGTAAATAAAAATTTGGCAAATCTCCATATATACAGTAAATAAAATCACAGATCACAGACACAGAGTATATAAAAATGCAGCGGAAGAAAAAGAGATAGTAGTTCATGAAGCTACTATATAAAATATAAGATACATCAGAGTTAAATAAGATACAACAGAAGAGTAACAGGATACATCAGGTACAAATCAGATACATCACTGAACCACTGGATACTAAAACGAAATAGATGGCTGGATCTTCAAGGAAAGCTCCAATGCCGAAGGTGAATCTTGAATGCTAACTCAATCAATCTGACCCGAGCGTAAAGCAAAATACAAAATCCTCGAGTCAGGACATAAATACTTATAAACTGTAAATCGACTCAAGTGAACAGTAACAAAATGCATCAGTAACTTAAAGGATGCTTGGGACCGCCCATCCTCTAAGGATCCGTTAAACTATTTACTATGTAGTAATATACGCTATATACGGTAGTGTCTAATCAGTAAAGTATAATCATATAGAACATAGCGTTAAGGGGATGGTGAACCTTAACGCGGTTGGATCTTTAAAACCAAAATCGTAGTGGGCTCGATATAAGGATATGACACGGCACGCAAGGAAATGCCAGGGTGGATACACCGTTTGCACTCCCGGACCGGTGGTGACGGCAAGCCAGCAGCTTCCGCCCACCTCGAACAATACCCCCGAATCAAATTGGCGCCACATATCGAATCACAAAAGTAATAGAATTGTTTCCGATGGAGCATGTTCGATGAAAGGGTGCGACCCTTTGTGTAGCCCGGTATAGCTCCTGTTTAAGTCATATATGCCAACTCACGGGAGTTGGGTCCACGTAATATACCTCGAGAACGTCGCCACCATCCTACTTCATTCTGGAATCTCCACTGCGTACACAGTTGTTAAAGTGGTTTTCGGTATTGGCCGGCTATAAGACAATATCCGATCCCGGTCTCTTTAACAACCAATCGTTATTATAACCCGTATTTATAACTTTAAAACAATATTTTATACTTCAAAATAAAATATCCTTTTCAATCCAAATCTTTATCAAAATAAATATTAAATCATTTCCAAAACCATTTCAATATATCATCGTAAAATATCTTTCAATTCAAATATTTATCAAAATAAATATCAAGTCATTTCTAACCATTTCAATATATTAAATTTTCGTACCCTTTCAACACTACCTTTCAAATCATTTTAATATATCAAAATATCATAACCATTCAAAGCTTCAGTTCCAAAATATCATATCTTTCAGAACTTCTTTTTAAATCATGTTAATATCAAAATGTCCTATCTTTCAAACTCCGTTTTTCAAATCATTTAGTATCAAAAATATCATATCTTCCAAAACTTCGTTTCAAATCATTTTAATATATCAAAATATCATATCCTTTCAGAACTTCGTTTCAAATCATTTTAATATATCAAAATATCATATCTTTCAAACTTCATTCATTTCAAATCATTTAATATCAAAATATCATATCTTTCAAAAATTCGTTTCAAATCATTTTAATATATCAAAATGTCATATCTTTCAAAACTCCATTTTTCAAATCATTTAATATCAAAATATCATATCTTTCAAAACTTCATTTCGAATCATTCTAATATCAAAATATCATATCTTTCAGTACCACATTTCAATCATTATTCATTTTATTCAATTTAAAATACCATTTCAATTCATATTTCAAAACAGTTTATATTCCAAAATCATTTTTAATCATTAAATGAAGTTATTATGTTTAATAATTAAATTATTAAATTGCCAAAATTTCAACTTCCAAAGTTCATTTATTCACTTAAGTTTATTAAAACAGTGAAAATTCATTTTTTGCAGTATTTAGAAAACGCTACGGAAAGTTACATTCAAAACAGTTCAATTTATCAAAAGACGACATTTTAAAATGTTGTAATAGGGTTTACTTAAATTTCGAATAAACTTAGTTAAATTCAACAATTTATAGCGCTTACAAAAATTGCTATAATAGCTTTTAATTCAATTTAGCTTTTTAGTTCATTATCATCAACTTCAGCATTTACAAATGTCGTAATATCATTTACATTGTAATTAATAGCATTTTAAAAATGTAGTCAATTAACTTCAAATATTCAATATAATTTCTCAACCGATTATATTTTTATTTAAAACATTTTAACTTATAAAATCATACATTTATCACATTTATAAACATCATTTAATTTTCCTCAAATTCATGATTTTATAAAGTTAAATTTCCATTCAA
Source organism: Allium cepa (assembly GCA_030765085.1). Lineage (NCBI taxonomy): Eukaryota > Viridiplantae > Streptophyta > Magnoliopsida > Asparagales > Amaryllidaceae > Allium > Allium cepa. Next base: position 1,025,076,851 of record CM060935.1, on the reverse strand, counting down.
AAATCAAGATTTAATAATAATTCACTTATTAAATTGCAATGTTGAATTTTTAAAATCTATTACATTAAATTTCAACTTAACACTTAAGTTCAAATCCTCAAATATAACTTTTTTTTATTTTTATTTACTTAACTAAAAGTTAACTTTTACGTCAATTTCATAAATTTCCAGTTTTGGTTATATTTCAAAATTTCAACTTACAATATTCATTCATTTCACATTTCAACTTTATTAAAATCATTAATATGATATAAAAATCACCTTAAATTCATTTAAATTCAAATTATCATAAATTTATCATAATTTCATATTCAATTAAATTTCCAATTATAATTAAATCAAAATTTCCAAAATAACTTACGTTCAAAATTTCTAACTTTTTCATTAATTCATTTCACTTACAATTATTCAGAAAATCAATAATAATTTACAAAAATCCTTTTTTTTATTAAATTTAAAATCAAAATATTATAATAATTAAATTTCTAAAATATTTAAAATTTTAGAAAAACATATTTTAACTACGGGCCTGTATATAATTTTCTACGCTAGGTAAAGTGATATGGGTAATATATCATTTCAACTCATAATTTTCAAAGAAAATCCGGGTTTTATTATTTCAAACCCACAATCCCAAGTCAAAATGAAAAATTTAAAACCATTCAGGCCTATCATTTCAGCGCATAACATTTTTTTTCTAACAGGGAACTTGCAGTGTGATCATATACAGAAATAATATAAACAAGGTCAATATCACAATATACAGTCATATATCAGATGTCAGGTGAAAATTAACAGTTTTAACATGGTAATAATATGGTAATAACATGGCATAGCATATCATATGATCATCATTAACTTGCATAAACATTTTTTATTACTAAACACTTTCCGTCAATTCACTTTTCATAAGTATAAATGTCAGAGTGAGAAAGACTCACTTTTTCAAGCTGAAAAACAACAAACAAGTGCGATTCCAAAAGCACGAAAAGCACGATATAGCATGACTTTTGATTTGAATGAATGGATAGCCTTGATATTTGTCTTGTAAACAATAACCAAAACAAGACAATATACACATAAATATTCAACTCAAAACAATGTTGAAACAATGAAAATACGAAGCAACAAAGGAATAGATTACTTGACCTTGCTTTAACCATTCAAATGCTTGGCCTAGGAGGTTTTTGGGTCAGCCATGATGATGATATAGCTCAGGTTTGGCACCATAACTCACGGCTAAAAGGAGTATGGAGTGGTAGGGTTATAACATGAAGCATACAATTGGTCAAGGCAACATATATGAAGTTTTTGAGCACAACAAGGCTCGGCCTTGGGTCAAGTGGGGCTTGGCCATACTTGTACAGGTTTGGACAGTAGATGGAGGGGTGTGGGGAGGTCTAGAAAAGGTGGTGGCAGCGGCCTATGGTGGTGGCCAAGGTGGTGGATGAAGATATGAAGTGATAAGGTGGCTATCATGAATGTTTCAAGGCTTTATGCATTGTTTTTGTGGAGTTTTGGTTCATGGAGTCTTGGCCATGTCAATTTTAGATCTGGACAGAGGCTAAGATGAAGAATAGTGGTGGTAGCAAGGTGGTGGTGGTGGCTAGAGGTGGTGGCCATGGTGAAGTATAAGGTGGTGAAGTAATAATGGTGGCTAGGGCATTGTTTTGGACATTATTTGCAATTTTGTGGAGTTTTGTCACCAAGGGAGGTGTGGCCATGGATGGATCTGAAATGATGGCTGGAGATGATGCCAAGGAAGAGTGTTAGGGGATGGTGGAGAGTATGGTGGTGATGGTGGGTGGTAGAGGCCAATCCAGAAAGCATAGGAAACTAGGCAAAATACATAGAAAATGAGAAGAAAAAGGTAGAAAAAGATGTAGCCATTACCAGATTTTTTTCTCAAGATAGAGGCCATGATTTTTAGGGTTTTGGAGCTTGAAAATTCGTGAATAATATGAGGGAGTCGGCTGCAAAGGATGAGGAAAGAAATGGCTAAGATAAATTGATGTATTAATTGCAAAAAGAAACGGATAAAACGTCTTTACGTTTCAGGCTTTTAAAATCTCTTAACTTTCTAAATCTTTTGCATTTCCTTTTCTTTTTAATTTTATAAAAACAAAATAAACTCAGAATTGTTATTTAAAGCCGAAACTAAGTAAGAATAAAATAAAATAAATAATTTACTTTAAGTAAAATAGAAAAAGGAAATAAGAAATTGCTTAAAAATAGCAACCCTGACATAAAAATTACAAGAAAATCTCCAATGGCTTTGGAAAATTTATTACTTCACAAAAAAAAATATTATAACACAAAATTTGAATTAAAAATGGTTTTAAAACATTTTCAAGGTAAAATAATAATTTAATTTTTATTAAATAGAAAGTTAAATAAAGAAAAATTCAGTAAATACCAACTAGGCTTTATAAATTGAAATAAATTCAAATAAACTTTAGAAAAATTATATTATCATTTTAAAAATACATAAAACTCAAAATATACATAATATAACATATTATCACATATTAAAATAAAATATAACCAAGAAGAAGTAACTTATACAATTTAAAATAGTCATTGTTAAATAACCCTATATACGCACAATATTGTAAAGGGTACAACTTTCACAATTTACATCCAAACTCAACGAAATGAAAAGTGGTGTTCTTAGAATTTTATGTACTTTCATAATAAAAGAAAAATAAAATTTAAACTTTTAAAATTAAGTTAAAAGTCACAGTTTGACTATTTTGACCAAAATCAGCAATTCAGGCAAATATTCGACTTACACAAGTTTGGAATTATAACTCATATAAAAATCAAGATTATATTTAAATAATAAATTTAATCATTTCAAGTACGTAAAATAAGTTTTTAAATCAAAATCTTACATTAAAAATAATTAAAATATACAATAAAATAATTAGAAAATACAGGATTGTTACAAATTTTACCTAGTATATATTTTTTATATAAAAGGATAATTTTTACAAATGATATAATTGTTTGTTAGGAAGTGAAATTCCACGAATAGTTGGTTGTGAAATAAGATTTACAAATATAATGAATATAAATTGATAATTAAGAACTTAAATTTTGGGATTTTGAAAATTTCTTTCAAAATTTTTGGAATATATAATATTAGTATTATTTGAAAGTATTTTCTGATATAAGTATTTTAAGATGGTTTGAAAGAAATGTTTTAAAAAGAACTTTTTGAAGGAAATAAGTTCTGTACTCCCCTCTTTGTCATTGGAAAATAATTTCGATGATGAGTACATGCATCGTCGACGTTCATTTTTGAGTTTCAAAGTGGGTAGACGACTGCAGTAGTGTTACTACGTCTTATTTTGATAAATGAATCTTAATTTTGAATTCCTAAATATGACTCGATCTATAAATGATGAATATATATATTATTTTAAAATGATTTGGAAATATAACCCGGAGTTAGTTCTTAAACCCTCTGATAATTAGTTGTTTTCGGTTAGTGTAATAAAATGAAACCTTGACCATTTTAATGTATGGAAGCTACTAAGATGTGTAATTAGAAACTAGTTGCTAAGTGACTAATGAAATTATAAGAAATTGAAACTTTGTAAACTATAAATCAAAAGGATATAAAAATGAGAAATGACAGCTATTGAACATTTTATTCATTAAATAAATAAGATGAACCGGTATAACATGCCATTTCACTCTAAAAGACACATAAGTTAAATAGGATATGTAACAGAATATTGTACAAGTAAACTTTAGTAAATGAAAGTGTTCAATGGAATCACTTTTATAAATAAGAATTCTGACATTATAAATTGTTATAAACTTATGATTAATAATTAAAACGCTACTAATCTAATGTAATAGAAAAGTGAATAATGTAAGAAAATGATTATAAACTTAAGTTAACATTTTAAGCTATATAAAATCAGATTGAATAGTAAAAGGTGAATGGTGTAAGTAAATAGTTATAAACTTAAATTAATGCTGAATCCATTTATAATCAAAGTGAGAACTATATAATTGAATGATTATAACCTTAGAAAACATTGAAATGACTTAGAAATGGATCTATATTCAATAATACTATATATGGAAGAATGAATGTGAAAAATAAATAATGGTGAATTAAATTGTAAGAGACTCGCCTAATAATGGATAATCTAATGATTGAGATGGAAATAACTTATATAAGGAATGAATTAAAGTAATGAAAAGAGAAAATGGCATTGTAAAAAGAAATGAGAAATGGATTTTGTAAGTGGTCAATGTAAATTAATCAAATAAATATTTGTATGAATGAAATAGAAGAACAATAAATAATATAAAATGAGATCTATAAGAATAAAATTAATTGGTATTTGAACTATTGTTTGTATTAGTTTATGGGATGATTGGGAAAGGATACTTTTAACTGTATAAAAATTTGTAAATAATCTGTTGAGCTTATCTAAAACTGTTGAGTATATGATATACTTAGTAGTTTATTTATCATTTTATACGATTAAAAGTTTTTAAACCCAAACAAACCATTTGTTTTGGTTGCAATGGTTGGGTGATTGATTCTTGGTTGAAATGATATGTACTGTTTGTTGCAAAAGATTGTTGTTATGTTGTGATGTTTTGTTTGTCATTTATGAAACAACTTAATATTTCTCTTTTATATAATTACTAACTTCTTGGATTATATAAGTGAAATACAGGTTATGGAAGAAATTACTGCTGCTTTTGGTTTCATAAAATAAGCATTTTTTTGCAGGACAAATAGGTACGCTTTCATATTACGGTTTTATAGTGATATTATTGTTTTTCTCGTGGTGGGGATATATTATTTTTGAAAAATATGATATATATATATATATTGTTATTATTGATATTATTATTTCTCCTAGACCTCTCTGTACAAAGGAGACTCTGCCGAAATTTTTCATGAATTTTGGACTTAGAAAAATTTTGTAAAATGTTTTTCAGACTTTTATTAAATGGAATATAAAGGATTTAATTGTTTATAAATTGATATGTTTTATTTAAATTATTTAGTTATGTAAATTAGTTGTTTATAAATTTAATATTTGAATAAGATATATTAATTACTTATTTCCTCCTTTTCCTCCTTTTCCTTTTCGAGGATGAAAAGTTTAGAGTGGAGGAGAGTGTAACGACCTGTAATTTTTGATAATTAACAATAGTTAATTTAATAAAGTTTTTCGATTTAGTGGTGGAAGAAATAAAATTTATGGTTTAATAATAAGAATATAAATGGAATGAAATGCAATAGTATTAATTTATGGAAATCGATAACTGCTTTAAATGTAATTCCAATTAATTGAAAAGATTAAAAAGTTATAATTGGCTATAGATTGTAAATTAATTGTAATAATGTGTTTATTAGTTGATAATTGGATTAAAAGAGTAATTGATTATTTAAACATTGTATTAATAAATGAAATAGTAAGTAATAAATTGCAGTCGAATAAAATTAATGTTGTGTAAATAACTATAACATTTGTATGCAGGTAACAAATACAAATGTGATTACATATAGAAATGGTGACAATTGTTATATGTTACCAATTCATTAAATCAATTATAATTAAATGAAATTAAATGTTACATAAAATGTGTTACGATAACTGTAAAAGGTGAGTGCAACAAAATCTATCGAAATTTTAGTTATATTCATAAGGCAATAATTGATTTAAATAAAAGGCTGAAACAAAGAAAAGTTAATTTATTGAGATTTTTAATTTTTAATAAAAATTGACAAAAATTCAATGAAATTGAAATATTGCTACTAATAGTAAAAGATGATAAAAGAAGAATATTCATGTAACAAAATATAAACAAATGCTAACTATGTCTATAAAGTAACGATTGATTGAATAAAAAGATAGAAATCAAATTAAATCAATTTATTGGAATTAAATTAATTAATTGGATTTAATTTCTATTGAAATAGAACATTGTAACTGGTATAATAATTAACACTGAATTGATATGTAACAACCCGCATATTTATCAGTCGTATATATTTAAATATTTTATTTAAATATGACGTCGTTTGTCGGATTATGGTCCGAAAAGTTACTTTCTGCAAACGGTCGAATTGGGACTCAAGACCAATTCCATTGTGTTCAAAATATCGTTTGCGATCTTTTTGAGTATAATCTTTGATATGTTTGGAGTAAGTTGAATTTCGCTACTTTTTCTATTGGGTTTAGGGTTTGGGTTCAGCCCACTAGCTTAACTAATATCCTAACTCAGCCCTCTCCTCTCCATTCTCTCATTCCACTCTTCTAAACTCAAGCTCCAACTGAAAATGGTGGAAGGGAAAGGGAAATAGAAATTGCAAACCCTAGTTCTTCTTGCTAGCTCATATTCTTGCTCCAAAATCAAAGAGAAGCAATTGGTAAGCCTCTTCTTCATCTTCTCTATCTCTTTCTCTCTTCAATCTCAGAAATTCCTAAACCTAAACTTAGGAAATATTTGTTTGATCTTAGATTGAAGCTAGTAGAGTTGAAGTAGAGAGTGGTTGGCCTTGTTCCTTTGCATTTGAGCTTCTTCTTCTTGTTCTTGAGTTAAAAAGGTGAGTTTTTGGAACTTACATCTAAGCTATTGCTTTTGTTGAGGTTAGGTATGAATTACTAACCTCTATTCATGTCTATTGAATTAGATTTGGATCGATTGGTTTCGATATATTTTGGCCACTTTGGCCTGGGCAAATTGTTGCCCAGACCAAAAGCTCAGACGTCTGGTAGCAAAGCTCAGACGTCTGGTTTGTACCTGGAGAAAGTCAGAAACCACTTTCAGACGTTTGACCCTCAATTTCAGACATCTGAATGGTTTCATACGTCTGGTTCGCAAAATCAGACGTCTGGTCTGTTTTGCTGGGATTTTCCAAAGGACGAAACCAGACGTCTGAATGCACCCTACAGACGTCTGGAATCCCCTGTTTTGCCTAATTTGCCTATTTTGGCTAATTTTGAGTTAATTTCCAACTTTTATCGATTCGTGTTGATTCCAATTAGTTGTTATTGCATATTTGACTTTGATGACTTCTTTTTAACTTCACTCATGGGTTTTTTTTATAAATGATCTCTTCAAATCGTATTAAAAGCTCGCTTCTCCAAATTATAAATTCTATTTAAAACATACACACACAATTTCGCACTCCGAGCGAAGTGGGAGGAGAATTAAATGATTAGATAAAACACGTGCAATGAACACGTGCGTTCATCTTTTCAGTTAATTCCCAATCTATCCGTTTGAACGTTTTGACCTTTGGGTTTGGTTTACCGATGAGATGAGGTAAACTTTGTACTGCTTTGAGTGTGAAATTGACTAACGGATAGTAAACCGTTTAGTGCGATATGGGACTCACGTTAACACTTCTCGGGTTCCTTTCTGGGAGTTTGTGACACATGCCGCCTTTGGGATAGTGTCTTCGGACTGTCTCCTTCTGGTTTGTTGCCTTTAGTATCGCTTTTGGAGTTGGTCCTTTGCCACAGCTCGAGAGATATTTGGGATTGTCTGTTGCCTTTGGGATAGTCTCTTCGGACTGTCTCCTTCTGGCTTGTTGCTTTTAGTAGCGCTTTCGTAGTGGTTTCTTCACCACCGCTCGAGAGATATTGGAGTGGTTTCTTCACCACCGCTCATGAGATATTTAGGTTTGTTGCAATTGGAATTTTTCTGATGTTTCACTGATATGATTATATTCCCCTGGTATCGCCCATCGGTGTTGGTCTTTTTGAGCCGCATGATGTGTAGCGGTTACCTTGTGGAACTTGTATACCTTATGGGTATTTCTTATTTGCCTTTTTGGCTTGTTTTGGGATATTTATATCCTTTGATTATCTATGTTGCCGATGATAGGAGGCTTGTTTTGTTATGTTCATCTTTTGTTAGATGATTGTGTTATCTCCCTTAGAGATATTTGTTATACTATATGATCTTGCAGGTTCATTATCGTTCAGTTTATCTAACTGATTTGTTTAGCTAGACTGACCCGTGTATTTTATACTCGGGTCAGACCGAGATGTTTCAGGTTAGGTGCTTTTGGACTTAGCCTCTTTTGCTTCCGCATGGACTATTCCGCTAGTTTCTTGCTTGTCATAGCTTTTGTGTAGTCTTCATCTGTTGTAACTCTGATATGTATTATCGACTCGTCTGTATATTGTGGTTTGCTATACCACTTGTCATGTATCGTTTTGTATACTCTGTTATGTATCAGTATATGTGCATGAGATGATTTACTGTTCTGTGATGTATATTACATTTGAGTTATTATATTCTGTTCTGATAGATCCTCTAGCCAACTATGGTTTTGTTTTAAGCATTCATTGGACATGTCGATCTGCTAGGTAAGGGCAATTGTCGATGTATTCAATAGATAGTTAAAGCAAGGCTATAGATGGTCGCTCCTATCTAGCCTTATTCTCCGTATTAGCAGACGGTATTATCTAATAATACTCTTTGCTAATGTGGGTATAGAGGTGGGGCGTTACATGATATGTAAATTTGTTTTAAATTATTATAAACGTCTAAGTAATCAAAAATAATAAAATTTGTTAGTTATTAAAAGTGGAATTAAAAAGTGATTCAATAATGATTTAATATCAATTTATTTAATTAACGTGAAAATGGCCATTTTGGACACTAACTCAGATTTCTACGAAACTAGTTTCATCGAATCCTTAACGGTGAACTATTATAGGATTTCTAGTTCGTAGCGACCAGACTTGTCGTTTGATCGTAAGGACTCGAAACGCATAAAAATCAATTTAATTAAATTATGTTGAAATCAATTTGAAATAAGCTAATTTTATAACTAACTTCTTCATACGATGGAACTAGGACTCGAAAACATGTTCCACCGAGTTTCAAAATATCAAAAACATATATTTCGATATATGGGATGATCCACATTCGTTTCGGAAGGGAAACGAGGTTTTTGGGTTGCTATCTGTTGTTCGTACAAATTAGATACGCGTTTATCATCTTATCGGGCTTTGTCAATAAAAATAGTCTTGTTTCCCAAAACCCTAGTAGTCATTTTTCTTATTCTGTACGTACAACTCCATCTGTTTGTTCCTCCTTCTAAAATGGCAGAAACCTAAATTTCTATATTCAATTGCAAATCAAAATCAAATCGAAAAATCAAACTCCTCCAAACCATATCAAATTATATACCGCGTCGAAGCTCTCGATGAGCATAATTCAGTGTAATTCATTTTTGCAATGGAATCACCATTTGTCCAAAAATCAATGATTTAGTTTCGGCCGTCCATTTGGTTTCGATCCAATGGTGGATTGTCGAACATTTGATGATCGGAATGTAACGACCCCGTTTTTATGCCAAAATTTAATTGGATAATTAATATAATTTTTAGAATTAAATTGTGAATTAATTTGGATTTTTTCCAAAAACAAATGCGATATGTATTTTGTTTTATATATAACAGATTGTAAATAAAATTTTGATTTGAAATATAAAAATAAATATCTTAAAAATAAATTGAATTTAAAAGCTAGTATATATATATGTATATGATTATAAATTAATGTATAATTAAATTTTAAATCATTATTCTTCAAAGATTATATAAATATATAAAACTAAATATATTATAATATATAAATTATATAAAAATATTATTAACATGCAAAAAGACAAGTGTAAGTATTATAATATAAAATTTAACAAGTGTAAACACTTCATCATGAAATTAACAAGTGTTAACTTCATTATAACATGCAATTAACAAGTGTCAAATTTTTAATTTTCTTCCATTTTTAAAAATAAAAAACAAGGCTATATATATATATATATATATATATATATATATATATATATAATCTCAAAAACAAAAACCTGAGCAAGTAAACAAAACCAGAAATATTAAAACAAAAGTAAAACAATCTCCTCCAATTTTCAAGCTTGAATCAAGCAAAGTTCAAAATCAGTTTCCAGTTGCAAGGATTCAAGAGCAAATCATTTTCCACTTTTTAAGTCAAAGCAATCTCAAGTTTTCAAAGTTTTCAAATTCAAAAACAAATTCCAGGCTTTGCTCTATTCACACCAAAAACAGTGAGTAAACTACTTTAATCTGATTTGTAACTTGATGCTTGTGATTAATATTTGAAGTGAAGTTGTGAAAAATGCTTGCATGATATATATATATATATATATATATATATATATATATATATAGATTATTTGTGTGATGTGTGTATATGTGAATATATTGCCCCTGTTCTAAATATACATGTCACAAAACAATTTCAAAATTTAATTCCTCTTACCCAAATCTCTTTTAGCTGATGATGTTTAAACAAAAAGTGTATCAATCAACAAGATGTTAATTTTAAAAATGGTTTCCATAGTTTATATTAAGTAATTATTTCAAAAATAGGAAATTACAATAATAATCAACACAAGTCAGAAAATCAAATGTCTAGAAATAATGTTTTGATTCTATAACCTGATTCGTATTTAAAAATGATGAATTTTGATATATATATATATATATATTATAATTTTTAAGTTTGGGGTTGTTGAGAATCCATGAGTTGATTGGTTTTGGGACTTTCGTCAATTTCTGGTCATCGGCGAAGTGATGGGTCTCGGGGACATTGTTGGAGCATGCTCGAGGTCATGGACCTCAACAAAAATGATCGTAGAATTTTTCGATCATCATGGTGGCGGCATGGTGTCTTTATAGGGTTTTAGACCCAATTTTTATCGACGTGAGTTTCGAGATTGGTTCATCAACGTCGGGGCATCGGATTCAACCGGAGGTGGGGAACGGAGCGTGGATCTTTGGTGAATCTTCGGTCGGAGTGGCGTGGGTTCAGATGGTCTGAGGCGGTAGGTCGAGGCAATTATTGGATAACCAGTTCGTTCTAGATGGTAGTCGTTGTTGCTCGTTTTCGATTTCAGGTTTGTTTCGATGCTTCGATGGTCGGAATCAAGTGAAAAGGTAGAGGTCATCATGCCGACGATGGCATCGATGGAAGGAGCCACCGCGATCACCTGTGCATGTGCACGATTGTTAGGATTGTATCGGTGGGTTGAATTTAGAGAAGAAGAAGTTGACTTGAGTTTGAACTCGGGAAAATGATGTGGTGGCTCGGGTGTGTTCTTGGATGTATTCGCATGGGTTGATATGATTAACAGGTTTTAAAACTTAAAACAAAAACAAAAGAAAAAAACTAGCTCGAGGAAGAGCTCGGGAAAATTTGTATATGGCTTGGGTGGGAACTTGGGTCAGTGTAGGGTACAAACCAAGTTTTAAAATTTTTAAAAATAAAATGAAGTTTTAATCATTTCTTAATTAAATCTTTTAATAATTGTTTTTATTTAAGTTTGGGAATAATTAAAGGTTTTAAAGTAAATTATTTTAAAGTAATTATGTTTAAATAATTTAATTACGTGACCATTACTTTTAATTAATTTTTAAGTTCATTTTAAATAAAATTTAATAATATAATTAAGAAGTTAATTAAGAAGAGATGTTTTAATTGTTAATTAACTTAAAGGTCTAAGTTAATTTATGTGTTATCGATAATTAATTCCAAGGTTTATTAAATAAAGATTTTTTACAATGATTAAGTAATTAATTAAGATAAATGGTTTATCTTAAATTAATTAAGGCCTTAAGTAACTAAAGATGAATTAATTTATGAAAGTAATTAAACGATAATTATTTAAAGGATAATTACTTAATGTAAGTAATTAAAGAATAATTAATTAATTAATAATTAAGGTTAATTAGTAATTAAAGGATTAATTAATTAATAATTAAAGGATAATTAATCAATAATTAAAGGATAATTAATCAATAATTAAAGGATAATTAATTAATGAAAGTAATTATGTGATTAATTAATTCAAAAATTAATTATAATGATTTGTAATTAATTAATGTCAATCACGCATGGTTAGGTAATTAATCCATAAATAATTAATTTACTTTAGGTTAATTAAATTAATTATAAATTATGTGATTAATTAATCTTTTTTCGATGATTGATTTTATATTGAATGCTTGGATTGATTAATATCTCTAGTATGTTAATCAATCATATTCTGTGATATGAATTGCTTTGGTTTGAGCTGTAATAAATGTAAGTTATTTATTTGTGATGAATTGCTGTGTGAATGTGAACTTCTAAATTTAATTAAATTGTTTTACTTAAACAACTTGACCTTTAAGACGACATTTGAATTCCGATGAGATCGGGAATCAGATTCCTAATGGTTATCCGAAAACCACATCGGATCTTAAAGGCGATCTTTTGTTTAAAAGATTAGAAATGGAAACTTGTATCCACATGTTTTAAATAAGCGCTCATTATACGGAAAGGCCGAGGGAGGACATTAAGTCATAAAACCCATTCCGAACAATGATACGACGGAATAGAATTGCATTTGAGGACGGTGATTGAAGACCGGGTATTTTCGAGAACAAAAGGATTGCCTGTTGATTGTCTCTGCATCGAGCTGCTCCCGTATAAAGATTACCCTATGTGATGTGGAGTCCGGTCGAGACTGGGGATATCCGGATTTGCAAGGACTTTTTCCTTAATTGGACGAAGTGCCTTCGGTTCCATTTAGACCCAGGATGAACCTGTATGGATGTATGTCGGACACTACACTTTGAGATATACAGCTGGTTTCTATCAAATACATTTCTGTTTGGTGGCGGAGAATTTATTCTCTTAGCTTAACACCCTTCTCTGAGACATACAAGCTCAGAGGTTATGTAGTTGATCATTACTAGTGATATATTCTCAATTTTGTAATGTGGCATGCTAAGTGCTGAGCATTCGTTGATCGAAGCATGGATTTTGTAAAAAGCGTAGCTTTGTGGGACGAGACTTCATCGAACCTCACACCCCATCAATGGTTGAAACAGGAAAGGATGCACCAAGGTTATGGGGTTCGCGACCCTAAGGGTATGTGCAATTCCTTCTGGATAAAAAGTGGTATCTAGTATGGAGCCTATATATTTTGCTTATGTGGTTGTTGGTTGTAAAGGGCCCTCAATAAAGGTCGGTTACGACTGGAGATGGCATACTCGTGACAGTTAGTTACCTAGTTACAGAGGTAATCCGGCTGTGACACCCTACCCCGAGACCAACATTAGTAAAGAGAATTACTAAGTAATCCTATCTACTAATGCATAGAATAGGGCTGGTTAAGGGCGACCATCATAGTAATACGTTAGTTAAGAGCTAAGCATGTCAATTATGTCTCGATTTTTTTTCATTACCTCATAAGTGGTAGACAAGCTTAGTCCCTAACTAATGCACACTATGGTGGATTCAGACCATTTTAGAAATAATGTAATGTACATGAAGATAGAAAACATCAGTCACAGAAGAGCAAACCCTGATCAAAGTATATATATAAATACATACATCACCATACATCTCCATAATAATACATCATACATAAGTAGCAACAACTACTGAATCACATATACACCCATCCCACAAAATAATATACAATACGATAACATAAAAACAGACGATCAAAAACAACATCCAAGCCAAAATGATAAGTCCAACAAAAGTTATCAAGCTGATCCAAGAAGTGAAGCAATCTAAACTGACCTTCAACTCGGTCTGACCCAAGTGAAAAGCACACGGGTCAAGCAAGCTAAACTTATCGGTAGTAAGGCTCTCGGTAATAATCGAAAGGGTGAGAATCACTCCGTTGTTGCCAACGGAACGACATATTATTCATCATATCATTCATAAGAAAGGAGACATAAGTGATTCAACTATCTATTTCAAGGGAATATAATAAGTAACATACATATGGTTTCTCTTAAGGACATCTGTAAGTAAAGTGGATAAGGGATGAGAACCATATAATAACTTCATAAAGAAACATCAAATCATCATAATCTATCATAAGAACTCAGTAAGAGTTAAAGGATATCATAATTGAAATCACCCTATAACATAATATAAATATAGCCTATATCATACTCAAGGCTGCATTCAAATAACAACATCACAAAAAGGTGAAATCGAACATAGAAAACATCATAGAAAATTGCACGTGCTTTTCATCTTGACTAGTACTACTATTATTCGGTACCATACATTGTGATAATTTGGGGTCATTAACATCTTAGCATCGTGATCATCTTGATTGACTATAGTCAAATATCGTAATGACACCCAAATCATAAAATCCAAGCAAAACATCATGACGATTGGAATCTAGTAATGACAATAAGAACATCGTAATGATTCCAATCGTATACTCGGTTTGTAGTACTAATAACATCTTAAATGTGTCACAACTTCTCGAATAGGAACCTATTGGGCGTTAATGTACATCCCATACCATACATTCACACCTATTGGTTTACTAATCATCTGTCGATGCCACATTAGAAAACATTCATAAAAATCAAAATCAAACATACACCGCCTCATCTCGTTGGCAAGTGTAAAGCATCCAACTCATTGTGTCTTATACTTTGATGAGTTTAAAGTGGCATCGAGACTTGTCTCATTTCATTGACAAGTAAAAAAATCCATCTTAAACATCAAAATCATCATCAATTCATCATAACGATCCCGCCTCATGTCCTTGGCAAGTAAGAATATCATAAAACAGTACTTCAAAGCAGATTCGACAGTACAGGTCCGATATTAGGCGATTAGGCAAAAACACATGTCTCATACCATGTATTTTTGCCAAATCATTTAAATTCTCATTCTTATACGCCAAAAATCATCTAAATAGGCTAAAATATATTTAAAATAGTTTTATAGGGAAAACGGGATTTTTAAACAATTTTTAGAGATTTTTAAATAAGTTATATAAGGAAAAATCCAATTATTAAATAGATTATCTATTTATAAAATACTTTAAAAAATAATTGCTTAAAAACCCTTTAAAATGTCTTAAAAACATTTATTTAATAAAACATAATTTATTAAGATTTTTCATAAAATTATTCGAAACTAAAATCAATTAAAACCATCGAATTCTTCAAATATCGACATTTATCGATATTTAGATTGAAATAGAATTTAAATAAAAATTAAACGTTCAAAATTTCCAAAATCAAGCCAATCCATTGTCAGATAAAAATACTTAAACATTCATCATCAAACTTATACATACAATATTCAAAATCATCAAATATGCAGTGAAACAATTAACGAAAGCGCAAATAGAAGCAAAAGAACAATCTACCAAGCAACTGATTTTTTGGCTAACTTTGGACAGTAATTTGGGATACCAAAACAATCTAGATTTCAGAAAAAAATTTCTATGTTATACTATGACATGAGGAATATAACATATCCCAAATTTGGAACAATACGCTGCAAAATGAAAGAGTTATGATTTTTCGAATATAGCTCTTTTCAACAAGCACAAAAAAACAAGATTTTTGGCTGTTTTGAACCAACAATTTGCTATAACAAAACAATTCAAAATTTCATGAACATTTTCAAAAACATTTCGAAGTCCAACAAATGCAACTTATCAAAAAGTGGGAGCGATTGGCTATAAATTGAAGAAGATATGATTTTTTGAACATGGTGCATTTTCGGCCAACAAATATAGATCAATTTTTAGCCGATTTCAACCAACAATTTTTAATACCAAAACAAATCAAAATTTCAAATTTTTTTCATAGTCCAACTACTACAACATATCAATAATTGGGAGCAAATGGCTATAATATGGGAAAGATATGATTTTTTGAATGTGGAGCATTTTCGGCCAACAAACAGAGATCAATTTTTGGCCGAATTCAACCAAAAATTTTCTATAACAAAACAAATAAAAATTCATTGAAAATTTGCAGAAATGTTTTAAAGAGCAACTACTGCACCTTATCTAAAATTTGAAGCAATTGGCTGTAAAATGAGATAGATATGGTGTTTTGAATATGGTACATTTTCGGCCAACAAACAGAGATCAATTTTTGGCCGAATTCAACCAACAATTTTATATATTAAAACATATTAAAATTCAATGAAATTTTTTAAAAATGTTTTACAGACCAACTATTACAACATATCGAAAAATGATAGTAATTGGTTATAAATTGAAGAAGATATAATTTTTTGAACATAGCACAATTTCAGCCAACAAAAGAGAAAACTTATTTAATAAATTGAACATTTTAAGCCACAAATTGATAGCAAAATTTAATATTATGCTTTAGCTTACTGTAAAAAAAACTCTTATCTTGCTTAACACTTGATTTAGCAATGGTTTTAGCAATAAAATGATGGATTTAGCAAGGAAATGGCCTTCAAGAGCCTGTAGATTGCAGAATAGGAACATGCAGAAAGGAAATCAATCAAAATAAGATTACAGTAAATAGAAATCCAAACCTTGGATGGATTGGAGGATCTAAAAGGTTGGAAATTACCTGCCTATTCTTAATTTAGAAAATTCTCTTTGTAGTTAGAAACAAAAATTGAGCAGAAATATTTTTTTTTAGATGATGATAACCATGGGTTTACTGTCTTTGTTTTAGAAGAAGAAGAAGAAAGGAATGACTAAAGAGGAAAAACAATGTACAGGTTATTTTTCTTCTTTCCTAAGGCTTCTATAATGGTTTTAGGATTTAAACCATATACCCATTAAGCCCAACAACAATACTTAGTGAAATTTGCTAAATAAATGCACACATTTCACCTTTTTAATAATATAAACTCATGTTTTCTTATTTTGAAGCAAAGTTAAATTTATACATAAAAGTGTATGTAAAAAAAAATTATTTTCTAAACAAAATAAGATTTATTTTAACAATAAAAATTTATTTTTAACATTAAAACCCCATATTTAACAATATTTTACAAGTTACACAGTTTTAGTGTAAAACACCATTTTTAACATAACAAACCAAATAAAAAATTCTTTCTTGCCAAATAAATTTTCAATAAATCATTCTAACACATTCTAATCATCAACTATTATTTTTAAACTATATTTCGTCTTTTATTTTAATAAAATACTTATTTTCTTCACATTTTTCCTCTTATATTCAATAAAGGGATAATATTGGCAATAATTACCAATATTATCACAATAACTTAATTAAAATACAATAAATGATTAATTTCACTCCAAAACCTAAAAATGAGGTTTTTAAAACTTTATTTTCATCAATTTGGATTTATTTCAACAATTAAATGTTGAATTACATCACTTGGTAAATTTATTAACTCAAATTTACCTAAATTTCAATATTTTCCATTCCAACTCAATAAATAACTAACATAATTTATTTTCAACCCAATTTCACAAATAAAATATTCTAAGCTTATTTTCATTTATTAATATTTATTCCAGCCATCAATATGTTAAAATAACATCTTATGAGATAAATTAGCTCATATAAATTCAAAACCCAAGTTTTATTCATCAAAACATTGTTTATATAAAATAAACAACATTAACTCACATTTTATTCCTCCAGTTCTTTTATAATCACAATATTAAATTATTATTTACATTATAATTTAATATTAACAGTAATCTCCAAAATCTGAGTTGTTACACCGGCCTTGTGTTGGTAGAGATCCGGTTAGGTTCTCGGGACGTCCCTCCAGAGGCGTACCCATTCGGATAAAGAAAGTTCCTTAGCCTTGGCCATTTGTTGGAAATCCAAACAATCAATACGAGCCCTTTACAGTTTTAGTTGTAGAACCTGCCATTTAATATGGTAGCTATAGTACGCATACTATAATAGTACGTATCTTGACTAAGATTAATATTATACTTTCGAAATGTTTTTCACAATATGCACTAATAATAATATCAAAAGGATTTTCGTGTATCAAGCATGTTTGACTACTATAAGGAGAAACCTCCCCCATGCGTGCATTTGCATTGAGTGTGTGCCGAGAGACCTTACGGTAGTTTCATTTTCCAAAAGCATGAATGGATTTCTTTTTGTAATTTCTTTTTGTACAAATAACCGTTTTTATGTTTGCTCACACCAGTCCCATGACTAAATCGGAGTTTATTGTTCCCTTTTATCAACTCTGGGTGCCCATAATTTTCCACACGGGCAGCCAGAGTCAGGTTATCCGTATTCTGGAGCTAGTTCAGATAGTAGATGTAGATTTTGAAAGTCTTTGAGCTTTTGGTTTTTGAGATTTTTGGTTTGGACTTTGGAGCTTTGGATGAAGATGCAGTATGTTGGACTCTCGCTCTCTCTGTTTTGGAAGACCCCTGTTGATCTTATATATTTCTGCTGTTATGTCATTTTTCCACTGTTGTATTGTATATTTTAGCTCTAATGATGTTGGGCATTTGTTGGTCGCTTGTTGTAGAATGTTGTATCCATGTTGTGTATCAATGAAATTTTTTTTGTTTCTGTTATCTGATGTGTTATAGCTCCAGCGAACCGACTCCAACGTTTAAATCTCCAGCATTTGAATACGGGTGATGTATTCGATGCCTATTTTTAGACGTCGAGCCCGAGTCATCACATTTGGTATCAGAGTTAATGATTGAGTAAGAACTTTAGCTTTGGAGTATTACTCATTAGGTGACTCGTTAGAGATAGGTTCAGAAATGCCCTAGAATGAGTATCCCTAAGATATCTTGTTCATATGCCTAAGTCATTTGGTGCAAGAAGAGGACGAGGTAGTGAAAGGGGGTGTACCACTACAAATGGTCGATACCCTGAAACAACAACAATGGAAGGAGCATCTTTGCTCATCCAACCCCAGCCAAATCTGGCAGAGTTATATCGGAATTTCTCAAGACTTGGAGGGAAACCATTCAAAGGTTTGGAGACCATTATAGAAGCACCAGCTTGGATTCGATCTTGTGAGGGAAATTTTAAGGGATTGAAATTGGATGATGATAAAAGGAGGTTAAAGGCTTCCTAGCAGCTCCAGGAAGAAGCTCTGTCATGGTGGAGACCGTTACTTTGACCGAATCGGAGGATGAGTTTACATGGGATAGATTCAAGCAAGTATTTGAGCGGCATTATATGCCTTTCGTTGGAATTTCCAGGATGTATCAAGAAGATTACCTAACTTCTTATTTATTATAAAATCATTAGAGTTCTATTCGACACTGGAGCCACGCATAGTTTTCTTTTTCAGCAAACCGTAGAAGAGTTAAAACTTGAACCCGAATTTGTAGACGATCCTATTTGTGTGAAGAACCTGGTAAGAGGCCTTGCAAATCTTTGTTTACGTTGTAGAAAAGTTCCTATTTCATATTCTCATCATCAGTTTCCTATCAGCCTTTCCGTTCTTGACTTTAATGAATTTAAGATTTTACTTGGAATGAATTGGTTAACAAAATATGAAGCTAAATTATATTCTATCAGTAGAACGATTTCGGTTAAAATCAAACTTGGGAATTTTGTTTTGATTTCTTGGGAGGATCCAAGTCCAAAGAGGGACAAGCTTATGTATACTTTAGGGTATCCAGACCCATATTTGGAATCCATACCCGTTGTTCGAAAATTTCCTTACGTATTTAAAGAAGTTAAATCTTTACCTCCGCATAGAGAAATCGAATTTAGAATCGACATGGTTCCCAATGTCCGTCCAGTTGTGCATGCAAGTCATAGGATGGCACCAAGGGAAAGAGTAGAGCTAGTTAAGCAAAACTAAGATCTACTAGAGAAAGGATTTATACAACCTAGTCATTCCAGTTGGGGTTCAGTTGTAGTATTTGTAGCCAAGTCCGATGGATCTTTGAGAATATGCATAGATTATCGTGATCTTAATAAGTTAACCCTTAAGAATAAATTACCTTCGCCATGAATCGATGACATGTTCGATCAATTGCATAGTGCTCGATTCTTTTCCAAGATGGATCTAGACCAAGGATTCCATCAGTTGAGAATTGTGGAAGATTGTATTGATTTGACTGCTTTTAGGGGTCTCGATACATTCTACGAATGGTTAGTTATGCCCTTCGGACTAACAAATGGCCTTGTATATTTCGTAGACCTGATGACTTGAGTATTTCATGAAGTATTGAATAAATTCATTCTCGTATTTGTTGATGATATTATGATCTATTCCAAAATTGAAGAGGAGCATGCCAAACACTTAAAAATATTTTTGGAAATATTGAGGAGGAATATTCTTTTTGCCAAGTTTTCTAAATGTCATTTTTGGGTCAAAGAAGTTAGATTTCTAGGACATATTGTAATAGAAGAAGGAATTTCTGTAGAGCCTAGTAAGGTTTTCACTATCCTAGATTGGAAGCAACCTACAACTCCAAAAGAGGTCAAAAGTTTTCAAGGATTAGCTGGATACTACCAAAAGTTTGTCCAAGATTTCTCTAAGTTAGCCAGTCCATTAACTAAGCTGACTATGAAGAATGCCAAATTTATTTGGACCCCAAAGTGTGAGCAAGCATTCCAGGAATTAAAGAAAAGGTTGACCACTGCTCTCGTTCTTGCTATTATTAATGGGAACAAAGGTTTATTTGTTTGCACAGATGCATGTGGTGAAGGTGTGGGTGCTGTTCTAATGCAAGAGGGTAGAGTGATTGCCTACGCAAGTAGACAATTGCAACCACATGAGAAGAACTACCCGACCCACGATCTTGGGCTTTTGGCAGTTATTTTTGCTTTGAAAATCTGGCGTTACTATCTTTTGGGTGAAAATTTGAATTGTTCACCGACCATAAATCTTTGAAATACCTCTTTACCTCGAAGGATTTGAATGTAAGGCAGCAACGTTGGTTGGAATTCCTAGTGTCATACGACCTGGATATTCAGTATACACCTGGTAAGGCCAACGTGGTAGCTAATGCTTTGAGTAGAAGACATGCTATTCTTTCTTATCTTGTTGTCTTCCCTACTCTTCTTGAGAAGATTGCTAGTAAGCAAAAAGAAGATAAGTTTCTTCAAGAATTTATAGGAGAATACTTCGAGGCGAAGATTCCGGCTTTGAAATTGATAATATTGGAATCATAAGTTTAAAAGGAAGGATTTGTGTCCCAGACATCCCAGATCTCAAACGAGAAGTATTGGATGAATGCCATAAATCCAAGTTCAGTATCCATCCAAAGGTTATCAAAATGTATCAAGATATTAAGAGGACCTTCTGGTGGAAAACGATGAAGAGGGATATATCCATTTATGTTAGTCGATGTGCAACTTGTCAACAAATAAGAGTGATCAAATGAAGATGGCAAGTTTGCTCCAACCATTGGAAATGCCTTAATGGAAATGGGACCAAGTGTCTATGATTTCATAGATGGTTTGCCACGAACTCAAAAGGGTAATGAGGCGATTTGGGTTATTGTGGATCGTCTGACCAAGACTGTCCACTTTATCCTAGTTAAATCCACCCGAATGGCAGCGAGTTTGGCAGAGTTATATGTAAAGGAAATTGTTCGACTCCATGGAATACCAAATAATATAGTAAGTGATCACGATCTGATCTTCATTAGCTGATTTTGGGAGGCATTTCAAGCCGTACTAGGAACCAAGTTGAACTTCAGCATTGCTTACCACCCATAGTCTGATGGGCAAACCGAGAGAATAAATCGAATCTTGGAAGATCTTTTGCATGCTTGTATTCTTGATTTTGGAGGTTCATGGGAGGATCATTTGCATTTGGTTGAGTTTTCATATAATTATAGTTATCAAGCCAGTACTAGAATTTCTCCTTTCGAAGCATTGTATGGTCGTCCTTGTAGATCACCTGCGTGTGGGATTGAGTCGGGTGATAGGCTTGTTATTGGTCCGGACATGATAAGGGAAGCTTCTAAGAAGGTTGATTTCATTCGGAAGAAGTTGAAAACTGCCCAGAGTCGACAGAAAAGCTATGCCGACCGTAGGAGAAGAACTTTAGAGTTGCAGGTTGGAGATTTAGTTTTCTTAAAGGTTTCTCCAATGCATGGAGTTTTGATATTTGGAACGTCGGGTAAGCTGACACCACGATATATAGGTCTTTTTCGTATACTTGAGAGGATTGGTCCTTTGGCTTATCGAGTGCAGTTACCTAATTGGTCAGTTGGCGTGCATAATGTGTTCCATGTTTCACACCTTCAAAAGTATGTGCATGACCCAGATCATATTATTGAGGAGGCCGCTCAACAGGATTTGGAAATCACACCTAACCTGGCAGTGAAAAGAGAGCCATTGAGGATTATTGATCGAGATGAAAAGTGGTTGGGGAATAAAGTTGTGAAATTGATGAAAGTACAATGGAGTGGAGATACGAATGATTGTACTTGAGAAACAGAGGAAGCATGCAGAAGTCCTATCCCAAGTGTAGAATAGATATTTCGGCTTGATCTGGTAAGCCATTTCTCTATCTTTTTATGTGTTCATATGTTATTTGTTTGTCTCCCTGTATATCAAATTTGGAGGATGAAATTTTCTTAAGGGGGAAATTTGTAATGATCTCGTTTTTAAACCAAAATTTAATTTAATAATTAATATAATTTTTAGAATTAAATTATGAATTAATTTGGATTTTTCCAAAAACAAATAGGACATGTGTTTTGTTTTATAAATAAATAGATTATAAATAAAAAATTATTTGAAATTCAAAAATAAATATTTTAAAAATAAATTGGATATAAAAACTAGTATATATATGATTATAAATTAATGTATAATTAAATTTTAAACCATTATTCTTTAAAGATTATATAAATATACAAAACTAAATATATTTTAATATACAATTTATATAAAAATATTATTAACATGCAAAAAGACAAGTGTAAGTATTATAATATAAAATTTAACAAGTGTAAACACTTCATCATGAAATTAACAAGTGTTAACTTAATTATAAGATGCAATTAACAAGTGTAAAAAATTTAATTTAATTTAATATTTAAAAATAAAAACAAGGCAATATATATATACACACCTCTCCTACTATTCTCATTTTCTTTAATAATCTCAAAAACAAAAACCTGAGCAAGTAAACAAAACCAGAAAAATTAAAACAAAAGTAAAACAATCTCTTCCAATTTCAAGCTTGAATCAAGCAAAGTTCAGAATCAGTTTCCAATTGCATGGATTCAAGAGCAAATCATTTTCCATTTTTTAAGTTAAAGCAATCTCAAGTTTTTAAAGTTTTCAAATTCAAAAACTAATTCTTGGCTTTGCTCTATTCAAACCAAAAACAGTTAGTAAACTACTTTAATCTGATCTATTACTTGATGTTTGTGATTAATATTTGAAGTGAAGTTGTGAAAAATGCTTGCATGTATATACATATATATAGATTATATGTGTGCATGTCTTTATAGGTGAATATATTGCCTCTGTTCTAAGTATACATGTTACAAAACAATTTCAAAATTCAATTCCTCTTTCCCAAGTCTCTTTTAGCTGATGATGTTGAAACAAAAAGTGTATTAATCAACAAGATGTTAATTTTAAAAATGGTTTCCAGAGTTTATATTAAGTAATTAGTTCAGAAATAGGAAATTACAATAATAATCAACACAAGTCAGAAAATCAAATGTCAGGAAATAACGTTTTGATTCTACAACCTGATTCATATTTAAAAATGATGAATTTTGATATGGATATTACAATTTTTAAGTTTGGGGTTGTTGAGATTCGTGAGCTGGTGATCGACGAAGTGATGGGTCTCGGGGTCGTTGCTGGAGCATGCTTGGAGGTCAGGGACCTCGGCAAAAATGATTGGAGAACTTTTTGATCATCATGGCGATAGCACGGTGTCTTTGTAGGGTACTAGACCCAGTTTTGGTCGACGTGAGTTTCGAGACTGGTTCGTCAAAGTCGGGGCATCGGACTCAACCAGAGTTGGGGTAAACGAAGCATGGGTCTTCGGTAAATCTTTGGTCGGAGTGGCGTGGGTTCAGACGGTCTGAGGCACCAGGTCGAGGCAATTATTGGACAACCAGTTCGTTCCAGATGGTAGTCTTTGTTGCTCGTTTTCGATTTCAGGTTTGTTTCGATGCTCTGATGGTCGGAATCAAGTGAGAAGGTAGAGGTCGTCATGCCGGGGATGGCATCGATGGTCGGAGCCACCGCGATCACTTGTGCATGTGCACGGGTGTTAGGATTGTATTAGTGGGTTAAATTTGGAGAAGAAGAATTTGACTCAAGTTTGAACTTAGGAAAATGATGTGGCGGCTCGGGTGTGTTCTCGGGTGTATTCATGTGGGTTAATATGGTTAACAGGTTTTAAAACATAAAACAAAGACAAAAGAAAAAAAATGGCTCGGGGAAGAGCTCGAGAAAATTTGTATATGGCTCGGGTGGGAACCTGAGTCAATGTAGGGTATAAACCAAGTTTTTAAATTTTAAAAATAAGATCAAGTTTTAATCCTTTATTAATTAATTCTTTAAATAATTGTTTTTATTTACGTTTAGGATAACTAAAGGTTTTAAAGTAAATTATTTTATAGTAATTAAGTTTAAATTATTTAATTATGTGACCATCACTTATAATTAATTCTTAAGTTTATTTTAAATAAAATTTAATAATATAATTAAGAAGTTAATTAAGAAGAGATGTTTTAATTGTTAATTAACTTAAAGGTCTAAGTTAATTTATGTGCAAATGATAATTAATTCCAAGGTTTGTTAAATAAAGATTTTTTTATAATGATTAAGTAATTAATTTAGATAAATGGTTTATCTTAAATTAATTGAGGTCTTAACTAATTAAAGATTAATTAATTTATGAAAGTAATTAAAGGATAATTACTTAAATGATAATTACTTAATGTAAGTAATTAAAGAATAATTAATTAATTAATAATTAAGGTTAATTAATTTATAATTAAAGGATTAATTAATTAATATTTAAAGGATAATTAATCAATAATTAAAGGATAATTAATTAATGAAAGTAATCATGAGATTAATTAATTGAAAAATTAATTAAAATGATTTGTAATTAATCATTGTTAATCAAGTAGGGTTAGGAAATTAATTCATAAATAATTAATTATTTAAATTAATTATTAATTATGAGATTAATTAATCTTGCTTATGGATGATTGATTTATGTTGAATGATTGGATTGATTAATATCTCCAGTATGTTAATCTATTATATTCTATGATATGAATTGCTTTGGTTTGAGCTGTAAGAAATGTCAGTTATTTATCTGTGATGAATTTCTGTGTGAATGTGAACTTCTGAATTGAATTAAATTTTTTTACTTAAACAACTTGGCCTTTAAGACGACATTTGAATTTCGATGAGACTGAGAATCAGATTCCTAATGGTTATCCGAAAACCACATCCAACCTTAAAGGCGATCTTTTGTTTAAAAGATTAAAAATGGAAACTTGTATCCACATGTTTTAAATAAGCGCTCATTATTCGGAAATTCCGGGGGAGGACATTAAGTCATAAAACCCATTCCGAATAATGATACGACGGAACGGAATTGCATTTGAAGACGGCGGTTGAAGACCGGGTATTTTCGAGAACGAAAGGATTGCTTATTGATTGTCTCTACACCAAGTTGCTCTTGTATAGAGATTACCCTATGTGATGGGGAGTCCGGTTGAGATGGGGGATATCCATATTTGCAAGGACTTTTTCCTTAATTGGACAAAGTGCCTTTGGTTCCATTCAGACCCAGGACGGACTTGATGTATGTTTGACATTACACTTTGAGATATAAAGCTGGTTTCTATCAAATACATTTCTGTTTGTGGTGGGGAATTTATTCTCTTAGCTTTACATCCTTCTCTGAGACGTACAAGCTCAGAGGTTATGTAGTTGATCGTTACTAGTGATACATTTCCAATTTGGTAATGTGGCATGCTAAGTGCTGAGAATTGGTTAATCGAAGCATGACTTTTGTGAAAATCGTAGCTTTGTGGGACGAGACTTCATGGAACCTCACACCTCAGAAATGGTCGAAACAAGAAAGGATGCAGCAAGGTTATGGGGTTCGCGACCCTCAGGGTATGTGCATTTCCTTCTGGATAAAAAGTGGTATCCTAGTATGGAGCCTAGATATTTGCTTATGTGGTTGTTGGAGGCCCTCGATAAAGGTCGATTACGACTAGAGGATGGCATACTCATGACAGTTAGTTACCTAGTTACAATGGTAACCCGGCCTTATGTTGGCAGAGATCCGGTTAGGTTCTCGGGACGTCCCTCCAGAGGCGTACCCATTCGGATAAAGGAAGTTCCTTAGCCTTGGCCATTTGTTGGAAATCCAAACAATCAATACGAGCCCTTTATGGTTTTAGTTGTAGAACCTTCCATTTAACATGGTAGCTATAGTAGGCATACTATAATGGTACGTATGCTGGCTAAGATTAATATTATACTTTCAAAATGTTTTTCACACTATGCACTAATAATAATATCAAAAGGATTTTTGCGTATGAAGCATGTTTGACTACTATAAGGAGAAGCCTCCCACATGTGTGCGATTGTATTGAGTGTGTGCCGGGAGGCCTCATAGTAGTTTCATTTTCCAAAAGATTGAACGAATTTATTTTTGTAATTTATTTTCTATAAATAATTGTTTTTATGTTTGCTCACACCAGTCCCATGACTGACTCGGAGTTTATTGTTCTGTTTTCTAAACACTGGGTGCCCATAATTTTCCACATTGGCAGCCTAGAGTCAGGTTATCCGTATTCTGGAGCTAGTTAAAATAGTAGATGTAGATTTTGAAAGTCTTTGAGCTTTTAGTTTTTGAGCTTTTTAGTTTGGACTATGGAGCTTTAGGTGAAGATGTTGTAAGTTGGACTCTCTCTCTCTCTCTCTCTCTCTCTCTTTAAGAAGACTCCTGGTGATGTTATATCTTTCCTCTATTATGTCATTTTTCCATTGTTGTGATGTATATTTTGGCTCTGATGATGTTGGGCATTTTTTGGTCGCTTGTTGTAGAATGTTGTATCCATATTGTGTATCACTGAAATTTATTTTTGTTTCTGCTGTGTTGTTATCATCTAATGTGTTATAGCTCCAGCGAGTCGGACTCCAATGTTTGAATCTCTGGCATTTGAATACGGGTGATGTATTGGATGCCGATTTTCAGACGTCGAGCCCGGGTCGTCACACGAAAGGTGGCATTAGGAAGTTGGAATCTAGTGGGTCCTTGGGGTGTCATTCGTTCATGCTAGATGGTCGCTAGTTCGCCCGAAAATGCAGAGAATCATATGCGTCGGCGGTTGTGTTTGGGGTTGCTGGAGGAGTCGCTACCAAGGCAGAGGGTCGGCATGTGATGTGTGTTGTGGTGGCGTTTTCCTGATCGAGCTGCAGACTTGCGGGGAAGTCAGCGTTCGATTATTGATATTGGCAGCGTTCGATCATTGTACATGCGTTTGGTTCAAAGGTGAGATAGCTAGGGTTTTTGAGAATCAAATGGTAATGTGTACATTTCTTTTTTTTTTATTTATTTTATTTAAATTTTGATGTCAATTGTTCTAAATTACATAAATTTTGCATACAAGATCTGTTTCACGTGCGGTTTGTTTCGTTGGGATCATATTGGAATTTCGGACATTTTGACGTTGGTTGAGACAAATTCCGAGACTGTGGAATTTTTGGCCTTATTTTGGATTTCAAATCAATTTGAATTCAAAGGTGAGTGTTTTAACCCACTCACCACTACTAAATTTTCTTATTTTAGTTAAATTAAATTTACGATGCGATTAGTAATTGATTAATTCATTGATGTTTGGTATGTTTAAACTATCATTCTAGTTAAATTGACCTTTATTGCATTAAATTATCGTTTAATTTAATACTAAATTTAATTGCCAATTTAATACCTGTTAAGGATAATCAGTTATCTACTGATGTTTATTGGTTGATATGGATGATGATTGTGATGGATGTTTGAATGTTGATATTGGATGACTGGATGTTGTATTTTTATATTATTATAGCACTGCAAGCTCCCTATGGTTTGAAATGATACATACCCGAACGATCTATAGATCTGGGAAAATCATTTTGGGTTGAAATGATAGGCTCAAGCGATTTTGTGGATTTTATTTAATTCAGGATTATGGGTTGAAATGATATATACCCGTAAAATTTTAAATTGCGGATTGAAATGATAAATATCCTTATCACTTGACCATATAGTAGAAAATTATAAATGAATACCGGACTGGTTAGATTAAATGATTTTTAATTCTAAATTTTGAATTTAGTTAACTGACATTTTAAAATACAAATTGGTTTATATAAACTGAATTATTTTCAGTAATCTAAATGTTAATGTTGAAATTGGAATTGATTTAATGAATTGTTCAAAGGATTTAAATTGGAGTTTCAAAGTTGAAGTGTCAAATATAAATAGATTTACAGAACTGCATTATTGAAAATGTTTGGATATAACTTTGAAATCTATTTTAAACTAATTTAAACTATTTAATTAATTTAAACTATTTTAATCAATTTAAACTGTTCTAATTTATTTTAATCCATTATAACCTATTTAATCCAATTTAATCTATTTCACCTATTTTAAACTAATTAAATTTATTTAATCTATTTTAAATCTATTTAATATAATTTAAACTTATTTAGTCTATTTTAACTTTATTTAATATATTTAAAACCTACTGAATATAATTTAAATCTTTTTAATCTATATTTAATCTGTTTAAATCATTTTAAATCTATTTTAATCATTTTCAAATCAAATTAAATCAAATTTAAATCTATTTAAACTAGTTTTACTATTTAAACTATTTTAGTCTATTTTAAACTATTTTTAAAACTATTAAAACTATTTATGACTATCTAACTATTTTCTAAAATTTCAGACTATGTAAAGTTGAAAGTATTTATATTTAAATCCTTGATAATGATACAACCTAAGTTGGAATTTGGACTTGATACGTTTTTTGAAATGACATATTTAAGTAAATATGATGATTTTGGAACGAGGATTTTATTAACCTATCTTATCGATAAATTCAAAGGTGAGTGATTTTGAAAGTGAATATGATTCGAAAGTGATATGTTTTTGAGAATATGATATTTTGATATCAATTATGAATTGGTTTCGGAAATGTAAAAGAACCATCCGGTATGAAAAAATGCGTTTGTTTGTTAAAGAGACTGGGATCGGATATTGTCATAATCTCTGCCAATACCAAAAACCATTTTAACAACTGCGTACGTGGTGGAGATTTTAGAAATGAAGTAGGATGGTTTGGAGAATGATTCTATATAAGGTATTTACATGACCTTGACTCCCGTGAGTTAGCTTAGATGTGACTAAAACAGGAGCCATGCCGGGCCAAGTGAGGTCGCACCTCCGGTTGGACACATTTATTCGATACTATATTATGACTTTGTGATGAGTTGGTGGCCACCCCTCGATTTTGATTGTGGGAGTGTGTTCCAGGATGGGTGATAGTAGCTGCTATGCGTTACCACCAGTCCGGATTCGCAATTGGTAGATTGCCTCGAGTGCTGTGTTCACATGCCATATCGCGCCTTCTACGAGTTTGTTTTGTACCATACCTATGGAGTGCCCTCTAAGTAAACCTCATGGAGGAGCACACAGTACTATATACACTATGGAAATATATAAAATGTGTTAAGGGGGATATGGGTAACGCCTTAACGCTATTTTAATACTTTACTTTACTGTAGACACTATTAATAGCGTATTGTACTACATAGTAGATAGTTTAATGGATCCTTATGAGATGGAAATCCCGAACATCTTTTAAGTTATTGCACTCACGTTGATATTGGATAGAAGATGTCAAACCCAGTAAACATCTCCAATGCCGTTACACTCAAATTTATTTACTGTTGATCTAACTTACATAAGAACTTCTAGTTCTAACCTGAGTGTTTTTGTCTTTTCAATTCGCTCGGGTCAGCCCGAGCTTTTTAGTTTATCGAAGACTGCTTTCTGGAGGACGAAGACGAAGATTTTGTACGATTATTGTTTAGTATATTTATTCCACTGCATCATGTTGTTCTACAACATCTATTTATTATTTATTCTTGTTTTATGTAACTCTGATCTATATTATAAAGGTTAATCAATGTTATTTGTAAATAGCTTCATGAACTATTTATTTGATTATTATGTTTTGTCATCCCGCTGTGAGATTCTATATTTGTATTCTCTCTTTCTCTACTTTTTCTTATTTACCCCATAACAATCCGCCTTTTTGAATGGTTTGAGTTTGGCATGTGTGGTTTATCGTCGATTTAAACCGTCCAAAAAGGCATGCGGTTGCACATGCAAATTTTGTTGAGATACAAGAGGGACAAAGAAAAGATGTAGAAAGGATTTTTGGTGTCCTTCAATGTAGATTTGCAATGATTAGTAATCATTATCAATTATGGTCAAAAGAAAAGATGTCCATCATATGTTTACTTATAAAATTCTCCATAACATGATCATTAAAGATGAAAGCGATATGGACGATGATCATCATCATTATGATTATTATAGTGCAAAGAAAATGCCAGATGTGTTCCGAGATGACATTCTTGTAACCGAAGAAGCTTTCAACATCCAGTAGAACATCGAATTTTAATCCAAGATGCACAACTTCACAATAGGCTTCAAAAAGATATAATGAATCTTTGGAATCATTTTAGAGAATGTTAGTCCACTTGTTGGTCTATTAACCATGTTTTTATGCGTACTTATTTTCTATTCATACTTTCTTTTACATTTCACTTGTATTGTTTTTCCTTAAATAACTATTCATTTTGTGTGGTATTGTTTTTATATGGATTCTAAAATAGTAGAACATTGATTAGTAACCACATAATTTTTTTTCCAAGAATATAAAATACAATGCTAATACTACAAATTGTTAGGCTTAAAGTAAACTACATATGAGGAAACTTAGCTATAATTATTTGTCTTTTGCACTCTATCCAATATTGGGTTGAGCTTCAGCCATTCCTGTCAAATCCTTATCCATAACTAATTGTCCATTTATCTTACGTTCAATTTCTGCTTTAAAATGCTCATGATCCAATTTTGTTGCTTAATCTCCGCAAACTTTGACATTACATCAATCATCTCTTATGTTCACTTTGATATTTCTTGATGTCTTCTTTTATGGATTTCACGGGTGATGTTCACTCTAAATTCAAGCCGGTTACAGCTCTACTCTTTTTCTTTATTACTTTGGACCCTATTGGTCTATAATCTTCATCAGGTTTCTAAGTAAGCAAATCGAGCTCATTTTCCCCCTTAAATGGCATTTCTCTATTCGATGAGTCTTTGGGACTAAAGTATTATGATAAATTTGATGCCTTTTCTTTCCATTCTCCTTTGTTTGAACATTCCTCAAGCTCTTTGCATTATCAGAATTCCACTTCGGTTGACTTGTCAACAACTCATAACATTTCGAGAATTGGTAATAGTGTGTTTTTAACACCATTTTCCCTTACAAAAAACTTTAAATACTCCTCATTTTCCATTATCTTCTGATAATAAAGGAAAATGAACAGTATACGACTATATACCAAAGAAAAAATGAAAATCAAGAAACATACCAAATATCTTCACCTCCCATTCCATTAGGATTAGCTTTCTTTATTTTATAATTCTATAATTCGTAAAATTGAGTTTGTCAATTTATTTTACCGAATCGACCTGGAATCGTTGACAATGAATGTGTGTTCTAATGATTATGTTGAAGGTGTTCATTATTATTTTCCAAAACTTATCACTAGGTTGATCATTATGTC
Organism: Allium cepa; assembly: GCA_030765085.1. NCBI lineage: Eukaryota > Viridiplantae > Streptophyta > Magnoliopsida > Asparagales > Amaryllidaceae > Allium > Allium cepa. The sequence continues at coordinate 1,025,045,205 of CM060935.1, read as the reverse complement.
GTATTGAATCTTTGGTATAATGATCGTAAATGTTGCCTAAGTCATAGTCTTCGTTGCTTAGCTATAAGTTAGAAGAATGCTAGCTTCGAGAGTACCATATTTCTCATTATCGTCTTTGAAAGCATAATTTTGCAAACTCAAAGGATGCGAGAATTCTCCAAATAAGAAAGACATTATGTATATGAAGTTTGATATAAGATTGTTGTAGTGTAGAAGAAGAAATATTGAAGAGTCTAATGAATTTTTGACGATTGACAGTGGATTATTAATTGAATAAGGATGGAAATATAACCAATATAATAGCCATTGTGTGGTCGTACCAATGGGCCTTGGTTATTCATTTAATAGGCGCATAACCTTAAGGGCTTATTTAATAAGCACCCGAAGCTACACACTTATCATATAGGCACTTGGGCTAACTCAACACACTGAGTTGGCCCTTGAAGATTACGCATAAAATTAGGCATAGTCTCGATTGTAAGTCATTGTTTTGGTGGAATGGTGAATATGAAGGCTGAATGAGGGGTTATTGGAGATGCTCTTAGATGTAGTTTTTTTTCTTGCTTTAAATATTGTAAAGATCCACTTTGTTTATCTCGTTTTGATTCTTCCAACTCGTGCTTATCTAGACCTCACACTTTTCCATATCTCGTTCTCTACATCTGGAATTATTTATTAATTAGAAAAGTTATTTAGTGAATTTGATTTGATTTGCACATCTTCTTCTACTTCTATCTTGCACTGTTTTAATGGGATCAAAGTTAGTTATTTTTTTTGTGTGTTTGCTATAACATCATGTTGAATTGAATGCAGCTATTTTTTGTTATTGTTGTAACTGGTTAGCTTAATCATATTTAATAATTATAGTTTAACTATATTGTTGGTATTGCATTACATGAATAAAATCTATTTGTCGATGATGTTTTATGCAAACCATTATTTTTTTGGAAAATATTTGTCATGCGAACATTTTTCTTGCAAGTATTTGCCATGGAAATTTTTTCTTTTTTTTGTTTCTATTGTTGTTCTTTTGTTTTAATATTATATGAATTTTTACAGGCATGGTCTTATTGATATTCTAGTCATTTTTATGTTGGGTAGCGATACTTGTAATATGCTACTTAGTTTGAATGACTGTGTGTTAAGATTGATAAATAATATTTGCGATCATTGACCCGAATTAACACTGATTCTATTGGATTGGTTTATGAAAGAGATGATAGGAATAGACTAATTGAAAATAATTTTTATTTGCATAGAAAATTGTTGCTTGTCGCTCATAACCTTAATGATTTTCTACTTGTTTCGGTTATATCTAAGCAGTCTAAAAGTAGTTTGGTTGTTGTTGGTTCTTATAGTCCTTTATTTGCTGGTTCATTTACCAAGGGTGGCTTATCTGTTTCTTCAAATGTTGGTTCTTTGGTTGATTCTAGTTCTACCTTGAAAAAACTTATTAAAAATGTGTAACGTCCCGCCTTTTCGCATGATTTAAATCGACACACATGCCAATTCAAACCATACGGAAGGGCGGATTGTTATGGGGTAAATCAGAAAAATAGAGAAGAGATAAAAAGGAAACCGAATCTCACAGCAGAAGGATAAAATATAATAATAAATATATATAGTTCAGAAAAACTGGTTACAAAACATTTGCTTCTTCTTTATACAATAAATATCAGAGTTCACATACCAAAATATCAATGCAGCGGAATACAATGTAGTGGAATAAAATAGTAGATAGTAATACTACAAATCTTCGTCTTCGTCCTCTAGAGCTAAAACTTCAAATCCTGAAACGCCCGGACTGACCCGAGCGAATTTGAAAAGACAAAAACACTCGAGTCGGAACTAAAAGATCTTATGTGAGTTAAATTAACAGAAATAAATATGAGTACAGTAACTCAAGAGATGCTCGGGATTTACATCTCCTAAGGATCCGTTAAACTATTTACTATGTAGTATATTGCGCTATTATAATAGTGTCTACTTGTAAAATAAACTTACTTTTTTCTTAGAATTAAGGGGTTACCCATATTGCCCTTAACACGTAATAGTCCCAGTAGCCCATCCAATATCATAGCCTCTCCTAATCGGGAAGCCACCAGAGGATACCACACGGGCTACGGGAGAAATCCAAACTCGTTCAAGGCGTGATAGGGTAGGTGACACGGCACAACTAGGCAATGCTAGGGCATATATACCAATTACGCATCCGGGCTGGTGGTAATGCGTAGCAGAATATAAAAGTGGCCGCCGAATCAAATCCAAAAGTCAGAGTATAATATCGAAGGAGTGCGTTCGATCAGAGGAATGACCTCATTGGCCCGAGAATCGCTCCTGTTTTAGCCACCTTATGCCAACTCACAGGAGTTGGGTCCACGTATTTACCTCAAAGGAAACGCCGTCACCATCCTACTTCATTCAGCAATCTCCACCGCGTACACGGTTGTTAAAGTGGTTTTCAGAGTTGGTAGAGAGTATGACAACTTCCGATCCCGGTCTCTTCAACAACCAATCATTATTATAAAACCACGGTTTTTTTCAAAATAGTTTATACTTTTAAACCAGAATAAATATTCGTTTTGAAACCATATAAATATGATATCATTTCTTTTAAAACCTAAATTAATATAATATCATTTTATTTCAAAAATATCCTTTATAAAAAATCATAGCATTTCAAATCTATATACTTTGAAACCATAGCTTTGAAACATAACCTTTAATACTTAATGGTTTAAATACTATATTACTTTATATACTAAAATAACTTCTTTAAATTTCACAATAAATTCCCAATACCAATTTAATTCTCCAAATAAGCCATTTTAGTTCTCATATAATTCAAAGCTCAAATATCACATATTTCAAAACTTAAATTTTTATAGTTCATATTATTTAAACCTTTAAATATTCCACTATTCAAAAATTGAATCTTTGAAAATTTAATATATACCAAATCCGATTCTTATTATCTAAAATTTGAAATGTTTACTTAGTACAGCAAATATTATTTAAGTAAAACCCTTAAACTTCAATAACAGGATATTCTTTTAATTAAATTAACTTGATAATATTCTTTCAATCAATCTAATATTCATTTAAATCCTCAAATCAAAATCAAGTTACTAATCATACCTTTTAAGTCTTAAATACTTTAATTCAAGTTCAATTCTGAAATAATTCAATTTAAAACCCATCCCGTATTTGCCTTCTAACTTAATTTCATTTAAGTCATTTAAACTTAATATATACAATAGAATTTAAATAGATACTTTCCACTTTATATAAAAGAAATCAACTTCCTTATTAAACCCATTTTATTAATCCGTTATATACATAGCTTAGATTTAGGAATTTAACTATATATATATATATATATATATATATATAAAGTAACATTTAAATAACATTATTTATTAAACCGTATTTCCTTTCCAAAACCATAGAAAACCATTTCAAATTTTTTTTATATATATACCGCGGTGCCTGTATATAATTTTCTATCGTATGGTCAAGTGATATAGATATTTATCATTTCAATCCACAATTTAAAAATAAATATGCGGTTGTATATCATTTCAAACCACAATCCCGAATGAATGAAAATGCATAATAACTTGCAGATTATATAAAATAGAACACATCATCCATTCACCTAATATAAATCATTAACCAAATTTTCCAATCATCATCAATTTAAACAAATATTAATATATAACATATACAATATAACATGAAATAAATGACAGTTATTAATTAACAGTTGTATTCAAATAAGTTTATTAACTGCTTAACTATCAGTTATATGCAAATAAATAAATTTACTGTCAATTTATATGCAATAATTGAATTAATGAACAGTTATATTAAATAAAATGCGATTTAACAGAGAATAAGGAATAAAACATGCCAAACAGTCATAAATAAATTTCTACTCATATCTAAAATCAATTTAACAGACATAGGAAATTTTAGAAGTTGTGAGTGGGTTGAAACACTCACCTTTGGGATTTAAATCGAATTTAAATCCGATTTAAACCCAAAAATTCAACAGTCTCAGAATTCGTTCAGACCAGCGTCAACAGATCCACAATTTAATTACGACCCTAACAAAAAAAATTGCGCATGAAACGGAGTTCGTATGTGAAAGTTATCACAATTAAACGATTTGCAATTGAAATTAAAAATAAACAAACAAAATAAATAACACATATATTGCCGCCACGTCAGCAAGGATTTGCCGTCCTCAACCTTTCTTCCCAGGATCATACGCACGCTGCTCGAGCTGAGAGCATTGATCTCCAACGCCTTCACAAATCAACTCGTTTCCACTGATCGCTGGCCGCAACGCGCCCCACCTAGCCGCGAGTTCCCTTACCCCACGACGAACCACCGACCGCGTTGACCAAAACCGAGCTGCCGCCACTGAAATTTCGGCCCCCAAATCACGATTTGCCGTAGATCCAACCGTTAACTCTCCGAATGAATCTCATGGATGCGAAGCACGCGTCAATCTCCACCAAACCCAGAAAGCAATTGATGATCCGTCGCAGTTGATTACGACGAGATGAAAGGCCGAGAATTCTTTGATTTTTACTGCTCAAATTCCAATCCAAAACGAAAAACGAATTGTACCAGCAGATTACGTATTCCGAGAGCTTTAACATATAATTTTTAGAAATTTTTCTGAGATGTTTGAATTTTTGACTTTTGATTTGGATTGCAACTGGATCTAGGATTTGCAGCCATTGGAAAGGAGGAGTTGAGGGAAATGAACGCACAAAGAAATGAAGATAGATGGAGGTTAGGGTTTATAATTGGGTTTATATAGGTAGGTTAGAGATTTGAATAGATGGATCAGGTTGGATAGGTATACGTGCTTCCGCTAACGTGGCCCAAAAAAACCCGTTCTGACCCCGGAACGAAATTGGGTAAACCCATATATCCAAATAGGCATTTTAAAATATTCTGAACGCGATGAAAAAAGTTACACATCCAAATTCCATCGTATGAAGAAGTTATGCTGAAAAAAAAAATCCCCAATTGATTTCAAATTGATTTCAATTAAATTGATTTCAAGGCGTTTCACGTTCGTACGATCAAACGACAAGTCCGATCGCTACGAACTTGAAACCCTACAATAATTCACTGATACGGATCCGATGAAACTGGTTTTGTCAAAATCCGAGTCAGTGGCCAAAATGGCTATGTTTATATAAATTAATTAAATATTTAAAATAAATAAATAAAATCCAATGTTATATTTACATTCTAAAATTGACCCATTTTATCCCTTTTAAAAATTCTTAATCATTTACAAAATTCCAACAAGTTTAGATGTCAATTTAAGAAAAGTAAATTTATAAATTCCAATATAAATCCTTAACTTCATTAAATTCACAAATTAAAATTAATATCCTAAAATTTTGTTTAGTTAAATAAATTAATTAGTATTTTATTCATTCCTGTCAAACGGATGGATTAATTATTGGATTCCAAATTATCACACAAATTTCTCATATTATCTATATTTCAAATAACGATTTATTTAACTATATTCAATCTCATTTAATTTCAATTGTTAGACTCTATACTTCAATTATAAATACATAAATAAATTATGATTCCCATTTATTTTATATTCACTATTTATCATATTACCATCATGGGTACCATTTATTTTAAATATACATATCCAGATACTTTACATTTTCCAAATTTTTGTCTCAATTGCATAACATTAAATTTATATTTATTGCAATGTTTTCTGATTTAAGTGAACGAACTAAGTATATAGCTCATAATAATTGTTGTAAAACTCTCAATCCCACATTTATAAGTTTGTTATTTCCAATCAAATATTATAGATATTTACAGGTATAGGTTTTTATTCAATCATTATTTATTATATATTAATTAGATAAATTCACTATTTAAGTCCTTTTAAATTTATTACCAAATACCCATTTACCTTTCCCATCAAATTTGAATTCCATTCAATTAATATAACCAATCAAAATTCCATCCACACTTTAGTATCAACCCACAATTATTGCAATTCATTATTTTATATTGACTTTATACAATTACCATTAACTTTACATTCAATTACTATTCAACGCATATTTATTCATCAATCAATTCGATATTTACTTTTCTTTCCTTCTATTTGATAAATAACCTAGTATACATTTACACACATTCATTTCATTCCGTTCATTCAAGGGTATTACATTGAAATTTAATTTATTAGCTAATACCAACATTATTACCATTAATTACAATTGGATTCCCAATTTTATTCAATAACCTGAATAAATAACATATATATTAATCAAATCCGTACATTTTCTTTTCTCATATTCCATTAAAAAATCAAATCATAACATTAAATGATTTTATTGAATTGGAATTTCATCCAAGTCATAAACTATTAACTTGCATTAACATGATTCCTTAATTTATTCCAATTATCGTTTACACTCTTTTATTGCATTAAATCAAATTAATATTTTCATTAATTTCTCATATTAAATTTATATCCAGGTAAAAATCCTTTTTCTACTTAATTCATTTGGATTTTAATCAAATTTCTATAAATGGGTTTTAAGTCACCATTTACATAATTTAATTTAGCCTTCATTTTAACATTTATTTATCCCCTTTATTGTTTCTACTAAAATAAATTACAAAAATCCTATTAAATAAACAAATTAAATTATTGAAATTTACGGATCGTTACACTCTCCCCCACTCAAAACTTTTCGTCCCCAAAAAGGAAAAGAAGAGAAAAGAAGAAATAAGAAAACAATATATCTTAATTAAATTTATAAACAAATAAGTTTACAAAATAAAATAATTTAACATAGAATATACCAATTTATACCCATTTAAATCTTTTATACATAAATTGTTAAAGTTTCTAAACATTTTCAAATTTTTCTAAGTCCAAAATTTACGGAAAATTTTGGCAGAGTCTCCTTTGTACGGAGAGGCTCGGAAAAGAAAATATATAATATAAATATAACAATATACACAAATATTTTACAATATAATATATATCCCAACTCGGGAAACAAAATAATAATGCTATAAACCGTAATCCGAAACGTACCTATTTGTCGGGCAAATAACGCTAAATTTATGAAACCAAATGCAGTAGCAATTGCTTCAATAGCCTGCATTTTACTTATATGATCTAAAAGGTTAACAATTTATATAAAGTGAAATATTTAGTTGGTTTCAATCACTAACAACAAATGAATACAACAACAAATAATTTCCATAAACAGCATACACAATAAATATAAAACAACCATACAATCAAACAAACAAATAGTTGTTCGGGTTCAAAAACTTTTAAATTGTACGGAATGAAGAATAAACTACTAGCGCATCATTTACTCAACAGTCTTAGATAAAACTAAATAAATTATTCATTCATTCTTACAAATTTAAAGTATCCTTACCTAAACAACTAAAACCCAAAACAAACAACAAATTTTGTTTATCCTTATTAATTTCATTCATACATTTGTTGTTTAATTTTCCCTTTTGATTCATACCACATAAATTTTCCTCTTATAATTTACATTTATTTCTAACAAACTTTTAATTTCATTTATTCATTCAGTGTTTGTTTCATTTAATTTCACTTATTACTTACAATTATTCATTCATTTATTGCATTTGTTTATCAATATTATTCATGTCCCATTTAATTTCTTAGCAATTTCATTTTATTTACTTAAGTTAATATTCATCTATTTGAATTACTTACCTTTAACTATATTCACTTATAGAAAAATTTCAATTATAGCTTAAGTTTATAACATTAAATTCTCATTTATAATAGCAAATTCATTGAATACTTCATTACCTACTTTTACTTGTACAAATTTTCATTACAATTCCCATTAAACATTTCAACTTTTAATATTTGGTAAGTTATATATGTTTTTAAAGAATGTACTTGAAAGTTACACAAGTTTCCTTATTACCTATGATTAAATTAACGTTCAATAATAATATTCTTTATTTTGCAGGTTATAATTTCAAATTTCATTTAATACCATTTATAACCTATCATTAAATCTCTTATTCCTTTAGAGGTTTTAATTTATTAATTACCTATGTTTCAATTCACTACAGTAATTAAAACAATTAATTAATGGAAATTTAAGAATTTAATACCGGGTTAAATTTCAAATTATTTTAAATAATAGATAAATATATTCTTACAACTTATATATCTCTAATTATATTTAAAAAAATTCAAAATTTATATATTTTCGAAAATGAATCTGTAGTAGAACTACTACAGTGGCCTTTCCCTTTCGAAACTCGAAAATGAAAGTCGATGATGCGGCCGCCATCACCGAAATTATTTTCCAGCGACAGAGAGGAAAGTACAACTTATTTATTTCTAGAATTCCTTTAAAACCATACTTTCAAATCATATTTTATATCAGGAAATATTTCTAAATACTATTATTATATTTAAAAACCCTTTGAAAGCAATTTTTTCAAAATCCCGGACTTAAGTTCTAAAATTTCCAAATTTCATTTATTTTACTTTTTTAATCTTATTTCTATTATTATTTATACACTTTATTTCCTAACAACCAATCAATTGCAGCCAAATATAGATACCATTTGAAATTTTTTATTTTATATATAGAAAATATAATAGGCAAAATTATTTCATTCACCTATATAAAAAACAAATATTATGTCGGTTTGTCCTATTAAGTGTTTAGAAATCCCTATTGATGTCATAGCGTTACATGCATCAACTAGAATTCATAAATACAAAACGGAACAGATTAACTCAATATTAAAAACCTTTTATAACACTAACAAATACGCTCTCTCATATATATACGCTCAGCGACTCCCATAGGGTATTACTACCCTATTAATAAAGAGTCAAACCCCACAAAGCTAAGGTTTATCGCTAAACCAAAGCTCTGATACCAGATGTAACGTCCCGCCTTTTCGCATGATTTAAATCAACACACGTGCCAATTCAAACCATACGGAAGGGCGAATTGTTATGGGGTAAATAAGAAAAATAGAGAAGAAATAAAAAGGAAACAAAATCTCACAGCGGAAGGATAAAATATAATAATCAATATATATAGTTTAGAAAAACTGGTTACAAAACATTTGCTTCTTCTTTATACAATAAATATCGGAGTTCACATACCAAAATATCAATGCAGCGGAATACAGTGTAGTGGAATAAAATAGTAGATAGTAATACTACAAATCTTCGTCTTCGTCCTTCAGAGCTAAAACTTCAAATCCTGAAACGCTCGGACTGACCCGAGCGAATTTGAAAAGAAAAAAATACTCGAGTCAGAACTAAAAGATCTTATGTGAGTTAAATTAACAGAAATAAATATGAGTACAGTAACTCAAGAGATGCTCGGGATTTACATCTCCTAAGGATCCGTTAAACTATTTACTATGTAGTATATTGCGCTATTATAATAGTGTCTACTTGTAAAATAAACTTACTTTTTTCTTAGAATTAAGGGGTTACCCATATTGCCCTTAACACGTAATAGTCCCAGTAGCCCATCCAATATCATAGCCTCTCCTAATCGGGAAGCCACCAGAGGATACCACACGGGCTACGGGAGAAATCCAAACTCGTTCAAGGCGTGATAGGGTAGGTGACACGGCACAACTAGGCAATGCTAGGGCAGATATACCAATTACGCATCCGGGCTGGTGATAACGCGTAGCTGCTACTACCGCCCACCTCGAAGAACACCCCCAAATCAAAATATAAAGGTGGCCACCGAATCAAATCCAAAAGTCAGAGTATAATATCGAAGGAGTGCGTTCGATCAGAGGAATGACCTCATTGGCCCGAAAATCGCTCCTGTTTTAGCCACCTTATGCCAACTCACGGGAGTTGGGTCCACGCATTTACCTCAAAGGAAACGCCGCCACCATCCTACTTCATTCTGGAATCTCCACCGCGTACATGGTTGTTAAAGTGGTTTTCGGAGTTGGCAGAGAGTATGACAACTTCCGATACCGGTCTCTTCAACAACCAATCGTTATTATAACACCGCGGTCTTTATCAAAATAGTTTATACTTTTAAACCAGAATAAATATTCATTTCGAAACCATATAAATATAATATCATTTCTTTTAAAACCTAAATTAATATGATATCATTTTATTTCAAAAATATCCTTTATAAAAAATCATAGCATTTCAAATCTATATACTTTGAAACCATGGCTTTGAAACATAACCTTTAATACTTAATGGTTTAAATACTATATTACTTAAAATAGCTTCTTTAAATTTCACAATAAATTCCCAATACCAATTTAATTCTCCAAATAAGCCATTTTAATTCTCATATAATTCAAAGCTCAAATATCACATATTTCAAAACTTAAATTTTTATAGTTCATATTATTTAAAACTTTAAATATTTCACTATTCAAAAATGGAATCTTTGAAAATTTAATATATATCTAATCCGATTCTTATTATTTAAAATTTGAAATGTTTACTTAATACAGCAAATATTATTTAAGTAAAACCCTTAAACTTCAATAACAAGATATTCTTTTAATTAAATTAACTTGATAATATTCTTCCAATCAATCTAATATTCATTTAAATCCTCAAATCAAAATCAAGTTATTAATCATACCTTTTAAGTCTTAATTTATTTATATTTTAAAACAAATTTCGAGGATAATTCTTAAATACTTTAATTAAAGTACAATTCTGAAATAATTCAATTTAAAACCCATCCCATATTTACCTTCTAACTTAGTTTCATTTAAGTCATTTAAACTTAATATATACAATATAATTTAAATAGATACTTACCACTTTATATAAAAGAAATCAACTTCCTTATTAAATCTATTTTATTAATCCGTTTTATACATAGCTTAGATTTAAGAATTTAACTATATATATATATATATATATATATATATATATATATATATATATATAAAGTAACATTTAAATAACATCAAAATAAATATTTATTAAACCGTATTTCCTTTCCAAAACCATAGAAAACCATTTCAATTTTTTTTATGTATATACTGCGGTGCCTGTATATAATTTTCTATCCTATGATCAAGTGATACGGATATTTACCATTTCGATCCGCAATTTAAAAATAAAAATGCGGTTGTATATCATTTCAAACCACAATCTCGAATGAATGAAAATGCATAATAACTTGCAGATTATATAAAATAGAACACATTATCCATTCATCCAATATAAATCATCAACCAAATTTTCCAATCATCATCAATTTAAACAAACATCTGTATATAACAGGAAATAAATGACACTTATTAATTAACAGTTATATTCAAATAAATTTATTAACCACTTAACTATTAGTTATATGCAAATAAATAAATTTTACTATCAATTTATATGCAATAATAGAATTAATGAACATTTATATTAAATAAAATGAGATTTAACAGAGAATAAGGAATAAAACATGCCAAACAGTCATAAATAAATTTCTACTCATATCTAAAATCAATTTAACAGACATAGGAAATTTTAGAAGTTGTGAGTGGGTTGAAACACTCACCTTTGGGATTTAAATCAATTTTAAACCCGATTTAAACCCAAAAATTCGATGATCTCAGAATTCGTTCAGACCATTGTCAACAGATCCAGAATTTAATTACGATCCTAACAAAAAAAATTGCGCATGAAATGGAGTTCGTATGTGAAAGTTATCACAATTAAACGATTTGTAATTAAAATTAAAAATAAACAAACAAAATAAATAACACATATATTACCGCCACGACAGCAAGGATTTGCCGTCCTCAACCTTTCTTCCCAGGATCATACGCACACTGCTACACGAGCTGAGAGCATTGATCTCCAGTGCCTTCACAAATCAACTCGTTTCCACCGATCGCTGGCTGCAACGCGCCCCTCCTAGCCGCGAGTTCCCCTACCCCACGACGAACCACCGACCGCGTTGACCAAAACCGAGCTGCCGCCACTAAAATTTCGGCCCCCAAATCACGATTTGCCATAGATCCAACCGTTAACTCTCCGAATGAATCTCATGGATGCAAAGCACGCGTCAATCTCCACCAAACCCAGAAAGCAATTGATGATCCATCGTAGTTGATTACGACGAGATGAAAGGCCGAGAATTCTTTGGTTTTTACTGCTCAAACGCCAATCCAAAATGAAAAACGAATTGTACCAGCAGATTACGTATTTCGAGACCTTTAACATATAATTTTTAGAAATTTTTCTGTGATTTTTGAATTTTTGACTTTTGATTTGGATTGAAACTGGATCTATGGTTTGCAACCATTGGAAAGGAGGAGTTGAGGGAAATGAAAGCACAAGGAAATGAAGATAGATGGAGGTTATGGTTTATAATTGGGTTTATATAGGTAGGTTAGAGATTTGAATAGATGGATCAGGTTGGATAGGTATACGTGCTTCCGCTAACGTGGCCCAAAAAAACCCGTTCTGACCTCGGAACGAAATTGGGTAAACCCATATATCCAAAAAGGTGTTTTAAAATATTCTGAACGCGATGGAAAAAGTTTCACGTCCAAATTCCATCGTATGAAGAAGTTATGCTGAAAACAAAAATTCCCAATTGATTTCAATTAAATCGATTTCAAGGCATTTCGCATTCGTACGATCAAACGACAAGCCCGATCGCTACGAAACTTGAAATCCTACAATATTTCACTGATACGGATCCGATGAAACTGGTTTCGTCAAAATCTGAGTCAGTGGCCGAAATGGCTATTTTTATATTAATTAATTAAATAATTAAAATAAATAAATAAAATCTAATTTTATATTTAGATTCTAAAATTGACCCATTTTATCCCTTTTAAAAATTCTTAATCATTTACAAAATTCCAACAAGTTTAGATGTCAATTTAAGAAAAGTAAATTTAGAAATTCCAATATAAATCCTTAATTTCATTAAATTCACAAATTAAAATTAATATCCTAAAATTTCGTTTAGTTAAATAAATTAATTAGTATTTCATTCATTCCTGTCATACGGATGGATTAAATATTGGATTCCAAATTATCACACAAATTTCTCATATTATCTATATTTCAAATAACGAATTATTTAACTATTTTCAATCTCATTTAATTTCAATTAATTTCAATTGTTAGACTCTATACTTCAATTATAAATACATAAATAAATTCTGATTCCTATTTAGTTATATTCACTATTTATCATATTATCATCATGGGTACCATTTATTTTAAATATACATATCCAGATACTTTACATTTTCCAAATTTTTATCTCAATTGCATAACATTAAATTTATATTTATTGCAATGTTTTCTGATTTAAGTGAACGAACTAAGTATATAACTCATAATAATTGTTGTAAAACTCTCAATCCCACATTTATAAGTTTGTTATTTCCAATCAAATATTATAGATATTTACAGGTATAGGTTTTTATTCAATCATTATTTATTATATATTAATTAGATAAATTCACTATTTAAGTCCTTTTAAATTTATTACCAAATACCCATTTACCTTTCCCATCAAATTTGAATTCCATTCAATTAATATAACCAATCAAAATTCCATCCACACTTTAGTATCAACCCACAATTATTGCAATTCATTATTTTATATTGACTTTATACAATTACCATTAACTTTACATTCAATTACTATTCAATGCATATTTATTCATCAATCAATTCGATATTTACTTTTCTTTCCTTCTATTTGATAAATAACCTAGTATACATTTACACACATTCATTTCATTCCATTCATTTATGGGTATTGCATTGAAATTTAATTTATTAGCTAATACCAACATTATTACCATTAATTACAATTGGATTCCCAATTTTATTCAATAACCTGAATAAACAACATATATATTAATCAAATCCGTACATTTTCTTTTCTCATATTCCATTAAAAAATCAAATCATAACATTTAAATGATTTTATTGAATTGGAATTTCATCCAAGTCATAAATTATTAACTTGCATTAACATGATTCCTTAATTTATTCCAATTATCGTTTACACTCTTTTATTGCATTAAATCGAATTAACATTTCCATTAATTTCTCATATTAAATTTTATATCCAGGTAAGAATCCTTTTTCTACTTAATTCATTTGGATTTTATTCAAATTTCTATAAATGGGTTTTAAGTCACCACTTACATAATTTAATTTAGCCTTCATTTTAACATTTATTTATCCTCTTTATTGTTTCTACTAAAATAAATTACAAAAATCCTATTAAATAAACAAATTAAATTATCAAAATTTACGGGTCGTTACAAAATGATTCTAGCAATCTAATGTTTACTAGTGTTGGTTAAAGATTTCCTTAGTGTTGCAGATTTTTGATTGTATCTTATGATATATTGCATAAAGAATGGACATACAATTAATGTTGTTGAAAATGACAGGGAGCGAGTTGACACTATTTATTCTTGGGAAGGTTATACATTTCATGCTCATATTCTCATAAATTAAAGCTTCTAGGTTTCTTCTGTTTTTAAATCTATGTAATCTAATCAATTTTTTGAAGCTGGTATTATAGAATTAACCATCCACATATTTCTGACAGATTGGTTAAAAGTTATTTATTGAATTTATACTTTTGAATCCTTTAATATAATGAAATATATTGTTTATTTATTTTAGACTAAGTGTAATATAGCGTCAAATTATTATTTCACATATACGGGAAAAAGATCACCTCTTGAAGAATACATGGGAATGCTTTGCTTTTGTATCATCATTTGAAATCATTTATGACTTTGTGGTTATTTATAATCCCGTTCGTACCGATGAACTTCAAGGTGATCCTTTTAATTATGAATTTGAGATGATTTACATTGGGTTGGAAGCTTGCTAATTTGGATTTCATTATTATTGTTCTTTTATTTTCTTGATGGGACTTTTATAAGAGGTAGAGGATAAGATTGTATTATGCCTGTTACTTCTAAGAATAGTAATCAAAATATGATATAGTTTTGAAATTAATAATATAATCGTTCAATATTTCATTTTGTTAAATTATTTGCATGTCAAATATTTTTATTATTTAGCAGGCAAATATTTGACAAAGTTACGATGTTACAACTTATTCATTTTGCTATTTTATTTATTTTTACGATTTATTTGTTAAATTAATATTATAATTATTATTTTATTTAGGTAATGTTGGGTCAAAAATTGACATAACAACCCCAATCAGTCGTACACGAGAGTAAATGGATTAAAAACGAAAATTAACAGCAAACGCACAAGAATTTTTATACTAGTTCGGGCTCAAATCTCTCCCTACATCCAAATTAGCTATATCTTAAGAGATTCGATATAAATAAATAACCATAAGGTTTTATATCTAGAAAGCAATGTATATACAAGTTTGATAGCAATTCCTATCATGGTCTACAGAGAAGAAGGTGAAGAACAAGAGCTAATTTTTTTTACATTGGTCTAACACTCAAATTTATAGGCAAAATCATCCAATCGAGTCATTAGATTGCAAAAGGCAAGTTAGAACTCTGATCAACATGATTAGGAAGGAAGAAAGATTAAATTCCGTAATCAAAATCATATCGGTATCAACCATAATCATGTCGGTACGACTACATTTATCTCAGTGGTGGATAATTTTTCGTTCATGCTTGTTCACACCTTTAAGTTTTCAAGCATCATTCGAAAAATTTCTTCATCCAATCATATTGGTACCAACATGATATGCGAGACTTGTCTTTTCCCAAAAAGTACTGAAATAGCTCACCTACTTGCTTAGAAGTGGGTCCCCTTGAAAACATCTCAGTACCGACCAAATCATGTCGTTTTTGACATGATTAAATAGACTTTCTCCAATTTTGTTCATACTTCGTGTGCCTTATCATTTAATCATCCCAAGGAACCTCTTCAATTCTTAATCTATTTCGCCATCGTCTTGAAGTCCAAATTCATTGAAAAGTCGCTTGGTTCAAATGTTGGACAACAATCTGTAAAAAATTTGGTATGTTTTAACTTCTCTGTAATATTTGAAGATTTCAACTTGTCATATATTTCTATGTCAAATATTTGCCTTATTTTACAGAAAACATTTAACTTACCCATGCTATTGCTATTTGTATATTTTATCCATTAATTTTTATTTTATGAATGTGACATATGTATTTTTCTTTATTTCAGGTTTTTTTCCACTAGCTGCTAGCATTGTATATGGTGAAAATGAACCAAATTGGTATTGGTTTTTAATAAAGCTTAAGGAAATGTTATGTGATAATGATCGTTGCTTCACATTTCTATATGATTAACATCTAGGTCTTTTGCTTGCTATTCCTCAAGTTTTTCTGGATTCAGCTCGTGATTCTTGTTGCTATCATTTCGGATAATTTGAAGAGTTTTTTTTAGCAAAAAGGAGCCCTCATGGAAAAAAGATATGGATTATTTCTTTGTTTTTTTCAATTCGTTAATGTTACTATAATAAATATATTTAATCAAGCTTTGTCTGAGTTTAGAACTGCTTGTGGGGCAAAAGTAGAAAAGTTTTTGCATGGCTTGCCTTTTGAAAACTTTGTAAAGATATTTTTGTTGGAAATCAAAATAGGGAAATGTGTTCTAATTATGCAGAAATCTTTGATCATTAGATCTTAAAAGAAAAATATCTACTTATCACTGCATGTTTAGATAGAATTTTTTGAAGCTCATGAAATTTATGTCAGATCGATGTGAAAAAAGTAAAACTTGCAATAATCAATTGTGTCATATTATGGAAAAGTGTTTAAGGGATTTACACCTTGAGAGTATTCATTGAAAGGTTGCTAGATCTACTATTGATGTTTATGAAGTTCAATAAACTCTATTTCATTAAGTAAATTTAAGTGTCTGATGACATAGTTGAAACTTATAATGCATCGAGGTGTTTCCATGTGCTAATGCTATTATAAGCATTCTTGCTTTTGGCCTAGATGTTTGTTCTTATATTGAGGACTATTTCAAAGTATCATATTTACAAGTATCTTATTCTCAATCGATTCATCCATTTTTTAATTTTCAAATGGAAGATGATTAACTTAAAGATGTTAAAGTAAATTCACCTAAGTGACGACGTGGTACACGAAGGTTTCCTTCAAAACGGATTAAGTTGGCTGGTAAGGTGAATAAATATAAACGTTGCAGTTTATGTAAGAAATTATGTCATAACAAAAGATCTTATTTGTTAAGAAATCAAGTATAGCTTGTATACCTTATATTCTTTATATTTTGAAGGCTATTAATGGAATTAAATGGTTTTTGTTGTCTTATTATTTTTATTTCTTTGAAAAAATGTTAATACTATAACTATGTTTGCCTAAAATATATTTGGCAAGCAAATATTTTCCCAACGAATATTTAATAGGTTGCGTTTGTGTAACGACCCATATTTTTTGATAATTTAAAAATATTAAATTTAATAAAATTTTAGAATTGAATGTTGTGAAAAATTAAAATTTATGATTTATTAATGAGAAAAATAATTTGAATATGATTTAACAATCTCGTTTGAATGTTATTGACAACTATTTTATTGTAATTTCAATCAATTCAAATAATTTTAAAGTTAATTTGGTTATAATTGTAAATAAGGAATAAATTAAATGTTGGATTCAATGATGAAATTATCCGTTATTAGTTGAAATAGGTTTATTATAGAATATGAAATCAATTAATTAGTATATAAATTTTATTAGCTTTTATTTGTAAACAATAGACTAAGAAATTTGTTTGAATTACTAAGGTGTAATAATTGTTTTAATTAATATTTTATTATTTAATCTGTTTCAAATTAATTTGGAAATCAACAAAATTAGTATAATTGAAATATTGCTTAATACGATAAAAGACGTTAACTGTTGAGTGATGAGTATAGTAAGATGGAAACTTGTATCAAATTAATTCATCAGGTAATAGTGATTTAGTATAAGAATTTAAAATCTAAATAAAGTTTTTCTTTGAAATTTAAATTATAATGAATGGATTTATTACAATTGTAATTGAACATAGAAATTAATGTAATATTCAAATCTTGGATTTGATATGGAAATTTGAATTTTAAAAGATTATAAATTTCTATGTAACCAAGAATGATAAAATTATTAACTTTTGAATTTGAATTTAAAAGTGATTAAATCAATTTAATAATAATTTATTTATTTAACGTGTAAAATTAGTCTTTTTGGGCACTATTGTGGTTATCGACAAAACCAGTTTTATCGAATCCATAATAGTGAATTATTGTAGGATTTTTAGCTCTGTAGCGATCAGATTTGTTGTTTAATCGTGTGGGCTCAAAATGCGTAGAAAATCAATTTAAAGAATTAAAATGAATATAATATGATTTTGAAAGCTAACTTCTATATACAATGGAATTATGGTTTGAAACTAGATCCAT
Source organism: Allium cepa (assembly GCA_030765085.1). Classification (NCBI taxonomy): domain Eukaryota; kingdom Viridiplantae; phylum Streptophyta; class Magnoliopsida; order Asparagales; family Amaryllidaceae; genus Allium; species Allium cepa. The sequence continues at coordinate 1,025,026,723 of CM060935.1, read as the reverse complement.
TGAGTTTAAAAATATCAAAAACCTATATTTTGATATATGGAATGGCATACTTTAGTTTCGAAAATGAAACGGTCTTTTCGGGTCATTGTTATCATTTCGATCCAAACCGATATGTCCATCCATTCTTATCCTTACTCTGTATATATAAATAGATTTTTTTGACTCCATGAAGAAGTCAAAGCAAGTGTGAGAAACTCCATAGTGACCTTTTCGAAAGCCTAGCAAGCCTTACGAACCAGTTGAAATGCATCCAGGATACCTTTCGCCAATGTCGAAAGGTTTTTAAAGAAAGCAACATTCATAAGTCAACAAAGAATGGAAGACAACCTTTCGACAACATTAAAGGGAAGCATAGCTCTCGACAACAATCAAGTGAAGAGCAACCTTCTGACAAGGTCGAGAGGTTCATGACAATCAAGTTAAGAGCAACCTTTCAATAAGGTCGAAAGGTTCACAATAATCAGGAAGAGAGAGACCTTCCGACAAGTTTAAAAGGTTCACAACAGTACAAAGAAGGCAAATCCTTCAGAACAACCTTTTGACAAGGTCGAAAGGCTCGTAACATTATATAGAAGGCAAACCCTTCGTCAAAGTCGAAAGGTTCATGAGGGTGTAAATACAAGCAAATCTTTCGACAATGTCAAAAGGTCCGTAACAATAGAAGAAAGGCAAACCATTCAATAAAGTCGAAAGGTTCATATCTACATATAAAAGGGGGGCCTTCCGACCCATTCGAGAGCATGGAGTCAAAAGGGTTGCACCTGCATCTATAAATAAGACCCAAGGGGTCATGTTTTGGGGATCGGAATTCTATTATTCTAATCTTGTATTTTCCTAATCAATACATTATAACCCTAATCGGGTGCTGATTTGGGGATTTAGTAGAAATAAAGTACTTCCATGGATAAAGAAGGAAGTCTTATGCTCTATTAATTTCTTTATTATTTGATTATACTTTTGTTGGATTAACTCCTATTATAGGTTCAATGTTATTGAAAAGGTTCTCGTCGACAAGGTCGACAACACTTCTACTACAAGAGACTTCTACAACCTTTCAAAGCCCTTAACCCTATAGTTTAAATCTTTCGACAAGGTTGAATCCTACTTCATATAGATGATCTAACCTTTCGACAAGGTCAAAACCTGCTTCATATCCGCTAGGGTATATCATTTTTCCTTAAACCCAAGGAAGGCCACCACCTAACCCTTCGACAATGTCGAAAGGTTACTTAGCCCAGATTCTAAACTTTTCGACGACATCGAAAGGTTTGATTCAAGAATTATCAATAAATAAAACCAAATTGGAAGGCAACTCCTAAGAGAATCTTGCTCGTTGTTCTTTCAAAGGATCTCTAACTTGCTTAGCATAAATTTGGGATGTTAACAAGGAATCTTGTTAATATTTTTGGCGCTAGAAGGAGGGCTCGAACCTCCAATCTTCGATAACTTTTATCCCCGATCAATTATATAAAGGGCCTTGTCTAAAAGAGGATTATGGAAAAAGCAAAAAGTAGTAGCAACAATCTAAACGAAGAGGCTACATCACAGTCAACCTTTAAAGGTCACATGGTCTCAAATCCTAATGTAAGCAAAATAGAAGTAGGGCAACCTTCAACCCTAACAAAATTGGAAAGAAATATGATTAAAGTTTAGAATCAACGACCATAAAAGATGACAATAAAGGATTATTCAAAAAGAGCTCCAACCTGGGAGTTAATAAAGATTATGGAAAGGAAGGACAAAGTGCAACCTTCAACCGAGATAGAAGATCAAGGGTTAAACTGGGATAGTCAAGTAAGTAAATCACTTGAACAATCGAATAGCTTTATCCAAGAGGACGACAGGAGATGTCACAGAGATAAGACCAACCAAGATGATAACCCACACCATATAATGGTGAATTCACTTAGAGGAAAAGAAGTTATGATCCCGAAGAATATGTTATCCTGCAAAAGGCTTCCTTTTCCAAAGAAATAATGGCGACAAATCTACCTCCACACATCCAAATTCCTTCACTAAAAATACAATGGAACAACTAATCTAGATGACCATCTTGTCGTCTTTGAAAATATAAGGCATGATCAGGGCCAAGTAACGAAGGAAGTTATTGCGAATACCATAAAGCAAATGGACATGAAACCGATGAATGTCGTGATCTGTAAGTGAAAATACAATGCATGATCAGGGCAGGGAGAATTCGTCAAAGGAACCTGAAGGACATCGTTTTCGAGCTGAGAGGAAAGCAACTCAGCAACCTCTAAATCTGAATCTTTATCAAATCATAAAGATTTGCGACATCAATTCAACTATGAATTCTCTCCTTTCCTTTTTATGGCTCTTTAACTTGATTTGTATTCCATTTGTACTTGAATTTGCATTCTGCATTGATCATGTACTGATTAAAATTTTAGTGCTGCTAAAGGTAAAAACAAAATCAAACTGAAGCATTCGATGAACGTCGAGAACACAACAGACTCCAAAATACTTAAAGAGGACGACTCGGATGCCATACATGAGATAATTATCAACATTTCGGTAAACACAATTCCAAGCCTTCCATACAAGAAATGTTCAATCATTGCCAAACTCGATACCAATTTAGAAGAAAATCCATATATACCAAACCTATTTTTAGCGAATGATTTCAAAAGGGAAATTTCTCAAATTATATTCACTTAAGAAAACTATTTTCAATTTCCCCATGGCTTGGGAGAAAAAAATACTAATTTAATCCAAACGCAGATTTATGCAACCTATTTGAAATATTATATAGAATTAATAAGTGCACACAAAAAGAATGCAAACCGAACAATTTCATTATTTCAAAGTTTATCAAAATTATGGGCGAAGGGAAGCCTATTCATACTTTATCATGAAAAATTTTGAAAGCACAAAACATTTATTGGAACTCAAATTAGAGAATCCTGTTTTCAACTAAAAGACGATTGGTTCATGTATCATGACCTCCTAGTCTCCTATTTGAGATCCACGTCTCTATTATGAAAATAGCAAGAAAGTTATTGCAAAAGGCCATATTGAAAAAAAATTCTTCTATTTATAGGTTTCATGAGTCCAAACTATTTTTCAAAAGATAACCACTAGGTATACTAAGAGAGGTTAATTATAAAATTCTTTAAAGGAGACTCCATTTTAATTGGCCAAAAATTATATATATTATATTCAAGCCTACGATGCTGTTCTGTAGCACCTCCTAGAGGGAGGGACATAAGCCCACGATGTTATTCCGTAGCACCTCTTAGAGGGAGGGACATAAGCCTACGACGCTATTCGGTAGCATCTTCCAGAGGGAGAGCCACCATCTAGAGGAAGGTCGACTCAGCAAACACAATACCCCTTTAAGACAAGGGAAGCCCAGAGGAGGTTCATCAAATAAATGGACTAAGATGTCCAAGCCAAGAGGAGGCTCGCCAAATAGTGGACTAAGATGTCCAAACTAAAGAGGAGGCACTTAACAAACAAATAAAGACAAAGAAGTCAACAACTGAAAGCAAGAATCAAAACCCAAGAGAGTAAGGGGCTAAAGAAAGGAATCTATCCACCATCTAAGATAGAGATTGTTTATGCCAAAATTGGGCATAATACTCTTCTGGCGTATTTGAAGAGATTAAAATGAAGAATATAAATAAAAAAGGAAGCTAATCTAACAAACACGCCAAAACAGACAAACAGAAATGCAAGAACATAGGAATTTAGAGTGGTTCGGCATTGTAGCCTACGTCCACTATAGAAAGTTTGTTGTTTTGTTGAAGGTTACAATCTGATTACAATAGTAGACACTCAAGAACTCGAGTTACAAAAGGTCTTCGATACAGTATCGGCGTAGTAGAATCCAAAAGTCCATTTTCTAGAGGCATATGACTGCTATTTATAGGCATAGGCTGAAAATATCTGGCTCAGATATCGGGATACTCCTCTCATGTGCGTGGGTCCACTAGATCGATCTTTGGTCATTTAGGATCGATACGCGTACGATTCATATCGATCAAGATGAGGTCCTTTTAGGCTGAGATCGATCATGGGCATTCTTGAGATGGTAAGCAAACTTATGTGAAAATTTGGTATTATTTGGAGTTATATATTTTATGTTATGATCGATCCAAGTAGGGATTTGCAAAAAGGCTAGCATCTTTGTTATGATCACATACGTATTGATCAAGTTCAGATCGATAGGAGTTCGTATCGACCATCTGCACTTCAATGACGTGAAGCTATAATGTAGAAGCGATCCACTTTTCATGTCGAACGACTGCTTCTTCCACTTTTCCATGCTTACTTCGAATCGGCCTGGGAACTTTTTTTTCGTATCGATGACCTATAATTCATTTTGTATCGATGTTTTCTTATATTTTTTTAATTGATGATCAAAGCCGCTTTGCATCGATGGCATTTACTTTAGTTTGCATCGATATGTACTTATTTCTTTCGTACCGATATTCACTTATACATTTCATATCGATCATTAGGAAGTTAGTTTCGTATCGATATTTTTAGGGGCTGCTGTGTATCAATTGCTTGATAGCATATCTCGTATCGATCGTTGGTTGATCGATATGAACTGCATTGATGGATGACCAATATGCATGTGTAGGATTGGAACCGATACGAAACATTTGCAACTAATGGATACGAAGCAAAAAATACATGATGGATACGAAAAGGAGTAGGCATCGAGAGATACGAACAGATGTTTTCTTTCTTGATCTTGATCAATCCATATCTTGAGCATATGGACTCTGATTGACTTGAAATCTGGAACGTTAGATTTCACAGCTTTCTTATTGTACGTTGTTAATTATAGCTCGACCTAGACTCGAACAAAATTTGCCAGTATCCATAACGAACCTTTGTATAACTGAGCATTGGGATAGATTATCTTTGGTTTCCAGTCAATTCCTTGGTGTCGCGGTCTTGCCAAAATGCAGGATAACATTTTCCCCACAAAGTATGTCTTGTGAGAAAATGAAGTGCTTTGAAAAGCTGCAATCTTCATTTCGAAAAGTCCTATCCGATTCATTGAATAGTTGTTGCCTTTTCTTCAAAAGATGTAACATTTGATCGATTTCCAGTAATATAAATGCTGAACTATTGACTGCCAATGATTATGCAGTGCGTTATCGTAACTGAGTGTCGTGTGTTAGTAATTTGTTGTTCACAGTTGTAATTGTCACAAAGTGAGCATTCAACTCCTGTGAATTTTGAAAATTGGATTTCAGTATGTCATACATGCACGTACGATAACCTGACTCTCGTTAACATTTGCATGTCCACGAGTCATTGTCAAGTTTTTTATAATCGAGTTTCGTATCGATCCTTTCCTAGATCGATGCAAAATTCGAGTTATAGCAATGCTTGATGGTCATTTTAGAGTATCCATTCGTATCGATTCTCTCCTAGATCGATTTGATAAGTTGGGATAGGCATTTTGTATCAATGGCAAATGATATGAAATTGTCGGTCCTTCAAAATTTCTTCATATTGATGGATGTAAACTCCTGTGATCTCCAAAATGATGGATAGAAAATTGTCACTTCGTATCAATGGATTTAAGTAGCTCTAATAGGCCTTTGCTGTGTCATTCGTATCGATGGCTTGATGGATATGAAAAGCTTTATCCCATATCGATTGTGGATGCATATGAAGAAGGCATTTCGTATCGTTTTGGCTTTGACCATTTTGACCGGTCCATTTTACTGGAAGACGAATCTTCTTTTTCCCCTGAGTTTGAGTCCGTATACATGCATTTTGGACTTAAAAATATTTCCACTTGCTTTCACTCCTACATACTGTCTTCATATCGATCAAAGCAAAAGAGAAAAAGAAATTGCTTTCATCTTCGAGCCAACTAATTCTTTAATCCCTCGAGCCAACTGCTTAAACTAGGTAGTCAACCCATAAATCCGCACTAAAACGATGAGATTCGAGTTCGACAACCAATCCATTCACATTCGTGGCCGATTCCGATGGTGTCCAGGTCAGAGTTAGATTGAAACAAGGTCGAGTAAGGTTGGAATGGCACTCATGTTGTTTGGAGATGAAGAAGTGTAAAGGGATACGAAGGAATTACTCATATCGATGGTGGATGAAGGACGTACTCGTATCGATTGTGGACGGAGAATGAATTCATATTGATCTAGTCATAATGAATCTTCGTATTGATGAAGCCAGTAGCTTCGTATCGACTGATGATGGGAGTTCGTATCGATCTAGAGTGATCAATTATAACTTGGATCTGGCGATCGATACGAAGATGCAATTTTTGATCGATACGAAGTTGAGGGTTCTGGGTCAATATGAATTGACCTTCTGGCAATTGATATGAGATATTGTTTTCCACCATCGACATGAATTTCACTTCTGGTGATTGATCCAAGTTTAAACTTTAATGGATATGAAATCCTGCATAATCGAACATTTGACTCCGATGAGCTTTTGCCTTGCATAAGGGGACTTAATCGTTTCACCACATATTTAACTACCCTTCGAAGCTTGTCAATGGAACAGTAACTTGACAAATTTGATGAACTCTAACTTGGATCATTCTCCAAAGCCTGACTGGTACGGTTGTGATGGTCAGCGATGACGGTCACTCTGGTTGAATCTCGAAATCTTGTCGTTTGAACATCTTACAAATTCCATAGAATTTCTTAAGTATTATGTAGCATTGCACTACACAGCACATTCACGCACTTCACACTAGAGGGAACATGTGTTTATTATCATCTAATGATGATTTTTACCGATTTCAATAGCTATGGAACCTGGATGTTCACAGCCGCAAGATATTCAGAGTCCGCCTCTTCATGTAATCAAAATGTCGGCTATCGCAGCGGAAGTAATCAACCTTGCTTGGGATGAGCTATCAGGAGCAGTCTTCGTCGCCAATCCATTAGATTTTGTCCACTTGAATATTCCCGAAGATATGTTAGGCAAGATTTGCCTAAGACATGGATTGCCGTCGAACTATGTCTTACTGCCAAGGCCAGAAGATAGAGCAGACAACCCTCCGAAAGGGTACACAGCTTGCAACTATTTCATGTGTGTAGCCGAGACACTTCCTCTATTCAATCAGTTCATCTAGGAAGTTTTACTTTTCTTGAGGATTGCTCCATCTCAGTTGCACTCGAATGGGTACACCTTGCTCAATAGTCTTTTTGTCATCTTCATGGAAAATCTCTTCCGTCCTCCGATGGTAGAAGAGATTAGATTCTTATTGAATACAAAGAGTCGTGGGGACAACCCTTCCTTCACTTTCCTAGAAGCAGTTAGGAATTGTTAAGTTGTTGTGGGAGTTTGGAGTAGGCTAAGGTACTATAAGATCGAATGGTTCTTTGTTCAGTGTCCATGGGGATTCACCAGATGGTGGCTAATTAGACGTAAGTAATCCAAACTTTCATTGATTATCTGGATAACATAAGTTAATATTGAATCTAATACTTCGCTTCTTGTACAGCTTTGATTCCACGACCCGAAGGGGCTCAGTTCAAAGAAATATTAAGGTTTCTTCAAGCTGTGCCAGCTGCGCATAGAGAAATCGATGAAGTCCTCACAGATGAAAATTTGGTTGCCATGGGGCTGATCGATAGAGATCAGAGCATAGGATCAGTAGGAGTTCTTAGGACGGCTTTGGCAAGGTAAATAAGAAGGCGATCTCCCGGAATTATTATTACCAAACAAGGCAATGATGAGAGCTCTCCAGTTGGAGATAAGCCCGTGGCTGTACCTTTGCACGACCCTCAAGCATCGGGAAAAAGAAAAGGCAAGTCTGTTGTACGCAAATCTCTTAGGCGTAAACCCATCGTGGTTTCTTTGCCTGCTATAAGTCAGGAGATTCCTCCTCCATAAATGGAGAGCTCGCTGCAAGGCTTGGCGGATAACGCAATCCCATATAATCTAACATCACCTAAAGACTTCGGGTTGGAAACCGAGGTAGGCTAGAGTTAGAGCGGCAGAGACCAGGTTGAAAGGTGATATCGAAGACCTCCTATTTACTTAGAATGTCAATGTTTTGAAACATCGCAACCTAGGCTAGCTCGATGACTACCCGCTACATATGTACAGTGGCTGGTGCCGCTTGGTAGAAGATGAGAAAGAGAACCACAATACTACATCTATCGACAACTTTGAGCTGGAGAAACGAATATTAAATGAGGATGAGAGAAAATTCTTCAGGACACTATTGTCACTTTTGAGAAGGAAAAACTTGCCAGCCAATATCCTGATGTTGGAGAGGAGTCGGGAGTTGAACACCATGAAGTAAGCTCTAAAATGTCAGTAGTAACTCAACCCAAGCTTACTTTTGCAATTAACCCTCCAACAATTCCGGCGTATGATCCTGATCAACCACATTTGTTTCCAGTGCACGAGCATGGCTTTGAAAACACATCGGCTCAATATGTGACCTAATATAAGGAAGGCACTCTGAACACTTCTTGCATCCATTTTCTTAAATGCAGGAGCATTGTCGAAAGATGTCACTAATATCTTTTCTTATCTTTATTCAGTTATAGATGCTACGCCAGTTGTTCCTCCTACAACCTAAGAATTGCATCACGAGCGAGAGGCCATTATGATGGAGGCAACGACCATAACCGCCGCTACATCAACGAGGGAAGTTCACAAGAGCATGTTCATTTTTAATGAACAAATGATGGAAGATCTCCTCAATCACCAAAGCAACCCAATCAATGATCTACCTTTCGTTATAGGTGAAGATGTGTTTATGGATAGCTTCTTAGGCTCGACTAGTAGCATTCCGGTGGGTACTCAAGTAGAATGGGATAAGGCTATATGGCAGAGATTAATGCTGAAATGGAAAGAGCCACATAGGCTAGCAGCATCGGAGGCGGTATGGCGGGCCCTGGTCTAGTCCCTATGCGTATGATTTCTCCTGACGGCACAATTATCGATATTGGCATGCCCTCTTTGCCTTATCACATTGAAAGTGCCACCATTCCTCCGGCTCCACATTCAGAAAGTATCCTGATCCCCATGAGTTTAGAGGAAGAGACCTTTGTAACCCCCCCGACCGAAGACCAACCAACAAAAGACAAAACCTCGAAGAGGCATCCGAGTGGTAGCTCTAGCAGGTCAAATCCAAGGAGGAAGAAGAAGAAGTCGAAGGAGTACATGTGCCTTATTATTCCCTCTTTTTGGTAGGTAAGTTGATTTTTGCCGGCCATGTATAGATGCGGGTTCATCCCTGCTTATAGGAATTCTGGGAATAAGTTTTTGTACTTGTCTTTTTTCCAAGGAATAGCAAAAATAAAATATCCTTTTGTTTATAGCATAGCTCTGTATTTATTTGTTTATGTGTTTCAGTACTCAAGTTTCCATTCAATGTTGCGAAGCTTTAGTCTCTAAATCGGAGTTGAGTTCGGTTGTTAAGTCCTGAAGTCATGACTTAGGTTCATAATCAAACGTCAAGTTAAGCCTCAACGGCACGCTATCTCGGTTAGTGCCTTGTATTTGAGCTATGCCCTTAGTTTTGGAAGAAAATTGAAGTAGCTAGTCAGTAGACACTTTTCGCCTCTGTTGACCTCTATTTAACTAAGTCAGAATGAAGTTAATGTGAGATGACTTTGAGCCATCTATCACACTTGTTCATCGATAAGTACTTGCATCCACACTTTGGGGATTGAGCTTGAGTGCCAGCGGTTGGTTATGCCTACTCGTCATTTAGAATCACGTCCATGCTCTGGGGACATAGGATAATTCATTGGTCGGTCACACCCGTTTAGTGTTTTATAGTCCAGTTCGTGCTTTGGGAATCTGGAGTTGGTTGATGGGCGGTCAGTCACACCATTTAGTGTTTAGAGTTAGGTCCATGCTCTGAGGACTTAAGTTGTTTTATGGGCGGTCAGTCACACCCATTTATTATTTATACCCCAGTCCGCGCTCTTGGGATCAGAGTTGGTTAATGTTTATACTCCAGTTCGCACTTTGGTAATCTAGAATTGGTTGACGGGTGGTCAGTCACACCAATTTTGGTGTTTATACTCCAGTCTACGCTCTCGGAACTAGAGTGAGTCGGTGGGTGGTCAGTCACACCCGATTGTGGTTATACTTCTATTTGCATTTTGGGAATCTAGAGTTGGCCAACAGATGTTCAACGACATCTATTTAGGCAATTGGATCTTGTTCGCACTTTGGGAACAAGGAGTTAATCAAGGTTGTGGACGGTCGGATCACATTCTCTTTGATTTGACAAGCGAAGTCATAGATTGGCGGATCCATCCTCCTTGAGCTTGGATTTAGAATTTGCACTCTATCTCACACTCTGGGAACTGGAATTTGTTAGAGGATTGTCATGTTTCAATCCTTCTTTTCTTTAGTGTGGTTTTCCCCCGAGCTCGTGGATTCACTTAGAGAGAGACTGGTCAGATCACAATCCCTCCCTATCTGAATAAGTACCATCGTGGGATGGGTCTTAGATCTTTGTGCTCGTGACTACCCCATGATGCATTTTAAGAATCGCCAATCTAGCTTCACGAGTTTGCATTTTATTGCTGAAATAAGAAAGTATAGCAAAGTCAATTGCCTTATTACAAGTTCAAATTTTGAAATGCATAAACAAATTTCAAAGGAAAAGCAGATTGAAATGAACAAATAAAGCCTATTATGTGTAAATGAATGAAATCAATTCCATAGAGCAGACGCAAAGAGATTCCACCACGCCCTTACCTTTCTCCTTTTGCTGCGCATCCCATAGCTCAACAATATAACAGGCACGTCTAGCTGCTTGATCATCATGCAATACTCTGATCCCATTATTAATGGGGAACTTCAGAGTCAAACACCACGGGATAATTGCTGCCCAGAATTCAGCGAGGGTCGGTCGGCCCAAGAAAGTGTTATATGGGGAATTAACGTCTAACATAACAAACTGTAGCATACAGACTCTTCGGCACTCTCTAACACCTAACCTAACTGGCACCACCACCATCCCAGCGGGTATAATTGCACTTCCATTAAATCCATGTATGCGAGATTGACACGGCTTTAAATCCTTTGCCTCTATTCTCATCTGGTCATACGCCAATTTAAAAAGAATATTCTTGGAGCTTCCACTATCTACCAAGATTCTCTTCATCCAAGCAGGACCTATTGAGATGATACGACTAGTGGATTGATAGTAGGGGCTTCGACTCTATCAGCATCTCTATCCAGGAAAACGATGTCGTCTGTTATCATTTTTTGTTGTTTCACTGGTGCCCCATCATCAATATTACTACAACATTCGAATCCGCATGCCTAATCGAACTGGCATACAACTCCATTTCCTCCAGCGTCGATCAGCAGGATGAGGACCAAAATTATCTTTATTAATAACCAATCTCCCGCTAGTACATGCAGGTTCTTCCGGTCTAGCCTAATTTTGACCTTGATTCTGGTTTGATGGGCCCGCACCTCCAGCCTGCGGCGCCCGAACAAATTGTTCCAGCTTCCTTTCTCATATCAGTTTCCCATTGATGTCTTGCAAATGACAACACTCATTAGTATTGTGGCCATAGAAATCATGGAACATACAGAATTTTTCAGTTTGAATTTGCTTTTAGATGATGGTTTTGGAGCTGGCTTCTGGTACCGTTTTGTAATGCAGGTTTAAAGAAAAACATTCTCCAGCGACATGTTCAAAGGAGTATATTGGTCGAACATAGGAGCTCTATGTCTTGGTCTGTGATTTCGATCTCACTTCCTACCCTGACCTTCATCACCTTTCTATTGACCTTGCTTGTTCTATAAATTGAATTGCACATTACCGAAGCTCTCACCGAACTATTTATGGAAACATTGCTTTGAATTCCTTTAACATCGGGCCCCGCATCGTCTTATTTCCTAGATCGTCTAGCATCTTCTCTCCTCAAAAACTAGGCTACCGTAGCATAGAAATGATCCAACGACATGAGGGTTTCCCGGCAAAAAAACTACCAAATTCGGACTTAGGATCGATTCCTTTAGTTAATGTCATTAAGATAGAATTGTCATTCGGGTTGTTGACCTCAGCACATGCAACATGAAACCTTTCCAGATAACGTTTGAGTGTCTCTCCTGTAGCTTGAGTGACATTGGATAAGGTGTTAACATCCTTCGGCCTCGTGACGTGCATATGAAACTGATCAATGAACTTGGTAGCCTATTGATCAAAGCATGAAATGGATCGAGGTGGTAAATGAGTAAACTACATGGTTGCGATGCCCCTTAGAGAGATAGGAAAACCCCTACACTTGATTACATCTTCATCTCATGCGGTGTTCATGAGCCATTCATACTTAAGGATGTGTTGGTTAGGGTCTGAACTCCCTTCATAAACAGGTAAAGCTAATATTGTGAATCGATGGGGCGGTTCGGCATAAAGGATGCCATTATTGAATGGCATATGACTCCGAGAGATTCCCCAGTTGTCATTGGTGAGGTTTTGACTTTCACGGATCATCTGATAGATCATGGTTAGGATGTCAAGCATTTAGATGTTTGGAGTCAAGGCATGGTCAAGTTTCATGTTGCGAGGACAATCCGAGCATGGTCGACGGTCCGTGCCTCGCCACCTTGGCTCTAGATCTTCTGGAACATAAGGTTTAAGAGCATGCACATGTTGCCAAAGGGTTGGATCTGCTTGGTTACGAAGGTCAGCTTCTAAGTCTATAGCGCCAACAACTGCATGGCTATCAGTAGTGTGATAAGGAAGTGCTCCTCCTCGGGAGGAGGTTCTAGCCTGGTGTTTTGTAGAAGGGACAACTCCTGCTTGTCCAAGATTCAGAGGACGCTGATGCTCAAGGGCTTACATGTAGTTCCTATCCCACCATGGACGTTTTGATTTATGGTTAAAATCAGAAGAAGCTGAGCCCTCGGTGGATGAATAGGAAGCACGATCCCTTCCTGATCTCCTTCATCTCTCCTTTTTAGTCGGTGGGCCAGCTCTGTGTTGGCACAAATCTGCTGCGTTTGTTCCTGATGGCTTTGGGTAAGCTCTTGCATAGGAATCTGGAACTCCTCCCTGGTGATTGGGAGTTATGGATCTGAAGGTCCAGCAGAAGTCTGACCTATAGCAGGCAACTGTGTGGGATTTTTCCTATCTCGTCCTTTTGGATTAGAAGCAGTAGAAGAAGTCATTATGTTAACCATGGCTGAAGCAGTTTCTTCCTAGATCTGACACAATCTAAATAGTATGGAATTAACCCCTGGATGATAGATCTGGATCTTCTCCTTGGATTTATGCAATCCAAAAATGGCAGTAGATCCAATGGAGCGAAGAAAAGCTAGGTTTTTTCTTAGTGAAAGCACCAAAATTTTGTACCAAAATTGGGCACAACACTCTTCGGGAGTATTTGAAGAGATTAAAATGAAGAATATAAATGAAAAAGGATGCTAATCTGACAAACATGCCAAAATAGACAAATAGAAATGCAAGAATACCGGAATTTAGAGTGGTTCGACATTGTAGCCTACGTCCACTAAAGAAAGTTTGTTGTTTTATTGAAGTTTACAATATGATTACAACAGTAAACACTCAAGCACTCGAGTTACAAAAGGTTTACGACAGAGTATGGATGTTGTAGAATCCAAAAGTCCATTTTTTGGAGGCGTATCACTGCTATTTATAGGCATAGAAAATATCTGGCTCAGATCTTGGAATACTCTTTCTCTCTTGTAGGTAGGCCCACCAGATCGATCCATGGTCATTTGGGATCGATCCATGATCGATACGTGTACCATTCATATCGATCAAGATGAGGTCCTTTTTGGCTGAGATCGATCATGGACATTCTTGAGATGGTACGTAAGCTCTTGTGAAAATTTGGTTGCATTTGGACTTTTAGATTTTGAGTTATGTTAACGTAAAAATCAGATGCTGACACCCCGGTGTAGATTGGAGTTGAGAGAAAGCACCACCCGTGAACACGGGAACTAAAAACAAGTAGAAAAATCACAGAGAAAGCAGAAAAGACAACAGTTTTTATAGTGGTTCGGCTTAAGGTAAGCCTACGTCCACTTTAATTCTCTTTATTGCTGAATCAATTACAACTTTATAACGATCTTCAATTACAATTCTGGTGAGACAAACAACTAGAACTTTGATGAAGAAGAATTCTTCGAATCCATGTAGATTGCGTTAGATTTTCCCTCGAAGTTAGTTGAGATGCCTTTCGAACTTGAAGTGTCGAGTGAGTCGAGAATTCAGCAGAGTATTGGCGCTTGAAGAAATCGGCCAAAAGTCCTTTTCATGCTCGAGGTAGGTTGGTATTTATAGGGGAAATCCCCCCTTTAGGTCGTAAGTCGTGACCGGTCTAACATAAGTTGTGGCCGGTCTGAGGTAAGTCGCCGCCGACTCATCTGGCCCCTCCATGGTTTCATATAGGTTCATTTTTACAAGTCCTAAGTCGCCCACGAGTCAACATCTAAGTCGCAAATGAGTCAACTGGTCTTCTTCATGCGGCATTGAACCTTCGCCCAATAGCTTTAGGTCGTGGACGACTCAAGCTAGGTCGTGAGCCGTGTACGAGTTAACTGATAAGCTTGTTCCCTTCAGATAATAACCCAAGTCCTGAATCGTGTACGAGTTAAGAGGCCACTATGCCAAGTAGCTGCATTGAACTTGTCTTCCTTTGCTTGGGTCGTGAACGACTTAATATAGGTCATAGGTCGGTTGTGATTTAGGTCGGCAGCTGTGTTAAAGCATTAGGTCGGCAACTGTGTTAAAGCATTAGGTCGGCAACTGTGTTAAAGCATTAGGTCGGTAATTGTTCAGCCTTAAGTCGGTATCCCTCTTAGGCCTTAGGTCGGCAGCCCTCTCAAGCCTGTTAGGTCGGTATCCTTGTTAGGCTGTTAAAGTGTTAGGTCGTCCATACCTTGAGTCGGCAACTTCCTTAAGGTATTGAGTCGGTCTATTCTCTTAGGACAGTTAAGTCGGCAAGCTGTTGGGTCGTCCATCTTTAGGTCGCCAGAAAAGAGGAATTAACACTTGCCCCTCGAAGTACACGCCTAGGTCGTAGGTCGTGTGCTTCGATCAAACTTTACTAAGTCGCGGGCGACTTAAGAGATGGCTTATTCTGCACATCTATTTGCTTCTGCCCTATATAAGCGTTAGCTCGTTTTCTTCCTCCTCATCAACTGCTCCCACATCCTTTTCTGCCATTAGAGACTTTTCGAGTTCCCAAAGGCGAATCCAAGTTAATCGACCAACAATCCATCTTACTATTATCCCACGTAAGTTAATTTGATCCCTTATTCAATCGCGACTATTATTGAAACACGAACTTTTACCTTCTGACCCCAAATCACCTTTGCACGCTTTGCATGGCTCTCGAGTTAAGTTGCGATTGATTTCAATCGTTATTGGCAATGTCTTCATTGCGATTCATAGGATTATAACATTGTGCTTGGTTTATGGTAGCTCTGTGGTGATTTGGATCAGTTTTTGGGTTTTTCATGAGAAGATGGTGGATTCTGTTGTTACTGGAAGTTAACGGGTTATCGGGTTGAGCGGAGTGAGATACTGCCTTGGAAGCGACCCAGTGATTTTGGGTGACCTAACCTCTGGCCGACCTAATCCTTAAATCGTGGCCGAGTTAACCCTTGGGGGAAAAACTGCCGACCTAATCTTCCGCCGATCCAACCCTTAAACCGTAGCCGAGTTAACCCTAGGAAAACTGCAGACCTAGCCTTCTGCCGATCCAACCCTTAAACCGTGGCCGAGTTAACCCTGGGAAAACTGCAGACCTAACCTTCTGCCGATCCAACCCTTAAACCGTGGCCGAGTTAACCTTTAATCCGTGGCCGAGTTAACCCTTGGGGGATTTCGCACCACTGGAGCCTTCTTCCTTACTACTCCTCATGACTTAAAGAACCACCGATTTAAGGAATTGGAAACTTTAATCTTGACTCTCGAAAGATTCCTTGAGTCGCAACCGAGTTAACACTTATGCCCAACTTGAATTCTTACTTAAAAGCATAGTTCCGATTTGAATTCTTAATTTGATCTATTGTACTGAATTGCTTAAATTCTGGATTGATTCAACTTTGCTGCCTTATTTCACAGACCACATTAACTTATAGGCTAACAACCTGCTGAAAACAACAATCACGAAAAACCAAGGCGAATATACTATCATTGACTGCCCACATCAAATGACAGATTAGTCGACATAAAGTAATCAACTTAAATACACTGTATGAAATGCTGTGAACCAATTAACTAAAGTGAAGTATTAATGCAGAGCATCGCTAACTTGAACTGATTTGATTGCATCAACATTACACTTGCATATTAAAACAACGTACCCTGGACTTTATAACCGACAAATACTTGCTAGTTTTTATTCCAGTTACATTTGCTCATTGCTTGATTGATTTTACACAACACTCCACACACTTTAGGAAACGTGCACCTTCATGTTTGAATATCCAGTTGTTTGTGTAGAATGACTTCCCATCAAGAAGAAGAAGGGGTAGCTCAAGCTGAAGAGACCTTTCCGATAGCTATTCCCATAGAGAACCCTCCAGAGAGAACTTCAACCATCCTAACTCCGAGAGCGTTTATTCAGCTACGTACTCAATTTGGTTTTGCTGAAAATGATGCCATACTTCCCGGGCCAAATGATACTGCCGACAGTCCTCCCCACGATTTCGCCGCAGTCAATCGTCAAATGTGTTTAAGCGGGGCGATTCCTCCCTTTAACGACTTCCTTCGAACCCTTCTCCTTCGGTTGACAATCTCTCCATTCCAACTTCATCCTAATGGCTACGCCATCTTGATGGTGTTGTGTGTTTTGTTTAGGAGAACTCTTGATCGCTTGCCGAGTTTTGAAGAAATTCGCTACCTATGCTCGTTTGCAAAGAGTAAAGAGAGAAGTGCTAGAAACCGCAAGCTTATTTCTGATCTTACTGAAAGTGTTCATGGATTTTTGAACTAGTTTTTCTTTGCTCGCTGCCCCCCAGGGTTTTATGCCATCTGGAGAGTAGGAAGTAAGATTACCTGTTTCTATTTTCTCCATTTCCAAACTTTTCCGAGATCCGAATTATCAATTGCTAATCTCATTCTTTGCTCTTTTCAGCACTTCCTCTCCCTTCTAGAGATCCAATCCATAAGCAAGTTTTTGAAAGACTAAGTGTCGTGGCTGCAGAAGAGAGAAGTGCAAAGTTTTTGTCGAGGGATGAATTTTTGCATCAGTACGGGCTTTTACACATCTCTCACTCTACACATCCTCATGAGATCCCAGACTCCCCGGCTAGAGCATCAGATGCCCCGGTTTCTTCTGACGCACCCGTACCAAAAGATCCCGCTTCCGAAGCTTCTCTAGTGAAATGCTCTACTACTGTCGATGTTGCGGGGTCATCTGGCAAATTCACACTTGCCCCAGTTATTGAGGAAGAAGAGCCTCAGGGATCTCCCCAACATTCGCAGAAGTCTGGCGAAGAAGCCAGGAAAACAAGCCCTTTTAGGCAGAGCGGGGACGACACTTTCGAAGGGTTGAGCGACCTCTTTGCCACCTCACAGGAGATCTTTAAAGACAATCCTGTCACTTCCAGGGTTTCTTCTTCAGTAGTGGAAGCGACTTCTTCTTTGCAACAAGCTCCGTCGACCCAAGAGTTGATGTTAACTACCACCCCCACAACTACTCCGCAACCGAAGAGTGGTTCGTAGTTTGATGCGCGTAGTTTGCACATCACACACACTTAGAATCTTTCGGCATTTTCATACACCTAATTCTTTGTACTTTGAAGATTCTACAGTTACACTTCTTTTCTCTGAAGACTTTTAAGACTTGTCTCTTTTTTTATTTCAGATTCTCTGATGGGACGTAGTGGCTCTTATTATGATGACTTTCAGCGCTATGGGAGGCGCAGTCAATATGATTATAGGCGCTACCTTCCCGTTCACAGAGAAACCGACGAAGAGAGAGCCGCTCGAAAGGCTCAAGAGAGAAGGGCTCAAGAAGAGCGTTATGAGAGAAAAGAAAGGGAGGAGCACCATGATTCTTCCCAGAGAGGTGACAATTCTCACAAGAGAAAGTCGCATGATGATCGGGGAAAAAGCCACATAGTTGAGGACCCGAGCAAGCGTGCCCGGCACGGTGAAAAGCATGCTTCTACAACTCCTGAAAAGGTCACTGCCCCCGTCTCACTTGACATTCCTTCTGGCTCTCCTGCTCTCGGGAAGACAGACATTCAGACAATAATCAGCAGGCCTAAATTCCAAGTTGGATCAGGCCGGTTACTCTGCAAAGCCGGTTCCCGCACTGGTGCCTGAAGGGAGTGCGGTTCGATCTTGACTTGGTCCCTATTGACAAGCCTGCCATGCTGCGAAATCTCGATGCCGTCAGGCTTGACATTGAAAGGATGTCGAACTGGCAAAAGCTTGTTGACGAGCTTCAAAGGGTCAACCGTGCGAATATAGAGGCCATGCTTACTATGGAGAATGATAAGGCCGAATGGCAGAAGGTTCTTGAGCAGCATGATACCGAAATGAGGAGCATCACTACTTACAATGAAGAGCTTGAAGCGAAAGTTGAGGAACTTAAAGAAGAGCTTGCTACTTCTTCTACCACATATACTCAAAAAGAAGAAGTACTTCAAAAGCAAGTTCACGATGCTCACGCCGCTCAGCGACATGCCGAGGCACAACTTGAAGCTGAGCAGAAAACAGCGGGAAGGTATCATGCTGAGGTTACAGAATTATGGGAGAAAGTCAACTCTCAGGAGGCGGAAATTCAAATGCTAAAGCTTCAACTTTCCAAGACTGAAAGAGAGCGTGATGAGGCCGTTGCCGGTAAAATTGCAGCTGAAGAATCTCATGAGGCAACGAAGACCAACATCAGCTCGACACTGTTTGACTTTTACCTGCACAACATCTTGGGGCATGGTAGTCTCGCCTTTCTAGGCCCCAAATATGAAGTTACACTAGCTGAAGTGTGGGAGGCTGCACTTGACATGCTTGGCGGTAAAGGTGCTGGCAATGCCGAATCAGCTCTTGAGGAGCATTACTTGGATGAAGATGCTCGCGCTGCTCTCGCCAGGGGAAAAGAACAGCTTGCGAAATTAAGAGCCGAAATGGTAGTAGGGGAACATTTAGGAAAAACTATCCCAACTGCTCCAGTTTAGCCTTCTCCTTCGGCCAAAATCGACATTATCGGCTCCAGTTCTCATTCTCCACCCCCTACTAAAGTTACCACTGAGATCACAAGCATACAGGGTGGAGATGAAGGCGATGAGAGTGCTGAAGCACAGGCTTACGAGGTTGATATCAGGAAGTTGACTTCTCCAGGTAACTCTACTGTCAATCTTGCTCAAGTAGACTGCTCATTTGTTTCTTACGAGCTTGATGAGATTCTTGACTATTTCCTGAACCTCAGCGAGCCTTTATCTCCTCTCTTTACTGACTTTAACTTCTTTTCTTATGTAGAGAAAGCATCAGGCATTGTTCAAACTTCCCCTCCTCCAGTTATTCCTCCTCCGTCTCTTCAGGTCACTCCTCCTTCTGCCTCGCAACCCGGGTCACAAGAGGAGCAAATAGAGGCTCTACATGGCTTAGATGATCCTATTGCTTCTCAAGAGCACGGGGGAGAAGGGCTTGGAGAAGGCAATGAGTCTCCGGAGCGAACCACTTTTGATAACATAAAATTATCTGCTCTTGTTACTCCGGGAAGTGAGTCTTCTTCAAGGAGTAGGAGGAAGCGTGTCACTTCCAAGAAGAGAAGGAAAGACATTCTTGTTTCTGAGGAGGAAGCGAAAGTTGACCCGGCAGTAACCCTTTCTCCTTCATCCCCGACTCTCCCAGGCCATCCTGAAAAGTTGCCTATTAGGTCAGGTGAAGGCTCTAAGGGTGGTGGCAAGAAGAAGTAAGGGGTCCTGCTTTCGATTTATTTTTACTTTTTGCTTTTTGCATGTACTGGCCGGAGATTGTGCGGATACCGGCCTCCGCTTTTCTTTTTCTTTTTATACCTGTACCTATACAAAATTTTGACAGTATTAAATAAAATGATTCTTTTTGTTTGTACAAACTTCTGTCTGTATTTGAGAATGCATTTACTACCCATTTTTGTACAAGTTTCTTTATATGATATTGCAGTGAGCTTGTGGTATGTTGTTCGAGCGTAATTTTTACCAATGTAGTTATACCATGTTGTATGTAGCTATACCATGTTGCCCCTATACCATAAGCTCGTTGCAATATTTTATACTTTGAGGGGACTTGTACTCATATTTTTTGGAGAATAATTATTCCATACTTGGAGGAATATTATCTTGTTAAAAATGGAGTACAGCTCCCTCCATATGAGTTTTTATGCTTTATCCTTCGAAGATATCACTTTTTCTTTTGTGCATACACACATTTTACCAAGTGAATTCTTCTATGTGGTAAAAGCGGGCCTCTGAAGGGCACTTTAACTTCTTTTTGAGGAAGAGTATTTTCCAGAATAGGTGAATCATTCTTCCTTTGAAAGTTAAAGTGTGTCTTTGAAGAGGGCTTCTTTTTTTTATTGCCCCTCAGTGGAGGGTTCTCTGATCTTTGCTTTGCATTTCTGACGAAATGCTTTTTTGAAAAGTTGTACCTTTGAGGAGGGCTTTTTCACGTTTCAACACTTGGAAGTTTTATTTCAATCTTGGCGAAACGTGTGCCTCCGAAGAGTTGTGCCTCCGAGGAGGGCTTTCCACGTTTCAACACTTGGAAATTTATTTCAATCTCGGTGAAACTTGTGCCTCCGAAGAGGTCTTTCTGTTCGATTGTGCCTCTGGGAAGAGGTCTTTTTGTTTCTTCCTCTGGGAAGAGGTCTTTTTGTTTGGTTGTGCCTCTGGGAAGAGGTCTTTTTGTTTCTGCCTCTTGGGAGAGGCTTTTATTTTTTCCCTGTTCGCTGGGAAGCGGGCCTCCGAGGAGGACTTTTCACATTTCGTCTCACGGGAGTGTATCACCGATCACGGTGAAATATGTGCCTCTGAGTAGGGTTTGTGCCTGGAAGTTTGGAGTTTCTTTCTCTCAGCTGGACGGATTCACGGGAGTGTATCGACCGATCAGTCTGCAACTTTATGTTGAGAAAGACCTCTCTTTTTCTGGTTAGGCCCACTCGAGGTCTTTTAGCATTTCAACTGTGGTGAAATGGGCCTCCGAAGAGGGCTTTTCACGTTTCAACACTTGGAAGTTTTATTTCAATCTCGGTGAAATGTGTGCCTCTGAGTAGGGCTTTTGCCTGGAAGTTTGGAGTTTCTTTCTCTTGGTTGGACGGATTCACGGGAGTGTATCGACCGATCATTCCGCAACTTTGTATCAAGAAAGATCTCTCTTTTTCTGGTTTAGCCCGCTCTTGGTCTTTATCCTCCGAAGAGTTGTGCCTCCGAAGAGGGTTTGTGCCTCCGAAGAGGCCTTTTGCTGATTGATGCTTGCTCGCCCATGTCCCTTTGCCATCTATTCATGTTGGCGATCCCCGTTATCTTTTGCAAGTATCATCCTTTTTTAGTTGCCAATAATTTTCCTTATCCAAAGGAATATACTTCATAGTTAAGCGTGTTGGTGGTGGTAGACACAGGCTATTTAACTGGTTGTTTGTTTGCTCAAACATTTGCAGTTAGTTAGATATGACCCACTTCCATCCACATCGCTAACTTTTGTTCAAAGCACTTCTCTTGTAGGATTTGAGTATGGAAATTTTGAATGGTTTAGCGTTTGCTTGCTGGGTGATGTCGGAGATCGCCCGGTCTTGTGACGGGTGAGCTTTGTTTTTATGGCCTGCATTATTAAATCGACATTTTAGTAACACAGTTAACGTATTTTATATGTCAAAATAAAACAAAGCAGTTTATAATAGTAGAGAACACAAGATTTATAGTGGTTCGGCCAAAAACTGGGCCTACATCCACTTTATAGCTTTTCATTATTCACTTGCTTTACAATTGCTTTCAATACAAGAATCATATATTTGCAATTCTTTTTTACAACATTTCAGCAAAGCTTTCAAGTAAAATAAAGATGCAAATGATTGCTGTTCCAAGCTCTTGGGATTGGTTCCCCTTCGACAGTTGTAAGTTTGAATGTGCCGTCAAGAAGCTTCGTGCCTATAACATATGGCCCTTCCCAGTTTGGCCCAAACACACCTGTAGCAGTCATGATTCTCTTCAGGACCAGGTCCCCAACCTCAAAGCTGCGTTGACGAACTTTGGAATTGAAGTTCCTGGCTATTCTTTGTTGATGAGCTGCAATTCTAAGCCTCGCCTCTTCTCTTCTTTCGTCAAGGAGGTCAAGTGCTTCCGGTTGCAGTCTATCATTCTCATCTTGATCAAAATGGATCCTTCTATGTGAGGGGACTTCAGTTTCCACTGGAATCATCGCTTATGATCCATATGCCAATGAAAATGGAGTATGTCCAGTCGCAGTTTTGTGGGTGGTTCTGTATGCCCATGGTGCAAGCGGTAACTTATCGACCCAACAACCTTTTGCTTTTTCCAGCTGCCTTTTGTTGGTTGATTTGATGATTTTGTTTACTGCTTCCACTTGCCCGTTTGCCTGCGGATGAGCCGCTGCTGAGAAGTTTTTTCGGATCCTGAATCGTTTGCAGAAATCTTGGAACTCCTCACTTTCAAACTGAGTACCATTATCTGTGATTATCTTCTGAGGCACACCATACCTGCATATGATATTTTTAGTCACAAAACTTATCATTTTCTTAGAGGTAATAGTAGCCAATGGTTCAGCTTCAGCCCATTTAGTGAAGTAATCAACAGCAACGATAGCATATTTAATCCCCGATTTGGCAGTCGGCAAAGGCCCAATGAGATCTATTCCCCAGACGGCAAACGACCATGGACTGACCATTTGAGTTAGCTCAGTAGAGGGTGCTCTAGGAATTTTGGCGAATCTCTTCCATTTATCACATTTTCGGGAATAGTTAGCAGCATCCTGATTAATTTATGGCCAAAAGTATCCATAGCGGAGGATTTTCTTTGCTAAAGTTTGACTACCCGTATGATCCCCACATTCCCCTTCGTGTACTTCAGTCAGAATTGTCTTAGCTTCTTCCTTTGTCACACATCGGAGTAATGGCATTGAAAATCCTCGTCTATACAAACGACCATCTTGAACTATATATCTGGAGGCTTTCCTCATTAGCTTCTGTCGTTCTTTTGAACTTTCTGGCAAAGAACCATTGAGCAAATATTCAAGTATCGGAGTCATCCATGATTCTTGTCCTTGGGATACATTCATAATCCAATCAACATCCATTTCATCTGTGCTTGGAGCTGACAAGACTTCGACGGGAATTAACCCCAATAGTTGAGCTTCACCAGTACTTGAATACTTTGCGAGAGCATCCGCCTTCATGTTCTCCTCTCGGGGTATATGGTTTATTGAATAACGGTTAAAATCTTGAAGGAGCTCCCAGGCTTTTGATAAATAGGCGGGTAGATTCCCTCCTTTAGCTTGAAATTCCTTCCTGACTTGGCAAACAATAAGTTGAGAATCACTAAAGATTTGCAATGCCTTGATGTTTAGTTCTTTAGCGATCCTTAAACCAGCGATGAGAGCTTCATATTCAGCTTCATTGTTTGTCGAAGGGAACTCTAGTCTCAGTGCATAACATAGCGATCGCCCTTCTAGGGTTTCAAGGACAACCCCTGCTCCAGAACAGTAATCATTCCTTGCGCCATCGACATACAATTTCCATTGGATTGGGACGCTATCAGTGACTTCTTCCCACTATCACCCTTATCCGTACATTCTGCGATGAAATCCGCCAAAGCTTGTCCATTGACTGCTTTTCGGGGATGGTAAGTGATGTCATATTGGCTGAGTTCAATATTCCATTTCAAAAGACGGCCCGAAGTCTCAGGACGGAATATGACTTGCTTTAGGGGTTGATCAGTGAGGACTTTGATGGGATGAGCTTGGAAATACGGCCTCAATTTTCTTGATGCGATCAACAAACAATAGGCGAGCTTTTCTAATCTTGAATAGTTCATCTCTGCCCCAGTGAATCTTTTGCTGATATAATAGACTGGGCGTTGAATCCTTGCGTCTTCCCGTACCAACACTACACTGAGAGCATGAGACGAAATTGCCAAATATTTGAAGAGATCTTCACCACTGTCAAGCTTTGAAAGTATCGGAGGCACTTCCATATGACGAACCAACTCATCAAATGCTTTCTGACATTCAGGAGTCCACTCAAAGTTTTTTCTTCCTTTCTTCAGAGCATCAAAGAATGGAATGCATTTGTCAGTAGCTTTGGAAATGAACCGACTCAGGGCAGCAACCTTTCCATTGAGACTTTGCAATTCCTTCTTCGTTCTAGGAGCCTTGACCTCTCTCAGGGCAGTGATCTGAGCTGGATTAGCTTCAATGCCCCTAGAGCTCACAATGAAACCCAAAATCTTTCCGGACTCCACTCCAAATGAACATTTCAGGGGATTAAGCTTCATTCTGTACTTGCGGAGTACTGCAAACATCTCTGCCAAGTGATCCATATGGTCCACTGCTTTCTTAGACTTTACTAGCATATCATCAACATAAACTTCCATTGTCTTGCCAATCTGTGGTTTAAACATGGCATTAACAAGCCTTTGGTAAGTTGCCCCTGCATTCTTGAGTCCGAAAGGCATGACCTTGTAGCAGTAGAGTCCAACATCTGTAATGAAGCTTGTGTCCTCTTGATCTGGCTCATGCATCATAATCTGGTTATATCCGGAGTATGCATCCATGAAAGATAACAATTCATGCTCTGCCGTCCCATCCACCAATTGATCGATCCTGGGCAGCGGGAAACAGTCTTTGGGGCAGGCTTTGTTCAGATCTGAAAAGTCAATGCATACTCTCCACTTTCCGTTAGCCTTTTTAACCAACACTGGATTTGATACCCAATTTGGATAAGTAGATTCTCTGATGAAACTGTTCTCCATGAGCCGATCCACTTCTTCTTTTAACGCGGCCGTTCTCTCAGTACCCTGGATTATTCTCTTCTGTTTTACAGGTGTAAACTTTGGATCAATGTTCAGGGTGTGTACTGCAATCTCTGGGGATATTCCGCACATGTCAGCATGAGTCCAAGCGAATACATCCAAATTAGCCTTCAAAAATGAAATCAGAACGTTCCGAACTGTTGTGTTAAGTTGTGAACCCACATTAAGCACTTTGTTTGGGTCCTTCGGGTCAACGGGCACCGGCACTGTTACCTCTGCCGGTACTACCCTATTCTCCCCTGCACTGGATTTCCTTGGATCCATCTCTCTTCGTGCGCCACTACATTCGCCAGTGCAGGGGCCACCCTGCAATTGCTACAAGGTTGGTTCCTTGGTGCGGACTGGAGCCGCCGCACCTTTTCCCATTTCTCTTTTACTTGATTCACGCAGCTCTGTAAGATAACATTCTAGCCCCGCATCTTCGTCTCCCTTAATCACACCAACTCCGTTATCTGTGGGGAATTTTAGAGTCAGACACCATGGAGCAAGAACAGCTTTGAATGCAGCAAGAGTTGGTCGGCCTAATAAGGCATTGTAGGCAGAGAATTCTTCAACAATTATAAAGGTTTGCTTTCGAGCCACCTTCCTCAGTCCCTTTCCAAGTTCTACAAACAAATCTATGGTTCCAATCGGCTGCTTGGGTTCTCCAGCAAATCCAGCAATCTTAAGTGATGAAGCTTGAACGTCAGCCATTGGAATTTTCATTTGATCAAAGGTCTTCTTGAAGAGGATGTTGCATGAAGCTCCACAATCAACTAGAACTCTTCTCACAGTTGCCGGCCCAATACCAGCGGATATGACCAAAGGATCTATGGTTGGAGCCTCGATACCCAAAGAATCTCTGGCACTAAATACAATATCATCTGTGGAAGTCTTTTGTTGCTTTAAAGGCGCATCATTCTCTAAAACAAAAACATTCTCTTCAGCTGGTACATGCCTCAAGGCACGGGCATACCTTTCCATCTCGCCCCAGCTTTTGCTTGCTGGGTGAGGTCCTCCAGTTATTATATTGATGACAGGCCTTTCCGATTCATGTTCCACGGCTTTCTCACTTGAGCCAGGACGGTGAGCGGGAACTTGCTGTCCTTGAGTTGACGAAGCTGGGGCATTTCTGTTCCTTTTCACATACTGTTGGAGTTTGTTTTCCTTCAAGAGTTGCTCAATTACCTCTTTCAACTAGCGGCATTCGTTGTTGTCATGGCCGGGCTGGTTATGGAACCGGTAGAACCTTCCACTTTTTTCCATCTTAATTGCAACTCTCATTTTAGGTGGTGTCGGATAACTGACATCATCTTTGGTTGCAAAGTAGATGTTTTCAGGGGTATCGGTCAAGGGTGTGAAATTGAAAGAACGGCCTTTCTTAGCGTCTCCCTGTTTCTTTCCACCATCGTTTCCCCTTTTCTAAGTGTTTGGTTCTTTCTTGTTTGAAGCAGCACCATTGGTCCCGGCTTGCGCTGATACCACCTTAGCCGGTGTTTGGAGGCTCTCCAAGCACATGAATTCATCCGCTTTCTTGTAGAATTTGTCAAGTGAGTTTGGTTCTTTCATTTTCAACCATTTTCCAAATTCACTCGATTTGTCAATCGCCCTCATCAAGTATGTCAGGACCATGCGTGGCTCAGCATTATCTACCTCAGCCAATGCTATGTTAAAGCGATTCAAAAACGACCTGATAGATTCTTCCGGATTCTGCTCTAGACTTGATAGCGACATTATATCCTTTTCTTTAGAAGCATACAATCGAAATTGCTCCTTAAACTTCCTGGTCAAATTGGAGAATTGATCGATGGACCTGACCGGTAGCTTTGTAAACCACAATAGAGCTACACCTTCTAGATAAACCGGGAAGTATCGGCATTTAATTTCATCAGACGCCCTGGCACCAGTCATATGCCAGTAGTACTTATACAGAAACTCCTTAGGATCACTCGTCCCCTTGTAAGCCGGAATAGTAGGGGGAACTAATTTCCTTGGGAACTCTGCCTTCAATATCTTTTCAGTAAATGGAGTTTTGCTTGGAGAAAAACCCCACTCTTTCTCATCTTCTTCTCTTCGCATACTTTCCTTCATGATTTGACGGACCATTCCCGAAAAATACTCTTCATCATTTACAGGCTCTGGAGGGCACACATCAGCCACTCTCTCTGAATTCTGTCTTGACAATCGTTCACAGAGGGTTGGCTGCGGCCCTGATCCTCCATCTTGAAGAGGAGTCCTTTCTACAAGGTCTGCGGCTCTTTGAGAAATGTTCCTTCAACATCCTGAACTCCCACAGTAGGCTTCCCATCATTATTACCCGGTTGACGGTTTGCCCCAAGTAGATCATTCAATTTACTCAAGATCTGGGCATTCTGGGCTTCCAACTGGGCATTCTGAGTATTCAATTGTTGATTCATCCCCAAAACTACGGCGTCCAACTCTGCTCGAGTAACTCCAACAGTTGGAGCTGCTTGACTTGAAGGAGGAGAGGTAACAGTATTCTCTTGAACATTGTCGGATCTTACAGAACTTCATTTTCTCCCAGGAGCCATTATTTCCAATAAACTTCGGGTTTTAAAAGAAATCCTTTCAACAATCCTTCACGGAGCAATAGTGAAAGTTTCCTGAGTTGGGTTCTCAGTGAAAGCACCAAAAATGTTAATGTAAAAATCAGACGCTAACACCCCGGTGTAGATTGGAGTTGACCGAAAGCACCACCCGTGAACACGGGAACTAAAAACAAGTAGAAAAATCACAGAGAAAGCAGAAAAGACAACAGTTTTTATAGTGGTTCGGCTTAAGGTAAGCCTACGTCCACTTTAATTCTCTTTATTGCTGAATCAATTTCAACTTTATAACGATCTTCAATTACAATTCTGGTGAGACAAACAACTAGAACTTTGATGAAGAGGAATTCTTCGAATCCATGTAGATTGCGTTAGATTTTCCCTTGAAGTTAGTTGTGATGCCTTTCGAACTTGAAGTGTCGAGTGAGTCGAGAATTCAGCAGAGTATTGGCGCTTGAAGAAATCAGCCAAAAGTCTTTTTCATGCTCGAGGTAGGTTGGTATTATAGGGGAAATCCCCCCTTTAGGTCATAAGTCGTGACCGGTCTAAGATAAGTTGTGGCCGGTCTGAGGTAAGTCGCGGCCGACTCATCTGGCCCCTCCATAGTTTCACATAGGTTCATTTGTACAAGTCCTAAGTCGCCAACGAGTCAACATCTAAGTCGCAAATGAGTCAACTGGTCTTCTTCATGCGGCATTGAACCTTTGCCCAGTAGCTTTAGGTCGTGGACAACTCAAGCTAGGTCGTGAGCCGTGTACGAGTTAACTAATAAGCTTGTTCCCTTCAGATAATAACCCAAGTCCTGAATCGTGTACTAGTTAAGAGGCCACTATACCAAGTAGCTGCATTGAACTTGTCTTCCTTTGCTTGGGTCGTGAACGACTTAATATAGGTCATAGGTCGGTTGTGATTTAGGTCGACAGCTGTGTTAAAGCATTAGGTCGGCAACTGTGTTAAAGCATTAGGTCGACAACTGTTCAGCCTTAAGTCGGTATCCCTCTTAGGCCTTAGGTCGGCAGCCCTCTCAAGCCTGTTAGGTCGGTATCCTTGTTAGGCTGTTAAAGTGTTAGGTTGTCCATACCTTGAGTCGGCAACTTCCTTAAGGTATTGAGTCGGTCTATTCTCTTAGGACAGTTAAGTCGGCAAGCTGTTGGGTCGTCCATCTTTAGGTCGCCAGAAAAGAGGAATTAACAAGTTATGATCGATCCAAGTTTAGATTTGCAAAAAAGCCGGCGTCTTCGTATCGATCACATACATATCGACCAACTTCAGATCGATAGGAATTCCTATCGATCAGCTCTACTTTAATGACATGGAGCTAAAATGTAGGAGCGATCTACTTTTCACACTGAGTGACTGCATCTTCCACTTTTACATGCATACTTCGTATCAGTCTAGGCACTCTCTTTCCTATTGATGACTTACACTTCATTTTGTATCAATATTTGTTTATGTTCTTCGTATCGGTGATCAAATCCGCTTCGTATCGATGGCTTTTACTTCAGTTTGCATCGATACGTACTTATTCCTTTCGTATCGATATTCGCTTATACGTTTCGTATCGATCACCGGGTAGTTAGTTTCATATCAATGTTTTTAGGTGCTACTGCGTACTGATTGCTTGGTAGCATATCTCATATCAATCATTGGCCGATCGATATGAACCGTGTTGGTGGATGATCGATATGCAATGTGTAGGATTGGAACCGATACGAAACATCTTCAGTTGATGGATATGAAGTGGAGTGGGAACTGAGGGATATGAACTGATGTTTTCTTTCTTGATCTTGATCTATCCATATCTTGAGTATACAAACTCCTATTGACCTGAAATTTGGAATGCTGGCTTTCATAGCTTTGCTTATTGTACCATGTTAATTGTATCTGGATCCAGACTCGAAATTTTTTTACTAGTATCCATAGCGAACCTGTGTATAACCCATCGCCGGGATAGATTGTCTTTGGTTTCCAATCAATTCCTTAATGTCACGGCCTTTCCAAAAGGAGGGATAACAGAGACGAAGCCTAGAGGGGGTACAAAAAAAATGAGGGACAAAGGTATCCATAAGTCGAGGCCTGAAAGAATGAAAGGTCAAGAGAATAAAGGCATCACTGCCTAAAAAGGAAAACCGAAGAAGTGGAATAGACAATAACAAAAGGATGAAGATATCCAACATCATAATTAGAATGGATAAAGTGTCCAAAACCATGATTAGAAAGAGGAAAATACGAGCTAGCAGAATTCAACACATCAAATGTTTGAAAATTGTCACCCACAACAAAAGAGTTAAGAAACGCGCGTCCTAAAAAGAAATGTAAGACGGAAAATGGAAGAAGGAATCCAAAAAAAGAAACAAGAGTAAAAAATTCATATGAAAATCAAAGGAATTGAATAGATAACAAAATTTTAAGATAAAGTACTTCACTCTAGGAGTAGATCAAGAAAGCCACTACTAAGTTCTTTAAGATAAAGTGACCGATTGGATAGAAGAGTCTATTATATTTGTATATACATATATACATATACTACCAACTTATAGGCACCTTAAGAGAGACACGTTATTTATAGTAAACTTTCATGTGAATAGCCTTAGGATTAAGTTTAGATAAACATAGCTATCTGTTATTTGAAATCTACTAAATATGATATTATTAGACATATCTATGGCTTCGTACTTATATTAAATTGAGTTTTGAATAGTTAATTCATCAGATGAGATCCTAATGAGACTTTGGATAAATTTTTGATTTCATGAATTTTAAGTTTCATCATTTATATTGATGCAATTTCATTCTAGATTTCATGAATTCTAAATTTCCATATTACTTTTTATGATGATTTATAGATTTCATGTTCATAATTTCCTTGTTGAATTTTCATGACAACTTTTAAATTAATTTCCTGATTTCATGAATTTTGAATTTCCCTATGGTCTCTTATGATGGTTTATGAATTCCATATATTGAGTTTCTTTCCATTGAATTTTGGTAATGATTTATTATTGATTGCTTGGATTAAAAAGTTCTGAATTTCCCTGATGAGTATTTATGATGATTCAAATATTTCCCATTTCTAATTTCCTTATTGAAATTTTGATTTCCAATTTCGTGAATTTAGGATTTCCTTGTCAATTCTTATAATGATTTAGGAATTTTGTAATTTTGGTTTCCATGTTGAATTTTTGATGATCTTATTAGTTTTTGGGTTTAGTGAATTCTTAATTCATTTGTGGAGTATTTATGGATTTCCCATTGATTTTTGTGATGATTTGCTGATTTTATGTTTATGATTTCTTTATTAAATCACGTTGGTGAAATCTTGCTGAATTATTGGTTTAATGAATTTCCTACTGAATTCTCTGATGTTTCATGAACTTTATGTGTTATAATTTCCCAGTAAATTTTCATGACTGTTTCCTATTTGTTTCATGAGTTCATGATTTCTTGATTCCCTTTATTGGTTTGCCATGATAATTTATGAACTTTCCATTGACCTTTTAATTTTGAATAAGAATGTACGGGTTTCAAATGACATTTTTGACTCTTGGATTTTTAATTCCCTGATTTAATGGAATTTATGCTTACTTACTGATTTTTATGATGATTGATGAATTTTGTATTTCTAATCTTTCCATCGAAGTTTTTGGATGATTTTTATTGGGGTTTTGAATTGATGAATTCTGAAATTACTTGATGATTTTCATAATGATTTATGAATTTCTGATTTCCTTATTAGGTTTTTCCTAATCCGTTACAAGATTTCTGATTTCATGAATTCCGAAATTTCCTTGTGAATCTTTATGGGGACTTGTGAATTTTGCATTCTAAATGGATTTGGCATAATTTCTTATTGGATTTTTAATGTGGTGAATTTCGAATTCCTTGCTAGTCTTCATAATTATTTATGAATTTGGTTCCCTATACCTCCGTGACAGAATTTGGATGGTTTTTCGCCTATTTTTCAATTTCTTAAGACTCATGTTTTCCTTTAGATTTTGATGAGAATTTATGATTTTCCTATTTCCGACCATCTTATTGGATTTTCAGGTCCCTGATTTTAAAAATCTTGTGTTTCCTTAATCGTTTTCATCATGATTCATGAATTTTATATTTCTTTTGTCCTTATGGAGGTTTTTGATGATCACTATTTGGATTTTTGATCGAACCAATTCTGAAATTTCCTTGTGGGTTTCCCTGGTGATATATGGATTTTCTATGCCCGATTTTCTCATTGAATTTTAAATGATCTTTTATCAATTGATCAATTTCATAGACTTCAAAATTTCCTTGTGGATTTTGATAACAAATTATAAATTTCATATCTCTGATTTCTTTATAAGACATTTACTGAATTCCTAACTTTATAAATTATATACTCTACTATTGGATTTTATGAAAATTTAAGAATTTTCCATTGAATTTAAAATTTGGTTTCAATACGAGATCTACATGACACCAAATGGCATCATTATTAAACCATTTCCTACCTCTTCACTAAGTATGAATAACTAATCAATAGTTTAAGGTTGAAAATAAAGAAAACTTGGAGGGATAAGGAAAAGTCCTCGACAGCGTGAAAATGATTTCCACGGGTTGAAAATGTCTAACTCGAGAAAGAAATATCAAGAGTATGTAATAGGCTTTCCCCAAAGGTTCATTTATTTAAACCAATACCTACAAATCAGGTGATATTATTCCAAAATCATAAGGAAGTTTAATCAAAGCCATTACAAGCAACTTATTTGAAAATAATACCTTAATGATATCTTGAATATCATCTTCATAGATTTAAGATTGCTCGTTAAGATTTCATAACAAAGATACAACCTTAATAGAAGTTATAATATATTTTCCAGGAAGCAAAGAAGGAAGTTCCTTGGAGTTTATTCCTAAAGAACATAAGCTTCTTTCATACACGCGAGGGAGTGTAGGCAAAATGTTATCCATAAAGTGTTATTAGGGATAAAAGTATGAAAGAAGGAACACAAGAGCATTGGAAAAGATCAGAAAGCATCAAGAAGGTCTGGTAAATTATAGCTTCCGACAAGGAGCTTTCGACAAGGTCGAAGTATGTGACACCCAAAAATCTACCTTTTGACTGAGTTGAAAGGTCTTTAAGCAAAGACAAAGAAAAAGAGCATAGTTCCAAACCTTTTGAAGGAGTCGAAAAGTACCATCTCTTAGCGTCCAAGTAGTTCATACCTTTCGATGAGGATAAAGAAGTCAAAGCAAGTGTGAGCAACTCCATGGTGACCTTTTCGAAAGTATAGCAAGCCTTTCGAACCGATTAAAACGCATCTAGGATACATTTCGATAATGTCAAAAGGTTTATGAAAAAAGCAACATTCATACGTCAACAAAGAACGAAAGACAACCTTTCGACAACATTAAAGGGAAGCATAGCTCTCGACAACAATCAAGTGAAGAGCAACCTTCCGACAAGGTCGAGAGGTTCATGGCAATCAAGTGAAGAGCAACCTTCCGACAATGTCGAATGGTTCATAGCAATCAGGAGGAGAGCGACCTTCCGACAAGGTTGAAAGGTTCACAACAATATATAGAAGACAAACCCTTCGTCAAAGTCAAAAGGTTCATGAGGGCATAAAGACAAGCAAAACTTTTGACAATGTCGAAAGGTCCGCAATAGTAGAAGAAAGGCAAACCTTTCGATAAAGTTGAAAGTTTCATAGTTGCATATAAAAGGGGGACCTTCCGACCCAGTCGAGGCATGGAGTCGAAAGGGTGGCCACCTGCATCTATAAATAAGACCCAAGGGGTCACGTTTTGGGGATCGGAATTCTCTCATTCTAATCTTATATTTTCTTAATCAATACATTATAACCCTAATCGGGTCCTTATTTAGGGATTTAATAGAAATAGAGTTCTTTCATGGATAAAGAGGGAAGTCATATTGTTCGGACGACTAAATGTCTATGAACTATAAAATAGCGGAACGAATTTTATAATAAAAATAACCGCAAGCGCACGGCCTACACTTGTAATACATGGCGAATACGGATCGTTCAGTAGGGAATTGTAGATATTTAAATTCTATTCAATCAAATTAAACCAAAGTCGAATGAAAGTTAAACTAGAGAATTAAAGAATTAACTAACTAACTAAAAGAAAAGAGAAGCAAATATAACAGTTAAGTGACAATTTAGGGAATAAATACACTCTCTAGATCATGTAGTTCAACACATATGAAATCATAATCTCTCTTTTATGGTCATTAGTGTTTTAATTGATGTTCTTATCATAAGTATGACATATATGCTATTAATAGCCCAACATAAGCCATCAAACTTTAACACACCCCTTAAACCACTTATTAACTTTCATGAAACTTGACAATCAAAATGAAAACTATTTTGAGTTTGGCCTATTAACTATTAATTAGAAATAAAAACCATCAAATTTTAATTTCAAATTACTTTCTTTTGCCATAATCATATTTTGATGAAGAGGCAATTAGTGTTAGTGATTATTTAAGCATAGCCTATTTGGTATCAATAATATAGGCTATCAAATTCAAAGCAAAAATAACAATTAAACCACTTCAATCATTCTTACTAAGCACAAAAAGCGAGCATGAATTAACAACTAGTTAAAGCTACATAATTAGAGAGCTTCATTACCCCTAAATTGAAGGAGTTTAGCCTTTCATATTTGTCATTTGATTAACAAATGTAGCTAGCTATATAAAAGCAAAAAGAAAGGAAAATGAAAGCTAATGGAAAAGAGAAGCTAATTAACAAGAATTAAAAATAATCTACTTTGCATGAATGTAAATCTACACTACAACGTTAAAGTAAATGAACAAGGAAGGTAAAATGAACAAGTAGTTAAATTGCACAAGAAAAAGAAAGATATATGAAAATAAAAACAAATGGCTAAGTAGCCATGAAAAGAAAGAAGAGAGATTGATTTATTTTTGAGCCTAAACTAAAACTAAGAGAGACTAAGTAAGAAGAGGGTTACATGAAACATAAGGGTTATTTATACAACCATGAAACCCTAATCCATAATTTTGAGAATGCCCAAACTACCCTTGAGAAAGTGTGGAGGCCAAGTAATCATTAGCTTCTACTAATCATCATTTAAGTATACATGAAGCAATTAATTCCATAAGCATGTGCATCAGCCTCTAATTTGTGCATTAAGATAGGTGGGTGGGTGGGGTCCTCCATGTTATTCACTTTGAATTATTTCCATCTTCATCCCTTTATATTCATTTTGTGCATGCATGTTTCTTCATGAAACCACTCCTATTTGAGATCAAATTCCTACACAAATTTATATAAATTTCTAATTAACTTTCTCAAAGAAATGCACACAAAAGATCGTTTTGCCCCTATATGAAGATGGATATGTGACAATTTTGAATTAATATGGATTTTGGTTAAAACATGTTAAAATACTCAATATGATCATTTATTTAATTTAAATAGAATAAACATGGTGGTAAAAATATGCACATTTACGTGCACATCAAATACCCCCACACTTATCTTTTTATTCGTCCTCGAATAAAGAAAAAAAACTAAGATAAATTCGTTTTCATACGGAGCACGATTGCATTGAGCGTATGCAACAAGCAGTTAAATGTCTAAGTGTATTCAGTAGAACGAGTGTTGTCTCGCGAGGGTTTTCAGCGGATACTACCCACAAAATCCAAGTGCAGGATGAAAATATTAACAAAATGTAAGATTTATTTACAAAGAGATGAATGCGAGTTTTTTTGAATTTTTTACAAATGAAGGATTTACTTTTAAACCAAGACAAATAAGTTAAATATAGGTTTTTGTCATTATCTTGAATCTTAAGTCATTTATTCATCCAGATTTCCAATAAAAATTAAGTTACCATAACAAATAGACAATAATTTAACTTGTTGTTTCAGTTGATAACAAAATGTAACCATTAAATAGATCCTTAGCAGATTATCAAAGTTTATCAAAGTGGTATTTTCATTTGTTTTCAATAACAAGTCAAATGAAATAACTTAAAATAGTGCTTGTTTTTCATTTGGCTTACTCCCTCTTATTTGAAAATTTTATTGATACTAACAATATTTGCATATGCCTAACTAAGGTAAATGGAGGCCAGATATAGTACCCATGCACTGTCTTGCGAAATTATGTGAGGAGAATACAGAGCGTGGCGAGTGAACACAGTAGTGTGAACACTTATCGACTGCAGGCGTTATTAAAAAGAACTTTTTTATATATATACACCTAGCTTAGATAAACTGAGGCCAGATATACCGATCATGCACCGCCTTTCGGGCTTATGTGAGAAAGGTACAGAGCATGGCGAGTGTACACACAAGTGTGTACACCTGTCGACCGTATGTGTTAATAGAAAATATTTTTATATATACAAATGTTTTTTTAAAAGAGAGAGTTTTGCAAAATAATCTTAGCACCACTTAACTTAGAAGACAAAAAAAAATGTTATATCCTTTACTTTAAATCGACCACTTTTTAAAACAAAGATTTTCAGTTAGGCTTTATTTAATAATTATCACGTATGAACCTTCCTTTATATTAGTTAAACTATCATTATTTGTAATTAAACTTCATTTTTATTTTTGTTAAGACAAATAAATTTTCAAATTTTCAATTTAATAAACTAAAATCATATATTTACCCGATAGTGTTTTTTTTAAAATAAATCAAAAATGCTTAAATAAGATTGTTTTTTAGATTTTTTTGTTTTTTAAAATTTTGGAAATAAAAATGAAAAATAAACCATGAAAATTCAAAAATGATGATGAGCCTCCCCTCATACTTGATTTTGACTGTGTCCCCACAGTCAACCTAAGTGAAAGGAGAAAAATAAAAATAAAAAGATGACCTATATTACTTGAAAACAAATGATATTTACACTAGATTAGAAATTATATCGTCAAAAAGTAAATGAAACGGTCTTTCAAAAACCGATTCATTTGTCTCGCCAAGTATGCGAGACACAGCTTAAGCACAGAAAACCAAATCGTAAAAGATTTTGGAATCGAGTGTGGATTTGAAAAAACGAATGTCGTTTTATTAAAAATCATATGAGCTGTTTTATTTTTGATGATTTTTAGGGTAGAGATAATGATTGATTGAAATTCAATTTTATTTTCACCAAATTGAAATTCAAGTTTTTCATTGAACAATTCTTCGAAATTATTGATTTCAAAATCAAAGTGGCGATTCAAATCTTCTCCTTCAGAATCAGCAATGCGTTTCAAAAAGTCCAAAGAAATCATGTTCGTTACATTCATCTTCCTTTATTGGGTTATCAACAACTTCATTGCGTATACCATTTTCAAAATCCAAAGTTGTATTCAAATTTTCAAAATCAGAGAAAGGAAGATCGAATTTTAAATCAAGTTTAACAACCTTAAAATAATTGAAATCCAACTCAATTACCGAATTTTCAACAACTTCACTAAGATTGTCGTTTTCTATTTCAAAAGTTGTTATTTGAAAATTGTCAAATTGGGTAAAAGATGGATTATCACTCGACTCATCACACGTTGGGATTTGTTTTTATTTTTCACGATGTTTCATATATATTTCAAACAACAAATTCGTGTGATCATCGTAAATTTCATTCATTTGTTCAACAAAATCCAACTTATAATTATTGACTTGAGAATTTTTGATTTGGATTTGTTGAGCTCTAAAATTTTCACTCATATCATAGTCGAGATTATTACCATTGCCAAAATTATTTGAAAAGTGGATCAATTTTCTTTTTGATTTTGAAATTCATTTTGGACTTCAAAGCTAAATTGGCATGGTCTATACTCAAAGTCATTTGAATTTTGAAGTGAATTCAAATTTTGACTATTTTGAATTGAGTTATCACACAAGTAAGAATTACACAAATCATTTACAATTTGATTTCTTGTGTAGAGATTTCAAGTAAAGACGAAATGTTATTTTCGAAATTCGAAGGTTGTTCGTCATTTTGAAAATATTATGGTTCAAAACTTGAATCGTTTAAACAATAATTGTTGTTGAAATATCCGTAAGAATTTGAAGCGAAATTATATGGATTATATTGGTTTTCACAACTATCGTAAAATTCATGTGAATATGGAAATTTGGTCATTTTCAAGAATTTTTTTTTGGCTTATTTCGTAAAGGAAAAATATTTACAAGTATAATTTACTTTTCAAAATGGAAAATTGATTTTTGTTTTTGTTTTGTCAAATTTTTTTCTTTGTTTTTGAAAAGGTTTTATAATTTTTTTAATATTTTTTGGATTTTTATTTTTCTATTTTTTTTTGGATTTTTTTTGAAATTTTGATTTGGAAATTTTCAAAGGAAAACGAAAAAAACCAAATTAAGAAATATTTACAATTTTTTTAGCTTTGGATTTTGAATTTTTTGTTTTTTAAATATGCATGAACTAATGCAACTATATGAATGCAAGGGTCAAAGTACATATTATTCATCCTAAGTTAACCCAAAATTGTATGCTCGCACATTGCCTTAGATAAACAAGATAGTTCTCATCTAGTTAACAGATAGGATATATCGGTGCACCATGAATTACCGTAACAATGCAGCCGAAAGTTTATGTACCTTTAAAGAAACAACTCGGTATAATATTTACGAATCACCATAAAATTTATAACTGATTACTGCTCTACTATAGCCTAAACACCAAGAAATTAAATTGCTCAAAGAACATAATTTATCAATATACAATTAAGTGCTGCCGATGTCTAACCGTTATTATTAATCAAATTCTAAGATGAAATGCAAAGCAGAAAATAAACGTGTATTATCAATGCAACTACGAATCAATTTTTTTTTTTGAAATTCAGTTATGCAAATACAAACAACCAACAATGCAAAACTAATAAAACAATAGATAAGCAAGCAAGCAGTTTATTTTTTGGCATGCAAAGCAAAACAATTATTTTTTACAGATGTTCCTCTCCTTCGAAAATTCTGCTTTGGCAAATTGAAATAAAAACAAGATATATACATTTTTAAAAAAAAAGTAAATTTAATACTTAAAAAAAGGTGGAAAACAAGAATTGTTTCTTTCTTTTTAAAACAAAAACAAAACAACTGAATCGGAAACAAAACAAAACTAAAGAAAGCAAACAACTGGACAACTCTAAATTTTTTATTCAGAAACAAAAACAACAGTATTTTCTTCCCTTTCCTTTTTTTGTACTCTCACACGGGTTCGGCCCACTAACAATTTTGATAACCATGAAAACCTTTCAAAATAAACATAGGCAAATTCTATTCCATCCCTGGTTTTCGCTTAGTAGCCCCCCATTTCTTGAAAAATCTTACAAACCCCTAAAAATGCTCAGTAGCCCCTAACTTTTTCCACAATTGCCCCTCACGTGATTTCTTCCTAACGTGGTTACCACGCACTGACAAGACGAGGTTAGATAGAAAACCACGTAGAGGTAAGACGAGGTTTGATAGAAAACCACGTAGAGGCAGTGCATGGTTCAGCACATAACCACGTAAAGCGCCAACGTGGTTACCTTACCATCCACGTTTGGCAACCACATTGTCAAGGGTATTTTTGTCTTCAGAAAATTGTTGTTCCAGAGGGGGCCACTAAGTAAAAACATGGGTTGGAATAGAATTTGCCATAAACATAAGCTACACCTATCACAAAATTTCACATCTCTATTCAAAATGAACAAACCCTCAAAACAAACAAATTTTAAAAACCGCGTAAATCAACTGCTCGTTGTTCAAGTTCGAATTCGCGCTCGCGTTGGGTTAACTCGGTTTTGGAGGTCAACGATTGATTGCTGTGGCGCGTGTAATTAATGGTTGGAAGAGCATTCGACGCGATTGTGTGGCTCGATTTTGGGTCTGGTCGAGGGGATTGAGGATTGTGCAGTGATTATCGGAGGTTTGTTAATGATAGAGGAGAGGGGACTGCAATGCACAATAGTAGTTCAACTGAGTTGAGGTTGTAGGCGATTGGTAGTTATAGAGGTTGTGAGTTTGCGGTGAAGTCTCAGTTAAAGTTTGGCGGTTGCGGATGTTGGAAGAGGAGTATCTTCGGGTTGCGATTGTGGTTTGAAGTGATTTTGCAGAGGAAGGCGTGAATTTGGGTTGTTCGACTATTGGTGGTGTTAAGTTGCGGTGGCGACTTTGGGTTTTGGGGAGGAGGTAACAGATTTTGGTTGTGGGCACTGAAGTGCAAAGGTGATAGGCAGTGGTGTTGTGGGAGATTGAGCGGTGTTGGGGTAATTGATCGAAGATTGATGGTGAGGCGATTCGATTATGGGTTTTGCGATTGGAGTGGCAAATTTTTTGGCAGTGAGTGTTTGATGGTGGAGATGTTGTATGCTACTAATGTTTCACAGAGAAAGGGGGAAAGCAGTAGTAGATTGTGAAGCAAGACAGGTGGTTGGTTGGTCAGTTGGGCAGGGGATGGAATGGAGATTCATGCACAGTGCAGAAACAGGTAGGGAATGTGTTCAGGGAAGAAGGGGAAGGCAGTTTTGTTTGTAAAGTCTATGTTGGGAGGTTTTGAATTTTGGAGATGCAAGTGCAGGTGAGTTTGTGGCAATTTTTTTGTTTGAACCAGCAAATTGTGGAAGTGTCTAATGATATGAGGAGTTTGTTGACTGAAAGTGATGTGTGCTTCTGTGTTTTCTTTTGTGGTATGGGATGTGAAGGTAGTGAATGGTTGTTATTGGCAAGCAGTGACGTTGTGTGGATTCGGGTATGTTCGATGTAGATGGCAAAGCAGTTTGTTGCTGTAGGAGTTTGGGTGGTCGGGTGGTGATGTACTGTCTTGTATATGCAGTGGCAGTATGGATGGGTTAATTGGCAACAAATTATGATGAATGGTGGTGTGTTAGGCAGAGTTGTAGGCAAGGGGATGGGAATGTATGAATGAAGTGATATAGTGGTTGAAGTTGTGGTAGGGTGAAATTGAATTGATCAGTTGAAGAGGGTAGATAAAGGGCGGAGGAAATGGAGAAAGGTAGCAGTGATAAGAAAGAAGGCAGGAAGGATTGTTTACTGGTGATGGTTTACTTGAGCATCGTAGTGGGACTGTAGTGGCTATGAAGTTGAACTGTAGTGGTGCTTGGATTGTTTGATATGAAGAAAATGTGGGAAGTGGCTGTAGACTGGTTTTGGTCGACAGTGTGTTCAGTTGTTTGATGTTTTTGCGGATGGAAAGGTATTTGATGATGGCAGTGGATAGCTTTGGCAAGTTTCAGGTATCGCTATGCAGCAGTCGCCAGGAAGGAAAGCAGGGTATTGGGTTAGAGGGAAGGTGAAAAAAAGTACGCACGGTCTTGTGCATAGTGCACTTGCACAATTTTGTTTTGTTTTGTTTTTTTCTTGTAAATGCAAAGTAATGCAAGAAAATGTAATTACAAAAGAGAATGTAAATGCAAAACTGTAAATGCAATTATGATGCAATATTTTTTTTCTAAATGTGGATATGCAAATGGAAAAATCAACAAGCACACAAACAAAATGTCCCAGAAAAATCACACTAACACAAAATTTATGTAACGACCCATATAATTTCGTAGATTTAATTTGGTTAAATTTATGAGTTGTGTAAATTTAAATGTAGTAGAAAAAAAAAACTTTATAAATAAATAATGAAATGAACGCTAATAAAATATAAATGGTGATTTAAAACCTATTTACTAACGCTTTGAATAAATTTCAATAAATGAAATGAGATAAGTATTATACCTGGATATAATATTTATTTAAAGGAAATTAACTAATATGTTAATGTAACTTAAGAAAATATTGGAATAAATGATAATTCCATTTTGTACTTGTAAACTGTTACTATAAGTTGTGTGTTGAAAAGGGTTGATTAAATTGAAATTTATTTTTAAATTAAATGGAAATATTTAAAGCTTACAATAACAGAAAATTTAGGTAATAAAAGTTAGCACAAGTGGATGAATATTAACCATATAAGGGAATAGCATTAATATAAATTAAGTTGGAACAAATTAGATGTAGAGAAATAAGTGTAAGAATTTAATATATTAATTAATGTTGGTTTGATGGTAACGTTACTTGGTGATTTATTTTATAGTAACGGAAGTGTGAAACGTAAATTAATAAAAGAGTAGATTTATGTTCAGTAATAGTTTGTGTATACACGGGATTTTAAACGGTGATTGTTAAGTAATAAACCTATATAGGGATGTAGGGAAAAAGGTAACAATTTATTTTTTGTTTATTTTATTTAGTATGATAAATAAAGGTTGGAATTCAAATCATAATTTAAGGAGAGTAGGTAGTACGTTATTAGGAAGTAAATATAAGGGTAGATATCAACTATTATGAATTCCCTAATTAATTGCTTGATAAATTTATTTGAAATAACGATCATTTGAATGTGAGTAATTACAATGTAGTTATTGATTTCAAGCGTTACTTTAATAATTAATGTGGATAGGGGTATATTAATGCAAGGAAATAAATTGGCGTTATATATTGAAATTTTGTTAGTTGTTACAATAAGTGAAAATGAAATAGTTAATACGGATAAAAGTGTAATGGAAAATATGAATACAATAGGGTGAATCCAATAATTCATCTAATTGAAAATAAAGATTCGTTAATTTAATTAAATAGATAATTTCTGAATTTGAATGGGATTAAGGAAATTTCTGAAATTAATAAATTTAGCAACTTTCAATTAACTCTCAATTTGTTAAACTATTGTAATGATTTAGAAATATAAAGGGTTGCTTATTTATTTGAAGTAAATTTTGGAAATTGGACAACATCCATATAAGATAATGGATTGCAAATTGTGGGTTGGTAATAAAGGGTGAATGGGAATTGATTGGTTATATTAATTGAATGGAATTCCAATTTGTTGGAATAAGGTAAAGGTGTACTTGGTAATAAATTTAAAAGAACTTAAATATTGAATTTATTTAATATATAATAAGTGATGATTTAATAAAAACCAATACGCTGTAAACAACAAACTTATAAATGTGGGATTTAGAGTTTGACAACAATTATTATGAGCTATATATATATATATATATATATATATTTAGTTCATTCAATTTAATTTGTAAATCATTGAAATAAATGTTACATTTAAATAAATTTAGGTAATAATGGGGAATAACGTAAATAAATTCTTCATTAAATGATGGTTAGTGTATATAAAGAATGGAGATAATGCTTTATAAATTGATTTGAATCTAAATTTAATGAAAGGATAAATTGGAATTAAATGGATTAAATGTTTGAAGTTTACGTAAACTTTAATTTAGATGAAAGCGTAGACATTTATGTAATAGAGTATGAATCTATTGTTAAGTTTATTTATAAAATGGCAGTTGGGTAAATGAAAGGGTGCAAAAGTAAACTTGTCAGTATATTGAAGTAATGTATGATAATAGGTTTAATTGAAATAAATGGAAATTTAACATCTAAATATTACGTTAATATGAAGTAATTATTCTACTTATCATTACATTCATTTAGCCCATTTTGAAACTTAATCAATTGAAATTAATGTAATTGAAAATTTTCAATTAATAGGAGAGAGAATACTAATTGTAATAGGTGCAATTAAAAGCAGCTTATGTTTTGTGAAATACAAGGAAACATTTGATTCAAAAAAAAAAATTTACATCAGTAAAATGAATGTTTCATCTGTGAATGTAGGTTTAATTTAATTTAAATAAAAATAGAAAGATTGATTTTAAATAAAGAAATATATGTTTATTTGAACTGTGTTTAGCTTACTGTGATGCCCCACCTCTATACCCACGCTAGCCAAGAACACTCCGAAGTAGTGCTGTCAACTAGCACGGAGAATAAGGCTGTTGAGGAGCGACCATCCATGTAATTGCTTATCACACGGTGGCTATAAATAATCTTCGGAAACAAACATAGAAATAATCATATCACAAATCAGTCACAGATATCCATATCACAAAGGCGGAAGAAGATATGAATATATAACTAACACATGAAAGTGTACATCAGAGTAGTGGTCAGTAAGATCCACGATAATACAAAAGAATAGCAACACGTGCTATACAAAAGAATACAACTATGAGTCTATAACTCAAGTGTATACAACAAAAACTGCTAATCTAAACAGTTAGCCAAAAGTCAGAGTGATGAATCCCTGGGAAGAAGTCAAGCAGAAGCACCTGTAACATCTCGATCTGACCCGAGTATTATTTAAGAAAAATAATAAACGGATCAGTCTAGCTATAAATATCAGATGACATGATATAACATAAAAGATATGGCATAAACATAAACATCCATAACGACATACCACTATAAGTATGTAAATAATGATCAACAGAAGATCAATCAATAAGAGATAATCAATATCACAAGAATCTTCTCAAAGATTCGAAGAGGGCATCATACCCTAAACTTGTACTCATAACAAGTCAATGACATAAATTCCAGAAATCAACACGAGAAATCCAAAAATCATAAAAAGGGAAAGAGGCCTATCACATGACGGTCCGAAGACCAAGGGGAGCTACCCCGCATGTGTGAATGGAATCACACAGATTGAGGTCAAGACTAACCAAAAAGCAGAAAGGTATGTGTGAATGGAATCACACAAGTGGTGTCTAGTCTAACCTTGCAATGAAAGAGACATCGCGCAATTGCTAGTCTAATTCATAAAGCGATCATCAAGATCAACGAGAAGTGTCAATTACACTAAGCTAGTAAATATAGAAGTTTAGCTTCATGTCCCATAACCACTTGCTTAACTTAAATATTTACGAACAAACTGTAAATCTTCACTAATAAAATTGTCACAAGAGGTTCAATCGAACAAGTCCAAGAATTAACCGACGAAGTGAACCCAAGCGTTTCATACCACTTGTTTTGCTAAGTCGTTTAATTAGATTTCTCATCCGAGTGAGGTAAAGGCTTGTATATACTAATAGATTGGAAAACGGTTTAAGAAAAGAGCTTTGTTATTAAAAATAGAGTTGAAATTGTTTGTTAAAAGAGTTTTGATATTTACTACTAGTATTGAGACCTTTATATTATAAAGTGACAAAACACATAAGCAAGTGTAGAAACAATCAGTCACAAAGATCGCATACGGAGATGCGAATAAAATCCAAGGAAATCAGCTCAATGTTTTTCAGATAAGATCCCCTACGGAGGGGGGGTCCGGGGGGGTGGCAACCCCCCAAGATGAGGGTGCGGGGGCAACGCCACCGCTTACGGGGTTCGACCTGCCCGGTCAGGTCGCGGGGGTCCAGGGGGCAGCGCCCCCGGCGGGGTGCGGGGCAGCGCCCCGACCAAAACGATACGACCTAGTGAAGACAAAATGAGGTCAAACGACCTAAAGGGATAAGGTCGAGCGACCTAAAGGTGTTTGCGACCTAACGATGACTCGCGACTTAAGGAAGAGGGGGTGAGCGACCTATGGTCATAAACGAGACCGAGCGACCTAAGGGAATAAGGGCCGAGCGACCTAGCAT
The DNA here is from genome assembly GCA_030765085.1 of Allium cepa. NCBI lineage: Eukaryota > Viridiplantae > Streptophyta > Magnoliopsida > Asparagales > Amaryllidaceae > Allium > Allium cepa. Next base: position 1,024,981,741 of record CM060935.1, on the reverse strand, counting down.
TCGAACGACCTAAAAGAGGCGTGGCCTAAAGGAGACGCGACCTAAAAGAGGCGCGACCTAAAGGAGATGCGACCTAAAAGATCGCGACCTAGTGACCTAACGGTTTAAGGGTCTTGCGACCTAACTGGAAACAAGGTCCAAACGACCTAACGACTTAAAGTGAAACGTGGCTGAGCGATATAAGGTCGGAGACGACCTACGACTTAACTCCGTGTGAGCGACCTACGATCTATGGTTGCTACGACCTAACGAGTTCCAATAGTGAAGGCTTAAGGTCTAACGACCTAAGGGGTACGACCTAAGGTCTTACGACCTAAGGTGTTGAGGTTGAACGACCTAACCAAATTGCATAGGCCATACGAGCTAAGGCCTAACGACCTAACTCCGAACGAGCTATACGCTAGTGACCTAGGGCGCTAACTCGCAAACGACCTAACGTTAACTCGCGAACGACCTAACTCTAGACGCGCCTTTTCAACGCGTGCGAGCTGAAGACCTGCCGACCTACGACCTAACTCCAAGCGACCTAAGGCCTAACGACCTATAGATGCTGGGCGACCTAAGGGGGACAGAGCGACCTAAGCCAGAAATTCACCCCAAAACACTAAAAAGTGGAGTTTTTCGCCAATCCAATCCAAACCAAATGCAAATGTGCATGCAAACATGATAGGGATGCATTCCCAATAGCCCAAGATAGATATAGACTAGAATTGTGAGATAAAAATCTCACCTTTGCACTAAAGTTTATGAAGATGAAGCTTGAAAGCAAGGAGAAGCAATCCAAAGCTTGAATCCAATATCTTCTACTTGAATTTGGAGTTTAATGTTGGATTTGCAATTGAATTTGTGCTTGGAGTTTTAATTTCCCATTCCCTCCACCATTAATGCCAAAGCTTGATTAGTTAGGAAATTTATGAAGAGTGAGGAGAAGAGGGTTGGAACTTGGGCTTAATAGGATAAACTAACCCAAAGTCCAAAGCGGGAAAAGTTAGTGAAATTTCACTAACTCCAAACCTATCGATGTTTATACTTAAAAAATTGTAAACGACATTTCGAACTCAATGGAAGTGGTCTCGAGTCCTAATTTGACCGTTTGCAAAAAGTAGCTTTTCGGACCAAAATCCGATTAATGAGTTAATATTTAAATAAAATATTTAAATACAAACTCGATAAATATGCGGGTTGTTACACTTACAGACTGATTACAAGAATAGAAAATAATCTATTTATTACTCTTGTGTATAAACAATTTTTTCTATTTTTTTATGCATTTTAGTTGTCTGTTTTAAAATTTAACTTTGTAAGTGATTGCAATTAATGTAGTTCAAATATTTCAATTAAAAGGAAAAAAACGGCGATTGCAATTAGTAGATTTAACAAAAAAAAACGCGCGTTTTGTGGTAAACAAAAAGGGTGTTTCAATGGTAATAAGAGATCATTTTGGGAAAAACAAATCAAATGTTTTCATTTTTAAGGTAAGTATAAAAAATTATTATGCATAGACGAAAACCCAAATGTGTAGAAATTCGAATATTACTTGAGTTAATGAAGTTAATTTTGGTGTGTTTAGGGTTAACAAAATTTATTAAGTAAACAATTGTTTTGAAATTTGAATTCTAAAAGTTTGTTTACAGTATAGAGTTAGTCCATTCATTCCCTTTCTAATTAATAATTACCTCTTTTTAATACCTGATACTTTTAAAAAGGCTGTTCATATTTACTTTATTTCTTTCCATTCATTTTCCAACTTTATTTTTTCTGAAATGTTATTTCATTTATTTCTAATTAATAGCGGTCTCTCTTTTTAAATATCTTTGATCCTAAACCTAATTCTAACCTTATAAATAAGATATGACGCAAATGAAACCACAGCCTCCATTCTAATCTTCTTCTTTTTTTCCTTTTCTTTTTTTCCTTTTCTTTCTTCAAATCTCCTTATTTTCTCTCATTTTAATTTTTCCTTCCTCTTCAAATATTCTTCTTCTTCAAATTTTCTTCTATTTCAAACTTTCTTCTTTCTTTTCAAATCTAGATCTTTCTCTTCCATTTTTAGTTCTTATTTTAATTATTTTCTTTTTCAATTCTTTTTTTTCAAATCTCCTTTTGTTTTTTTTTTCCTCTTTCAAACCTTTGAAAAATACATACATTCATATAATAAGGAGGAAAATTAAAGTAAGTCGAAATAAAAGAAAAATTACGGAACAAACTAGCAACCAAGTAGAAGCATACACGTTTTTCACGAGGGAAGAGTGGATGTGGCACGGTATTTTATTTTTGTTTTGTTTATTTTTAATTTCAATTGCGAATCGTTAATTGTGATAACCTTCACATACGAACTCCGTTTCGCACGCAATTTTTTTTGTTAGGATCGAAATTAAATTCCAGATCTTTTGACATAGGTTTGGACAGATTTGGAGACCGTCGAATTTTTGGGTTTAAATCGGATTTAAATTCGATTTAAATTCAAAAGGTGAGTGTTTTAACCCACTCACAACTTATAAAATTTCCAATGTTTGTTAAATTGATTTTAGATATGAATAGAAATTTATTTATGACTGTTTGGCATGTTTATTTATTATCTCTGTTAAATCGCATTTATTTAATTTAATTGTTAATTAATTTTATTATTGCATATAAATTGACAGTTAAAATTTATTTATTTGCATATTAACTGCTAGTTAAACAGTTATTAAATTTATTTTCAATATAAACTGTTAAGTTAATAACTGTCGTTTATTTCCTGTTATATTGCATATGCTATATATTGATGTTTGTTTAAATTGACGATGATTGAAATAAATTAATGATGATTGAAATAAATTGGTTGATGATTGATATTAGATGAATGGATGATGTGTTCTATCTTATATAAACTGCAAGTTATCATGCATTTTCATTTCATTCGGGATTGCGGTTTGAAATGATTTACAACCGCATTTTTATTTTAAATTACGGATTGAAATGATAAACATCTGTATCACTTGACCATAGGGTAGAAAATTTTATATAGGCACCACGGTATATATATAAAATATATTTTGAAATGTTTTTATGGTTTTGTAAAGCTATATATATATATGGTTATGGGATATTGAATTGGTTATTTATATATATATATAGTAATTTTCGGTTTTTAAGCTTTGTATAAATTTGATTTGAAGTATAAAATAGAGTTTGATTTTTTTTAAGATAAAATATGATTAAGCATTTATTTAAAATTTAATTTTTGGAGTTCTATTGACTTAAATGAGAATAAGATTTGGAAGATGAATATTAAGTTAAATTGAAATTTAATAAAAATTAGAATTTTTAAAGGATATGATTTTTATAACTTGATTTTTGCGTAATGGGATTTAAATGAATATCAGGTTGATTTAAACGAATATATAATAAATTGAAAGATGATCCAGTTATATGAAGTTAAAGGTTTTTCTTAAATTATATTGAATTCATTAACTAAACATTTCAAGTCTAAATAATAAGTAATTGAATTTGATATATATGTGGAATTATCAAATTAGTTTGTTTGAAATGGTGAAATATTTAAAGCCTTGAAACATAAGAATTTAAAATGGTATTTGGAAGTTTAAATCGATATTTGGGATTTATTTGTGAAATCTAAAGAAGCTATTTTGTTTTATAAAAGTAGTTTAATATTTAACCATTTAAGAGATGGAAATTTGTTTCAAAGCTATGTTTTTCAAGGTAGTATAATTTGGAAATATTATATTCAAGAGTTTTGATTTCTAAATATTTTACTTTGGAAACCCTATGATTTTGGAAAGGATATATATTGGAAAATAAAATGATATCGTATTGATTTGGGGTTTTAAGAATAAATGATATCGTATTTATATTGGTTTTAAATGGATATTTTATTTTGGTTTTAAAAGAATTATTATTTTTAAATGACCGCGGTGTTATAATAACGATTGGTTGGCAAAGAGACCGGGATCGGATATGGACATACTCTCTATCGATACCGAAAACCACTTTGACTAACCGTGTACGCGGTGGAGATTCCAGAATGAAGTAGGTTGGTGGCGGCGTTTCCTGTAAGGTAAATACGTGGACCCGACTCCCGTGAGTTGACATAAGGTGGCTAAAACAGGAGCGATTCTCGGGCCAATGAGGTCATACCTCTGATCGGACACTCCTCTTCGATACTATACTTTCACTTTGGATTGATTCGGTGGCCACCTATATTTTTGTTTTTGGGGAGTTTGTTCGAGGTGGGCGGTAGATGCGCGCTGCGCTTTTGCACCAGCCCGGATAGCAATTGGTATATCTACCCTGGCATTGCCTAGTTGTGCCGTGTCACCTACCCTATCGCACCTTGTACGAGTTTCTATTTGTGTCGTACCTATGGAGTGTCTTCTCGTAGTCTCTCGATCAGGAGATATGCAGGCACTGTATAGACTATTGGAACTATTGCGTGTTAAGGTGGAAAATGTAAAGCCTTAACGCTATTTTAAAGTAAGTTTATTTTACAATTAGACACTATTATAATAGCGCAATATACTATATAGTAAATAGTTTAACGGATCCTTAGGAGATGTAAATCCCGAGCATCTCTTGAGTTATTGCACTCATTTTTATTTCTGTTGATTTAACTTACATAAGATTTTTTAGGTCTGACTCGAGTGTTTTGTCTTTTCAATTCACTCGGGTCAGTCCGAGCGTTTCAGGATTTGAAGTTTTAGCTCTGGAGGACGAAGACGAAGATTTGTAGTATTACTATCTACTATTTTATTCCACTACACTGTATTCCGCTGCATTCATATTATTGGTAAGTGTACTCTGATATGTACTGTATAATATAATCAAATGTTTTGTAAACAGTTTTATAAACTGTATATTTTATTATTATATTTTATCCTTCGGCTGTGAGATTCTGTTTTGTTTTATTTCTTTTCTGTTTTTTTATTTTACCCCATAACAATCCGCCCTTTTGTATGGTTTGAATCGGCATGTGTGTCTGTTTAAATCGTGCGAAAAGGCGGGACGTTACATTTGGTATCAGAGCTTTGGTTTAGCGATAAACCTTAGCTTTGTAGGGTGTGACTCTTTACTAATAGGGTAGTAATATCGTATGGGAGTCGCTGAGTGTATATATATGAGAGAGCGTATTTGTTAGTGTTTTAAAAAGGTTTTAATATTGTCTTAATCTGTTCCGTTTTGTATTTATAAACTCTGGTTGGTGCATGGGACGCTGTGACATCAATAGGGATTTCTAAACACTTAATAGGACATACAGACATAATATTTGTTTTATATAGGCGAATGAAATAATTTTGCCTATTGTATTTTCTATATATAAAATAAATTTTTAAATAATATATATATATATATATATATATATATATATTTGGCTGCAATAGATTGGTTGTTAGGTAATAAAGTGTATAAATAATAATAGAAATAAGATTAAAAAATTTAAATAAATAAAAAGTGGAAATTTAGAACTTATGATCCGGGGTTTTGAAATTTCTTTCGAATAAATTTTGGAATATAATAATATTTTTTATAAGTATTTTATGCTACAAATATTTCATTATAATTCGGAAAAATTTGTTTAAAGAAAGTTTTGGAGAAAATAAGTTTTGTACTTCCCTCTTTGTCGTTGGAAAATAATTTTGGTGATGGCGGCCGCATCATCTACTTTCATTTTCGAGTTTCAAAGGGGGAAGGCCACTGTAGTAGTTTTACTGCAGACTCATTTTTGAAAAGATATATAAATTTTGAATTGTTTTAAATATAATTAGATATATGTAAGTTGTAAGAATATATTATCTATTATTTTAAAATTAATTGGAAATTCAACCCGGTATTAAGTTCTTAAATTTCCGATAATTAATTGTGTCAATTTTTGTAGTAAAATGAAAGGTAAGTAATTAATAAACTTGAAACCTCTAATTTAGGTAAGAGATTTAAGGCTAAGTATAAAGGAAGTAATAAGGAAGTTGAAATTGTAACTTATAAGAAAAGAGTAAAATTTTATTGAACAATGAATTAATTAAAAGAAATTAGAAACTTGTATAACTTTCAATTACATCCTTAAATAACATATATAACTTACCAAATATCAAAAGTTGAAATGTTAAATAAGAGATTGTAATAGAATATTATACAAGTAGGAATTTTGAAATAATGAGAGTATTTAATGAAATTGCTGTTAAATGAGAATTTAATGTTATAAACTTAAGTTATAATTGAAATTTTACCAAGTAAATATAATTAAAAGTAAGTATGACAAATGGATAATTATAAACTTATGTAATTAAAGTGTGAATAAATAAGATCATGCAATAATAAATGAATGAATAATAATAAGTAGTATGTGAAAATAAATGAATGTAATATAATAAAGTGAAAATGTTAACTTAAGAAAAAGGATTGAAGTTATTTGAAAATAAAATTGAAAGGAATAAATGAAAATAAATAAATAAAACGTTATACGAATAAAAAAAATCAAACAACAAATGTTTGAATAAGGTATATCGATTTCTTAGTTCTTCGTTTCCCTTCTTTTCCTTTTCGGGGACGAAAAGTTTTGAGTGGGGGAGAGTGTAACGACCCGTATAATTTCGTAGATTTAATTTGGTTGAATTTATGAGTTGTGTAAATTTAAATTTAGTAGAAAAAAAACTTTATAAATAAATAATGAAATGAACGCTAATAAAATATAAATGGTGATTTAAAACCTATTTAATAGCGCTTTGAATAAATTTCAATAAATGAAATGGGGTAAGTATTATACCTGGATATAATATTTATTTAAAGGAAATTAACTAATATGTTAATGTAAATTAAGAAAATATTGGAATAAATGATAATTCCATTTCGTACTTGTAAGCTGTTACTATAAGTTGCGTGTTGAAAAGGGTTGATTAAATTGAAATTTATTTTTAATTTAAATGGAAATATTTAAAGCTTACAATAACAGAAAATTTAGGTAATAAAAGTTAGCACAAGTGGATGAATAATAACCATATAAGGGAATAGCATTAAAATAAATTAAGTTGGAACAAATTAGATGTAGAGAAATAAATGTAAGCATTTAATATATTAATTAATGTTGGTTTGATGGTAACGTTACTTGGTGATTTATTTATAGTAACGGAAGTGTGAAACGTAAAGTAATAAAAGAGTAGATTTATGTTCAGTAATAGTTTGTGTATACACGGGATTTTAAACGGTGATTGTTAAGTAATAAACCTATATAGGGATGTAGGGAAAAAGGTAACAATTTATTTTTTGTTTATTTTATTTAGTATGATAAATAAAGGTTGGAATTCAAATCACAATTTAAGGAGAGTAGGTAGTACGTTATTAGGAAGTAAATATAAGGGTAGATATCAAATATTATGAATTCCCTAATTAATTGGTTGATAAATTTATTTGAAATAACGATCATTTGAATGTGAGTAATTACAATGTAGTTATTGATTTCAAGCGTTACTTTAATAATTAATGTGGATAGGGGTATATTAATGCAAGGAAATAAATTGGCGTTATATATTGAAATTTTGTTAGTTGTTACAATAAGTGAAAATGAAATAGTTAATATGGATAAAAGTGTAACGGAAAATATGAATACAATAGGGTGAATCCAATAATTCATCTAATTGAAAATAAAGATTCGTTAATTTAATTAAATAGATAGTTTCTGAATTTGAATGGGATTAAGGGAATTTCTGAAATTAATAAATTTAGCAACTTTCAATTAACTCTCAATTTGTTAAACTATTGTAATGATTTAGAAATATAAAGGGTTGCCTATTTATTTGAAGTAAATTTTGGAAATTGGACAACATCCATATAAGATAATGGATTGCAAATTGTGGGTTGGTAAAAAAGGGTGAATGGGAATTGATTGGTTATATTAATTGAATGGAATTCCAATTTGTTGGAATAAGGTAAAGGTGTACTTGGTAATAAATTTAAAAGAACTTAAATATTGAATTTATTTAATATGTAATAAGTGATGATTTAATGAAAACCAATACGCTGTAAACAACAAACTTATAAATGTGGGATTTAGAGTTTGACAACAATTATTATGAGCTATATATATATATATATATATATATATATATTTAGTTCATTCAATTTAATTTGTAAATCATTTAAATAAATGTTACGTTTAAATAAATTTAGGTAATAATGGGGAATAACGTAAATAAATTCTTCGTTAAATGATGGTTAGTGTATATAAAGAATGGAGATAAAGCTTTATAAATTGATTTGAATCTAAATTTAATGAAAGGATAAATTGGAATTAAATGGATTAAATGTTTGAAGTTTACGTAAACTTTAATTTAGATGAAAGCGTAGACATTTATGTAATAAAGTACGAATCTATTGTTAAGTTTATTTATAAAATGGCAGTTGGGTAAATGAAAGGGTGCAAAAATAAACTTGTCAGTATATTGAAGTAATGTATGATAATAGGTTTAATTGAAATAAATGAAAATTTAACATCTAAATATTACGTTAATATGAAGTAATTATTCTACTTATCATTACATTCATTTAGCCCATTTTGAAACTTAATCAACTGAAATTAATGCAATTGAAAATTTTCAATTAATAGGAGAGAGTATACTAATTGTAATAGGTGCAATTAAAAGCAGCTTATGTTTTGTGAAATACAAGGAAACATTTGATTCAAAAAAAAACATTTACATCAATAAAATGAATGCTTCATCTGTGAATGTAGGCTTAATTTAATTTAAATAAAAATAGAAAGATTGATTTTAAATAAAGAAATATATGTTTATTTGAACTGTGTTTAGCTTACAGACTGATTACAAGAATAGAAAATAATCTATTTATTACTCTTGTGTATAAACAATTTTTTCTATTTTTTTATGCATTTTAGTTGTCTGTTTTAAAATTTAACTTTGTAAGCGATTGAAATTAATGTAGTTCAAATATTTCAATTAAAAGGAAACGGTGATTGCAATTAATAGATTTAACATAAAAAAAACGTGCGTTTTGTGGTAAACAAAAAGGGTGTTTCAATGGTAATAAGAGATCATTTTGGGAAAAAAAATTCAAATGTTTTCATTTTTAAGGTAAGTATAAAAAATTATTATGCATAGACATAAACCCAAATGCGTAGAAATTCGAATATTACTTGAGTTAATGAAGTTAATTTTGGTGTGTTTAGGGTTAACAAAATTTATTAAGTAAACAATTGTTTTGAAATTTGAATTCTAAAAGTTTGTTTACAGTATAGAGTTAGTCCATTCATTCCCTTTCTAATTAATAATTACCTCTTTTTAATGCCTGATACTTTTAAAAAGGCTGTTCATATTTACTATATTTCAAAACCAAGTTTGTTCATATTTACTTTATTTCTTTCCATTCATTTTCCAACTTTATTTTTTCTGAAACGTCATTTCATTTATTTCTAATTAATAGCGGTCTCTCTTTTTAAATATCTTTGATCCTAAAGCTAATTCTAAACTTATAAATAAGATATGACGCAAATGAAACCACAGCCTCCATTCTAATCTTCTTCTTTTTTTCCTTTTCTTTTTTTCCTTTTCTTTCTTCAAATCTCCTTATTATCTCTCATTTTAATTTTTCCTTCCACTTCAAATATTCTTCTTCTTCAAATTTTCTTCTATTTCAAACTTTCTTCTTTCTTCTCAAATCTAGATCTTTCTCTTCCATTTTCAGTTCTTATTTTAATCATTTTCTTTTTCAATTCTTCTTTTTCAAATCTCCTTTTGTTTTTTTTCCTCTTTCAAACCTTTGAAAAATACATACATTCATATAATAAGGAGGAAAATTAAAGTTAATCGAAATAAAAGAAAAATTACGGAACAAAGCTAGCAATCAAGAAGAAGCATACACGTTTTTCACGAGGGAAGAGTGGATGTGGCACGGTATTTTATTTTTGTTTTGTTTATTTTTAATTTCAATTGCAAATCGTTTAATTGTGATGACTTTCACATACGAACTCCGTTTTGCACGCAATTATTTTTGTTGAGATCGAAATTAAATTCCAGTTCTTCTGACACAGGTTTGGACAGATTTGGAGACCGTCGAATTTTTGGGTTTAAATTGGATTTAAATTCGATTTAAATTCAAAAGGTGAGTGTTTTAACCCACTCACAATTTCTAAAATTTCCTATGTTTGTTAAATTGATTTTAGATATGAGTAGAAATTTATTTATGACTGTTTGGCATGTTTATTTATTATCTCTGTTAAATCGCATTTATTTAATTTAACTGTTAATTAATTTTATTATTGCATATAAATTAACAGTTAAAATTTATTTATTTGCATATTAACTGCTAGTTAAACAGTTATTAAATTTATTTTGAATATAAACTGTTAAGTTAATAACTGTCATTTATTTCCTGTTATATTGCGTATGCTATATATTGATGTTTGTTTAAATTGACGATGTTTGAAATAAATTAATGATGATTGAAATAAATTGGTTGATGATTGATATTGGATGAATGGATGATGTGTTCTATCTTATATAAACTGCAAGTTATCATGCATTTTCATTTCATTCAGGATTGTGGTTTGAAATGATATACAACCGCATTTTTGTTTTAAATTGCGGATTGAAATGATAAACATCCGTATCACTTGACCATAGGTAGAAAATTTTATACAGGCACCGCGGTATATATATAAAATATATTTTGAAATGTTTTTATGGTTTTGTAAAGCTATATATATATGGTTTATGGTATATTGAATTGGTTATATATATATATATATATATATATAGTAATTTTCGGTTTTTAAGCTTTGTATAAATTTGATTTGAAGTATAAAATAGAGTTTGATTTTTTTTTAAGATCAAATATGATTAAGCATTTATTTAAAATTTAATTTTTGGAGTTCTATTGACTTAAATGAGAATAAGATTTGGAAGATGAATATTAAGTTAAATTGAAATTTAATAAAAATTAGAATTTTTAAAGGATATGATTTTTATAACTTGATTTTTGTGTAAAGGGATTTAAATGAATATCAGGTTGATTTAAACGAATATATAATAAATTGAAAGATGATCCAGTTATATGAAGTTAAAGGTTTTTCTTAAATTATATTGAATTCATTAAGTAAACATTTCAAGTCTAAATAATAAGTAATTTGTAACAGCCCAACTTTTTTTACAAGTATTTTTCACAAGTATTTTTCACTTGTATTTTTTTTTTTTAAAAAAAAAACTTTGGGGTTTATTTAAAGTGACTAAAAAGACAATTGACCAAATTTTTAATAATAAGATCTCTGAAATTTTGACATGGTTAATAATTAACTTTAATTTGGAAATTTGGGGTTTTGTCGAAGATGGTAAATAACTTAATTTCTAGCCAAATCAAGTTTTAATTAAGAAAACATTAATAGCTTAGGTGGTTAAGACATCTGGGCTATTCACGATAGGTCACGAGTTCGAGTCTCAGCATGGTCAGAATTCCTAATTTTTTTTAGTATATAAATGAACTAGGAAATTACGCGTTAAAAAAGGCGCCTAAATTTAGGGAATAAATACCGTATATATATATATGAGATTATATATAAGAAAATGTATAGAACTTTAATCCGTTATTTTTCTCTTTCCAGTAAAATTTACTTCCCAATTTATATACATATATAATTTGATTTAAATCATTTCCTTAAAATACTAAATATGGAAATTTAAAGTGTGAAACGGTTAAATTTGTTAAAAGACAACTCCATTTGAATTTTAATAAAAGGAATTTTGTATATATATATAATATGTGAAAACCAATTAAGTTTGTTAAGTAATAATTTTGAAGAATTTAGTGTATTAATGAACTGTTGGATCTCGCGTTTAAAGGACGCGTAAAAATCTATGGTAGGTAACGGAATAAAACGTATAAACTTAAAAATGTTATTTTTATAGAAATTTTTGATGTTCTGTATTACGTCAGTTCGATGTATTGTAAAAAAATCATATTTTTAATATTTTTGGATATAAAATATCAGTCAGTGATTTTATAGCAAACGTTATTTTGTTTTAGCGGACAGTTTGGTTTTTTTTAAATAAATTTATATACGTTTCATTCCTAAAGCCTTACATAATTTTTGCCATTTCATTTATTGCAATCAAACTAAAAATCAAGATTGATAAACTAAAAATGAATCACACATATAAGTAAAGTCCAAATCTGTTTATCCTCTGTTTCAAGCAGTACTACACAAAATCAAGTTCCTCAATCACGCATAAATATGGAAATCAAAACTTCTCATAAAATTTGCAGTAATCGCATGCATTAATTGGCAGTTTTAAATCTCGCAAGCCATATTCCCACAATCAACGCATGTTTTAATAAATATGGGTAACGTTCGAAATATTTTTCCCTCTGATATCCTTTTACACAATCAATGCATGCACTTTAAAGACTGAAACGTGCATATCCTATATTCTCCCATTCTCTACTTCCAACAGCTCTACCAAAATCAAGTACATAAATCTCGCAATTCATTGAATAAATCAAACCATTTATCACGCTTGCCATTTTTTTCCTCTGCTTTAATCACGTATCTATATTCACAATTTATGTCAATATAACTGATGCTTGCTTGCCCTTCCTTTGATCAACATTCCCTTAAGTAACGTTCACGCATTCATGTTAACAACTTTATATCTGTGTAACTGACATGCTATATCAGTGGTTCTTTCATCACGCAAGAAGATCTCAATCAAACCTTTTCGAACATATTCTTTTGTTCAAAACTGGAAATGTGTTTTGCCTTTTCTTTTCTCAGCAATAAAATCACGTATTCATATCTTTCGTCTCTAATAGCTTCAAGTCTTCAACTGATTGCTCTCCCTCCCCATTGATCTTGCAGCAGTTCAAATCTTTTTAATTTTTGCAACGTTCGAACTTTATCTATTTCCTTTGAACTGATGAGAAAATTTCGCAGTCATATCAACCAAATTTATATCAATAAAACTGATGCTTTTACCTCTCCTTTAATTCGCACTGCCTATATATATACCCACCTCACCAGTTTCTTTCTCCGCATCTAAATATCTCTGCCTTCCCCTTCCTCGTACGTTCAAGATCCATCAGGTAATAAGTCTTATTGTTTTTTTCCTTCCAGTTTTCCTTCCTCTTTCTCTTGATGTTGTTCTATCTGTGCCTTGCTCGGCCACACTACTATTTATTCACTTTGTCTTTCTATGAGACTCTTATCATCTGCCTTGAACTAAACATATGGGATCTGGATATGTTGAACTGTTTTTGTTTTGGAAAGTTAGGTCTAGAAATAGAGAGGAAGTGAGATCTTGTGTGTGTGTTATAGGCTTAACTCTCGACACATAGGTAGTGGAATGTTGTGCAAATTTGTATATGGGAACTGTGTTGATGTCATGCCAGGTAAGTTGTAGGGCCTGGGAGTTATTTTGGGAACAGATCTGTCGAAGAAAAAAAAAATATACTTGAGGTATAAATTGCGTGAACATAAGATGGTCTGGAGTTGTTTGAGAGGAGTAGGAAGGGCAGTGTTGTCAAAATATTTAAGAAAGAGGGATGGGTTCATTTAGTAAGGATCTGATGATGCTTAGTTTTTTTGTTTTGTTGTTGCGTGAATATGTGTTGGCAGGGATGTTAGACTGGGTTATGCATTGGTGTCACCGTGTACGTGTATCACAGTCACAAATATTTAGAAGCATGCATTTGTTTTGTATCTGGTTAGGAGTTGTTTTGGTTCATGTAGAGGTCTGATAGGAATAGTGAGAAACCCTTTTTGCATGTTTGAGTTGGATGTTAACAAGGCCTAGAGAGTTTTCTTTCATTTGCAAAAAAAAAAAAAGAAAAAAAAAGGAAAAAAAAAACAAGGGGTGAGGATGGGAAAGAGGTAGGCTAGGACTGTGAGTTCAGTTAGTCTGCATATATGTAACCTTCATATGATAGAGGAAGCAGAGAATAAGGAGGAGAGGAGATGTACACATTCAGTAGATGCTTTGATTTAGTCGCATGATTTTACTCGAAGTCGTTGCATTAAATTCTCGAAGTCTTTATATTTTGTCCCGAAGATTTGTTGCATTTTTCTCGAAGAAATTCCATGGTTAGCTCGAAGAAGTGGGGTTGTGGCGCGTGTAGCTGATGATGAATTCCTGTCTGATTGTAAGTTTGTAAAGCCTGCAAGTTTAAATTTAGACTGTAAAGAAATATTGTACGAACTTAGGTTGATTTGCAGTAGTAGATGATATTTTTAGTAGTTGGATCCAGGTAAAAGGAAAAGAAAATAATGAATGAAAGTGGCAGAAGAGATGTAAGTATGTGGAAATGTTGGCGTGAGTGCGTGTACGCGAGTAAGTGTAATGGAAGTGTGCACGTGTACATGTACCCCGGCATAATAAGAAAACTCCACCATTTTGCCTTAGTTTGTCTTTAGGAAATTTTATCATGGTTATAGTGTTAGCACAGTTCGTGTGTTTGGAAATGTTTTGGTTGTTGTACACGGTAGAGTGGTCGAGCAAGTCAAACAAAAAAATTCTCTCCCTACTTTTAAATTTTTCTTTGACCGTAAATTCTAAAGTCGCGTATTCAATATTTTGAATCTTGTTCTAGATTTGAATCTAAGCTTGACATCCGAGGGATTTTGATCGTTACTCTCTGTAGTTCTTTTCCGGTGAATCATCGTTTTGAAATTTAAAATTTTCTGCAGCATTCAGGTGAGTATTTCTCACCAGACATACGTGCATATATTTTGGTAAATTATCGCAAGTGTATGTGTAAAATTTTATTTAAATATTATCTGTCTGTAGTATAACGTAGAATGATGAACCCCATTTAATTTGACACCTCATCAGTTATTTATCTGTTGTATTATTTCTGCAGTTATATCATTAAATGTTTATTTACTGTTTAATCATCACTGCAAGTTCCCTGTAAAATTTAGATTGTTATGGGCTGAAATGATAGGCCTAAAATGATTATTATTGTCCAATTTTTCTGTAAACTGCTTAACTGTTAACTTAGGATTGCGGGTTTGAAATGATAGAACCCGGGATTTTGTAAATTACGGATTGAAATGATATAAATCTGTATCACTTGACCTAGGCTAGAAATTTTTATACAGACCCATGGTTCCTATAATATTTTTCTGAAATATTTTAAAATTATTTTTAAATGGAAGTTTATAATATTGTGGTTTAATGTATTTAAAGGATTTTTATAAAGATTTAAAAATGATTTTTGAATGAGTTAAGATTTTAAATAAATAGATATAACTTATTTGGAAAAATTCTGGATTTTTGTTAAGATGAGATTCCAGTTAAGAAATAATTGATAATAAGTTGTATTTGGAATTTAAACTAAATTGATAAGTTAATAAATTTTGAATGCTGTCTTTTAAAATTGGACTGTTTAACCCATAAACTTTAGGTAGCATTTCATAAGTGCTGCAGAAACTGGAATTTGATTGTTTTAAAAATGTATGGAAATTAATTTTGGGAAAAAGGTGTAAATTTTGGAATTTAATATGTAATTAGAAAAATTTTAAGAAATTGATTTTTTATGGATTTAAAGGAAGAATTTAACTTTAAAATTTGGTAAAGGCAATAAATTCCATATAAATTGAATAAATTTAAAAAGTATGTATAAAGTGGAAAGTTTAAATCAATATTTGATATTGAAGGAATATATTTTGATTTTAAAGTACGAATACCATTTTAAACTGTAACCACGGGTTATAATAACGTTTGGTTGGCAAAGAGACCGGCATCGGATATCTGGCATACTCTCTGTCGATACCGAAAACCACTTTGACTAACCGTGTACGCGGTGGAGATCCCGGAATGAAGTAGGATGGTGGTGACGGTTCCTTTAAGGTAAATACGTGGACCCGACTCCCGTGAGTTGGCATAAGGTGGCTAAAACAGGAGCGATTCTCGGATTAATGAGGTAGCACCTCTGATCGAACGCACTTCTTCGTATGCCATTCTATTACTCTTGTGATTGTTTTGGTGCGCACCTTTGATTTGGGAGTGTTGTTCGAGGTGGGCGGTAACTGCGGCTACGCGTTTCCACCGGTCCGGATAGCAATTGGTATATATACCCTGGCATTGCCTAGTTGTGCCGTGTCACCTACCATAGCGAGCCTCCTACGAGTTTCTATTTGTGTCGTACCTATGGAGTATCCTCTGGTAGCTTCCCGATCAGGAGGTATTACGGTACTGTATAGACTATTGGCATTATTTGTGTTAAGGGCTATATGGGTAACCCCTTAACGCTATTAAAAAGTAAGTTTATTTTACAATTAGACACTATTATAATAGCGCAATATACTACATAGTAAATAGTTTAACGGATCCTTAGAGGATGGGCGGTCCCAAGCATCCTTTAAGTTATTTGCTCTATATTACAGTACACTTGAATTAGCTTACACTATATAAGTATGTATGTCCCGACTCGAGTGTTTATGTTTTATTTTACGCTCGGGTCAGCCTGAGTTGCAGTTCAGTTTTCATCTCGGAGCTAGGATTTCTGTAGATCACTTTCAAGCTGCTGGCAAACTTCCTTTCCAGTTCTTTATCTAAAATTTTGAAATCAAGACTAGTGGACATTTGGACTGTTTACTGATAAGTTAAAACTATATTTGGATTTAAGACTATGTAAATTTTACTTGAGTAAGAATATTTAACTATGTAAATTTTACTTGAGTAAGAATATTTATAGTGGCTTCATGAACCACCAAGTATTTTTAATTCCGCTGCGAGTATTCTGATTCTGTGTCTGTGATTCTGTGATTAATTATTTACTGCATATTTTGAGTTCTGCCAAATTTATTTTTACAACGCGGTATTTTGAACAATTCAAGTCCGACATGTGCGGATGCGAATGGTTGAAAACACCGGGTCGTTACATCTGGTATCAGAGCTTTGACTCTAGGCAAAACTTAGAATGTATGGTAAATTTGATTTACAGAATCACTTTCATTCGAGCTTGAATCTCTTCCTTTTTGAATTTTGGAACGTTCCCTGCGGTTTCGAAGTTCATTCGTGTCCCTCACTATTTATTTTTCTTTCGATTCGGGAGTATCCCATAACTCCACTTAGGATGATCTTTATAGTAAATTGGCGGTTTCGCCAATATTCTAATATAGCGGTGAAACTCCTTTACAACTAGCATTGATTCACCGGAGATTTATATTTATCCTCGGTTTAGATACTAGTATCTTTGGTTATTCTGAACTCTATCTCTTCAGATCGAATGTAGATTTACCCCAGAAAATCCACATCGATCTGACTCTTTAAGTCACGGTTGACCAGGTTAAGGTTGCCCCCGATTTATATAAACTTATCTGGTTCCTTATTCTGTTATTTAACCATCGGATCTTCTGATTCCAACTTATCTTTAAATCAAAATTCTCTTTAATTTGAGTCCTTCAAAATTGGAATCTCTATCCTTGTTTTGAAAAAATTTATTCCTATATTTGGGAAAAATCTAATATTATATATATAAGTATAATTTTCAGAATTTAACTAGTTGTTTAGAGATAATAATGTTTGATTTTATTTATAGTTTTGTAAACCATTGGTTTTGTCTTAATGAATAATTGAACTATAAAACATGGTTATAAATTTATTTGGAAACAGAAATGGATTTAAAACAAGAATTTAAGAATTTAATATCTGATAGTTTCAAACCTTGTGTTTAAAGTCTTAAAAGGATATATTATTATTTAAATTATTTTCGAATATAAATTTGTTTCCAAAGAATTTTAAAGTTTTAAAAATCAATGCTCTTCTCTTTGTCGCTAGAAAATAATTTCGGGGATGAGTACAACATCATCGACATTCATTTTCGAGTATCGAAGTAAAGAGACCACGATGTAGTTTTGCTTCAAAAATTTAATTAATTTGAATTTCTAAAATATGACTTAATTTATAATATATATAGATATATGATTTAAATTTGATTTGACATATACTATATGTATGTATTTATTTATCTCTAAAGGGTTTGAAGTTAATTGGAAATTTAATTCATAAATTTATGTTAAAAGGTGATTCTAATGATAAAATAAAGTCAAATTTGGAATGAATATTTAAACTTGAATAATATAGTTGGAAAATTTTACTTGTATAAATTTCATGCCAATATAACTTACCTAAATCATTCAGAAATTAACTATGTAATTGGATAATGTATAATATAAAAGGATTTTATAAATAAAAATTTGAGTGGTTATAATAAATGTTATACACTTAAAGTTTCAGTTACAACAAGACACATAGAGGTAAATAGAAATAAAATAATAATTGAATAATATACAATATCAAATGGTGTTAAAGGAAATTTAGAAATATATTGGAATAGTTATATTAAATATAATCTACTTAATATGTGCGATAAGATATATTAAGTAGAATATATTTAATAATAATCTGGAATAAAGAAGAATTAAATTTGTTGAATAAAGATGATTATGATAAATGACTATACAAATTTCAGATTTTAGAAAATAATTGGATAATAAGATAATTAATTTGGAAATAGTTAAGATTGATTTAACTTCTGTAAAAATCAAATGAATTAAATCAATTATTGAATATTAATTTAAATTGAATTTATATAGTTTAGATATTGAGAAAAATATTTGACATAGATGAGAAAAATATTGAGAAAAATAAATTTAATTATAGTTTGGAATAAAGAAGAAACTAAATGGGGAATTTAGTTTATTTTGGGAAATGGTAAATTTCCTTTAACAATTAAGTTAAATTACCATTTCAAATTTGGATTAAAATTAAACATTTTAAATTAGAATGTTATAATACCTTGGGTAAAATTTGGATAAAAAAAAAATTGAATGATTTTTTTTAAGTGTAGGGATATTATACAAGTAAATATGTAAATAAATAAATGTTAAAATTATAATTATAAATAGATGAAATCAATGATTAATTTAAAATTGAATTTTTATTGTTTAGATTAATGATTCTAATTTAAGTTTCAATTTAGTTTTATTTCAGGTTGTTTCTATTCACCTACCTTCTTCCTTTTCGAGGATGAAAAGTTCTGAGTGGGGGAGAGTGTAACAGCCCAACTTTTTTTACAAGTATTTTCACAAGTATTTTTCACTTGTATTTTTTTTTTAAAAAAAAAAACTTTGGGGTTTATTTAAAGTGACTAAAAAAACAATTGACCAAATTTTTAATAATAAGATCTCTGAAATTTTGACATGGTTAATAATTAACTTTAATTTGGAAATTTGGGGTTTTGTCGAAGATGGTAAATAACTTAATTTCTAGCCAAATCAAGTTTTAATTAAGAAAACATTAACAGCTTAGGTGGTTAAGACATCTGGGCTATTCACGATAGGTCACGAGTTCGAGTCTCAGCATGGTCAGAATTTCTAATTTTTTTTAGTATATAAATGAACTAGGAAATTACGCGTTAAAAAAGGCGCCTAAATTTAGGGAATAAATACCGTGTATATATATATATATATATATATATATATATATATATATAAAAGATTATATATAAGAAAACGTATAGAACTTTAATCCGTTATTTTTTTTTCTCTTTCCAGTAAAATTTACTTCCCAATTTATATATATATATATATAATTTGATTTAAATCATTTCCTTAAAATACTAAATATGGAAATTTAAAGTGTGAAACGGTTAAATTTGTTAAAAGACAACTCCATTTGAATTTTAATAAAAGGAATTTTGTATATATATATATAATATGTGAAAACCAATTAAGTTTGTTAAGTAATAATTTTGAAGAATTTAGTGTATTAATGAACTGTTGGATCTCGCGTTTAAAGGACGCGTAAAAATCTATGGTAGGTAACGGAATAAAACGTATAAACTTAAAAATGTTATTTTTATAGAAAATTTTGATGTTCTGTATTACGTCAGTTCGATGTATTGTAAAAAAATCATATTTTTAATATTTTTGGATATAAAATATCAGTCAGTGATTTTATAGCAAACGTTATTTTGTTTTAGCGGATAGTTTGGTTTTTTTTAAATAAATTTATATACGTTTCATTCCTAAAGCCTTACATAATTTTTGCCATTTCATTTATTGCAATCAAACTAAAAATCAAGATTGATAAACTAAAAATGAATCACACATATAAGTAAAGTCCAAATCTGTTTATCCTCTGTTTCAAGCAGTACTACACAAAATCAAGTTCCTCAATCACGCATAAATATGGAAATCAAAACTTCTCATAAAATTTGCAATAATCGCATGCATTAATTGGCAGTTTTAAATCTCGCAAGCCATATTCCCACAATCAACGCATGTTTTAATAAATATGGGTAACGTTCGAAATATTTTTCCCTCTGATATCCTTTTACACAATCAATGCATGCACTTTAAAGACTGAAACGTGCATATCCTATATTCTCCCATTCTCTGCTTCCAACAGCTCTACCAAAATCAAGTACATAAATCTCGCAATTCATTGAATAAATCAAACCATTTATCACGCTTGCCATTTTTTTTCCTCTGCTTTAATCACGTATCTATATTCACAATTTATGTCAATATAACTGATGCTTGCTTGCCCTTCCTTTGATCAACATTCCCTTAAGTAACGTTCAAGCATTCATGTTAACAACTTTATATCTGTGTAACTGACATGCTATATCAGTGGTTCTTTCATCACGCAAGAAGATCTCAATCAAACCTTTTCGAACATATTCTTTTGTTCAAAACTGGAAATGTGTTTTGCCTTTTCTTTTCTCAGCAATAAAATCACGTATTCATATCTTTCGTCTCTAATAGCTTCAAGTCTTCAACTGATTGCTCTCCCTCCCCATTGATCTTGCAGCAGTTCAAATCTTTTTAATTTTTGCAACGTTCGAACTTTATCTATTTCCTTTGAACTGATGAGAAAATTTCGCAGTCATATCAACCAAATTTATATCAATAAAACTGATGCTTTTACCTCTCCTTTAATTCGCACTGCCTATATATATACCCACCTCACCAGTTTCTTTCTCCGCATCTAAATATCTCTGCCTACCCCTTCCTCGTACGTTCAAGATCCATCAGGTAATAAGTCTTATTGTTTTTTTCCTTCCAGTTTTCCTTCCTCTTTCTCTTGATGTTGTTCTATCTGTGCCTTGCTCGGCCACACTACTATTTATTCACTTTGTCTTTCTATGAGACTCTTATCATCTGCCTTGAACTAAACATATGGGATCTGGATATGTTGAACTGTTTTTGTTTTGGAAAGTTAGGTCTAGAAACAGAGAGGAAGTGAGATCTTGTGTGTGTGTTATAGGCTTAACTCTCGACACATAGGTAGTGGAATGTTGTGCAAATTTGTATATGGGAACTGTGTTGATGTCATGCCAGGTAAGTTGTAGGGCCTGGGAGTTATTTTGGGAACAGATCTGTCGAAGAAAAAAAAAAATATACTTGAGGTATAAATTGCGTGAACATAAGATGGTCTGGAGTTGTTTGAGAGGAGTAGGAAGGGCAGTGTTGTCAAAATATTTAAGAAAGAGGGATGGGTTCATTTAGTAAGGATCTGATGATGCTTAGTTTTTTTGTTTTGTTGTTGCATGAATATGTGTCTGCAGGGATGTTAGACTGGGTTATGCATTGGTGTCACCGTGTACGTGTATCACAGTCACAAATATTTAGAAGCATGCATTTGTTTTGTATCTGGTTAGGAGTTGTTTTGGTTCATGTAGAGGTCTGATAGGAACAGTGAGAAACCCTTTTTGCATGTTTGAGTTGGATGTTAACAAGGCCTAGAGAGTTTTCTTTCATTTGCAAAAAAAAAAAAGAAAAAAAAAAGGAAAAAAAAAACAAGGGGTGAGGATGGGAAAGAGGTAGGCTAGGACTGTGAGTTCAGTTAGTCTGCATATATGTAACCTTCATATGATAGAGGAAGCAGAGAATAAGGAGGAGAGGAGATGTACACATTCAGTAGATGCTTTGATTTAGTCGCATGATTTTACTCGAAGTCGTTGCATAAAATTCTCGAAGTCTTTATATTTTGTCCCGAAGATTTGTTGCATTTTTCTCGAAGAAATTCCATGGTTAGCTCGAAGAAGTGGGGTTGTGGCGCATGTAGCTGATGATGAATTCCTGTCTGATTGTAAGTTTGTAAAGCCTGCAAGTTTAAATTTAGACTGTAAAGAAATATTGTAAGAACTTAGGTTGATTTGCAGTAGTAGATGATATTTTTAGTAGTTGGATCCAGGTAAAAGGAAAAGAAAATAATGAATGAAAGTGGCAGAAGAGATGTAAGTATGTGGAAATGTTGGCGTGAGTGCGTGTACGCGAGTAAGTGTAATGGAAGTGTGCACGTGTACATGTACCCCGGCATAATAAGAAAACTCCACCATTTTGCCTTAGTTTGTCTTTAGGAAATTTTATCATGGTTATAGTGTTAGCACAGTTCGTGTGTTTGGAAATGTTTTGGTTGTTGTACACGGTAGAGTGGTCGAGCAAGTCAAACAAAAAAATTCTCTCCCTACTTTTAAATTTTTCTTTGACCGTAAATTCTAAAGTCGCGTATTCAATATTTTGAATCTTGTTCTAGATTTGAATCTAAGCTTGGCATCCGAGGGATTTTGATCGTTACTCTCTGTAGTTCTTTTCCGGTGAATCATCGTTTTGAAATTTAAAATTTTCTGCAGCATTCAGGTGAGTATTTCTCACCAGACATACGTACATATATTTTGGTAAATTATCGCAAGTGTATGTGTAAAATTTTATTTAAATATTATCTGTCTGTAGTATAACGTAGAATGATGAACCCCATTTAATTTGACACCTCATCAGTTATTTATCTGTTGTATTATTTCTGCAGTTATATCATTAAATGTTTATTTACTGTTTAATCATCACTGCAAGTTCCCTGTAAAATTTAGATTGTTATGGGCTGAAATGATAGGCCTAAAATGATTATTATTGTCCAATTTTTCTGTAAACTGCTTAACTGTTAACTTGGGATTGCGGGTTTGAAATGATAGAACCCGGGATTTTGTAAATTACGGATTGAAATGATATAAATCTGTATCACTTGACCTAGGCTAGAAATTTTTATACAGACCCGTGGTTCCTATAATATTTTTCTGAAATATTTTAAAATTATTTTTAAATGGAAGTTTATAATATTGTGGTTTAATGTATTTAAAGGATTTTTATAAAGATTTAAAAATGATTTTTGAATGAGTTAAGATTTTAAATAAATAGATATAACTTATTTGGAAAAATTCTGGATTTTTGTTAAGATGAGATTCCAGTTAAGAAATAATTGATAATAAGTTGTATTTGGAATTTAAACTAAATTGATAAGTTAATAAATTTTGAATGCTGTCTTTTAAAATTGGACTGTTTAACCCATAAACTTTAGGTAGCATTTCATAAGTGCTGCAGAAACTGGAATTTGATTGTTTTAAAAATGTATGGAAATTAATTTTGGGAAAAAGGTGTAAATTTTGGAATTTAATATGTAATTAGAAAAATTTTAAGAAATTGATTTTTGATGGATTTAAAGGAAGAATTTAACTTTAAAATTTGGTAAAGGCAATAAATTCCAAATAAATTGAATAAATTTAAAAAGTATGTATAAAGTGGAAAGTTTAAATCAATATTTGATATTGAAGGAATATATTTTGGTTTTAAAGTACGAATACCATTTTAAACTGTAACCACGGGTTATAATAACGTTTGGTTGGCAAAGAGACCGGGATCAGATATCTGGCATACTCTCTGTCGATACCGAAAACCACTTTGACTAACCGTGTACGCGGTGGAGATCCCAGAATGAAGTAGGAAGGTGGTGACGGTTCCTTTAAGGTAAATACGTGGACCCGACTCCCGTGAGTTGGCATAAGGTGGCTAAAACAGGAGCGATTCTCGGATTAATGAGGTAGCACCTCTGATCGAACGCACTTCTTCGTATGCCATTCTATTACTCTTGTGATTGTTTTGGTGCGCACCTTTGATTTGGGAGTGTTGTTCGAGGTGGGCGGTAACTGCGGCTACGCGTTTCCACCGGTCCGGATAGCAATTGGTATATCTACCCTGGCATTGCCTAGTTGTGCTGTGTCACCTACCATAGCGAGCCTCCTACGAGTTTCTATTTGTGTCGTACCTATGGAGTATCCTCTGGTAGCTTCCCGATCAGGAGGTATTACGGTACTGTATAGACTATTGGCATTATTTGTGTTAAGGGCTATATGGGTAACCCCTTAACGCTATTAAAAAGTAAGTTTATTTTACAATTAGACACTACTATAATAGCGCAATATACTACATAGTAAATAGTTTAACGGATCCTTAGAGGATGGGCGGTCCCAAGCATCCTTTAAGTTATTTGCTCTATATTACAGTACACTTGAATTAGCTTACACTATATAAGTATGTATGTCCTGACTCGAGTGTTTATGTTTTATTTTACGCTCGGGTCAGCCTGAGTTGCAGTTCAGTTTTCATCCCGGAGCTAGGATTTCTGTAGATCACTTTCAAGCTGCTGGCAAACTTCCTTTCCAGTTCTTTATCTAAAATTTTGAAATCAAGACTAGTGGACATTTGGACTGTTTACTGATAAGTTAAAACTATATTTGGATTTAAGACTATGTAAATTTTACTTGAGTAAGAATATTTAACTATGTAAATTTTACTTGAGTAAGAATATTTATAGTGGCTTCATGAACCACTAAGTATTTTTAATTCCGCTGCGAGTATTCTGATTCTATGTCTGTGATTCTGTGATTAATTATTTACTGCATATTCTGAGTTCTGCCAAATTTATTTTTACAACGCGGTATTTTGAACAATTCAAGTCCGACATGTGCGGATGCGAATGGTTGAAAACACCGGGTCGTTACATAATTGAATTTGATATATATGTGGAATTATCAAATGAGTTTGTTTGAAATGGTGAAATATTTAAAGCCTTGAAACATAAGAATTTAAAATGGTATTTCGAAGTTTAAATCGATATTTGGGATTTATTTGTGAAATCTAAAGAAGCAATTTTGTTTTATAAAAGTAGTTTAATATTTAACCATTTAAGAGATGGAAATTTGTTTCAAAGCTAAGTTTATCAAGGTAGTATAATTTGGAAATACTATATTCAAGAGTTTTGATTTCTAAATATTTTACTTTGGAAACCCTATGATTTTGGAAAGAACATATATTGGAAAATAAAATGATATCGTATTGATTTGGGGTTTTAAGAATAAATGATATCGTATTTATATGGGTTTTAAATGGATATTTTATTTTGGTTTTAAAAGAATTATTATTTTTAAATGACCGTGGTGTTATAATAACGATTGGTTGGCAAAGAGACTGGGATCGGATATGGACATACTCTCTGTCGATACCGAAAACCACTTTGACTAACCGTGTACGCGGTGGAGATTCCAGAATGAAGTAGGTTGGTGGCGGCGTTTCCTGTAAGGTAAATACGTGGACCCGACTACCGTGAGTTGACATAAGGTGGCTAAAATAGGAGCGATTCTCGGGCCAATGAGGTCATACCTCTGATCGGACACTCCTCTTCGATACTATACTTTGACTTTAGATTGGTTCGGTGGCCACCTATATTTTTGTTTTTGGGGAGTTTGTTCGAGGTTGGCAGTAGTTGCGCGCTGCGCGTTTCCACCAGCCCGGATAGCAATTGGTATATCTGCCCTGGCATTGCCTAGTTGTGCCGTGTCACCTACCCTATCGCACCTTGTACGAGTTTCTATTTGTGTCGTACCTATGGAGTTTCTTCTCGTAGTCTCTCGATCAGGAGATATGCAGGCACTGTATAGACTATTGGCACTATTACGTGTTAAGGTGGAAAATGTAAAGCCTTAACGCTATTTTAAAGTAAGTTTATTTTACAATTAGACACTATTATAATAGCACAATATACTACATAGTAAATAGTTTAACGGATCCTTAGGAGATGTAAATCCCGAGCATCTCTTGAGTTATTGCACTCATATTTATTTCTGTTGATTTAACTTACATAAGATTTTTTAGGTCTGACTCGAGTGTTTTGCCTTTTCAATTCGCTCGGGTCAGTCCGAGCGTTTCAGGATTTGAAGTTTTAGCTCTGGAGGACGAAGACGAAGATTTGTAGTATTACTATCTACTATTTTATTCCACTACACTGTATTCCGCTGCATTCATATTATTGGTATGTGTACTCTGATATGTATTGTATAATATAATCAAATGTTTTGTAAACAGTTTTATAAACTGTATATTTTATTATTATATTTTATCCTTCCGCTGTGAGATTCTATTTTGTTTTATTTCTTCTCTGTTTTTTTAATTTTACCCCATAACAATCCGCCCTTTTGTATGGTTTGAATCGGCATGTGTGTCTGTTTAAATCGTGCGAAAAGGCGGGACGTTACAATTTATTTATTTAAATAAAATGCAAATGCAAATGCACACACAAAACAAACACACAATAAAATCAAATAAAAATAATTCGAAGAATAGAAAATCAAAATCAAGACAAGTCCCTGGCAACGGCGCCAAAAACTTATTTGGATGGCTAAATGTCTATGAACTAGAAAATAGCCGAACAAATTTTATAATAAAAAATAACCGCTAGCACATGACCTACACTTGTAGTACATGGCGAATACGGGTCGATCTGCAAGGAATTGTGGATTTTGAAATTCTATTCAATCAAATTGAACCAAAGTCGAATTAAAGTTAAGCCAGAGAATTAGAGAATTAACTGACTAACAAAAAGATTAGAGTTAAGTGACAATTTAGAAAATAAATCCACTCTCTAGATCATTTAGTTCAACACATATGAAATCATGATCTCTCTTTTATGGTCATTAGTGCTTTAATTGATGCGCTTCTCATAAGTATGACATATTTATGCTATTGATTAGCCCAACATAGGTTTTCAAACTTTAACACACCCCTTAAACCACTTACTAACTTTCATGAAACTAGACAATGAAAATGAAAATGAAAATGAAATCTATTTTAAGTATGGACTATTAACTATTGATTAGAAATATAGACCATCAAATTTTAATTTCTAATCACTTTTTTATGCCATAATGATATTTTGATGAAGGGACATTTGTGTTAGTGATTGTTTAAGCATAGCCTATTTGGTGTCAACAATATAGGCTATCAAATTCAATGCAAGAATAATAAATAAAACATTTCATAGATCATCGTTAAGCACAAAAAAAGAGCATGAATTAATAAATAGTTGAAGCTACATAATTAGAGAGCTTCATTACCCCTAAATTGAAGGATTTAACCTCTCATATTTTTCATTTGGTTAACAAATGTAGCTAGCAAAATGAAAGCAAAAATAAAGAAAAATGAAAGCTAATGGAAAAGAGAAATTAATGAACAAGAATTAAAACTAATCTACTTTGCACGAATGTAAATCTACACTACCAACATTAAAGTAAATGAACCAGGAAAGTAAAATGAACAAGTAATTAAATTGCATAAGAAAAAGAAAGTTACATGAAAATAAAAACAAATGGCTACGTAGCCACGAAAAGGAAGAAGAGAGCATGATTTATTTTTGAGCCTAAACTAATACTAAGAGAGACTAAGTAAGAAGAGGGTTACATGAAACATAAAGGTTATTTATGCAAGAATGAAACCCTAATCCATAGTTTGAGGAATGCCCGAACTATCATTGAGAAAGTGTGGAGGCCAAGTAATAATTAGCTTCTACTAATCATCATTTAAGTGTACATGAAGCCATTAATTCCATTAGCATGTGCATTAGCCTCTAATTTATACACTAAGGTACGTGGGTAGATGAGGTCCTCCATGTTCTTTGCTTTGAATTATTTCTTTCTTCATTCCTTTGAATTCATTTTGTGCGTGCATGTGTTTTTATGAAACTACTCCTATTTGAGATCAAATTCCTACACAAATATATATAAATTTCTAATTAATTTTTCTCAAAGAAATGCATACGAATGACCATTTTGCCCCTGTATGAAGATGGATATGTAGCAATTTGTAATTAATATGGATTTTGGTTAAAACATGTTAAAATACCCATATGATCATTTATTTATTTTAAATATAATGAATATGGTGGTAAAAATATGCTTTTTTACGTGCACATCACTTATGCTCTATTAATTGCTTTATTGTTTGATTATACATGTTAACCTGCCTTTTGGCAAGGCCGTAGATATGTGGATTTAACTAAATAGACTACTCGTTTGTCGAGACTGGAATGCGATGGATTTGGTTCAAATGGATGAATGGACAACCGATCATGGATGGTAAACATTAATATGTAGCCGAGATTCAGCAGGGTCGATGGACAAAAGTCGAGGGATACTGGAAATATGGGTTTCGACAAATGTTGAGTTGTTCCAAATTGGTTTTGGGATCGGCATGTTCCTACCTGATTTGGGTCGGCCTATTTATATTGGTCGGCATCTTGTTCTAGGTTCGACATTAAAGGTGGTTCGACATTTAGATGGGTCGATCTTTTCATTTGGTTCAGTCGACACTGGAGTGGAACAGGGTGGAGTGGATCGATCATATAGGGTCAGTCAGGGTAGATATTCTAGGTGGCTCGGTCAAGGGTGGAGAGTTATGATTGGCCCAGCCTAAGAAGGTCGGTAGGTATGGATCGGCGTGGTGTTCTGGATCGGCCTTGATGGTGCGGGTCGGCATAACCCAGTTCGGCGAGGCTTGATAGGAGAAATGGTTTGGGTAGGCAAGGAGGATGGGAACGGTCAAGAAGTGGGTCGGCCATGTGGGAGCGGATCGGTATGAAGGTGGATTGATCATGATGGTTTAGGCACGGTCATAACGGATCGGCCAAGGAGGGTCGGTCGAGCAAAGGAAGGAAGGCCATGCCATTCGATCATTGGAGTTCGAAATGTGTGGATCGGTCTTGATGGTTTGGGTCGGCAAGATGATGTGGGTCGGCTTCAAGATGGACTTTGGGTAGGCACAAGCAATGATTCGTTTCGGCATCTAGGAGGGCTTCAGTTCGACATTTGGGTGAAAGTTACTTCAGCTTGGGTTTGGCCTAGGCTATAGATCATGTTACTTCGAGTCGTTGAGCATTTCACTTCGGGTCAATACAATGGTTACTTCGGGTCGGCTTATGGAGGACTCGAGGTCAGTCGAGGTGAAGGGTGTGAGCTCGGCCAAGGTCTTAGTGGGCCGATATCACTTGGGAAGCCCAATAACCATGATTTTGCCTATAAATACAGCATGCGGGGCTTCATAAAAAGGGATCTTCACTCTGTTCCCCATCCTATTCTCTACTAAGGCAACTTTGCCATTATTATTTCAAAAAATCTGGAATGTAACTGTAATTGACTCTCATACCAATAAAAAAAGAAATTTCAGGAGTGGACGTAGGGCAGAGTCGGCCAAGCCACTATAAACTTATGTTTTTACATCTTTCATTTTAGTTTTTACTATTCTTTATATTTGTACTCTCGAAATATATACTCTCCATTCGCTATTACTGTTGCTTGGTGCTTTCAACGGCGTTTGGGTGTTAACGGCCAATTTTGATGCTAACATTTTGACGCTTCCACTGAGAGGGCTCGAACTCTAGGTACCTATGGCTTGGACTTTGGATTTGAAGACTTAAAGACATGGATCTTGTAACGACCTGATTTTTCGACGCCCGAAAGTCGACATCAATACGTCTATTATATCAAATGCCATACAATCAAATGCAGGAAAACCAAACCGTTAGGGTTAAAGAAGAAGAAGATAGAAGAAGTTACAGAAAACAATAACAGAATCTCACATTTCGCAGTGGAACAAATATAATAGATAAATGACTAGTCTTTAAAACGAAGAACTATATCAGTTTTACATATAACACATTATCAGAGTTTACAACAACAACACAAAACTGGCAGTTTTTTAACTTGCTTACATAGAGACTTTGACTTGCACCAACCCAAATGCAATGGACACTACATAGTATAAGTCATACGTCTCGCCATCCAGCTTGAACTCCTGATCTCCACAGCCCATCTTTTTTTGACTTCACTCCAAAATAATGATAACCTGGCTCTAGGCTGCCCGTGTGGAAAATTATGGGCACCCAGAGTTTAAGAAGGGAACAATAAACTCCACGTCAGTCATGTGACTAGTGTGAGATCTTAAAAACAGTTATTTCCATAAAGAAATAAAGAGAAATGCGCTATGCTTTTGGAAAATGAAACTACCAAAAAGCCTCCTACCACACACACAATGCAAACGCAGAATTGGAGGAGATTTCTCCTTATGATAGTCAAACATGCTTAATACGAAAAATCATTTTGATATTATTATTATTGCATAGCGCAGAAAACATTTCGAAAGTATAATATTTATCTTAGCTAGCATAGAAATTTCGAACTATGCCTACTATAGCTTCCATCTAAACAATGGTGACCACCATAACTAAATGGCAGGTTATACAACTAAAACCGTACATGGCGCGTATTGTTTCTTTGGATTTCCAACAAATGGTCAGGCTAAGGAACTTCCTACTGCCACAAGGATACGCCTCTGGAGGGACGACCCGAGAACTTAACTAGCTCTCTGCCAACACAAAGCCGGGTTACCTCCGTAACTAGGTGACTACTACACAAGTATGCCATCCCTCGGTCATTTGCGACCTTTATCCGAGGATCCTCAACCACAAAGCAACAACCACAAAGTATAATAAATTTTCTGCAATAGCATAGGTTAAGTATCT
This sequence comes from Allium cepa, assembly GCA_030765085.1. Lineage (NCBI taxonomy): Eukaryota > Viridiplantae > Streptophyta > Magnoliopsida > Asparagales > Amaryllidaceae > Allium > Allium cepa. The sequence goes on along the minus strand of CM060935.1, from coordinate 1,024,951,055 downwards.
GGACTCCATACCATGATACCACCCTTTCATGACGGAAATGACATATCCTAAAGGGCACGACCCTCATAACCTTGCCACATCTTTCCTGTTTCGAACATTTTTCGGGGTGTGAGGTCCGACGAAGTCTCGTCCACAAAGCTACATTTTTTCACGAAATCATGCTTCGATCAACAAATGTTCAGCAGCACTTCGTATGCCACATACCAAATTGGAAATGTATCACTGGTAACCATCAAATACATAACCTCTGAGCTCGTACGTCTTAGTGAAGGGTGTTAAGCTAAGAGAATAAATTCTCTGCCACCAATATAAATGTATTTGATAGAAACCAGCTTTACATCTCAAAGTGTAACGTCAGACACACATCCATACAACTCCATTCCGAGATCGAACGGAACTGAAGGCAATTTAAAAGAGGCCCTTGCAAATCCGGATATTCACTAATCATGTCCGGAATCCCCATCACTAAGGGTGATAAAACCTCTATACCGGAGCAACCCGGTGCAGAGACATTTGACAGGTAATCCTTTCATTTTCGAAAATACCCGGTCTTCAATACCGTCTTCAAATGCAATCCCATTTCGTTGTATCATTATTCAGAATGGGTTTTATTACACAAAGTCCTACCCGGCCAATCTGAATATTGAGCGCTTATTTTTTTTTAAAATAAGCATTCGATCAGATTTCAAACAAATCACAACAAATTTCCACTTTGATCTCTAAACAAAAGATCCATCACAATCACAAAGGTTCGATGTAGTTTTCGAATATCCATTTGGAATCCGACCGGTGGTCGTATCGAAATTCAAATGCCATTAAAAGGCCAATATTGATAGTCGGTTATTTAACTATCAATCAATATTCACAACAATCACCAAGATTTAAATAATTTTCCCCAATTATTTATTTTCAAAAATATCTTCGCAGGATATAATTTTAACGCTTCAACCAATTGAAAACAAATTTCAAATTACCTTTCACCTTTCAATCTTTTGAAAACAAATTTCAAATCGCTTTTCACACTTCAATCCTTTGAAAACAAATTTCAAATCATTTTTCCTTACATGGAAAACATTTCCAAATATTTGTTCATTTCCACTGAAAATCTGCCGAGTTCAAATATCTTAAAATAATTTAAATCACGTATCCAAAATATTCTGGGAGACATTTAAAATAAAACTACCTTTAGTTAAATATTAGTTATGAAAATGTGTATGAATTATCACAAACATAAGATTTTAAGTCCAAACTAATTTTAAAATAAAATTGGTAGATAGAGTATAAATATTTAACTAACTATTTTCTAAGTCAAATATCAATTTAATCTTTAAAATAATCCCTTCTATACTTAATTAAATAAATCTTTACTTTAGAGATTTAAAAAAATTCCCAAAAAATAATTTCTCTAACAATATTCTTTTAAAACCAAATCTAGAACTTTTAATTGTACTTCAAAAGCTATTTTAAAAATATACCCGGCTTTCCAGGGAAAGTACACCTTCCATTCTAAAATGGTTCATTTAAATCAATTTGTAAATCTTTCTGTATTTATTCTAAATTTACGTTCCAAATCCGTAAATTCCTTTCCACACTTTTAAAATAAAACAATATTTATTTTTAATACAAATTTCCCTTTCTTTTAGAAAATTCCGATTGTGAATTTTAAATTTTCAAATTTCCACTGATATACAATTTTCAAATCGATTCCCGAATATTCACTTTTATCACCAAATCAATTTCAAATTGATTTTTTCAAACATTTACTTCAAAACACCAAATCGATTTCAGAATCGATTTCCAAAATTTATTTTTTAAAACACCAAGTCAATTTTAGATCGATTTCCCAAATATTTATTATTTTTACCAAATCAATTTCAAATTGATTTTCCAATTTATTTTCAAAACACCAATTCAAATTTCAAATTGATTCTCAAATTTATTTCAAACACCAAATTTATTGTCTTTTGAAACAAATTCCTTCTTTTAAATTTATTCAAATTTTTTAATGTTAGTTTACTATAAATTTTCTACATAAATTTCAAAAATCCAATTTTATTTATTTCTGGTATCCTACGATACCAAAAATGTATTTGGCTAAATTATAGCGTTCAATGATTTCCATCGCAAATATGATCACACAGATTTTAAATATTCAACACATAACATTGAAACAAATTCAAACGTTTTGAGGAATCCAGTTTGTAACGTTCCCGTTTTTAAATCAAATTGAAATTGGAAATAAATTTAATTTTTGGAATTTAATTATGATTTAAACTGGTGTTTTCCAAAAATTTAATAAATATTTGTTTGTTTATTAATGTAAATGAATTTAAATATGACTTTTAAATAGAATTTTAAATTGGAAATTCTAAAATAAATATTTTGAATAATATTTTAATTACAAATTCAATTGTGAATATATTTGGAGATTTGAATATATATATATATATATATATATAAAGATTGATAACTTGATTCGTTAATAAGAAAACAAATGTTTTATCTTTAAAATAAATAAAGATTTATGATTTGGAATTAAAAAGTGAATATTTTATAAATAGATCATAATTTGAGATTTGAATTTGAATTCAATAAAAATTGTATTTACCTGAGAAATTTCTTTCTTAGTAATGTATATTTTAATCACTTGAAATTTAATTAGACTTAAAGAAATTAATATTTGAAATAAGTTTAATATCTTAAGTTTAAAAAAAATATTACATAAATTATTTTAACATAAGGATATAAATTCATAATTTAAATTAAAACATGATTTGTAAATAAAATAAGGTTTAAATGCAAATGCATGAATTAATTTAAAACAAGGGTTTAAAATAAAAATTCTAAATTAATTCAAGACAAGGATATAAACATAAATTTTTGTCTCCAATGACATTTGTAAAAATATTTACTCAAACCATTAAAAATTGTAAGCTTGAGGACATTTGTATTAACAAGTGTCAACAAATAAAATCTCTTTTAATTTAAAATGTATAAAACATACATAAGAAAAATAGGTTGCTTATTTTTTTTTTCTAACCAGCAAACCAAAGCTCAGTTTAAAAACTACAAAACAAATTTGAGAAACCAAGTTACTTCATCTCATAGAAAAAAAATTTGAAACCTAGTGAAATAAACACAGACTCAAGCAAATCAAAAACCTGATGGCATGCAAGATTTAATTCAAAACCAGAAAAGCATCAAGATTTTGGCAAGGCCGACGGGGTTGGGTGGTCCCTAACCATTTTATTACAGCACCAGAGATATAGAACACAAACAACAGTGAAGAGCAAAGCTCAATGAAAACGGAGACAAAACATGGTGCTACAAGCACAAAGGAAAACACAGACGCAAATAAAGGAAAAAAACAACACAAACAATTATATACAGTATGTCAATCTTATTCCAGGGTCGAAGGCGAATAGCATCTTCAGGGAAGACTCAATTTCATGGATTAACCAAAGTCTGAAGTTAGCAGCAGTTTTTGCATTCATGACATCAAAAACTCTACAGTTACACTCTCTCCACACCATCAAGATCAAAGTAGAATCAAACTGAAACAAGCTTTCAAACCTGGAAGCAAAAGGAAATAAATCAAGCCTGGGAATCAAGGTTTTTGATTCAAACTGAAAACCAGAAATAAAAAGAAAACTTGCAACATGCCTGACCAAATCTGATTCAATACAAAGATCAAAAGGAAAAGCAACAAAAAAATTCAACATTATCACGCCTCTGTTTCTTCTCTGTTGCAAAATAGACAGGTGACAAAATTTCTAATTTAAAACCTTTAATCAATTCTAAAATGCCTGTGGTTGATTTTTGAAGTAAGATAGTTGAGTAAATGTGAATGTGTTTATTTATGTATATACATATATATGAAGTGGTTGCCTGTCTGTACATGTAGATGTAATTCTGTTTTCAAATTCACAGGTTCAAAAAAAATCAAGGTTTAAAACTAAATATCTCTTCCATAAATCGAATTCAAGCTATAAATTCTGGAAGTTAAGATGATGATATGGATGTAAACTTATTTTTGAAAATTTATTTATAAAGTATAAGTTTGAAAACTATCTGGAAAATGAAAAGAACCGGGGGAATTGAAGAATAAGTAAAAATCAACTCCATCGATTTGTAAATTAAAGTATATATCCTGAATCCTCTAAGAAAAACATGATTTTTAAAACAAAAATTGTGATTTTTAATTTAGTATTTTGGTTGCAGTTTGTAGATGAATAGAAAACACTATTTGACCGATTTCTGATAATTGAGAAATTGGGAAATCTTGAAATTGTTCCTGGAAAATAGATGGAGGAGTAATAATTATGGGAAAATGTTAAAAAAAATATTTATTGCAAAAAAATTTGGGTCGACATGGAATTAGGGTTTAATGTGCTGTATTTGGTTGGCTTGGTTCTCGTGCTCGTGAGGGTTAAGTGGTAGATCGAGTTCGATGATATTCAGCGAGGTGTTGGCTTGGGGTTTGACGAAGACATGGCTAGAAGCATGCAACTTCCGGTGGTCGAGAATGGAGGAGCGAGTTGATTTCGTCTGAAGGATTTTATTTAAAATTCGATCGAGTTATTCAGTTTTCGAGCCATGGCGAGTTTGGGTTGGTTGGGGTTGTCGAGGGGGTCATCAGGGAGTTGCCGAGGGTTTTCGCGATGATCGGAGTCACCTCGATCATCTATGCACGTGTATGTGCATTCGTGGTGTATCAGTGAGTGAGGAAGAAGATAGGTCTCGGGTTCAAACACGAGAGGGAAGGCATTCGACTTGAAGTCAAACTCGAGTAGGATTTTTAACGTACCAGGTTCTAACCTTTTAATTAAAACAAGTTTAAAAGTATAAAAAAAAGAAGGAAAGATCTCAGGTCGTTCTGGCACAAAACTCAAAGTTGAGTTTGGGGTTTCTCGGGTTTTTCTTGGGAAAAATTAGTTTGGGCTCAGGTATTAAAACTTCCAGTTCAAAACTAAAAAAAATAAAAAACCGAGTTAACATGATCCTAAACTATTCTTTTTAGAATTAATTATTGTTGTTAAGATAAAAGAACATGTAATTAAAGGTTTTAGAATAAGGATATTTTAATTAATTAGTTCAAACTGTTTAAAACTTTAAATTTTAAAAGAGTTACGTTTAAATAAACTTAGCAAAGAAATAAAGAAGTTTTCAAATGGTTATTTTTGAGATTGGATTATGAAATGTTTTATTTTGGGTTTAAATTCTTATAGTTCTTTTATAAGATGAGTATTTCTTCAATATATGATTTTTAAAGTTTGTAAATATTTTTAAACTTTGTTAAGTTATAGTTGTTTTTCATTTTAAATTTTAAAATTTAAATTTGAAACGAAATTTTAAAGCAAATTTAAAGTAAATTGTTTTAAGATACTTTGTAAATGATAAATTAATCATTAATAAGAACAAAATTTTATATTAAAGTAAATTAGAATTTAATGATTTGTAATTCATTAAGTTTTTGAGGAAATTAACGGAAAATTAATTTATTTAATTAATTATTTATTTGGATTAATTAAATAGGTAATTAATGGTTTAATAAATTAATTTATGATTGAGATTAATTAATTAAAGATAATTAATTTGTAATTAAAGAATATTAATTAGAACATTAATTAATAATTAAAGGTTAATTAATCAAGTAATTATGAACTAATGTTAATGTATTCCTTTAAATTTAATTTTTAAAAAGCCATTAAGTTTAAACAAAACGGAAATGTTTTAAATATGTAATGATTTATAATTAGAAGATAATTAATTAATGACTAAGGATTAATCAATTAAATAATTAAGGTTCATTAATTTTTAATTAATTAAGTAATTAAGATAATTTAATTTATAATTTATAACCAATTAAGCAATTAATTACGATTAATTAATTGTAAATTAAGGGTTAATTAGTAATTAATTAAGGAATGATTAAATTTTATTTAATCTAGTTTTAATAATGAATAATTAGATATTATTGATTAATTGTTAAAGAATAATTAATAAATTAAATAAAGATTAATTAATTGATAATGAGATCAACTGAGAAGTGATTTATTAATTAAATGATTGTGATTAATTAATTAATGATTAGTTAAGCAAGGTAAGTTGATTAATTCTTAAGTAATTAATTTAATTTGAATTAATTAAATTAATTAAAATTTGAATTAGAAAAAATGCTTGCTTATGAATGATTGTATTGCCTTGCATTGATTGTTATCTCTGGACAATAGTATTCCGTGATGTGAAATATGCCGTGTATTGACCTGTGATATCTATGATATGTTTTCGGTATAAATACCCTTGGCCGTAAAACGACATTTGAAATTCGATGCGACAGGGAGTCGGATTCCGGTTAGTCATCCGAAACCCACATCGAATTGTAATGATGAATCTTTGTGATTTATAAATTTAATTTATTTGTGATCTGTGTATGAAGATAAGCGTTATAGCTTATACCGCTTATCAATATTGCTGCACTTTAATCTGTGATGTGATGATTGTTATTGCACTATTGTGTGTAAACCCCTGGACCACAACTATACACACACAAATATGGATTGCACGTGGAAATCGGTTAAGTCACAAAATTTTAAAATAGTTTTGAATTTGAATTTTTAATCCAAATGGTTTGGAAATGGATTTGGGTCTAAAGTGAAAAACTTTTGAAAAGGTGTTTTAAAAATAAAAGTTATCTTGAATAACTTGATTGAGCTTTTGAAATTTAAATAATTTGATTTAAAATTTGAATTCAATATTTGAAATTGAATTCTATGATTTGGGAACTAGGATTTATAAAGGTTATTCAACTATAAATGGGTTTATATGGGATTTAAACCATTTTAAAGGTATGGTTTTGAGAATTTGAATTTAACCTAAGTTCATATTTAAAAGGACTTAACTCGTGCAGTTATAATCGGGTTTTCCGAAACGAAAACAAGTGGTTTCAAATAATAATAATGATGAAAAGATTTCAAATTTGAAATTGAATGGTTTCGAAAACTATAATTGAATCTCTATGAAAGATAGTTCAACCCTATTTTGAAAATTGAAGAAGATTTTTAAATGGTGTATCTTTTATATATAGAATATTGAACCGCGAATTGTTTTGAAAGTTGTGAATGAATCTTTGAAAATTATTTTGAACACTATGAAATGAGTCTTTGATTCAAAGACCGGACGAGTTAATCGAACTTGAATTGGAATTGTTTTGAAAGGCTATGAATGAATCTTTGGAAACGAATTTTGAAAACTACAAGTTAAATCTTGATTTAAAGATTTATCGAGTTAATCCAATTGAAATAGAAATTGTTTTGAAATCCATGAGTGGATCTTTGTGAACGGGGTAAGCTTTATGAATTAAATCTTTTGTTTAAAAGATTTAAATGTGGAAATTGTTTAAACCATTGAAGGTTTTTGAAATGAATCTTTTTGTTTAAAAGATTGGAAATGGTTATTTGTTTAACCATTTCAATGAAAGATTTTGGGTTTTAAGCTGTGACTTAACTGAGGTACCATATCCATATGTTTTTAAATATTGCGCTCGTTATTCGGTTTAGCCGGAAGAGGACCTTATGTCATATAACACATTTCTAATAATGATATGATTATATGGACATCATTTGAAGATCGGTGGTGAAGATCGGGTATTTGCGAGAGCGATAGGATGACCTATCGATTGTCTCTGCACTGAGTCGTGCCGGTATAGAGATTCTCTAAGTGATGTGAAGTCCGATCGGGATTGTGAATACCTGGATTTGCAAGGGCTTCTTCGGAAGTGCCTTCGGTTCTGTTCGAACCTGAAACAGACTTGTATGGATTGTATGTCCGACATTACAAACTGAGATATAAAGCTTATTTCTTTCAAATTCATATCTGTTGGTGGCGGTGAATTTATTCTCTTAGCTTAACACCCTTCTCTGAGACGTACGAGCTTAGAGGTTATGAAGATGAAGGTTATTAGTGATATACTCCCAATTTGGTAGTGTGGCATGCTAAGTGCTGCTGATCATTTGTTGATCAAAGCATGGCTTTTGGGAAAAGCGTAGCTTTGTGGAAGAGACTTCGTCAAACCTCACAACCCGGTTATGGTCGAAACAGGAATCGTGGCAGCAAGGTTATTTGGGGGTAGCGCCCCCTAAGGGTATGTCCATTTCCTTCTGGATTATGAGTGGTATCATGGTATGGAGCCCAGATACTTACTTCGTGGTTGCTGCAAACTTATTTCTTTGTGGTTGTTGGTTGAGAGGTACCTCAGATAAAGGTCGCAAACGACCGGGGGATGGCATTCTCGTGTCAGTTGTTACCTAGTTGCAGAGGTAACCCGGCCTTGAGTAGCAGAGATCCGGTTAGGGTCCGGGGACGTCACTCAAGAGGCGTTCCATTTTATTTTATATGGGAAGTTCCTTTGCCCGACCATTTTTTAGAAATCCAATCATCCAATATGAGCCCTATACAGTTTTAGTTGTATTACCTGCCATTCACTTATGGTGGCGCCCCACTGTTTGGATGGTAGCTATAGTAGGCATACGATACTGGTCGTATGTTGGCTAAGATTTATATTATACTTTCGAAATGAGTTTCTACACCGTTCACTTATAGTAATAATATCAAAGAAATTTTCTCGTATCAGGCATATTTGACAATCATAAGGAGAAATCTCCTCCAAGTATGCGTTTGCATTGTGTGTGTGGCGGGAGGCTTTATGGTAGTTTCATTTTCCAAAAAGCATTGCGGATTTCAACTTAAAATTTCTTTTGTTGTTTTAAAAAGACCAAATGTTTTTGTTGCTCACACCAGTCCCATGACTGACCCGGAGTTTATTGTTCCCTTCCTAAACTCTGGGTGCCCACAATTTTCCACACGGGCAGTCTTGAGTTGGATTTTTCAGATAGTAGATATAGATATCAATTCGATAGCTTTCAGCTTCTTCTTTGGAATTCTCTGGGAATCTTGGATGTTGGAGTCTTTGGATTCACGGACGAGACTTTCTTATCTTGGTGAAACGTGATGGTGGTTTGAGCTTGTGGTTTGGAGTTTGGCTTTGGAGTATTGGATTTGAGTTGCAGTTGCTGTTTGGAGTTTTTGGTTCCGTTGCTATTTCATATTGTTATTCCGCTGTAGCATTGTTATCTTGTATCTCTGATATTGATTCATATTGTATCATTGTTGTAATGAATGTTGTATATCAATGATATTCATTTCTTTTTCTTCCGCTGTGTTGTTATATTTGATGTGTTATAAGCTCCGGCACGATTCGAATTTCAACGATTGAATCTGCGGCATTCAAGTAGTAGTGGAGTACGGATGTCAATTTTCGAACGCTGGAATTTGGACCGTGACATTTTGGTATCAGAGCTGAAGGTTGAAACTTTAGCTCAGGAGTATAACACATTAGGTGACTCATTAGAGATTGGGTGAAGTATACCCTAGAATGAGTATATCCCTAAGATATCCGTTCAAATGCCTCAGTAAATTCTCTTACTATCCACTGATAGTGAGTATGAGTGCGAGAAGGGGACGAGATAGGGGACAGGGGAGTTCGACTAAAAATGGTCGATACCCTGCAATAGCGGAAACAACTTTCTCTATCAATCTTCTTTGATTCGTCTTTTCAATTCTTTGATGATTCCTGGTAGATCCAGGAAGAAGCTTTGATTTCGCATGGGACACAAACTCTAGATGGGTCAGGATTGTTTATTTGGATGAAGTGTTTGCTTTGGTTGCTATGGTTGATAGGTATATTTTGGTTGTTTAAACTAAAAAATTTGGACTGCACCTATATATCTGTTTATTCTGTTGGGTCCAGATATATTCTACGAATGGTTAGTTATCTTTCGAACTAACCAATGCCTGTATAATTCGTAGATCTGGTAACCCGAGTATCTTGATTCGTTTTTGTATCCATTATTGATATTCTGATTTGGTAAGCCAATTGCAGAATAGATACCCAATTTGATTTAGAAACCGTTTCTCTATCTTTGTGAATCCATTCTTTCTTGTCTCCTTACTTTCAAATTTCGAGGACGAAATTTTCTTAACGGAGGGGGTGGGAATCTGTAACGTTCCCGTTTTTAAATCAAATTGAAACTGGAAATAAATTTAATTTTTGGAGACTTAAACTGGTGTTTTCCAAAAATTTAATAAATATTTGTTTGTTTATTAATGTAAATGAATGTAAATATGACTTTTAAATAGAATTTTAAATTGGAAATTCTAAATAAATATTTTGAATAATAATTTAATTATAAATTTAATTGTGAATTTATTTGGAGATTTGAATATATATATATATATATATATATATATATATCAAGATTGATAACTTGATTCGTTAATAAGAAAAAAAATGTTTTATCTTTAAAATAAATAAAGATGATTTGGGATTCAAAAGTGAATATTTTATAAATAGATCATAATTTGAGATTTGAATTTGAATTCTATAAAAATTATGTTTACCTGAAAAATTTCTTTCTTAGTAATGTATATTTTAATCACTTGAAATTTAATTAGACTTAAAGAAATTTATATTTGAAATAATTTTAATATCTTAAGTTTAAAAATATATACTACATAACTTATTTTAACATAAGGAAATAAATTCGTAATTTAAATTAAAACATGATTTGTAAATAAAATAATGTTTAAATGCAAATGCATGAATTAATTTAAAACAACGGTTTAAAATAAAAATTCTAAATTAATTCAAGATAAGGATATAAACATAAAATTTTGTATCCAATGACATTTGTAAAAATATCTAATCAAACCATTAACAATTGTAAGCTTGAGGTCACTTGTATTAACAAGTGTCAACAAATAAAATTTCTTTTAATTTAAAATGTATAAAACATACATAAGAAAATTAGGTTGCTCATTTTTTTTCTAACCAGCAAAACAAAGCTCAGTTTAAAAACTACAAAAAAAAATTTGAGAAACCAAGTTACTTCATCTCAAAGAAAAAAAATCTGAAACCTAGTGAAATAAACACAGATTCAAGCAAATCAAAAACCTGAAGGCATGCAAGATTTAATTCAAAACCAAAAAAGCATCAGGATCAAAGTAGAATCAAACTGAAACAAGCTTTCAAACGTGGAAGCAAAAGGAAATAAATCAAGCCTGGGAATCAAGGTTTTTGATTCAAACTGAAAACCAGAAAGAAAAAGAAAAAGAAAACATGCAACATACCTGACCAAATCTAATTCAATACAAAGATCAATAGGCAAAGCAACAAAAAATTTCAACATTATCAAGCCTCGGTTTTTTCTCTGTTGCAAAATAGACAGGTGAGCAAATTTCTAATTTAAAACCTTTAATCTATTCTAAAATGCCTGTGGTTGATTTCTGAAGTAAGTTAGTTGAGTAAATGTGAACGTGTTTATTTATGTATGTACATATATATGAAGTGGTTGCCTATCTGTATATGTAGATGTAATTCTATTTTCAAATTCACAGGTTTAAAAAAAATCAAGATTTAAAACTAAATATCTCTTCCATGAATCGAATTCAAGCTATAAATTCTGGAAGTTAAGATGATGATATGGATGTAAACTTATTTTTGAAAATTTATTTATAAAGTATAAGTTTGAAAACTATCTGCAAAATGAAAAGAACAGGGGGAATTGAAGAATAAGTAAAAATCAACTCCATCGATTTGTAAATTAAAGTATATATCCTGAATCCTCTAAGCAAAACATGATTTCTAAAACAAAAATTATGATTTTTAATTTAGTATTTTGGTTGCAGTTTGTAGATGAACAAAAAACACTACTTGATCGATTTCTGACAATTGCGAAATTGTAAAATCTTAAAATTGTTCTAGGAGGAAAATGGAGGAGTAATAATTATGGGAAAAATGTTAAAAAAATTATTTATTGCAAAAATTTTTGGGTCGACATGGAATTAGGGTTTAATGTGCTATATTTGGCCGGCTTGGTTCTCGTAGTCTCTCGATCAGGAGATATGCAGGCACTGTATAGACTATTGGCACTATTACGTGTTAAGGTGGAAAATGTAAAGCCTTAACGCTATTTTAAAGTAAGTTATTTTACAATTAGACACTATTATAATAGCGCAATATACTATATAGTAAATAGTTTAACGGATCCTTAGGAGATGTAAATCCCGAGCATCTCTTGAGTTATTGCACTCATATTTGTTTCTGTTGATTTAACTTACATAAGATTTTTTAGGTCTGACTCGAGTGTTTTGTCTTTTCAATTCGCTCGGGTCAGTCCGAGCGTTTCAGGATTTGAAGTTTTAGCTCTGGAGGACGAAGACGAAGATTTGTAGTATTACTATCTACTATTTTATTCCACTACACTGTATTCCGCTGCATTCATATTATTGGTATGTGTACTCTGATATGTATTGTATAATATAATCAAATGTTTTATAAACAGTTTTATAAACTGTATATTTTATTATTATATTTTATCCTTCCGCTGTGAGATTCTATTTTGTTTTATTTCTTCTCTGTTTTTTTAATTTTACCCCATAACAATTCGCCCTTTTGTATGGTTTGAATCGGAATGTGTGTCTGTTTAAATCGTGCGAAAAGGCGGGACGTTACAATTTATTTATTTAAATAAAATGCAAATGCAAATGCACACACAAAACAAACACACAATAAAATCAAATAAAAATAATTCGAAGAATAGAATCAAAATCAAGACAAGTCCCTGGCAACGGCGCCAAAAACTTATTTGGATGGCTAAATGTCTATGAACTAGAAAATAGCCGAACAAATTTTATAATAAAAAATAACCGCTAGCACATGACGTACACTTGTAGTACATGGCGAATACGGGTTGATCTGCAAGGAATTGTGGATTTTGAAATTCTATTCAATCAAATTAAACCAAAGTCGAATTAAAGTTAAGCTAGAGAATTAGAGAATTAACTGACTAACAAAAAGATAAGAGTGAAGTGACAATTTAGAAAATAAATCCACTCTCTAGATCATGTAGTTTAACACATATGAAATCATGATCTCTCTTTTATGGTCATTAGTGCTTTAATTGATGCGCTTCTCATAAGTATGATGTGTTTATGCTATTGATTAGCCCAACATAGGTTTTCAAACTTTAACACACCCCTTAAACCACTTACTAACTTTCATGAAACTAGACAATGAAAATGAAAATGAAAATGAAATCTATTTTAAGTATGGACTATTAACTATTGATTAGAAATATAGACCATCAAATTTTAATTTCTAATCACTTTTTTATGCCATAATGATATTTTGATGAAGGGACATTTGTGTTAGTGATTGTTTAAGCATAGCCTATTTGGTGTCAACAATATAGGCTATCAAATTCAATGCAAGAATAATAAATAAAACATTTCATTGATCATCGTTAAGCACAAAAAAAGAGCATGAATTAATAAATAGTTGAAGCTACATAATTAGAGAGCTTCATTACCCCTAAATTGAAGGATTTAACCTCTCATATTTTTCATTTGGTTAACAAATGTAGCTAGCAAAATGAAAGCAAAAATAAAGAAAAATGAAAGCTAATGGAAAAGAGAAACTAATGAACAAGAATTAAAACTAATCTACTTTGCATGAATGTAAATCTACACTACCAACATTAAAGTAAATGAACTAGGAAAGTAAAATGAACAAGTAATTAAATTGCATAAGAAAAAGAAAGTTACATGAAAATAAAAACAAATGGCTACGTAGCCACGAAAAGGAAGAAGAGAGCATGATTTATTTTTGAGCCTAAACTAATACTAAGAGAGACTAAGTAAGAAGAGGGTTACATGAAACATAAAGGTTATTTATGCAAGAATGAAACCCTAATCCATAGTTTGAGGAATGCCCGAACTATCATTGAGAAAGTGTGGAGGCCAAGTAATAATTAGCTTCTACTAATCATCATTTAAGTGTACATGAAGCCATTAATTCCATTAGCATGTGCATTAGCCTCTAATTTATACACTAAGGTACGTGGGTAGATGAGGTCCTCCATGTTCTTTGCTTTGAATTATTTCTTTCTTCATTCCTTTGAATTCATTTTGTGCATGCATGTATTTTTATGAAACTACTCCTATTTGAGATCAAATTCCTACACAAATACATATAAATTTCTAATTAATTTTTCTCAAAGAAATGCATACGAATGACCATTTTGCCCCTGTATGAAGATGGATATGTAGCAATTTGTAATTAATATGGATTTTGGTTAAAACATGTTAAAATACCCATATGATCATTTATTTATTTTAAATATAATGAATATGGTGGTAAAAATATGCATTTTTACGTGCACATCACTTATGCTCTATTAATTGCTTTATTGTTTGATTATACATGTTAACCTGCCTTTTGGCAAGGCCGTAGATAGGTGGATTTAACTAAATAGACTACTCGTTTGTCGAGACTGGAATGCGATGGATTTGGTTCAAATGGATGAATGGACAACCGATCATGGATGGTAAACATTAATATGTAGCCGAGATTCAGCAGGGTCGATGGACAAAAGTCGAGGGATACTGGAAATATGGGTTTCGACAAATGTTGAGTTGTTCCAAATTGGTTTTGGGATCGGCATGTTCCTACCTGATTTGGGTCGGCCTATTTATATTGGTCGGCATCTTGTTCTAGGTTCGACATTAAAGGTGGTTCGACATTTAGATGGGTCGATCTTTTCATTTGGTTCAGTCGACACTGGAGTGGAACAGGGTGGAGTGGATCGATCATATAGGGTCAGTCAGGGTAGATATTCTAGGTGGCTCGGTCAAGGGTGGAGAGTTATGATTGGCCCAGCCTAAGAAGGTCGGTAGGTATGGATCGGCGTGGTGTTCTGGATCGGCCTTGATGGTGCGGGTCGGCATAACCCAGTTCGGCGAGGCTTGATAGGAGGAATGGTTTGGGTAGGCAAGGAGGATGGGAACGGTCAAGAAGTGGGTCGGCCATGTGGGAGCGGATCGGTATGAAGGTGGATTGATCATGATGGTGTAGGCACGGTCATAACGGATCGGCCAAGGAGGGTCAGTCGAGCAAAGGAAGGAAGGCCATGCCATTCGGTCATTGGAGTTCGAAATGCGTGGATCGGTCTTGATGGTTTGGGTCGGCAAGATGATGTGGGTCGGCTTCAAGATGGACTTTGGGTAGGCACAAGCAATGATTCGTTTCGGCATCTAGGAGGGCTTCAGTTCGACATTTGGGTGAAAGTTACTTCAGCTTGGGTACGGCCTAGGCTATAGATCATGTTACTTCGAGTCGTTGAGCATTTCACTTCGGGTCAATACAATGGTTACTTCGGGTCGGCTTATGGAGGACTCGAGGTCAGTCGAGGTGAAGGGTGTGAGCTCGGCCAAGGTCTTAGTGGGCCGATATCACTTGGGAAGCCCAATAACCATGATTTTGCCTATAAATACAGCATGCGGGGCTTCATAAAAAGGGATCTTCACTCTGTTCCCCATCCTATTCTCTACTAAGGCAAGTTTGCCATTATTATTTCAAAAAATCTGGAATGTAACTGTAATTGACTCTCATACCAATAAAAAAAGAAATTTCGGGAGTGGACGTAGGGCAGAGTCAGCCAAGCCACTATAAACTTATGTTTTTACATCTTTCATTTTAGTTTTTACTATTCTTTATATTTATACTCTTGAAATATATACTCTCCATTCGCTATTACTGTTGCTTGGTGCTTTCAACGGCGTTTGGGTGTGAACGGCCAATTTTGATGCTAACATTTTGACGCTTCCACTGAGAGGGCTCGAACTCTAGGTACCTACGGCTTGGACTTTGGATTTGAAGACTTAAAGACATGGATCTTGTAACGACCTGATTTTTCGATGCCCGAAAGTCGACATCAATACGTCTACTGTATCAAATGTCATACAATCAAATGCTGGAAAACCAAACTGTTAGGGTTAAAGAAGAAGAAGATAGAAGAAGTAACAGAAAACAATAACAGAATCTCACATTTCGCAGTGGAACAAATATAATAGATAAATGACTAGTCTTTAAAACGAAGAACTAATATCAGTTTTACATATAACACATTATCAGAGTTTACAACAACAACACAAAACTGGCAGTTTTTTAACTTGCATACATAGAGACTTTGACTTGCACCAACCCAAATGCAATGGACACTACATAGTATAAGTCATACGTCTCGCCATCCAGCTTGAACTCCTGATCTCCACAGCACATCTTTTTTCGACATCACTCCAAAATAATGATAACCTGGCTCTAGGCTGCCCATGTGGAAAATTATGGGCACCCAGAGTTTAAAAAGGGAACAATAAACTCCACGTCAGTCATGTGACTAGTGTGAGATCTTAAAAACAGTTATTTTCACAAAGAAATAAAGAGAAATGCGCTATGCTTTTGGAAAATGAAACTACCAAAAAGCCTCCTACCACACACACAATGCAAACGCAGAATTGGAGGAGATTTCTCCTTATGATAGTCAAACATGCTTAATACGAAAAATCATTTTGATATTATTATTATTGCATAGCGCAGAAAACATTTCAAAAGTATAATATTTATCTTAGCTAGCATAGACATTTCGAACTATGCCTACTATAGCTGTGACGACCGCCCATGACTCCCGCACCAAAACAAGGAAATAATGCGCTGAAAGGCGTGCCAGACAGCCATGGGTGACCGTCAAGGGTAGAATAAACATCGCAGAATCTATCGCATAACTCACAGCGCATGGATAAAATACAATAGAGAAATATATGTATAGTGAAGCTTCATAACAGAATATCATCAAATAAGCATCTTAGAAGTTTGATACAATCATCAGAACAGTCAATACATCAAAACCTCACTACAAAGCACTCAGAGTATATACAGCGGAAAAACCCAGTACATAATATGAAATAATATGCAAAAGCCTCCTGCTCGTCTTCGTCATCATCAACGTAGATCTCCAAGAACAGCACCTGTCACCTGCTACCTAGTCTGCCCATCCCAACATGGATGAACAGCCCAAGGTAATAAGAGGAGACATAAAACCTTGAGTCAGACAAAGTCTTAGTGAGCAGTAAATCAACTATCAAACATACCAAAAGAGTATAAGGGATAAAAGGAATAGGAACCAAACCATCCCACTCCACCTCTTTCTACAGTGATAGCTCCCAGACACACATTAAGGAGAAGCAAGCATAACATAGCAGGCAATTAAAGTAAAGCAATAATCACTCGAGTCAAGGTCGATGTTTTCCAAATACAAACCCCCAAGGCCTAAACCAAGATCAGATAAGCACCCAGAAAACACCGCTCTTGAGACCGAATGACGATACAACCAAACGTCCAAACATCCATGACTCTGGCTATCACTGTTAACCTTGCTTCGAAATCACCGTTAATTGAATGACCGACTCCTTCCTGAGCCATCTATCAAGGGCTAGTGGTAACCCCGGTTCTAGACATAACTCCGCACGTCATCATGACCCGTGCCTAGGAATTTTCGCAACTACCCAGAGTACTCGACCACCTACCTGTAGTCTTTAGGGTGTCCAGACCACCTACCTGTAGTCTTTAGGGCAACCCTTGTACTCTTGCTTTGAGTCTACTAGAACCTTCAACAACGATGAAATCCAAGCCTTCTACTCATCCTCCTTGACGACTATTCTCATCCTAGCCCAAACTACCTCTTGAGCCATCCATTATCAATCAACTCGAACTACCCTTCAAGTTGTCAACATGCTTGGAGCAATCCTTCTCGATTATACCAAGGTTACATCACATCATTCCTTGCCTCATCTTCATTATAGCAAAGGCTCATCTTAACATCATGGTTTGCCTCATCGCATCAAGGCAAAATTCCATCTCAACATCATCCAATCCATACATATGAGCTTCAACATCCACTACATATGCCTTGAGCAACTTTCACTATTCAAGAGCCTCTTCCGTAGCTTTTGAATCGTCTTTGACCATACTTGTCCAAATCTATCAACTAGATAACTCATTCACAACGATCAAACAAGGCAAACATTAATCCAAACAACAAGTAGTCAATCAAGATCTAAATAGGCATTTATAACTAAAATGGCAATTTCGTAAATAAATGAGCATGGATCTAACACACCTGAATCAAGGGTTTTTAGCATAGATCTAACAAATATAAATCAAGGGTTTTTATCTCTACAACTTGGTGAATGAACTTGCATAAGTAAACTTCTTCATAAGTAATGGATCTACACTTGGATCTAAAGAAATATGCATAAAATCACTATCTACAACACTTCAACCAACCACCAATCCAATATACTCCTTTGGGTCCGTGTGAGAGATAACCACCACTCACCGAATCACCCAAACACTTCAAAAACTATCAACTTCAGATCTGGACAGCAAGGATTCAAGCTTGATTCGTCGAAATCCCGCTTGAAACGATGAAATCTAGCTTGGTTGGATGAAGATCTTCAACTTTGGCTCTTGGATCTTCAATCTTGGATGGATGTTAGAACTAGATTGGAATGGAGAAAAGGAGATGAAGAAATGTTGTAGTCGAGCTCTCAAAATGGCAGCACTTCGTCACTTCAAAAACCGGTGCCAAAAAGTTAGTCAAACCCCTCTATTTATAGGCTGAAATCCCCTATGAGTCGTCCGCCCCTATGAGTCGTCCACGACTCATGACTCAACGACTCAAGCCACTACGACTCACGACTCAACGCAGCTCAAGGCAATACGACTCAACACACACACACGACACAACATGCACACGACTCAAGCCCCTACCGACTTAACTATGTTGCCGACTCACGACTTAACACTACACAGGGCCACACGACCTAGTTCCCTGCTGACCTAACACTAAGTCGTCTGGACGACTCAACTACCAACCGACTCAACTACCAACGACCTAAGCCTTAACTCCTTAAGCCGCTAACCTATGAGTCGGCATCCCCTAAGCCGTTAGTTCCTTTAGGTCAGCCAATCACCTTAAGTCGTTCATTCCACTAAGTCGTTTAACTATCTCAAGTCGGCCCATTCTCTTAACTCGCCAACTACCTTAACTCGGCAAAACCTATAGATCGCTACCTCTATGAGTCGGTCATCATTGAGTCGGTCAGATTCTCAACTCGGTCCACTAGTTAACTCGTTAACGACTCAACACTTAGCACACGAGTTAACTTCCTACACGACTCAGGCTAGAGACAACATAAACAACACTAACGACCTGTAAATTCTACGATTTATCGACACGTAAAATACGGGTCATTACATTCTCTCCCCCTTAGGAATTTCGCCCCCGAAATTCCAAACAACAAGAGCAACCAAAACTATTCTGCATGCCTACCATCCATAGCAATCAACAAACCATGCATCCAATTACTATCCTAGCATGCAGAATTCTAAGACTTAGAACAAGTTACAAATTCATGAGATGTCACGACACCTTAGGGCCATACCTTGAAGAGTTCAGGATGAGCTGCCTTTATCCTCTCTTCCTCGTCCCACGTACAGTCGTCAACATCATCACTCCATTGTACCTTGAGCAACGTAATCGTCTTCCTCCTAAGCTGTTTCGTGTCGGTTTCAACAACACGAAGCGGCTTACGAGGTCTCGTAACAACTGGATCAACCTCCAAGTCTTCACAGCTATCAGCAGAAACCACTGCAGTTGGGTCATGCACATACTTCCGTAGATAAGATACATGGAAAACACTGTGCACACCCGCCATCTTTTCCGGTAACTCCAATCTATAAGCGAGCTTTCCAATTCGCTCGATAATCGGGAATGGTCCAACAAATCTCGGAGTTAACTTTCCTTTCTTTCCAAATAGAATAACATTCTTCAGAGGAGAAATCTTCACAAAAACCATATCACCTATGTCGAATTCCAAATTCTTACGACGATTATTGGCATAACTTTTCTGACGATCTTGGGCTGCCTTCATTCGTTGCCGAATGATCCCTATACAATCCGAAGTCCGTCGAATCATCTCTGGCCCAAGTATCAGTTTTTCTCCAGTTTCCAACCAACATGTCGGAGAGTTACACGGTCTTCCATACAGTGCTTCATATGGTGCCATACCAATACTTGACTGGTAACTGTTATTGTACGCAAACTCCACCAAATGAAGATGATCTTCCCACGATCCTCCGAAATCCAAAACACATGCTCTAAGGAGATGTTCCAAAACTCGGTTGACTCTCTCAGTCTGACCATCTGTTTGAGGGTGGTAAGCTGTACTCAAACACAACTTAGTTCCCAAAACTTCCTGGATGCTCTTCCAAAATCCACTAGTGAACAATGGGTCTCGATCGCTCACTATACTCTTCGGAACACCATGGAATCGAACAATCCACTTAACATACAACTTAGCCAACTTCGATGCAATCCTAGTTGATCGAACAGGAATGAACCTTGCACTCTTAGTTAAACGATCTACAATGACCCAAATCCCTTCATTCCCTGTCCTGGTTCTAGGTAGACCATCGATAAAATCCATCGACACTTGCTCCCACTTCCATGTAGGAACCTCTAATGGCTGAAGTAATCCACTGGGCTTCTTCTGCTCAGCTTTCACCAACTGGCAATTCATACACTTGGAAATAAAATTTCCAACATCCTTCTTCATACCTTTCCAATAATAGGTTCTCTTCATATCCCGATACATCTTATTTCCACCCGGATGAATCGTCAACTTCGAGTGATGACTTTCCCTAAGGACTTCATCTCTCAGTCCATCCACATCGGGAACAACTAGTCGTCCTTGCTTTCGAAGCCAACCATCTCGATCGACTTCAAATCCTTTATCCTTTTCTGGATTCAATCCATATTCCAAATCTCGGATAATCTTGACAAGCTTATCGTCTCGCTTTTGGCTCTCGCCAATTCTCTCCACAAGAGTAGGCCTTATCAATAAGTTTGCCAACATCTCAGGTTCCAATTCACATCTAGGCCTGAAGTCAAATTCAGCCAAATACTCTAGACTCTTCCATTCCGAAAACATGGCTCCTAATCCTGCATGTCTTCGACTTAACGCATCTGCCACTGCGTTGCCTTTTCCCGGAGTATAGGCTATACCAAAATCATATGATGCTAAAAATTCTAGCCACTGCTGCTGTCGGAGATTCAAATCCTTTTGGGAGAACAGATACTTCAACGACTTATGATCCGTAAACAACTCGAATCGAACTCCCAATAGGTAATGTCTCCACATCTTCAAAGAAAAAACAATCGCCGCTAACTCCAAATCATGAGTCGGGTAATTCCTTTCATGCGGCTTCAGTTGTCGACTAGCATACACAACAACTTTATCCTTCTACATCAGCACTGCTCCAAGTCCAGTACCACAGGCATCGGTGTAAACCACCATCTCATCATTCCCACTTGGAATAGTCAAAACTAGAGCACTTGTCAGTCGCTCTTTCAGGATTCCAAAAGCTTGCTCACACTTAGCATCCCAACAGAACACTTGGTTCTTCTTCGTCAATCCTGTTAATGGTGCAGCTATCTTGGAAAAGTCTTTGATAAACCGACGATAATATCCTGCTAATCCAAGAAAACTTCTCACATCAGATGCATTCTTAGGTCTAATCCAATCCTGGATCGCTGCCACCTTAGCGGGATCAACCGCTATTCCATTTCCAGAGATAACATGGCCTAAGAATCTCACTTCACTCTTCCAGAAGTGACACTTCGAAAACTTAGCCTTCAGCTGATGTTTCCGTAAGATTTCCAAAACAATACGCAAGTGCATCTTGTGCTCTTCTTCAGTTCTGGAATAAATCAGAATATCATCCACGAACACAAGTACGAACTTGTTCAACTGATCTCTAAATACTCTATTCATAAGATCCACAAAATATGCTGGTGCGTTAGTCAAACCAAACGGCATTACCAGCCACTCATAAAAACCGGATGGTGTCCTAAAAGCAGTCTTCGACACACTATCCTTAGACACTCTCAACTGGTGAAATCCCGTTGCCAAATCCATCTGAGAAAACACCTTAGCCTCGTGAAGCTGATCAAACAAGTCATCTATTCTCGGCAATGGATACTTGTTCTTCTTAGTCACCTTATTCAGCTCACGATAATCCACACACAACCTCAACGATCCATCCGCTTTGGTTGCGAACACAACTGGTGCACCCCATTCGGACACACTACGCCGAATGAATCCTTTCTGCAAAAGGTCATCAACTTGCACCTTCAGCTCTTGTTGTTCCCTAGGCGCCATCCGCCTAAGAGGCATCACAACAGGTCTGGCTCCCTCAACTAGATCGATACAAAACTCGATCTCCCTATGCGGCGGTAACCCTTTGACTTCATCAAAGACATCCTTAAATCCATTCACAATAGGCACCGATGACAGTCCATCCCGTGGAACAACCAGCGAATACATGAAGCTCATGAAGACGCCTTCTTCATGCTTACATCATATCACAACCTTTCGCCCTTCCACATTCCCGACTGTCACCTCCAGCCTCTCACAATCAATCCTTGCCGCATACTTTCTAAGCCAGTCCATACCCAAAATAATTCCGAACCCCGCAAAGTTCAGAACAAAGCAATCACAAACAAAAGAGCAATCATGACTCGACACAACTAGACCACGGCATATCATACACAAACAAGACGAACCCCCAACTGGATTAGTCACAACCAATGGCCTATCAACAATATCCGGATCCAAACCTAACCGGCCTACAAGATCATCACAAATAAAAGAATGCGACGCTCCAGTATCAAACAACACTCTAACTGGAACACCACAAATGGAAAGATTACCTTGAACCACCACACTCTTCCCCTTCTCTTCAGCAGTAGGAGCTTTTGAAGATGACGGCACAGCTCCCATAGCATAAGCTTGCACAATCTGCCTATCTTTCTTTGGTTCTGGGCAATCTTTCTTGATATGTCCCAGCTTATCACAGTTGTAACACTTTCCCGGCACCTTGGGATTCTTGCAATCTCTGAAGAGATGGCCCTTCTGCTGACAGTTGTAGCAGGTCACTTCACCCTTCGGCTTCTTCTGGCCATCCTTACCCTTCTGTTGCTGCTGCTTCCTCTTCTTATTTCCACCCTTCTGTGGCTTAAACCCTTCCTTGGTTATAGCAACAACAGAACTCTCCCTAGGAAACAAACTCTCATGCCTGAGAGCTTTCTCCACAAGCTTCTCAAACGGATCGTCCAGATGATCCACCAACTGTCTTCCAAGATAAGCATCCAAACCGGTCACAAACTTTTCATTCTTCTGATAGGTAGAATCAATATACGATCTGGCATACTTGGACAAAGCTTCAAACTCAGAAACATACTCAAGAACTGATCTTCCACCTTGCTTGAGTTCCACAAACTTCTTAAACAAGACAGATTTCTGAGCCGTAGAGATGAACTTAGCTTCAAATCTGACTTGGAATTGCTCCCAAGTAATCTCCTCCTCCGGAGTATCAATGGTGATAGAATTCCACCAATCCGAAGCTCTCCCTTGAAGTTGCCTTGATGCAAGCTTCCTCTTAGTTGCATCCTCGATTCCCAAATCACCAAAGATCCTCCTACAAGCATCAATCCATCTCTGCACTTCAATAGTTGATTCCGTTCCCAAGAAAACCTTTCCTCCAAGAGAAGTATAGTCCTTACAAAGCTTAGTAAAATCCACCGATCTTGGAGCTTGAACTTGAACTCCAACATCTACTGATGACCCCGAAGCTGGTATCCTCCTCATGATCGAAGTCATCATGGCCTCAAACATAGGAGCATAATCAACAGCTTCCCTAGCAGCACGGTCTTCCCTAGCAGTTGGTCTCCCCCTTCGACTCATCCTTAATATCTACAAAAAGGAATGACTTAGAACACCTTGAGAAACAACTGCATAAGGAGTTCAAATCCTTCTAAACTACTATATTATATATAGTAATCATTCATCAAAATACAATTACGTCTCTCTTACGTAGTTACGTCAGCGAGCGTTGGCTAAAATCGATTAACCAAAGCTCTGATACCAAATGTGACGACCGTCTATGACTCCCGCACCAAAACAAGGAAATAATGCGCTGAAAGGCGTGCCAGGCAGCCATGGGTGACCGTCAAGGGTAGAATAAACATCGCAGAATCTATCGCATAACTCACATCGCATGGATAAAATACAATAGAGAAATATATGTATAGTGAAGCTTCATAACACAATATCATCAAATAAGCATCTTAGAAGTTTGATACAATCATCAGAACAGTCAATACATCAAAACCTCACTACAAAGCACTCAAAGTATATACAGCGGAAAAACCCAGTACATAATATGAAATAATATGCAAAAGCCTCCTGCTCGTCTTCGTCATCATCAACGTAGATCTCCAAGAACAGCACCTGTCACCTGCTACCTAGTTTGCCCATCCCAACATGGATGAACAGCCCAAGGTAATAAGAGGAGACATAAAACCTTGAGTTAGACAAAGTCTTAGTGAGCAGTAAATCAACTATCAAACATACCAAAAGAGTATAAGGGATAAAAGGAATAGGAACCAAACCATCCCACTCCACCTCTTTCTACAGTGATAGCTCCCAGAAACACATTAAGGAGAAGCAAGCATAACATAGCAGGCAATTAAAGTAAAGCAATAATCACTCGAGTCAAGGTCGATGTTTTCCAAATACAAACCCCCAAGGCCTAAACCAAGATCAGATAAGCACCCAGAAAACACCGCTCTTGAGACCGAATGACGATACAACCAAACGTCCAAACATTCATGACTCTAGCTATCACTGTTAACCTTGCTTCGAAATCACCGTTAATTGAATGACCGACTCCTTCCTGAGCCATCTATCAAGGGCTAGTGGTAACCCCGGTTCTAGACATAACTCCGCACGTCATCATGACCCGTGCCTAGGAATTTTCGCAACTACCCAGAGTACTCGACCACCTACCTGTAGTCTTTAGGGTGTCCATACCACCTACCCGTAGTCTTTAGGGCAACCCTTATACTCTTGCTTTGAGTCTGCTAGAACCTTCAACAACGATGAAATCCAAGCCTTCTAGTCATCCTCCTTGACGACTATTCTCATCTTAGCCCAAACTACCTCTTGAGCCATCCATTATCAATCAACTCGAACTACCCTTCAAGTTGTCAACATGCTTGGAGCAATCCTTCTCGATTATACCAAGGTTACATCACATCATTCCTTGCCTCATCTTCATTATAGCAAAGGCTCATCTTAACATCATGGTTTGCCTCATCGCATCAAGGCAAAATTCCATCTCAACATCATCCAATCCATACATATGAGCTTCAACATCCACTACATATGCCTTGAGCAACTTTCACCATTCAAGAGCCTCTTCCGTAGCTTTTGAATCGTCTTTGACCATACTTGTCCAAATCTATCAACTAGATAACTCATTCACAACAATCAAACAAGGCAAACATTAATCCAAACAACAAGTAGTCAATCAAGATCTAAATAGGCATTTATAACTAAAATGGCAATTTCGTAAATAAATGAGCATGGATCTAACATACCTGAATCAAGGGTTTTTAGCATAGATCTAACA
The DNA here is from genome assembly GCA_030765085.1 of Allium cepa. NCBI lineage: Eukaryota > Viridiplantae > Streptophyta > Magnoliopsida > Asparagales > Amaryllidaceae > Allium > Allium cepa. The sequence goes on along the minus strand of CM060935.1, from coordinate 1,024,925,566 downwards.
AATATAAATCATGGGTTTTTATCTCTACAACTTGGTGAACGAACTTGCATAAGTAAACTTCTTCATAAGTAATGGATCTACACTTGGATCTAAAGAAATATGTGTAACGACCCAGAATTTTTATTAATTAAAATTTGAATATTTAATTAATTTTAAAATATTAATAAGTGAATTTTTAAGTCAAATAAATTTTTATTTGAATTTTTGGATTTAATTGAATAATTAAATCGATAATTTAATACGTTAAATTATGGAAATAATTAAAAATTGAGTTAAATATGATTGTAAATGATTTGTAAAATTTTATTTTATCATATGGAAGTTAAAATGATATTTTAGAACTTTTAAAATCGAATTAAGAGTTAAATTGTGAAAATTGAATATTTTAATATTTAAATCGACTAGTGAAAATAGTCAATTTTTGAACAGTCTCAGAATTGAACGAAACCAGTTCCATTGGATCCGTAATAGTTAGCTATTACCGGATTTCAAATTTCGTGTCAATCCGAGCTATCGTTTGATCGTGGCAGCTCGAAACGCATCGATTTATGTTTAATTTAAATTTGACGAGCTAAAATAGCCATTTTTCAAAAAGTCTCGGATTTCGACGAAACTAGTTTCATCGGATCCGTAATGTGATATTATTGTAAGGTTTCAAATTTCAAGTCAATTGGATTTACCGTTTGTCCGTTACAAATTAAAACGCCTAGAAAATCGCTTAAATCGGTTTAATTCAAATTGAGCGTTTACAGCCATAACTCGCACAGATGTCCGAATTAGCTTCCGAAACCTGTTCCATTGTGTCCGGAACGCGGGATAAACCCTAGGTACGTCAGTTTCGGCGCGTAAATCGGAGTTCGGAATTTCCGGATGAATAGTGTTCGATTTTCTTCTATAAATAGACCAATGCCTTCATAACTTTAAAAAAAAAAAAAAAAAAATGAAACCCTAGCCACCAACCCCATAAACAACGGCCAGAATTTGTCAATTTTCATTCCTCAATTACTCCCAATCCATTCATCGATTCAACGAAGCTTCAACACGAGAATGGAAGAGGATGATGAGATCTAGAGATCTATACGGAGATGATAGCGTGAAGTGGAGCAGAATGGTGTCAGGGAGGCCGCGTTCTCCACCGTTCATACACGCATTTCGAGGCTCATCAGAGAGCCGAGCTCCACGTGCTTGGGGCCGAGTATAGGTCTTGGTTTGGGCTTCGATGCTATGGAGTTTGATCGAGTTCAAGTGCGTCGAGGAGGCTAGGAAATTAAAACCTAATTTGGAAGTTCTATGGGTTCTTGCGTTCGAACAAACTGGAGAAGAGAACGAGAGAGAAGGGAGGGGGGGTTGCGAGCGGTCATGATGCAAAGGAGTTGAGATCTATGGCCCAGATTAGTTTAGGTTTATAATTTATTAATTATGTTGTAAATTAGTAAGTTTAAATACGTGTAACTTCATAAATTGATAACTTTTTCATACGAGGTCGAAAACGCGCGAAACTAGTTGCGTTGGAATCGTATGGACGAGCACTACGCGATGGAGTTGGTTTGGAGTCATTTGGAGTTAGTGAGAATTTTGGGTAAAATTAAACGCGCGTTTAATTTTATTCGAAATAAAAGCTAAAACGGAATTTAAAATCAAGGTGAGAACTTCTCACTCAATCGAATCAGTTTCGATTTTATTTTAAATAGTTAGATTTAAAATATTTGAATGCATGTTTGAATGTTGATTGATATCTATTGATTGTTAAAATAGACATTATACGCCGTTATTAAGCGGATGTTATTTATTAAAAACATATACCGCGAATATTTCATAAACAGTGAAATTGGTATTATATATAGTAGCAATATATATATATTGGCATATGTATATATTGGAGTTATTGATTTCCCGCATTTTTTTGTTTAGCGGATGAGACCCTATTGCGCCGTTATTAAGCGGATAGTATTTAATAAGAACATATACCGCGATAATTTCGTACTGGAGCGAAATTGGTATTGTGCTAATGTTTGTGGATGCAGGAAAACAGGTTGGAGGGATCCAACTGGATTCCTCAACAGTATTTATTTGATTTCAGATATTTTGATATTTGATGGATTTTCATATTGATATATGATATCGTTGTAGTCGTGATTTGACTATTTGGTGTGTAGCATCATTGGACCCAGATTTTGGGATTTTAAAATGATTTTTAAAGTGATTTTTGAAAAATATACTATATTTTTGGAATTGATTCATTTTAAATAAATAAACGTTATAATTTTTAAAGTTATAAAATTATGATTTTTGAGAAATATAGTTAAAAACTGATTTTTGAGAATATGATGCTATTGAGTTTATAAAATAGTTTAATCGAGATATTTTAGAATTTATTGTGAAAAGTTTAAATATAGAATTCATGAAATTTAATTATTTTATGAATCAAAATGGTGAAATAATAAAGGAAATTAAAGACGTTTTAAAATATTAATATAAATTGATTTATATTAAGAGATTTATAAATGGATATTTATAAATTGAAATATAGACATTATAAAACGAGTTTTTATAAATGTTTGAATGAAGTGAAAATGAATTTCATTAAAGAATGAAATTTATAGAATTATAAACGGTGAAGTTATAAATAAAATTTATAAATAGTAAGATTTATAAATTTGTGAAGTTATTGAAAGAATAGATTTGGTTGAATAATTGAATCTTATAAGTTATAAGATTTATAATTATGAAGTTCAAAGGAACGATTTTGCAAACGAATAAATTATAAGTATTTAACTTATAATATGAACTTTTAGTTTATAATTGAGTTATAAACTAGAATAGGTTAATAAAAGAATTTATAAAAAGAAAGCTTTTATAAATAAATAGAAATGGAATTTATAAACGTTGTTTTATAAATCCGCAAACAACTTATTTTGATAAGTAAATTGTTAAAACCTATTAATGGAGTTATATTCACGTTTTTGACTGTGAATAATACTTTAAAATAAAATGAATAAAAGGATGGAAGTTGTTAACAAAATATATTCACGTTTTTGAATAGTGAATAATATGTTAAAGGAAATTGTTTTGGATTTGGATGTTTTAAATAGAATTAAAACGATTGAACAATGTTTTAAAATGTGTTGAGATTCGAAACCATAGATTTCAACATTGATTGTTGAAATAGACGTTTTCGAGAAATAAAAGGAAATGGTGGACTACAACACTGTTGTTATAGTAAATGATTTCCGAAAGGAAATGTTTTGTATAGTATTGGGATTTATATATCTATTTTAATTTCGAATCCCTATACTAGTGATTTTGGGTTGTCGTAACGATGTTCTACGCAACATTCGTTTTGGCCCAAATAAATATGTTTAAGAGAATGATTTCCTTAAAGAATGAAATATATACTTATTTCGATTTAAGTATATTGAATATTTTCCAAGGGTGAAAATAAATAAAATTTGTGAATTACTTATTAAATAAGTATGGAATTGTTTTCCAATATGAAGTGATATTTAGAATTTATCTTTTTGAAGATAAATTGAAAATGGATAATTGAAAACGTATATCAATAGATATTGTGAAATGTAAATTCGCTAAGGAATTTATAAAAGAAAGTGAAATTGGTTTAAAAATAAATATTGATTTATTTTTGAAGTATTGAAATTTAATATCTAGTGAAGATATTTTGGAAAATAAATAATTTGGAAAATTATTTGGAAACTGGTGATGTGTGCATATCCAGTGATAGTTCAATAACCGACTATCAATATTTCCCTTTAAATGGGTAATTGATGTGATTTGTTTGAATGTGAATGCTACACTTATTTTTGAATAAGCGCTCACTATTCGGGTTAACCGGGAAAGGACCATGGGGTCGTATAACCCATTCCGAATATGTGATACGTCGTTGTGAATTGCATTGAAGATCGGTGTTGAAGACCCGGTATTTGCGAGAGCGATAGGATGACCTGTCGATTTACTCTGCACCGAGTAGCTACGGTATAGAGTTCTCCATATGTGATGGTGAATCCGATCAGGATTGTGAATATCAGGATTGCAAGGACTTCTTTGTAAGTGCCTTCGGTTTTGTTCGAGCCCGGAACAGACTTGTATGGATTGTATGTCTGACATTACAAGTTGAGATATAAAGCCGATTTCTTTCAAATATATTTCTGTTGGTGGCGAAGAATTTATTCTTTTAGCTTAACACCCTTCTCTGAGACGTACGAGCTCAGAGGTTATATAGTTGAAGTTATCAGTGATATATTCCCAATTTGGTAATGTGACATGCTGAGTGTTGCTGAAATGATCATTGTGTTGATTATTGTGATAGGATCGTTTATTTGATCGTCTATCTTAGTGATCATTGTGTTGATCATTTGTTGACCCAAAGCATGGCTTTTGTATAAAGTATGTTTTTGTGGACGTGACTTCGTCGAACCTCACACCCCGGAAATGGTCAAAACAGGAAAGATGCAGCAAGGTTATGAGGGGTAGCACCCTTTAGGGTATGTACATTTCCTTCTGGATAGAGGTGGTATCATGGTATGGAGCCCAGATATTTAACCTATGTGGTTACTACGAATTTATTACTTTGTGGTTGTTGGTTTTCGGGATCCCGTGAGAAAGGTCGTTTACGATCGGGGAATGGCGTGCTCGTGTCAGTAGTTACCCAATTAGGGGTAACCCGGCCTTGTGTTGGCAGAGTTTCGGTTTGGTTCTCGGGGATGTCTTTCCAGAGGCATTCTCATGTGGCAATGGGAAGTTCCTTGGCCTGACCATTTGTTGGAAATCCAAAGAAACAATACGAAACTTGTACGGTTTTAGTTGTAGAACCTGCCATCTAATATGGTAGCTATTATTAGGCATAATATAATGGTACCTATGCTGGCTAAGATTTATATTCTACTTTCGAAATGAATTTTTCTCTACACTATGCACTAATAATAATATCAAATGTTATTTTAAATGCGTATCAAGCATCTTTGACTATCATAAGGAGAAATCTCCTCCGATTCTGCGTTTGCATTGTGTGTGTGTGCGGGAGGCCTTATGGTAGTCTCATTTTTAAAAAGCATTGCGAATTGATTAAAAATATTCCTCTATTTTGATTTTAAAGATAAATAAACTGTTTTGAGTTCTCACACTAGTCACATGACTGACTTGGAGTTTATTGTTTTCCTTCCTAAACTCTGGGTGCCCACCAAATTTCCACACGGGCAGTTAAGAGTTAGGTTTATCAGGATATTCTGGATATTCTGGAATTGCTGGAGGCAAGCTGGATGGCATGGTGTATTACTTATATAGTATTTATTTTTCCGCTGCACTGTTTGTTGTTGTATATCGTTGTACACTCTGATGATATGATGTAATGAAATGTATAAAATGTAATAACTGATATAGTTCTTTGTTTAAAGATTATTCATTTATTATTATATGTTGTTCCGCTGAGATTTGTGAGATTCTGATGTGATTCTGTTGTTTTTCGCTCCGTTCTATTTTCTATGTTCTCTATTCTCTTTTCCCTCTATTTTAAAATCTTCTATCTTCTTTTCCCTCTATCTTCTATCTTTTTCTCTCTTTCTCTTTTCTTCTTTTCTTTTTCTTAAAACCCTCAGTGTTCGGTTTTCCGTCGTTCGATTTCTCGGCAGTCGATAAAGTGAGTGTCGATGTCGAATTTTCGGAAGACGAAGAATCGTGTCCTGACAATGTAATGACCCCGGATTTTTATATAAATTTAAAATGATAATTAAAATCTATTTTTGAAGAAAACGGTGAAATTAATCGATTTAGTGATGTGAGTTTCCCCGAGTTCAAATATATTCTGTATAAATCATTTAAATTTTTAATTATGGTATATATATATATATTTTGATTTTAATTTAAATCTTAGATGAATGGTTTAATAAATATTTGAGTTATAAAATAAATTAAGAGAAAAATATATATATATAGTAACTCATAAATAAATTTTAACAACATGTTAACATAGAAGTTATTCATACTATAAAGTAATAGGACAAAGCAGTGGAACAAAACATATATATGAATTAACTTGCAAAACAAACCAGCTATATTTAAACATTTAAAACAAAATGTGTGAGCAAATAAAAATAAGCAAAGTAAACAAAAACAAAGTAAAATTAACAAACAAATAAAAACATACATATGCAGGCAATGCAAATAAAGTTTTCAAACAAATAAATACTAGTACAAAAAAAAAACAAAAAAAAAACCAAGTGAACAAATACATTTATATGTATAAACAAGTACAAATAAATAAAGGAAAAAAAAAGTAAGCAAATCAATAAAACAAAGTATAAGCTAAATTAACAAAACAAAGATATACATAGTTGAATGAAAATGATAAAAACAAATTAACAAAACAAATACAAATACAAGCTAGGCAATAAAAATAGAAGTTCACCTATTTTGTAAAGTAAAACAATTTATACTTAAGCTATGAATAAAATAAGAACATTGATATATAAAACAAAAACAATAAGTATAAAACAAAACTAAAGAGAATAAATATGCAAAGTACTGAGTAACAAAGCAAGAAATAAAAAAAAACAAAGAAATACAAAGCATATGGATTTACTGTAAACAAAATGGGAGACACTTGCATTTAATATCCTTGCTTTAGTACACCATAGCATACCTAAACCCCATCAAAATATAAACCATCAGCCGAAGTCAACAAAGTAGGCAAGTATAGCCTGTTGCTTTAAAGCTTAGAATGCAAGGCAAGAGATAACAAATGAAACAAGTACCAAAGCATTTAAGGCTGGCACAAAAAGATATCCTACAACATACCTCTAATACACTTCAACCATGCCTATTTTATTAAAATAACATTACCTGTACAAAATGAAGTATCAACCAGTGAGCCTTCTTTTCTATATCCATCATCCTCACTCAGTTTCGTCCACTCCAAACTAAATTTAACTGAAGCAAGTATTTTCTTCAAAACTAAAAAAAAAGAAAAAAAAAAGAAAATCAGAACTACAGCTTATAAACACAGAGTTGTTCTCTGTTTCACAATATTCCAGGTGAGTAACCTTACCCTTTTAAAAATCTTTGAGTAGACTCTTGTTTATGTAGTGGTCTGGAAAGTATGTGCTTCCTATATATATAAATGTTTGGCAACCTCTCTGTATATTGATATATGAATGTGTGTATATGTGTATTTGCATTCCCTGTAACATTCTGTTACCAAAATTTCAAGCTAAAGACTTATTTGAAAATCAATATCTCTTGATCCAATCTATATTTGGGTTTAAGTATTAAATGAAACATGTTAGTTAAACCATAGAGTTTAATTTAAAAACTTGTTTAAGTTAAAAACAAAGTAGTATCATTCTGGAAACACAACATCACAGTATGAACTTAATATAAGTCAAAAATTCAAACATCTTGATTTTTAAATTCAGGGATGTAAATTGACTCCTCAACAAAAAATATGAATTTTAAAACTAAAATGGTGTGTTTTAGTTGAGTAGGCAGGGAGCAGTTCATTGTTGAACTGAAAACGTAAATATGTGTAAATCTGGTGATCATTGGGGGATGAGGCCTCGGGGTTCTCTGGGATGGGAGAGGAGCCTACGGCGGTCGTAGGAAAAATGGCCGGAGATGGTATCATCCACGGCGGCGACTACGGCGATCATTTTTATTTTTAAAACCTAGTTTTTAGGGTGCGTGAATATGAGATCGCCGCGCCTCCTCTCGTGCATCGAGCTGCACGACCTTCCAAGGGGAGTTAGGTGAGGGTGTGTCGAGTTCGTGGCCGGTGGTGGAGGTTTTCTGGTGGTCGGTGGAGGGAGCAGCTGCCGTTGACAGGTTTGGGGGTGGGAAGGCATTCGTGTTCCAGGTTTTCGAGTATATACTCGAATTTGTTTTCACATAAGTAATGGGGACTGTTGCGAGCTAGAGTTGATACGTGGATGAATTTCGACTTGCTCGAGGTGTTGGTGGTGTCTGGAGCTCACCGCCGGCGACGTGCACGTGCACGTGGCACATTCGTATCAGTGAGTTTTGGGAGGTCTGAAGTAATGGGGATGAAGCAGGGAAAAGACTCGAGATTTGTCTCAAGCAACTCGGGTATTCACTCGAAGTAATTGGAAATTTGACTCGAAGCAAAATGATAAAGGACCGGGTCAAATTTCTAAAACTTAAAAAAAAAAAAAAAAATTGAAATTTAGAAGGCTCGGGTAAGTTTGGGGAAAAACTCGAAGTTGTCTTCGGGTAGAACGAAGTTTGACTCGAAGCAGGGCCCGGGTGGTATAAAAACAGCTTTCAAAATTTTAAAACAAAATTCAAGTTTTGAACAATTTTAACTTATTCTTTTAAATAATTGTTTTATTTAAGTATGGGATCGGTTTAAGGTTTAAAAGTAAATTATTTCAATTAAATTAAGTTTTAATTAAAGATTTAAATAAAAAGGGTTAATTTATTAAAGATTTAATTTATGTAATTGAATAAATTAATGTGATAAATTAAAAGATTCTTTAATAATTAAAGGTTAATTAAGTACTGATAAAAAAAAATTAATTAATTTGTTGAGAGCTAATTTATTAATGATGGATAATTAAAGGATAATTTTTTTTTAGATATTAATAAATGATAAAAATTGATTTAAATCAAGTGATTTACCAATATTTAATACATATAATGTGATTAATTCAAAATGGTAATTGAAGAAATTTATTAGTTAATAAAGATAATTAACTAAGGATTATTAAGTATTGATTTAAGTGATTAATGTTAATAATTAATTGGATTATTTAATTTAGATAATTAGTTATAAATTGTTTAAATGAAATTACCAAATGAAAGTAATTGAGAATTAATCACTTATTGTAATTAATTTTTGAATATTTTGATTTATTAGGGTTAATTAATTAAGTAATTGGTTTAAAGGTCGATTTAAATTAATATGATTAATTAGGTATAATTTTAATTAATTAAAGTGTTTGATAAATTTATTTATATCAAATGATTGGTAATTTATAAATAAGATTGAATAATTTATTCATAAGTAATTAATTTAATTGGAAATGAATTGAATTACTTAGCATTAAATAATTTATTAATCCTGCTTATAAATGATTATTAAATGCTTGACCTTACTTATGAATGATTATTTTGTATGAAATGCCTTGAATTGATTATCCTATCTGATTTGTGATATTTTGTTCTGTAGATTGAGCAGTGTATATTTATTTGCATTTGTATATTATCTGTGAATCTGTGAATGGACGATGAGCGTTATAGTTTATATCGCTTATCAACTATATTTCTGTGTTTTAGTCTGTGATGATTGATGATGTGGCACTTTTATTGTGTTAAACCCCTGGACCACACCATACACACATAATTATGGATTTCACGAGGAAATCTATTAAGTCACAGATTTTAAAATGACTTTAAAATGATTTTTTTTAAAGTTGAATATTTAAATTCAAATGTTTTGGGAATGGAATCGGAATAAATGTGAAAAGCTTTTGGAATGAAGTTTCAAGTTAAAATTTATTTTAATTTACTTGATTAAGATTTGAAATTTAAATAATTCAATTTGAATTTGAATTCGATATTTGGAATTGAATCCTGTAATTTGAAATTAGGGATTAATGATATTATACTAGTCATTATGAGTTAAATCATTTTTAAAGTATTATTTTTGGGAATTTGAATTTAACCCAGGGATTTCAACTCGTATAAATGAATCAGATTTCCAAAATGAAAACTGTTGTTTTCAAATGATAAACACTTTTAGATAAGAACTGAGATTCCAGTTAATTAGGGGAATTTCAAGATTGAATAGAGAAATGATTTTCCTAAGTTATGAATGAATTCTTTTTGAAAGCTGTGAATTAAATCTGTTTATTTTTAACAGATTTAAATTGATGATTTGTTTAAATCAAATTGAAATGAAATTGTTTTGAAGGCTATAAGTTAAATCTTTGATTTAAAGATTTAACGAGTTAATCAAATTGAAATAAAAATTGATTTGGAAAATCTGTGAATGAATCTTTTGTTTAAAAGATTAAAATGTGAAAATTGTTTAAACCGTTAAAGGTTGTGAAAATGAATCCTTTTGTTTAAAAGATTTGAAATGGTGATTTGTTAAACCATTTGAAGAAAAGTTTTGGGTGATAAGTTGTGACTTAATTGAAATCCCAATGTCCATATGTTTTTGAAATACTGCGCTCACTGTTCGGTTTAGCCGGGAGAGGACCTTTGTGTCATATATCCCATTCCGAATATGTGATATGTCGTTATGGATAGCATTTGAAGACCGGTGTTGAAGACCGGATATTTTTTTGAAAGCGAAAGGACAACTCGTCGAATGTCTTTGCATCGACTGGTCCCCGGTATAGAGACTCCATCTGTGATGGGAAGTCCGAACGTGATTAGTGAATATCCGGATTGCAAGGACTTCTTTGTAAGTGCCTTCGGTTCTGTTCGAGCCCGGAACAGACTTGTATGGATAGTATGTCTGACATTACAAATTGAGATATAAAGCCGATTTCTTTCAAATATATTTCTGTTGGTGGCGGAGAATTTATTCTCTTAGCTTAACACCCTTCTCTGAGACATACGAGCTCAGAGGTTATGTAGTTGAATGTTATCAGCGATATATTCCCAATTTGGTAATGTGACATGCTGAGTGTTGCTGTAAATGATCATTGTGTTGATTATTTGTGATAGGATCATTTATTTGATCGTCTATCTTTGTGATCATTTCTATGATCATTTGTTGACCCAAAGCATGGCTTTTGTATAAAGTATGTTTTTGTGGACGAGACTTCGTCGAGCCTCACACCCCGGAAATGGTCAAAACAGGAATGATGCGGCAAGGTTATGAGGGGTAGCTCCCTTTAGGGTATGTGCATTTCCTTCTGGATAGAGGTGGTATCATGGTATGGAACCCAGATATTTAACCTATATGGTTACTACGAATTTATTACTTTGTGGTTGTTGGTTATCGGGATCCCGTGAGAAAGGTCGTTTACGATCGGGGAATGGCGTGCTCGTGTCAGTAGTTACCCAGTTAGGGGTAACCTGGCCTTGTGTTGGCAGAGTTCCGGTTTGGTTCTCGGGGATGTCTTTCCAGAGGCATTCTCATGTGGCAATGGGAAGTTCCTTGGCCTGACCATTTGTTGGGAATCCAAAGAAACAATACGAAACCTTGTACGGTTTTAGTTGTAGAACCTGCCATCTAATATGGTAGCTATAGTAAGCATAATATAATGGTACCTATGCTGGCTAAGATTTATATTCTACCTTCGAAATGATTTGTTCTACACTATGCACTAGTAATAATATCAAATGTTTCTTTTTAATGCGTATCAAGCATCTTTGACTAACATAAGAAGAAATCTCCTCCAAGTCTGCGTTTGCATTGTGTGTGTGGCGGGAGGTCTTATGGTAGTCTCATTTTTAAAAGCATTGCGAATTGACTTGGAAAATCTTATGTTGAATATTTTAAAAGATAAACTGTTTTTGTTGCTCACACCAGTCCCACGACTGATCCGGAGTTTATTGTTTCTTTCCTAAACTCTGGGTGCTCATTATTTTCTACACGAGCAGTCTAGAGTTGGGTTTTTCAGATAGTTAGATATAGTGGATTATCTGGAGTTAGTTCAGTCTTTGGACCACACCAGTCTTGCTGAGCTTTGTGATACGTTATTGTGGGTTCGAGCTTCTGCTGGATTGATTCTTGGAGATGGAGTTACAGTTTTTGGAGTTCTTCCTTGGAGACTGTTTTTAGAGTTATTTGTTCCACTGCTAGATGTTATCGTTTTCTTTTCCGCTGCTATTTATTGTATCATATCTCTGATGTATATTGATATCTATTGGATTATCTGTTGTATCAGATATTGTATCAAAGCTGCATATCAATGTTTTATTCTTTTATTCCGCTGTGTTGTTTACTTAATGATTGTTATAAGCTCCGGCGAATCGGATTTGAACGCTCAAATCTATGGCATTCGAATACGATATGAAGTATGGATGTCGATTTTTGAGCGGGCAAAATCCGAAACGTTACATTTGGTATCAGAGCTAAGGGTTGAAACTTTAGCTCAGGAGTGTAACACATTAAGTAACTCATTAGAGATAGGGTGAAGTATATCCTAGAATGAGTAATCCCTAAGATATCTGTTCGAATGCGTTAGTAAATTCTCTTACTATCTACTGATAGTAAGTATGAGTGTAAGAAGAGAACGAGATAGGGGACAGGGAAATACGACTATAAATGGTCAATACCCTGTGACAGTGGAAACAACTTTCTTATCAATTTTCTTTGATTCGTTTCTAAATTCTTTTGATTGCTTTGTGATAGCTACAGAAAGAAGTTTCGAGATGATGTGGCTCTAGGATTCGTTATAGAAAATCCTTATCTTTATCGATTTCTTATTCAAACTTTAATGAATTTGAAATTTAGAATTAAAATTTTGAATAAATTGGAAATTTGAAATTGAGTTAAATTGATTAATAGAAGAAGAAGCCAAATCGAATAGTATCGATAAAACGATTCGTTTATAACCAAATTTTGAAATTCTGTTGTAATTTCTTGGGTTAGTCGAAGTCCGAAGAGGGACAAATTGGTATATATTTTGAGATATTCCGACTTGAATTTGGAATCCACATCTTGTATTTGAGGAATTATAGGAGATCGAATCTGTCTATCTCTGTGTTGTTTTCGTGCCTGCGAATTTCGAGGACGAAATTCTTTTAAGGGGGGAAGTCTGTAACGACCCCGGATTTTTATATAAATTTAAAATGATAATTAAAATCTATTTTTGAAGAAAACGGTGAAATTAATCGATTTAGTGATGTGAGTTTCCCCGAGTTCAAATATATTCTATATAAATCATTTAAATTTTTAATTATGGTATATATATATATATATTTTGATTTTAATTTAAATCTTAGATGAATGGTTTAATAAATATTTGAGTTATAAAATAAATTAAGAGAAAAATATATATATATAGTAACTCATAAATAAATTTTAACAACATGTTAACATAGAAGTTATTCATACTATAAAGTAATAGGACAAAGCAGTGGAACAAAACATATATATGAATTAACTTGCAAAACAAACCAGCTATATTTAAACATTTAAAACAAAATGTGTGAGCAAATAAAAATAAGCAAAGTAAACAAAAACAAAGTAAAATTAACAAACAAATAAAAACATACATATGCAGGCAATGCAAATAAAGTTTTCAAACAAATAAATACTAGTACAAAATAAAACAAAAAAAAAACCAGGTGAACAAATACATTTATATGTATAAACAAGTACAAATAAATAAAGGAAAAAAAAAATTAAGCAAATCAATAAAACAAAGTATAAGCTAAATTAACAAAACAAAGATATACGTAGTTGAATGAAAATGATAAAAACAAATTAACAAAACAAATACAAATACAAGCTAGGCAATAAAAATAGAAGTTCACCTATTTTGTAAAGTAAAACAATTTATACTTAAGCTATGAATAAAATAAGAACATTGATATATAAAACAAAAACAATAAGTATAAAACAAAACTAAAGAGAATAAATATGCAAAGTACTGAGTAACAAAGCAAGAAATAAAAAAAAACAAAGAAATACAAAGCATATGGATTTACTGTAAACAAAATGGGAGACACTTGCATTTAATATCCTTGCTTTAGTACACCATAGCATACCTAAACCCCATCAAAATATAAACCATCAGCCGAAGTCAACAAAGTAGGCAAGTATAGCCTGTTGCTATAAAGCTTAGAATGCAAGGCAAGAGATAACAAATGAAACAAGTACCAAAGCATTTAAGGCTGGCACAAAGAAGATATCCTACAACATACCTCTAATACACTTCAACCATGCCTATTTTATTAAAATAACATTACCTGTACAAAATGAAGTATCAACCAGTGAGCCTTCTTTCTATATCCATCATCCTCACTCAGTTTCGTCCACTCCAAACTAAATTTAACTGAAGCAAGTATTTTCTTCAAAACTAAAAAAAAAAGAAAAAAAAAAGAAAATCAGAACTACAGCTTATAAACACAGAGTTGTTCTCTGTTTCACAATATTCCAGGTGAGTAACCTTACCCTTTTAAAAATCTTTGAGTAGACTCTTGTTTATGTAGTGGTCTGGAAAGTATGTGCTTCCTATATATATAAATGTTTGGCAACCTCTCTGTATATTGATATATGAATGTGTGTATATGTGTATTTGCATTCCCTGTAACATTCTGTTACCAAAATTTCAAGCTAAAGACTTATTTGAAAATCAATATCTCTTGATCCAATCTATATTTGGGTTTAAGTATTAAATGAAACATGTTAGTTAAACCATAGAGTTTAATTTAAAAACTTGTTTAAGTTAAAAACAAAGTAGTATCATTCTGGAAACACAACATCACAGTATTAACTTAATATAAGTCAAAAATTCAAACATCTTGATTTTTAAATTCAGGGATGTAAATTGACTCCTCAACAAAAAATATGAATTTTAAAACTAAAATGGTGTGTTTTAGTTGAGTAGGCAGGGAGCAGTTCATTGTTGAACTGAAAACGTAAATATGTGTAAATCTGGTGATCATTGGGGGATGAGGCCTCGGGGTTCTCTGGGATGGGAGAGGAGCCTACGGCAGTCGTAGGAAAAATGGCCGGAGATGGTATCATCCACGGCGGCGACTACGGCGATCATTTTTATTTTTAAAACCTAGTTTTTAGGGTGCGTGAATATGAGATCGCCGCGCCTCCTCTCGTGCATCGAGCTGCACGACCTTCCAAGGGGAGTTAGGTGAGGGTGTGTCGAGTTCGTGGCCGGTGGTGGAGGTTTTCTGGTGGTCGGTGGAGGGAGCAGCTGCCGTTGACAGGTTTGGGGGTGGGAAGGCATTCGTGTTCCAGGTTTTCGAGTATATACTCGAATTTGTTTTCGCATAAGTAATGGGGACTGTTGCGAGCTAGAGTTGATACGTGGATGAATTTCGACTTGCTCGAGGTGTTGGTGGTGTCTGGAGCTCACCGCCGGCGACGTGCACGTGCACGTGGCACATTCGTATCAGTGAGTTTTGGGAGGTCTGAAGTAATGGGGATGAAGCAGGGAAAAGACTCGAGATTTGTCTCAAGCAACTCGGGTATTCACTCGAAGTAATTGGAAATTTGACTCGAAGCAAAATGATAAAGGACCGGGTCAAATTTCTAACACTTAAAAAAAAATAAAAAAATAAAAAAAAAATTTGAAATTTAGAAGGCTCGGGTAAGTTTGGGGAAAAACTCGAAGTTGTCTTCGGGTAGAACGAAGTTTGACTCGAAGCAGGGCTCGGGTGGTATAAAAACAGCTTTCAAAATTTTAAAAAAAAATTCAAGTTTTGAACAATTTTAACTTATTCTTTTAAATAATTGTTTTATTTAAGTATGGGATCGGTTTAAGGTTTAAAAGTAAATTATTTCAATTAAATTAAGTTTTAATTAAAGATTTAAATAAAAAGGGTTAATTTATTAAAGATTTAATTTATGTAATTGAATAAATTAATGTGATAAATTAAAAGATTCTTTAATAATTAAAGGTTAATTAAGTACTGATAAAAAAAAATTAATTAATTTGTTGAGAGCTAATTTATTAATGATGGATAATTAAAGGATAATTTTTTTTAGATATTAATAAATGATAAAAATTGATTTAAATCAAGTGATTTACCAATATTTAATACAAAGTATAATGTGATTAATTCAAAATGGTAATTGAAGAAATTTATTAGTTAATAAGGATAATTAACTAAGGATTATTAAGTATTGATTTAAGTGATTAATGTTAATAATTAATTGGATTATTTAATTTAGATAATTAGTTATAAATTGTTTAAATGAAATTACCAAATGAAAGTAATTGAGAATTAATCACTTATTGTAATTAATTTTTGAATATTTTGATTTATTAGGGTTAATTAATTAAGTAATTGGTTTAAAGGTCGATTTAAATTAATATGATTAATTAGGTATAATTTTAATTAATTAAAGTGTTTGATAAATTTATTTATATCAAATGATTGGTAATTTATAAATAAGATTGAATAATTTATTCATAAGTAATTAATTTAATTGGAAATGAATTGAATTACTTAGCATTAAATAATTTATTAATCCTGCTTATAAATGATTATTAAATGCTTGACCTTACTTATGAATGATTATTTTGTATGAAATGCCTTGAATTGATTATCCTATCTGATTTGTGATATTTTGTTCTGTAGATTGAGCAGTGTATATTTATTTGCATTTGTATATTATCTGTGAATCTGTGAATGGACGATGAGCGTTATAGTTTATATCGCTTATCAACTATATTTCTGTGTTTTAGTCTGTGATGATTGATGATGTGGCACTTTTATTGTGTTAAACCCCTGGACCACACCATACACACATAATTATGGATTTCACGAGGAAATCGATTAAGTCACAGATTTTAAAATGACTTTAAAATGATTTTTTTTAAAGTTGAATATTTAAATTCAAATGTTTTGGGAATGGAATCGGAATAAATGTGAAAAGCTTTTGGAATGAAGTTTCAAGTTAAAATTTATTTTAATTTACTTGATTAAGATTTGAAATTTAAATAATTCAATTTGAATTTGAATTCGATATTTGGAATTGAATCCTGTAATTTGAAATTAGGGATTAATGATATTATACTAGTCATTATGAGTTAAATCATTTTTAAAGTATTATTTTTGGGAATTTGAATTTAACCCAGGGATTTCAACTCGTATAAATGAATCAGATTTCCAAAATGAAAACTGTTGTTTTCAAATGATAAACACTTTTAGATAAGAACTAAGATTCCAGTTAATTAGGGGAATTTCAAGATTGAATAGAGAAATGATTTTCCTAAGTTATGAATGAATTCTTTTTGAAAGCTATGAATTAAATCTGTTTATTTTTAACAGATTTAAATTGATGATTTGTTTAAATCAAATTGAAATGAAATTGTTTTGAAGGCTATAAGTTAAATCTTTGATTTAAAGATTTAACGAGTTAATCAAATTGAAATAAAAATTGATTTGGAAAATCTGTGAATGAATCTTTTGTTTAAAAGATTAAAATGTGAAAATTGTTTAAACCGTTAAAGGTTGTGAAAATGAATCCTTTTGTTTAGAAGATTTGAAATGGGGATTTGTTAAACCATTTGAAGAAAAGTTTTGGGTGATAAGTTGTGACTTAATTGAAATCCCAATGTCCATATGTTTTTGAAATACTGCACTCACTGTTCGGTTTAGCCGGGAGAGGACCTTTGTGTCATATATCCCATTCCGAATATGTGATATGTCGTTATGGATAGCATTTGAAGACCGGTGTTGAAGACCGGATATTTTTTTGAAAGCGAAAGGACAACTCGTCGAATGTCTTTGCATCGACTGGTCCCCGGTATAGAGACTCCATCTGTGATGGGAAGTCCGAACGTGATTAGTGAATATCCGGATTGCAAGGACTTCTTTGTAAGTGCCTTCGGTTCTGTTCGAGCCCGGAACAGACTTGTATGGATAGTATGTCTGACATTACAAATTGAGATATAAAGCCGATTTCTTTCAAATATATTTCTGTTGGTGGCGGAGAATTTATTCTCTTAGCTTAACACCCTTCTCTGAGACATACGAGCTCAGAGGTTATGTAGTTGAATGTTATCAGCGATATATTCCCAATTTGGTAATGTGACATGCTGAGTGTTGCTGTAAATGATCATTGTGTTGATTATTTGTGATAGGATCATTTATTTGATCTTCTATCTTTGTGATCATTTCTATGATCATTTGTTGACCCAAAGCATGGCTTTTGTATAAAGTATGTTTCTGTGGACGGGACTTCGTCGAGCCTCACACCCCGGAAATGGTCAAAACAGGAATGATGCGGCAAGGTTATGAGGGGTAGCTCCCTTTAGGGTATGTGCATTTCCTTCTGGATAGAGGTGGTATCATGGTATGGAGCCCAGATATTTAACCTATGTGGTTACTACGAATTTATTACTTTGTGGTTGTTGGTTATCGGGATCCCGTGAGAAAGGTCGTTTACGATCGGGGAATGGCGTGCTCGTGTCAGTAGTTACCCAGTTAGGGGTAACCCGGCCTTGTGTTGGCAGAGTTCCGGTTTGGTTCTCGGGGATGTCTTTCCAGAGGCATTCTCATGTGGCAATGGGAAGTTCCTTGGCCTGACCATTTGTTGGAAATCCAAAGAAACAATACGAAACCTTGTAAGGTTTTAGTTGTAGAACCTGCCATCTAATATGGTAGCTATAGTAAGCATAATATAATGGTACCTATGCTGGCTAAGATTTATATTCTACCTTCGAAATGATTTGTTCTACACTATGCACTAGTAATAATATCAAATGTTTCTTTTTAATGCGTATCAAGCATCTTTGACTAACATAAGAAGAAATCTCCTCCAAGTCTGCGTTTGCATTGTGTGTGTGGCGGGAGGTCTTATGGTAGTCTCATTTTTAAAAGCATTGCGAATTGACTTGGAAAATCTTATGTTGAATATTTTAAAAGATAAACTGTTTTTGTTGCTCACACCAGTCCCACGACTGATCCGGAGTTTATTGTTTCTTTCCTAAACTCTGGGTGCTCATTATTTTCTACACGAGCAGTCTAGAGTTGGGTTTTTCAGATAGTTAGATATAGTGGATTATCTGGAGTTAGTTCAGTCTTTGGACCACACCAGTCTTGCTGAGCTTTGTGATATGTTATTGGGGGTTCGAGCTTCTGCTGGATTGATTCTTGGAGATGGAGTTACAGTTTTTGGAGTTCTTCCTTGAAGACTGTTTTTAGAGTTATTTGTTCCACTGCTAGATGTTATCGTTTTCTTTTCCGCTGCTATTTATTGTATCATATCTCTGATGTATATTGATATCTATTGGATTATCTGTTGTATCAGATATTGTATCAAAGCTGCATATCAATGTTTTATTCTTTTATTCCGCTGTGTTGTTTACTTATTGATTGTTATAAGCTCCGGCGAATCGGATTTGAACGGTCAAATCTATGGCATTCGAATACGATATGAAGTATGGATGTCGATTTTTGAGCGGGCAAAATCCGAAACGTTACAGACAATATGCATAAAATCACTATCTACAACACTTCAACAAACCACGAATCCAATATACTCCTTTGGGTCCGCGTGAGAGATAACCACCACTCACCGAATCACCCAAACACTTCAAAAACTATCAACTTCAGATCTGGACAGCAAGGATTCAAGCTTGATTCGTCGAAATCCCGCTTGAAACGATGAAATCTAGCTTGGTTGGATGAAGATCTTCAACTTTGGCTCTTGGATCTTCGATCTTGGATGGATGTTAGAACTAGATTGGAATGGAGAAAAGGAGATGAAGAAATGTTGTAGTCGAGCTCTCAAAATGGCAGCACTTCGTCGCTTCAAAAACCGGTGCCAAAAAGTGAGCCAAACCCCTCTATTTATAGGCTGAAATCCCCCATGAGTCGTCCGCCCCTATGAGTCGTCCACGACTCATGACTCAACGACTCAAGCCACTACGACTCACGACTCAACGCAGCTCAAGGCAATACGACTCAACACACACACGACACAGCATGCACACGACTCAAGCCCCTACCGACTTAACTATGTTGCCGACTCACGACTTAACACTACACAGGGCCACACGACCTAGTTCCCTGCTGACCTAACACTAAGTCGTCTGGACGACTCAACTACCAACCGACTCAACTACCAACGACCTAAGCCTTAACTCCTTAAGCCGCTAACCTATGAGTCGGCATCCCCTAAGCCGTTAGTTCCTTTAGGTCAGCCAATCACCTTAAGTCGTTCATTCCACTAAGTCGTTTAACTATCTCAAGTCGGCCCATTCTCTTAACTCGCCAACTACCTTAACTCGGCAAAACCTATAGATCGCTACCTCTATGAGTCGGTCATCATTGAGTCGGTCAGATTCTCAACTCGGTCCACTAGTTAACTCGTTAACGACTCAACACTTAGCACACGAGTTAACTTCCTACACGACTCAGGCTAGAGACAACATAAACAACACTAACGACCTGTAAATTCTACGATTTATCGACACGTAAAATACGGGTCGTTACAATAGCTGCCATCTAAACAATGGTGACCACCATAACTAAATGGCAGGTTATACAACTAAAACCGTACATAGCGCGTATTGTTTCTTTGGATTTCCAACAAATGGTCAGGCTAAGGAACTTCCTACTGCCACATGGATACGCCTCTGGAGGGACGACCCGAGAACTTAACCAGCTCTCTGCCAACACAAAGCCGGGTTACCTCCGTAACTAGGTGACTACTACACAATTATGCCATCCCTCGGTCATTTGCGACCTTTATCCGAGGATCCTCAACCACAAAGTATAATAAATTTTCTGCATTAGCATAGGTTAAGTATCTGGACTCCATACCATGATACCACCCTTTTCATGATGGAAATGACATATCCTAAAGGGCACGACCCTCATAACCTTGCCACATCTTTCCTGTTTCGAACATTTTTCGGGGTGTGAGGTCCGACGAAGTCTCGTCCACAAAGCTACACTTTTTCACGAAATCATGCTTCGATCAACAAATGTTCAGCAGCATTTCGTATGCCACATACCAAATTGGAAATGTATCACTAGTAACCATCAACTACATAACCTCTGAGCTCGTACGTCTTAGTGAAGGGTGTTAAGCTAAGAGAATAAATTCTCCGCCACCAATATAAATGTATTTGATAGAAACCAGCTTTACATCTCAAAGTGTAACATCAGACACACATCCATACAACTCCATTTCGGGATCGAACAGAACTGAAGGCAATTTAAAAGAGGCCCTTGCAAATCCGGATATTCACTAATCATGTCCGGAATCCCCATCACTAAGGGTGATAAAACCTCTATACCGGAGCAACCCGGTGCAGAGACATTTGACAGGTAATCCTTTCATTTTTGAAAATACCCGATCTTCAATACCGTCTTCAAATGCAATCCCATTTCATTGTATCATTATTCAGAATGGGTTTTATGACACAAAGTCCTACCCGGCCAATCTGAATATTGAGCGCTTATTTTTTTTAAAATAAGCATTCGATCAGATTTCAAACAAATCACAACAAATTTCCACTTTGATCTCTAAACAAAAGATCCATCACAATCACAAAGGTTCGATGTAGTTTTCGAATATCCATTTGGAATCCGACCGGTGGTCGTATCGAAATTCAAATGCCATTAAAAGGCCAATATTGATAGTCGGTTATTTAACTATCAATCAATATTCACAACAATCACCATGATTTAAATAATTTTCCCCAATTATTTATTTTCAAAAATATCTTCGCAGGATATAATTTTAACGCTTCAACCATTTGAAAACAAATTTCAAATTACCTTTCACCTTTCAATCTTTTGAAAACAAATTTCAAATCGCTTTTCACACTTCAATCCTTTGAAAACAAATTTCAAATCATTTTTCCTTACATGGAAAACATTTCCAAATATTTGTTCATTTCCACTGAAAATCTGCCGAGTTTAAATATCTTAATAAAATTTAAATCACGTATCCAAAATATTCTGGGAGACATTTAAAATAAAACTACCTTTAGTTAAATATTAGTTATGAAAATGTGTATGAATTATCACAAACATAAGATTTTAAGTCCAAACTAATTTTAAAATAAAATTAGTAGATAGAGTATAAATATTTAACTAACTATTTTCTAAGTCAAATATCAATTTAATCTTTAAAATAATCCTTTCTATACTTAATTAAATAAATCTTTACTTTAGAGATTTAAAACAATTCCCAAAAAATAATTTCTCTAACAATATTCTTTTAAAACCAAATCTAGAACTTTTAATTTTACTTCAAAAGCTATTTTAAAAATATACTCGGCTTTCCAGGGAAAGTACACCTTCCATTCTAAAATGGTTCATTTAAATCAATTTGTAAATCTTTCTGGATTTATTCTAAATTTACGTTCCAAATCCGTAAATTCCTTTCCACACTTTTAAAATAAAACAATATTTATTTTTAAAACAAATTTCCCTTTCTTTTAGAAAATTCCGATTGTGAATTTTAAATTTTCAAATTTCCACTGATATACGATTTTCAAATCGATTCCCAAATATTCACTTTTATCACCAAATCAATTTCAAATTGATTTTTTCAAACATTTACTTCAAAACACCAAATCGATTTCAGAATCGATTTCCAAAATTTATTTTTTAAAACACCAAATCAATTTTAGATCGATTTCCCAAATATTTATTATTTTTACCAAATCAATTTCAAATTGATTTTCCAATTTATTTTCAAAACACCAATTCAAATTTCAAATTGATTCTCAAATTTATTTCAAACACCAAATTTATTGTCTTTTGAAACAAATTCCTTCTTTTAAATTTATTCAAATTTTTTAATGTTAGTTTACTATAAATTTTCTACATAAATTTCAAAAATCCAATTTTATTTATTTCTGGTATCCTACGATACCAAAAATGTATTTGGCTAAATTATAGCGTTCAACGATTTCCATCGCAAATATGATCACACAGATTTTAAATATTCAACACATAACATTGAAACAAATTCAAACGTTTTGAGGAATCCAGTTTGTAGCGTTCCCGTTTTTAAATCAAATTGAAATTGGAAATAAATTTAATTTTTAAATTTAATTTTTGGAATTTAATTATGATTTAAACTGGTGTTTTCCAAAAATTTAATAAGTATTTGTTTGTTTATTAATGTAAATGAATTTAAATATGACTTTTAAATAGAATTTTAAATTGGAAATTCTAAAATAAATATTTTGAATAATATTTTAATTACAAATTCAATTGTGAATATATTTGGAGATTTGAATATATATGTATATATATATATATAAAGATTGATAACTTGATTCGTTAATAAGAAAAAAAATGTTTTATCTTTAAAATAAATAAAGATTTATGATTTGGAATTCAAAAGTGAATATTTTATAAATAGATCATAATTTGAGATTTGAATTTGAATTCAATAAAAATTGTATTTACCTGAGAAATTTCTTTCTTAGTAATGAATATTTTAATCACTTGAAATTTAATTAGCCTTAAAGAAATTTATATTTGAAATAAGTTTAATATCTTAAGTTTAAAAAAATATTACATAAATTATTTTAACATAAGGATATAAATTCATAATTTAAATTAAAACATGATTTGTAAATAAAATAAGGTTTAAATGCAAATGCATGAATTAATTTAAAACAAGGGTTTAAAATAAAAATTCTAAATTAATTCAAGACAAGGATATAAACATAAAATTTTGTCTCCAATGACATTTGTAAAAATATTTACTCAAACCGTTAAAAATTGTAAGCTTGAGGTCATTTGTATTAACAAGTGTCAACAAATAAAATTTCTTTTAATTTAAAATGTATAAAACATACATAAGAAAAATAGGTTGCTTATTTTTTTTTCTAACCAGCAAATCAAAGCTCAGTTTAAAAACTACAAAACAAATTTGAGAAACCAAGTTACTTCATCTCATAGAAAAAAATTTTGAAACCTGGTGAAATAAACACAGATTCAAGCAAATCAAAAACCTGATGGCATGCAAGATTTAATTCAAAACCAGAAAAGCATCAAGATTTTGGCAAGGCCGACGGGGTTGGGTGGTCCCCAACCATTTTATTACAGCACCAGAGATATAGAACACAAACAACAGTGAAGAGCAAAGCTCAATGAAAACGGAGACAAAACATGGTGCTACAAGCACAAAGGAAAAAACAGATGCAAATAAAGGAAAAAAACAACACAAACAATTATATACAGTATGTCAATCTTATTCCAGGGTCGAAGGCGAATAGCATCTTCAGGGAAGACTCAATTTCATGGATTAACCAAAGTCTGAAGTTAGCAGCAGTTTTTGCATTCATGACATTAAAAACTCTACAGTTACGCTCTCTCCACACCATCAAGATCAAAGTAGAATCAAACTGAAACAAGCTTTCAAACCTGGGAGCAAAAGGAAATAAATCAAGCCTGGGAATCAAGGTTTTTGATTCAAACTGAAAACCAGAAATAAAAAGAAAACTTGCAACATGCCTGACCAAATCTGATTCAATACAAAGATCAAAAGGAAAAGCAACAAAAAAATTCAACATTATCATGCCTCTGTTTCTTCTCTGTTGCAAAATAGACAGGTGAGAAAATTTCTAATTTAAAACCTTTAATCCATTCTAAAATGCCTGTGGTTGATTTTTGAAGTAAGATAGTTGAGTAAATGTGAATGTGTTTATTTATGTATATACATATATATGAAGTGGTTGCCTGTCTGTACATGTAGATGTAATTCTGTTTTCAAATTCACAGGTTCAAAAAAAATCAAGGTTTAAAACTAAATATCCCTTCCATAAATCGAATTCAAGCTATAAATTCTGGAAGTTAAGATGATGATATGGATGTAAACTTATTTTTGAAAATTTATTTATAAAGTATAAGTTTGAAAACTATTTGGAAAATGAAAAGAACCGGGGGAATTGAAGAATAAGTAAAAATCAACTCCATCGATTTGTAAATTAAAGTATATATCCTGAATCCTCTAAGAAAAACATGATTTTTAAAACAAAAATTGTGATTTTTAATTTAGTATTTTGGTTGTAGTTTGTAGATGAATAGAAAACACTATTTGACCGATTTCTGATAATTGAGAAATTGTGAAATCTTGAAATTGTTCCTGGAAAATAGATGGAGGAGTAATAATTATGGGAAAATGTTAAAAAAATTATTTATTGCAAAAAAATTTGGGTCGACATGGAATTAGGGTTTAATGTGCTGTATTTGGTTGGCTTGGTTCTCGTGCTCGTGAGGGGTAAGTGGTAGATCGAGTTCGATGATATTCAGTGAGGTGTTGGCTTGGGGTTTGACGAAGACATGGCCAGAAGCATGCGACCTCCGGTGGTCGAGAATGGAGGAGCGAGTTGATTTCGTCTGAAGGATTTTGTTTAAAATTCGATCGAGTTATTCATTTTTCGAGCCATGGCGAGTTTGGGTTGGTTGGGGTTGTCGAGGGGGTCATCAGGGAGTTGCCGAGGGTTTTCGCGATGATCGGAGTCACCCCGATCATCTGTGCACGTGTATGTGCATTCGTGGTGTATCAGTGAGTGCGGAAGAAGATAGGTCTCGGGTTCAAACACGAGAGGGAAGGCATTCGACTTGCAGTCAAACTCGAGTAGGATTTTTAACGTACCAGGTTCTAACCTTTTAATCAAAACAAGTTTAAAAGTATAAAAAAAAGAAGGAAAGAGCTCAGGTCGTTCTGGCACAAAACTCGAAGTTGAGTTTGGGGTTTCTCGGGTTTTGCTTGGGAAAAATTAGTTTGGGCTCAGGTATTAAAACTTCCAGTTCAAAACTAAAAAAAATAAAAAACTGAGTTAACATGATCCTAAACTATTCTTTTTAGAATTAATTATTGTTGTTAAGATAAAAGAACATGTAATTAAAGGTTTTAGAATAAGGATATTTTAATTAATTAGTTCAAACTGTTTAAAACTTTAAATTTTAAAAGTGTTACGTTTAAATAAACTTAGCAAAGAAATAAAGAAGTTTTCAAATGGTTATTTTTGAGATTGGATTCTGAAATGTTTTATTTTGGGTTTAAATTCTTAAAGTTCTTTTATTGTAACGACCCGCCGTTCTGACCGCCCCCAGTCGGTAATTAA
This sequence comes from Allium cepa, assembly GCA_030765085.1. Taxonomy (NCBI): domain Eukaryota; kingdom Viridiplantae; phylum Streptophyta; class Magnoliopsida; order Asparagales; family Amaryllidaceae; genus Allium; species Allium cepa. Next base: position 1,024,899,839 of record CM060935.1, on the reverse strand, counting down.
ACCAACTTGAGACGTTCAAAATGACGGATTGTTATTCCGTTTATAGAGTTTAAACAGAAACAGCCACAGAATCACAGAATAATCATAATATTTTACATAAATGAATTTTTATACATATATCAGAGTTTGTACAATGAATTAAATTTTATACAGCGGAATATTTCTTTTAAGTACAAAAATTCTTCGAAAAACTAAAGTGAAGCAATTTCCCCAACTCTCTCTAACTTCGCGGCCTGAAAATCTTCAAGCTGTAAAAATACTCGGTATGACCCGAGTATTACACTAAAAAGAAAATAATACACAGGTCAGTCTAATTCAAACTCAGTTATTAGTGCATAAAGGCAGTAATAATCAATTGACAATTAGACGACAATCAAATATGAATTCACCTATCCGACCCTTTAACAAGAAATCAGATAACGGTAAATATAACACTTATCAGTGTTAAACAACAAATCAGTAGATTCAAATTATCAATGAGGATAGATGAAGGGATTATTGATGAAGATAATTTAGAAAACAATCAAAATCTTCCTAAACGGCATTTAACAACAAAATCATCAAAATGTGATTCAAAATATATTGAATTGTCAACATAAAACAATTTTCATCAAAATGAAAACATCAATTTAAAACATTAGATTTGGTAGGGCTGCAGTACACACACGCGTATACGGCCTCGCCACATTTTTTTTGTGTTAACTTCGTGTGGCTGCAGTTCACGCTTGCGTGCACTACCTCGCCACTACCTTATAAATTTTCATAACAGCACGGCGAATCAAAAGCAACTGATACTAACACAAAATCAAGTTTGAATTATACGACTCAAACTCGACTGGTCGGTGTCATCACAAAACATAAATGCACATGCAAGGCTACTGTATATATATACTACAGTAATATCCATGCAACAGTAACACCAAGAAATCCAACAAGGTCGGGCTGGGCAACAATAATGACCACTAAATTCACATCACTGCTCAAATGCACCTGAAGCCTTTTTTAGTGACACAGCCCCAAATAAAACCAACACCGTGCAACTGATTCGCAGAAATAAACAGTGACAACATATATGTATATAATACAGCAGATCCAAATTGCTCAGAAATGAATACAAAATGACTAGAGTCGAACTAGCATAGCGACAATATGCTAAAATATATAGACAAGAATGCATGTGTTAAGAACAAAGTTCATAACCAAACTGCAATTGTCACAAAGGCACAAGGCCATTAACAGTGAAGTGGATCAAGCAAGTGCAACAGGCACAAAGGCTACAAGTATGACTTGAACAAAGCAAGGCTACAGAGCTCGAGCTTATGCAAAGTCAACATCAACACATAAATTCAAGAAGGCACCAAGCAAATGGAACCAAATCCAAGTTACAGTATCATTAAACATGGACAGTGAAGTACATAGGTACATGAAGTCCAACAGATTAACTACAAAGGACAATAAGTATGAAGTGCACAACAGGCTGAAGCCAATGCACAACAACAGCATACATATATTTACTTGTATGTAGATGAACAAATGTGACAACAATGTCACAATATCAAAGAAATAAAGTAACAGACCAATGCGAGACAGTGGTCTAAAAATATCAAAATGTATAGGTCAGGGAAGAACCCAGACCACATGAATTAAATTAAGTGTGCAACTGACTTGGATGTCACAAATCGCAACAAACATAATGGATGCTACTGATGAAGGGTGCAAGCGACAGCACACATAAAGTTCAAGTATAACAATAATGCTAAAAGATAAGGCAAATGCAGCAGCGACACAGAAGTGGCAGCATAGTGCTACAGGCCAACTAAACACCAAAACAAACGTACACAAAATACATATAGGTACTACTCGAATAAACAAGTAGAAAGAGCATAGACAAGTGACAATGAACAAGTCAGGGTCACTGCACTAATGCATATAGAGTATGCAAGTGAAACCCAAACCAAGTATACCAAAAAATATGACCAGAGCCAACAACACAAGTATTCAAGGGCAAACTGCAATAAAATGCAGCCACCATAGGTATACAAAGGCACAGCAACCATCAAAATGAGTCTAGTGTATTTACAAACAACTATCAATAAAGACTCAAGGGAGTGCATATATGATTTGCAAGACAATGCCCACATCGAAATAGGTCAAGTGCCATGATGAAGCAGTGCAACATCAAGGAGCTCAAATGCAAACATGACGGTGAAACAGGTCATAGTGAAGATAACAAATGCAATGACCAGCTACCATATGCTCAAGTGTATCTGCAATGGATCGAGCAAGAGCAACAAATAAAATATACTGTTTTTTTTTTTCAGAACGAAATATTTGAAATCAAACATCTGCAGTTTCAAAATAAGATGGCCAGAGATATTATCAATATAATGGTGATAATACAGTGTCATGGCATCCCATATACAAATCAAAGCAGTATCAAGCTTATGTATGCAGACCCAAATGCTCAAAGCAATTAACAAACCACTGTTCAATGAAGTCAATGACGAACAACCCCAAATCATCACAGGAAGGACAATTTCGAATGGCCAAGATATCAGAGGTGACTTCAATAAAATACAATCAAAGCAGTAATTAAAAATTTACAACTGCAGGTCGAATTCAAAATAGCAAGTGGTGCAAGACCGATGTCATGTAACAACAGGTTACAAATTCAGCAAAAGCCAAATTAAGAAACCGAAGTCAAAAACTCAAATCAAGCTTTATTACATTTTCTAATCAAATAAATGTAGAAGTTCTCATGCTAAGCAAGGCAGTGGCCGAAGCCAACACAAAAATCAATTTCCAGAAATTCGAACTGGTGAACCAGGAAATCGTCATCACAGCAAACTAATTTTATCAAATCAAAAGGAGCGAAGTCAACAAGAATTCAACAATTTGAAAAACCGTAAAAAGCAGTAAATCAAGCAACAAAATCATGAATTCGAACAAGCTAGCAATCACTAATGGCTTGAATTAGATGTGAGTAAGAATATTTTGCTCACCTTTGCAAACGAATTGGGCACGCGAGCGAAGAGGAGAGTCGAGCAAATTGAAGCCGCAAGAAGCCCTAATTTTTGGAGCACGGGATCGAAGAGGAACGAAGAAACGAGGGACGCCATTTTTTTCTTTTCTTCGGTTTGATTTCTGAAGATTTGAAGAGGAATAGGTTTTCTAATTGAAGAGAGGGGGAAGGAGATGCCGGCCATGCTTATAAAAGGAAGGGTGCGTGAGTTATGGCATGATGAAAGGCGTGAGTTATGGGATGCTGATAAAAAGAATAAGGCAGTAGGATTTTTTTTCTTTATTTTATGTTTATTTTTATATATTATTATATTTTTTATTTCAATTTAAATTAAATTTTGTTTTGTAAATCATTTTCTTTAGTAAACATAAAAACGTTTTGCAGTTCAAATATCAAACTTAAATTTATAAATTTACATAAAAATAATTCGTAAATCCAAACTATTTTTTCTATGTCATTAGTTCGAATTTAAAATACAATTTCAATATTCAATTTCAACTTCAAAGTTAAATTCGAATTTTATTCAACTTTTCACTAGATTAAATTCTAAAATTTAATCGCTAATTCATACTGAAAATTTGAAATTCAAGTCAATCATCATTCGAATATTTGAAATTAATTAAATATTTTCATTTTTAAATTGTTCAAAATTCAGGATCGTTACAATCTCCCCTCCTTAAAAGAATTTCGTCCCGAAATTATAAGTTAGGAAAAACGATTGCTAAAATCTCAGCGATATTTATACCCTACACAATTTTTACCAAGTTTCAAACTCATAAATAAATGTAGGATTCATTCCATTTATTTTATCTTCGCAGTTTTGTTCATCGATTTCAATAATCAAGACACAAAAGTCTTTTACCAAATTTTCGACTTACAAAACTCAAATTTTTAAACTTGAAATCTTTCATGCTATATATTTGCATATTACATCTTTTCCAAAGCTGTGTGCTTTCAAGATATTTTTAAAAATCTTCTTCCTTAATTCATTAAGTTAGAATTATGTAATTCTAATTTCAGACTATTGATTTTCTATTCAAAGTTTGAAAATACTTGATAACTCGAAGTTTAACAGGTCCATCGTCGTTCTTACAGACATTAGGCATACGCTGGCCAGGCGCAGGTCTAAAAATCTCCAAGTACTAAATATACTTGCTTCAACTCCCAGTGAAAATACTTTTTAAAAATTCTTTTAAAAATGGATATGGAAAGCACGTTCCCCCATGGATCACAGTTTACCCGGCGGTTACGCTACCATCCCAGTAGAATCGCTTGTAACTGTAGATTTCACATCTCTCTTGAATTTCGCCATGGTTGTCGCCTTAGATCGTGGTTCACACGGCGGTTACGCTACTATCCCAGTAGAATCGCTCGTGACCGTAGGCATCACGCCCCTCAAATTACGCTTCGGTTTCTAGATCGCAGTTTACACGGCGGTTGCCCCACTATCCCAGTGGAATCGCTTGTAACTGTAGGCATCACGCCCCACGAATTACGCCAGCATCAATTCACATAATCCCAAACACGATGATCCATCGTGGGGGATCCCAGTCAGTCCCAATGGACATTCCACTAATGGAAATTCTACGTAGCTACGATTTCCAATGGACACTCCACCGAGTTCCAATCACCTTCACCAATAATAAATGGAAGGTACATTTCCATATCCTCAGTTTTTAGAAAACATATGTCATATACATATAGTACTTCATTTCACATTTCGTACATATCATACCTATGTAAACCTACACAGGACTTTTCATAATAATGACTTTCCAAACTGATGGTTTTCGATTTATTATATTCACATATATAAGTTACGAAAAATCAATTCACATTCATAACAAATAGAGGATTCCAAAATTTTCCATTTCACTTAAAATTTTCCTCTAAATCTATTTGAAAATTTAAGGTTATCTCAAACCTAATTCACATTCATAATCCAATTCATTATCGACTTCACATTCGATTTGGATTTCACGTTACATCGTCAATTCTCAACACATAATTGATGTCTACCGATATATAACCTCTAAGCTCGTACGTCTCAGAGAAGGGTGTTAAGCTAAAAGAATAAATTCTCCGCCACCACAGATATATATTTAATAGAGATCAATTGCTATGTCATCAATTCACAATGTTAGACATACAATCCCAATCGACTATCCAAAATTCAAAACTCAACTTATATTGTTTTTGATGTCGAAGTTAAACTCAATTTAACTCAAGATTCAATCTTTTTGGAAAATATTCTAGTTGAACTGATCGTTCAAATTTCCCAAAAATAATATCTTTACAAGATATATAATTTTCCAACTTAACCATTTGAAATAAATTTCAAATATTCGTTTTTCAATTTATCTTTAAAAGATAAAATTTCAAACCTTTCATTTCATATTGGAAAACATTTCCATACTTATTAAATAATAAGTAATTCACAAGTTCATTTATTTTCAACTCTCGGAAAATATTCAATATACTTGAATCAAAATTAAGTATACATTCCATTCTTTAAGGAAAGCGTTCTTTTAAACCCATTTATTTGAGTCAAAACGAATGCTGCGTAAAACATCGTTACGACAACTCAAAATCACTAGTATAGGGATTCAGAATTTAAGATAGATATATAAATCCCAATACTATAAACAACATTTCCTTTCGAAAACCATTTACTATAACAATAGTGTTATAGTCCACTATTTCCTTATTTCCCGAAAACGCCTATTTCAACAATGAATGTTGAAATCTATGTATTCGATACTTAATGCATTTTAAAACATCTTTAAAACCATTAACTTTTCCAATTTCAACTTCAACTTAATTCATAGTTTGAATTCCTCATACTTTTCATAATATTAATTTTAAACCGATTTCAAACTTTTCAATATTAAGTTTTTCACTTAACTTAATTTTCCGCACGTTTAAATTCAAATTCATCACTGAATTTATTAAACCTATAATGGATTATCATGTTGACAACTTCAAATTTGAAATTTAAATTCTATTTGAACTTTGCATTTGCTTTCTATTTCAAAAATAATCAACTAGTTCTTTAGTAAGCCATTCATCAATTTAGTTCCATTAAATTTATATTTCCACATTAACCTCATTTCATAATATCACATCCCTAAAACATATCTGTTTTAGTTAATAATATATTCACTGTCCAAAATCGTGAATATACTTATCTATTCAATTCAGTGTTTCTACACATTTATTTAAAAGATTATCCACTGTCCAAAATCGTGAATAAAATTCCCATCCAACATTTACTATCACAATATTTAACTTAAAGGATAATTCGCTGTCCAAAATCACGAATATATCTCCTTTAATAACTTCTATTTTTCATTTGTCAAATTCAATTTGGTTTCGAATTTCTAAACAATCTTCATAAATTCCTTTTCTATTTATAAAACTTCGATTTATAAATCTTCTTTATTAATTCAATTCAATTTATATAACTCAATTATATATCAAAAGTCCATATTATAAGTTAAATACTTATAATCCATTTATTCACTAAATCGTTCTTCAAAACATTTGAAATTAATTTTCAAAAGAATTCAGAATCAAATTCCCAAGTTATAGTTTAATTATCCTCTTGGCTATAACTAAATTGAAATATCATTTTATTTCACAATTATTATTTTGTAGATATTCAAAATATTCGATTCAAACCAATTCATTAATTCACTTCACTTATATTTTATTTTTCATAAGTCTCAATAATTCGATAATGGATTTTCGAATGAGAAACTATCGCAATCCTAAATTTAGAGAGGGGAATTTTCGAAAAAATTTGAATTTTCAAAATACCTTTTTATTTTTCAAAGAAAACAATTTCATACTTATCTTAAATTTGAAAAACATTTTCTTTAAAGTGGTTCTAGTAACTATTCATATTAAACATCATAAACTGAGCTTTGTGTAAACCAAAGCTCTGATACCACTTTTGTAACGACCCGCCGTTCTGACCGCCCCCAGTCGGTAATTAAACCAACTTGAGACGTTCAAAATGACGGATTGTTATTCAGTTTATAGAGTTTAAACAGAAACAGCCACAGAATCACAGAATAATCATAATATTTTACATAAATGAATTTTTATACATATATCAGAGTTTGTACAATGAATTAAATTTTATACAGCGGAATATTTCTTTTAAGTACAAAAATTCTTCGAAAAGCTAAAGTGAAGCAATTTCCCCAACTCTCTATAACTTCGCGGCCTGAAAATCTTCAAGCTGTAAAAATACTCGGTCTGACCCGAGTATTACATTCAAAAGAAAATAATACACAGGTCAGTCTAATTCAAACTCAGTTATTAGTGCATAAAGGCAGTAATAATCAATTGACAATTGGACGACAATCAAATATGAGTTCACCTATCCGACCCTTTAACAAGAAATCGGATAACGGTAAATATAACACTTATCAATGTTAAACAACAAATCAGTAGATTCAAATTATCAGTGAGGATAGATGAAGGGATTATTGATGAAGATAATTTAGAAAACAATCAAAATCTGCCTAAACGGCATTTAACAACAAAATCATCAAAATGTGATTCAAAATATATTGAATTGTCAACATAAAACAATTTTCATCAAAATGAAAACATCAATTTAAAACATTAGATTTGGTAGGGCTGCAGTACACACACGCGTATACGGCCTCGCCACATTTTTTTTGTGTTAACTTCGTGTGGCTGCAGTTCACGCTTGCGTGCACTGCCTCGCCACTACCTTATAAATTTTCACAACAGCACGGCGAATCAAAAGCAACTGATACTAACACAAAATCAAGTTTGAATTATACGACTCAAACTCGACTGGTCGGTGTCATCACAAAACATAAATGCACATGCAAGGCTACTTTATATATACTACAGTAATATCCATGCAACAGTAACACCAAGAAATCCAACAAGGTCGGGCTGGGCAACAATAATGACCACTAAATTCTCATCACTGCTCAAACGCACCTGAAGCCATTTTTAGTGACACAGCCCCAAATAAAACCAACACCGTGCAACTGATTCGCAGAAATAAACAGTGACAACATATATGTATATAATACAGCAGATCCAAATTGCTCAGAAATGAATACAAAATGACTAGAGTCGAACTAGCATAGCGACAATATGCTAAAATATATAGACAAGAATGCATGTGTTAAGAACAAAGTTCATAACCAAACTGCAATTGTCACAAAGGCACAAGGCCATTGACAGTGAAGTGGATCAAGCAAGTGCAACAGGCACAAAGGCTACAAGTATGACTTGAACAAAGCAAGGCTAAAGAGCTCGAGCTTATGCAAAGTCAACATCAACGCATAAATTCAAGAAGGCACCAAGCAAATGGAACCAAATCCAAGTTACAGTATCATTAAACATGGACAGTGGAGTACATAGGTACATGAAGTCCAACAGATTAACTACAAAGGACAATAAGTATGAAGTGCACAACAGGCTGAAGCCAATGCACAACAACAGCATACATATATTTACTTATATGTAGATGAACAAATGTGACAACAATGTCACAATATCAAAGAAATAAAGTAACAGACCAATGCGAGACAGTGGTATAAAAATATCAAAATGTATAGGTCAGGGAAGAACCCAGACCACATGAATTAAATTAAGTGTGCAACTGACATGGATGTCACAAATCGCAACAAACATAATGGATGCAACTGATGAAGGGTGCAAGCGACAGCACACATAAAGTTCAAGTATAACAATAATGCTAAAAGATAAGGCAAATGCAGCAGCGACACAGAAGTGGCAGCATAGTGCTACAGGCCAACTAAACACCAAAAGAAACGTACACAAAATACATATAGGTACTACTCGAATAAACAAGTAGAAAGAGCATAGACAAGTGACAATGAACAAGTCAGGGTCACTGCACTAATGCATATAGAGTATGCAAGTGAAACCCAAACCAAGTATACCAAAAAATATGACCAGAGCCAACAACACAAGTATTCAAGGGCAAACTGCAATAAAATGCAGCCACCATAGGTATACAAAGGCACAGCAACCATCAAAATGAGTCTAGTGTATTTACAAACAACTATCAATAAAGACTCAAGGGAGTGCATATATGATTTGCAAGACAATGCCCACATCGAAATAGGTCAAGTGCCATGATGAAGCAGTGCAACATCAAGGAGCTCAAATGCAAACATGACGGTGAAACAGGTCATAGTGAAGATAACAAATGCAATGACCAGCTACCATATGCTCAAGTGTATCTGCAATGGATCGAGCAAGAGCAACAAATAAAATATACTGTTTTTTTTTTTTCAGAACGAAATATTTGAAATCAAACATCTGCAGTTTCAAAATAAGATGGCCAGAGATATTATCAATATAATGGTGATAATACAGTGTCATGGCATCCCATATACAAATCAAAGCAGTATCAAGCTTATGTATGCAGACCCAAATGCTCAAAGCAATTAACAAACCACTGTTCAATGAAGTCAATGACGAACAACCCCAAATCATCACAGGAAGGACAATTTCGAATGGCCAAGATATCAGAGGTGACTTCAATAAAATACAATCAAAGCAGTAATTAAAAATTTACAACTGCAGGTCGAATTCAAAATAGCAAGTGGTGCAAGACCGATGTCATGTAACAACAGGTTACAAATTCAGCAAAAGCCAAATTAAGAAACCGAAGTCAAAAACTAAAATCAAGCTTTATTACATTTTCTAATCAAATAAATGTAGAAGTTCTCATGCTAAGCAAGGCAGTGGCCGAAGCCAACACAAAAATCAATTTCCAGAAATTCGAACTGGTGAACCAGGAAATCGTCATCACAGCAAACTAATTTTATGAAATCAAAAGGAGCGAAGTCAACATGAATTCAACAATTTCAAAAACCGTAAAAAGCAGTAAATCAAGCAACAAAATCATGAATTCGAACAAGCTAGCAATCACTAATGGCTTGAATTAGATGTGAGTAAGAATATTTTACTCACCTTTGCAAACGAATTGGGCACGCGAGCGAAGAGGAGAGTCGAGCAAATTGAAGCCGCAAGAAGCCCTAATTTTTGGAGCACGGGATCGAAGAGGAACGAAGAAACGAGGGACGCCATTTTTTTCTTTTCTTCGGTTCGATTTCTGAAGATTTGAAGAGGAATGGGGTTTCAAATTTAAGAGGGGGGAAGGAGATGTCGGCCATGCTTATGAAAGGAAGGGTGCGTGAGTTATGGCGTGATGAAAGGCGTGAGTTATGGGATGCTGATAAAAAGAATAAGGCAGTAGGATTTTTCTTTCTTTATTTTATGTTTATTTTTATATATTATAATATTTTTTATTTCAATTTAAATTAAATTTGTTTTGTAAATCATTTTCTTTAGTAAACATATAAACGTTTTGCAGTTCAAATATCAAACTTAAATTTATAAATTTACATAAAAATAATTCGTAAATCCAAACTATTTTTTCTATGTCATTAGTTCGAATATAAAATACAATTTCAATGTTCAATTTCAACTTCAAAGTTAAATTCGAATTTTATTCAACTTTTCACTAGATTAAATTCTAAAATTTAATCGCCAATTCATACTGAAAATTTGAAATTCAAGTCAATCATCATTCGAATATTTAAAATTAATTAAATATTTTCATTTTTAAATTGTTCAAAATTCAGGATCGTTACATTTATAAGATGAGTATTTCTTCAATATATGATTTTTAAAGTTTGTAAATATTTTTAAACTTTGTTAAGTTAAAGTTGTTTTTCATTTTAAATTTTAAATTTTAAATTTGAAACGAAATTTCAAAGCAAATTTAAAGTAAATTGTTTTAAAATACTTTGTAAATGATAAATTAATCATTAATAAGAACAAAATTTTATATTAAAGTAAATTAGAATTTAATGATTTGTAATTCATTAAGTTTTTGAGGAAATTAACGGAAAATTAATTTATTTAATTAATTGTTTATTTGGATTAATTAAATAGGTAATTAATTGTTTAATAAATTAATTTATGATTGAGATTAATTAATTAAAGATAATTAATTTGTAATTAAGGAATATTAATTAGAACATTAATTAATAATTAAATATTAATTAATCAAGTAATTATGAATTAATGTTAATGTATTCCTTTAAATTTAATTTTTAAAAAGCCATTAAGTTTAAACAAAACGGAAATGTTTTAAATATGTAATGATTTATAATTAGAAGATAATTAATTAATGACTAAGGATTAATCAATTAAATAATTAAGGTTCATTAATTTATAATTAATTAAGTAATTAAGATAATTTAATTTATAATTTATAATCAATTAAGAAATTAATTACGATTAATTAATTGTAAATTAAGGGTTAATTAGTAATTAATTAAGGAACGATTAAATTTTATTTAATCTAGTTTTAATAATGAATAATTAGATATTATTGATTAATTGATAAAGAATAATTAATAAATTAAATAAAGATTAATTAATTGATAATGAGATCAACTGAGAAGTGATTTATTAATTAAATGATTGTAATTAATTAATTAATGATTAGTTAAGCAAGGTAAGTTGATTAATTCTTAAGTAATTAATTTAATTTGAATTAATTAAATTAATTAAAATTTGAATTAGAAAAAATGCTTGCTTATGAATGATTGTATTGCCTTGCATTGATTGTTATCTCTGGACAATAGTATTCCGTGATGTGAAATATGCCGTGTATTGACCTGTGATATCTATGATATGTTTTCGGTATAAATACCCTTGGCCGTAAAACGACATTTGAAATTCGATGCGACAGGGAGTCGGATTCCGGTTAGTCATCCGAAACCCACATCGAATTGTATGATGAATCTTTGTGATTTATAAATTTAATTTATTTGTGATCTGTGTATGAAGATAAGCATTATAGCTTATACGCTTATCAATATTGCTGCACTTTAATCTGTGATGTGATGATTGTTATTGCACTATTGTGTGTAAACCCCTGGACCACAACTATACACACACAAATATGGATTGCACGTGGAAATCGGTTAAGTCACAAAATTTTAAAATAGTTTTGATTTTGAATTTTTAATCCAAATGGTTTGGAAATGAATTTGGGTCTAAAGTGAAAAACTTTTGGAAAGGTGTTTTAAAAATAAAAGTTATCTTGAATAACTTGATTGAGCTTTTGAAATTTAAATAATTTGATTTAAAATTTGAATTCAATATTTGAAATTGAATTCTATGATTTGGGAACTAGGATTTATAAAGGTTATTCAACTATAAATGGGTTTATATGGGATTTAAACCATTTTAAAGGTATGGTTTTGAGAATTTGAATTTAACCTAAGTTCATATTTAAAAGGACTTAACTCATGCAGTTATAATCGGGTTTTCCGAAACGAAAACAAGTGGTTTCAAATAATAATAAGGATGAAAAGATTTCAAATTTGAAATTGAATGGTTTTGAAAACTATAATTGAATCTCTGTGAAAGATAGTTGAACCCTATTTTGAAAATTGAAGAAGATTTTTAAATGGTGTATCTTTTATATATAGAAGATTGAACCGCGAATTGTTTTGAAAGTTGTGAATGAATCTTTGAAAATTATTTTGAACACTATGAAATGAGTCTTTGATTCAAAGACCGGACGAGTTAATCCAACTTGAATTGGAATTCTTTTGAAAGGCTATGAATGAATCTTTGGAAACGAATTTTGAAAACTACAAGTTAAATCTTGATTTAAAGATTTATCGAGTTAATCCAATTGAAATAGAAATTGTTTTGAAATCCATGAGTGGATCTTTGTGAACGGGGTAAGCTTTATGAATTAAATCTTTTGTTTAAAAGATTTAAATGTGGAAATTGTTTAAACCATTGAAGGTTTTTGAAATGAATCTTTTTGTTTAAAAGATTGGAAATGGTTATTTGTTTAACCATTTGAATGAAAGATTTTGGGTTTTAAGCTGTGACTTAACTGAGGTACCATATCCATATGTTTTTAAATATTGTGCTCGTTATTCGGTTTAGCCGGAAGAGGACCTTGTGTCATATAACACATTTCGAATAATGATATGATTATATGGACATCATTTGAAGATCGGTGGTGAAGATCGGGTATTTGCGAGAGCGATAGGATGACCTATCGATTGTCTCTGCACTGAGTCGTGCCGGTATAGAGATTCTCTAAGTAATGGGAAGTCCGATCGGGATTGTGAATACCCGGATTTGCAAGGGCTTCTTCGGAAGTGCCTTCAGTTCTGTTCGAACCTGAAACAGACTTGTATGGATTGTATGTCCGACATTACAAACTGAGATATAAAGCTGATTTCTTTCAAATTCATATCTGTTGGTGGCGGTGAATTTATTCTCTTAGCTTAACACCCTTCTCTGAGACGTACGAGCTTAGAGGTTATGAAGTTGAAGGTTATTAGTGATATACTCCCAATTTGGTAGTGTGGCATGCTAAGTGCTGCTGATCATTTGTTGATCAAAGCATGGCTTTTGGGAAAAGCGTAGCTTTGTGGAAGAGACTTCGTCGAACCTCACAACCCGGTTACGGTCGAAACAGGAATCGTGGCAGCAAGGTTATTTGGGGGTAGCGCCCCCAAGGGTATGTTCATTTCCTTCTGGATTATGAGTGGTATCATGGTATGGAGCCCAGATACTTACTTCGTGGTTGCTGCAAACTTATTTCTTTGTGGTTGTTGGTTGAGAGGTACCTCAGATAAAGGTCGCAAACGACCGGGGGATGGCATTCTCATGTCAGTTGTTACCTAGGTTCAGAGGTAACCCGGCCTTGAGTAGCAGAGATCCGGTTAGGGTCCGGGGACGTCACTCAAGAGGCGTTCCATTTTATTTTATATGGGAAGTTCCTTTGCCCGACCATTTTTTAGAAATCCAATCATCCAATATGAGCCCTATACAGTTTTAGTTGTATTACCTGCCATTCACTTATGGTGGCGCCCCACTGTTTGGATGGTAGCTATAGTAGGCATACGATACTGGTCGTATGTTGGCTAAGATTTATATTATACTTTCGAAATGAGTTTCTACACCGTTCACTTATAGTAATAATATCAAAGAAATTTTCTCGTATCAGGCATATTTGACAATCATAAGGAGAAATCTCCTCCAAGTATGCGTTTGCATTGTGTGTGTGGCGGGAGGCTTTATGGTAGTTTCATTTTCCAAAAAGCATTGCGGATTTCAACTTAAAATTTCTTTTGTTGTTTTAAAAAGACCAAATGTTTTTGTTGCTCACACCAGTCCCATGACTGACCCGGAGTTTATTGTTCCCTTCCTAAACTCTGGGTGCCCATAATTTTCCACACGGGCAGTCTGGAGTTGGATTTTTCAGATAGTAGATATAGATATCAATTCGATAGCTTTCAGCTTCTTCTTTGGAATTCTCTGGGAATCTTGGATGTTGGAGTCTTTGGATTCACGGAAGAGACTTGCTTATCTTGGTGAAACGTGATGGTGGTTTGAGCATGTGGTTTGGAGTTTGGCTTTGGAGTATTGGATTTGAGTTGCAGTTGCTGTTTGGAGTTTTTGGTTCCGTTGCTATTTCATATTGTTATTCCGCTGTAGCATTGTTATCTTGTATCTCTGATATTGATTCATATTGTATCATTGTTGTAATGAATGTTGTATATCAATGATATTCATTTCTTTTTCTTCCGCCGTGTTGTTATATTTGATGTGTTATAAGCTCCGGCACGATTCGAATTTCAACGATTTGAATCTGCGGCATTCAAGTACTAGTGGAGTACGGATGTCAATTTTCGAACGCTGGAATTTGGACCGTGACATTTTGGTATCAGAGCTGAAGGTTGAAACTTTAGCTCAGGAGTATAACACATTAGGTGACTCATTAGAGATTGGGTGAAGTATACCCTAGAATGAGTATATCCCTAAGATATCCGTTCAAATGCCTCAGTAAATTCTCTTACTATCCACTGATAGAGAGTATGAGTGCGAGAAGAGGACGAGATAGGGGACAGGGGAGTTCGACTAAAAATGGTCGATACCCTGCAATAGCGGAAACAACTTTCTCTATCAATCTCCTTTGATTCGTCTTTTCAATTCTTTGATGATTCCTGGTAGATCCAAGAAGAAGCTTTGATTTCGCATGGGACACAAACTCCAGATGGGTCAGGATTGTTTATTTGGATGAAGTGTTTGCTTTGGTTGCTATGGTTGATAGGTATATTTTGGTTGTTTAAACTAAAATTTTTGGACTGCACCTATATATCTGTTTATTCTGTTAGGTCCAGATATATTCTACGAATGGTTAGTTATCTTTCGAACTAACCAACGCCCTGTATATTTCGTAGATCTGGTAACCCGAGTATCTTGATTCGTTTTTGCATCCATTATTGATATTCTGATTTGGTAAGCCAAATGCAGAATAGATACCCAATTTGATTTAGAAACCGTTTCTCTATCTTTGTGAATCCATTCTTTCTTGTCTCCTTACTTTTAAATTTCGAGGACAAAATTTTCTTAACGGAGGGGGGGGGGGAATCTGTAACGTTCCCGTTTTTAAATCAAATTGAAACTGGAAGTAAATTTAATTTTTGGAGACTTAAACTGGTGTTTTCCAAAAATTTAATAAATATTTGTTTGTTTATTAATAAAAATGAATGTAAATATGACTTTTAAATAGAATTTTAAATTGGAAATTCTAAATAAATATTTTGAATAATAATTTAATTATAAATTTAATTGTGAATTTATTTGGAGATTTGAATAAATATATATATATATATATATATATATATATATATATATATATATATATATCAAGATTGATAACTTGATTCGTTAATAAGAGAAAAAATGTTTTATCTTTAAAATAAATAAAGATGATTTGGGATTCAAAAGTGAATATTTTATAAATAGATCATAATTTGAGATTTGAATTTGAATTCTATAAAAATTATGTTTACCTGAAAAATTTCTTTCTTAGTAATGTATATTTTAATCACTTGAAATTTAATTAGACTTAAAGAAATTTATATTTGAAATAATTTTAATATCTTAAGTTTAAAAATATATACTACATAACTTATTTTAACATAAGGAAATAAATTCGTAATTTAAATTAAAACATGATTTGTAAATAAAATAAGGTTTAAATGCAAATGCATGAATTAATTTAAAACAACGGTTTAAAATAAAAATTCTAAATTAATTCAAGATAAGGATATAAACATAAAATTTTGTCTCCAATGACATTTGTAAAAATATTTAATCAAACCATTAACAATTGTAAGCTTGAGGTCACTTGTATTAACAAGTGTCAACAAATAAAATTTCTTTTAATTTAAAATGTATAAAACGTACATAAGAAAAATAGGTTGCTCATTTTTTTTCTAACCAGCAAAACAAAGCTCAGTTTAAAAACTACAAAAAAATTTTGAGAAACCAAGTTACTTCATCTCAAAGAAAAAAAATCTGAAACCTAGTGAAATAAACACAGATTCAAGCAAATCAAAAACCTGAAGGCATGCAAGATTTAATTCAAAACCAAAAAAGCATCAGGATCAAAGTAGAATCAAACTGAAACAAGCTTTCAAACGTGGAAGCAAAAGGAAATAAATCAAGCCTGGGAATCAAGGTTTTTGATTCAAACTGAAAACCAGAAAGAAAAAGAAAAAGAAAACATGCAACATACCTGACCAAATCTAATTCAATACAAAGATCAATAGGCAAAGCAACAAAAAATTTCAACATTATCAAGCCTCGGTTTTTTCTCTGTTGCAAAATAGACAGGTGAGCAAATTTCTAATTTAAAACCTTTAATCTATTCTAAAATGCCTGTGGTTGATTTCTGAAGTAAGTTAGTTGAGTAAATGTGAATGTGTTTATTTATGTATGTACATATATATGAAGTGGTTGCCTATCTGTATATGTAGATGTAATTCTATTTTCAAATTCACAGGTTTAAAAAAAATCAAGGTTTAAAACTAAATATCTCTTCCATGAATCGAATTCAAGCTATAAATTCTGGAAGTTAAGATGATGATATGGATGTAAACTTATTTTTGAAAATTTATTTATAAAGTATAAGTTTGAAAACTATCTGCAAAATGAAAAGAACAGGGGGAATTGAAGAATAAGTAAAAATCAACTCCATCGATTTGTAAATTAAAGTATATATCCTGAATCCTCTAAGAAAAACATGATTTCTAAAACAAAAATTATGATTTTTAATTTAGTATTTTGGTTGCAGTTTGTAGATGAACAGAAAACACTACTTGATCGATTTCTGACAATTGCGAGATTGTAAAATCTTGAAATTGTTCCAGGAGGAAAATGAAGGAGTAATAATTATGGGAAAAATGTTAAAAAAATTATTTATTGCAAAATTTTTTGGGTCGACATGGAACTAGGGTTTAATGTGCTGTATTTGGCCGGCTTGGTTCTCGTGCTCGTGAGGAGTAAGTGGTAGATCGAGTTCGATGATATTCAGTGAGGTGTTGGCTTAGGGTTTGACGAAGACATGACCAGAAGTATGCGACCTCCGGTAGTCGAGAATGGAGGAGCGAGTTGATTTCGTCTGAAGTTTTTGTTTAAAATTCGATCGAGTTATTCATTTTTTGAGCCATGGCGAGTTTGGGAAATTTGGTTGGTTGGTGTTGTCGAGCGGGTCATCAGGGAGTTGCCGAGGGTTTTCGCGATGATCGGTCTCGCCCCGATCATCTGTGCACGTGTATGTGCATTCTTGGTGTGTCAGTGAGTGCTGAAGAAGATAGGTCTCGGGTTCAAACACGAGGGGGAAGGCATTCGACTCGAAGTCGAACTCGAGTAGGATTTTAAACGTACCAGGTTCTAACCTTTTAATCAAAACAAGTTTAAAACTATAAAAAAAGAAGGAAAGAGCTCGGGTCGTTCTGGCACAAAACTCGAAGTTGAGTTCGGGGTTTCTCGGGTTTGGCTCGGGAAAAATTAGTTTGGGCTTGAGTATTAAAACTTCCAGTTCAAAACTAAAAAAAAACTGAATTAACATGATCCTAGACTATTCTTTTTAAAACTAATTATTGTTGTTAAGATAAAAGAACATGTAAATAAAGGTTTTAGAATAAGGATATTTTAATTAATTAGTTCAAACTGTTTAAACTTTAAATTTTAAAAGAGTTAAGTTTAAATAAACTTAGCAAAGAAATAAAGAAGTTTTCAAATGGTTATTTTTGAGATTGGATTCTGAAATGTTTTATTTTGGGTTTAAATTCTTAAAGTTCTTTTATAAGTTGAGTATTTCTTCGACGTATGATTTTTAAAGTGTGTAAATGGTTTTAAACTTTGTCAAGTTAAAGTTGTTTTTCATTTTAAATTTTAAATTTGAAATGAAATTTGAAAGTAAATTTAAAGTAAATTGTTTTAAAATACTTTGTAAATGATAACTTAGTCATTAATAAGAACAAAATTTTAGCTTAAAGTAAATTAGAATTTAATGATTTGTAATTCATTAAGTTTTTGAGGAAATTAAACGAAAAATTAATTTATTTAAATAATTATTGATTTGGATTAATTAAATAGGTAATTAAAGGTTTAATAAATTAATTAATGATTGAGATTAATTAATTAAAGATAATTAATTTGTAATTAAGGAATATTAATTAGACATTAATTAATAATTAAAGGTTAATTAATCAAGTAATTATGAATTAATGTTAATGTATTCCTTTAAATTTAATTTTTAAAAAGGAATTAAGTTTAAACAAAGTGGAAATGTTTTAAATCTGTAATGATTTATAATTAGAAGATAATTAATTAATGATTAAGGATTAATAAATTTAATAATTAAGGTTGATTAATTTATAATTAATTAAGTATTTAAGATAAGTTAATTTATAATTTGTAATCAATTAAGCAATTAACTGCGATTAATTAATCGTAAATTAAGGGTTAATTAGTAATTAATTAAGGAATGATTAAAATTTATTTAATCAAGTTTTAATAATGAATAATTAGAGATTATTGATTAACTGTTAAGGAATAATTAATAAATTAAATAAAGATTAATTAATTGATAATAAGGTCAATTAAGAAGTGATTTATTAATTAAATGATTGTGACTAATTAATTAATGATTAGTTAAGCAAGGTTAGTTAATTAATTCTTAAGTAATTAATTTAATTTGAATTAATTAAATTAATTAAAATTTGAATTAGAAAATATGCTTGCTTATGAATGATTTTATTGCCTTGCATTAATTGTTATCTCTGGACAGTAATATTTTGTGATGTGAAATATGCTGTGTATTGATCTGTGATATCTGTGATACGTTTTCGTTATAAATACCCTTGGCCGTAAAATGGCATTTTAAATTCGTTGCGACAGGGAGTCAGATTCCGGTTAGTTATCCGAAACCCACATCGAATTGTAATGATGAATCTTTGTGATTTATAAATTTAATTTATCTATGATCTGTGAATGAAGATAAGCGTTATAGCTTATACCGCTTATCAATATTGCTGCACTTTATTATGTGATGTGATGATTGTTGTTGCACTATTGTGTGCAAACCCCTGGACCACACCTATACACACACAAATATGGATTGTACGTGGAAATCAGTTAAGTCACAGATTTTTAAAATAGTTTTGAATTTTAATCCAAATGGTTTGGAAATGGATTTGGGTTTAAAGTGAAAATTTTTTGAAAAGGTGTTTTAAAAATAAAAGTTATCTTGAATAACTTGATTGAGCTTTTGAAATTTAAATAATTTGATTTAAAATTTGAATTCAATATTTGAAATTGAATTCTATGATTTGGGAACTAGGGTTTATAAAGGTTATTCAACTATAAATGGGTTTATATGGGTTTTAAACCATTTTAAAGATATGGTTTTGAGAATTTGAATTTAACCTAAGTTTATATTTAAAAGGACTTAACTCGTGCAGTTATAATCGGGTTTTCCGAAACGGAAACAAGTGGTTTCGAATAATAATAATGATGAAAAGATTTCAAATTTGAAATTGAATGGTTTTGAAAACTATAATTGAATCTTTGTGAAAGATAGTTGAACCCTATTTTGAAAATTGAAGAAGATTTTTAAATGGTGTATCTTTTATATATAAAAGATTGAAACAGGAATTGTTTTCAAAGTTATGAATGAATCTTTGGAAATTATTTTGCAAACTATGAAATGAGTCTTTGATTCAAAGATCGGACGAGTTAATCCGACTTGAATTGGAATTGTTTTGAAAGTCTATGAATGAATCTTAGGAAACGAATTTTGAAAACTACAAGTTAAATCTTGATTTAAAGATTTAACGAGTTAATCCGATTGAAATAGAAATTGTTTTTGAAATCCATGAGTGGATCTTTGTGAACGGGGTTAGCTTTATGAATTAAATCTTTTGTTTAAAATATTTAAATGTGGAAATTGTTTAAACCATTGAAGGTTTTTGAAATCAATCTTTTTGTTTAAAAGATTGGAAATGGTAATTTGTTTAGCCATTTGAATGAAAGATTTTGGGTTTTAAGCTGTGACTTAACTGAGATCCCATATCCATATGTTTTTAAATATTGCACTCGTTATTCGGTTTAGCCAGGTGAAGAACTTGTGTCATATAATCCATTTCGAATAATGATACGACGATATGGATAGCATTTGAAGACTGGGTATTTGCGAGAGCGATAGGATGACTTATCGATTGTCTCTGCACTGATTCGCGCCGGTATAGAGATTCTCTAAGTGATGGGAAGTCCGTCGAGATTGTGAATACCCAGATTTGCAAGGGCTTCTTCGGAAGTGCCTTCGGTTCTGTTCGAACCTGAAACAGACTTGTATGGATTTTATGTTTGACATTACAAACTGAGATATAAAGCTGATTCTTTCAAACACATATATGTTGGTGGCGGAGAACTTATTCTCTTAGCTTAACACCCTTCTCTGAGACGTACGAGCTCAGAGGTTATGTAGTTGAAGGTTATTAGTGATATACTCCCAATTTGGTAGTGTGGCATGCTGAGTGCTGCTGATCATTTGTTGATCAAAACATGGCTTTTGTGAAAAGCGTAGCTTTGTGGACGAGACTTCGTTGAACCTCACAACCCGATTATGGTCGAAACAGGAATCGTGGCAGCAAGGTTATTTGGGGGTAGCGCCCCTTGAGGGTATGTCCATTTCCTTATGGATTATGAGTGGTATCATGGTATGGAGCCCAGATACTAACTTCATGGTTGCTGCAAACTTATTGCTTTGTGGTTGTTGGTTGAGAGGTACCTCGGATAAAGGTCGCAAATGACCGGGGGATGGCATGCTCGTGTCAGTTCTTACCTTGTTACAGAGGTAACCCGACCTTGTGTAGCGGAGATCCGGTTAGGGTCCGGGGACGTCACTCCAGAGGCGTTCCATTTCATTTTATATGGGAAGTTCCTTTCCCCGACCATTTGTTGGAAATCCAATCATCCAATACGAGCCCTGTATGATTTTAGTTGTATTACCTACCATTCACTTATGGTGGCGCCCCACTGTTTGGATGGTAGCTATAATAGGCATACGATACTGGTCGTATGTTGGCTAAGATTTATATTATACTTTCGAAATGATTTTCTACACCGTGCACTTATAGTAATAATATCAAAGAAATTTTCTCATATCAAGCATATTTGACTATCATAAGGAGAAATCTCCTCCAAGTCTGCGTTTGCATTGTGTGTGTGGCGGAAGGCCTTATGGTAGTTTCATTTTCCAAAAAGCATTGCGGATTTCAACTTAAAATTTCTTTTGTTGTTTTAAAAAGACCAAATGTTTTTGTTGCTCACACCAGTCCCATGACTGACCCGGAGTTTATTGTTTCCTTCCTAAACTCTGGGTGCCCACAATTTTTCACACGGGCAGTCTAGAGTTGGGTTTTTCAGATAGTAGATATAGATCAATTCGGTAGCTTTCAGCTTCTTCTTTGGAATTCTTTGGAAATATTGGATGTTGGAGTCTTTGGATTCACGAACGAGACTTGCTTATCTGGGTGAAACGAGATGGTGGTTCGAGCTTGTGGTTTGGAGTTTGGCTTTGGAGTATTGGATTTGAGTTGCAATTGCTATTTGGAGTTTTTGGTTCCGCTGTTATTTCATATTGTTATTACGTTGTAGCATTGTTATCTTATATCTCTGAGATTGATTCATATTGCATCATTGTTGTAATGAATGTTGTATATCAATGATCATTTCTTTTTCTTCCACTGTGTTGTTATACTTGATGTGTTATAAGCCCCTGCACGATTCGAATTTCAATGATTGAATCTGCGGCATTCAAGTACAAGTGGAGTACAGATGTCGATTTTCGAACGTTGGAATTTGAACCGCGACACGGTTGGATCCCTCCAACCTGTTTCCATGCATCCACAGACATTAGCACAACAACTAAATACCAATTACACTTCAAGGTGAAATATCGCGGTATATGGGATTTATATAATATCATCCCCTATTATGAAGCGCATAGGGTCTCATCCGATATATAATACGGGAAATCAATCACTCCAAATACATATATAATACCAATTCCACTTCGAGGTGGAATATCGCGTTATATGGGTTTAATATATAATATCATCCGCTATTATGCGGCTCATAGGGTTTAATTTAATACAACTAATAATAATTAATCATCCTAGCACACAATCAATAATTTTAAATTTAATTATCACAATTCAACAATCAATCAATAACTGAAATTTTCAATTATCAAAATTTTAGTGAGAAGATCTCACCTTTGCTCTTTAATCTTGCAATCCATTTCCAATTCACTTGTTTCTTGATTTTAGACCATGTATCGAACAATTATACCGTTGATTAATATTCGAAATCAATCGAATAAAAAATTTCCATTTAATAAATTTTTATTTAATTTAAGCTGATAATTAAATTTCTTAAACCCAATTTAATTAACTAACAATTTTTATTTTAAACTAATATTTTTAAATTTTTAAACAAATTCCTTTTTAATAAATTTATCTAGCTAAAAATTAAATTTAGAACTAAATTTCCTTTAATAATTTTAAATTAACTATAAATTTAATTTTAACTGATAATTTCCTTTTTAGCAACTAAAATAGATAAAATAATTTAATTACCATAAACTATTGTTTAAAATAATTTAAACAATTAACTTTAAAAAAAATACTTATATGTATATTTATTCTTTATCTTTATTATTTCGAAAATAGATATATATAAAAATCTGCATATATATTTACAATTTTATTTATAAAGCTTCAATATTTAAATTCTATTTTTTCTTCAAATCTTAATCTGTATATATATTTTTTTCTGACTAAAAATTTCCTGTTTAAACTACACACACACATATATATATATATTTCTGTATATATATCTGTAAAACAGTAAATCCCTTTCTTCAAATTTATATATATATATATATATATATATGCATGTATGTACATACGTGATCAAATTTAAATTGAAAGAAAAAAAATGAAGAATAAAAGCAAACTGTCTGTAGATATAAATGAAGCAAAATTCTTCTTTTCTTTAAGAACAGCAGTTCCACTCTACTATATATACATATACATATATAAATCTATAATTTTTAGGAAAGAAATCCTCTTATAAAATTTACTGTTAATTATATGATTTATTTTTCTCGTTTTCTGTATTCTTATATATACACAGATAAATAAAAAAAATTAAAAGAAAGAAATGCCTCACCGAATATGGTTCGAGCACGCATCAACCATCGATCGAAGCCCTAGTCTACATCGCCTTCCCAAAATCGAACGAAGCCACCATTACCACATCGCTGCCCAAAATCTGTACCAAGGGGAGCCACCATCTCGCTGGCTACAGGAGTCGCTGAGCCTGCCATCGATGTCGTACGCCTCGACGTTGCTCAAGCGCGCCTCGACGTGCGCCTTGCCTGCAAACTCGAACGTGAACTGTTCGCCGTTCACTTAACAATGATCAAGTCCCCCCTATTAAACAAATGCGCCTGAATTTGAAAGGAGGGAGGAAATTTCTCGGCCATCTCTTTTATCTTTAGTAGATTTGAATTTATTTTCGCTTGGCAGCCATTTTATCGATTTTCGATTGAGAAAGAATTTGGGAAATGGCGGCCATTAATTTTTGATTTCGATTTCGAACAAAGAGAGGAATGGAAGGGACTGTGATTTGTTTTGAGAAGTGTGACAACCTGAATTTTTTTCCACAAAAAGTCGTATCATCTTTAAGAAAGAATGGGATAGAAAAGAGAAAATAATGAAGAGAAAGAAGAAACAACATCAGAATCTCAACAGCGGAACGAATGAATTATATTAATAACATAAGTATTACATAGTATACAACCATTATCAGAGTTACACAGATTATACATCACATACTAGACAGTTATAAACACCTGTCTAATTATTACAACTCAATACAACACAACAAATGTCTCGAAGAACACACAACGGAACACTATAAATATCTACAACGCTGAAGCCTCCTGCTCCATTGCTCCTCCACAAATCGTCAAAGCTAACCTGAATCCCTTGGCTACTCATAAAAATTTGAGTACCCAAGAGTTTAAGAAAACAGAAGATAAACTCCGGGTCAGACATGAGTCTGGTGTGAGTAACAAGTTAAAGTTGCTTAACTTTTGAAAAACCTTTGAAAATAAAGGTATCACGTAAGACTTCCCACACATAAACATGGAAAAGTTTTACCTTACGCTAACCAAAACATTTGATAGTAAATCCGATGATATTATAATAGTGTCTATGGTTTTCAAGTAAAATACAGAAATAGCTGGATTGCTTACATCTCACGTTCCAACATGGTTGGGCACAATCAATACGTACGGCACTTATTGGAGATTGGATTCCATACAATGGCAGGACTACTGGGGTACCGCCCGTCATAGTATGTAGCCTAGATCACTGTACCGAGGATTACTCCCAATACCCTGCAACACAAAGCTGGAACCTTTCATTACTGAACAGTCCCAAACAAGACAACCTCGTAGTTGTTTGCAACCAACTGCCCACAAAGCCGAATATAAAGGGACTTCTAGACAGGGGTAAATCTCGTCCTACTTGGGCATGACCCATTTAGCCTTGCTGCACCCCCCCTGTTTTAGCCATTCCCGATTGATGAGGCTTGAGGCTACGATTACCTTTAGAGAGCACATCTCTTAGAATGCTCATCGTCCACCCGACGATGTTCTGAAAGCATTCAATCCATACAAGTTCGTTCCAGGTTCGACGAAACCGAAGGCATTATCTTGTTACACTCATTTTGGAATCACCCTCAGAATTAACGATGATAACCCTTGCACTCTGAATCTTCATCTTCACTTGAGATTCACGACCTATCGTTAATTTGGATCGATGTGGTTTTCGGATATCCAAATATGGAAACCCGATCCCGGTCTCATCGAAATCCAAAACGCCATCTTTTAGGTCCAAGTTATTTTAAAGTTAAAACAATTCAATTCTATTATCTATATACACACAGATAGATAATTCACAACATCACAATAGATAATCATCATTAACATTACAACAGATAATCCATATTATCATCACAACAGATAATTCATATTATCAACTCAATGCAACCAAGCATCCATATCACACAACATCACTTATCTCATATCTGAGAACTCAACTATTCAGGGTGATCAGTATCAATCATTCATATATAAGCGATGACTTATTAATCACCATTCTACAATTAATTCAAAATGAATTAAATTAATTACTTCTTCCCTAATTAATTTAAAGTAAATTAAATTAATTACTTCATCAATACAAATCTTGCTTACATATCCATTAATTAATTACAAATTAATTAATTAATTACCCTCTAATAACCACCTTAATTAATCATTCTTGATTAAATATCTTCAATTACATTCAAGTAATTAACCTCTAATTAATTTCACAAATTAATTATTCTAAACCAAATTCAGTAATTAACCGTTAATTACTTCATTAATCAATTAACCATAATTAATTACATTAATCCTTTATTAATTACATTAATTAATTCCTTCATTGATCACTTATTATTAATTAATTAATCTTAATTAATCAATCCTTAATTACATCATTAATTATATTAATTATTGATCCCTAATTATTTTTATTTATAATTACCCTATTAAAATTAATTACATTAAGTAATTAATCATCGATTAAACCATATTGATTAATCACTCTTGATTAATCACATTCAGTAATTAACTACCTTAATTACTTCATTAGATAAATTAATTACTCCTTAATTAATTATCTTTAATAATTAATCTTTAATTGATTACATTTATTAATCACCCTAGGCTAATCTCATTAAGTAATTAATTACCCTTAATTAATTTCATCTCTTAATTATCTTCAAATAACTTTATTAATCAATTCTTAATTAATTACGCTAAGTAATTAATTATTAATTACTTCCACTAAGTAATTATTCTTCATATGAATTACACAAAGTAATTAATCTCCAAAATTCTTCCATTACCTGATTATCCATTAATTTAATTACATCTAGTAATTATCTTCTTAATTACTTCACTAAATAATTATTCTTTATTAATTACATTGATTAATTACTACTTAAATTAACCAGTGATTATTTTAAATTAATTAAACTTAATTAATTAACTTAACTAATCAAAATAAACTTAATTAATTACAACTAGTAATTAGTTTCTTAATTACTTCCATTAAGTAATTACTTAAACAATTCACAAATGATTATCTTTAAATTAATTAATTTAATTAATTATTAGAATTAATCACATTAATTAATTATTAAATAATCCTAAGTTAATGACCTTCATTAACCATTAACAAATCTTTAATTACTTCTCTAAAGCAATTAACTAAGATTAACTGACGCAGCGGAATATAACGATGACGACGAAATGAAGATTTCATGTCAAACTAATCGATGGAACGATTAGATGAAACAAGATAAATCGATGGATTGAAGAATATCGAAGGCCTAAATTCGTTGATCTCGAAAGATACCGAATTCTATCTATCTCCAACACGTTGATCGCGCACGATACAGTGTTAAAAGATCTACGATTCTTCTACGTTGATCTCGCGCACGAGATTCCGTGAATCGGCTTCAAATCCATTGATTCGAGCGCACTCGAATACCCGAAGATGGAGAAAGGAGACAACGCTCAACTTCCAATTTCAAAGTGGAACAAAGCACAGAAACACAAAGTTTTATTCAAAATCAACTAACTATTAAAAATGACACAACCCCCATATTTATAGGCAGTTTACAACTCACACTTACAGTTCCACCGACCTAACAGTACGCGACTCAACGCAATTTCAACGACCCAGCATAAGTCATTAACGATCTACGACCTAACTGGCCTACACATCACGAGTTAACAATACGCGACTTACAACATACCTATTTACAACACAACATCATAACGACCTAAATATCATACGACTTAAGAAAAATACAATACAACACATCGAACGACTCAACGACCTAACAGAAAACACGGCTTTTGGAAATCTTCACGCGACCTAACACTTGAGCGACCTAAGGAAAACTGCTTCATGCGACTTAAGAACGCAACGGCTTAGAAGAGAATGCGGCCTTGGATGAGCGACTTAAGGTATGAGTGACATAAAGAATGGAACGACCTAAGATCAGAGCGACCTAAGATCTGAGAAACCTAACTCTTTAGGTCGTAACCCTTTAGGTCGTAACTCGTTTAGGTCGGAGCGACCTAAAGACATGTGCACTAGATTACTTAGCTCGCTAGGTCGGTCATCTTGACTCGTTAGGTCGCTTGGGCGACTCGTCAATATGCTAGGTCGTGGGCGACCTAAGTCCAATGTAGATTGCGCTGCATCATCCTCCCCTGGTTGACAAGAATTCGGCCTCGAATTTGCACCTTCCTCTTCCTCGACAGGCTCATTCCCATGATACGGAATCAAATGCTTAACGTTGAAAACGTCCGCAGTATGAACATGATCTGGCAACTTTAATTGATATGCATTAACGTTGATTTTCTTTACAATTTCCACTGACCAATTTTTCGAGCTTTCATCTTGTTGTAAGTTCCCACTGGAAAACGATTTTTCGTTAACACTGCATAAACCAAATCACTTCTTTGAAGTCTACACTCCTTCGCTTCTTATCCGCAGATTGCTTATATTTCTCGTTCGCCTTAAGCAACCATTCTTGCACAACTCTGTGGCGCTCTTGCAATTCATTAACAAAATCACTAGCTCGCTTGATTACTCCTTTCTGCCGCGGTACTACAGATAAATCCAATGGTCCCTTCAGAATTGTTGAATAAACAACCTGAAATGGACTGAACCCAGTGCTACGATTAACTACATGGTTGTGTGCGAACTCAGCTTGACACAACTTGGAATCCCAACTCTTCAAATTTTCATTTACGAGGCATCTCAACAGATTACCCAGGGATCTATTCACAACTTACGTCTGTCCATCCGTCTGTGGATGATAAGCACTACTGAATTTCAGCTTTGTCCCGACCATTCTCCACAGACTCATCCAGAAATGACTCAAAAAACGAGTGTCTCTATCTGAAACGATAGACTCAGGAAACCCATGAAGACGATAGACCTCTTTGAAGTATAACTGTGCTACATTAACTGCATCTGCCGTCTTCTTACAAGCAATAAAATGTGCCATTTTCGAAAAATGATCCACACCACATAGATAGAATCATTGCCACATTGCGTTCTCGGCAAACCCAACACAAAGTCCATACTAACATCCACCCATGGCTTAGTAGGTATAGGCAACGGTTTATACAATCCAGCATTTGTAGCGGTTCCCTTTGAAACTTGGCAAATATGGCACCTCTGAATAAACTTTTCAACCTCCCTTCTCATCGACGGCCAAAAATAAGATTGCGAGATCAACTGCATAGTACGATCTCGGCCCACGTGTCCTTCTTCATGTAATTCTTTGATGATCTTCAGCCGTAAGCTGCAATCTGGAATACATAACTAATTTCCTTTAAACAGAAAACTCTCAACCAACATATATCCATCCACGCTCCCCTGCTTGACTTTGTCTAGGACCTTGGAAAAATATGAATCTGAAATAAGAAAATCTGGTAGTAACTCAAAACCCATCACCTCTACTCGCATAGTTGTCAGCAAATTCTCCCTCCGACTCAATGCATCAGCGACGCGATTAGTCACCCCGGACTTGTGCTTCACAACGAATGTAAATTGCTGCAAATAAGCTATCCACGGTGCATGCCTAGGTGCAATTTTATCCTTCCCTTGCAAATGTTTCAACGCTTCTTGATCAGTATATAAAACAAATTCTTTATGGAACAAATAGTGTCTCCAATGCTTCACAGCTTGCACAATTGCGTAAAATTCTACATCATAAGTATTATATCTCATCTTCGCTCCCGAAAGCTTCTCACTGAAATAAGCAATTGGACGACCCTTCTGACTTAACACTCCTCCAATTCCAACTTTAGATGCATCAGTATGTAACTCAAACAACAACTGAAAATCCGGCAAAACTATAATTGGTGCTGACGTCAAAAGTTCCTTGATTCGCTCAAAAGCAACTCCAGCATCCTTTGACCATGAAAAATGCTTGCCCTTCATACAATCAGTAACAGGAGCCATCATACTACTGAAATGTGGAATAAACCTTCGGTAGAATGATGCTAAACAATGAAAACTTCTAACTTCTGTTACCGTCATGGGTTGTGGCCAGTTTCTGATTTCTTCTACTTTACTCTCGTCCACCTGAATTCCTTCTTTAGATACAACATATCCCAGAAATAACACACTCCGCGTCATAAGCATACATTTCTTTGTTGTTGCATAAAACTATTCCTGATGAAGAATAGTTAACACCTTCCGCAAGTGTTGAATATGCTCTTCAGTGCTCGCACTATAAACCAAAATATCATCAAAATAAACCACAACAAACTTCCCAATGTACGGTCTGAAAATTTGGTTCATCACCCTCATAAAAGTACTTGGTGCATTCGACAGACCAAATGGCATGACTAGCCATTCGTACAATCCTTCCCGAGTTTTGAATGCGGTCTTCCACTCATCTCCTGGTCTTATGCGAATTTGATGATAACCACTTTTAAGATCAATCTTCGAAAAGATTACAGACCCACTGATTTAATCCAAAAATTCATCAAGTCTTGGCATAGGGAATCTGTATCTGACAGTTATCTTGTTGAGCGCTCTACTATCTGTACACATCCTCCAAGTCTCATCCTTCTTCGGCACTAACAAAGCTGGTACTGCACAAGGACTTAAGCTTTCTTGTACGCGCCCTTGTTTCAATAACTCTTCCATCTGCCTTCTCAACTCTTCATGCTCCTTTGGACTCATTCTGTAGTGTGGTCTATGTGGAAACACAGCTCCCGGTACAAGATCAATTTGATGTTGTATGTCTCTCAATGGTGGTAACTCCTTTGGCAGCTCTTCAGGGAATACGTCTTCAAATTCCTTCAGTACTGGCTTAACTTCCTCTGGAACTTCAACCTCCTCACTACTTTCACGTCAGATCAACAAAAACACTTCAGGCTCATCCTCCACTTCCTTGACAAAATCCTTCAAAGATTCTAAAGTTTTCAGCTCTTCAATCTCCTCCAACTTGCCTTCTTCTTGTTGTCGCTTCTTAGGAACTAGAGTGATTTTAGTGCCCTTGAACATGAAACTATAGCAATTAGTTCTCCCATCATGTTGCACAGCTCTATCGTACTGCCATGGTCTCCCAACAGTAAAAGACATACGTCCATATCCACAACATCACACCAAATATCATCTTTGTACTTCTTTCCAATGGAAAAAGTTACATGAGCTTTCCGACCAACCTTCACTTCCCCACCTTTTCTCAACCACGCTAACTTGTAAGGTTTAGGATGTTTTTCTGTCTTCAACGCTAATTTCTTTACAGCTTCTGAAGAGATAATATTGTCACAGCTTCCTGCATCAATAACAAACTTGCAAACCTTCCCTGGAATAGTGCACGTCGACTGGAAAATATTACTCCTCAACCAACTTGACTCTTCCTCTTGCTTTGGTGTCAAACAAGATCTCCTCATCATCAAATTACAACCTTCGTCTCCCGACACTTCTTCCTCCTCAGCTTGTGGTGAATTAAAACATTCTGCTTCTGCATCCTCATCCTCAACCTCAGCAATCATCGTTCGCTTCTTCGGCTTCGGACATTCATTGCTCTTGTGACCAAACTCCTGACAGTTATAACATTTGAAATTGTTGTTGGCCTTGGTCTTAGCAACTTCATTTACAACCGGTTTATTAACAGTCTTCGAAACATTAGCACTACTACTAGCACCCTTATTCTGGTTGTTGGAATTCGTAAGCACACCACCTCCTCTCCTACCTTGTTTCTCCCAAGCAAGCGCTTTCTGATGTGCTTCAGCAACAGATCTCGGATCAAACATATTCACCATATCTTGAATCTGCATTCTCAACCCTCCAATAAATCTAGCTGTCAATTGCTCCTCTGTCTCGATTATGTCGTTTCTAGCAATCAACTGATAAAACTCATCTGCATAATCACCCACCGACTTCGTTCCCTGTCTCAAGTTCTGCAATCGTTGATACATAAGAGATTGACAATTATATGGCAAGAACGTAGATCTCATCAACTTCTTCATCTTCTCCCATGACTCAATCATTGACTTTCCCATTCTCTCCCGTGTAAGTTTAGTTTGCTGCCACCATGCCAAAGCTCTCCCTCTCAACCTTGTAGCAACTAACTTAACTCTTCGATGCTCAGGAACTTCTTTAAAGTCAAAATTTCTTCAACATTAGATAACCAATCCAGAAATTCTTCTGCTACCATTCCACCTTTGAATTCCGGAATTTCTGTCTTCATTCCCGACTCCCATTGACGATCATCTTCTATATCCCGATATGAATTTCGAACTTGGTCTCGATCTCGATAATGAATGCTAGCTCTATCACCATCTTCATCCAAATCAAATGTACGTCTATATCGATCTCGACCATCAACTTCTCTTCGAGCACGCATATCTCTTCTACTACGTCGTTCATCATCACGATATGGCTCATCTCCAAATTCATGTGGAGTTCTTCTCTCTTCATTTCTATACTCATGGTGATCTCTCCTCGATGAAACTGATGATTCTCTTCTTTCTCGATAAGATTGTGGTGACACCCTCCTCGCTTCCGTAACCGATGGCGAAACTCTGTTTCCTCCATGGTTCGAGATTGGTGATCTTCTCCTTTGACTTTGATGCAAGTCATTCATCAATTTCTCTAACTTCCCAATGCCTTCATCAAACTTGTCATTGATACGTTGTTCCATTTGCTCGGCTTCTTGTCTTCTATACAAATCTTCAATATTCTGATGACGGTTAGCTCTTCGCGGAGGCATGATTATCAACAACAACAATCTTCAACTAACACAACTTTCGGCCTTGATCAAACAACTTATATAACTCGGCTTAAACTTCAACTAGCTCGGCCTTTCTCCAACACTGGGCTCTACTCTTCTCCTTGGCTCGGTTGAAATTGATCAAACACTTCTCCTTGGCTCCGATAGGCTCGGCTTAGCTATGATTGGCTAAGTCTAGGTCTGATACCAAAACTGACGCAGCGGAATATAACGATGACGACGAAATGAAGATTTCGTGTCAAACTAATAGATGGAACGATTAGATGAAACAAGATAAATCGATGGATTGAAGAATACCCAAGGCCCAAATTTGTTGATCTCGAAAATACCGAATTCTAGCCATCTCCAACACGTTGATCGCGCACGATACCGTGTTAAAAGATCTACGATTCTTCTACGTTAATCTCGCGCACGAGATTCCGTGAATCGGCTTTAAATCCGTTGATTCGAACGCACTCGAATACCCGAAGATGGAGAAAGGAGACAACGCTCATCTTCCAATTTCAAAGTGGCACAAAGCACACAAACACAAAGTTTTATTCAAAATCAACTAACTATTACAAATGACACAACCCCCATATTTATAGGCAGTTTACAACTCACACTTACAGTTCCATCGACCTAACATAGGTCGTTCACGACCTAACAGTACGCGACTCGACACAATTTCAACGACCCAGCATAAGTCGTTAATGATCTACGACCTAACTGGCCTACACATCACGAGTTAACAATACGCGACTTACAACATACCTATTTACAACACAACATCGTAACGACCTAAATATCATACGACTTAAGAAAAATACAATACAACATATCGAACGACTCAACGACCTAACAGAAAACACGGCTTCTGGAAATCTTCACGCGACCTAACACTTGAGCGACCTAAGGAAAACTGCTTCATGCGACTTAAGAACGCAATGGCTTAGAAGAGAATGCCGCCTTGGATGAGAGACTTAAGGTATGAGTGGCATAAAGAATAGAACGACCTAAGATCGGAGCGACCTAAGATCTGAGCAACCTAACTCTTTAGGTCGTAACTCGTTTAGGTCGGAGCAACCTAAAGACATGTGCACTGGATTGCTTAGCTCGCTAGGCCGGTCATCTTGACTCGTTAGGTCGCTTGGGCGACTCGTCGATATGCTAGGTCGTGGGCGACCTAAGTCCAATGTAGATTGCGCTGCATCATTAATCAATATAAATTACAAATTAATTTATCTATAATAACCCATTAATTAATCTCTAACTATTTAATTAATTAAGTGTTAACTATAACTTAATTAATTACTAATTACATGATTAATAAATTTCAAATCATTAATTTAAAATCAAATCTTATCTAATTAATGATTTCTTAATTACAAATCAATTAATCTTAATTAACTTACTTAATCATTAAATTAATTAACCAAAACCTTAATTACTTAATAAATTTCCCAAATCATTAATTAATTATTCATTTTAATTAACTTAATAACTTAATGAATTATAAATTATTAAGTCCTAATTAAATTTAAGATAAACCTTAATCTTATTAATGATTTAATTATGATTAACAAAGTAATTTAAAAACAATTTGCTTTTAAATTTCGTCTAAATTCCATTTAAATTAAGATTTAAAATGAAATAAATTTTAACTTAAACAAAGTTTAACAATTCAGAACCTTTTTATATACATGTTAAAGAATTACTTATCTTCTAAGGGAAATTTAAAATAATTTTAAATCCATATTCAATTTAAATTAATTTTAAATATACTTTAAATATTCCAAGTTGTTTTAAAACACTTTAAATTCAAAAACCATATTTTATTTCAAACTAGAATTCAAATCAAGCTTTGCATTCAGATTCTAACTTAAATTTAAAATCTTGTTTAAACCTCATTTTCAGATTTTTAAAACCACTTATAAAATATTTTATCATTCATACTTAATTACAGAATTTGAATTTATAAATTTTATTTTCTTTTCAAAACCTAAGATTCAAATTCAATTTGAATCTAGATTTTAAATTCAGATTTAAACTTTAAATTTATAATTTTATTTAAATCTCATTTTCAGATTTTAGAACCATATTATAAAATATTTTAACAATTTAAAGTTGTTAAAAAATTTCATTTTTATAAAAACTTATTTATTTTGAATATTTTGAAAACTAGAATTAAAACTCATTTTGAATTTATATATTAAACTTGTTTTCAAAACTTTCGATTTCAAACCAGCTTTTCATTTTAAAAATTAGTTTTAAATTTTGAAACAGAAAAACTGCCATGTTTTCTTAAACAAAACCTGTAACTAAAGTTTACCTGAGCCTGTGCACAATTTACTTCGAGTCTAACCTCATACAAACTCGAGCAAACTCAACCGTTACACGAGAATCCCCCCGAGACATAATTCCATACCATCATCCACTAAAACTTACCAAAACCAGATATGCTCTATGCATATGCATAGACCAGCCTCCCCTCTTCGACCATCCACGATGAACTTAGCAAATCAACGGCCATCTCCAAATCAATCTACTATCACTGAACCTTCACCACATACTCGAATCAAAAATCGAGTAACTGAAACCCAAACAAGCACCCATTCCAAACTTGGAAACGCAGAACCAACCCCAAACCTGTCAACGCTTCAAACCCTGACCTCCGACCACCGTAAACGCTGCAGCTCCATCCATGCTCTCGTCATCGACTCCGCTACTATCTCTCAAAGTTTGGTAACACTCGATCCACCAGAGGTTGATATCTGAAGCAAAACCGACCTTGCACCCAAATTAGGTTTAGAAACATCAATGGCCTTTCATCGTCGCCACCGACCTCTGATCGACATCTAGTTATTTTTCCTTCAACCTCTAACCATCCTTCTTCCTTCATACAGAAACTCGACCCCCCAGAACAATTGAATCACCAGAAACTCCCGAAAGCAATATTTCTGGTCAACCCAGAAATATACCCCCAATCATTCATTAAAATTGAAGATTTAAGTTTTAAAAATCAAGATTTTGAATAAGAATTCGTTTAAAATCCTGAATCAATAATTTACAAAGTTTGAACTTTTGTCAAAACTTAAAACTCTTCTATTTTTCTTTATTTCCAGAACTATTTCAAAATTTATTTAACTAATTTTTTTTAAAGTTTACTCTATGATCTGAAAAACATATTTTGTTTAATACTCGAATCCAAATGTTGATTGGATCAAGTGATAGTAATTTTTGAACAAGTTTCTAGCTTAAGAATTTGGCAACAGATATGTTACAAACAATAACATATACACATAAACATACTATCACATATATGCAGAAACAATTTACCAAACATATCTCATATAATCACATAAAAACAATTTCCACTGAAATTAATCATGCAACCACATTTACTTAAATTATTTTTAATAAAAATGTTACTCACCTTTCTACAGAAGAACAGAGCAGCATTGAAAATGAAGAAGCTTTTACTCCCTATTAAAACTTCATGCATGCAGGCTTGAGTCCTTTAATTTTGAAAAATGCAGACTTTGTTTACTAGCAAAACATTGGTTACAGGTTGCTTCCAGAGAATGGATTACAGATTTGAAATTGACTTGCATGCTGATGATTTATAGATGAAATGCAGACATTGATCTACATTTCAGTTTGAATTGCTTGAGGATTTAATTGCTTGTCTTAGGTTGAAGAAGGACAAGCTTTGATTTAGTTTGAAATTTAGGTTTGAGGAGTGTATTACAGATCCTTTTTGTTTTCAAATTTTGTTTGATAATTTCTATTTGAGGCAGACTTTGTTCTTGAGAGGAAATTTGAGTTTCTCTTAGTTCAATAAAAAGATAGAAAGGAAAATGAATGAAGGAGAAAATAGGTTTATAAAGGCTGAAATTAATTAACAAAGTAAAAGAAAAAGATAAAAATAAAATGACACTTGTCATAAACCTTTATTCTTTAATTAACACATGTAGTTTGATTTCTTAATATGTTAAAACTTGTCTTGTTAAATTTTCTTTTTATTTTAAATGTTAACAAAAGTTTTACTTAATTTATTTGTACTTATGTAAATATATATATGAATTACTTATGTAAAGAAAATGTAATAAAAGCAAATTATAAATTAAATCTTGTCCAAATATTTTAAGAATCTATTATTTTTGAATTTCAAAATAAATTCCAAATTCAAATTGAACTTTTGAAATCCAAATTAAAGTCAACTTATTCAATTTAAAATGATAATTTCATTTTCTTATTTTAATTCATGGAAAAATAATTCATTATAAATATGGCTTGAAAATAACAAATTTAATAAATTTAAATGATTTATAAAAGAGATTATAAATCACTTCTATTATTAAATGAATTAAGACCATATGCCATATTGTATTTTAAACTTATATATAAAAATTTCAAATCTTATTTATCCAGTAATATTTTAAAAAGAAATAAAACAAACTTTTTATTTAAATTTAAAAATAAGGTTAAGATATAATTTTAAACAATAACATTTATCTTATGTATTTACAAACCATATGGTTATTAATTAAATAACTTTAAAAAACATAATATTAATTTAAATCATAATTTCCAAATTATTAAATATATTATTAGAATTTGAAAACAAAACTTTATTTATTTATTAAATTCCGAATCAAAGATTATCTATAATATATATACGTACACACACACACACATTATAAATAGAAACATTTATTTAGCTTTTAAAAGATAACATCACTAATTAAATATTTATTTAATTAGATTATTAAACCAATTCATATTTTATTAATCAATATTATCAAATCAATTTAATTTTTAACACAGATTATTAAATTGATATTGCCAAAAATTCTGGGATATCACATTACTTCCCCCTTAAAAGAATTTCATCCCCGAAATTTAAAACAAAGGTAATTTAATAATCCCATTAAAGATTTAATTTTAAAACACAATCATATATTATCAACTGTATGCTAACAACCATAGCAACCAATTCACTCATACAAGCAAATTTAACTATTCAGACAAAAAATTTGAATAGAATTTTCTCGAGTTTCCCAAGTATAAACACCGGGATACTCGTCCTACAGAATCCAAACAATCAACACTTATAAGCTACTACTCATCTAGATCTACAACTGAAAAAATATCAGACTATAGACAAGTTTGACTCAACAACCAAATCTCTCAGAATGGCTGATTTCTCAATCAGAGATAGATCATACACGTACTCCCTCAGAGATACGTGAAACACAATGAATTCCATTTGTCCAAACTGGCAATTCAATCCAGAAGACCAAACACTTATCCATAACAGAACACAGAAGAGATCCAAAACACCTCGGAGCTAGCTTACCAGACTTACCAAAATTTATAGCTCCTAAAACCTGAGAAAACTTATCCAAAATCAGATCTCCGATTCTGATCCACAAAACTCTTCATACGGTCCTGGGCTGCCTTCATCCTACCTGATCAGCTCAACCTTCGCTGATGTCTCAAGAAACAAACTAGACCAAACCCAATCCACCAAAATGATCCTCCAAGATCAACCAAGATCAAGAACAAACTCCACTCACGACCATCAGAAGAAAACAAACTTCTCCTATCCGAAAAAGAAAAGCAGATGCACTCCCAAACTGCTTCCGCTGCACAACTATGATCTGGTGTAGAAAAGAATGCTGACGACGAACACAAGCACAAACTGGAAAACATAACCTAGAAGATTTCTGATAACCAAGAGAAAACTCAAAAGTTTCTCCAATCCTGAGCTGCTCCACCAAACTCTATCTCAAGGAACCAACCTTCAACTAGTTGAACCACCGGTACCACTCTTGGAATCCTGGTCGATAAGAAAACTAAATCTCTAGTTGCGGACAACCTTTGACTTCCCTGAAGACATCCAGAAAAATCTCCAATAATCCAAGAGAATACTCAATTATCGCAAGTCACTTTT
The DNA here is from genome assembly GCA_030765085.1 of Allium cepa. Classification (NCBI taxonomy): domain Eukaryota; kingdom Viridiplantae; phylum Streptophyta; class Magnoliopsida; order Asparagales; family Amaryllidaceae; genus Allium; species Allium cepa. Next base: position 1,024,861,488 of record CM060935.1, on the reverse strand, counting down.
GCGATCAAATCAACCTAATTCCAAAGAAAACTATTCTCTCTTTACCAAATAGAACAGCTTACGCTGGCCTAGCCAATCTGTCGAAGAAACGGATCCACTCTGCTGCTTCTGAACTCCACCTCCAGAAAACTACTCAGCCAGAAAACTTCCTGCCAACACAGAACACTCCGAGCCACATTGTTGACCTAGATGCTAAAGACTTCCTAATCCAAAGTTCTTTGAGAAACTCGAACTTCAAAGCCAACCACAACATCCTGCTGAATCCAGCTAGAACACCGAAGCAGACACACTTCCTAAAACTTGTTCCAAAGAAAACATCTTCGGAGACATCCATAGTCACTGCATCTCATCACGCAGCTACTACTTCCTGAGATATCAAGATACCATCACTCACTTCTGCCCAGCCAACAGATCCAAAATCTACTCATCCAACTTCAAAGATGGACTTTGAACCTTAACAGGTTACCTATAGAGATCGATGAAGTCCTTACACCACTGCAAAGCTTACTCAAGACGGTATCAGGTCTACAGTCTCGACAGATACACTTCCAATCTCAAACATACAAACTCCAACCAATGGTAGTTGTGTTACATACACCACCACTCATCTACCTTTATAACTTATATTGGAAAACCCTAACAGGTAACCCAACAGATAGGTAGAAATTAATATATATATATATATATATATATATATATATATATATATCAAAATTACAAATACGCTCTCTCAAGAAAGAAATCACTTCAAAGCCTAGGTATTCACTCAACCTAGCGCTCTGATACCAACTGTGATGACCCGACTTTTTCTCCACAAAAAGTCGTATCATCTTTAAGAAAGAAAGGGATAGAAAAGAGAAAAGAAAGAAGAGAAAGAAGAAACAACATCAGAATCTCAACAGCGGAACGAATGAATTATATTAATAACATAAGTATTGCATAGTATACAACCATTATCAGAGTTACACAGATTATACATCACATACTAGACAGTTATAAACACCTGTCTAGTTATTACAACTCAATACAATACAACAAATGTCTCAAAGAACACACAGAGGAACACTATAAATATCTACAATGCTGAAGCCTCCTGCTCTATTGTTCCTCCACAAATCGCCAAAGCTAACCTTAATCCCTTGGCTACTCGTAAAATTTTGAGTACCCAAAAGTTTAAGAAAACAAAAGATAAAATCCGGGTCAGACATGGTCTAGTGTGAGTAACAGGTTAAAGTTGCTTAACTTTTGAAAAACCTTTGAAAATAAAGGTATCACGTAAGGCTTCCCACACATAAACATGTAAAAGTTTTTACCTTACGCTAACCAAAACATTTGATAGGAAATCTGATGATATTATAATAGTGTCTAGGGTTTTCAAGTAAAATACAGAAATAGCTGGAATGCTTACATCTCACGTTCCAACATAGTTGGGCACAATCAATAGTACGACACTTATTGAAGATTGGATTCCATACAATGGCAGGGCTACTGGGGTACCTTCCGTCACAGTACGTGGCCTAGATCACCACACCGAGGATTACTCCCAATCCCCTACAACACAAAGCTGGAACCATTCCTTACTGAACAGTCCCAAACAAGACAACCCCACAGTTTTTTGCAACCAACTGCCCACACTGCCGAATATAAATGGACTTCTCGACAGGGGTAAATCTCGTCCTACTTGGGCATGATCCACTTAGCCTTGCTGCACCTCCCCTGTTTTAGCCATTCCCGGTTGATGAAGCTTGAGGCTGCGATTACCTTTAGAGAACACATCTCTTAGAATGCTCATCGTCCACCTGACGATGTTCTTAAAACATTCAAACCATACAAGTTCGTTCCGGGTTCGAACGAAACCGAAGGCGTTATCTCGTTACACTCATTTTGGAATCACCCTCAAAGTTAACGACGATAACCTTTGCAATCTGAATCTTCATCTTCACTTGAGATTCACGACCTATCGTTAATTTGAATCGATGTGGTTTTCGGATATCCAAATATGGAAACCCGATCCCGGTCTCATCGAAATCCAAAACACCATCTTTTAGGCCCAAGTTGTTTTAAAGTTAAAACAATTCAATTCTATTATCTATATACACACAGATAGATAATTCACATCATCACAATAGATAATCATCATTATCATCACAACAGATAATCCATATTATCATCACAATAGATAATTTATATTATCAACTCAATGCAACCAAGCATCCATATCATACAACATCACTTATCTCATATCTGAGATCTCAACTATTCAGGGTAATTAGTATCAATCATTCATATATAAGCGATGACTTATTAATCACCATTCTATAATTAATTTAAAATGAATTAAATTAATTTCTTCTTCCCTAATTAATTTAAAATAAATTAAATTAATTACTTCATCAATACAAACCTTGCTTACATATCCATTAATTAATTACAAATTAATTAATTAATTACCCTCTAATCAATCACCTTAATTAATCATTCTTGATTAATTATTTTCTAATTACATTCAAGTAATTAACCTCTAATTAATTTCACAAATTAATTATCCTAAACCAAATTCAGTAATTAACCTTTAATTACTTCATTAATTAATTAACCATAATTAATTACATTAATCCTTAATTAATTACATTAATTAATTTCTTGATTGATCACTTATTATTGATTAATTAATCTTAGTTAATCAATCCTTAATTACATCATTAATTATATCAATTAATGTAATTAATTATATTAATTAATGATCCCTAATTATTTTTATTTATAATTACCCTATTAAAATTAATTACATTAAGTAATTAATCATCAATTAAACCATATTGATCAATCACTCTTGATTAATCACATTCAGTAATTAACTACCTTAATTACTTCATTAGATAAATTAATTACTCCTTAATTAATTATCTTTAATAATTAATCTTTAATTAATTACATTTATTAATCACCCTAGACTAATCTCATTAAGTAATTAATTACCCTTAATTAATTTCATCTCTTAATTATCTTCAAATAAATTTATTAATCAATTCTTAATTAATTACGCTAAGTGATTAATTATTAATTACTTCCACTAAGTAATTATTCTTCATATGAATTACACAAAATAATTATTCTCCAAAACTCTTCCATTACCTGATTATCCTTTAATTTAATTACATCCAGTAATTATCTTCTTAAGTACTTCACTAAATAGTTATTCTTCATTAATCACATTGAGTAATTACTTCTTAAATTAACCAGTGATTATTTTAAATTAATTAAACTTAATTAATTAACTTAAACTAATAAAAATAAACTTAATTAATTAAAACTAGTAATTAATTTCTTAATTACTTCCATTAAGTAATTACTTAAACAATACACAAATGATTATCTTCAAATTAATTAATCTAATTAATTATTAAAATTAATCACATTAATTAATTATTAAACAATCCTAAGTTAATGACCTTCATTAACCATTAAAAAATCTTTAATTACTTCTCTAAAGTAATTAACTAATATTAATCAATATTAATTACAAATTAATTTATCTATAATAACCCATTAATTAATCTCTAACTATTTAATTAATTAAGTGTTAACTATAACTTAATTAATTATTAATTACTTGATTAATAAATTTCACATCATTAATTTAAAAACAAATCTTATCTAATTAATGATTTCTTAATTACAAATCAATCAATCTTAATTAACTTACTTAATCATTAAATTAATTAAATAAAACCTTAATTACTTAATAAATTTCCCAAATCATTAATTAATTATTCATTTTAATTAACTTAATAACTTAATGAATTATAAATTATTATGTCCTAATTAAATTTAAGATAAACCTTAATCTTGTTAATGATTTAATTATTATTAACAAAGTAATTTAAAAACAGTTTGCTTTTAAATTTCCTCTAAATTCCATTTTAAATTAAGATTTAAAATGAAATAAATTTTAACTTAAACAAAGTTTAACAATTCAAAACCTTTTTATCTACATGTTAAAGAATTACTTATCTTCCAAGGGAAATTTAAAATAGTTTTAAATCCATATTCAATTTAAATTAATTTTAAAATATACTTTAAATATTTCAGGTTGTTTTAAAACACTTTAAATTCAAAAACTTTATTTTATTTCAAACTAGAATTCAAATCAAGCTTTGCATTCAGATTCAAACTTAAATTTAAAATCTTGTTTAAACCTTATTTTCGGATTTTAAAACCACTTATAAAATATTTTATCATTCATACTTAATTACAACATTTGAATTTATAAACTTTATTTTCTTTTCAAAACCTAAGATTCGAATTCAATTTGAATCCCGATTTTAAATTCAGATTTAAACTTTAAATTTATAATTTTATTTAAATCTCATATTCTGATTTTAGAACCACATTATAAAATATTTTAACAATTCAAAGTTATTAAAACATTTCATTTTTATAAAAACTTATTTATTTTGAATATTTTGAAAACTAGAGTTCAAACTCATTTGAATTCATATTTTAAACTTGTTTTCAAAACTTTTGATTTTAAACCTGCTTTTCATTTCTAATTTAGTGTTGAATGTCAAAACAGAAAAACTGCCAGGTTTTCTTAAACAAAACCTGTAATTAAAGTTTACCCGAGCCTATGCACAATTTACTTCGAGTCTAACCTCATACAAACTCGAGCAAACTCAAACTTTACACGAGAATCCCCCGAGACATAATTCCATACCACCAATCCACTAAAACTTACCAAAACCTGATATGCTCTGTGCATGTGCACTGACCAGCCTCCCCTCTCCGACCATCAACGATGAACTTAACAAATCAACGGCCATCTCCAGATCAATCTACGATCACTGAACCTTCACCACATACTCGAATCAAAAATCTGGAAACCACTCCATACCTGGAAACGCAGAACCAACCCCAAACACCAAACCTGTCAACGATTCAAACCCTTACCTCCGACCACCGTAAACGCTGCAGCTCCATCCATGCCCTCCTCATCGACCTCGCTACCATCTCTCAAAGTTTGGTAGCACTCGATCCACCATAGGTTGATTTCTGAAGCAAAACCGACCTTCCACCCCAATTATGTTTAGAAACATCAATGGCCTTTCATCATCGCCATCGACCTTTGGTCGACATCTGGTTATTTTTCCTTCAACCTCCGACCATCCTTCTTCCTTCATACAGAAACTCGACCTCCTAGAACAATCGAATCACCAGAAAATCCCAAAAGCAATATTTCTGGTCAACCCAGAATTATTCCCTCAGTCATTCACTAAAATTGATGATTTAAGTTTTAAAAATCAAGATTTTGAATAAGAATTCGATTTAAAATCCTGAATCAATAATTTACAAAGTTTGAACTTTTGTCAACTGTTTTTCTTTATTTCCAGAACTATTTCAAAATTTATTTAACTATTTTTTTTTTAAGTTTACTCTATGATCTGAAAAACATATTTGTTTAATACTCGAATCCAAATATTGATTGGATCAAGAGATAGTAATTTTTGAATATGTTTCTAGCTTAAGAATTTGGCAATAGATATGTTACAGACAATAACATATACACATAAACATACTATCACATATTTGCAGAAACAATTTACCAAACATATCTCATATAATCACATAAAAACAATTTCCACTGAAATTAATCATGCAACCACATTTACTTAAATTATTTTTAATAAAAATGTTACTCACCTTTCTACAGAAGAACAGAGCAGCATTGAAAATGAAGAAGCTTTTACTCCCTGTTAAAACTTCATGCATGCAGGCTTGAGTCCTTTAATTTTGAAAAATGCAGACTTTGTTTACTGGAAAAAATTGGTTACAGGTTGCTTCCAAAGAATGGATTACAGATTTGAAATTGACTTGCATGCTGATGATTTACAGATGAAATGCAGACATTAATCTACATTTCAATTTGAATTGCTTGAGGATTTAATTGCTTGTCTCAGGTTGGAGAAGGACAAACTTTGATTCAGGTTTTTGATTTAGTTTGAAATTTAGGTTTGAGGAGTGTATTACAGATCCTTTTTGTTTTCAGATTTTGTTTGATAATTTCTGTTTGAGGCAGATTTTGTTTTTGAGAGGAAGTTTGAGTTTCTCTTAGTTAAGTAAAAAGATAGAAAGGAAAATGAATGAAGGAGAAAATAGGTTTACAAAGGCTGAAATTAATTAACAAAGTAAAAGAAAAAGATAAAAATAAAATGACACTTGTCATAAACCTTTATTCTTTAATTAACACATGTAGTTTGATTTCTTAATATGTTAACACTTGTCTTGTTAAATTTTCTTTTTATTTTAAATGTTAATAAAAGTTTTACTTAATTTATTTATACTTCTGTAAATATATATATATATATATATATATATATATATATATATATTGAATTACTTATGTAAAGAAAATGTAATAAAAACAAATTATAAATTAAATCTTGTCCAAATATTTTAAGAATCTATTATTTTTGAATTTCAAAATAAATTCCAAATTCAAATTAAACTTTGGAAATCCAAATTAAAGTCAACTTATTCAATTTAAAATGATAATTTCATTTTCTTATTTTAATTCTTTTTATATTTATATGGAAAAATAATATATTATAAATATGGCTTGAAAATAACAAACTTAACAAATTTAAATGATTTATAAAGGGGATTATAAATCACTTCTATTATTAAATGAATTAAGACCACATGCCATATTGTATTATAAACTTATATATAAAAATTTCAAATCATATTTATCAAGTAATATTTTAAAAAGAAATAAAACAAACTTTTTATTTAAATTTAAAAATAAAGTTAAGATATAATTTTAAACAATAACATTTATCTTAAGTATTTACAAACCATATGGTTATTAATTAAATAATTTTGAAAAACATAATAATAATTTAAATCATAATTTCCAAATTATTAAATATATTATTATAATTTGAAAACAAAACTTTATTTATTTATTAAATTCCAAATCAAAGATTATCTATAATATATATATAAATACACACACACACACACATTATAAATAGAAACATTTATTTAGCTTTTAAAAGATAAAATCACTAATTAAATATTTATTTAATTAGATTATTAAACCATTTCATATTTTATTAATCATTATTATTAAATCAATTTTATTTTTAACATAGATTATTAAATTGATATTGCTAAAAATTCCGGGATATCACAAGAAGGAAGCTTCGACCATTTTGATTCCTCTTAAAAAAACGAACACGTGTTAGATGGGAACATACATGTTTTTAGAGTGTCGACTAGTGTTGATGAAATCAACAGTAAATTGAAGGTAAAATATGTATATATTATATTTAATTTCAAATTTAAATTCAAATTTAAATCGTATCAAATTATGCAACTAAAAATCTCGATCTCCTTTTGAGGCGTGCCGTCAGGCATTTATAATGTTAAACCCCTATTTCAAACGCAACGGAAAAGGTTCCAAGCCCAATTTCGATCGTATGGAGAAGATAACTTTTTGGACCAATTATTAAATTAAATCTCGATAAAATTTTCAACGCGTTTGCTTATCGTATGGCCAAATGACAATTCCAAATGCTACGAAAATTGAAATCCGATAATAATAAACTATTACGGATCCAATGGAACTGGTTTCGTCGAAATCCGAGACCGTTCCTCGAAAGACTATTTTTAAATATCGACTTAAACAATAAAATTCAAAACTGAATAAAACATTTCTAAATCCAATTCTGAAGCTTCTATTATCTTCAGTATTATCAATACAAATTTTCTAAGCCTTTAAAATATTTTCAACTGGCTTAAAACTAAGGATTCAAATTTTTACCTAACTTCAATAAATTAATTTCAATAATTTAATTGCCAAAATCCATAGTTATATCTGAAATTCAAGTTTAAAATAACTTTCAAACATTTAAAATTAATTAAATATTTCATTTTCAATTGTTCAAAATTCTAGGTCGTCACATTCTTTTCCCCTTAAAATAATTTCACTCCGAAATTACTAGTTAAGAAGAATGATTCTCAACCCGTTTATCTTTTCACAAAACAAAGCAGTCTTCACCAATTTGCTAAAACAAATCTTTTCATTAAAGATCCATTATCACTTTAACTAATTTTCCCTTATCTTCCATAGTTTCCAAACAACATTATTTTCTTCACAATTCAAATTTAAATTTAAATTCAAATTTTAAAATTTTAAAATTTTCTTAAATTTTTTCAAACTCCCTAAATTTTCGAACAATTTCGCCAGCGTCTCCTTTGCGCGGCTAGCTCGGTACGACTACAAAATGGCACCACGGGCCCTTAGATTCAAAAAGAAAACAAAAAGCCAAGCGGCTGGACAAGAAAATCATCAAATTTCATATTGAAATTTGAATACATACCTTTTTCGAGTAATTTAAATTATGTTTAAAATCAAATCCAATTCCCTTTGCATTTAAATCACCTGTATATCCTACTAGCAGTAGTATCCAATTACAACATTCAAAACCATTTTGCACTTTTCTTTACAAAAGTTCGAATACTTACTTCTTATACCATTTTTACTTCACTATTGAAGTTATATATCCATTTCAATTCAATCTTACATTTTCAGTTTCGTTTGAATTTAATTTACAATTTGAATTTTATTTGGATTAGATTTACCTTCTGAATATTGAATTTTATCAGTTATCTTTTATTCACAACTGATTCATATCATTATTTTAAATTAATTCCATTTACTTATCCATTACAAATTCCAATTCATTTTATCTCAACCCATTTTTTTTATTCCCACCTTTATTATCTTTAGTTCACTTCAAGCTAATTTTGCAATTTCACACAATTCAAATTGGTTTCAATATTCAGTTTCAATTCCGGTTTTATTCTTTTGTTCATTCCCATATTTTCTTTAAGTTCACTTCATTTAATTGATTCACCTATACTTATTTTAATTTAACTCCATCCTTTAAGTATAACGACCCGATTTTTCGACGCCCAAAAAACCGATCCATTAGGGTTAAAGAAGAAGAAGGTAGAAGAAGAAATAGAAACAATATCAGAATCTTACCAATGTAGCGGAATAAAATTTAATAGATAATAACAAATCTTTACACAAAAGAAAACCATATCTGTTTTATACATTACAACATCAGAGTAAAACTCAAATTAATTCACACAATCAATATTCAAATGCTGGATAATTATATAAACTCGTCCACATAACAGAATACACAACAGAATAATAATCAAATACGATGCACATCTCCCCATCCGGCTTGTCTTCTAAGCTCCATAGCATCATGTCCTGTATTCTATAATACTCGGTTTGACCCAAGCATTATAATAAAATAACACCTGAGTCAGTCTGGAATACCAGCGTGAGAAAAATACACTCAATTTGATTATTAAAGTTTCAAAATCCTTTGAAAATCAAAAGATTCTCATAAGACCATGCCACAAATAAACATGTCGGTTTTTTACCTTACGATAGCTAAAACATTTCTTATAAAATCATTTGATATTATAATAGGGTCTATATACAAATACTTATTCAAATAGCCGAAATTGTTACATTTATTAAATTCCAGCTAATATGTATACAACCAAAACCATAAAGGCACGTAGGGAGAATGGGTTTCCAACTAATGACTAGGCACTGGGGTACCACCTGTCACAGTACATGGCTTAGATCACCGTATCGAGGATCCCTTCTGATCCCCTGCAACACAAGACCGGGACTACCCCTTACTGGATAATCCCGAGTAAGATCACCCACGGTTGGGATCAACAACCGCACCACACAGCCAAAATAAAAAGGGACATCTAGACAGGGATGACCTTACCTTAATGGGCGCGACCCACTTAGCCTTGCTGCATAACCCCTGATTTTCAGTCATTCTCGGTTGATGAGGCTCAAGGCTAAGCGTTACCAGTTTAGAACATTTCACTTCGAATGGTCATCGTCCTCTTGACGATGTTTTGAAAGCATTCATCCATACAAGTCCGTTCCGGGTTTGAACGGAACCGAAGGCACTACTCCTACTACATTCATTTTGGAATCACCCTCAGGATTAGTAGCGATTAGCCCTTGCACTTCACCGCTCCATTTCGACTTCCATCTCTTATCTTCCACAGGAAAACGTTCAAACCGGATCGAAGTGGTTTTCGGTAAATAAATCCCGGCCACACTCTCTTCGAAATGATCAGCGCATTGGCCAATATTGATAGTCGGTTGTTTAACTATCAATTAACATTCTCAAACAACCATTAAGCCATAATAATTTCTCCCAAATTTTCATTAACCTCAAAAGTATCTTCGCAAGATATTTTTCCACTTTTCAACCTTTTGAAAACAGTTTCAAACCATCTTTCTCTCATGGAAATAAATTTCCCAAATATTTTCTATTTCCACTGTAATCACCAATGTGATGTCCCGGAAATTTGGGCAATATTTATTTAATAATTTCATTTATAATTTATTTTAAAATGTGAAATACTGATTTAATAATCCAATTCAAATATAATTTTCTTTTGAAGATTTATAATTATTTAGTTTGGATAAATGATATTCTTTTGAAAATTTATAATCAGGATTTAATTTGAAAAGCTTATTGTTTTAAAATGTTAAAAATATTTTAATGATAAAATTTCCTTTCTGAATTGATTTAAAAATATTTTATTTATAATGTATATATGTGTATACATTGTAAATAGATGTTTTGATTGTTAGCATATGTTTGATATATGCTTGTGTTAAGTAAAATCTTTAAAGAGATTATTAAATTACCTTTGCTTTTAAATTTCGGGGACGAAATTCTTTTAAAGGGGGGAGGAATGTGATGTCCCGGAAATTTGGGCAATATTTATTTAATAATTTCATTTATAATTTATTTTAAAATGTGAAATACTGATTTAATAATCCAATTCAAATATAATTTTCTTTTGAAGATTTATAATTATTTAGTTTGGATAAATGATATTCTTTTGAAAATTTATAATCAGGATTTAATTTGAAAAGCTTATTGTTTTAAAATGTTAAAAATATTTTAATGATAAAATTTCCTTTCTGAATTGATTTAAAAATATTTTATTTATAATGTATATATGTGTATACATTGTAAATAGATGTTTTGATTTTATTTTAAAATTTAATAAAAAGATCTTTTCAAATTTATAATATATATATAGCTATATAATTTATGAATTGATTTATATTAAATTGAAAATAGTATTGAACTTTTCATAAGTCAATTTATAAATCTATCTTGTATTTTTAGAAGGAAATTATAATAAATATTTTGTTATAAATATATATAGTTAAGAATTGTATTTTTATAATAAAGTTTATTTTGTTTTAAAATTTGTTTTGAAATAAATTTGGTTTATTTATATTTAGAGAATAAATGTAAATAAACATATATAAACATCTTAAAAATAAAATTAGAAATGATTTTATCTCTAATTAAAACATTTGTAAACTAAGAAAGTTTATTTTATATTTAAAATCTTACATGTGTTTAACATTCATATCTTTAAAGTGACACTTGTAAATAAATCTTTACAATTCAAATAACAAGTGGCAATACAAATGAATATTTGAATTTATTTATTTTAGATAAAACTTAAACTAATCTTTTGTTTCCAAACATTTTTATCTTCTATACTAAATGAAAGTTCAGATCTAAGAAACCTGAAAATCCATTTCACTCTAAAATCCTCAAACCAAACTCAATCTTTATTCTACAAATATCATACTGTATAAGTTCTGTAATCAAAGTTTTGAAATCTGCAATCAAAACTATTTAGATCTGCAAACAAACTAAATTCAAATGCCTGCAGTTTGTAAAATCTGCAAATTAAAACCTACATCTTCAAATTCTTTTAAACCCTGCAAAGAAACTACATCTGCATCTATCTGTAACCTGCAACCAAGTTCTTCAACCTGTAAAGATCAACACAAGCAAGAATCTGGGGAAGCATGCAGACCAAATCAACATCAAATGCAGATTCAAAAGCCTACAAGCATCATGTTATAATCAATTTCAAACTGCAAGTTAGCTCAGATTCATTCAAGCTCAGATTCAATGCAATGGAAATTCAGATTTGCAGGGAAATGAACTTGCAGATGGATGCTTTCTATTTTGCATTTAAGGTGAGTAAATCTAAGTTTAAAAACAGTTTTTACTTTTAAAAATGAATTACATCTTGGATGCTTTCTGTTTCAATTTAAAGTGAGTAAATTTTCTGTTTTAAAAAAAAACAGTTTCATTTTTAACCAAGATAACAAAAACCTGCAACACTTTAAGGTTTAGTTCAAAATACTATTGAATAAGATAATTTAAACAAAGGCAAATAATAACTCTCTGTTCTTTCTTTTAGAAGCAACATCACTATCTATAGTTTGTTTGAAATTCCATATGTGCATGTGCTTGTTGACTGTTGTGAGATAATACCCTGCATATGTTTCTTGAATGTGCAGAAAAGAGTGTGGTAAATTGTTTTAACAGTCATGCTTATGTTCTTAATAGGATTTGATTTCAAAACCATTTCTTTATGTCTGAATCTTACTTTGAAAATATTGTGTAAACAAATGGAGTTGTTTAGCTTAGAGGTAGGTTTGTGGAATTTTTAATTTAATTAAACTAAAATCTGTAACCCTTAAAACAATAGTAACTGCCTCTGTTATTTTTCTTAAGTAAGATTACCAAACATCTTTAAAATTGTCAAAACATGTTTTAAGCTTTAATGCATGTTTTAAAACATGGGTGTTAAAACAAGCTTCAGGTTTTAAAGCTCCTGAGAGGTAAGGTAATTAGAACTGTGCAGAATTGGGTGTTTTGAGGATATCAAAACATGAAATGGATTTTTTTTTTAAAAAAAAACTTGGATTGCTGCCTGAAGGTGGGAAGTTGACTGGAGAGAGTGGGAGAAATAGAGGAAAGGTGATCAGATGAAGGTGTTGACAATGGGTTTTTTTTCAGGTTTGAATCCCCTGTTTAAAGTAGCAAGGGTCATGATCTGTCTGAATTATGTGGTGGTTCGAGTGGACTGAGGATTTGGGGTATTGCAGTGGGTGTATAGGTGGAGCATTGGATGGAGATGAGGTCGTGAAATGGCCGGAGTAGGATGAAGTGAGAGTTGACAGGTTTGGTTAACTCTGGTGAAGTTGTGATGTGCAGGCATTGGGTGACTCGGAGTAGAACCCGTGCAGTTGGTGTTATAACCCGAAGTAAGTAGCGTTTTAACTCGAAGTAATTTGTGATGGCCTCGGGTTAGTTGTGCAGGGTAAAACCTGAGTGTTGTGTTTTTAAATCTGGAAAAAACTCCACATGTTTAAAAGCTTTGATTTAAATTAAGTATAGGTTTGAATTGAATTCAAATGAGCTTATGAATTCAAAAGTTTAAAATGATAAATTTAAATTTAAATTAAAGTTTAAATTCAAATCTGGAAAAAACAGTGTAAGTGTAGAATCAGGTTTTAAATCCAGATTTTAATTAAAAACAGTTTTGTTTCTTTTTAAAATTTTGAAAGGAATTCAATGTTTAAAATTTAGATTCAAATTCAGGTTTGAATTTGAATTAAATTCAGGAATACTTTGAATTCAAAATGAAACATTTGAATGATAAGCAAGATTTAAAATTGGGTTAGAAATCAAATTCAAATATGATTTCAGTTTTTACTTTGAATCCTGTTTGAATTCAAATCAAGTTGAAATTTTTAAATATTGGACAAAGATGTTATTAAGTAGAATTTAAATTTGAATCTGATTTCAAATTAAGGTTTAGATTTAAAAGAATTCTTTCTTTTAAGTATTGAAATAAAATGATGATATGTTTAACTTTAAATTGAAAAGCTAAATAATTTATTTATTTCAAATGTTTGATTTCTTAGTAAAATCAAGTAATATTGATTTTTAGACTTTTCTTATGGTTAAACATTTTTGAATCATAAATTTTGAAATGAAAGTTGAACTTAATTTTAGAAATGTATTATTTAAATACATTTTGAATATTTATAAGTTATAAATAAGTAAATGAATTATTTTGAAAATAATTAAGGATTTACTTATTTATTTGATTTTTAAATAATAACTTGAATTAATTTATAATTAAAGATGATTAATGAATAATTAATTTAAAGTAATTATTCTTAAGTAAGGAATTAATGAAATGTTGTTAATTATCTAAGGATAATTAATAATTAATTAATGTAATTAATTTTGATGGATTAATTAGATTAATTAATTTAAGAAAATCAATTGTAATTTGTTAAGTATATTACTTTATGAAAGTAATTAAGGGATTAATTACTTTTTGTAATTAATTCTGATAATGAGCTTTGTTAGATTAATTAATTTAGTTTAATTAATTTAAGAAATAATTTAATAATTAAATAATAATTACATAATGTAATTTATGGAGCAGGATTTCTTAGAGAGGTTTTAATTGATAATTACTGGAATGTAATTAAGGAAAGGTGATTTATTTAAAAGTAATTTGGATAATTACTTTTGTAATTAATCAAGGATTAATTAATAAAGATAATTGATTATTGGATAATTAATTTATTAAGGGAGTAATTAAGGGTGGTTAATTACTGGATTTAAATATTAATCAAGGTGATTAATAATGGTATTTAATTAATTACTAAGTGTAATTAATTTTAATTGAGTAATTAATTTAAATATTAATTAGAGGTCATTAATTATTATAATTAATGATGTGATTAAGAATTGTTTAATTAAGTAATAATTAATTAATTAAGTGGTTAATTAATTGTAATTAATTAAGGATAAATGTAATTAATTATAGTTAATTAATAAATTAAGTAATTAAATGTTAATTACTTATGATTAAGATTAATTAATTTTATAGAATTAATTAAAGACTAATTACTTATTGTAATTAGTAAATGATTAATCATAGATATTTAATCAAGTTAAATACTTAATGAATGATTATTTAACTAGGTTGATTAATCAATGGATTTATAAGCAGGATTTATAGATGAGTAATTAATTTAATTTATTTTAAATTAATTAAGGATAGAAGTAATTAATTTAATTCATTTTAAATTAATTATAAATGATGGATAATATATCATTACTTATGGATGATATTGATATACCTTTGGATGGTTGTGATCTCAGAAATGAGATGAGTAGTATCTATAGGATATGGATGCTTAATTATAGTATGATGGATTATTTGGTTGTGATGGTTGTTGTGTGATAATTGACTGTTGTGATGATTATCTGTTGTGATAATATTATGGGTTATCTGTTATGATGTGAATATGTAGTTTATCTATCTGTGTGTAATAGATAAAGATAAAATAAGTTAATTGTTTAAAACCCTTAAGTATAACTTGGACATTAAAATGGCGTTTGGTTTCGGTGAGACCGGGATCGGTTTTCCATATTTGGATATCCGAAAACCACATCGATTCCAATTAAACGATAGGTCGTTAATCCAAGTGGAGCAAGTGAAGACTCGAGGTGTAAGGGCTATACGTCAGTATAACTCTGTGGGTGATTCCGTAATGAGTTTGACGGAATAGTACTTATAGATTCGAGATGGTGATTTAGAGTGCAAGGGTTATCGTCGTTAACTCTGAGGGTGATTCCAATACGAGTGTAACGAGATAATACCTTCGGTTTCGTTCGAACCCGGAACGAACTTGTATGGATTGAATGCTTTCAGAACATCGTCAGGTGGACGATGAGCATTCTAAGATAGATGTGTTCTCTAAAGGTAATCGCAGCCTCAAGCCTCATCAACCGGGAATGGCTAAAACAGGGGAGGTGCAGCAAGGCTTCGTGGGTCGCGCCCACTGGAGGGCAAGATTTACCCCTGTCTAGAGGTCCCTTTATATTTCGGCTGTGTGGACGGTTTTTGAGCTCCAACCGTCGGGGTTATCTTGTTCGGAACTATTCAGTAAGGAATGGGTCCGGCCTTGTGTTGCAGGGGATGAAGGGAGTAATCCTCGGTACTGTGATCTAGGCCACGTACTGTGACGGGCGGTACCCCAGTAGCCCTGCCATTGATGGAAACCCATTTTCCCTACGAGACTCTACGGTTTTGTTTGTATTACCCACTTTTGTGGCTAGTAGCTGGAATTTAATCATGTAACAATTTCGGCTATTTCTTATTTATTTGAAAACCCTAGACACTATTATAATATCACTGGATTTCCTATCAAATGTTTTGGTTAGCGTAAGGTAAAAACTTTTCCATGTTTATGTGTGGGAAGTCTTACGTGATACCTTTTGTTTTCAAAGGATTTTCTAAAGTTAAGCAACTTTTAAACTATTTACTCACACCAGACCCCCGTCTGACCCGAGTGTTTATTTTCTGTTTTATTAAACTCTTGGGTACTCATATTATGTATGAGTAGTCAAGTGATTCAGGATTGCTTTGACGAGATATGGAGGAGCAAATGGAGCAGGAGGCTTCTGCGTTGTAGTTATCTATTTTCCGCTGTGTTGGTATCTCTGAGTCATCTCTCTGAGTTGTATCTTGTACTGTTTAGAGATGTATAACTAGACAGGTGTTTATAACTGTCTAGTATGTGTTGTATTGGCTGTAAAACTCTGATGTATATGATACTATGTAAAGTATTATGTGATATATTATATTTTATTCGTTCCGCTGTGAGATTCTGATGTGGTTTGTGTTCTTCTTTCTCTTTCTTTTCTTCTTCTATCCCTTTCTTTCTTCTTAGCGATGCAACTGCCTGGAGTATGGAAGTTGGGTCGTTACAACCAAGTACAAATACTTTAGATTTTAAAATAATTTGAAATACTTTATTATAAAATATATTTTAATACATTTAAATTAAACTACCTAAACCCTTTATTCAAAAATATATGCTTTAAAAATAATTACAATAAAGCTACTTTATAAAATATAAGACTGATTTTATAAAAATAAAAGTTAAGCCAAACTAAAATTTTAAAATAAGAATTTCGAAATTCTGTACAAGTTTTTAAGTAAAACATTACCCAAACTATTTTTTAAAATATGATTACTTTATAAAATATTAATAATTATCTTTTTAAAACATAGTACCAATTAACCTTTAAATAGTCACTACTAAAATAAATTTGAAAAATATTTACTTTAAATTTTAAAACATTTTAATAATAATAAATTTTCTAAAACATTTCTTTAAAACAAATTTTAAAGCCTTTAGCTTATACATAAAAGTCTCCTTTAAAATACACTTGGCTTCCTTGGGAAATACACTTCCCATTCCCATACCTTTTTAAAAATAAACCACTGTTTATTTTTAAAACAATTTACCCATTCCTTTATAAATTCCCATAGTGAATTTATATTTTCAAGTATCCACTGATATTTTGTTCCACTTTATAAACCCAGTTTATAAATCCATAGTCTCATCTTTCTTCCAAAACACAGTTCAAATACTAAATCAATTTCCAAAATTGATTTGCAATTTACTTCATTTTTAAAATAAATTCTTTTAATTACACAATTTATTTCAAAAACCCATTAACCTCATATTTTAATTCTTAATTATAATTTAAAAATCTTATTTATGTGAAATTACCAATTTCATACCTTTCCAAATTCCTTTCCAATAGATTTAAACCTTGAATTTCAAAATAAATTATTTATCCCTTTAAATTATATCACTTAGGTTCTAAAATTCATTACTTCCCCTTTTTATTCAAAATCTACTTTCCCATACTCGGAATCTATTTAATAAAATTTAAAAGTCCACTTTTTTTTCATTCATTCTTCAATTTATCCCAAATTTTCTAAAATCATTTTACTTACAAATGCACTCTTTTTATTTTATTTTCAAAATATCCAATCTAAATATTTTTGGTAACTCAGTATATCCATATATATTCAAACAAACCGTCGCATCCATTATTTCAAATTACTAATGTAATTTATCACAGATTTATCCAATGAATCATAACATATAATATTCAAACAAATCTAACTAATTTGAGGAATCCAGTTGGATCCCTCCAATCTGTTTCCCTGCATCCACAGATGTTAACACAATATAAAATACGAATTCCACTTCGAGGTGGAATATCGCGGTATATGGGATTAATATAATATCATCCACTATTATGCGGCGCATAAGGTCTCATCCGCTATATAATGCGGGAATCAATCACTCCAAATACATATATAATACCAATTCCACTTCAAGGTGGAATATCGCGATATATGGGTTTAAATAATATCATCTGCTATTATGCAGTGCATAGGGTCTAATCCAATATAACTGGTAATAATTTATCATCCAAGCACACAATCAACAATTATAAATTTAATTTAAATTTAAATAAAACCCAGATGAGTGAGATTAACTCACCTTCAAATTTGTTTGTAGTCCACTTCAATTTCAACTTGGTTTCCTGGGTTATAACCTTGTATAAACATTTATAATTTTTATCAATATTCGAGTCAATTGAACAATTAAATTTTCATTTGATAATTTAATTAACCAGAGATTTCATTCTAAACAAATAAATTTAATTTTAAACCGATTTCCATTTACAGAATATTTTAGCAACCAATAATTAAATAAGTTAATTAAATAAATAAATTTCCAAAAATACACTATTTTATTAAAATTTATAGATTCAAAAAATCTAGCTTTTTATAAAATTCTTCGGTATTGAAAATCCTTATATACCTTTACTTAAACTAATTTTCCTAAATAAAAAAAACATTTCTAGTTGCCAAAATAATTAACTTGAGATTTAATTTTAAACTAATAGTTTTCAATTTTAAACTAATTCCTTTAAATAAGTTAGTTAAATATGTAAATCCCTATATATTTTCAAGCTCTTTTCTTTTCTTTTGAAATCATATACATATACATATATTTATAAAATATATTCAGATTTAAAAATATGATTTTTATATAAACACTTCTAATCCATTGTTTTTTAAAAAACATTACACACATATATTTATAAAATATCTATACAGATTATAAACTTCAGTCTTATACGAACTCTTCAACAATAAAAATTTCATCTCAAAATCTTATACCTATATATATTTATTAAATTAACCAAAACTGTAAATACTTAGCTGTTAATGTCCTATTAAGTGATAAATAATCAACCATTCATTGATAAGTTTAAACCTAAGTAATATTTGAATTAAAATGCTCAGAATTAAACTACCTCAACTCGAACAGGAATCCACACTCACCCAGCTTCTTCTCGAAATCCAAATTGTGCCTTTGCAGAGCACATCCCACTGCGTCGTAGCCTCCATCACCAATCCCTGCTCCTTGCCTTTGCCCACGTCGCGACACCTACCTATCGACCTTGCGACATCCCAGATCACGATCCCCAAATCCCGTCGTACGTCCGCGCTTCGACTGTCACCATGCTCACAAGCAACGCGGAACCCCAACGACACCGTGTCATCGAAGTCAAGTCGCACCCATCAGCCTAGAAGCGCCGTCCTCACCTCACCGCGCACGACTCAAAATCGCGATCGATCGATTTCGCGAGACTCGCCCCTTTTTATTTTTTCCGAACGATTTCAATTCGTTCATCCCTCTTTTTTTTATTTGAACAAGGTTTCAAATTTTGATTTGAGATAAACGAGGCTTGGGGGGTTGTTTTTTCTACTTTCATTTTGCGTTTATTATTATTAACGAACGCGTGTCCTAGAATTTGTCACCTGGTAGAAGAGAAAAGAAACGTGTAGTATGCCTTGTAAAAGCATAATTGGCTTTTAAAAACATGAATATATTATTTTAAATTTAAATTTAAATTCAAATCGTCTAGATTCCAACAACTCACAAATTCAAGCTCTTATCAAGGCATGCCGCTAGGCGTTTATAATGTTAAACCCCTATTCTGAACACAATGGAAAAGGTTCCGTGACCTAATTCGAACGTATGGAGAAGATAGCTTTTCGGACCCAGTTATTTATATTAGATTCGATATAAACTCAACGCGTTTACTTACCGTACGACAAAACGATCACTCCAAATACTACGAAAATTAAAATCCGATAATTGTGACGACCCGACTTTTACTCCACTGAATGTCGCATCATCTTAAAGAAAGAAAGGGATGGAAAAGAGAAAGATAGAGAAGAAAGAAAAGAAACAACATCAGAATCTCAATAGCGGAACGAATAAATTATATTAATCACATATGTATTACATAGTATACAACATCAATCAGATTACATAGATTACACATCACATACTAGACAGTTATAAACACCTTTCTAGTTATTACAACTCATTACAAAACAAAGAAACGACTCAGAGATATCAACACACGGAACACTATATATATCTACAATGCTGAAGCCTCCTGCTCCATTGCTCCTCCATAATTCGTCAAAGCTAACCTGAATCACTTCGCTACTCGTAAAAATTTGAGTACCTAAGGGTTTAAGAAAACAGAATAAACTCCGGGTCAGACATGGGTCTGGTGTGAGTAATAGGTTAAAGTTGTTTAACTTTTAAAAACCTTTTGAAAAAGGTATCACGTAAGACTCCCTACAAATAAACACGGGTAAGTTTTTACCTTACGCTAACCAAAACATTTGATAGGAAATTCTATGATATTATAATAGTGTATAGGGTTTCCAAGTAAAATACACAAATAGCTGGAATGCTTACATCTCACGTTCCAGCATAGTTGGGCACATCTAAAACGTACGACACTTATAGGTGTTTGGATTCCATACAATGGCAGCGCTACTGGGGTACCGCCCCTCACAGTACGCGGCCTAGATCACCGTACCGAGGATTACCCACAATCCCCTACAACACAAGGCCGGAACCATCCCTTACTGGATAGTCCCGAACAAGACAACCCCGCAGTTGGCGTATGTTCCAACTGCCTACACAATCGAATAGAAAGGGACTTCTAGACAGGGGGAAATCTCGTCCTACTGGGGCATGACCCACTTAGCCTTGCTGCACCTCCCCTGTTTTGCCATTCCCGGTAGATGAGGCTTAAGGCTATGATTACCTTTAGAGAACACATTTCTTAGAATGCTCATTGTCCACCTGACGATGTTATGAAAGCATTTAATCCATACAAGTTCGTTCCGGGTTCGAACGAAACCAAAGGCATTATCTCATTACACTCATTTTGGAATCACCCTCAGAGTTAACGATGATAACCCTTGTATTATGAATCTTCATCTTCACTTGAGATTCACGACCTATCGTTAATTTGGATCAATGTGGTTTTCAGATATCCAAATCTGGAAACCCGATCCCGGTCTCATCGAAATCCAAAACGCCATCTTTTAGGTCCAAGTTGTTTTAAAGTTAAAACAATTCAATTCTATTATCTATATTCACACAAATAAATAATTCACAAATCATAATAGATAATCAACATTATCATCACAAACAGATAATCCACATTATCATCACAAATAGATAATTCATATTATCATCATAAACAGATAATCACTATTACCATCACACTTCAACCAAAGCATACATATCACACAGCATTACTTATCTCATATCTGAGCTCTCAAACTATTCAAGGAAGTCAATTATCATCAATCCATACATAAGCAATGATTTACTTAATCACATCATCTATAATTAATTTAAAATGAATTAAATTAATTACTTCCATCTCTAATTAATTTAAAGTGAATTAAATTAATTACTTCATTCAATAAATCCTGCTTACTTAGCTATTAATTAAATGATTATCCTCTAATTTTTCACCTTTATTAATCATTCTTGATTAAATATCCATTAATTACATTCAAGTAATTATCTTTAATTAATTTTACAAATTAATTATACTTAACCAAGTATAGTAATTAACCTTTAATTACTCTATTAATTAATTAACTATAATTACTTACATTCATCCTTAATTAATTACATTAATTTATTACTTTATAATCACTTATTTTTGATTAATTAATTATAATTAATCAACCCTTAATTACATCATTAATTACACTAATTAATGATCCCTTAATTACTTCTTAATTAATTATTAACTATAATTATTAATCACTCTTGATTAATCACGAACAGTAATTAACTACCCTTAATTACTTTATTAAATAAATTAATTACTCCTTAATTAATTATCTTTAATAATTAATCTTTAATTAATTATATTTATCAATCACCCTTGATTAATCTCATTCAGTAATTAATTACCCATAATTAATTACATCACTTAGTTATCTTCAAATAACATAAATTAATTACACTAAGTAATTAATTGTTAATTACTTTCACTAAGTAATTATCCTTCATTTTAATTACACAAGGTAATAAACCCAAAACTACTTTCAAATCTTTAATTAATTACATCCTATAATTACCCTCACTAATTACTTCACTATGTAATTACACTTTATAAATATCATTAAGTAACTTAATCCCATCATTAGGTAATTATTTAAATTAATTAAACCAATTAATTGACTCAACTAATTAATTAATTACACCGAATAATTAATTACTCTAATTATTTTCATTAAGTAATTACACTTAAACAATTCTGTAATTGATTATCTTTAATTAGTTGATATAATTAATCATCTTAAACTAATTACATTAATTGATCATTTGATAATCCTTAGTTAATGATCTTTATTAACTATTAACAATTCCTTAATTACTTTCCTTAAGTAATTAAACTTAGATTAATCATTATTAATAACAAATTAATTAATCTTTAATATCCAATTAATTAATCTCTAATTATTTAATTAAGTGTTAAACTGTAACTTAATTAATCCTTAATTTCTTGATTAATTAATTTCTAATCATTAATTAATATTCTATAATTATCTAATTAATGATGCTTAATTTTCCTTAAGTAATTAATTTAAACCTTTAATTACTTAACAATTAATCCTAACTTATTGATTAATTAAATTAATTAATTACCTTTATATTTCCTTATTAATTAAATGTATCACCAATTATTAAAACTTAATTATCCTTAAGATAATAACATCTTTCTTATTAATGGCTTAATTATCATTTTCAAATACATTTGAAAACATTTTACTTTAAATTCTCTTTAAAATTTCATTTCAATATTAAGATTCAAAATGATTAACAATTTAAACTTTTACCAACTTTAAATCAATTTATAAACCTTTTAAACAAATGTAAAGAAACATTTATCTCATATAAACAAACTTATATAAATAAAAGTTTTAAACTAACTTACTTGATTATATTTAAAACCAACATTCAAAATAAAGTAGCCTTTAACTTAAAAATTTAAGTCAAACTAATTTATATAACTTTCTATTCAAATATTAAAGATTTATTTTATAAAAGAATACAAATAAGGTTTTAACATTTTCTCGGAAAACAATTTATTTACAACATACTTTTAAATATTTAAAGTTGTTAAAACATTTTGATTTTTACAAAACTTATTTATTTCAAAAATTTGGATACAATTTAATTAGAATCCATAATTTAAACTTGATTTAAAACTCTATTTTAAATCTTACTTTCAAAATTTCACTTTAATTTTAAAATCTGGAAACCTGACAGGTATAAAACCTGTAACAGGTAAATGACTCGAGCCATCATTCAAAAACTTCGAGTCAAAACCCTCATAGCTTCGAGTAACTCTCGCAACTGACACGAGTAAACTCAAGTACTCTTCTTCCCAATTCAAACTACAGATACACCATGTCCTCCGTGCACATGCACCAGCACTGCAACCCTTTTTGACCACTCGCGATGACTTACGTATGTCGCCAATCACCCTTGAACTCGATTCCAACCCTCAAATCATTAGGAGAAGCTCAAAATCAAAATCAAGCTTTAAAGCTCAAAAATGTAACCAGACTCAGACCTAGAAATCCCCTAGTTCTCGCGCCTCTAACCACCGGTGCTTCTAATCTTCCAGCATCACCTTCGACAAACATCCTACAATCAATTCCCTCGATTTGGTGGAACTTGATCCACCAGAGAAGTTGAGAGAAACAAAATTTCCGATCAACAGAAAACTAGGGTTAAAAACTAAAATGATCAAC
This sequence comes from Allium cepa, assembly GCA_030765085.1. Classification (NCBI taxonomy): domain Eukaryota; kingdom Viridiplantae; phylum Streptophyta; class Magnoliopsida; order Asparagales; family Amaryllidaceae; genus Allium; species Allium cepa. The sequence continues at coordinate 1,024,837,479 of CM060935.1, read as the reverse complement.
CACAGCTGCTACAACGCCTAGTTCCACCATCTGACATTTTTGCCTAGGTCCCTAATCACTACACTACCTGGAACGACCCATAAATTTTCGATGTTTTAATTTTGTTATTTTAATAATATTTAATGAGTTAATATTGAAAGAAATAAGATTTCGCAATTTTATGATTGAATAATAACTAAATTTAAACCGAGACAATGTTAATACAAGTTAAGTGTCAACAATCTTAATGAAACTCCAATTCATTGTATTTAAACATGCTATGCTTGGTTATAAAACTAAATATAAGTAACAAATGTAAACATTTAGTTATTGTACAAAATAGATAGTTAATGTTAATTAAATAAGATCAATATGGTGTAAGGAATTGTAATATGTATGGTATTAATGGTTACACTGATTTATAGTGGGATGTAAAAGGTAATAAATTAATGTAGTTTTGATAATAAATATTACTTAATGATTTTTAATTTCGTAGCGGAAGAGTGAATGAGAATTTATGAAAAATATAAATTTATCTTTAAGTAAACAAGAGTATATATTGAACAAATTTATGATAATTGGATAATGCACTGTTAATGGAAATTAATTAGTGTTATATATGGAATTTATACCTGGGTGGGTGAGTAGTAAACTTATAAATGAAAGAAGTAAGTAGATGACAATTTATTTAGGTTATTTATTCATTTAGTATGTTAAATAAAAAAATTTGGGAATCAGATCTCAATTAAGGGAAATTAAGTTGTACGCTAATTTGAAATAAAATCTAATAAATATTACATTAATATGTGATGTAGTACAAATGGTTAGGGATTGTCAAATTTGGTAAAAAGGGATTTGACTTTGGAAATTTTGTTAATTGAGTTGAAAACCTTAATTAATATGCGTAATTGACAAGATTCACATTTTTAAGTATAAACGTTGATACAAATCTAAGATATATATAGGAATATTAATGTAATGAAGTATAAAACAATGTTAGCTATGTTAGTTGAGTAATAATTGATTGAATATTAATTTGTAATGCGGTAAATGTTAAGAATCAACCTATTAAATATTATATTGATTAAAATAGACTTAATTAAAAAGGTTGAATTAAATGAACTCCTATTTATTGGAACCTAAGTTATTGGTATGCAAATTTCTAATAAATGAGTTATTGCAAGAGATAGTAATTTGAGTAAATTTCTAAGGACTGAAGTAGTGAAAGTTTTATACCTGCATATAAATTGAATATGAGAAATTAGAGGTAAGTATTAAATTGATTTAAGTAATAAAACATTGTGAACGGTATTTGATTTTAAACTTAGGAAACGTGTTAATGCAAGTAAATTATATTGAATAGAAACTTAATGTAAATTTAGGTAATAAGGTTAGAACAAGTTGATTTATAATAAATGTAGGGTAGTCCCAATTGATTTAAACAATTGTGAAGTTTTAATTGATTTAAAGTAGTAGATTTGGGAAATAGATTTAAAACTTTATCAATTGATAAAATAATACATAATAAATGGAAAGTTTATACAAATCAGTGTTAGATAATTCATCATAATGTTTGTTGTTGAGGATAAACATTTCTTTTATAATGGTTAAAATATTAACGGAAGTGCGAATGTAAACTTAATAAACATGAATTTATTTATAAGGTAAATAATTGGCAAAAAGGCTTGGACTAAGGAAATTTTATTTATATGTTTTAAAACCTTATAAAATAGGGTAATAGTTTGCAAATTCAATGAAAAATTTTATCCGTTTAAGAATAGTGAATTGAATAATAGATATGAAACAAAATAATTATACCATAAGAAGAATGTATTGAAAATAAATGGAAAGTTAATTTCATTGAAAATTTAGGAAGATTAATGTATAATCTATAAACAATTGAAATAGAAGTTAAAGCTTTGAAAGTGTGGAATTTACAACATCTAATCCATATGAGGAATCTTTAAATTTAATAGGAAAGAGAAGTTAATTGAAATTTATGGCATTTAATATAAGAAACGTACATTTTTGGGTTAAATAGAAAGAGCATTTTTAATGAAAATAAAATAACAGTTTGAGAAAGATAAAATGAACGTTTCATTTTAAAGATAAGTAAAATTGTATAAAAAAGGAAAAATTTGAATTTTGAAAAAACATTTTACATTCATTTTATAACAATCAGAGGCAGTATAGAAGTGATTTTAATGCTAACCTTGTATTTTTAAAGTAAATTAAATATTTTGAATCGTGATTGCGCGTTGAGAAAAACGCCGTTTTTAAATTTGAATTTCCAGTCTCGGTTCATCTTTTATTGTGTGCAGCGGCGGTCCCCGGTGGCATTAATTTGAGTGTTACATTTTATTAAATGTGTGTTAATAAAATTTAATTGGGTGTTAAGAAGGTGTATATTTAGGGTTAATAGAAATTAATTAAGCGAAGTAGACGTTTTGAAATTGGATCTCAAAGTTTTTGTACAACTGGTCCATTTGTTACTTTATATTTATTATTCGTACCACCTCTTTGTTTGCAATGTATAAATTTTCATTTTTGCTACCTGAAGCATTCATTTCATTGGTTCCATCCTCCTTTAGCCTCATTTCAATTTTTCAATCTCACTGCACTTCATTATGCAAACATGACCCTATTTCATTTTCTCCCTCACCTGCTTGCAACACTTTTTCCTAATCCTTCTTGAAGCTTTGAGTTGCGTGAAAGCCTCTCCACCTTACCCAAGCATTGCCACCACCTTGTTAGCAGGTACCCTAGTCTCCTCATCCTAAAATATGAAATTTATTATTTATTTTGTTTATTTTAATATTACTATATATATACACTTTATTATGGCAATAGTCATCTTATAACTTGAATAACTTTCGCATACAATGTCCGATTTACGCGCGATTTTTTTTTGTTAGGTTCGTATTGAGATTTATGACATTTTGACGCTGCTTTGGGTAGATTCTAAGGCTGTTTAATTTTTGGGTTTAAATTGGATTTGAATCCAATTTAAATTCAAAAAGGTGAGTGTTTTAACCCACTCACAACTTCTAAAATTTCTTATGTTAGTTAAATTGATATATGATGTGATTTGAAATTTATTTATGTTTGTTTGGAAAAATTTTAATCTTCATCTCAGTTAATTGCATTTATTTAATTAAATTATTATATATTATTTATTGCATATTATCTGTAACAACCCGCATATTTGTCGATTTTATATTTAAATATTTTATTTAAATATTTTATCGTTAGTCGGATTTTAGTTCGAAAAGCTACCTTTTGCATACGGTCGAATTAGGGCTCGGGACCACTCCCATTGAGTTTAAAATGCCGTTTGCGACCTTTTTGAGTATAAGCTTCGATATATTTGGAGAAAGTTGATTTCTGCCACTTTTTACTTTGGGTTTGGTTTTTGGGCTCAGCCCTATGTTAACTTATACTCCAAAACTGAACCACTCTCCCCATTCTCCCTCACTTCTTTCTCTTTTCAGTTTTTAGAGTATTAATGGTGGGAGAGATTGGAAATTAAAACTACAAAACCCTAGTTTTCCTTGCAAATCAAATTCCTTGCTCCAAACTCAAGAAGAACCCATTGGTAAGCTTCTCTTCTTCTTCTCCAACTTATTCTCTTACCAATTTCAGAAATTCCTAAACCTAATTTTGAGAATGTTCTTGTTTTTTAGCATAGATTCAAGCTCATTTGGGTTGTGTTGAAGAGAGGTTGATTCTCCATTTGCTTTCAAGCTCCTTCTTGTTTGATTTTGAGAAAAGGTGAGATTTTTATCTCACATCTATGACTATAATTATCTTTGGTTGTTGGGTATGAATTCCTAACACTTCTTCATGTGCATTTGCTCTTGATTTGTATTGGTTTTGTGAATACTCCAATTTTTGGGTTTTTAAGTCAAATTTGTGTGAAATCCTTTTATGGACGTTTGATCATGCGTTTGGTGATGCATCGAGGAGCATATAGGGCCAAGTTGCCGATTGGCATAAACCCTTAGAGCCAATGTTCGTCCGGTTGCATTTTGGAAGAGTTTGCTCTTCATTTGAATAAGGCTGAAAAATAGCCCAGACATGATTCAATCGACTGAAAACTCTGTTCAGTCGACTGAACCTGAAACCCGAGAGTTTCCAGGCATGATTCAGTCGACTGAAAAACTCTGCACAGTGGACTGAAACTGGAAACAGAAAGTTTCCTGAACCTGGAAAATTTCCGTGTACAGGGTCAGTCGACTGAAAAACTCTGTTCAGTCGACTGAACCTGCTGTTTGAGTCCAATTTACCTTTTTGGATTGAAATTCCAATTTAAATCGATTCGTGATAATCCTATTTGTTGTTATCATCTATTATGACTTTGATGACTCTTTTTAGGGATTTTTGAATATCCATTTCGATGGATCCTTTATCGATTTCGTTGGATTTTATTCACATCTTCGTATGTGAATTTTTGTGATTGATTGTTCTTACAATCTTCTTCGTGATTTGTCACTTTAAAAATATAAAGGTTTTCTATACTAGTAGTAAATATCAAAATTCTTTCCTCAAACGATTTCAATACTATTTTAATACCAAATTCGTTTATAAAACCGTTTTCCAATCTATTAGTATATACAAACCTTTACCTCACTCGTATGAGAAATCTAATTAAACGGCTTAGTAAAACAAGTGGTATGAAACGCTTGCGTTTACTTTGTCGGTTAATTCTTGGACTTGTTCGATTGAACCTCTTGTGACAATTTTCTAGTGGAGATTTACAGTTTGTTCGTAAATATTTAAGTTAAGCAAGTGGTTATGGGACATGAAGCTAAACTCATATATTTACTAGCTTAGTGTAATCGACACTTCTCGCTGATCATGACGATCATCTTTGTGATTTAGACTAGCAATGTGCGATGTCTCTTTGTCTGCGAGGGAGACTAAACCCCGTTTTGTAGAGTTTCGACTCAATTTGTGATGGGGTAGCAACCCATGGTCTTCGGGCCGTTTGTGGAGCTTCGGCTCAATTTGTGATGGTTAGCGACATGGAATTAGCGTTCCGTTTGTGATACACGTGTTGGTGGGCTTTATGCTCCCGTTTGTGATAGGCCTCCCCCCTTTGTGATTTCTGGATTTCTTGTGTAGATTCCTAGAATTTGTGTTTAACCAATTTTTGTGATTTCCATTGATAAATTTTATCAATATTTGTGCATTGGTGAATTTGTGTGTCATTGACTTTAGTGATTTCTGGATTTCTTGTGTAGTCTTCTGGAATTTGTGTGTCATTGACTCTTGTGATTGACATTGATATTATCGTCAATATTTATGGTATGGTGAACGAAATAAGGAGTATGACGTCTCTTTGATTCTTGTGTAGATTTGGTGACATTGATTAATCTCTTGATGATTATCAACTAGTATATATATAAATATATATATATATATATATATATATATATATATATATATATATATATATATATCACAGCTTGGCATTGTGATTATTATGTGTTTAGTCATATCTCTTATTCTATATCGTTTCATCTGATATTTATAGTTAGACTGATCCGTTTATTATTTTCTTATTAAATAATACTCGGGTCAGACCGAAATGTTACAGGTGCTTCTGCTTGACTTCTCATCCGGGATTAACTCCTTGACTTTTGGGTTAACTACTTAGATTAGTAGTTATTTTGTTGTATACATTTGAGATATAGACTCCTTAATGTATACTTATTCTTTCGTGTAGTTCGTGTAACTATTCTTTTGTGATATTGTGGATCTTTTTAGACCACTACTCTAATGTACACTTTCTAGTGTAATATTCATATCTTATTCCGCCTTTGTGATATGAATTGTCTGTGACTGATTTGTGTTATGCTTATTTCTATATTTGTTTTCCGAAGGATTTATATAGCCACTGTGTAGTAGCTTTGAGTTTGTGTCGGTATGTCGAATTTCCTCTTGAAATAGAATGCATGTTATATTATCTGACATATCGGTGCTCGCACAAAGAAATTACATGGATGGTCGCTCCTCAACAGCCTTATTCTCCGTGCTAGTCGACAGCATTCACCGTAATGTTCTTGGCTAGCGTGGGTATAGAGGTGGGGCGTCATATATTAACTGCTAGTTAAATTTTTTATTTATTTTATTACATATAAACCGCCAGTTAAACAGTTATAATTTATTTTTGAATATAAACTGATAGTTGATACCAGTTATTTATCACCTGTTATATATTGATGTATTGTTTGAATTTGGATGATGATTTTGATACATAGATGTATGATTTTGATGGATGAATGGATGTTTATTTATATTAATTGCAAGTTGTTACATTTCATCTCATTCGGGATTGCGGTTTGAAAAGATATACAACCGCAAATTTTATTTTTAAATTGCGGATTGAAATGATAAATATCTGTATCACTTGGCCATAGAATAGAAAATTGTATAAAGGCACCGCGGTCTATATATAAATTTTTTTAAAAGAATGATTTCTATGGTTTGGATAGGATACAGTTAAATAAATATTAAATTTTGATATTATATGAATGTTATTTTATATATACATATATGGTTAAATTGTTGAATTTAAGCTACGTATAAATTTGTTAAATAAAATAAATAAGTGGAATAATCGAGTTAATTATTTATATTATATGATTAAGTACATGTCAAGATATTGAATATATATAGAGTTTTAAATAATTTAAATCAATTAAGACTGAGAGTTAAATTGAAAATTTTATTTGGAATTGAGCTTAATTAAGAATTTAACTTCATAAGTTGATGTAAAATTTATTAACTTGAAAGTTTAAAAGGTATAATATCTATAACTGAATTTTTATTCAAGATGAATTAAATGAATATTTCTAGTATAAATGAAATTGAAGGAAATATTTAGTTATAAGTAATTTGAGTTTTATTTAATGGATTATGGATTTATTTTGCAAACATTCAAACTAAATAATAGGACATTAAATTGTTGAATAAAAATTTCAAACCTTAGTTCCAATTGTTTAATATTCAAAGTTTGAAATATATTGAAACTGAAGTGGTTTATTCAAACTAGAAGTGAATTTAAAATTTATGGATTTAGACTTAATTTAAAGTGAATAAATAGTAAAGGCATGGAAATTATTTACTTTATATAGAAATTTTAAATTCAAACCATTTTATTTATATACTGTTGAATATCCAAACCACTTAAGTTGGAAGTTATGGTTTTAAAGCTATGGATTCGAAGTATTATGTTTTGAAGAGTTATAATTTAAATGTATGGTTTCGAGATATTATAAATTTTAAAGTGGTATGGTTTTAGAAAAAGATATATTTGAAATGTTATCAATATTGATTTGTTTTTTAAACGGAAAGGATATCATATTTATTTGGTTTCGAAATAGATATTATATTCTGGTTTTGAAAGTATAATTATTTTTAAATGACTGCGGTGTTATAATAACATTTGGTTGTTGAAGAGACCGGGATCGGAAGTTGTCATACTCTCTGCCAACTCCGAAAACCACTTTAACAACCGTGTACGCAGTGGAGATTCCAGAATGAAGTAAGATGGTGGCAGCGTTTCCTGTAAGGTAAATACGTGGACCCAACTCCCATGAGTTGGTATAAGGTGGCTAAAACAGGAGCGATCGACGGGCCAAGGGGATTAGCGCCCTTTATCGGATACTCCTCTTCGATGCTATACTCTGACTTTGGATTGATTCGGTGGCCATTTTTACTTCTGATTTTAGGGGGGAGTTTGTCCGACGTGGGCGGTAGCTGCGGCTACGCGTTACCATCAGCCCGGAAGCGTAATTGGTACATCTACCCTGGCATTGCCTAGTTGTGCCATGTCACCTACCCTATCGCGCCTTGTACGAGTTTTGTTTTCTCCCGTAGCCCGTGGAGTATTTAGGGTAGTCTACCGATCTGGAGATGCGCTGATACTGGATGGACTACTGGGACTATTACGTGTTAAAGGCTATATGGGTAACCCCTTAATGCTAAGAAAAAAGTAAGTTTATTTTACAATTAGACACTATTATAATAGCGCAATATACTACATAGTAAATAGTTTAACGGATCCTTAGGAGATGTAAATCCCGAGCATCTCTTGAGTTACTGCACTCATATTTATTTCTGTTAATTTAACTCACATAAGATCTTTTAGTTCTGACTCGAGTGTTTTTTGTTTTTTCAAATTCGTTCGGGTCAGTCCGAGCGTTTCAGGATTCGAAGATTTAGCTCTGAAGGACGAAGATGAAGATTTGCATTATTATTATTTATATTATTGCACTACACTCATACTGTTCCGCTGCATTGTCATTGGTATGTGTAACTCTGATATGTGTTATATAAATATAATCAAATGTTTTTGTAAACAGATTTATAAACTATATATTTGATTATTATATTTTATCATTCCACTGTGAGATTCTGTTTAGTTTTTTTCTTGTAACAACCCGCATATTTATCGATTTTATATTTAAATATTCTTATTTAAATATTTTATCGTTAATTAGATTATAGTCCAAAAAGCTACTTTTTGCATACGACCAAATTAGGACTCGAGACCACCCCTATTGAGTTCAAAATGACGTTTGCAATCTTTTTGAGCATAAGCTTCAATATGTTTGGAGTTAGTGAACTTTTTCCACTTTTACACTTTGGGTCTTTGGGTTGGTTTAGCCATTATAACTCAAGCTCAATCCCCCTTCTCTTCATAACTTCATTTCATTTCCTAACACTCAAGCTTCATCAAAAATGGAGGAGGGAATGGGAAATTAAAACTCCAAACTCAAATTCTCTTGCAAATCCTTCATTTAACTCCAAATTCAAAGAGAAGACATTGGATTCAAGCTTCTTGTGTTGAGATTGAAGTGGGATTGGTTCCTGCTTGCTTTAAGCTTCATCTTCATTGATTTTTGGTGCAAAGGTGAGATTTTTATCTCACATTCTTGTTTGTAACTATCTTGGATTGTTAAGAATGAATTCCCATCACTTTAGCATGTACATTTGCATTTTGTTTGGATTGGATTGGCGAAAAACTCCAATTTTTAGTGTTTTGGGGTGAATTATTGGGTTTAGGTCGCACTGCCTCGAACCCTCGGCCTGCATATTTTCGTTCGCTTTTAGGTCGTTTGGAATTAGGTCACTAGGCCGCTTGGTCGATAGGTCGTAGGTCGTAGGTCGCTCTGCCTCGAAGAGTCTCGGTCTTCATATTTGCGTTAACCCTTTAGATCGTTCTGGCTTGAGTTGTTAGGTCGTTTGGCCTGTATATTGTTAGGTCGCTTAGCCTTGAGCCGCTAGGTCGCATGACCTCCATCTCGCTAGGTCACATGACCCAATCTCATTAGGTCGTTAGACCTTATCTCCCGTTAGGTCGCATGACCCAATTCCTTTAGGTCGCTTGACCATACTTCCTTTAGGTCGCTTGACCTTATTTCCTTAAGGTCGCATGACCCTTCACTAGGTCGCACGGCTTTGTTAAGACGTTAGGTCGCTCGGCCTTGTTGAACCCTTAGGTCGCTTGGCCTTTATATTGTTAGGTCGTTTCTGGCCATAGGTCGCTCGCCCTCTTCATGGGTTAGGTCGCTCGGCCGATTCATTTGTTAGGTCGCGCCAACCCCTTAAGTCGTTCGACCATTTGGTCGTAACACATTAGGTCGCATGGCCTTGTTGAAGACGTTAGGTCGCTCGCCTTTTTATACTTAGGTCGTTCGACCTGTATTTTGTTAGGTCGCTCGGCATTCTAGGCCGCACCACCTATTTCCACTTTGATGCATTTTGAGCCGATTTCTTTGGATTTAATTCACGTCTTCGAATGTGAGTTTTTGTGATTGATTGTTTCTACAATCATTTTTGTGGTTTGTCACTTTAAAAATATAAAGGTTTCAATACTAGTACTAAATATCAAAACTCTTTCATCAAAGCAATTTCAACTCTATTTTATTTACAAAGCTATTTTTCCTAAAACGTTTTCCAATCTATTAGTATGTACAAACCTTTACCTCACTCGTATGAGAAATTGAATTAAACGGCTTAGTAAAAAAAATGGTATGAAACGCTTGCGTTTGCTTCGTCGGTTAACTCTTGGACCACTACTCTGATGTGCACTTTCATGTGTTATATTCATATCTTTTTCCGCCTTAGTGATATGGATATCTGTGACTGATTTATGTTATGTATGTTTCTATGTTTGTTTCCGAAGAATACTATAGCCGCCGTGTAGTAGTTTTGGGTTTCCAAAACAATTATATGGATGGTCGCTCCTCAACAGCCTTATTCTCCATGCTAGTTGACAACACTGCACCATAGTGTCCTTGGCTAGCGTGGGTATAGAGGTGGGGCGTCACATTTCTTCTCTGTTTTTCTTATTTACCCCATAAAAATCCGCCCTTTCGTATGGTTTGAATTGGCACATGTGTCGATTTAAAGCGTGCGAAAAGGCTGGACGTTTCATCTGGTATCAGAGCTTTGGTTTGGTGATAAACCTTAGCTTTGTGGGGTTTGACTCTTTATTAATAGGGTAGTAATACCCTATGGGAGTCGCTGAGTGTATATATATGAGAGAGCGTATTTGTTAGTGTTATAAAAAGGTTTTTAATATTGTGTTAATTTGTTCGGTTTTGTATTTATAAGTTCTGGTTGATGCATGGGACGCTGTGACATCAATAGGGATTTCTAATCACTTAATAGGACAGACCGACATAATATTTGTTTTTAATATAGATGAATGAAATAATTTTGCCTATTATATTTTCTATATATATAAAATAAATTTTTATAAAAATTATTGTAACAACCCTAGATTTTTGTATATTATGTAAATTGGACTTTCTTTTATTTTTAAATTATTTTAAATTTGTTTTATTTCAAACATTTCATTTTTAAATATAAATGATGATTATTAAATGATTTATAGTTCAAACCAGTATAATTTGAATATTTTACTGTAAAGTGGATTTCTAGTCAAGCTGTTCAAACTGTGATTTTTAAACTTCAAATTTAAATTATTTAAAATCTTAAATTTTATCTTTTATTATGAAAATAGTTGTAATAACTTGAACAGTGCTTTTTGTTTTGAAAACGGAGTTAAACTGTAAAAGTTATGTACATTTCAATTTTGAGTGTAATTTGATTTATTTAACAATTTTGTCTATTATAAATTATATAAAAAAATTTCTTTTTCATATTTATTTTAATATGTTATTGTATGTATATTTTTGTATTATAATAATTTTAAAATGAAGTAAACAATTTTTCAAAGTCAATGGTGATTTATTTGTAATTTCTGGACACTGTTTTGGATTTTTAAGCAATTTCTTTAAATCTTTTTCTATTTTCTTTAAATTTAATATTTTCTTTATATGTGTTAATACGTTATTTTAGGTATATATAGTCTTTAAAATGTTTTTAAAGTGATGTTTGAATTTTTCCAAAGCTTATTGAATCTACTTTCAAATTTTAAAGCCTAGTTTCCATTTTTCTGCTATTTTCTTTATTTAAATTATATTTAAATTTAAAATTTATATATTTATTTGTGAATGCATTTTTATTTTATGTTATTATATTTTTTATAAATGTTTTTACAAGTCGATATAAATTTTCCAAAGCTCATTCTGTTTATTTTCCATTTTTCTAGACTAGTTTGCAAATTTGTGCTATTTTCTTATTTTAACCGTATATAATTAATAAATATTTATATATATTTTATATTTGGTTATATTTTCGAAATTTTGACTGGAATTATTATTAATTTCATTAATGTAAATTTATATGAATAAATTAAGAAAATTTGAAAGGTTTTAAAAGCTTTTAAAACGTAAAGTCATTTCACCTCCTAAGTCGTTTCTTTTACCGTTTCTTCATTTACTCTTTGGCAGTTTTTATTTTTTTTATTAGCCGTGACTTCCTCACTTCATTTTCACGTGAATCTCAGATCCATTTATCATGTAAAAAAAAAAACTCATGGCCATTGCTTGAAGGAGTTGAGGTAAATTTCATCTTCTTCTTCCTTTGTTTTCTACTTTTCTATTTGAATTTTGTACATGTTCTCACCTTCATAGCTTGGCTCCTCCTCAACCAGATCTGACCTCACCTCTACCACCCCTTTTCTCTGACCATCACCCACCCTATTTCATCACCAAGGCAGGCCGAGCCCAACCATGGCAAGGAGCACTAACAAAATCCACTTAAACCATCACAAACTATCACTTATGGCCTAGAATTGTCATCTCCTCCTTCTACCACCATTTGCCGCCACTACCTCCACCACCACAACCTCTGACCTGACCTCCACCCTCTGTCACATCACCCAACACCACCTGGACCCACTGGCCATGACCTATAGCTTCTGGCCGAGCCAAACTTTAGCAAAGAAATGATGTACTTGCCTTGTTCTTGAAGTTTATGCACCTAGACCTATGCACCATCTCCAAATCCACCTAGGCCGACCTGTTTGGACCCAAACCCAGCCCTTAGTCCATGCCTTAGCTGAGATTATTCCATCACTAACTGGACCATGTGAAGTTGAGAACAAGTGCAAACCATCCGATATGGTTTTGGGTATTGATTTCTTGAATTTTTGGTGATAATTTGTGTTGAAAACTTATATCTATCCTATTGTTTGGTTTAAATGTTTGAACAAGGCAAATTTTCTTTGGCTCTCCACTCTCAAGTTGTATCTGTGCTATCATGCCTTCGTAATGTCAGTATTGTTGCTTTGGTGGATATCTCCAGCTTTGAACATGTGAGTTATTCTCACCAGACAATTTGTACATATATAACTAGTAAATTAACCCCTTTTGAATCTGTAAAATTCATTATCATGTTACACCTGCTATATTATGATTTTGTGATGTTCACCCATGATTAAACACCTATTATAATCATGGGTTACTGTTATATTATGTTGTTCTGCTATTTTTATCAGTTTATCACACTGCAAGTTCCCTTTAGATTAGAATCACTATGGGTTGAAATGATACATACCCGAACGGACTTTAGAATAGGGGAAAATCGTTATGGGCTGAAATGATAGGCCTGAACGATTTTCAACTTATTTTATTTACTTGGGACTGCGGGTTTGAAATGATAAAACCCGGATTTTTCTTTGTAAATTACAGGTTGAAATAATATATTACCCGTACCACTTTAGCTAGCGTAGAAAATTATATACAGGCCCGTAGTTAAAATATGTTTTCTAAAAATTTTAAAATATTTTAGAAATTTAATTATTATAATATTTTGATTTAAAGTTAAATAGAAATATAATTTTTGTAAAGTATTATTGATTTTTTGGAAATCTATAAGTTAAATAAATTATGGAAAAGTTAGAAAATCTGAATGTAAGTTATTTTGAAAATTTTGATTTAATTTTTAATGGAATTTAAATTAACTTTGAAAATATGATAAATTTACGATATTTTGAATTTTAAATTAATTTAAAATGATTTTTATAACATATTAATGATTTTTGAATAAAGTTAAAATGTTAATGAGTGAATATTGAGTTGAATTTTGAAATATAACTCAAATTGGAATTTATGAATTTTGTTTAAAAGTGAAATTTTAAGTTAAGTTAAATAAAATGGAATTAAATTATATTTGAAATTTTAAACTTAAGTGTTAAGTTGAAATTTAATGTAATGAATTTAAATTTGAATGTTGAAATTTAATAAGTGAATTATTAATAAATATTGATTTTTGGAAGGAAACTTAACTTTATAAAATCATGAATTTAATGAAAATTAAATGATGCTTATAAATGTGAAAATGTATGATTTTATAAGTTAAAAATGATTTAAATAAAAATATAAGTGTTTGTGAAATTCTATTGAATATTTGAAGTTAATTAACAGCATTTTTAATACTGTCTTTTGTTAAATTTAATTGCTTTTGAATGTAACTTTCTGTAGCATTTTCTAAATGCTGCGAAACTTGAATTTTCATTGTTTTAATAAATTTAAGTTCATAAAGGAACATTGAAAATTTAAATTTTTGGAATTTAATAATTTAATTATAAAATGTTATAACTTCATTTTTATGATTTAAAATGAAGTAATTTGTTTTGAAATATAACTATTTGATATATTAAAATGATTGAAATGTAGTAATGAAAGATATGATATTTTGGTATATTGAAATGATTTGAATTGTGGTTTTGAAAAAATATAACTATTTTGATATATTAAAATGATTTGAAATGTGGTTTTGAAAAGATATGATATTTTGGTATATTTAAATGATTTGAAATGTGGTTTTGAGAAGATAAGATATTTTGACATATTAAAATGATTTGAAACGAAGTTTTGAAAGATATGATATTTTGATATTAAATGATTTGAAAAATGGAGTTTTGGAAGATGTGACATTTTGATATTCAAATGATTTGAACAGAAGTTCTAAGGATATGATATTTTGGAAATGAAGCTTTGAAAAGTTATGATATTTTGATATATTAAAATGTTTCGAAAGGTATTTTTGAAAGGATATGATAATTTAATATATTGAAATGGTTAGAAATGATTTGATATTTATTTTCCTATATATTTGAATTGAAAGATATGGCATGATGATATATTAAAATGGTTTGGAAATGATTTAACCTTTATTTTGATAAAGATTTGGGTTGAAATGATATTTTATTTTGAAGTATAAAATATTGTTTTAAATGTCATAACTACGGGTTATAATAACGATTGGTTGTTAAAGAGACCGGGATCGGATATTGTCTTATAGTCGGGCAATACCGAAAACCATTTTAACAACTGTGTATGCGGTGGAGATTCTAGAATGAAGCAGGATGGTGGCGGCGTTCTCGAGGTATATTACGTGGACCCAACTCCCGTGGGTTGGCATATATGACTAAAACAGGAGCTATACCGGGCTACACAAAGGGTCGCACCCTTTCATCGAGGATGCTCCATCGGAAACCATTCTATTACTTTTGTGATTCGATACGGTGGCGCCACTTTGATTCAGGGTTATTGTTCGAGGAAGGCAGAAGCTGCTGGCTTGCCGTCACCACCGGTCCGGGAGTGCAAATGGTGTATCCACCCTGGCATTGCCTCGTGTGCCATGTCATATCCTTAAATCGAGCCAACTACGATTTTGGTTTTAAAGATCCGACCGCGTTAAGGTTCACCATCCCCTTAATGCTATTGTCTATATGATTATACTTTACTGATTAGACACTACTGTATATAGCGTATATTACTATATAGTAAATAGTTTAACAGATCCTTAGAGGATGGGCGGTCCCAAGCATCTTCTAAGTTACTTGTACCTTTACTACAGTTCGCTTGAGTTGGTTTACATTGTATAGGTATGTATGTCCTGACTCAAGTGTTTGTATTTTTATATACGCTTGGGTAAGCCTGAGTTATTTACAGATTTGGATTTCCACTTTCTGGAGATTGAAATCGCTGGAGATTATCTACTTGTCAAGTTTTATCTTTTGCAGTCCGTTGTTCCTTGCAGGTCTTGTATTAGTAGACTTCTATGTAGTGATACTTCTTTGTACTTTATTTCCCTCTGTTGTACTTTATTTTCCTCTGTTGTATTTTATTTAACTCTGATATATTTACATAGTAGCTTCATGAACTACTATTTCTTTTACTTCCGCTGCACTATTATTACTCTGTGTCTGTGATCTGTGATTATTATTTACTGTATATTCTGAGATTTGCCAAATTTTTATTTACAACGCGGTATTTTGAGCAATTCAATTCCGGCATGAGTGTCTACCTATACACTTATAATGGATGCGAATGGTTGAAAATATCGGGTCGTTACCGTTGGTATCAAAGCTTTGGTAGCTCTAGGCAAAACTCAACATAAGGAGTGAATGTAATTACAGAATCACTTTCATTCGAGTTTGAATCTCTTCCTTTTGACTCTATTCCTTTGGATTTTGGAACGTTCCCTACGGTTCCAAAATCCATTCGTATCTCTGTAGTATCCCATAATTCCGCTTTGAATGATCTTTTAGTGAGTCGGCAGTCTCGCCAATTTCAAACTGAATTGAAAAAGGGGTGAAACTCCTCTACAATTAGCATCGATTCACCAGAGATTTATATCTATCCTTGGTTTAGATGCTAATATCTTTTGTTATCCCAAACTCTAACTCATGAGATTGAATGTAGATTTACCCTAGAAAATCCACATCGATTTTATTATTTAAGTCACGGTTGACCCGGTTAAGGTTGCCCGCGATTTATTTAAGCTTATCCACCTCCCTACTCTGTTATTTAATCATATTGTTTTTTGTTTCCAATCTATTCTTCCAAACATTTTGAATTGTACTTGTATATCTATGTTTTGTTTTATATATTGTGTTGTTTGAGTTGTTGATGTTGAGTTGGGTTTCTGATCGATTCGTCTGATCAACGCTATCAATAGGATTTCTAAAACACTTTGACAGAACAAACTGACACAATATTATTTTAAAATTTGGTTATTGAAATAAATTTTGATACCTAAGTAAATTTATGGAACTTAATAAATTGATTTAAATTAATCATTTGAAATGATAATACTTGATTTATCATTTATTGTTCTATAAATGAATTTATAGATAGTTGTTTATAAATTTATTTGGGAACTGAAATGAAGTTAAAACAAGAAATTTGAGAAATTTAATTTCTGATGGTTTCAAACCATGTGTTTATGTTTTAAAGTATATTATTTAAAGTACTTTCGAATAAGAATATGTTTCCAAAGGATTTTAAAGTTTAAAAATTAGTTCTCTTCTCTTTGTCGCTGGGAAATAATTTCAGTGATGACTGTAGCATCATCGACAATCATTTTCGAGAAACGAAATGAAGAGACCGCCCTGTAGTCTTGCTACAGCTTTGTTTTGGAAATCAATTTGATTTGAATTTCTAAAATATGACTTGATCTATAATATATATAGATATATGATTTAAATTTGATTTGATAAATTATGTACATACATTTATTTATCTCTAAATGGGTTGAAGAAATTGAAAATTTAATTCTTAAATTTTATTTAAAGAATAACTTCAATTATAAAAAGAAAATAAAATTTTTGGATGAATATTCAAGCGTGAAATGATTTAATTGTATAATACAATTGCATTCAATATAACTTACCTCAATTTTTCAAAAGTTAACAATGTAATTGGATAATATACAATACAAAAAGATTTATAAATAAAATTTGAGTGGTTATAATAAATGTTATACACTTAAATTTTAATTAAAAAATGATTAACAGAGGTAAATATGATAAAGGGAAATTTAATAACTTACAATAAAATAATGTTAGAAGAACTAAGAATAAATCAAAGTAGTTATAATAAGTGTAAGTATATTTAACATAAGTGATACATATATTGAGAGGAATAAATTTAATTTTAATTAGGAATAAAGAGGAATAAAATTTATTAAGTACATTGTGAGTGTAATAAATGATTATTTTTCAAACCCATGGTTTAAAAAATTGTTAATTTAAGATGATTGGATAATAAGATAATGAAATTTGAGATAGTTAACGATTTATTTAACTTATGTAAAAAAAAGGAAAAAAAAATTTAAGTTGAAATTTCCATGCTTTCAAATTTATTTCCTTATTGTGTTTTTCAAACTCTCTTTTGGTTGTCCATATCATCCTTATCTTGCTATAGACTGGAATAGGCATCTTTCTATAATCTTTCTGTTTAGAAATCTTTCTATAATCTTTGATAATTTACACCTTGCGAAACTTTCCCATAACAACAGTTATCAGGTATAATTTTCAATCTTCTTGTCATCCTATCTTAATTCTATTTCACTCTATCTTTTTCGATGCTTTTTCGCACCTCATCCCTTTTCGAGGACGAAAAGTTTTGAGTGGGGGAGAGTGTAACAACCCTAGATTTTTGTATATTATTTATATTGGACTTTATTTTACTTTTAAATTATTTTAAATTTGTTTTATTTCAAACATTTCATTTTTAAATATAAATGATGATTATTAAATGATTTATAGTTCAAACCAGTATAATTTGAATATTTTACTGTAAAGTGGATTTCTGGTCAAGCTGTTCAAAATGTGACTTTTAAACTTCAAATTTAAATTATTTAAAATCTTAAATTTTATCTTTTATTATGAAAATAGATGTAATAACTTGAACACTGCTTTTCGTTTCGTTGAGAACGGAGTTAAACTGTAAAAGTTATGTACATTTCAATTTTGAGTGTAATTTGATTTATTTAACAATTTTGTCTATTATAAATTATAAAAAAAAATTCTTTATCATATTTATTTTAATATGTTATTGTATGTATATTTTTGTATTATAATAATTTTAAAATAAAGTAAACAATTTTTCAAAGTCAATGGTGATTTATTTGCAATTTCTGGACACTTTTTGGATTTTTAAGCAATTTCTTTAAATCTTTTTCTATTTTCTTTAAATTTAATTTTTTTTTTATATGTGTTAATATGTTATTTTAGGCATATTTTGTCTTTTAAATGTTTTTAATGTGATATTTGAATTTTTTCCAAAGCTTATTCAATCTATTTTCAAATTTTAAAGCCAAGTTTCCATTTTTCTGCTATTTTCTTTATTTAAATTGTATTTAAATTTAAAATTTATATATTTATTTGTGAATGCATTTTTATTTTATGTTATTATCTTCATTATAAATATTTTTACTAGTCCATATAAATTTTCCAAAGCTCATTCTGTTTATTTTCCATTTTTCTAGACTAGTTTGCAAATTTGTGCTATTTTCTTATTTTAACCTTATATAATTAATAAATATTTATATATATTTTATATTTGATTATATTTTCGAAATTTTGACTGGAATTATTATTACTTTCAGTAATGTAAACTTATATGAATAAATTAAGGAAATTTGAAAGGTTTTAAAAGCTTTTGAAACGTAAAGTCGTTTCACCTCCTAAGTCGTTTCTTTTACCGTTTCTTCATTTACTCTTTGGCAGTTTTATTTTTTTTTGTTAGCCGTGACTTCCTCACTTCATTTCCACGTGAATCTCAGATCCATTTCTCAAGTAAAAAAAACTCACGGCCATTGCTTGAAGGAGTTGAGGTAAATTTCATCTTCTTCTTCCTTTGTTTTCTACTTTTCTATTTGAATTTTGTACTTGTTCTCACCTTCATAGCTTGGCTCCTCCTCAACCAGATCTGACCTGACCTCTACCACCCCTTTTCTCCGACCATCACCCACCCTATTTCATCACCAAGGCAGGCCGAGCCCATCCATGGTAAGGAGCACCACCAAAATCCACTTAAACCATCACAAACTATCACTTATGGCCTAGAATTGTCATCTCCTCCTTCTACCACCATTTGCCGCCACTAACTCCACCACCTATGAACTGACCTCCACCCTCTGCCACATCACAACCCAACACCACCTGGACCCACTGGCCATGCCCCATAGCTTATGGCCGAGCCAAACTTTAGCAAAGAAATGATGTACTTGCCTTGTTCTTGCCTTGTTGTTGAAGTTTATGCACCTAGACCTATGCACCATCTCCAAACCCAACTAGGCCGACCTGTTTGGACCCAAACCCAGCCCTTAGTCCCTGCCTTAGCTGATCTTATTCCATCACTAACTGAACCATGTGAAGTTGAGAGCAAGTGCAAACCATCCGATATGGTTTTGGGTATTGATTTCTTGAATTTTTGGTGATAATATGTGTTGAAAACTTATATCTATCCTATTGTTTTTTTAAAATGTTTGAACAAGGCAAATTTTCTTTGGCTCTCCACTCTCAAGTTGTCTCTGTGCTATCGTGCCTTCGTAATGTCAGTATTGTTGCTTTGGTGGATATCTCCAGCTTTGAACATGAAAGTTATTCTCACCAGACAATATGTACATATATAACTAGTAAATTGACCCATTTTGAATCTGTAAAATGCATTATCATGTTACACCTGCTATATTATGATTTTATGATGTTCACCCATGCTTAAACACCTGTTATAACATCTGTTACTGTTATATTATGTTATTCTGCTATTTATATCAGTTTATCACACTGTAAGTTCCCTTTAGATTAGAATCACTATGGATTATACCCGAATGGACTTTAGAATAGAGGAAAATCGTTATGGGCTGAATGATAGGCCAGAACGATTTTCAACTTATTTTATGTACTTGGGACTGTGGGTTTGAAATGATAAAACCCGGATTTTTCTTTGTAAATTACGGGTTGAAATGATATATTACCCGTACCATTTTACCTAGCCTAGAAAATTATATACAGGCCCGTGGTTAAAATATGTTTTCTAAAATTTTTAAAATATTTAAGAAATTTAATTATTATAATATTTTGATTTAAAATTAAATAAAAATATAATTTTTGTAAAGTATTATTGATTTTTTGGAAATCTATAAGTTAAATAAATTATGAAAAAGTGAGAAAATCTGAATGTAAGTTATTTTGGAAATTTTGATTTAATTTTAATGGAATTTAAATTAACTTTGAAAATATGATAAATTTATGATATTTTGATTTTTAAATTAATTTTAAATGATTTTTATAACATATTAATGATTTTTGAATAAAGTTAAAATGTTAATGAGTGAATATTGAGTTGAATTTGGAAATATAACTTAAATTGGAATTTATGAATTTGGTTTAAAAGTGAAATTTTAAGTTAAGTTAAATAAAATGGAATTAAGTTATATTTGAAAATTTAGACTTAAGTGTTAAGTTAAAATTTAATGTAATGAATTTAAATTTGAATGTTGTAATTTAATAAGTGAATTATTAATAAATATTGATTTTTGGAAGGAAACTTAACTTTATAAAATCATGAATTTAAGGAAAATTAAATGATGCTTATAAATGTGAAAATGTATGATTTTATAAGTTAAAAATGATTTAAATAAAAATATAAGTGTTTGTGAAATTCTATTGAATATTTGAAGTTAATTAACAGCATTTTTAATACTGTCTTTTGTTAAATTTAATTGTTTTTTAATGTAACTTTCTGTAGCATTTTCTAAATGCTGCGAAACTTGAATTTTCATTGTTTTAATAAATTTAACTGCATAAAGGAACATTGAAAATTAAAATTTTTGGAATTTAATAATTTAGTTATTAAATGTATTAACTTCATTTTTATGATTTAAAATGAAGTAATTTGTTTTAAAATATAACTATTTGATATATTAAAATGATTGAAATGCGGTACTGAAAGATATGATATTTTGGTATATTGAAATGATTTGAAATGTGGTTTTGAAAAAATATAACTATTTTGATATATTAAAATGATTTGAAATGTGGTTTTGAGAAGATATGATATTTTGGTATATTAAAATGATTTGAAATGTGGTTTTGAGAAGATTTGATATTTTGATATATTAAAATGATTTGAAACGAAGTTTTGAAAGATATGATATTTTGATATTAAATGATTGAAAAATAGAGTTTTGGAAGATGACATTTTGACATTAAAATGATTTGAAAAGAAGTTCTGAAGGATATGATATTTTGGAAATGAAGCTTTGAAAAGTTATGATATTTTGATATATTAAAATGTTTTGAAAGGAAGTTTTGAAAGGATATGATAATTTAATATATTGAAATAGTTAGAAATGACTTGATATTTATTTCGATAAATATTTGAATTGAAAGATATGGTATGATGACATATTGAAATGGTTTGGAAATTATTTAATCTTTATTTTGATAAAGATTTGGGTTGAAATGATATTTTATTTTGAAGTATAAAATATTGTTTTGAAAGTTAAAACTAAGGGTTATAATAACGATTGGTTGTTAAAGAGACCGGGAATAGATATTGTCTTATAGCCGGCCAATACCACAAACCACTTTAACAACTGTGTACGCGGTGGAGATTCCAGAATGAAGTAGGATGGTGGCGACGTTCTCGAGGTATATTACGTGGACCCAACTCCTATGAGTTAGCATATATGACTAAAACAGGAGCTATACCGGGCTATACAATGGGTCGCATCCTTTCATCGAGCATGCTCCATCGGAAACCATTCAATTACTTTTGTGATTCCATACGGTGGCGCCACTTTGATTCAGGGGTATTGTTCGAGGTGGGCGGAAGCTGCTGGCTTGCCATCACCACCGGTCCGGGAGTGCAAACGGTGTATCCACCCTGGCATTGCCTCGCGTGCCGTGTCATATCCTTATATCGAGCCCACTATGATTTTGGTTTTAAAGATCCGACCGCGTTAAGGTTCACCATCCCCTTAACGCTATTTTCTATATGATTATACTTTACTAATTAGACACTACTGTATATAGCGTATATTAATACATAGGAAATAGTTTAAGGGATCCTTAGAGGATGGGCGGTCCCAAGCATCTTCTAAGTTACCTGTACCTTTACTACAGTTCACTTGAGTTGGTTTACATTGTATAAGTATGTATGTCCTGACTCGAGTGTTTGTAATTTTATTTACGCTCGGGTCAGCCTGAGTTATTAACAGATTTGGATTTCCACTTTCTGAAGATTGAAATCGCTGGAGATTATCTACTTGTCAAGTTTTATCTTTTGCAGTCCGTTATTCCTTTCAGCTCTTGTATTAGTAGACTTCTATGTAGTGAGACTTCCTTTGTACTTTATTACTTCCTTTGTACTTTATTTCTTCTAATGTACTTTATTTTCCTCTGTTGTATTTTATTTAACTCTAATATATTTACATAGTAGCTTCATGAACTACTATTTCTTTTACTTCCACTGCACTATTATTACTCTGTGTCTGTGATCTGTGATTATTATTTACTGTATATTCTGAGATTTGCCAAATTTTTATTTACAACGCGGTATTTTGAGCAATTCAATTCCGGCATGAGTGTCTACCTATACACTTATGATGGATGCGAATGGTTGAAAATATCGGTTCGTTATCGTTGGTATTAGAGCTTTGGTAGCTCTGGGCAAAACTCAGCATATGGAGTGAATGTAATTACAGAATCACTTTCATTCGAGTTTGAATCTCTTCCTTTTGACTCGATTCCATTGAATTTTGGAACGTTCCCTACGGTTCCAAAATCCATTCGTATCCCTCACTATTAATCTTCTTTTGGTTCTGAAGTATCCCATAAATCCACTTCGAATGATCTTTTAGTGAGTCGGCGGTCTCGCCAATTTCAAATTGAATTGAAAAAGGGTGAAACTCCTCTACAATTAGCATCGATTCACAAGAGATTTATATCTATCCTTGGTTTAGATGCTAATATCTTTTGTTATCCCGAACTCTAACTCTTGAGATTGAATGTAGATTTACCCTAGAAAATCCACATCGATCTTATTATTTAAGTCATGGTTGACCCGGTTAAGGTTGCCCGCGATTTATTTAAGCTTATCCACCTCCCTACTCTGTTATTTAATCATCTTGTCTTTTGTTTCCAATCTATTCTTCCAAACATTTTGAACTGTACTTGTATATCTATGTTTTGTTTTATATATTGTGTTGTTTGAGTTGTTGATGTTGAGTTGGGTTTCTGATCGATTCATCTGATCAACGCTATCGATAGGATTTCGAAAACACTTTGACAGAACAAACTGACACAATATTATTTTAAAATTTGGTTAATGAAATAAATTTTGATATATAAGTAAATTTATGGAACTTAATAAATTGATTTAAATTAATCATTTGAAATGATAATACTTGATTTATCATTTATTGTTCTATAAATGAATTTATAGACAGTTGTTCATAAATTTATTTGGGAACTGAAATGAAGTTAAAACAAGAAATTTGAGAAATTTAATTTCTGATAGTTTCAAACCTTGTGTTTAAGTTTTAAAGTATATTATTTAAAGTACTTTCGAATAAGAATATGTTTCCAAAGGATTTTAAAGTTTAAAAAGTAGTGCTCTTATCTTTGTCGCTGGGAAATAATTTCGGTGATGACTGTAGCATCATCGACATTCATTTTTGAGTTTCGAAATGAAGAGACCTGTAACAACCCGCATATTTATCGATTTTATATTTAAAAATTTTATTTAAATATTTTGTCGTTAATCGGATATTGGTCCGAAAAGGTACTTTTTGCAAACAGTCAAATTAGGACTCGAGACCACTTCCATTGAGTTCGAAATGCCGTTTACAATTTTTTTAAGTATAAACATTGGTAGGTTTGGAGTTAGTAGAATTTCACTAACTCTTCCCGCTTTGGACTTTGGGTCAGATTGCCATTATAACTCAAGCCCAAACCCCATTCCTTCTTCTCACTCTTCATAAATTTCCTAACAACCATGCTTTTGCATTAATGGTGAGTGGAAGAGGAAATTAAAACTCCAAGCTTAGGTTTCAACTTTAAATCCATCATTCAACTCCAAAATCAATGTGAAGACATTGGATTCTAGCTTGTAGTTGCTTCTCCATTGTTTCAAGCTCCTTCTTCATTGAATTTGTGCAAAGGTGAGATTTTTATCTCACAAATCTAGTCTATAATTATATTGGACTCTTGGGAATGATTCCTTATCAATTTTGCATGCACATTTGCCTTTGGTTTGGATTGGATTGGCGAAAAACTCCAATTTTTAGCATTTTTGAAAATTTCCTGCACTTAGCTCGTTCTGGCCACTTGACTCGTTTGGTGATAGGTCGCAAGGTCACTGGGTCGTAGGCCGTAGGGCTTTAGGTCGTTCTGGAAGAATTGGCACTTCGGAATTAGGTCGCTCACGAGTTAAGTCGTTAGGTCGCTCGCGAGTTAAGCCTTAAGTCGTAGGTCGCTCACGAGTTAGGCCTTAAGCCGTAGGTCGCTCGCGAGTTAAGCCTTAAGTCGTAGGTCGCTCACGAGTTAGGCCTTAAGCCGTAGGTCGCTCGCGAGTTAAGCTTTAAGTCTTAGGTCGTTAACGACCTATAATCTCTAGGCAAACGTTAAGTCGCTCGCCCTGGTTTATCTCGTAGGTCGTCTCCGACCTAAGCTCCTGATAAGTCGTTCGAGTTAGGTCGTTGGACCATTTACCTTAGGTCGCTCGTCCACTAAGTCGGCCTGGTTTATCTCGTAGGTCGTCTCCGACCTAAGCTCCTGATAAGTCGTTCGAGTTAGGTCGTTGGACCATTTACCTTAGGTCGCTCGACTTTGTTAAGTCGTAGGTCGTTAGACCTTAGGTCGTTCGCCTTCCTTAAGTCGCTCGACCCCTCCACACTAGGTCGCTCGGCTTGCTTGAGTCGTAGGTCGTTGGACCTTAAGTCGCTTGCCTCCCTTAACTCCAGTTAGGTCGCTCGGCTATTGTGTTAGGTCGCGTGAACCCTTAGGTCGTTAGACCTCATTTTGCTTTAGGTCGTAGGCCGCTTGTCTTCACTTAGGTCGTACCGTTTTGGACGGGGCGCTGCCCCGCACCCCGCCGGGGGCGCTGCCCCCTGGACCCCCGCGACCTGACCGGGCAGGTCGAACCCTGTAAGCGGTGGCGTTGCCCCCGCACCTTGGGGGGTTGCCACCCCCCTGGATCCCCCCTCCGTAGGGTATCTTATCTGAAAAACATTGAGCTGATTTTCTTGGATTTTATTCACATCTCCGTATGCGATCTTTGTGATTGATTGTTTCTACAATTGCTTCTGTGTTTTGTCATTTTATAATACAAAGGTTTTGAATACTAGTAGTAAATATCAAAACTCTTTTAACAAACAATTTCAACTCTATTTTTAATAACAAAGCTCTTTTCTTAAACCGTTTTCCAATCTATTAGTATATACAAACCTTTACCTCACTCGGATGAGAAATCTAATTAAATGACTTAGTAAAACAAGTGGTATGAAACGCTTGCGTTCACTTCGTCGGTTAATTCTTGGACTTGTTCGATTGAACCTCTTGTGACAATTTTATTAGTGAAGATTTACAGTTTGTTCGTAAATAATTAAGTTAAGCAAGTGGTTATGGGACATGAAGCTAAACTTCTATATTTACTAGCTTAGTGTAATTGACACTTCTCGTTGATCATGACGATCATTCTGATGCTTTAGACTAGCAACTGTGCGATGTCACTTGTTGCGAGGTTAGACTAGACACCACTTGTGTGATTCCACTCACACATACCTTTTTGCTTTTTGGTTAGTCTGGACCTTAATCTGTGTGATTCCATTCACACATGTGGGGTAGCTCCCCTTGGTCTTCGGACCATCATGTGATAGGCCTCTTTCTCTTTTCTATGATTTCTGGACTTCTTGCATTGATTTCTAGAATTTATGTCATTAACTTGTTATGAGTACAAGTTTGGGGTATGATGCCCTTTCCGAATCTTTGAGAAGATTCTTGTGATATTGATTATCTCTTATTGATTGATCTTCTGTTGATCATTATTTACATACTTATAGTGGTATGTCATCATGGATATTTTATGTTTATGCCATATCTTTTATGTTATATCTTGTCATCTGATATTTATAGCTAGACTGACCCGTTTATTATTTTTCTTAAATAATACTCGGGTCAGACCGAGATGTTACAGGTGCTTCTGCTTGACTTCTTCCCAGGGATGCATTACTCTGACTTTTGGCTAACTGTTTAGATTAGCAGTTTTTGTTGTATACACTTGAGATATAGACTCATAGTTGTATTCTTTTGTATAGCACGTGTTGCTATTCTTTTGTATTATTGTGGATCTTTTGACCACTACTCTGATGTACACTTTCATGTGTTAGTTATATATTCATATCTTCTTCCGCCTTTGTGATATGGATGTCTGTGACTGATTTGCGTTATGCTTATTTCTACGTTTGTTTTCGAAGATTATTTATAGCCACCGTGTGATAAGTAATTACATGGATGGTCGCTCCTCAACAGCCTTATTCTCCGTGCTAGTTGACAGCACTACTCCGTAGTGTTCTTGGCTAGCGTGGGTATAGAGGTGGGGCGTCACAGCTTGGTATCAGAGCCAAACTTCGGAACAATGTAGAATAACTTACAAAGGATCATCGTCCTAGGTCTATCTTAGGAGTCGTACCATAGGATTAATTCGAGTCTTCGTACCGATTCATCCTATTTCCTTTATGATTCCTTGTTTTATCTATCAAGATTGCTTGATGTTCATTGGTGAATAACCTTCTTCCTTCTCTTCTTTCTTTCTTAAAGGATGAGAATGCTAGACCAGGCCGTCCCAGAACTGGATCATCTGGTGCTGCTCCCCCGGATGGAGTTTTTATGACTGCTCAACAGCTTCTTGATTTAGTAACTAATGCTCAAGCAGCTGGAGCTAACCCGGAACCTACTCACCCAAAGTCGGGATTTGCACGCTTGTGCAGCGATTACACTAATTTGGGTGGGAAGCCCTTCAAAGGTTCGGAAAATATCATCGAGGTCCAGGCTTGGTTAAAATCATGCGATCGAATCTTTTCTCGCATGAACCTTATCGATCTCCACCGCGTTCAGGTGGCTTCCAGCATGCTCCAGGAGAGAGCATTGGACTGGTACGAACTCCTTACTTCAGAAATTAATGAAGCGGATCTCACCTGGGAGCAATTTCAGGGATGCTTCGAGTTAAAGTTTGTACCAGAAGCTGGGAAAGTAACCTTGGCTTGACGTTTTATAGACCTTGTTCAAGGTCAATCCTCCGTGATTGATTACGTCGCAGCCTTCGAGTCGCTTTCCAAATATGGGGTTGAATACATCAACACCCCATTGAAGAAGAACCAGAGGATCGTTTATGGCTTAAATAAGAATCTTAAGAAGCCACTACTCCTGAAACTAGAAGTCGCATTTGATCAACTCGTCGATATCGCTCTTCGTCTTGAAGAGGCTGATAGAGAGAGTGATGCTGAAGTGGAAGGCGCTAAACCAAACTTCAACAACAAGAAGAGGCCAAGCAAATTCAAGGGTCCTTATCCCAACAAAAAGGGTAAGCAGGCAACCCCTACGGCAAAGTCTCCTTCTCCTAGTGGTGCGAGTTGCTTCAACTGTGGGTCTGGGGATCATTATGCGAATAAGTGCTCTAAGCCCAAATCTTGTCGCTATTGTAAGAGCCCGGATCATTACATACATCAATGCCTCAAGCGTAAAGGCAAGAAGGAAGGAAAGTTGAATGTGGCTCAAGCCCCTGGCAACACATCTCGTGGCCAAGGTATTTCTCATTCCATTCTTGATGGTATTATTTTATTTCATGATCAACCTATTAGAGTTCTCTTTGATACGGGGGCATCCCATTCTTTTATATCAAAGGAACTGGTAGACACTTTTTCCTTAAGTGTTACTGCATTGATGACTTCTTTAAAAATTGCGAATCCTGTTGGTGGATCCGCAACTCTTAGTTTGCTTTGTAGAGATGTGGAGATTATTTTATGTAATTTTTCTTTCCTAGCCAATTTGATGTCATGCGTTACTTAGGCTTTGGAATAATTTTGGGAATGGATTGGCTTAACTGTTATCAAGCCCATATCCCATGTCCTGAGCGGATAATTCATCTCCGACATCCACTATCTGTTAAACAGATTTCTGTTAATCTTAAAGATTCAGAATCCTGTTTGGTGGCATCTTTATATTCTTTAAATCCTCGTGAGACGACGACGATGATGAAGATGATATTATTTCTCATATTCACGTTGTTCGTGAATTTTCCGACATATTTGAGCCCGTTTTAGGTTTACCACCTAAACGAGCAATTGAGTTCAGAATTAATCTTGTTTCTGGAGCTCAACCTATTACTCGTCCTCCTTATCGCATGTCCAATAAGGAAAATGAGGAGATGCGTAAACAATTATCCGAATTGGAGACGAAGCAATTTATTCGCTCTAGTTCCTCACCTTGGGGAGCTTCGGCTATTTTCGTGAAGAAATCTGACGGTACGCTTAGGCTTTGCGTTGACTATCGCAAGCTTAACGATCTGACTATTAAAAATAAATATCCTTTACCTCGGATTGATGATCTATTCGATCAGCTTAGTGGTGCTAAGGTCTTTTCACAATTGGACTTGGCTACCGGTTTCCATCAGCTTCGTATCGCTGAGGATAGCATTCCTTTGACATCATTCCATACTCGATATGGATCTTATGAATGGCTTGTTATGCCATTTGGGTTAACGAATGCTCCAGCTTATTTCGTTGACCTCATGAATCGAGTTTTCAAAGATTTCCTCGATCGGTTTGTTCTCATATTCATTGATGATATTCTTGTGTATTCAAAAACCGAGGAGGAACATGAGAAACATCTTCGGATTGTATTGGAAACTCTTAGGAGTAATCAATTAAAGGCGAAATTTTCTAAATGCCACTTTTGGCAGTCTCGTGTGAAGTTTCTCGGTCATATTATTTCCGAATCCGGGATTTCCGTGGATCCTTCAAAGATTGAAGCGATTAAAGATTGGAAGAGACCGGAGAGTGTGACAGAGATTCGTAGTTTTCTCAGTTTGGCGGGCTATTACCGTCATTTTATTAAGGACTTTTCTAAGATTGCCGTGCCTCTTACTAGCTTGACTAAGAAGGGAGTTAAATACATTTGGTCGGACAAATGTGAAGCCTCTTTTCAGAAATTGAAAGAACTCCTTTCCGATGCTCCTATTCTTGTTATTCCCGTGGGGAATCAAGATTTTGTTGTTTATACTGATGCTAGTCACGTTGGTTTGGGTGCCGTTCTTATGCAAAAAGAACGTGTTATTGCTTATGCTTCTAGGCAATTAAAGCCGGCCGAGACTAGATATGCTACACATGATTTAGAACTCGCGGCTGTTGTTTTCGCCCTTCGGATTTGGCGTCATTGCCTATTGGGAGAGAAATTTATTCTTTATACGGATCATAAGTCTCTGAAATATTTATTTTCTCAAAAAGAACTTAATTTACGTCAACAGTGTTGGCTCGAGTTTCTTGCACCTTATGATCTTAATATTCTTTATATCCCCGGTAAGGGTAATCGTGTCGCCGATGCTCTTAGCCGTAAACAACAAGCAGTTGTTTCTATGATGATATCCGAATGAAACGATCTCGAGATTTTATCCACTTGTGAGATTCGAGAGCGCGTATCCGATTTATGCTCATCGCTTGTTTTATGTAGCCTTGAGGCTCATCCTTCTCTTTTAGATCGCATTCTTGAAGCTCAAGGGCTAGATTCTGAATTGGCTCTTCTTGGCAAAAATGTTAAGGATAAAATTGATATTGAAGGTTTGAAAGACTTTGATATTGATTCTCGTGGCGGCATTCGAAAATTTGGTAGACTTATCGTACCAAATATTGGAGATCTTCGTAAAGATATTTTAGAAGATTCCCATCGATCTAAATTCACCATTCATCCCGGTAGTAGTAAAATGTACGCTGATATGAAGCGACTTTATTATTGGAAGGGAATGAAATCTGATATTGCTAACTTTGTTAAGTGTTGCATGACTTGCCAACTTGTCAAGGCCGAACATCAAAGGCCTGGTGGGTTATTGCAACCTTTAGAAATTCCAATTTGGAAGTGGGATCAAATTTCCATGGACTTTATAGATGGCCTTCCCCGTTCTCGTTCGGGTCATGATAGCTTATGGGTGATTGTTGATAGACTTACTAAATCCGTCCATTTTATTCCGGTTCGGTCTAACCGAACCGTTCCTCTTTTGGCCAAACTATTTGTCAAGGAAATTGTAAAATTGCATGGAGTTCCTACTTCTATTGTTAGCGATCGTGATCCATTGTTTACTAGTGGATTTTGGAAGAGTCTTCAAAAAGCTTCAGGAACGAAGCTTAATTTTAGCACCGCGTATCACCCCCAGTCCGATGGACAAACCGAGCGTGTGAATCAAACTCTTGAAGATCTTCTTCGTGCTTGTGTGCTTGATTTTGGTGGAAGTTGGGAAGATCATATTTCACTTGTTGAATTTTCCTATAATAATAGCTTCCAATCTAGTATTGGTATGGCACCTTTCGAGGCACTCTACGGAAGGCCATGCCGATCTCCTTCTTGTTGGCTTGAGGCCGGTGAGAAGCTGGTTTTAGGTCCAGACTTTATTCGTGATTCCACGGAAAAGGTAGAACTTATTCGACATAGGATGAAAGAAGCCCAGAGTAGACAAAAATCCTATGCCGATAATCGAAGAAGGAAATTAGAATTTTCTGTTGGGGATCCTGTTTTTATTCGTGTTTCGCCTATGAAGGGTGTTGTACGTTTCAGTCGATCGGGGAAGTTAGCGCCTCGATATATTGGGCCATTTCCTATCACTGAACGTATTGGTTCCATGGCTTATCGCCTTGCATTGCCGGCTCAGTTTTCTGCTATGCATAACGTATTTCACGTTTCTCAGTTACGGAAATGCCTTCGGGATTCCGATTCTATTCTTGAGCCTGCTGTTGTGGAAGAAATTGAAGTTTCGCCGAATTTAACTTATGAGCAGCATCTTATTCGAATTATAGCTTCGGAGGTTAAACGACTTCGAAATAAAGATGTTCCGCTTGTGAAGGTTCAATGGTCCTCAAATCCTAAGGATTGCTCTTGGGAATCCAGAGAATTCATTGAGCGAACGCATCCGGACTTGCTTACTCCTGCTCTTTGAGGTGAACTTCCTATTTCAAATTTCTTATGTGTTAATATGCTTTTATGGTTGTTACTTGTTATTTCCATCTTATATATTGCGAGGACGCAATTTCTTTTAGGAGGGGAGTCTGTAACAACCCGCATATTTATCGATTTTATATTTAAATATTTTACTTAAATATTTTATCGTTAATCAGATATTGGTCCGAAAAGCTACTTTTTGCAAACGGTCAAATTAGGACTCGAGACCACTTTTGTTGAGTTCAAATTGCCGTTTACAATTTTTTTAAGTATAAACATTGGTAGGTTTGGAGTTAGTAGAATTTCACTAACTTTTCCCGCTTTGGACTTTGGGTTAGATTGCTATTATAACTCAAGCCCAAAC
This sequence comes from Allium cepa, assembly GCA_030765085.1. Classification (NCBI taxonomy): domain Eukaryota; kingdom Viridiplantae; phylum Streptophyta; class Magnoliopsida; order Asparagales; family Amaryllidaceae; genus Allium; species Allium cepa. The sequence continues at coordinate 1,024,805,710 of CM060935.1, read as the reverse complement.
CCCCTTCCTTCTTCTCACTCTTCATAAATTTCCTAACAACCAAGCTCTTGCATTAATGGTGAGTGGAAGAGGAAATTAAAACTCCAAGCTTAGGTTTCAACTTTAAATCCATCATTCAACTCCAAAATCAAAGTGAAGACATTAGATTCTAGCTTGTAGTTGCTTCTCCATTGTTTCAAGCTCCTTCTTCATTGAATTTGTGCAAAGGTGAGATTTTTATCTCACAAATCTAGTCCATAACTATATTGGACTGTTGGGAATGATTCCCTATCACTTTTGCATGCACATTTGCCTTTGGTTTGGATTGGATTGGCGAAAAACTCCAATTTTTAGCATTTTTGGAAATTTCCTGCACTTAGCTCGTTCTGGCCATTTGACTCGTTCGGTGATAGGTCGCAAGGTCACTGGGTCGTAGGTCGTAGGGCTTTAGGTCGTTCTGGAAGAATTGGCACTTCGGAATTAGGTCGCTCACGAGTTAAGTCGTTAGGTCGCTCGCGAGTTAAGCCTTAAGTCGTAGGTCGCTCACGAGTTGGGCCTTAAGCCGTAGGTCACTCGCGAGTTAAGCCTTAAGTCGTAGGTCGCTTACGAGTTAGGTCTTAAGCCGTAGGTCGCTCGCGAGTTAAGCTTTAAGTCTTAGGTCGTTAACGACCTATAATCTCTAGGCAAACGTTAAGTCGCTCGCCCTGGTTTATCTCGTAGGTCGTCTCCGACCTAAGCTCCTGATAATTCGTTCGAGTTAGGTCGTTGGACCATTTACCTTAGGTCGCTCGTCCACTAAGTTGGCCTGGTTTATCTCGTAGGTCGTCTCCGACCTAAGCTCCCGATAAGTCGTTCGAGTTAGGTCATTGGACCATTTACCTTAGGTCGCTCGACTCTGTTAAGTCGTAGGTCGTTAGACCTTAGGTCGTTCGCCTTGCTTAAGTCGCTCGACCCCTCCACACTAGGTCGCTCGGCTTGCTTGAGTCGTAGGTCGTTGGACCTTAAGTCGCTTGCCTCCCTTAACTCCAGTTAGGTCGCTCGGCCATTGTGTTAGGTCGCGTGAACCCTTAGGTCGTTAGACCTCATTTTGCTTTAGGTCGTAGGCCGCTTGTCTTCACTTAGGTCGTACCGTTTTGGACGGGGCACTGCCCCGCACCCCGCCGGGGGCGCTGCCCCGCACCCCGCTGGGGGCGCTGCCCCCTGGACCCCCGCGACCTGACCGGGCAGGTCGAACCCCGTAAGCGGTGGCGTTGCCCCCGCACCCCCACCTTGGGGGGTTGCCACCCCCTAGATCCCCCCTCCGTAGGGTATCTTATCTGAAAATCATTGAGCTGATTTTCTTGGATTTTATTCACATCTCCGTATGCGATCTTTGTGATTGATTGTTTCTACAATTGCTTCTGTGTTTTGTCATTTTATAATACAAAGGTTTCAATACTAGTAGTAAATATCAAAACTCTTTTAACAAACAATTTCAACTCTATTTTTAATAACAAAGCTCTTTTCTTAAACCGTTTTCCAATCTGTTAGTATATACAAACCTTTACCTCACTCGGATGAGAAATCTAATTAAACGACTTAGTAAAACAAGTGGTATGAAACGCTTGCGTTCACTTCGTCGGTTAATTCTTGGACTTGTTCGATTGAACCTCTTGTGACAATTTTATTAGTGAAGATTTACAGTTTGTTTGTAAATATTTAAGTTAAGCAAGTGGTTATGGGACATGAAGCTAAACTTCTATATTTACTAGCTTAGTGTAATTGACACTTCTCGTTGATCATGACGATCATTCTGATGCTTTAGACTAGCAACTGTGCGATGTATCTTGTTGCGAGGTTAGACTAGACACCACTTGTGTGATTCCACTCACACATACCTTTTTGCTTTTTGGTTAGTCTGGACCTTAATCTGTGTGATTCCATTCACACATGTGGGGTAGCTCCCCTTGGTCTTCGGACCGTCATGTGATAGGCCTCTTTCTCTTTTCTATGATTTCTGGACTTCTTGCATTGATTTCTAGAATTTATGTCATTAACTTGTTATGAGTACAAGTTTGGGGTATGATGCCCTTTCCGAATCTTTGAGAAGATTCTTGTGATATTGATTATCTCTTATTGATTGATCTTCTGTTGATCATTATTTACATACTTATAGTGGTATGTCATCATGGATATTTTTATGTTTATGCCATATCTTTTATGTTATATCTTGTCATCTGATATTTATAGCTAGACTGACCCATTTATTATTTTTCTTAAATAATACTCGGGTCAGACCGAGATGTTACAGGTGCTTCTGCTTGACTTCTTCCCAGGGATTCATCACTCTGACTTTTGGCTAACTGTTTAGATTAGTAGTTTTTGTGGTATACACTTGAGATATAGACTCATAGTTGTATTCTTTTGTATAGCACGTGTTGCTATTCTTTTGTATTATTGTGGATCTTTTGACCACTACTCTGATGTACACTTTCATGTGTTAGTTATATATTCATATCTTCTTCCGCCTTTGTGATATGGATGTCTATGACTGATTTGCGTTATGCTTATTTCTATGTTTGTTTCCAAAGATTATTTATAGCCACCGTGTGATAAGTAATTACATGGATGGTCGCTCCTCAACAGCCTTATTCTCCGTGCTAGTTGACAGCACTACTCCGTAGTGTTCTTGGCTAGCGTGGGTATAGAGGTGGGGCGTCACAAGACCGCCCTGTAGTCTTGCTACAACTTTGTTTTGGAAATCAATCTGATTTGAATTTCTAAAATATGACTTGATCTATAATATATATAGATATATGATTTAAATTTGATTTGATAAATTATGTACATGCATTTATTTATCTCTAAATGGGTTGAAGAAATCGAAAATTTAATTCTTAAATTTTATTTTAAAGAATAATTTCAATTATAAAAAGAAAATAAAATTTTTGGATGAATATTCAAGCGTGAAATGATTTAATTGTATAATACAATTACATTCAATATAATTTACCTTTATTTTTCAAAAGTTAACAATGTAATTGGATAATATACAATATAAAAAGATTTATAAATAAAAATTTAGTGGTTATAATAAATGTTATACACTTAAATTTTAATTAAAAAATGATTAACAGAGGTAAATATAATAAAGGGCAATTGAATAACTTACAATAAAATAATATTAGAAGAACTAAGAATAAATCAAAGCAGTTATAATAAGTGTATGTATATTTAACATAAGTGATACATATATTGAGAGGAATAAATTTAATTTTAATTAGGAATAAAGAAAAATAAAATTTATTAAGTGCATTGTGAGTGTAATAAATGATTATTTTTCAAACCCATGGTTTAAAAAATTGTTAATTTAAGATGATTAGATAATAAGATAATGAAATTTGAGATAGTTAACGATTTATTTAACTTATGTTAAAAAAAAAGGAAAAAAAAATTTAAGTTGAAATTTCCATGCTTTCAAATTTATTTTCTTATTTTGTTTTTCAAACTATCTTTTGGTTGTCATTATCATCCTTATCTTGCTATAGACTGGTATAGGCATCTTTCTATAATCTTTCTGTTTAGAAATCTTTCTATAATCTTTGATAATTTGCACCTTGCGAAACTTACCTATAACAACAGTTATCAGGTATAATTTTCAATCTTCTTGTCATCTTATCTTAATTCTATTTCACTCTATCTTTTTCTGTGCTTTTCCGTACCTCATCCCTTTTCGAGGACGAAAAGTTTTGAGTGGGGGAGAGTGTAACAACCCTATATTTTTGTATATTATTTATATTGGACTTTCTTTTATTTTTAAATTATTTTAAATTTGTTTTATTTAAAAATTTTCATTTTTAAATATAAATGATGATTATTAAATGATTTATAGTTCAAACCAGTATAATTTGAATATTTTACTATAAAGTGGATTTCTGGTCAAGCGGTTCAAACTGTGACTTTTAAACTTCAAATTTAAATTATTTAAAATCTTAAATTTTATCTTTTATTATGAAAATAGATGTGATAACTTGAACACTGCTTTTCGTTTCGTTGAAAATGGAGTTAAACAGTAAAAGTTATGTACATTTCAATTTTGAGTGTAATTTGATTTATTTAACAATTTTGTCTATTATAAATTATAAAAAAATTCTTTGTCATATTTATTTTGATATGTTATTGTATGTATATTTTTTTATTATAATTATTTTAAAATGAAGCAAACAATTTTTCAAAGTCAATGGTGATTTATTTGTAATTTCTGGACACAACTTTGGATTTTTAAGCAATTTCTTTAAATCTTTTTCTATTTTCTTTAAATTTAATATTTTTTTTATATGTGTTAATATGTTATTTTAGGTGTATTTTGTCTTTTTAATGTTTTTAATGTCATATTTGAATTTTTCCAAAGCTTATTGGATCTATTTCCAAATTTTAAAGCCTAGTTTCCATTTTTCTGCTATTTTCTTTATTTAAATTATATTTAAATTTAAAATTTATATATTTATTTGTGAATGCATTTTTATTTTATGTCACTATATTTGTTATAAATATTTTTACAAGTCCATATAAATTTTCCAAAGCTCGTTCTGTTTATTTTCCAATTTTCTAGACTAGTTTGCAAATTTGTGTTACTTTCTTATTTTAACCTTATATAATTAATAAATATTTATATATATTTTATATTTGGTTATATTTTCGAAATTTTGACTGAAATTATTATTACTTTCAGTAATGTAAACTTATATGGATAAATTAAGGAAATTTGAGATGTTTTAAAAGCTTTTGAAACGTAAAGTCGCTTCACCTCCTAAGTTGTTTCTTTTACCGTTTCTTCATTTACTCTTTGGCAGTTTTTATTTTTTTATTAGCTGTGACTTCCTCACTTCGTTTTAATGTGAATTTCAGATCCATTTCTCATGTAAAAAAAAAACTCACGGCCATTGCTTGAAGGAGTTGAGGTAAATTTCATCTTCTTCTTCCTTTGTTTTCTACTTTTCTATTTGAATTTTGTACTTGTTCTCACATTCATAGCTTGGCTCCTCCTCAACCAGATCTGACCTGACCTCTATCACCCCTTTTCTCTGACCATCACCCACCCTGTTTCATCACCAAGGTAGGCCGAGCCCATCCATGGCAAGGAGCACCACCAAAATCCACTTAAACCATCACAAGCTATCACTTATGGCCTAGAATTATCACCTCCTCCTTCTACCACCATTTGCCGCCACTACCTCCACCACCACCACCTCTGACCTGACCTCCACCCTCTGCCACATCACCCAACACCACCTGGACCCACTGGCCATGTCCCATAGCTTCTGGCCAAGCCAAACTTTAGCAAAGAAATGATGTACCTGCCTTGTTCTTGCCTTGTTGTTGAAGTTTATGCACCTAGACCTACGCACCATCTCCAAACCCACCTAGGCCGACCTGTTTGGACCCAAACCCAGCCCTTAGTCCCTGCCTTAGCTGAGCTTATTCCATCACTAACTGAACCATGTGAAGTTGAGAACAAGTGCAAGCCATCCGATATGGTTTTAGGTATTGATTTCTTGAATTTTTGGTGATAATTTGTGTTGAAAACTTATATCTATCCTATTGTTTTGTTTAAATGTTTGAACAAGGAAAATTTGCTTTGGCTCTCCACTCCCAAGTTGTCTCTATGCTATCGTGCCTTCGTAATGTCAGTATTGTTGCTTTGGTGGATATCTCCAGTTTTGAACATGTGAGTTATTCTCACCAGACAATATGTACATATATAACTAGTAAATTGACCCATTTTGAATCTGTAAAATGCATTATCATGTTACACCTGCTATATTATGATTTTATGATGTTCACCCATGCTTAAACACCTGTTATAACATCTGTTACTGTTATATTATATTGTTCTGCTATTTTTATCAGTTTATCACACAACAAGTTCCCTTTAGATTTGAATCACTATGGGTTGAAATGATACATACCCGAATGGACTTTGAATAGGGGAAAATCGTTATGGGCTGAAATGATAGGCCTGAACGATTTTCAACTTATTTTATTTACTTGGGACTGCGGGTTCGAAATGATAAAACCCGGATTTTTCTTTGTAAATTACGGGTTGAAATGATATATTACCCGTACCACTTTACCTAGCGTAGAAAATTATATACAGGCCCGTAGTTAAAATATGTTTTCTAAAATTTTTAAAATATTTTAGACATTTAATCATTATTATATTTTGATTTAAAATTGAATAAAAATATAATTCTTGTAAAGTATTGTTGATTTTCTGGAAATCTATAAGTTAAATAAATTATGGAAAAGTTAGAAAATCTGAATGTAAGTTATTTTGGAAATTTTGATTTAATTTTTAATGGAATTTAAATTAACTTTGAAAATATGATAAATTTAAGATATTTTGAATTTTAAATTAATTTAAAATGATTTTTATAACATATTAATGATTTTTGAATAAAGTTAAAATGTTAATGAGTGAATATTGAGTTGAATTTGGAAATATAACTTAAATTGGAATTTATGAATTTGGTTTAAAAGTGAAATTTTAAGTTAAGTTAAATAAAATGGAATTTAAGTTATATTTGAAATTTTAAACTTAAGTGTTAAGTTGAAATTTAATGTAATTAATTTAAATTTGAATGTTGAAATTTAATAAGTGAATTATTAATAAATATTGATTTTTGGTAGGAAACTTAACTTTATAAAATCATGAATTTAAGGAAAATTAAATGATGCTTATAAATGTGAATGTATGATTTTATAAGTTAAAAATGATTTAAATAAAAATATAAGTGTTTGTGAAATTCTATTGAATATTTGAAGTTAATTAACAACATTTTTAATATTGTCTTTTGTTAAATTTAATTGTTTTTTAATGTAACTTTCTGTAGCATTTTCTAAATGCTGCGAAACTTGAATTTTCATTGCTTTGATAAATTTAAGTGCATAAAGGAACATTGAAAAGTAAAATTTTTGGAATTTAATAATTTAATTATTAAATGTAATAACTTCATTTTTATGATTTAAAATGAAGTACTTTGTTTTGAAATATAACTATTTGATATATTAAAATGATTGAAATGTGGTACTGAAAGATATGATATTTTGGTATATTAAATTGATTTGAAATGTGGTTTTGAAAAAATATAACTATTTTGTTATATTAAAATGATTTGAAATGTGGTTTTGAAAAGATATGATATTTTGGTATATTAAAATGATTTGAAATGTGGTTTTGAGAAGATATGATATTTTGATACATTAAAATGATTTGAAACGAAGTTTTGAAAGATATGATATTTTGATATTAAATGATTTGAAAAATGGAGTTTTGGAAGATATGACATTTTGTTATTAAAATGGTTTGAAAAAAGTTCTGAAGGATATGATATTTTGGAAATGAAGCTTTGAAAAGTTATGATATTTTGATATATTAAAATGTTTTGAAAAGAAGTGACTTGATATTTTGGAAATGAATTGATATTTATTTTGATAAATATTTGAATTGAAAGATATGGTATGATGATATATTGAAATGGTATGGAAATGATTTAATCTTTATTTTGATTAAGATTTGGGTTGAAATGATATTTTATTTTGAAGTATAAAATATTGTTTTAAAAGTTATAACTATGCGTTATAATAACGATTGGTTGTTAAAGAGACCGGGATCAGATATTGTCTTATAGCCGGCCAATACCGAAAACCACTTTAACAACTGTGTACGCGGTGGAGATTCTAGAATGAAGTAGGATGGTGGCGACGTTCTCGAGGTATATTACGTGGACCCACTTTCCGTGAGTTGGCATATATGACTAAAATAGGAGCTATACCGGGCTATACAAAGGGTCACACCCTTTCATCGAGCATGCTCCATCGGAAACCATTCTATTACTTTTGTGATTCGATACGGTGGTGCCACTTTGATTCAGGGGTATTGTTCGAGGTGGGCGGAAGCTGCTGGCTTGCCGCCACCACCGGTCCGAGAGTGCAAACGATGTATCCACCTTGGCATTGCCTCACATGCCGTGTCATATCCTTATATCGAGCCCACTACGATTTTGGTTTTAAAGATCCGACCGCGTTAAGGTTCACCATCCCCTTAACGCTATTTTTATATGATTATACTTTACTAATTAGACACTACTGTATATAGCGTATATTACTACATAGCAAATAGTTTAACGGAACCTTAGAGGATGGGCGGTCCCAAGCATCTTCTAAGTTACTTGTACCTTTACTACAGTTCACTTGAGTTGGTTTACATTGTATAAGTATTTATGTCCTGACTCGAGTGTTTGTATTTTTATTTACGCTCGGGTCAGCCTGAGATATTCACAGATTTGGATTTCCACTTTCTGGAGATTGAAATCGCTGGAGATTATCTACTTGTCAAGTTTTATCTTTTGTAGTCTGTTGTTCCTTTCAGCTCTTGTATTAGTAGACTTCTATGTAGTGAGACTTCCTTTGTACTTTATTTATTCTGTTGTACTTTATTTTCCTCTATTGTAATTTATTTAACTCTGATATACTTACATAGTAGCTTCATGAACTACTATTTCTTTTACTTCTGTTGCACTATTATTACTCTGTGTCTGTGATCTGTGATTATTATTTACGGTATATTATGAGATTTGCCAAATTTTTATTTACAACGCGGTATTTTGAGCAATTCAATTCCGGCATGAGTGTCTGCCTATACACTTATAATGGACGCGAATGGCTGAAAATATCGGGTCGTTATTTGGTTGCAATATATTGGTTGTTAGGAATAAAATTTATAAATAATAGGTAAAATAAGATTGAAAATAAAATCAATGAAATTTGGAAATTTTAGAACTGAAGCACGGGATTTTGAAAATTTTGGTTTCAAAGGATTTTGAAAATATAATAATAGTATTTAGAAATATTTTCTGATATAAATATTTCAATATAATTTGAAAGTATGGTTTTAAATAAATTCTAGAAAGAAATAAGTTGTACTCCCTTCTCTGTCACTGGAAAATAATTTTGTTGATGAGTGCACGCATCATCGACTTTCATTTTCGAGTTTCAAAGTGGGAAGGCCACTGTAGTAGTTTTACTACAGATTTATTTTTGATAAATAGTAGTAAATTTTGAATTTGTTTTAAAAATACTTGGATATAGATGAGTTGTAAGTATATTTATCTATTATTTTAAAATACTTTGAAATTAAACCTGATATTTAATTCTTAACTTTCCATTTATTAATAGTTTAATTAATGTAGTGAAACAGAATTTAACTAATAATTGAAACCCTAAATAAAATATGAGATTTAATGCTAGGTTTTTAATGGTATTAAAGGAAATTTGAAATTTGTAACATATGAAACAAAAACTAATGTTATTGAACATTAAATTTAATTAAAGGATGCGATAAAACTAGTATAAGTTCATTTGCATTTTCTTTAACATATATAACTTACCAAATATAAAAATTTGAAATGTTTAATAAGAAATGTAATGGAAATTGTACAAGTAGGAAAGTATTACAAATAGATGATTATAAACTTAAGTAAATAAAATGGAAATGCTAAGAAATTGAATGGGACATGAATACTATTGACAAATGAATGTAAATAAATGAGGGCATTGTAACGACCCAGTATTTTCAACCATTCGCATCCGCTCATGTCGGACTTGAATTGTTCAAAATACCGCGTTGTAATTTAAAATTTGGCAAATCTCAAAATATACAGTAAATAATTAATCACAGAATCACAGACACAGAATCAGAATACTCGTAGCGGAATTTAAAAATACTTAGTGGTTCATGAAGCCACTATAAATAGTCTCAACAAATACAATTTACAAAGTCTTCCATCCCAAATATAGTTTAAATCATCAAATAGAAAATCCAAAAATCCCATAGTCTTGATTTCATAAATAAGATAACGGACAGAAAGAAGCCAGCAACTTGAAAGGATCTACAGAAGTCCTAGCTCCGGGATGATGACTGAACTGCAACTCAGGCTGACCCGAGCGTAAAATAAAACATAAACACTCGAGTCAGGACATACATACTTATATAGTGTAAGCTAATTCAAGTGTACTGTAATATAAAGCAAGTAACTTAAAGAATGCTTGGGACCGCCCATTCTCTAATGATCCGTTAAACAATTTACTATGTACTTATATTTCGCTATTATAATAATGTCTATCAGTAAAATAAACTTACTTTTAAATAGCGTTAAGGCTTTACATTTTCCACCTTAACACGTAATAGTCCCAGTAGTCCATCCAATATCATAGTCCCTCCTGATCGGGAAGCCACCAGAGGATACCACACGGGCTACGGGAGAAAACCAAACTCGTACAAGGCTCGCTATGGTAGGTGACACGGCACAACTAGGCAATGCCAGGGTAGATATACCAATTACACTTCCGGACCGATTGGAACGCGTAGCCGCAGCTACCGCCCACCTCGAACAACACTCCCAAATCAAAGGTGCGCACCAAAACAATCACCAAAGTAATAGAATGGTATACGAAGAAGTGCGTCCGATCAGAGGTGCTACCTCATTAATCCGCCAATCGCTCCTGTTTTAGCCACCTTATGCCAACTCACGGGAGTTGGGTCCACGTATTTACCTTAAAGAAAACATCGCCACCATCCTACTTCATTCTGGAATCTCCACCGCATACATGGTTGTCAAAGTGGTTTTCGGTATCGACAGAGAGTATGCCAGATATCCGATCCCGGTCTCTTTAACAACCAAACGTTATTATAACCCGTGGTTACAATTTTTTTAAAATGGTATTTATATTTTGAAATCAAAATAAATTTCAAATACCTTCAATATCAAAATATTGTTTTTAAACGTTAGTCATTTTATAAAATGGTCCATTTAAATCTATTCAATTTATTTTAGGAATTGATTGCCTTTTTGTCACCCATTTTTTAAAAATTAAATTCTTTCATTTAAAACCATTCAAAGTCAATTCCTTATTTTTATTAATTACATATTAACTTCCAAAATTTAAACCCATTTCCCCAAAGATTATTTCCATAAATTTATTTTTAAATAATCAAAATCCCAGTTTCTGTAGCACTTATGAAATGCTACCTAAAGTCTATAGGTTAAAACAGTTCGTTTATAAAAGACAGCATTTAAGTGCTGTAATAGACTATTAACTTAACCATCAAGTTTTAAATTCCCAAATATAACTTTTTATCGATTATTTACTTAACTGAAACCTTATTTTTTACAAAATTCAGAAATTCCCAAAATAAGTTATATTCCAAAATTTATTTAAACATTTATTTATTTATTTAACATTTTTAACTCATTCAAAATCATTATAAATCTTATAAAAATCCTTTAAATATATTTAAACCAGAATATTATAAACTTCCATTTTGAAATAAATTTAAAATATTTCAGAAAAACATTATATAAACCACGGGTCTGTATATAGTTTTCTAGCCTAGGTCAAGTGATACGGATTTATATCATTTCAATCCGCAGTTTACAAAACCCCGGGTTCTATCATTTCAAACCCGCAATCCCAAGTTAAAAAATAAATAATTAAACAATTAAATAAATGAACAAATGATTATCGTTCAGGCCTATCATTTCAGCCTATAACGATCCTAAATTTACAGGGAACTTGCAGTGATGATTTAATCAGTAAATAAGAATTACATAGTATAACTGCAAAAAATATTACAATAGATAAACAACTGATGAGGTGTCAATTTAAAATGGGGTTTAACATCATACGTTATATCACAGGCAGATAAAATTTAATAAATAATTTACAAATACACTTGTGATAAATCACGGATATATAGGTATGTTTGTCTGGGGAGAAATACTCACCTTAAACTGCAGATAATCAAATTCAAACGATTTTACCACTTGATAAAGGATCGTACAAATGGCACGATTAGGATTCCGCGGATGCCACGCCTTGATTAAAATCTAAAATAAGATCTAAATACCAAATACGCGACTTTTAAAATTACGGTCAAAGCAAAATTTTCGAAACAACTGGAACGAATAGAATTTGACTTGACTCGACCACTCCCCCTACTCGACTTGCCCACGTTCTCAAGGCCAGGCAGTGAAATCTTAACTATTTACGTACCCATGAAAATTATAGTGGAAAGTTTTAGGCAAAAGCTGGAAAGAAAAAGGTGGACACAATACGTTATTCCCTTTCTACAAACAGGTGGCGTACACTAAAATTCTTCAGAAATTGAAAACAGCGAAATTTGCAACTAATAAATATATAATTTTTTCTTTTTTTTGCTTTTTTTCTTTCTCTGTATAAAAAATCACGTTAAATAAAAGTGAAGCATGTTGGTTCCCAAAATTTGAACACGCAACATAGTACAGCCACTCCTACCTCATCCTTTAAAACATGCATTTTTTTTCTCTTTTTTTTAACATTTTATTAAAATGACTCATGCATGAATTCACAAAACAAGGTGATACAAACTAAATAAATGTCACGGTCTGCTTGCCTATTTTAAACCCCGTAAGCATGCACTCAAAATATACAAGTCACTGCATATTTTGGAAATAATTTAGGTAATAAAAAGTTCTACCTATCTGCTGAAACAAACGTGATTTTGCACGTGTAAGTGTATGCAAATGAAGGATATTAGTTTTGTTTGTTACCATTTTTTTCAAAGATGACACCCTTTAGCAATTCATATTAAAAAAAAGACTCGCGCAAGAAGTTCAAGTGGCCACAACTACATGAATGCATGCATTTTCTATAGAATTCAAAAGAAGGATACTAAGCTTGTCTTCCTACAACAATCTGACATGTATGTCAAAATAGATCAGAGAGGGAAAAAGGAGATGTGGCAAGGACAGGTGGTGGAGCAGCCGAGTAGTGTGGACATTGGACCAAATGAAACAAGAAGAAGAACAAAATAAATAAAAGCAAGGTGTGGCCATACTTGTGCAATTTCTTAAGAAGAACGAAGGCAAATTTTAGATGAAATATAAAGTTTTTGTATGAGGCTTTATATATATATATAAGAAAACAAGTTGAGAGTTATGAAGGCACGTGAGATCTTCTGAGATGCGAGTTGCACAATAATATATATGGGAGGCTTGCGTGATTATAGGAAAACAGTTTTCAAATATAATTTGCTTTGAACTGAATAGGCAAATTCGAATGAAATTTGAAATTCTCCCAGCTGTACAAAATTTTGAATTAATGAATTCCTAGAATGATGCGTGAATTTAGGCAAGAGATTGATTCTTAATTTATAAAATTCTTTCTTATGTATTCATGGATAAGGCTTGCGAAATATAGGGGACCAAACAAGCAGGCAAGAATGGCAAGTGATAATAAACATTTAGGCAGACCAGAAAGTTGCGTGATTTCAGGCAAAACGGTCAGCGAATATAAATTGGCTCTGTACTGAAAAGGCAAATGAAATAAATGTTTACATAATTTGCTTGATCAGTTGTACGAAAATTTGCAAAACAAATTGCAGTGGGAAACAAGAAGTAAGAGATATGGATTCGTGCTTTATGAAATAGAGGAGCGTGATTCACTATTTCTAGTTATACGAAAATGTTGATTAAATGCATGCGTTGATTACTTTCCAGTTTCTTTAGTTTGAACGTTATTTTATATGCGTGATTTATGCTGCCAATTTATGAAAATTTGATTTCAACATTTTATACCATTTAATAGTTGCTTGATCAACTATATGAAATTTTGATCTTTATTAAATGAAACGGCAAGAATTGGCGAAGATTTTGGAATGAAAAAGTCATATACAAAAATTAAAACCCAATTCAAAGCTATGGAAAAGGTAACGTTTACTATAAAACTACTGGCTGATATTTTAATCCATATAGATATAAATATGATTTTTAAAATACGCCAAACTGACGCATTACCTTACGCCCAAAATTTATGCAAAAGTAACATTTTCAATTTATACATTTTTACGTTACTTATATCATTACAATGCATGCCCTTTTTAAATGCGAAATTTAACAGTCTGTAAAACACTGAATTTTACAAAGTTATTACTTAAATTAAATTCGCTTACAATTTTTGTTTTTTAAATATACAAAATTTATTTTTTATTAACATTGCGAATTTGAGTTGTCTTTTAACAAAATTTAAAAACTTCAAAACTTTCAGTTTATGTTTAGACTTTTAGGAAATGATTTAATCAAATTAATATATATATAAATTGGGAAGTAAATTATACTGGAAAGAGAAAAATAACGTAAGAGATATGAGTAAAGAGAAAAAACGCATATGAAATAGGCAAGCAGATAGGAGAATGGATACTGCGCATGACTGAGATTTAGGAGAAAATTGTGTTTTGAAAAATGTAAGAAATAAATTTTGTTGAATGGAAAAAATCTATGGAAATCAAAATTTTAAAGTAATGCGTTGAATTTAGAGGCAACATATTTGATTTGAATGCTAGAATATTCCTTCCCTTTAAAACACATGCCACTGATAGATTTACTCATTTACACTAAGGTCATATTTTTAAGAATGTGTACCATAGCCATAATATTTTATGCCCAAAATATACCGAAATAACGGATTAAAATTCTATACGTTTTCTTATATATATATATATACACGGTATTTATTCCCTAAATTTCACGCCCTTTTTAACGCGTAATTACCCAGTTCATTTATACACTAAAAAAATTCGAAATTCTGACCGCGCTGAGACTCGAACTCATGACCTGCCGTAAATAGCCCAGATGTCTTAACCACCTAAGCTATTAATGTTTTCTTAATTAAAACTTGATTTTGCTAGAAATTAAGTTATTTACCATCTTCAACAAAAACCCAAATTTTCAAATTAAAGTTAATTCTTAACCATGTCAAAATTTCAGAGATCTTATTATTTAATTAAAAATTTGGTCAATTTTTTTATTTTTATTTTTAATCACTTTAAATAAACCCCAAAGTTTTTAAAATACAAGTGAAAAATACTTGTTAAAAATTTGGGCTTTTACTACATGCAATAAATGAATGAATAATTATAATGAAATAAAAGGAACTGGCATGACCTGAGTTAATGGAAATAAATAATTGTAAGTAATAAGTGAAAATAAAGGAAATCAAACAATTAATGTATGAAATAAAATTAATAATAAGTAATTTTGATTTGATTTGTTGTTGTTTGGTTTATGGTTGTTGGGTAAGGAAACTTTAAATTTTTTGGATGAATGAATAATCTATTTAGTTTCATCTAAGACTGTTGAGTAAATGGTGCACTTGATAGTTTATTTTTCATTCCATACAATTTAAAGTTTGACCCGAACAGCTATGTGTTTGTTTGCTTGAATGGTTGATTTGTATTTTATGTGTACGCTCTTTGTTGGAATTGATTGTTGTTATGGTTGAAACAACTTTAATATTTCATTTATATAATTGTTAACCCTTTTAGATTTTATAAGTGAAATGCAGGTTATGGAAGCAATTGCTACTGCTTTTGTTTCCATAAAATAAGCGTAATTTGCGTGACAAATAGGTACGTTCTCGGATTACTGTTTTATGGCGCTATTTTACATATTTTTCCGTGTTAGGATATTATATTTTGGATATTATATGTGTATATTGTTATATTTGATATTATATTTTCTTACCAGCCTCCCCGTACAAAGGAGACTCTGCCAAAAAATTTCGAAGATTTTGGACTTAGAAAAATTTGAAAATGTTTTACAAACTTTAATAATTTAGGTAAAAAAAAGATTTAAATGGGTATGAATTGGTATAGTTTATTTTAAATTATTTTCTTTTGTAAACTTATTTTTTTTTAATATTTTAAGTAAGATATATTGATTTCTTATTGCTTCTTTTCCCTTCTTTTTTCTTTTCGGGGACAAAAAGTTTTGAGTGAGGGAGAGTGTAACGACCCATAAATTTTCTATGTTTTAATTTTGTTATTTTAATAATATTTTATGAGTTAATATTAAAAGAAATTAAATTTTTCAATTTTATAATGGAATAATAACTAAATGTAAACTGAGACAATGTTAATACAAGTTAAGTGTCAACGATCTTAATGAAACTCCAATTCATTGTATTTAAACATGCTATGCTTGGTTATAAAACTAAATATAAGTAACAAATGTAAACATTTAGTTATTGTACAAAATAGATAGTTAATGGTAATTAAATAAGATCAGTATGGTGTAAGGAATTGTAATATGTATGGTATTAATGGTTACACTGATTTATAATGGGACGTAAAAGGTAATAAATTAATGCAGTTTCGATAATAAACATTACATAATGATTTTTAATTTCATAACGGAAGAGTGAATGAGAATTTATGGAAAACATAAATTTATCTTTAAGTAAACAAGAGTATATATTTAACAAATTTATGATAATTGGATAATGCAGTATTAATGGAAATTAATTAGTGTTATATATGGAATTTATACCTGGGTGGGTGAGTAGTAAACTTATAATGAAAGAAGTAAGTATGTGACCATTTATTTAGGTTATTTATTCATTTAGTATGTTAAATAAAAAAATTTGGGAATCAGATCTCAATTAAGGGAAATAAGTTGTAAGCTAATTTGAAATAAAATGTAATAAATATTACATTAATATGGGATGTAGTACAACTGGTTAGGGATTGTCAAATTTGGTTAAAAGGGATTTGACTTAGGAAATTTTGTTAATTGAGTTGAAATCCTTAATTAATACGCGTAATTGACAAGATTCATATTTTTAAGTATAACCGTTGATACAAATCTAAGATGTATATAGGAATATTAATGTAATGAAATATAAAATAATGTTAACTGTGTTAGTTGAGTAATAATTGATTGAATATTAATTTGTAATGCAATAAATGCTAAGAATCAACCTATTAAATATTATATTGATTAAAATAGACTTTATTAAAAAGGTTGAATTAAATGAAATCCTATTTATTGGAACCTAAGTTATTGGTCTGCAAATTTCTAATAAATGAGTTATTGCAAGAGATTGTAATTTGAATAAATTTCTAAGGACTAAAGTAGTGAAAGGCGTATACCTGCATATAAATTGAATATGATAAATTAGAGGTAAGTATTAAATTGATTTAAGTAATAAAACATTATGAACGGTATTTGATTTTAAACTTAAGAAACGTGTTAATGCATGTAAATTATATTGAATAGAAACTAAACGTAAATTTAGGTAATAAGGTTAGAACAAGTTGATTTATAATAAATGTAGGGTAATCCCAATTGATTTAAACAATTGTGAAGTCTTAATTGATTTAAAGTAGTAGATTTGGGAAATAGATTTAAAACTTTATCGATTGATAAAATAATACGTAATAAATGGAAAGTTTATGCAAATCAATGTTAGATAATTAATCATCATGTTTGTTGTTGAGGATAAACATTTCTTTTATAGTGGTTAAAATATTAACGGAAGTGCAAATGTAGACTTAATAAACATGAACTTATTTATAAGGTAAATAATTGGCAAAAAGGCTTGGACTAAGGAAATTTTATTTATTTGTTTTAAAACCTTAATTCATAGGGTAATAGTTTGCAAATTCAATGAAATTTTTTATCCGTTTATGAATAGTGAATTGAATAATAGATATGAAACAAAATAATTATACACTACTCCATAGATGGCCTTCTGCAACATTTTTGCAAGGTGTTGCCAGGTAAAATGCTGCGATAGCTATACAATTTTGGTCCTACTGCAACGTTGAATTTTTGGTGTTCCCTTAGCCATAAAAATGTGTTGCTCTAGCTAAACAAGTGTAATTGATGCAATTTTTTTTATAGTGTTGATATAGCAGACCTTTGCATATCTTTCGCACCGATCCACGCCAATCTACCAAGGCAAATCCTATGTTGGAGAATGTGACACCTCATCAATCCGAACACAGATAAGCATCAACCGTGCCTTTATGAGATGACCAAAATACCCTTTTATTTTACGTTCTTTTCAACGCGATGCTCCTTTTCGCTTCTACAGGGGAAAAAAAACTAAATCCGACCTCTACTGTCTAATGGAAATTATTGCTGATTTTCAATAATTGCTTACGAGTATGATCCACGCTCTAATCTCTTCTACTTTCTTCCTTTACGTATTCATCCAAATATATTATTCATACCATTTCTCTTTTGGTTATTCAGCATCCTAGACCGATTATCGAAAATCCTAGATTGGCGATTATCGAAAACCCTAGATCGACGATTATCAACCACCACGTAAACAGTTAAGCTCAAGCATCCCCACCCGATAACATTTTAGATTCAAGGTGAATCCTCACTTTACTAGATTACTTCATTGTTATTCAGGAAAAAACCATAAGCTATCTTTATTCTGAATCAGAATGGCTTAACCAGTATGAGTATTTATTATGTATGCACTCTTCTTGAATATGTTAGAAACCATGGATTATGGAATCTGATACCATCTCCTTGGCTCTCGCTGCAGGTAGTACAGAGGGTGGTTCTGAGCACCAAGAGAATCGACAAAGTGACTAATGAATTGATGTTTGTGAAGAAAGATCTTACGTGAGCTATTTTTTTTAATGTTTTGTGTCTTTCTGAATTCAATTTTTATCTACTATAAATCATAAATATTACCACTCAGTAACTTAAATTTGGAAGGTTCATCGCGAGTGGGAAGTTTTATAGATACATTATATCGAGGCTTACTGTATATTTATTCTTTTGAGGAAATAGACGGTGATAAATTACATGAAACAAAATGAAAGCTTATAGTCTCTTTACTTTGAAGAATATGGTGAGGGATATGCTCAATAAAGATGTAAATGAATTTTCAATCAAACTTCAATATTAGCTATAAACGATTTATATATCAAACTAAACACAGATATAAAAACTAGGACATCCCAGTGTGTATTCGATCCTATTTCCGTGTATGATGTTGCTAAGCGATGAAGAAAGTTACAAAATATCACCTAACACTTCCAGCTACTTCATCAAAAAGTAATGGTTAAAGGCAAGTGTGAATAGAGTTGTATGGTGATGAAGTGATGATGGAAAGGCTGTGTTGATATGCAAGAGTGATGGTTTGGAATGTAGTATGGTGATGTGTGTTTTGGGGTTATGCAGTGGATGGTGGCAATATTGAATTGAACGGACAGTGGAGTTGCTAGCAGTGAAGGTTAGATGAACCAGATTGATATGTGCAGCAGGTGTAGGGAGGATGGTCAGGGGATATTTCAATGTGTTGAAATGATGTATGGAGTTTTTGGCTGGGGTTGTAGGAAATTGTGGTCAGTGGTATGCACTAAAGATATGTAGGAGTCATATGACAGGTGGCAGACTACTGTTTGAATGAAATGATGATAGATGTTGAATGAAGTGGTTTTTGATGTGGTAATGCAGGGTAATGGCAGTAGTGTGGGTATGTGAGGATGGAAAAAAATTGATAACTGCAGTTGCAAATATGTGGTAGGCAGTGAAATATTGCAGTTGCAGTTGCCGTATGAATATGCTATTTATAGAGGTAGTATGGGGTTTTAGTTAGTGGTCTGTAGTGATGATTAGGGGAAGGGGCCAGATTGGAAGGATGGGATGTTGGTTATAGTCAGTTCACACCTCACTATGTAACTTGGTATTGTCCTGAATCATTTGTTGTCTGCAAACAGTGAAAAACTCAGTGTATAAATCATGGGAGATATTGTGCACCTGACCCTGAACAAGATTTTAATACTAGATATGAAGGAAAAGATGTTCTCCTAGAAAATTTGAGACAGCTGTGTGTTTTTAAAGTTGCAAATGAAAATAAATGACCTTGGGTTTGATGGGATTATGTAACTGATTTTTAGATAAGGTGTCATGTGAAAGAGAAGAAATATAATAAAGTGTGTGCTGATACTTTGATCAAATCCTTAGGTAGGTATATAACTTGAGTCACTATAAAAAACAGATTATCAACATCTTTCCATTTTATTATTATTATTATTATTATTATTATTATATTCCTTCGACAGACCTTGATGCTAAAAAAAATGAAGAATGCATGGGAAATCCAGATGCAGATATTCTAAACCCAGTCTTGAAACAGGAGCAAGAAGCTCAGGTTACATTCTTATTCTGATTAACTGCTTGGTTAGAATTATTATATGTTGAATTTTTAAAATCATTATATTTTTACATGTAGATAGGGAAAGGCTCCAGAAGTGATGACACTATATTACCTATTGTCGTAAGGTATAATAGTAGTACTGTTATAGATGATACTAAGTTTTGTTGTTTGTGCATTAGTGGGGCTTTGAATATTGACCCATGCTGTCATTTTAACTTTAAGTGTTCTTCTATGAATTGGAAATAGAATAATATTGTTTGTTTGTAATTCGACGCAATGTTTAAGTATTGATTGTAATATAATATTCTATTGATGTTATTGCACTTTTTATTATTCTTAGTTCTGATGGGGATATGGTTGGAAGGCGGATGAAGGTCGAGGCTGTTAACGTTGTGGTGAACTCAGCCTAAACCCCACCTTTCAAATGAATTTAAGACAAATGATCAGCAGTTAGGTATCTATTTTAACAAATGAATTTTTTGCTATAATTCTTTAAATGAATACTGATTGAATTATGAGTTATCATAGATGTATAACTTCAAAAAATGATTATGTTTCCAAAACTTTTGCATTTCTCTCATTGAAGTGGTGATTGAAAATTATAAAAAATGAGCCTATCAAAATCTATACTGGATTTGCATATATAAGTTTTGTAAAAAGCAGGAAAACATTGCACTTAATTTTTCCATCTTAGAATAGGTACTAAACACATTTGCATCATGCTGTGTCAATTGTTTCTAACATTATTGTAAAAATGTTTATTTACGGAAATTGGTAAATGCGATCTTCCAACAAGGGTTTGACGAATTCGCTACAGGGGAGAAGAAAGTGATCGCATGCGTGCCAATCACTGATTAGATTCCGCGAAGCACGTAACAATGGGTATATAGAAACAGACATGTGCTACTTTTGATTTGGTATTATGCAAGTGTACTGCTGGATATTTTGGGGTAACTGACATGAATTATGATGTGTACTGCTGTATGAATTGTTATATATACTGTCTATTATGCTGTGTATTATGCAAGTGTTTTATGTGATATTGTACTGTGTATTATGCAAGTGTTCTATGTGATATTGTACTGTTCTATGTGCTCTTAGTGTCTCTTCAGTATAGTGTTGCAGTAGCTTCAATATAGTGTTGCAGTAGCTTCAGAATAGTGTTGTAGTAGCTTCAGAATAGTGTTGCAGTAGCTTCATAATAGTGTTGCCACCGGGTTGTAAATGTTGCTTAAAATAATGTTGCAATAGTCATTCAAGGTGTTGCCATAGGGATGGACCTAGTTGGGTCGTGGGCCCCATATTGTGGGCCCCACAACTTAAAAAAGTTAATATCTATAGCAACATTTTTTGAATGTTGCTACAGATACCTATGGGTGTTGCCATAGACCCAAATAGGGTTCTATTGCAACAATATTACTTATGTTGCCTTAGATAGTCAAAATGTTGCCTTTGTGGTCTAAGGCAACGACAAAAATTGCATCACCCTAAAAGTGTTGCCCTAGACCTGTGGCAACATTTTTCGGGCCTGAGCCAACATTTTTTTTGTGTTGCAGAAGGCCATTTATGGCGTAGTGATACCATAAGAAGAATGTATTGAAAATAAATGGAAAGCTAATTTCATTGAAATTTTTGGAAGATTAATGTATAATCTGTAAACAATTGAAATAGAAGTTAAAGCTTTGAAAGTGTGGAATTTGCAGCATCTAATCCATATGAGGAATCTTTAAATTTAAAAGGAAAGAGAAGTTAATTGAAATTTATGGCATTTAATATAAGAAACGTACATTTTTGGGTTAAATAGAAAGAGCATTTTTAATGAAAATAAAAGAACAGTTTGAGAAAAATAAAATGAACTTTCATTTTAAAGATAAGTAAAATTTTATAAAAAAGGAAAATTTTGAATTTTGAATAAACATTTTACATTCATTTTATAACAATCAGAGGCAGTATAAAAGTGATTTTAATGCGAACCTTATATTTTAAAGTAAATTAAATATTTTGAATCGTGATTGCGCGCTGAGAAAAACGCCGTTTTTAAATTTGAATTTCCAGTCTCGGTTCATCTTTTATTGTGTGCAGCGGTGGTCCCCAGTGACATTAATTTGAGTGTTACATTTTATTAAATGTGTGTTAATAAAATTTAGTTAGGTGTTAAGAAGGTGTATATTTAGGGTTAATAGAAATTAAATTAGCGGAGTAGACATTTTGAAATTGGATCTCAAAGTTTTAGTACAACTGGTCCATTTGTTACTTTATATTTATTATTCGTTACAACCTCTTTGTTTGCAATGTATAAATTTTCATTTTTGCTACCTGAAGCATTCATTTCATTGGTTCCATCCTCCTTTAGCCTCAT
Source organism: Allium cepa (assembly GCA_030765085.1). Lineage (NCBI taxonomy): Eukaryota > Viridiplantae > Streptophyta > Magnoliopsida > Asparagales > Amaryllidaceae > Allium > Allium cepa. The sequence goes on along the minus strand of CM060935.1, from coordinate 1,024,783,332 downwards.
TTCAATTTTCCAATCTCACTGAACTTCATTATGCAAACGTGACCCTATTTCATTTTCTCCCTCACCTGCTTGCAACACTTTTTCCTAATCCTTCTTGAAGCTTTGAGTTGTGTGAAAGCCCCTCCACCTCACCTAAGCCTTGCCACCACCTTGTTAGCAGGTACCCTAGTCTCCTCATCCCAAAATGTGAAATTTAGTATTTATTTTGTTTATTTTAATATCACTATATATACACACTTTATTATGGCAATAGTCATCTTATAAATTGAATAACTTTCGCATACAATGTCCGATTCACGTACGATTTTTTTTGTTAGGATCGTATTGAGATTTATGATATTTTGACGCTTGTTTGGGTAGATTCTAAGGCTGTTGAATTTTTGGGTTTAAATTGGATTTGAATCCAATTTAAATTCAAAGAGGTGAGTGTTTTAACTCACTCACAACTTTTAAAATTTCTTATGTTCGTTAAATTGATATATGATGTGATTTGAAATTTATTTATGTTTGTTTGGAAAAATTTTAATCTTAATCTCAGTTAATTGCATTTATTTAATTATATTGTTGTCTATTATTTATTGCATATTAACTGCTAGTTAAATTTTTTATTTATTTTATTGCATATAAACCGCCAGTTAAACAGTTATAATTTATTTTTGAATATAAACTGATAGTTGATACCAGTTATTTATCACCTGTTATATATTGATGTACTGTTTGAATTTGGATGATGATTGTGATATATAGATGTATGATTCTGATGGATGAATGGATGTTTATTTATATTAATTGCAAGCTGTTACATTTCATCTCATTCGGAATTGCGATTTGAAATGATATACAACCGCAAATTTTATTTTTAAATTGCGGATTGAAATGATAAGTATCCGTATCACTTGACCATAAGATAGAAAATCGTATACAGACACTGCGGTCTATATATAGAAATATTTTAATAGAATGATTTCTATGGTTTGGATAGGATACGGTTAAATAAATATTAAATTTTGATATTATATGAATGTTATTTAGATATACATATATAGTTAAATTATTGAATTTAAGCTATGTATAAATTTGTTAAATAAAATAAATAAGTGGAATAATGGAGTTAATTATTTATATTATATGGTTAAGTACATGTTAAGATATTGAATATATATAGAGTTTTAAATAATTTAAATCAATTAAGATTGGGAGTTAAATTGAAAAATTTATTTGGAATTGAGCTTAACTAAGAATTTAACTTCATAAGTTGATGTAAAATTTATTAACTTGAAATTTTAAAAGGTATGATATCTATAACTGAATTTTTATTCAAGATGAATTAAATGAATATTTCTAGTATAAATAAAATTGAAGGAAATATTTAGTTATAAGTAATTTGAGTTTTATTTAATGGATTATGGATTTTTTTGCAAATATTCAAACTAAATAATAGGACATTAAATTGTTGAATAGAAATTCCCAACCTTAGTTCCAATTGTTTAATGTTCAAAGCTTGAAATATATTGAAACTGAAGTGGTTTATTGAAGCTGGAAGTGAATTTAAAATTTATGGATTTAGACATAATTTAAAGTGAATAAATAGTAAAGGCGTGGAAATTATTTACTTTATAAAGAAATTTCAAATTCAAACCATTTTATTTATGTACTTTTGAATATCCAAACCATTTAAGTTGGAAGTTATGGTTTTAAAGCTATGGATTCGAAGTATTATGTTTTGAAGAGTTATAATTTAAATGTATGGTTTCGAGATATTATAAATTTTAAAGTGGTATGGTTTTAGAAAAAGATATATTTGAAATGATATCAATATTGATTTGATTTTTAAATGGAAAGGATATCGTATTTATTTGGTTTTGAAATAGATATTATATTCTGGTTTTGAAAGTATAATTATTTTTAAATGACCGCGGTGTTATAATAACGTTTGGCTGTTGAAGAGACCGGGATTGGAAGTTGTCATACTCTCTGCCAACTCCGAAAACCACTTTAGCAACCGTGTACGCGGTGGAGATTCCAGAATGAAGTAGGATGGTGGCAGCGTTCCCTGTAAGGTAAATACATGGACCCAACTCCCGTGAGTTGGCATAAGGTGGCTAAAACATGAGCGATCGACGGGCCAAAGGGGTTAGCGCCCTTTATCGGATACACCTCTTCGATGCTATACTCTAACTTTAGACTGATTCGGTGGCCACTTTTACTTTTGATTTTATGTGGGAGTTTGTCCGAGGTGGGCGGTAGCTGCGGCTACGCGTTACCATCAGCCCGGAAGCGTAATTGGTATATCTACCCTGGCATTGCCTAGTTGTGCCGTGTCACCTACCCTATCGCGTCTTCTACGATTTTGGTTTTCTCCCGTAGCCCGTGGACCATTTAGGGTAGTCTCCCGATCTGGAGATGTGCTGATACTGGATGGACTACTGGGACTATTACGTGTTAAGGGCTATATGGGTAACCCCTTAATGCTAAGAAAAAAGTAAGTTTATTTTACAATTAGACACTATTATAATAGCGCAATATACTACATAGTAACTAGTTTAACGGATTCTTAGGAGATGTAAATTCCGAGCATCTCTTGATTTACTGCTCATATTTATTTCTGTTAATTTAACTCACATAAGATCTTTTAGTTCTGACTCGAGTGTTTTTTGTTTTTTCAAATTCGCTCGGGTCAGTCCGAGCATTTCAGGATTCGAAGATTTAGCTCTGAATGACGAAGACAAAGATTTGTATTATTATTATTTATATTATTGCATGACACTCATACTGTTCCGCTGCATTGTCATTGGTATGTGTAACTCTGATATGTATTATATAAATATAATCAAATTTTTTTGTAAATAGATTTATAAATTGTATATTTGATTATTATATTTTATCCTTCCGCTATGAGATTCTGTTTAGTTTTTTTCTTCTCTGATTTTCCTATTTACCCCATAAATATCCATCCTTTCGTATAGTTTGAGTTGGCACGTGTGTCGATTTAAAGCGTACGAAAAGGCTGGACGTTACACTACCATCAGTGGAAATCCCATCATTCCCGATCACTTGGATCATTAGAACTTATCAAAAACATCATTTCTGGTCAAACAAGAAATGCTCATTCATTTTCAAACTAAAAACTATGATTTTAGTTTTAAAAATCATGTTTAGTTTAGGTATTTAACTTATATTCTTGAATCAAGGAATCAGGATACTTGAATTTTTAATTATAAAAGTTTGCTCTGTTATTCTTGATTCCCAAAGTTAGCACCAAATTATTTAACTTACATAAAATTTAAGACTTTAATCTATGATACAACTAACACGTTTTGTTTGAAAATTTAAATCTTATCATGGATTAGATTATGAGATCATGATTTTTGATCAGAACTTAAGCCTGGAAACTAAGAGCAGGCAAGAACAAATCACAACAGCAAGCATGCATTCATACATCCATGTATATACACAGAGAATTCCATTATATACATTCACACAAATCATAATTATCATAGGAATCAATCATGCAACCATATTTAATTAAATTATTTTTAATAAAAATGTTACCCATCTGAAATTTGATGAGCAGAGCACTTTATATTTGAAACAACCTTTGATCTTAAAATAGCTTTGAACTTGAGTTGCTATAGTTTGCTTATGATTTTAAAACTGCAGTTGAATGTTTGTTTTTGAAAACCTCAAGTTAAAGATGAATGTAGGCCTAGATGTTGCTTTCAAAAAGGAATTGAAGGAATGCATGCTTGATTCCAGATTGAAGAATGCAGATGGTCAGGTTAGATTTTGATCTTTGCAAATGTACAGACTTTGAGTTGTTTAAACTTCAGGTTTGAGTTGCAGAATGATGATCAGATTTTATTTTCAGATTTTAAGAAATGAGTTCAGGCTTTTGTTTTGAACTTGATTTTGATTTGTAAATTTGGTCTTTTGAAATGAATTGCAGGTTGTTGAAGTGAAACAATTTTCTGGTTTTCTTTTGAAGATGATTTCAGATAGTTGAATTTTGATTTGGTCAGAGGAAATACTGGTTTTATATTTGTTTTTGAGAGATTGTTTGAGTTCAGGTTTTTATCTTAACCTTTTGAAAAAAATAGATAGAGAGAAGTATATGTATTTAGGCTGAAAATCATTAAGTAAAAATAAAAGAAAATTAATCTAAAAAGGACACATGTTTTAAAGTATAACACTTGTCTTGGTATTATTTTCTTTTTATTTTAAATGTTAATAAAGGTTTTACTTAATTTATTTATTCTTATGTAAATATATGTGTGAATTTCTTATGTAAAGAAAATGTAATAAAGACAAATTATAAATAAAAGCTTATCCAAACATTTTTCAGCATCTATCTTTTGAATTTCAAAATTAATTCAAATTCAATTTAAATTATAAAATCCAATTTAAAAATCAAGTTATATATATGCATATATAACTCTTATTCAATTTATAAATAACAATTCTATTTCTATAAAATCTATTTATGTTTATAAAAACTATGTATTATAATTATTATTCGAAAATAACAAATTTAACAATTTTAAATAATTTATAAAAGAGATTATAAATTACTTCTATTACTCAATATCATATGTAAATTTTATTTTAAACTCTTATATATAATTTCAAGTAATATTTAAAAAGAAAATAAAACAAAGCTTTTATGTTAATCTAATTTAAATTCATATTTAAGCTAATTAAATATAATTTTAAACAAATAACATTTACCTTGAGTATTGACAAACCATATAGTTATTCATTAAATAGCTTTGAAAAGCTAAATATTAAATTTAAATCAAAATTTCCAATTTACCAAAAATAAATTAGAGTTAGAAAATTGCTTTATTTACTAAATTCCAAACCAAAGCTTACCTATTTACCATATATACAATTATATATATATATATATGTATGTATATATATATATATATTATAAATAGAAAATAATTTATTAGCTTTAAAAAGATAAAATCTTCCAATTTAAATATTTATTAAAAGAAGATTATTAAATCAATTCAAATTTTATTAACAAAAATTATCAAATCAATTTAATTTTTAACACGGATTATTAAATTTATATTGCCAAAAATCCCGAGATATCACATTCCTCCCCCATTAAAAGAATTTCGTCCCCGAAATTTAAAAGCAAAGGTAATTTAATAATCTACCTAAGATTAAATTTTAAATCACAAGCATATATTATCAACCATATGCAAACCATAGCAACCAATTCATCCAAATCAAACAATTCTAACTATATAGACAAAATTCCGGATAGAATTTCCTAGAGTTTCCCAAGCATAAATACCGGAATACTCGCTCTACTGAATCCAAACAGTCTATACTACTAAGATACATAGCTCGTATTCAACTAGATCTACAAAACTAAACAGGATACCAGACTACAGACAAGTCTGACTCAACAACCACATCCTCCTGAACTGCTGGTTCCACAACCAGAGATAGATCATACACGTACTCCCTCAGAGATACGTGAAACACATTGAATCTAATTATCCAAACTGGCAATTCAACCTTGAAAATCAAACACTAATCCTTACAAGAACATAAAGAATATCCAAAACACCTCGGATCTGACTTACCTTACCCAGTCAGACCCAATCTTATAGCTCCTTAGATCGGAGAAAACTTACCCAAAATAAAATCTCCGACTCCGGAATCCAAATTCCTTCGTCTCTTATCCACAAAACTCTTTTGACGATCCTGGGCTGCCTTCATCTCTCCCGATCAGCTCAACCTTCGCTGATGTCTCTAGAAGCAAACTAGACCAAAAACAACCCAACAAAATGATCCTCTCATGATCAACCAAATCCATGAACACCAACTCTACTCCACAAACATTAGAAGACTAACTTACTTCTCCTACCTGGAAAAGACAAAACAAAAGCACTCCCAAACTACTTCCGCTGCACAACTCTGATCTGTAGTAGACGAAAATGCTGATGAAGAACACGAGCACGAACTGGACAACACATCCCAAAAATATGTTTCAACAGATCCATAAAAGAAAACTCAGAAGTCCCACCAGATCCTAAGCCGTTTCACAAAACCCTCGCTCTAGAAGTCATCCTTGTACTAAACTGAACCACTGGTAGCACTCCTGGAATCCAGTCGATAAGAAAACTCAACCTCCAAATGCGGACAAACCTCTGATAACTCAAGAGAACACTCAAACTATCGCAAGTCACTTTTGCGCTAAATCCAAACTAATTTCCAAAGAAACTATTCTCTCTTTACCAATCAGAACAGCTTATGCTTATCTAACCAACCCATCAAAGAAATGAATTCACTCTGCTGCTTCTGAACTATACCTCTAGAAAAACTGCTTAGCCAGAAGACCTCCTTGCCGGTACAGAGAACACTCCGAGCTGCACTATTGACACAGATGCCAAAGACTTCCTATCCAAAGCTCTTCGAACCTCAAAACCAAACACAACACCCTGTTGAACCTAGCCTCAACACTAATGCAGATTCACTACCTTAAACTTGTTCCAAAGAAACATCTTCGGAGACAATCCATAGTCACTGCATCTCATTATACAGCTACTACTTCCTGAGATTGCCAAGATACCATCACTCGCTTCTGCCTAACCAACAGATCCAAACTTTACTCATCCAACTTCAAAGATGGACTTCAAAACTTTAAAAGGTTTCCTTCAGAGATCGATGAAATCCTTACACCGCAGCAAAGCTCACATGAGACGGTATTAGATCTACAGTCTCGACAGATACACTTCCAACCCCAACACTTGGTGTAACAACCCGCATATTTATCGATTATATATTTAAATATTTGATTTAAATATTTCGCCGTTCGTCGGATTTTGGTCCGAAAAGCTACTTTTTGCAAACAGTCGAATTGAGACTCGAGACCACCCCCATTGAGTTCAAAATGACGTTTGCGACCTTTTTGAGTATAAGCTTCGATATGTTTGGAGAAAGTTGATTTTTGCCGCTTTTTACTTAGGGCTTTGGTTTGGGCTGAACCCACTTACTAACTCAGTCCCAACCCACTCCAACTCTTCATTACTTCATTTCTAATTCCTAACTCTTCAAGCATTCAACAATGGTGGAATTAAAACTCCAAGCCCTAGTTCCATTGCAAAATCCAAGTTCTTGCTCCAAATTCAAAGAGAACCCATTGGTAAGCAACTCCTCCTTCTTCTCCAACTCTTTCTCTCCTTGATTTCAGAAATTTCCTAAACCTAACTTTGGGAAATGTTTCTCTTTTTAGCTTAGATTCAAGCTTCTAGAGTTGGATTTGAAGAGTGGTTGATTCCCCTTTGCTTTCAAGCTTCATCTTCATAAATTTTAGTTCAAAGGTGAGATTTTTATCTCACATCTATGCTTATATTTATCTTCGATTGTTAGGTATGAATTCCTAACACTTATTCGTGTGCATTTGCTTTTGGGTTGGATTGAATTGGTGTATATTCCAATTTTTGGTGTTTTGAGTTCAATTCGTTAAAAATCCAAACTTCTATGTTTGAACATTTTTTTGGTAATGCATTGAGGAGCATATAGGGTCGGGTAGTCGATTGGCATAAACCCTTAGCGCCGTTGCTCGAGAGAATGAAATTTGGACGAGGTTGGAGCTCATTAATATGGGCTGGGAAGAGGCTGGCAACAGGTCCGGTCGACAGAGCTCCCTGAGTCGGCCGACCGACCTGCTTCCGAGTGCATAAGCACTCCTCTATTTAAGGCTCGGTCGACCGACCCAGAGAGTCCGGTCGACCGACCTGCTGTTAATTGCCAGATTAGCCTATTTTGCTAATCCGTTTGAATATCCAACTTTAATCGATTCGTGTTGTCTCCCTTTTGTTGTTGTCATTTATTATCGACTTAGATGACCTTTTCTTTGGGAATTTTAGATATATCCACTTGGTTGGATTTTATATCGATTTCTTTGGATTTTATTCACGTTTTCGAATGTGAATCTTAGTGATTGATTGTTCCTACAATCTTCTTTGTGATTTGTCACTTTAAAAATATAAAGGTTTTCTATACTAGTAGTAAATATCAAAACTCTTTCCTCAAACGATTTCAACACTATTTTAATACCAAATTCGTTTATAAAACCGTTTTCCAATCTATTAGTATATATAAACCTTTACCTCACTCGTATGAGAAATCCAATTAAACGACGTAGTAAAACAAGTGGTATGAAACGCTTGCGTTCACTTTGTTGGTTAATTCTTGGACTTGTTCGATTGAATCTCTTGTGACAATTTTCTAGTGGAAATTTACAGTTTGTTCGTTAATATTTAAGTTAAGCAAGTGGTTATGGGACATGAAGCTAAACTCATATATTTACTAGCTTAGTGTAATTGACAGTTCTCTTTGATCATGACGATCATTTTAGGTTTTAGACTAGCATTGTGCAATGTCTTTATGATTTGGTTCATCGGACGTCCCGCTGTACGACGTCGTTGTTCCCTTTGATTGTGATTTGGTTCATCGGATGTCCCGCTGTACGACGTCGTTGATCCATTTTCTTGTGATTTCTGGATTTCGTGTGTTGAATTCTGGAATTTATGTTTCACCAACTTTTACGATGGGCATTGATATATATGTCATATATTGTGGCTTGGTGAATGAAATTAGGAGTATGACATTCCTTTTTATCTTGAGTAGATCTTTGTGATATTGATTAATCACTTGTTGATTTTCAGTTACTTATTTATCACAGCTTGGCATTGTGATTATTATATGTTTATGTCATATCTCTTATTATATATCACTTCATCTGATATAGCTAGACTGATCCGTTTATTATTTTCTTCTTAAATAATACTCGGGTCAGACTGAGATATTACTGGTGCTTCTGCTTGACTCCTTATCGGACTTTCATCTGATCTTTTGGCTAACTACTTAAGTTTAGTAGTTTTTGTTGTATACATTTGAGATATGGACTCATAGATCTATTCTTTTGTATAGCACGTGTTGCTATTCTTTTGTATTATTGTGGATCTTTTTGACCACTACTCTGATGTACACTTCCTAGTGTAATATTCATATCTATTTCCGCCTTTGTGATATGAATTATCTGTGACTAATTTGTGTTATGTTTATTTCTATATTTGTTTCCGAAGACCTTTATAGCCACTTTGTAGTAGCTTTGAGTTTGTGTCGGTATGTCGGATTCCCTCCTGAGATGAAAAATTATATTTTTTCTGGCATATCGGTACTCGCACAAAGCAATTATACAGATGGTCGCTCCTCAACAGCCTTATTCTCCGTGCTAGTTGACAGCATTACACCGTAGTGTTCTTGGCTAGCGTGGGTATAGAGGTGGGGCGTCACAGCTTGGTATCAGAGCCAAACTTCGAAACAATATGGAATATTATAACAGGGATCATCGTCCTAAGTCTTTCTTAGGAGTCGTGCTTTAGGATTTAATTCGAGTCTTCGTACCGATTCATCCTTTTTTTTTATGATTCCTTGTTTTGTCTATCAAGATTGCTTGATATTTATTTTGAGAATAACTTTTCTCCTTCTTTCTTTCTTAAAGAAGAGAAATGGTTAGACCAGGCCATCCCAGCGCCGGTCAATCTAGTGCTATTCCCCAGGATGGAGTATTTATGTCCGCACAACAACTTCTTGATCTAGTAAAGAACGCTCAAGCAGCCGGACCCATTCCAGAGCCCACTCATCCTAGATCCGGTTTTGCACGTTGTGCAGAGACTATACCGATTTGGGTGGAAGGCCATTCACGGGATCCGAGAGCGTTATAGAAATTCAAGCTTGGCTCAAATCATGCGATCGCATCTTTTCTCGCATGAACCTTATTGATCTACATCGAGTCCAAGTGGCTTCTAGCATGCTCCAAGAAAGAGCATTAGATTGGTACGAGCTTTTAATTTCTGAAATCATCGAGGCGGATCTCACTTGGGAGCAATTCCGGGAAAGGTTCGAACTGAAATTTGTGCCGAAGGCCGAAAAAGTAACTTTGGCCCAGCGTTTTATTGACCTTGTTCAAGGTGAATCTTCTGTGACAGGCTATGTCGCATCTTTCGAATCTCTTTCTAAGTACGGGGTTGAATACATCAACACCCCATTGAAGAAAAATCAGAGATTTGTCTATGGCTTGAATAAGAATTTTAAGAAGCCATTACTTCTTAAACTTGAGGTTTCATTTGATCAGCTTATTGATATCGCTCTTCGTCTTGAAGAGGCCGATAACGAAGGTGATGTTGAAGTTGTGCGTGCCCAACAGAACTTCGACAATAACTTGAAGAGGCCTATCAAATTCAAAGGCCCCAATCCCAACAAGAAAGGGAGGCATGAAACCCCGGTAGCAAAAGCACCTACCTCTAGTGGTGGACAATGCTACAATTGTGGTTCCACAGACCACCATGTAAGGGAGTGCCCGAAACCCCTCTTTTGCCGTTATTGCAAAGGTTCGGGTCATCTTTTATTTTCGTGTCTTAAGCTTCCAAACAAGTGAGAGGGAAAGCTGTAGGCCCCTGGCAACTCTTCTCTTGGTCAAGGTATTTTCATTCGATCCTTGATGGCATTGTTTTAATTCGTGAGCTTTCTATTTGAGTTGTTTTTGATATGGGTTCCATCTCACCATTTTATATCAGAAGAACTTGTTGATTCTTTTTCTTTGAAAATATTTTGGACTTGAAGACTTCTTTGAGGATTGTGAATCCGGATGGATCCGCAACAATTTGCTTTTGTTTAGAAGTCGAAATTATTTTATGTGATTTTTCTTTCCGGGCCGATATTTTTGCTTAGGCTCCGGAATTGATTTGTGCGATAGGATTGGCTTAATCATTATGAACCCTATATCCTATTTTCTGAGTGGACTATTCATCTTTGACATTTTCAATCTGTTAAGCAGATTTCTATTTTTCCTTTATGATTTTGATTCCAACTTGATGGCATCATTTTATTCCTTAAGCCCACTTATAAGGAAAGTGTTATTTCTCTCATTCATGTAGTTTGAGAAATTTTCCGGTATTTTTGAGTTTGTCTTAGGATTATCACCTAAGAAATCTTTAGTGTGGTGTTAAGGTCTTTCTAGTTCGACCTTGCCACAGATTTTCGTTTGCTATGAGTTGCGGAAATTAGCATTCCACTTACCGCATTCCGCACTCGTTATGATTCTTATGAATGACTTATTATGTCATTCAATTTGTCCAGCTTATTTCATCCATTTTATAAATCGAATATTCAATGAATATTTCGATGAGACTATTCTTGTATTTACTGATTTTGGATGAAAATAGTAATTTAAAATTTTGCAAATCTTTTTCATAAGATTTATTTATAAGTAAAACTGGATTTTGTTCTTGAAACGAACAAAGAATATTCTTAAAACTTTTTAAGAGATTTATTTATCCTATAAAAAATGATTTTGTGATTGTATTGCCCGTTGAGTGCTTTAAGAATTTTGGTCGATGCGCTTGATCAACGTTATCGGTAGGAATTTCCTAAACGCTTTGATGAGACAATCAGACACAGTATATTGACTTGTAAATTGTAAATTTTTTTGGAAATATTTTTACATTGAAATAATTGTGATTTTGAAAGTTTTAGCTTTTTGAGAAAGAAGATTATTTAAAAGAAATTCCTTCTTTTCGAAACTCTTATTCCTGTGATTCCTGAAGGGGAACCAAGACTTCGCTATTTGTACCGATACTAGTCGTATTGGTTTGGATGCCGTTATCTTGCAAAGGAGAACATGCTATCTCTTGTCCTTCTAAATCATTATAGCTTATCGAGACTAGATATGCCACTCATGATCTGGTTCTCTCGGCTATTGTTTTTACTTTTGGATTTTGGCATCATCATATTTGGATGAGAAATTTGTTCTCTATCTCGATCATAAATCCTTGGAATATTTATTTTCTCATATGGAACTCCATGTTGACTCGAGTTCCTGACATCTTATGATCTTGATATTCTTTTTATTCCTGGAAGGGAAATCGTGTTGCCAATGCGCTTTGTCGTAAGCAACAAGTGGTTGATTCTTTGATGTTGTCTGAATGGAATTATCTTTTCATCAAGTTCATCGGACGTTTTGGTATACTTCGTTTTATTGAGTTTCATCTCATTTCTTTTACGGACTAGCGTCCGATGTCCTTTTATTGTGTTCGGTTCATTGGACGTACCGTTTTTGTACTACGTCGGTGTTCCGAAAATCATTCGGGCTTCGGTTCATTGGACGTACCATTTTTGTACTGCGTCAGTGTTCCAAATTATTTGGGTTTTGATTCATCGGATGTACCGTTTGTACTACATCGATGTCTTTGCTTTTGATTCATCGGATGTACCGTTTGTACTACATCGATGTCTTTGCTTTTGATTCATCCGATGTACCGTTTGTACTACATCGATGTCTTTGCTTTTGATTCATCGGATGTACCGTTTGTACTACATCGATGTCTTTGCTTTTGATTCATCGGATATACCATTTGTACTACATCGATGTATTTGCTTTTGATTCATCGGACGTACCGTTTGTACTACATCGATGTCTTTGCTTTTGATTCATCGGACGTACCGTTTGTACTACATCGATGTCTTTGCTTTTGATTCATCGGATGTACCGTTTGTACTACATCGATGTCTTTGCTTTTGATTCATCGGATGTACCGTTTGTACTACGTCGATGTCTTTGCTTTTGATTCATCGGATGTACCGTTTGTACTACATCGATGTCTTGGCTTTTTGGTTCATTGGACGTACCGTCTTTGTACTACGTCGGTGTTCCAAATTATTCGAGTTTCTAGTTCCTCGGGCGTACCGTGATTGTACTACGCCGTTGCACCGGCTCAACTTTCTGCTATTCTTGACGTTTTCCACGTCTTTTAACTATGGAAATGCTTTTATGTTTCCGGTTTTATTCTTGAGCCCGGTATTATTGAGGGATTGAAGTTTCACCAGATTTGATATTTGAGCAACATTCCATTCGCATCATTGCTTCGGAGGTTGAGCGCCTTCGATATAAAGATATTCTTTTTCATAAAAGTTCAATGGTTCTCAAATCCTAGGGATTTCTCTTGAGAAATCTTGAGAATTCATCGAACGAAAACTTTCGGATTTACTCCTTCGTGCTCTTTATGGTGAACTTCTTGATACAAATTTTCTTTTGTGTTAATATGCTTCTATGGTTGTTACTTCTTATATTTCCTTATTAATTATTGCGAGGACGCAATTTCTTTAAGGAGGGGAGTCTGTAACAACCCGTATATTTATCGATTATATATTTAAATATTTTATTTAAATATTTCACCGTTCGTCGGATTTTGGTCCGAAAAGCTACTTTTTGCAAACAGTCGAATTGGGACTCGAGACCACCCCCATTGAGTTCAAAATGACGTTTGCGACCTTTTTGAGTATAAGCTTCGATATGTTTGGAGAAAGTTGATTTTTGCCGCTTTTTACTTAGGGCTTTGGTTTGTGCTGAACCCACTTACTAACTCAGTCCCAACCCACTCCAACTCTTCATTACTTCATTTCTAATTACTAACTCTTTAAGCTTTCAACAATGGTGGAATTAAAACTCCAAGCCCTAGTTCCATTGCAAAATCCAAGTTCTTGCTCCAAATTCAAAGAGAACCCATTGGTAAGCAACTCCTCCTTCTTCTCCAACTCTTTCTCTCCTTGATTTCAGAAATTTCCTAAACCTAACTTTGGGAAATGTTTCTCTTTTTAGCTTAGATTCAAGCTTCTAGAGTTGGATTTGAAGAGTGGTTGATTCCCCTTTGCTTTCAAGCTTCATCTTCATAAATTTTAGTTCAAAGGTGAGATTTTTATCTCACATCTATGCTTATATTTATCTTCGATTGTTAGGTATGAATTCCTAACACTTATTCGTGTGCATTTGCTTTTGGGTTGGATTGAATTGGTGTATATTCCAATTTTTGGTGTTTTGAGTTCAATTCGTTCAAAATCCTAACTTCTATGTTTGAACATGTTTTTGGTGATGCATCGAGGAGCATATAGGGCCGGGTAGTCGATTGGCATAAACCCTTAGCGCCGTTGCTCGAGAGAATGAAATTTGGACGAGGTTGGAGCTCATTAATATGGGCTGGGAAGAGGCTGGCAACAGGTCCGGTCGACCGAGCTCCCTGAGTCGGCCGACCGACCTGCTGCCGAGTGCATAAGCACTCCTCTGTTTAAGGCTCGGTCGACCGACCCAGAGAGTCCGGTCGACCGACCTGCTGTTAATTGCCAGATTAGCCTATTTTGCTAATCCGTTTGAATATCCAACTTTAATCGATTCGTGTTGTCTCCCTTTTGTTGTTGTCATTTATTATCGACTTAGATGACCTTTTCTTTGGGAATTTTAGATATATCCACTTGGTTGGATTTTATATCGATTTCTTTGGATTTTATTCACGTTTTCGAATGTGAATCTTAGTGATTGATTGTTCCTACAATCTTCTTTGTGATTTGTCATTTTAAAAATATAAAGGTTTTCTATACTAGTAGTAAATATCAAAACTCTTTCCTCAAATGATTTCAACACTATTTTAGTACCAAATTCGTTTATAAAACCGTTTTCCAATCTATTAGTATATATAAACCTTTACCTCACTAGTATGAGAAATCCAATTAAACGACTTAGTAAAACAAGTGGTATGAAACGCTTGCGTTCACTTTGTTGGTTAATTCTTGGACTTGTTCGATTGAATCTCTTGTGACAATTTTCTAGTGGAAATTTACAGTTTGTTCGTAAATATTTAAGTTAAGCAAGTGGTTATGGGACATGAAGCTAAACTCATATATTTACTAGCTTAGTGTAATTGACAGTTCTCTTTGATCATGACGATCATTTTAGGTTTTAGACTAGCATTGTGCAATGTCTTTGTGATTTGGTTCATCGGACGTCCCGCTGTACGATGTCGTTGTTCCCTTTGATTGTGATTTGGTTCATCGGATGTCCCGCTGTACGACGTCGTTGATCCTTTTTCTTGTGATTTCTGGATTTCGTGTGTTGAGTTCTGGAATTTATGTTTCACCAACTTTTACGATGGGCATTGATATCTATGTCATATATTGTGGCTTGTTGAATGAAATTAGGAGTATGACATTCCTTTTTATCTTGAGTAGATCTTTGTGATATTGATTAATCTCTTGTTGATTTTCAATTACTTATTTATCACAGCTTGGCATTGTGATTATTATATGTTTATGTCATATCTCTTATTATATATCACTTCATCTGATATTTATAGCTAGACTGATCCGTTTATTATTTTCTTCTTAAATAATACTCAGGTCAGACTGAGATATTACAGGTGCTTCTGCTTGACTCCTTATCGGACTTTCATCTGATCTTTTGGCTAACTACTTAAGTTTAGTAGTTTTTGTTGTATACATTTGAGATATGGACTCATAGTGTATTCTTTTGTATAGTACTTGTTGCTATTCTTTTGTATTATTGTGGATCTTTTTGACCACTACTCTGATGTACACTTCCTAGTGTAATATTCATATCTATTTCCGCCTTTGTGATATGAATTATCTGTGACTGATTTGTGTTATGTTTATTTCTATATTTGTTTCCGAAGACCTTTATAGCCACTGTGTAGTAGCTTTGAGTTTGTGTCGGTATGTCGGATTCCCTCTTGAGATGAAAAATTATATTTTTTCTGGCATATCGGTACTCGCACAAAGCAATTATACAGATGGTCGCTCCTCAACAGCCTTATTCTTCGTGCTAGTTGACAGCATTACACCGTAGTGTTCTTGGCTAGCGTGGGTATAGAGGTGGGGCGTCACACTTGGACTCCAACCAATGGTAGTCGTGTTACACACACCACAACCCTATCTACCTTTACAACTTATATTGGAAAACCCGAACAGGTAACCCAACAAATGGTAGAAATATATATATATATATATATATATATATATATATTACAAATACGCTCTCTCAAGAAAGTAATCACTCCAAAGCCTAGGCGTTCACTCAACCTAGCGCTCTGATACCAACTGTGATAGTCTAGGCTTTTCAACCATCGACAGTGGCTCACTCGACAGGTAGGCTTTTCAACCATCCCAGCCCCACCGTGGCTCACAGTGATACCTCGGGTTTGCTTTTACGGCCAGCCTCTCGACTCACAACCAACCCCACAAGGCCTTATACTACCTCCAAGGACATGTAGGGGTAAGAGTCTCCCGTTCTCTACCTAACGCAAAGCGAAAACCCCCTATCATGCTGTAATATAGCAAACCCGATCCCGTTCTCATCGAAATCCAAAACGCCATTTTTATGTCCACGTTGTTTTAAAGTTAAAACAATTCAATACTATTATCTATATTCACACAAATAAATAATTCACAAATCATAATAGATAATCAACATTATCATTATAAACCGATAATCCACATTATCATCACAAATAGATAATTCATATTATCATCATAAACAAATAATCCACATTATCATCACACCTCAACCAAAGCATCATATCACACAGCATTACTTATCTAATATCTAAGATCTCAAACTATTTAAGGAAGTCAATTATCATCCATCCATACATAAGCAATGATTTACTTAATCACATCATCTATAATTAATTTAAAATGAATTAAATTAATTACTTCCATCTCTAATTAATTTAAAGTGAATTAAATTAATTACTTTATTTAATAAATCCTGCTTAACTACTAATTAATTACAAATTAATTAATTGATTATCCTCTAAATTCACATTTATTAATCATTCTTTATTAATTATCCTTTAATTACATTCAAGTAATTATCTTTAATTAATTTTACAAATTAATTATACTTAACGAAATATAGTAATTAACCTTTAATTACTCTATTAATTAATTAACTATAATTAATTACATTCATCCTTAATTAATTACATTAATTTGTTACTTTATAATCACTTATTATTGATTAATTAATTATAATTAATCAGCCCTTAACTACATCATTAATTGCATTAATTAAAGATCCCTTAGTTACTTCTTAATTAATTATTAACCATAATTATTAAGCACTCTTGATTAATCACAAACAGTAATTAACTACCCTTAGTTACTTTATTAAATAAATTAATTACTCCTTAATTAATTATCTTTAATAATTAATCTTTAATTAATTATATTTATTAATCACCCTTGATTAATCTCATTCAGTAATTAATTACCCATCATTAATTACATCACTTAGTTATCTTCAAATAAAATGAATTAATTACACTATGTAATTAATTATTAATTACTTTCACTAAGTAATTATCCTTCATATTAATTACACAAGGTAATTAACCCAAAACTACTTTCAAATCTTCAATTAATTACATCCTGTAATTACCCTTACTAATTACTTCACTAAGTAATTACACTTTATAAATCTCATTAAGTAACTTAGTCCCATCACCAAGTGATTATTTAAATTAACTAAACCAATTAATTGATTTAAACTAATCTTATTAGTTAATTAATTACACTGAGTAATTAATTACTCTAATTACTTTCATTAAGTAATTACACTTAAACAGTTTCATCACTGATTATCTTTAATTAGTTGATATAATTAATCATCTTAAATTAATTACATTAATTAATCCGATAATCCTTAGTTAATGATCTTTATTAACTATTAACAATTCCTTAATTACTTTCCTTAAGTAATTAAACTTAGATTAAACATTATTAATTACAAATTAATTAATCTTTAATATCCAATTAATTAATCTCTAATTATTTAACTAAGTGTTAAACTGTAACTTAATTAATCCTTAATTACTTGATTAATTAATTTTTAATCATTAATTAATTTTCTATAATTATCTAGTTAATGATCCCTAATTTTCCTTAATTAATTAATTTAAACCTTTAATTACTTAATCAATTAATCCTAACTTGTTGATTAATTAAATTAATTAATTACCCTTATATTTCCTTATTAATTAAATGAACCACCAATTATTAAAACTTAATTATCCTTAAGATAATAACATTTTTCTTATTAATGGCTTAATTATCATTTTCAAAACATTTGAAAACATTTTACTTTAAATTCTCTTTAAAATTTCATTTCAATATTAAGATTCAAAATGATTAACAGTTTAAACTTTTACCAAATTTAAATCAATTTATAAACCTATTAAACAAATGTAAAGAAACAGTTATCTTATATAAAGAAACTTATATAAAGAAAAGTTTTAAACTAACTTACTTGATTATATTTAAGACCAAGATTCAAAATAAAGTAACCTTTAACTTAAAAATTTAAGTCAAAGTAATTTATATAACTTTTTATTCAAATATTAAAGAATTTTTTTATAAAAGAATACAAATAAGGTTTTAAAATTTTCTTGGAAAACAATTTATTTACAACATACTTTTAAATATTTAAAGTTGTTAAAACATTTTGATTTTTATAAAACTTATTTATTTCAAAAATTTGGATACAATTTATTTTGAATCCATATTTTAAACTTGATTTAAAACTCTGTTTTAAATCTTACTTTCAAAATTTCACTTTAATTTTAAAACCTGGAAACCTGACAGGTATAAAACCTGTAACAAGAAAATGACTCGAGCTATCATTCAAAAACTTCGAGTCAAAACCCTTATAGCTTCGAGTAACTCTCGCAACTGACACGAGTAGACTTGAGTACTCTTCTTCCCAATTCAAACTACAGATACACCATGCCCTCCGTGCACATGCACCAGCATTGCAACCCTATCCGACCACTCGCGATGACTAATGCATGTCGTCGATCACCCTTGAACTCGATTCCGACCCTCAAATCATTAGCAGAAGCTCGAAATCAAAATCGAGCTTTAAAGCTCAAAACTGGAACCAGACTCAAACCTAGAAATCCCCTCGTTCTCGCGCCTCTGACCACCGGTGCTTCTGATCTTCCAGCATCACCTTCGACACACATCCCACAATTAATTCCCTCGATTTGGTGGAACTCGATCCACCAGAGAAGTTGAGAGAAACAAAATTTCCGATCAACAGAAAACTAGGGTTAAAAACTAAAATGATCAACCACTGCCGCTACAACGCCTAGCTCCACCATCTGACATTTTTGCCCAAGGTCCCCAATCACTACACTACCATCAGTGGAAATCCCATCATTCCCGATCACTTGGATCATCAGAACTTTTCCAAAACAACATATCTGGTCAAACCAGAAATCCTCATTCATTTTCAAACTAAAAATATGATTTTAGTTTTAAAAATAATGTTTTAGTTTAGGTATTCAACTTATATTCCTAAATCAAGGAATCGGGATATTTGAATTTTTACTTATAAAAGTTTGCTCTGTTTTTCTTGATTCCGAGAGTCGATACCAAATTATTTAAATTAAATAAAATTTTAGACTTTAATTTATGATACAACTAATACGTTTTGTTGAAAATTTAAACCATATCATGGATTAGATTATGAGATCACGATTTTTGATCAGAACTTAAGCCTGGAAACTAAGAACTGGCAAGAAAAATTCACAATAGCAAGCATGCATTCATACATCCATGTATATACACGGAGAATTCCATTATATACATCCACACAAATCATAATTATCACAGGAATCGATCATGCAACCATATTTACTTAAGATATTTTTAATAAAATTGTTACTCACCTGAAATTTGATGAGAAGAGCACTTTATATTTGAAACAACCTTTGATCTTAAAATAGCTTTGAACATGAGTTGCTGTAGTTTGCTTATGATTTTAAAACTACAGTTGCATGTTTGTTTTTGAAAACCTCAAGTTGAAGATGAATGTAGGCCTAGATGTTGCTTTCAAAACAGAATTGAAGGAATGCATGCGTGATTCCAGATTGAAGAATGCAAATGGTCAGGCTAGATTTTGATCTTTGAAAATGTACAGACTTTGAGTTGTTTGAACTTCAGGTTTGAGTTGCAGAATGATGATCACATTTTATTTTCAGATTTGAAGAAATGAGTTCAGGCTTTTGTTTTTGTAACATCCCTGTATTTTAACCAGGATAATTTGATAATTAATTTAATTTTTGGAAATTAAATTGTGAATCTGTTTGTGAGTTAATTAGAAATTTCTAGAATAATTAAATATTTTTGATTATAAACAGAATTATAAAGCTTTAAGATTGAATGTGAGAAACAATTGAAATAAATTTTTATTTGTGCAAATGAGAATATATATATAAAAAGATAGCAAATAAATGAATTGATTTAAAAATTCAATAAATTGATTTTTAATAAAATTCCTATTTGGAATTCAAAGGTAAATATTTTATAAATAGATTATAATTTGGAATTTTAATTTGAATTTCAAATACAAATGTATTGAAAATAAATAGGAATTTTGATTTAAAAGTTATGATTTATATAATGACTTGAATTTAAAATTTAAAACCAGAATGAATATAAAGCTTAAATATGTATTTATCTTCTGAAAAATAAATGTATATAGATAAATATTTTTAATAAAATAATAATAATAAAAATAATAATAAGATTTTTTTTATTAGTGTATAATTTTATTTCAAATCATTTTCAAAAGTAGATAAGAAGCTTTAAATAAATATATATATGAAGATAAAATAAATATACAAAACAAAATATGATAAAATCACATTCAAACCTGTAAATGCATGCAAATGACAATTGTAACCCTTTTTAAATTATATTAAAACATTTGTAGCCAAAATACAACATATGATAAACAAATTTAAACAAGATAATGTGCAAAGGTAACAAGTGGCACAAATTTCCTTTTAAATTTGAAAAGTATAAAATTTAAAGTTTAAAAACCAGGCTTCACTTTCGTCCTCTCTATATTCTTTGTGGATCAAAACCAGAAATAAAACGAATCAGGTACCAGAACTTTTTACAATTTAAAACCTGGAAAACAAGTAAAGCTTCATACCTGAAACAAAATTTAAAGCAGCATCAAGAAACAATCAAAGAAAAAAAATTCAAGCTTTCAACCTAGAAAGCAAGAGCTTCAGCCTGAAGCAAACAATAAATTGCAAAATCAAACTACAAACCTGAAAACAGAAATCTGGAGATCAAACTCAAGTCAAAAGAAAAAAAGAAAAAAAAAGAACCTGAAGGCAAGAACAGTTTGCAAAACTGTGGGAGACCATCTTAAACAAAAAGAAAAATAATATCTTCAGCATGGTTCAACTATAGCTAACATTCAACATCAGATGAGTTTAACACTTCCAGACCAAAGAAAAAATTTATTACTATCTCTGTTCCTTCTTAAGCAAGATTTAAGCTCAAGAACAAATGCAAGAAAAACAAATGAGTAGCAGTTCAAATTCGGATACATTCAACTCAGTTCTGTTAGAGGTCCAGATAATTTTCAATTCCAGATTTTGAAAATTCTTTTAGTTGCAACAGGCTTTGTGCTCTGCTTCCAAAATCAAGGTGAGCAAACTTCCATCTTTAACCAGTTTTCTTGATATCTGTAATGATGATAATTTGATGGTTATGATAAATGCTTGAATGATGTTGTGAGAAATGAGGAATGAAAGTGAATCATGTTTGCATGTTTGTTTAGTGTATGCATGTCTGTAATATGCATATACTTCTCTGTTTTAAAGTATAGAGATACTTACCTTTTCTAAAATATGTACAGACTTATATGAAGGAAGGAAGAAAAAAAATCCAACTGCTCTTTACATAATGAATTTTAGGCTTCGATTTAAAAAGGAAAAAAGTTTGTATGACCGTAACATCAATTTTAAAAATAAATTCAAGTATTTAAATTGGGTATCCATATCAAAAATAATAAACTGTAGTGATGAGCCTTTAAAATCAGATAAATTGATGGTCAAAGATTTATGTTTTGAATACATAGTTGAATTTAAGTTTGGAAATTATGAATTTCGATAATGTTTTGAAGATTTAAAAGCTTGGGAATATCGAGTATTTGTAAGTTGAACGTGATTGATTTTTCGAGTTTTTTCTGGTGATCGGGAAATTCTGGGTGGTCGGGATCACTACTGATGGTAGCCTAGGTAATATGGATTCACGGAATAATGTTTAATGATTTTTCTGATGATCATGGCAATGGAGCGGCGGGGTTTTAGGATTTAAACCTAGTTTATGGTCATGGTTGAAATGGGGATCTCTGTAGCATTGTTGTTGCATCGAGTTGCACTGGACCAAGGGGAAAGGGTTTGTAGGTTGTTGAAGAAGATTGGGTCATGGTTGCATAACGACCGATGATCGAAATTGGCGAGACGAGACGTTGTTCGACGATTTACTATAGGTTCATGTTATGTCAAATAGGTCATTTTCCATTTCGAGGCGGAATCATCGGAGCTGGGTGTTTGGATTGATCAAAGAGGTCGTAGATGACTTGTTGGAGTTGGCATGGTTGATTGGAGTAGCTCCGATGATCGGTGTACATGCACAGTGTATCTGTGACATTTGGGTAGTGTTGGCTCGAAGAAGAAGATGAAGTATTCTCGAGGATGGCTCGAGTAATTGCAGTAATGGCTCGAAGCAGTTGAAAGGGTGGTTACCAGAAGTTGGTCTCGTGGAAATTCAGTAATAGCTCGGGTTATTCTCTATGTTAACCGGATTTCAAAACGTGAAGTAAAATTGTAAAATTTGTTTTTAACTTAAATTAACTAAGTTAATGAAAAATGGTGTAATTATAAGTTAATTAAGAAAGAAAGGAAAATTTGTTTTGATTTTAGATTAATTCAAAGACCTTAAGTTAACTCAAATGTTAACGATAAATTATTTTCAAAGGTTTATTTGATGAAATTCAATTGATGTGATTAATAAAGATAAATGATTTATCCTTGATTTATTAATGACTTGTGTAATTAAAGAATCATTTGTTAATATAATTACTTGAAGATAAATTACTTTAATGTAATCAAAGGATAATTACTTTACGTAATTAAAATTAGGGATTAATTAATTTAAGGATAATTAATATAGGGCTAATTAATTTAATGTAATTAATTAAGGATAATTAATTAAATGGAAATTAATTTAGGGATAATTAATTAATGTAATTTATTAACGATAATTAATTACTTAAAAAATAAGTACTTAAGGATGAATAATAAATGATTAAAGATTGATCAATTAAGTATTTAAAGATTAATTTAAAAAATATATTTAATTAATGTGATTAATTAATTAAGGTAATTAATTTGAGAATAATTAATTAATTAAATGTTAACTAATTAAGAAATATTAATTAAAGGCCAATTAATAAATTAATAATTAAAGGTGGATTAATTTCTAATTTAACAAGGTAAATTAATTAATAGTTAGTTTATGGTTAACGATGATTAAGTGATTAAGGATAATCACTTATTATAATTAATTAAGGATAAGTAATTAATGTGATAAATTAATTAAAGGTTAATTAATTAATGAAGGTGATTAAGGGATGATTATTGATTAAGGGTTAATTAATTATTATAATTTATTAAGAATAATTAATTAAATGGTTTATAATTAATTAACATTAATTAAATAAGATTAGTGACTAATCTTGTTTAATTTTATCAGATAATTAATTGATATTACTTATGGATGTTTGGATTGGATGATTTATTGTTTGATATCCCTGATATATGATGCTTTGCGTTATGAATTATCCTGATTTGTGCTGTGATCTGTGATGTAATTTATTTATCTATGATGTAATTTATTATCTGCGATGAACTTATATTATTAATCCATGATCTGTAAATGAAGATAAGCGTTATAGATTATACCGCTTATCGATATTTCTATGTTTGAACCGGTAATGGTTGATGTTGTTGCACTATTGTGTGTAACACCCCTGGACTACACCATACACATACAAATGTGGATTGCACAAGGAAATTGGTTAAGTCACGGATATTTGAAATAATTTTAAAAATTGAATTTTTAAATCCAAATGGTTTTGGATATGGATTGGGTTTAAAGTGAAAAACTTTTGGAAAGAAACTTCAATGATAAAAGTTATTTTTGAATAACTTGATTTAGTTTTGAAATTTGATTTAAATTCGAATTCAAACTTTGAAATTGAATTCTATGTTGAGAATTTATGATGTAAAAAGGTTATACAAACTATAAATGTGTTTATATGGGTTTTTAAAAGATTTTAAAAGTATGATTTTGAGAATTTGAATTTAACCCAAGTTTTATATTTGAAAGGCCTTAACTCGTGCAAATATAATAGGGTTTTCCAAAACGGAAACAAGTGATTTCAAATAATAATAATAGCTTTTATATAAGGAAAGAGTTTCCAAATTATGATGAAAAGATTTAAAGTTTGAAATAGAATGGCTTTGAAGGTTATGAATTAATCTTTGGAAATGATTTTTGAAAGCTATGAATTAAATCTTTGATTTAATGAGTTAATCCAATTTGAAAGGAAAATCGTTTTGAAAGGCAATGAATGAATCTTTGTTAAAGATTGGTAAAGTTTATTTTCAAATTGAAAGGGATCTAAAGAGCGTATCTTTTGTATAAAGGATTTGAATTGGAAAGATATTAATGAATCTTTGTGAAAGATTGGTAATCTTTGTGAACTTTGTAAACTTTATGAAGTAAATCTTTTGTTCAAAAAGATTTGTAAATGGTAATTTGTTTAACCATTTGAAAGAAAAGTTTTGCATAATAAGTTGTGACTTAACTGAGATCCCATAACCATAGGTTTTTAAATATTGTGCTCAATATTCGGTTTAGCCGGGAGAGGACCTTTGTGTCATATAACCCATTCCAAATAATGATACGACGATATGGATAACATTTGAAGACCCGTGGTGAAGACCGGATATTTTCGAAAACGAAAGGATAACCCGTCGAATGTCTCTGCACCGACTGGTCCCCGGTATAGAGATTTGATCACCCTTTGTGATGGGGAGTCTGGACGTGATTAGGGATTATCGGATTGCAAGGCCTTCTTTTGAAGTGCCTTCGGTTCTGTTCGAACCCAGATCAGACTTGTATGGATGTGTGTCTAACGTTACACTTTGAGATGTAAAACTGGTTTCTATTAAATACATTTCTGTTTGGTGGCGGAGATTTATTCTCTTAGCTTAACACCCTTCTCTGAGACGTTCGAGCTCAGAGGTTATGTAGTTGATGGTTACTAGTGATACATTCCCAATTTGGTAATGTGGCATACGAAGTGCTGTTGATCATTTGTTGATCAAAGCATGGCTTTGTAAAAAGCGTAGCTTTGTGGACGAGACTTCGTCGAACCTCACAACCCGGGATGGCCGAAACAGGAAGAATGCAGCAAGGTTATTTAGGGGTAGCGCCCACTGAGGTTATGTTCATTTCCTTCTGGATAGAGGTGGTATCATGGTATGGAGCCTAGATACTTAACCTATGTGGTTGCTGCAAATTTATTACTTTGTGGTTGTTGGTGAATCCTGGGATAAAGGTCGGTTACGACCGGGGGATGGCATACTCATGTCAATAGTTACCTAGTTATAGAGGTAACCCGACCTTGTGTTGGCAGAGATCCAGTTAGGTTCTCGAGGCGTGCCTCCAGAGGCGTACCCATGTGGCAATGGGAAGTTCCTTGGCCTGACCATTTGTTGAAAATCCAATCATCCAATACACGCCTTGTATGGTTTTAGTTTTAGAACCTGCCATCTAACATGGTAGCTATAGTAGGCATACTATAATGGTACGTATGGTGGCTAAGATTAATATTATACTTTCGAAATGTTTTCCACTATGCACTAATAATAATATCAAAAACGATTTTGCTTAGTAAGCATTTTTGACTATCATAAGGAGTAATCTCCCCCAAGCGTGCGGTTGCATTGTGTGTGTGCCGGGAGGCCTTATGGTAGTTTCATTTTCCAAAAAGCATTGCGAATTTCAGTGTTTAAATTCTTTGTTGTTTGTTTTAAAGAAAGCTGTTTTTTTTCCTCATACGAGTCCCATGACTGACCCGGAGTTTATTGTTCCTTTCCTAAATTCTGGGTGCCCACAATTTTCCACACGGGCAGTCTAGATTTGGGTTTTTCAAATAGTTATGTCTAGTAGATTATCTGGAACTAGTTCAGTCTTTGGATTTAGACTGACCTGGATTTGCTTAATTCATCATGATTGGGATATCGAGCTACCTTTGGAGTTGGAGCATTGAGGTGGAGTTGCTGATATTAGAGTTCCTTCTTTGGAGTTCAAGTTGAAGCTATTGTTCCGCTACTAGTACATTTGTGTTTCCGCTGTTATTCTTGTATCTCTGATGTATATTGGTATCATTTGTGTCAATCTGTTGTATCGAATATTGTATATCAATGATATTCATTTTTCTTCCGCTGCGTTGTTATACTTAATGTGTTATAAGCTCCGGCGAGCCAGATTCGACGATTGAATCTGCCGCATTCAAGTACAAGTGAAGTACGGGTGCTGATTTTCGAAGGCCGAGTCAGGATTGTGAAAAATTGGTATCAAAGCTGAAGTTTGAAACTTTAGCTCAGGAGCATAACACATTAAGTAACTCATTAGAGATAGGGTGAAGTATACCCTAGAATGAGTATCCCTAAGATATCCGTTCGTACGCCTCAGTAAATTCTCTTGCTATCCACAGATAGTAAGTATGAGTGCAAAAAAGGAGGACGAGATAGGGGACAGGGGTGTACCACCACAAGTGGTCAATCCCTGTAGCAACTAGGAAACAATTCTTCTCAATTTCCTTTGATTCGATTTCAAATTCTTTGATTGCTTGGTGACAGCTCGAAGAAGAAGTTTTGGTGCGATGGTGGCCCTGCATAACTAGAATAAATCTCTCCTTAACCTTAATGAATTGGAAACTTTAGTTGGGAATAAATGGGTTAATGAAATATGAAGTTAAATTTGAATTGCATCGATAAAATGATATTGGTTAAAAACAAATTAGAAATTCTATTGTGATTTCTTACGAGTATCAAAGTCCGAGGAGGGACAAGCCGGTACAAACTTTGAAATACTCCAACCTAAGTTGGAAACTATACCAAGTGTTTGAAAATTATGGAAAATTAAATCCATTTATCTATTATTTGGGTTTCGATATAATCTACGAATGGTTAGTTATCCCATCGAACTAACCAATACCCCTGTATATTTCATAGATCTGGTGACCCGAGTATCTTGTGTAGTATTGAATGAGTTTGTTCTCATATTGTTGATATTCTGATTTGGTGAGCCAAATGTAGAATAAATATTCAGTTTGATCTGGAAAGCTATATCTTTGTGTGTTCATCTATCTTTGTTGTCTCCCTAGCAAATTTCGAGGACAAAATTTCTTATGGAGGGGAATCTGTAACATCCCTGAATTTTTAACCAGGATAATTTGATAATTAATTTAATTTTCGAAAATTAAATTGTGAATATATTTGTGAATCAATTAGAAATTTCAAGAATAAATAAATATTTTTGATTATAAATAGAATTATAAAGCTTTAAGATTGAATGTGAGAAACAATTGAAATAAATTTTTATTTGTGCAAATGAGAATATACATCAAAAAGATAGTAAATAAAGGAATTGATTTAAAAATTCAATAAATTGATTTTTAATAAAATTCCTATTTGGAATTAGAAGGTAAATATTTTATAAATAGATTATAATTTGGAATTTGAATTTGAATTTCAAATACAAATGTATTGAAAACAAATAGGCATTTTGTTTTAGAAGTTATGATTTATATAATGACTTGAATTTAAAATTTAAAACCAGAATGAATATAAAGTTTTAATATGTATTTATCTTTTGAAAAATAATTGTATATAGATAAATATTTTTAATAAAGTAATAATAATAAAAATAATAATAAGATTTTTTTATTAGTGTACAATTTTATTTCAAATAATTTTCAAAAGTAAATAAGAAGCTTTAAATAAATATATATATACATGAAGATAAAATGAAAATATAAAATAAGATATTATAAAATCACATTTAAACCTTTAAATGCATGCAAATGACAAGTGTAACCCTTTTTAAATTATATTAAAAACATTTGTAGCCAAAATACAACATATGATAAACAAATGTAAACAAGATAATGTGCAAAGATAAAAAGTGGCATAAATTTCCTTTTAAATTTGAAAAGTATAAAATTTAAAGTTTAAAACCAGGCTTCACTTTCATCCTCTCTATATTCTTTGTGGATCAGAACTAGAAATAAAACGAATCAGGAACAGAACTTTTTACAATTTAAAACCTGGAAAACAAGCAAAGCTTCATACCTGAAAAAAAATTTAAAGCAGCATCAACAAACAATCAAAGAAAAAAAATTTCAAGCTTTCAAGCTGGAAAGCAAGAGCTTCAGCCTGAAGCAAACAATAAATTGCAAAATCAAACTACAAACCTGAAAACAGAAATCTGGAGATCAAACTCAAGTCAAAATAGAAAAAGAAAAAAAAAGAACCTAAAGGCAAGAACAGTTTGCAAAACTGTGGGAGACCATCTTAAACAAAAAGAAAAACAATATCTTTAGCATGCTTCAACTGGAGCTAAGATTCAACATTAGATAAGTTTAACACTTCCAGACCAAAGAAAAAAATTATTACTGTCTCTATTCCTTCGTAAGCAAGATTTAAGCTCAAGAACAAATGCAAGAAAAACAAACGAGTAGCAGTTCAAATTCGAATACATTCAACTCAGTTCTGTTAGAGCTCCTGATCATTTTCAATTCCAGATTTTCAAAATTCTTTCAGTTGCAACAGGCTTTGTGCTCTGCTTCCAAAATCAAGGTGAGCAAACTTCCATCTTTAACCAGTTTTCTTGATATCTGTGATGATGAAAGTTTGGTGGTTATGATAAATGCTTGAATGCTGTTGTGAGAAATAAGGAATGAAAGTGAATCATGTTTGCATGTTTGTTTAGTGTATGCATGTCTGTAATATGCATATACTTCTCTGTTTTAAACTATAGAGATACTTACCTTTGCTAAAATATGTACAGACTTATATGAAGGAAGGAA
Organism: Allium cepa; assembly: GCA_030765085.1. Lineage (NCBI taxonomy): Eukaryota > Viridiplantae > Streptophyta > Magnoliopsida > Asparagales > Amaryllidaceae > Allium > Allium cepa. The sequence goes on along the minus strand of CM060935.1, from coordinate 1,024,754,432 downwards.
GAAAAAAAAATTCAACTGCTCTTTACATAATGAATTTTAGGCTTCGATTTAAAAAGGAAAAATGTTTGTAAGACCATAACATCAAGTTTAAAAATAAATTCTAGTATTTAAATTGGGTAACCATATGAAGAACAATAAACTACAGTGATGATCCTTTAAAATTAGATAAATTGATGGTCAAAGATTTATGTTTTGAATATATAGTTGGATTTAAGTTTGGAAATTATGAATTTTGATAATATTTTGAAGATTTAAAAGCTTGGGAATATCGAGTATTTGTAAGTTGAACGTGATTGAGTTTTCGAGGTTTTTCTGGTGATCGGGAAATTTTGGGTGGTCGGGATCACCACTAATGGTAGCCTAGGTAATATGGATTCATGGAAAAATGTTTAATGATTTTTCTAATGATCATAGCAATGGCGTGGCGGGGTTTTAGGATTTAAACCTAGTTTATGGTCATGGTTGAAATGGGGATTGTTGTAGCATTATTGTTGCATCGTGTTGCACCGGACCATAGGGAAAGGGTTTGTAGGTTGTTGAAGAAGATTGGGTCGTGGTTGCATAATGACCGATGATCGGAATCGGCGAGACGAGACATTGTTCGACGATTTACTGTGGGTTCCTGTTATGTCAAATAGGTTATTTTCAATTTCGAGGCGGAATCATCGGAGCTGGGTGTTTGGATTGATCGGAGAGGTCGAGGATGACTTGTTGGAGGTGGCATGGTTGATCGGAGTAGCTCCGATGATCGGTGTACATGCACAGTGTATCTGTGATATTTGGGTAGTTTTGGCTCGAAGAAGAAGGTGAAGTATGCTCGGGGATGGCTCGAGTAATTGCAGTAATGGCTCGAAGCAGTTGAAAGGGTGGGTTACTAGAAGTTGGTCTCGGGGAAATTCAGTAATAGCTCGGGTTATTCTATATGCTAACAGGATTTCAAAACGTGAAGTAAAATTGTAAATTTTTTTTTAACTTGAATTAACTAAGTTAATGAAAAATGATGTAATTATTAGTTAATTAAGAAAGAGAGGAAAATTTGTTTTGATTTTAGATTAATTCAAAGACCTTAAGTTAGCTCATATGTTAACGATAAATTATTTTCAAAGGTTTATTTGATGAAATTTAATTGATGTGATTAATAAAGATAAATGATTTATCCTTGATTTATTAATGGCTTGTGTAATTAAAGAATCATTTGTTAATATAATTACTTGAAGATAAATTACTTTAATGTAATCAAAGGATAATTACTTTGCATAATTAAAATTAGGGATTAATTAATTTAAGGATAATTAATATAGGGCTAATTAATTTAATGTAATTAATTAGGGATTATTAATTAAATGGAAATTAATTTAGGGATAATTAATTAATGTAATTTATTAAGGATAATTGATTACTTCAAAATAAGTACTTAAGGATGAATAATAAATGATTAAAGATTAATCAATCAAGTATTTAAAGATTAATTAAAAAAAATATTTTATTAATGTGATTAATTAACTAAGGTAATTAATTTGAGAATAATTAATTGATTGAAGGTTAATTAATTAAGAAAGATTAATTAAAAGCTAATTAATAAATTAATAATTAAAGGTGGATTAATTTCTAATTTAATAAGGTAAATTAATTGATAGTTAATTTAGGGTTAACGATGATTAAGTGATTAAGGATAATTACTTATTATAATTAATTAAGGGTAAGTAATTAATGTGATAAATTAATTAAAGGCTAATTAATTAATGAAGGTGATTAAGGGATGATTATTGATTAAGGGTTAATTAATTATTATAATTTATTAAGAATAATTAATTAAATGGTTTGTAATTAATTAACATTAATTAACCAAGATTAGCGACTAATCTGATTGAAATTTATCAGATAATTAATTGATATTACTTATGGATGTTTGGATTGGATGATTTAAATATTTGATATCCCTGATATATGATGCTTTGCGTTATGAATTATCCTGATTTTTGTTGTGATCTGTGATGTAATTTATTATCTGCGATGAACTTATATTATTCATCCATGATCGGTAAATGAAGATAAGCGTTATAGATTATACCGCTTATCGATATTTCTGTGTTTGAATCTGTAGTGGTTGATGTTGTTGCACTATTCTGTGTAAAACCCCTGGACTACACCATACACACACAAATATAGATTGCAAAAGGAAATTGGTTATGTCATAGATTTTTGAAATAATTTTAAAAATTGAATTTTTTAATCCAAATGGTTTTGGATATGGATTTGGTTTAAGGTGAAAAACTTTCGGAAATGAATTTCAAAGATAAAAGTTATTTTTGAATAACTTGATTTAGTTTTGAAATTTGATTTAAATTAGAATTCAAAATTCAAAATTGAATTCTATGTTGAGAATTTATGATGTAAAAAGGTTATGCAAACTATAAATGTGTTTATATGTGTTTTTAAAACATTTTAAAGTATGATTTTGAGAATTTGAATTTAACCCAAGTTTTATATTTGAAAGGCCTTAACTCGTGCAACTATAATCGGGTTTTCCGAAACGGAAACAAGTGATTTCAAATAATAATAATATCTTTTATATAAGGAAAGAGTTTCCAAATTATGATGAATAGATTTCAAGTTTGAAATAGAATGGCTTTGAAGGTTATGAATGAATCTTTGGAAATGATTTTTGAAAGCAATGAATTAAATCTTTGATTTAATGAGTTAATCCAATTTGAAAGGGAAATCATTTTGAAAGGCTATGAATGAATCTTTGTTAAAGATTGGTGAAGTTTAGTTTCAAATTGAAAGGGATCTGAAAAGCGTATCTTTTGTATAAAGGATTTGAATTGGAAAGATATTAGTGAATCTTTGTGAAAGATTTGTAAACTTTGTGAACTTTGTAAACTTTGTGAAGTAAATCTTTTGTTCAAAAAGATTTGTAAATGGTTATTTTTTTAGCCATTTGAAAGAAAAGTTTTGGATAATAAGTTGTGACTTAACTAAGATCCCATATCCCTAGGTTTTTAAATATTGCGCTCATTATTCGGTTTAGCCGGGAGAGGACCTTTGTGTCATATAACCCATTCCGAACAATGATACGACGATATGGATAGCATTTGAAGATCGGTGGTGAAGATCGAATATTTTCGAAAACGAAAGGATAACCCATCGAATGTCTCTGCACCGACTGGTCCCCGGTATAGAGATTTGATCACCCTTTGTGATGGGGAGTCTGGACGTAATTAGGGATTATCCGGATTGCAAGGGCTTCTTTTGGAATGCCTTTGGTTCTGTTCGAACCCAGAATAGACTTGTATGGATGTGTGTCTGACGTTACACTTTGAGATGTAAAACTGGTTTCTATCAAATACATTTCTGTTTGGTGGCGGAGATTTATTCTCTTAGCTTAGCACCCTTCTCTGAGACGTACAAGCTTAGAGGTTATGTAGTTGATGGTTACTAGTGATACATTCCCAATTTTGGTAATGTGGCATACGAAGTGCTGCTGATCATTTGTTGATCAAAGCATGGCTTTGTAAAAAGCGTAGCTTTGTGGACGAGACTTCGTCGAACCTCACAATCCAGAATGGTCGAAACAGGAAGAATGCAGCAAGGTTATTTAAGGGTAGTGCTCCCTAAGGGTATGTTCATTTCCTTCTGGATAGAGGTGGTATCATGGTATGGAGCCCAGATACTTAACCTATGTGGTTGCTGCAAATTTATTACTTTGTGGTTGTTGGTGAATCCCGGGATAAAGGTCGGTTATGACCGGGGGATGGCATACTTGTGTCAGTGGTTACCTAGTTACAGAGGTAGCCCGGCCTTGTGTTGGCAGAGATTCGGTTAGGTTCTCGGGGCGTCCCTCCAGAGGCGTACCCATGTGGCAATAGGAAGTTCCTTGGCCTGACCATTTGTTTGAAATCCAATCATCCAATACGCGCCTTGTACGGTTTTAGTTGTAGAATTTGCCATCTAACATGGTAGCTATAATAGGCATACTATAATGGTACGTATGCTGGATAAGATAATATTATACTTTCGAAATGTTTTCCACTATGCACTAATAATAATATCAAAAAGGATTTTGCGTAGTAAGCATTTTTGACTATCATAAGGAGAAATCTCCCCCAAGTGTGTGATTGCATTGTGTGTGTGTCGGGAGGCCTTATGGTAGTTTCATTTTCCAAAAAGCATTGCGAATTTCAGTGTTTAAATTCTTTGTTGTTTGTTTTAAAGAAAGCTGTTTTTTTTGTTCATACCAGTCCCATGACTGACCCGGAGTTTATTGTTCTTTTCCTAAACTCTGGGTGCCCATAATTTTCCACACGGGCGGTCTACAGTTGGGTTTTCCAGATAGTCATGTCTAGTAGATTATCTGGAACTAGTTCAGTCTTTGGATTCAGACTGACCTGGATTTTCTTAATTCATCGTGATTGGGAGATCGAGCTAGCTTTGGAGTTGAAGCATAGTGGTGAAGTTGCTGATATTGGAGTTCCTTCTTTGGAGTTCAAGTTGAAGCTATTGTTCCGCAGCTAGTACATTTGTGTTTCCGCTGTTATTCTTGTATCTCTGATGTATATTGATATCATTTGTATCAATCTATTGTATCGAATATTGTATATCAATGATATTCATTTTTCTTCAGTTGTGTTGTCATACTTAATGTGTTATAAGCTCCGGCAAGCCAGATTTGGCGTTTGAATCTGCGACATTCAAGTACAAGTGAAGTACGGGTGCCGATTTTCGAAGGCCGAGTCAGGATCGTGGCAGTTTTGAACTTGCTTTTGATTTGTAAATTTGTTCTTTTGAAAATGAATTGTAAGTTGTTGAAGTGAAACAATTTTCTAGTTTGCTTTTGAAGATGATTTCAGATAGTTGAATTTTGATTTGGTTAGAGAAAATACTGGTTTTAGATTTGTTTTTGAGAGATTGTTTGAGTTTAGGTTTTTATCTTGACCTTTTGAAAAAAAAGTAGATAGAGAGAAGTATATATATTTAGGATGAAAATCATTAAGTAAAAATAAAATAAAATAAATCTAAAAAGGCCACTTGTTTTAAGTATAACACTTGTCATAAACCATTGTTCATTAATTAACACATGTTATATTAAGTTTTAATATGATAACACTTGTCTTGGTATTATTTTCTTTTTATTTTAAATGTTAATAAAGGTTTTACTTAATTTATTTATTCTTATGTGAATTTCTTATGTAAAGAAAATGTAAATAAAACAAATTATAAATAAAAGCTTATCAAATATTTTTAAGTATCTATCTTTTGAATTTCAAAATTAATTCAAATTCAATTTAAATTATAAAATCCAATTTAAAAAAAAGTTATATATATGCATATATAACTCATATTCAATTTAAAAATAACAATTCTATTTCTATAAAATCTATTTATGTTTATAAAAACTAAGTATTATAATTATTATTTGAAAATAACAAATTTAACAATTTTAAATAATTTATAAAAGAGATTATAAATTACTTCTATTACTCAATGAATTAGGATCATATGTAAATTGTATTTTAAACTCTTTTATATTATTTCAAGTAATATTTAAAAAGAAAATAAAACAAAGCTTTTATGTTAATCTAATTTTAATTCAGATTTAAGCTAATTAAATATGATTTTAAACAAATAACATTTAACTTAAGTATTTATAAGCCATATAGTTATTTAAATAGCTTTGAAAACCTAAATATAAAATATAAATCAAAATTTCCTATTTACCAAAAATAAATTAGAATTAGAAAATTGCTTTATTTACTGAATTCCAAACCAAAGCTTACCTATTTACAATATATACAATTTTATATATATATATATATATATATTATAAATAGAAAATAATTTATTAGCTTTAAGTTGATAAAATCTACCAATTTAAATATTTATTAAAAGAAGATTATTAAATCAATTCAAATTTTATTAACAAAAATTATCAAATCAATTTAATTTTTAACACAGGTTATTAAATTTATATTGCCAAAAATTCCAGGATATCACAATAATAATACAATATTACGGATACAATGGAACTGGTTTCGTCGAAATCCGAGCCTGTGCCTCGAAAGGCTATTTTTAAATAACGATTTAAAGAATATATTTTGAAACTGAAAAAAATAGTTTTAAATTCAACTTTTGAAAGTTCTATTATCTTCAGTATTATCAATATAAATTTTCCAAACCTTTGAAATATTTTTAACAAGCATAAAACTGAAGATTTAATATTTTAACCAACTTCCAATAATTAAATTTAATATTTAGACTATCAAATAAATAGCGATATTTGAAATTCAAGTCAGAAACCAATTTTAAAATATCTGAAATCAATTAAATATCCCAATTCAAATATCCTGAAATTACAAATTGTCGCGTTCCTCCACCCTTAAAAGAATTTCGTCCCTGAAATTACTTGTTAAGAAGAATGACCCAATACCCATTACTATTCTCCCAAAACCAAACAGTTTTCAACGATTTCCCAAAACAATCTTTTTAATAAAGACATCATCAACCACACTAACTTCCTAAACTTCTTCCATTTGTTCCAACCAATATTTCCTATTCAACCATTCAAATTAATATTTAAAATCCAATTTAAATTGTCAAAATTTTCTCAAAATTTTTCTAACTCCCTAAATTTTCGAAATTTTTTGCCAACGTCTCCTTTGCGCTGCTAGCTCGGTACAACTATAAAATGCCTCTACAGGCCCTAAATCTCAAAAGAAAACAAAAACGCCCAGTGGCTAGACCAGAAAATCATCAAATTTCATATAGAAATTCAAATACATACCTTTTTTTGGGAAAATTTCAATTTATCTTCAGAAATCAAATATCCCAATTCCCTTTTGCTTTTTAAATACCTGCATATCCTACTTAGCAATAACATCAAATCATAGCTTACAAAATCACTTTATGCACTTCTTTTCAAAAGTTTCCATATCCATTTCATTCACATCCGTACGATGCACATATATCATCCGTATGCAATACTCAATTTGATCGCTCGCTCGATCACACAATTTCACTTCCGAACTAGGATCGTCCACCCAACTTCCTAGTGTGGACTCAGATCTGGTTTCTCGATCATAAACCGTCATTCTCCTTTCATAGCCACAAACAATGATAGACAATTTCCAGAATCAATCAAAAATCCATATCCAGGGTTCTTCGTTGAAAATCGTTTCACCCCAACTCGGATCGATATAACTATCTCGAAATTCTGTGCTCGAATCTGGATCAAATCGCTACGCGAATAAATGATATACGCACATCTTACGTATTTATATCCATCAATTATTAACTATATCGATTCTCTTTTATTCACATTATTTTGATTTCTATTCACTTATTCACAACCACCCCATTTCACAATTTCCAGATTAATTCTCGTCCATTCCAAAATTACTTTGTATATTTCCAATACCGAACTTACTTAAGAATTTTCACCTTATCTTTTCTTGAGTTTAATATAAGTATTTTATATACTCTTACATTATTTCTTTCACTTTACCACTTTAGCCTTTATATCCACCTATATTAAACTAGATCTCCGATCCCATATGAATTCAATTTACCTTCATTTTAGATATTGAATTCTATTTACCTTTATCTCAAACCGTATTTAAATAAATCATTTCTTTAATTAGTTTCAGTACTAATTTATTTAAATCCCAATAAACTTATTTCAAATTTTAAATTATTTTTAGCCTACTACGAATTAACCTTTCAACTTCACTTCATCCCTTGGTTTTATTATATTTAATCAAATTGGATTCCAATTCTATATAGATTCAATTTGCATTAATTTACTAATTAATCTCAAATCTCAATACCTTTTCCAAATTTTCATCCAGATTAATTTCCAATCCTACTCAAATAAACTAGTTTGTTTACTAATTTTATTTTAGTCCTTTATTTTATTTAGCTAAATCTTGACTAACTTCCATTACACATAATTCAAATTAATTCCCAATATTTAGTTTAAATCCTATTTACTTACAAATGCAAATTCATTTCTCTATCCACAATTTTATTTCCAACCTAACTTTTATTTAAGTAAGCCTTCCACTTTGTCCACCTAGACTTTCCCTACATTCATCTTTACTTATCAAAATTTAATTACACTCTAATTATTCAAATATTAAACTTTTATAAGTTTTTCCAAACTTAATTACATTTATTAACTAATCTTTCTAATTTATTTCATCTAATTGCTTTTCTTAACCAGCTTAATTCATTTTTAATCAAATTCAACTTACTAATTATATGTATCACTTCATTCTCAAATTTAATTTCAAATCTTCATAAAATTTTATTTCTAAACTTTTACCCCCTTAGTTCCTTGGAACAAAATTCTACGGTTTCCATTTTGAATTTTTAAACTCCCTTAAGTTTCCAACTTATTTAAATTCCATAAACATTTTAAAATAAATTCCAGAGTCTTTTTTTTCTTTAATTAATTACTCAACACTTCAAAATCATTTTTGAAATCAATTATATTCAAACCAAAATATTCCTTTGCATTACAAAATTTAACTCAATTTGGCAACGAATACCAATTCAAAAATATTCTATATTCCTTTGTATTTAAAATCAAAACGGTTTCACCAAACCAAAACTTCAATATTTCGAAACTCATTTATTCGAAATCCATAATTCAATTGCATATCCAATTATTCTTTGAATTTTTAAAACCAAACCAGTTTTGCAAACAACTTCAAATTAATTTATTTCTGTAACAATCCCTCTTTTGGAAACTCGAAAATGAACATTGATGATGCTGTAGTCATCACCAAAGTTATTTTCCAGCGACCAAAAAAGAGTTCATGCTTTATCTCTTTAAAAACCCCTTCAAATATTTTTAAATTTCAAATCTCTCCAGATTTCAATCCAATCTGAAATAATATCGCCGTTTTCCTACAAAACTTTTTGAAAATCACTTTTAAATTCAAAGGAATTTAACTTTTCCCAAAATTCCAAATTTCAAATTCTTTCAATTCATATTCAAATATTACTTTGAAATCTTATTTTAAATTATAAATTACATTTATAATCCTCACTTACAATTTAATAATGTAATATGAATTTACTTTCTTAGATTTAGGTATGATTTTCAATTTCTTATTCAATTCTTACAAAAAATGATAATAACTTAATATTATCATCCCCTAACAACCAAGCAACCATATTTAGCTATAACAATTTATAGAAAATTATTGCTTTTATATACAAATATAATTTGGGTACAATTATTTCATTTACCTTATTTTAAAACAATACTATGTCGGTTTATCTTGTCCAAGAGTTTATATATCCCTATCGATAACATGGCGTCCCACATATCAACCAGAACTCATAAACACTCAACCGATAAGTCAACACAATATAAAAATAAATTTTATATTCACTAAAAAATACGCGCTCATATCTATTAATACTCTCAAACTCATTCTAGACTACAGACTCTATTTAATGAGTAATACCCATCAGAGCCAAGGTTCTCGCTTAACCTTCAGCTCTGATACCAAATGTAACGACCCGATTTTTCGACGCCCAGAAAACCGAATCATTAGGGTTAAAGAAGAAGAAGGTAGAAGATGAAATAGAAACAATATCAAAATCTTACCAACGCAGCGGAATAAAATATAATAGACAATAACTGATCTTTACACAAAAGAAAAACATATCTGTTTTATACATTACATCATTAGAGTACAACTCAAATTAATTCACACAATCAATATTCAAATGATGGACAGTTATATAAACTCGTCCACATAACAGAATACACAGCGGAATAATAATCAAATACGGATGTACGTCTCGCCATCCAGCTCGTCTTCTGAGCTCCACAACATCATGTCCTGTATTCTATAATACTCGGTCTGACTCGAGCATTAGAATAAAATAACACCTGAGTCTGTCTAGAATACCAGCGTGAGAAAAACACACTCAATTTGATTATTAAAGTTTCAAAATCCTTTGAAAATCAAAAGCATCTTGTAAGACCATGCCACAAATAAACATGTCGGGATTTTACCTTACGATAGCTAAAACATTTCTTATATCCTCTGATATTATAATAGGGTATATATACAAATACTTATTCAAATAGCCGAAATCGTTAAATTTATTAAATTCCAGCTAATAGGTATACAAAAAAAACTGTAATGGCACGTAGGGAGAATGAGTTTCCAACTAATGACTAGGCAGTACCACCTGTCACAATACGTGGCTAGATCACTGTACTGAGGATCCCTCCCGATCCCGTACAATACAAGACCGGGGTTACCCCTTACTTGATAATCCCGAGTAAGATCACCCCACAGTTGGGATCAGCAACCGAACCACATAGCTGAAATAAAAAGGGACATCTAGACAGGGATGACCTTACTTTAATGAGCGCAACCCACTTAGCCTTGCTGCATAACCCCTGATTTTCAATCATTCCCGGTTGGGGAGGCTCGAGGCTAAGCGTTAACTTTATAGAACATTTCACTTAGAATGCTTATCGTCCTCCTGACGATGTTTTGAAAGCATTCATCCATACAAGTCCGTTTCGGGTTCGAGCGGAACCGAAGGCACTACTCCTACTACATCCATTTTGGAATCACCCTCAGGATGAGTAGCGATTAGCCCTTGCACTTCACTTCTCCATCTTCGACTTCCAGCTCTTATCATCCACACGAATATGTTCATACCGGATCGAAGTGGTTTTCGGGAAATAAATCCTGATCTCGGTCTCTTTGAAATGATCAACGCATTGGCCAATATTGACAGTCGGTTGTTTAACTATCAATTAACATTCACAAACAACCATTAAGCCATAATAATTTCTTCCAAATTATTCATTAACCTCAACAATATCTTCGCAAGATATTTTCCACTTTTCAACCTTTTGAAAATAGTTTCAAACCATCTTTCTCTCACGGAAATAAATTTCCCAAATATTTTATATTTCCACTGTAATCACCAAGTACAAATACTTTAGATTTTAAAATAATTTAAAATACCTTATTATAAAATATATTTTAAAACATTTAAATTAAACTACCTAAACCCTTTATTCAAAAATATATGCTTTAAAAATAATTACAATAAAGCTACTTTATAAAATATAAGACTAATTTTATAAAAATAAAAGTTAAGCCAAACTAAAATTTTAAAATAAGAATTTCGAAATTCTATACAAGATTTTAGGTAAAATTTTACCCAAACTATTTTTTAAAATAAGATTACTTTATAAAATATTAATAATTATCTTTTCAAAACATAATACCAATTAACCTTTAAATAGTCACTACTAAAATAAATTTGAAAAATATTTACTTTAAATTTAAAAAAATTTAATAATAATAAATTTTCTAAAACATTTCCTTAAAAAAAAATTTAAAGCCTTTAGCTTATACATAAAAGTCTCCTTTAAAATACACTTGGCTTTCCAGTGAAATACACTTCCCATTTCCATACCTTTTTAAAAATAAAGCAGTGTTTATTTTTAAAACCATTTACCTATTCCTTTATAAATTCCCACGGTGAATTTATATTTTCAAGTATCCATTGATATTTTGTTTTACTTTATAAATCCAGTTTATAAATCCATAGTCTCATCTTTCTTCCAAAACACAATTCAAATACTAAATCAATTTCCAATATTGATTTCCAATTTACTTCATTTTTAAAATAAATTCTTTTACTTACACAATTTATTTCAAAAACCGATTAACCTCATATTTTACTTCTTAATTATAATTTAATAATCTTATTTATCTGAAATTACCAATTTCATACCTTTCCAAATTCCTTTCCAATAGATTTAAACCTTGAATTTCAAAATAAATTCTTTATCCCTTTAAATAATATCACTTAGGTTTTAAAATTCATTACTTCCCCTTTTTATTCACAATCACCTTACCCATACTCGAAATCTATTTATTAAAATTTAACAATCCACTTTTTTTTCCATTCATTCTTCAATTTATCCCAAATTCTCTAAAATCGTTTTACTTACAAATGCACTCTCGTTTTATTTTCTTTTCAAGAAACCCAATCTAAATATTTTTGGTAACTCGGTATATGCAAATATATTCAATTAAACCATGGCATCCATTATTTCAAATTACCAATGTAATTTATCACAGATTTATCTAATAAATCATAACGCAGAATATTTAAACAAATCTAACTAATTTGAGGAATCCAGTTGGATCCCTCCAACCTGTTTCCCTACATCCACAGATGTTAGCACAATATAAAATACCAATTCCACTTCGAGGTGGAATATAGCGGTATATGGGATTAATATGATATCATCCGCTACTATGCGACGCATAGGGTCTCATCCGCTATATAATGCGGGAAATCAATCACTCCAAATACATATATAATACCAATTCCACTTCGAGGTGGAATTCCGTGGTATATGGGTTAAATAATATCATCCACTATTGTGTGGCGCATAAGGTCTAATCCAATATAACTGATAATAATTCATAATCCAAGCACACAATCAACAATTATAAATTTAATTATTTAAATTTAAATAAAACCCAGATGAGTGAGATTAACTCACCTTTAAATTTGCTTACAATCCACTTCAATTTCAACTTGGTTTCCTGGGTTATAACCTTGTATAAACATTTATAATTTTTATAAATATTCAAGTCAATTGAACTATTAAATTTTCATTTGATAATTTAATTAACCAGAGATTTCATTCTAAACAAATAAATTTAATTTTAAACCGATTTCCATTTACATAATTTTTTAGCAACCAATAATTAAATAAGTTAATTAAATAAATAAATTTCCAAAAATGCACTATATTTGTTAAAATTTATAGATTCAAAAAATCTAGCTTTTTATAAAATTCTTCGGTATTTAAATCCTTATGTACCTTTACTTAAACTAATTTTCCTAAATAAAATAACATTTCTAGTTGCCAAAATAATTAACTAGAGATTTAATTTTAAACTAATAGTTTTCAATTTTAAACTAATTCCTTTAAATAAGCTAACTAAATATGTAATCCCCTATATATATTCAAGCTCTTTTTTTTTATTTTGAAATCATATACATATACATATATTTATTAAATACATTCATATTTAAAAATCCGATTTTTATATAAACTCTTCTAATCCATTGTTTTTTTAAAAAAAGTACACACATATATTTATAAAATATCTATACAGATTATAAACTCCAATCTTATATGAACTATTCAACAATAAAAATTTTATCTCAAAATCTTGTACCTATATATATTTATTAAATTAATCAAAACTATAAATACCTAGCTGTTAATGTCCTATTAGGTGATATAATAATCAACCATCCATTGATAAGTTTAAACCTAAGTAATATTTGAATTAAAATGCTCAGAATTAAACTACCTTAACTCGAACAGGAATCCACACTCACCCAGCTTCTGCTCGAAATCCAAATCATGCCTTTGCCGACCGCATGCCACTGCGTCGTAGCCTCCATCACCAAGCCCTGCTCCTTGCCATTGCCCACGTCGCGACACCTACCCATCGACCTTGCCACATCCCAGATCGCGATGCCCAAATCCCGCCGTACATCCACGCTTCGACTGTCGCCATGCTCGCAAGCAGCATGGAACCCCAACGACACTATGTCGTCGAAGTCAAGTCGCACCTTTCGGCCTTGAAGCGCCATCCTCACCTCACCGCATGCGACTCAGAATCGCAATCGATTAATTTCCGATACTCATCCATTTTTATTTTTTCGAAACGATTTCAATTCGTTCATCCCTCTTTTTTTTATTTGAACAAGGTTTCGAATTTTGATTTGAGATAAACGAGGCTCGGGGTTTTTTTTTTCTGTTTTCATTTTGCTTTTGTTATTATTAACGAACGCATGTCCTAGAATTTTGCCACCTAGTAGAAGAGAAAAGAAACGTGTAGTATGCCTTGTAAAAACATAATTGATTTTGAAAAACGTGAATATATTATTTTAAATTTAAATTTAAATTCAAATCGTCTTGATTCCCACAACTCACAAATTCGAGCTCCTATCGAGGCGTGCTTCTAGGCGTTTATAATGTTAAACCCTTATTCTGAACACAATGGAAAAGGTTCCAAGTCCTAATTCGATCGTATGGAGAAGATAGCTTTTTGGACCCAGTTTTTATGTTAGATTCGATATAAATTCAACGCGTTTACTTATCGTACGACCAAACGATCATTCCAAATACTACGAAAATTGAAATCCGATAATAATACAACATTACGGATCCAATGGAACTGGTTTCGTCAAAATCTGAGACTGTGCCTCAGAAGGCTATTTTTAAATAACGATTTAAAAAATATATTTTCAAACCGAATAAAGTAGTTTTAAATTCAACTTTTAAAAGTTCTATTATCTCCAGTATTATCAATATAAATTTTCCAAACCTTTGAAATATTTTTAACAAGCATAAAACTGAAGATTTAATATTTTAACCAACTTCCAATAATTAAATTTAATATTTAATATTTAAATTATCAAATAAATAGCGATATTTGAAATTCAAGTCGGAAACCAACTTTAAAATATCTAAAATCAATTAAATATCCCAATTCAAATATCCAGAAATTCTGAATTATCACATTAAGTTAAATTCATTCTATGAAAGTCAAATTGTATAATTTATCAACTCATTTACTAATCCCATAAATATTTAAAATAGGATTCCAGAGTCTTTCCTACTTTTCAAAGTCAATTTTGAAATCAATTCAAATTATCTTTTGAACTTCCAAAACCAAACCCAGTTTTCCAAACAACCTCCATTTAAAACAATTTGGCAGCAATTTCTCTCATGGAAACTCGAAAATGAGCATTGATGATGCTGCAATCATCACCGAAGTTATTTTCCAGCGACCGAAAAGAATTTAGACCCTTTATCCCTTCAAAACATTTTCCAAAACCTTTGAAATTCATTTTCAACTCAAAAGGGATTTAATTTCCAAACTTTTCCAAATTTCAAATCCTTCAACTTTATTTTCAAATATTTCTCTGGGATTCTATTTCAAATTATAAATCACATTTACATTTTATATTTACAAATCCCATTTGCATTTAAATTTATTTCTCAGTTTTAAGTTGTGATTTCAATTTCTTATTAGTAACAATGATAATAATTTAATATTATCAGTTCCTAATATCCAAGCGACCAAATACTACTATAATAATTTACGAAAAATTATTCCTTTTATATACAAAAATAATTTGGGTAAAATTATTTTATTTACCCAATTTTAAAACAATACTATGTCGGTTTATCTTGCTTAAGAGTTTAGAAACCTCTATCGACAAAGTTGGCCAAACCGCACCGACCAAAATCTATAAACAATCAACCGATAAGTCAACACAATACAAAACAATTTTATGTTCACTAAAAAATACATGCTCATATCTATTATGACACTCAAACTCATTCTAGAGTACACTTGAGCCAAGGTTGTCGCTTAACCAAATGCTCTAATGCCACATTGTAATGTTCTAGGCTTTTCAACCATCGACAGCGGCCACTCTCGACTGGTAGGCTTTTCAACCATCCCAGCCTCGCCGTGGCATACAATGGTACCCTGCCCTAGCTTTTACGGCCAACCTTTCGACACTCAACCTAACCGGTTATCATGTAAGGGTAAGAGTCTCCCCTTCGCCACCAAACGCAAAGCGAGAACCCCTTATCACGTTGTATTAAGCAAGGTCAGTCAGGGGACTGGCGTGAGATCTTAAAAACAGTTATTTTCATAAAGAAATAAAGAGAAATCCGCAATGCTTTTGGAAAATGAAACTACCATAAGGCCTCCCGCCACACACACAATGCAAACGTAGAATTGGAGGAGATTTCTCCTTATGATAATCAAACATGCTTAATATGCAAAATTCTTTTGATATTATTATTAGTGCATAGTGCAGAAAACATTTCGAAAGTATAATATTAATCTTAGAAGCATAGACATTTCGAACTATGCCTACTATAGCTACCATCTAAACAGTGGTGACCACCATAAGTAAATGACAGGTTATACAACTAAAACCGTACTGGGCGCGTATTGTTTCTTTGGATTTCCAACAAATGGTCAGGCTAAGGAACTTCCTACCGCCACATGGGTACGTCTCTGGAGGGACACCCCGAGAACTTAACCAGCTCTCTGCCAATACAAGGCCGGGCAACATCCGTAACTAGGTAACTACTGCACAAGTATGCCATCCCCCGGTCGTTTGCGACCTTTATCCAAGGATCCTCAACAACAAACCAACAACCACAAAGTATAATAAATTTGCAGAAACAACATAGGTTAAGTATCTGGGCTCCATACCATGATACCACCCTTTTCCAGAAGGAAATGACATACCCTAAAGGGCGCGACCCTCATAACCTTGCCGCATCTTTCCCTTTTCGACCATTTTCTGAGGTATGAGGTCTGACTAAGTCTCATCCACAAAGCTACACTTTTTCACGAAGTCATGCTTCGATCAACAAATGATCAGCATCACTTCGTATACCACATTACCAAATTGGGAATGTATCACTAGTAACTATCAACTACATAACCTCTGAGCTCGTACGTCTCAAAGATGGGTGTTAAGCTAAGAGAATAAATTCTTGCCACCAACAGAAATGTATTTGATAGAAACCAGCTTTACATCTCAAAGTGTAACGTCAGACACTCACACATACAAGTCCGTTCTGGGATCGAACGGAACTGAAGGCACTTCAAAAGAAGCCCTTGCAAATTCGGATATTCAATAATCGCATCCGGAATCCCCATCACAAAGGGTGGAAAATCTCTATACCGGAGCAACCCGGTGCAGAGACATTCAACAGGTAACCCTTTCGTTTTCGAAAATACCCGGTCTTCAACAACGTCTTCGAATGCAATCCCATTTCGTCGTACCATTATCCGAAATGGGTTTTATGACACAAATTCCTCTCCCGGCTAATCCGAATAATGAGCACTTATTTTTTTAAATAAGTGTTCAATCAGATTTTAAACAAATCACAACAAATTTCCACTTTGATCTTTAAACAAAAGATCCATCACAATCACAAAGGTTCGATGTGGTTTTCAAATATCCATTTGGAATCCAACCCTCGGTCGCAACGAAATTCAAATGCCATTAAAAGGCCAATATTGATAGTCGGTTATTTAACTATCAATCAACATTCACAACAATCATCAAGATTTAAATAATTTTCCCCAATTATTTATTTTCAAAAATATCTTCGCAAGATATAATTTTAACATTTCAACCATTTGAAAACAAATTTCAAATTACCTTTCATCTTTCAATCTTTTGAAAACAAATTTCAAATCGCTTTTCACACTTTAGTCCTTTGAAAACAAATTTCAAATCATTTTACCTTACATGGAAAACATTTCCAAATATTTATTCATTTCTACTGAAAATCTGCCGAGTTCAAATATCTTAAAATAATTTAAACCACTTATCCAAAATATTCTAGGAGACATTTAAAATAAAACAATCTTTACTTGAATATTAGTTATGAAAATATTATACTAATTATCACAAACATAAGACTTCATGTCCAAACTAATTTTAAAATAAAATTAATAGATAGAGTACAAATATTTAAATAACTATTTTCTAAATCAAATATCAATTTAATCTTTAAAATAATCCCTTTTATACTTAATTAAATAAATCTTTACTTTAAAGGTTTAAATCAATTCCCAAAAATAATTTCTCCAACAATATTCTTTTAAAACCAAATCTATAACTTTTAATTTTATTTCAAAAGCAATTTTGAAAATATACTCGGCTTTCCAAGGAAAGTACACCTTCCATTTTAAAATGGTTCATTCAAATCAATTTATAAATCTTTCTAGATTTATATTAAATTTACGTTCCAAATCCATAAATTCCTTTACACACTTTTAAAAATAAAACAATATTTATTTTTAAAACAAATTTCCCTTTCTTTTATAAAATTCCCAATGTGAATTTTAAATTTTCAAATTTCCACTGATATACAGTTTTCAAATCGATTCCCAAATATTCACTTTTAACACCAAATCAATTTACTTCAAAACACCAAATCGATTTCAGAATTGATTTCCCAAAATTTATTTTTTTAAACACCAAATCAATTTTTTATCCATTTCCCAAATATTTATTAAATTTACCAAATTAATATCAAATTGATTTTCCAATTTATTTTCAAAACATCAAATCAAATTTCAAATTAATACTCAAATTTATTTCAAATACCAAATTTATTATTTTTTGAAACAAATTCCTTCTTTTAAATTTATTAAATTTTTTATAATAATTTACTATAAAGTTTCTACTTAAATTTCAAAAATACAATTTTATTTATTTCTAGGATCCTACGATACCAAAAATATATTTGGCTAAACTATAGCCTTCAACGATTTCAGTCACAAATATGATCACACAGATTTTAAATAATCAATGCATAACATTGAAACAAATTCAAATGTTTTGAGGAATCTAGTTGGAGCCCTCCAACCTGTTTCTCTGCATCCACAGTCGTTAGCACAATAATTAAATACTAATTCCACTTCGAGATGGAATATCGCGGTATATGTGATTTATATAATATCATCCGCTATTATGAGGCGTATAGGGTCTCATCCGCTATATAATGCGGGAAATCAATCAATCCAAATACATATATAATACCAATTCCACTTCGAGGTGGAATATCGTGGTATATGAGTTTAATATATAATATCATCCACTATTATGCGGCGCATAGGGTCTAATTCAATACAACTGATAATAATTAATCATCCCAGCACACAATAAATTTTTTTGAATTTAATTAGCACAATTCAACAGTCAATCAATAACTGAAATTTTCCATTATTAAAATTTTAGTGAGAAGATCTCACCATTGCTCCTTAAACTTGCAATCCATTTCCAATTGACTTGTTTCTCGACTTTAGACCTTGTGTCAAACAATTATATAGTTGATTAATATTCGAAATCAATCGAATAATAAATTTCCATTTAATAAATTTTTATTTAATTTAAACCGATAATTAAATTGATTAAACCCATTTTCCTTTAATAAATTTAGTTAACTAACAATTTTTATTCTAAACTAATATTTTTAAATTTTTAAACAAATTCCTTTTTAATAAATTTATCTAGCTAAAAATTTAATTTAAAACTAAATTTCCTTTAATAATTTTAAATTAAATATAAATTTAATTTTAACTAATAATTTCCTTTTTAGGAACTAAAATAGATAAAACAATTTAATTACCATAAACTATTGTTTGAAACAATTTAAACAATTAACTTTTAAAAAAAATACTTATACATATATTTATTCTTTATCTTTATTATTTCGAAAATAGATATATATATAAAAATCTGAACATATATATTTACAATTTTATATGTGAACTTTCAATATTTAAGTTTCATTTTTTCTTCAAATCTTAATCTGTATATATATAAAAATTTCCTCTTTGTACTACACACAGATATATATATATATATATATATATATATATATATATATATATATTTCTGTATATGTATTTATAAAATAGCAAATCCCTTTCTTTAAATATATATATATATATATATATATATGTATATACGTGTTCAATTTTAAATTGAAAGAAAAAAAAGAATAAAAGCAAACTGCCTATAGATATAAATTAAACAAAATTCTTCTTTTCTTAATAATAGTAGTTCCACTCTACTGTATATACATATACATATATAAATCTATAATCTTTAGGAAATAAATCCTTTTATAAAATATACTGTTAATTATATGATTTATTTTTCTTCTTTTCTGTATGCTTATATATACAAAGATAAATAAAAAAATTAAAAGAAAGAAATGCCTCACCGAATATGGTTCGAGCACGCAGCAGCCATTTTATCGATTTTCAATTGAGAAAGAATTTAGGAAAAGGCGGCCATTAATTGTTGATTTCGATTTTGAATAAAGAGAGGGACTGTGACTTGTTTTGAGAAGGAAGCTTCGGCCATTTTGTTTCCTCTTAAAAAAACGAACGTGTGTTAGACGGGCAAACACGTGTTTTCAGAGTGTCGACAAGTGTTGATGAAATCAACAGTAAATTGAAGGTAAAATATGTATATATTATATTTAATTTCAAATTTAAATTCAAATTTAAATCGTATCAAATTACGCAACTAAAAATCTCGATCTCCGATCAAGGTATACCGCCGGGCTTTTATAATGTTAAACCTCTATTCCGAACGCAACGGAAAAGGTTCCAAGCCCAATTTCGATCGTATGGAGAAGATATCTTTTTGGACCAGTTATTAAATTAAACATCGATAAAATTTTCAGCGCGTTTTCTTATCGTACGGCCAAATGACAATTCCAAATGCTACGAAAATTGAAATGAAATAATAATACACTATTACGGATCCAATGGAACTGGTTTCGTCGAAATCCGAGGCCATGCCTCAGAAGGCTATTTTTAAATATCGACTTAAACAATATAAATTAAAAACTGAATAAAACATTTCCAAATCCAATTCTGAAGCTTCAAATTTCATCACCAGAGATGAGATGAAAACAATGATGAAAATAAAAGAGGAGATGATGCAGAACCTACTTCGACAAGTTGCATAAGCTGGAGCGTAGAGTCAAAGGAACGTGACTACGGGAGATGCTGGAAATATGGATCAAGAGGATGGAGCAACCATAGTTCAGAATTGAGCGGGACCATCAGGAGTAGCACCAGGACTAGGGGGCACTCCTTTGGAGCATGTTGATCCAATGTCGGGTGGAGTACCAAGTGGAGTTGTACAACATGATGTCGATAGAGGAATGGATGCTCATCTTGGAAAGCAGGTTCTAGGGTTCCCTCGTGAGCTTAAGGGGGTAAATTGAAGGCAAGGGGAAAGGACTACAGCTCGACGACAGTGATAGGTTGGCAGAAATGGTTAGGTAAACCATGAGAGGCAGATTGGTAAAGACTTGGAGGATGTGAATAAGAGTCCCTTTGCTCCTACGATCAGGCAAGCTAGAAACCCACCAGATTTCAAACTACCAACACTGGAGATGCATGACGGAAGAACGGATCCCACTGTTCACTTGACAAGGTACATGAGGCATATAGAACTGCTGGGGGAATTGGAGGAGGTCATGGCACGATGCTTCCCATTGTATTTGATGGATATTGTAGCATTATGGTTCAGACAGTTGGAAAGTGGCTCTGTTGGCACATGGACGGAGCTTATTGAAAGGTTTATGAGACAGTTTCGGGTCAATATAGTCAAACCCAAGAACATGATGACTTTAACATCAATGAAACAATGGAAAGGAGAGTCGCTATGGGATTTATTAACCAGATTCAATGCGGCTGCGGCTTTCATGGATCGACCCGACTCATCGATTGTTTTGATGGCAGCAGTTTCAGGAATTGCAGATAATTCGAATTTCAAGATATCGTTAGAACAAGACCCAACGAGGGATCTCAGGGAGTTCTACCATGAGACAGAAAGGTTCCTAAGGCAGGAAGATGCTCAGGCTGAGAGAGAAGGGAGAGATGCTAAAGCTTATGCTGTAAGGGGTGGAAGTCTACCCAGGGAGGATCCAAATAAAGATGATAAAGGAAAATGAATGACAATGGTAGCACTTCAGAAATGCCTCGGAGGGAGTCAAAGTTTTCTTCATGCATAGATTTAATTGAGACTCTAGAAAGGATTTACATGGATTCTCATCTTGGAAAACAGGTTCTAGGGTTCCCTCGTGAATTCAAGGGGGCAAATTGGAGGCAAGGGGAAAGGACTACAGCTCGACGACAGTGATAGGTTGGCGGAAATGGTTAGGTGAACCATGAGAGGCGGATTGGTAAAGACTTGGAGGATGTGAATAGGAGTCCCTTCGCTCCTACGATCAGGAAAGCTAGAAACCCACCAGATTTCAAACTACCAACACTGGAGATGCATGACGGAAGAACGGATCCCACTATTCACTTGACAAGGTACATGAGGCATATAGAAGTGCTGGGGGAATCGGAGGAGATCATGGCACGATGCTTCCCATTGTATTTGACGGATATTGTAGCATTTTGGTTCAGACAGTTGGAAAGTGGCTCTATCGGCACATGGACGGAGCTTATTGAAAATTTTATGAGATAGTTTCAGGTCAATATAGTCAAACCCAAGAACATGATGACTTTAACATCAATGAAACAATGGAAAGGAGAGTCGCTTGGGGATTTCTTAACTAGATTCAATGCGGCTGCAGCTTTGGTGGATCGACCCAACCCATCGATTGTTTTGATGGCAGCAATTTCAGGAATTGCAGATAATTCGAATTTCAAGAGATCGTTAGAACAAGACCCAACGAGGGATCTCAGGGATTTCTACCATGAGACAAAAAGGTTCCTAAGGCAGGAAGATGCTCAGGCTGAGAGAGAAGGGATAGATGCTAAAGCTTATGTTGTAAGGGGTGGAGGTCTACCCAGGAAGGATCCAAATAAAGATGATAAAGGAAAATGAATGACAATGGTAGCACCTCACAAAGGCCTCGGAGGGAGTCAAAGTTTTCTTCATGCATAGATTTAATTGAGACTCTAGAAAGGATTTACTTGAATAGTCAAGAGCGCCTCCAGTATCGAAGGACGGCAAGGAGGGAACCTTCTGAATACAAGTGGGCAACGGGAAAGCATTTCTTATTCCATGAGCTGGATGGGCACAACAAAATGACTGTCGGCATTTGAAAGTTATATTTGAGGAGCATGTAAGGAATGGTCATCTACAGCAATATGTAATGAATCGAGATGTGGCAGTGGAACAGGAGTGGCCACTGCCCACCTTAAACGAAGATGGCATTGGACCTAGGCAACGTCAGCTTGTTATCAACTAAATAGATTTATGGCTTTGAATAAGTAATAGAACTCGAAGTAATACGATTAAATCACTTACACATGTACGCAATCAAGGACGGACACCAGGCATGCTCTAAGACAATGATAAACTGTGTTGCTCGAGTCTGTGAAATTCTATTTTTCTTTTCGTTTTCCTAGAAACTTTGATTTCTTGGATGTATAGATATTATTTGGTTTTCCCTGGCTATATAAACTCTTATTTTGAATGATTGGATTCGGATTAATGTAATAAATAATATAGGTCTTGCAATCACGGTCTCGATCGGAGAGACGGGGCATTGATCGCAAGTTATGAGTCCCTTCGTCGAAGAGCGATGGAATGGACTCGAACACAGTATAAAAGTCCTTGGCCGAAGAGCCGAGGCCAGAGAATATTAAAAAGTCCTCCGCCGGAGAGCCGAAGCCGAAGAATATTAAAAAGTCCTTGGTTGGAGAGCCAAGGTTGGAGAATCTAAAAGTCCTTGGCTAGAAAGCTGAGGTCGGAGAACATAAAAGCCCTTGACCGGAGAGTCGAGGTCGGAATAGGATATCGGCCTGGAGCGGTCATGGATTTGGCTATTGTTTATTGGATATGAATGGATTAAAACTCAGTTGACGAGTTCAAATGGCTATGGAATTAGCTCAGGGTTTGGTTAATGGATTCGAAATCGGACATCAACTTAGAGCAGTTGCGGATTCGATTAAGGATACGACAATAGCACTAGGATAAAAGGGATTGAATTGCGGATAGGATGGTATGGCTATGGATGGAATGTGGAATTTGGAGGATGGAATACAAGCTATTAAAAAGACACCTTCCTACCGCAAGGCATGTTTTGGGGGGCAAATGTTAACCCGCCTTTTGGCAAGGCCAAAGATAAGAAGATTTAACTAAATCGACTACTCGTTTGTCGAGACTGGAATGCGATGGATTTGGTTCAAACAGATGAATGGACGATCGATCACGGATGGTAAACATTAATATGTAGCCGGGATTCTGCATGGTCGATGGACAAAAGTCCTGGGATACTGGAATTATGGGTTTCGACAAAAGTCGAGTCGTTTCAGATTGGTTTTGGTATCGGCATGATCCTATCTACTCCGGATCGGCTTGTTTATATGGGCCGACATCTGTTTCTAGGTTTAGCGTTAATGGTGATTCGACATTTAGATGGCTTGGCTAATTCATTCGGTTAGGTCAGCATCGGAGTGGAATGGGGTGGAGTGGATCGGTCATATAGGGTCGGTTAGGGTAGATATTCTAGGTGGCTCGGTCTAGGGTGGAGAGTCATGAGTAGTCCGGCCTAAGAAGGCCGGTAGGTATGGATCGGCATGGTGGTCTAGATCAGCCTTGATGATGCAGGTCGGCATAACCCAGTTTGGCGATGCTATGTAGGAGGAATGGTTCGAGTAGGCAAGGAGGATGAGATCAGCAAAAAAGTGGGTCGGTCATGTAGGGGAAGATCGGTAGGAAGGTGGATTGGTCATGATGGTGTAGGCTCGGTCATTACAGATTAGCTAAGGAGGGTCGGTCGGGCAAAGGAAGGAAGGCCATGTCGTTCGGTTATTGGAGTTTGGCATGTGTGGATCAGTCTTGATGGTTTGGGTTGGCAAGATGATGTTGGTTGGCTTCGCGATGGACTTCTGGTCGGCACAAGCAATGATTCGGGTCGGTATCAGGGAGTGCTTCGGTTCGGCATTTGGGTGAAAGTTACTTCGTCTTTGGTTCGACCTAGGCTATAGGTCATGTTACTTCGAGCCGCTGAGCATTTCACTTCGGGTCAGTACCATGGTTACTTCGGGTCGGCTTATGGAGGACTTGGAGTTGGTCAAGGTGAAGGGTTTGAGGTCGGCCATGGTCATAGTGGATCGGTATCACTTGGGAAGCCCAACAACCAGGATTTTGCCTATAAATATAGCAGATGGGGCTTTAAAAAAAGGAATCTTCACTCTGTTCCCTTTCTATTCCCCACAAAGGCAACTCTGCCATTTTTTTTTAATTGTAACTGTAATTGATTCTCATATCAATAAAAAAAGAAATTTCCGGAGTGGACGTATGCCGGAGTCAGCCGAACCACTATAAACCTTATGTTTTTACTGCTTCCATTTTATTTTTTATGTTCTTCATATTTACACTCTCGACATATATTCTCTCCATTATCTGTTACTATTGGTTGGTGTTTTCAACGACATTTGGGTGTTAGTGACCAATTTTGGGGCTAAAAGTTGGATTAACTCCTATTGTTTCAACATCATCGAAAAGGTTCTTATCGACAAGGTCGTCAACACTTCTACTATAAGAGACTTTTGCACCCTTTCGTTGCACTTAACCCTATAGTTTAAACATTTCGAAAAGATTGAATCCTACTTCACATAGGTGATATAACCTTTCAACAAGGTCGAAACCTGCTACATATCCACTAGGATATATCATTTTTTCTTAAACCCAAGGAAACCCACCATCCAACCCTTCGACAAGATTGGAGCATACCTTTAAAGGGCTTAACCCAGTGAATCTTAGCCTAATCAAAAGGATGACCATAGCAGGAGATCTCATAGTGGCTCAACAAAGATGGACGGTCCTAGCTCAGATTCTAAACCTTTCGACGATGTTGAAAGGTCTGATTCAACAATTATCAATATATAGAACTAAATTAGAAGGCAATTCCTAAGGGAATCTTGCATGCTATTCTTTCAAAAGATCTTTAACTTTCTTAGCATAACTTTGGGGTGTTAACAAGGAATCTTGTTAAAAATGATGAATCAAATGTGAGTGATTTAACCCACTGATGCAATACTAAACCTTCTTATGTTAGTCGAATTAAGTTTATGATGTGATAAGAAATTTATTGATTTCTATTTGGTAATTTAAATTGTCATTTAAATTTAATTTCAATTTATATTGGATTAAATTTCCATTTGAATTAATATTAAATTTAAATTGATAGTTAAATATCTAATAATGATAACCAGTTAATTATTATGATTTATTGACTGATTTGGATGTTGATTATGATAGATGTTAATCTGTTGGCATTTGGATGATTGGATGATATGTTTATTATGTATATGTTGTTATCACATTGCAAGTTCCCTTAGTTTGTTATTAGGAAAATCACTATGGTTTGTAATGATACATACCAAAGTGATTTTATTGATTTGGAAATTAATGATTCGGGATATGGGTTGAAATGATCTATACTCGGGAAATTTAACTATTTTAGGTTGAAATGATACATACCCGACCACTTGATCACAGGGTAGAAAATTATACACGGACACTGTTGCTCGGTTTTAAATTATTTTCTAAATAGTAAGGTATGTTTGATTTATAAATTAGATTTTAAATTAAATTTAACGATTTTATGTAAAATTTACATTTGGAAAATAATTTATTTTATAAGTTTTAGATTTCGGATTATAAGTTAATATATGGTTTAAAAAGTAAATTTAAGATTTTTTACTTATAATTTTATTTAGTTTTAAAAAATTAAGTGATTTTAATTTTAATTTACTTTAATATAGTTTTAAGAGGCTTATATAAAATTTTTAATTTAATAAAATATTTAATGTTGTTTTAAAAGGTTTATTTAAATTCAATTTAATATAAAGATATAGATTTTATAATAACTTTAATAAATAAAAATGTAAGGGGTGTTGTAAGGTATCTATAAAAGTTTTGTAACAGATTTTATAATGAATTTTATAAAAGATTTTTTTACAAAGGATTTTTATAATGGCTTTATAAAGGAGTTATATTAGTCTAAAAGATTTTATAAAGGGTTTTATAGAAGAACTTGTATAAAAGGATTGGGAACCGTTTTAAAGAATTTCCATAGAAGTTCATAAAAAGGAGAAGAGTTATAAAATGTTTTGGAATTTGTAAATAGCTTCATAAAAATGGTTTTAAAGCATATAAATAGTTTATAAATGGTTTAAGAGAGATTTATAAATTATTTTCAAAATTGATTGAAAAAAATTATTCCTCAACATTTATGAATATTTATACTTTTGGAATAATAAACTATTTTCTAAAGTTATTATAATTTTTTTTATAAAATGACCATGGTGTGAAATAAGCGTTCGGTTTTTAAAGAGACCGAGGTCGGATATTATCATACTCTCTGCCTATTCCGAAACCACTTTAACAACTCTATACGTGGTGGAGAATACATAACGAAGTAGGATGGTTTGGTGAACGCTACAGGTATGAGGTTAGAACGCATCCCGACCTTCGGGTCAGCTTGATATGACTAAAACAAGATCTATACCAAGCCAAGTGAGGTCACTCCTCCTATCGGACACCCTTCTTCGATACCTTATCTGTTAGTTTGTGATTGATTGGTGGCCATCTTCGATTTTATTATGGGAGTGTGTTTCGAGGTGGGCGGTACTAGCTGCTACACGTTACCACTAGTCCGAGAGTGACAAACTGTAGAATCATACCATGGGCATTGCTTCGCGTGCCTTATCATATGCCTTATCGATCCCACTATGATTTTGGTTAGTGTCCTACCTACAGAGTGCTCCTTGATAGCCCACTGGTTTGGTGGAGTTTATAGTACTGTATAGACTACGACATTTATAAAAATGTGTTAAGGGGGATATGGGTAACCCCTTAACGCTATTTTAATAATTTACTAATAGACATTACATACATAGCGTATTCTACTACATATAAATACGTTAACTGATTCTTAGGAGATGGAAAATCCCGAAACATCTCTTAAGTTAATGCACATAAGTTACATACTGAATAGGAGATGTAAAATCCTGTAAACATCTCTGAAGCCATTGCACTTATATTTACTTATTGTTGATTTAACTTACATAAGGTCTTTTATTTCCGACTCGAGCATTTTGTCTTTTCATTACACTCAGGGCAGTATGAGATTTTCAGTGTAATGAAGACCATTTTATTCTGGAGGATGAAGATGAAGATTAGTCTACTATTTATTATATTTTTTCCACTACATCATGTTGTTCCGCAACATTATCCTATTATACCTATTGTATGTATAACTCTGATCATATTGTAAAAGTGTAATCAAATGTATTTGAAAAACAGATCCATGAGCTGTTTATTTGATTATTATATTTTAGCATTCCGCTGTGAGATTCTGTGTTCTGTTTTTCCATCTTTTCTCTTATTTTCTTAATTACGCCATTAACAATCATCCCTTTTGAATGGTTTGAGTTGACGCGTGTGGTTTACTATCGATTTAAATCATCCAAAAAGATGGGTCATCGTAGTTGGTATTAGATCTTTGGTTTATGGATACCTTAGCCTGTTAGGGTTAACTCATTAGAGATAAGGTTACTAATACGCTAGAATGAGTCTGAGTGTATATGTATATATATGAGAGAGCGCATTTGTTAGTGCTATGAAAATGTTTTTAATATTGTGTTAATTTGTTCTCTTTAGTAATATCAATCCTGGTCAGTACATAGGATGCTACGACATTGATAAGTATTTCCAAACACTTAATAGGGCAGACCAACATAATAATGTTTTTGAAAAATAGATAAATGAATTAATTTTGCGTTGTATTATATTTTGTATATAAAAGAATAATTTTTAGATATGTTTGGTTGTTAGGAAGTGAAATTTTATAAATATTGGTTGCAAAATAGGATTTACAAATAAAGTGAATATGAATTGGGAATTTGAATCTAATATAAGTATATACCCTTTTTACATATTTCTTGGAATAAGAAGGAAATAGAGTTGAATCAAAGGTTTTAAGTCAGATCAAAAGATTTGGAACGCTTTTAGAAGGTGAACGGGAAATTCATATGTTGTTTATGAAATTAAATCAGTTCCTCAGCATACATTTGATTTTTATGCTTAATGAATAAATATTGTGAATTGTAGGATAATTTGAATGTAATAAACATCGCCTACATATTTTTAGGAGATCAGAGATTAGTATGCTTAAAGAAATAAATATAAGTGAATTATAGATTTAATTTGAATGTAATAAACATCACCAACATATTGTTAGGAGATCTGATTAGAATTATTGTTACATTTTGATTTGAAAATCAGTCCTAGAAGTTATAGATATGAATATTGATTAGGTATGAAATGTACCCCGGATCTGAAATTAGGTTGTAGATTATTAGTATGATTTTAATTATTACCCTAATTATATTGAATTTGAATGTTTTGTAGTTTAATTTATGGGAAGAACGTCCAATTAATTTTTATAAACTTGTTTATGTTTCCAAATTACATAGAAAATGCAGCGCTTGATTTAATAAGAAATATATGTAAATGAAAAGGAAGAGATATGCGAAGTAAAGATTTATTCTTCGTAGTTTACACTTTTTATTCAATAAAAAAGAAACTAATCATTCTTTGTAATTTCAAATGAGACAAATATTTCCTTTTATTATTGATCTTTTGTTTAAAACTAATTTATGGAAGTCACAATAGAGAATCTTCCTAGAAATGTAATTTCAACAAATTAAATATTGGAAAGAATATTCTAGTTGAAGATTTGCGACTACAATATATTTGGTAGAAGCACGTATTTATATGTATTTATACATGCTCATAAACACTTAACTGATATGACGATTGCAATGACCTAAAATTTCAGTCAATTTAATTTGAAATGTTTAATTGATTTTAAATATTGAAAGGTTATTTTTATAAGTTAAGTAACTTGGATTTAAAAATATAGCCATTTAATTGATAATAAGTTGTTGAATTTAATATTTGAATTGTTTGAATAATTGAATTATGAATTTAGTATGAATGAAAATGATTTGGAAAGTTGATTTAAATTTTATTTAAATAAGGAGGAAGATAATAAGCTTTTAAATTGGATTCAAAGGTAATTAAACTAATTTTTGAAATTACTCGTTTTAATTAACGTGTGAAAATAGCCTTCTGGTGCACTGTCTCGGATTTCGATGAAACCAGTCCCATTAGATCTGTAATAGTATATTATAGTTCGCCGTCAAATTTCATGGCAATTGGACGAATTTGGACATGCGGGACCAAAATGCATAAAATTAAATTAAGAAATTTACATAATAATTTGGTTTGAAAAGCTATCTTCTACATATGATTGAATTGGCTCTCGAGACTAGTTCCATTGTGTCTGGAATAGGGGCATAAGATATAAAACCTCAGGCATCATGTCTCGTTTAGGGTTTGAGATTTTCATAAGTTTGTAACTCGGTATTTTAAATTCAAATATATATATATATATATATATATATATATATATATTTGTAATGACCATGCTCTTTGCCATACCATTGCCTATACCGCCACGTTTTTAAACTGTACCCATCATTTAATTTCCCTCTTTTTACATGTCTTTTCGAGTGAACGAAACAAGGCAAATGAATAAATAAAATGGGTAATCTTCCAAAATAAAATTAAAAAGCTTCATCATTAAGCTAGTTAGATGTAGATCTATTTTTTGGTGCATTCATTAGAGGATGCTTCTTCAATTTAGAAGTTTGTACAGTGAATGTTTTTGGGGATATCAAACTAGGGCTAGGAAATTCTTGAAACTGGTGAAGTATGGGTTTTTGTCGATGTTGTATTCGGGTCTAGGAGGTGGAAGCGCATCTAGGCGGTGGATATGGGAGGTCGTGGTGGTCTTAAGAGGGCCGTGTTCAAGAGAAGCGCACTTGATTGGGTGGATGTCGCGATGCTAAGGTGTAACATTCCCCTACCTGGAGACCCAAAACTAACGACTACGGATGTTGTAGTCATCCATAGTGATTAATCCTAAGCGATCAATTATGGTGATATTAGATACATTCATACACATAAATACAAGAATATGGAAAAAAATTAAACAACAACTAAATACCACGTTCCATTTAAAAATATTCCAAATTGATTACATAACCCTAGTACGCTGACCGCATTCAGATAACATATAATTAATGCAAAATACGCCAAGAGTGACATATGAAGATGCTCGCTTGGTTAATTAGAACATATAATAAGGCACCAAAACAAATTTTCTTTTACAACCAAGCACTTAGCGAAAATAAAAGAACTCTAATAAGAATCCTACCTCCTATACATATTTGGAAGCTTTATTCGTTTTAAAAACGCACATGAAAACCTTAACCCTCAACCTACTCAAAATCAATTGAGTACCTGATATTTTAAAGGGAAAACAAAAACTTCGGGTAAGACATAATGCCTGGTATGAATAATAATCAACCATCTCAAACCATTTAGATATCTAGTGAGACCATGCCACTTGGTGGAACGGGTTTTCCTCTTACTAGTATTCTAAAACATTTATAAAATCATATACTGTGCTCCAACATCTACAATGGTTGAAACATTGTACTTCAAAATATTATGATGACATGCAAAACAAGTAAATCAATTCTGGATTACCCATGTCCATTCTTTCCGACTATCTATCTCAATTATAGTGTCTAGGGTTATTATTAACCTGTTAAATGTTTATAGACTATATGTCCAAGTTCATAGTTTTCATGGGATCACTAAGAACCTAATGGTAACTCCAATATCTTTTCTATTATCCTAGTTTTCATGGGCTAACTTGGAAACTATTGACTAACTGTCAATATCTTAATTTGGATATAGTTTTCAAGAGCTAACCATAAACCTATTAGTCCCTGCCAATATCAAATCTTAGTCTTCATGGAATGACTATGAACCTATTGGCCATTGCTAATATCTTTTGTTAATAACAGTTTTCATTGGCTTATTGTGAACCTATTGGCCCCTGCCAATATCTTTGTTTAAGATTTTAACATTTCTTCAATTATATTCACTACTAGGTCAACCTAGTTGGATATTTCGCCTTTTCCCAAAATAACACTATGGGTTAATTATGCTTATATGAAGAAGTAATTATAACAACAAATAATACCAACATCTATGGTTTCGTATCCTTGAAATCATTTCTATATAAGTCCTGATTAAACCCTTTAACCTGTTAATCAAGGAAAACTTCTTCAAAACTCCATTTCAAAATTCTTTATTTATTTATGCCATGGTTATTCCTTTGAATTGAGATTGGCTTTATGTTTTGAAATCTTAAAACATCTCTTTCGAAAACTCTGGATAACCTCCTTCGAAAGTAAAAAAACCTCTTTTCAAAACACAAGAAAAATGCCTTTCGAAGCCTTGTTAAATAATCTCATTCGAAACCATATACACCTTTCGATGGTATTAAACCATTCTTTATAACATAGCTATGAAACAAATGAAAAATATCCCTTTCGAAAGTATTGGGTTTCCCCTTTAAAAACATATTTTGGGTCAAAGTGGTTATATACGAAAGTATCTCTTTTGAAACCCTTCTAAAATTGTTTGAGGAAAAATTGATGGTGTCGCAACCACCTATTAGAAAGCTCAAAACCTTTAAGTTAGAACTTCCAAGGGTAGCATTGAAACCGCCTTTCGACCTCATTGCTTTCGGAATCCTCAACTCCTTTCGAAAGCATTTAGGAAGGGGCTTAGCTAAGGTTAAAAAAGAGATAACCCTTCGAAAGTTTTGATGGCTTTAATACACTCGAAAGGAAAAATAGAGGCTGGGTTTCGACATGGTCAAAACCATTACTTTCGAAAGAACCTATTCAAAAACAAAAGGAAACCATTCGAAAGCTAATACTTTAAACATAATACAACAACCTTCTTTCAAAGCTATTTATAAACTCCTTTCGAAAACATACGTTTCGACTAGGTTGAAACGTCAAAGCAAAACAAAAAAATACTTAATTTTCGAAAACCAAACTGGATTTTGACTAAGGCGGTTTCGAATGAAATGTAGTAGAGGTTGTTTGAGTCGGATGTTCCTGCTATATGAGGCGGAACCAAATTTTCTGAAATAAAGGCTAAAATTTAGCTACTTTTAGTAATTGCTATATAACTTCTTGCCTACTTGTACTCCTTTGATTGGTTGCCTTAAAATTTTTGAAATACTTTACAATTAAACTGCCGCATTTAATCAGATCTAGATCAAAGATTTCTAATGTTTAAGCCCTTCCATTTAACAAAAACAACATTAGCAGAAAAGTCTCTCTTTTAAAATAATTTATTTTTCCTAGTAAATCAATTTGGAAAAATCCCGAAACATCACATAAAATATTTTTCACTAAGTAACCAAACATATTAAAATTTTAGACCCAATTTCTTCCCGAAATATTCGAAATAAATTTTAAACCCAATTATATCTTAATTTCATTTAAATATTCATAATAAATTTTCCATAGCTTGAAAAATTATGAAAATTAAAACCCATATTCAAAATAATGTTTTACTTAACATAAAAATTTTCCATGCCATTTTAAAATCAGTGAGCCTCGGTTTTACCCTAAAACTGTGTAAATTCACATGTAAATGAATTGTTTAAATCAAACAAATAATAGTTCAAGCATATAATCATCCAAAACATCAAAAAAGCGAAAAGAATCTAAAATCTGAAAATATGTGATTATAAAAAAATAGAGATGGAATGAATTATTATTCACCTTAGATATGATAATGAATTTGATATCTGTTGTTGATTAATCATTCCTAGCATTGATCCTTAACGTTAGATTGAATTTTCCTGTTTTCCTCCTTGTTAATGGCCGGCTCTATTTTAATGTTTGATTTGCATTTGTGGAAAACGAGGCATGAAATGTGAATGTGCAATTAGAAAGGTGTATAGTCGTGTATAATGAAGTGGCTATTGACTAATATGCCCTTGTGTAAATTAATTTGCTTATAAAAAATCTTAAACCGATCTATTTAATTATTAAGAACGACATTATACATGATTTATTCAAATCCCAATCCCCTTATGATCATTATTCTATTTAATTTATCTAATTAAATTTCTTGAATAATGTTATCAAAAATTAAGGATGTTACATAAGGAGAGGTGCAGACGTCAAAGGAGGTGATGTTAAGGTAGCCCATGAGGCGAAGAGGACGTTGGTAAAGTCGATTTGGTATATCGTTTAGATATGAAGAATGGAGGTGGATTTGAAAGTGCGGCCATGGTTAAAATCCCGTATTGGAATGGGCGGCGAGTGTTTTTAGAAGAAGGAGTTCAAATTGGTTAAGGGGATAATTGATTTATATTAACGACAATTAGTATATTAATTATAAATTAAAATCGATGTCTTAAAATTTGAATATCTTGCCCATACGAGTTTGATCGAGGTGAAACCTTTTGTGTTGCGCTCGGGATGACGTAAATTTCACGATGGAGCTAGTTTGGATAGATTTGGAGCTAGTTGGAATTTTTGGTTAAAATTGGACGTTCATTCAATTTTAATTCAAAACGAAATAGTTGGGCAACTATAAAAATAAATGCGAGTTAATCTCACCTTTTAGGCTAATCAAAAAATTTATATGGTCAATAAATATTATTATTGGATTTTGGATATTTATTTATGATCGTTATTGATTGTTGGATAATATAATAAATTATATGTTGGTTTGGATATATTCCCACCTATTGGAGCGGATGAGACCTAATTACGTTTCCATGTAAGAGCGGATGACACTTTATATATGAATCCCGCCTCGAAGCGTTTGATTTATATTCTTATGATTATATATTTTATGCGATGCAGGGGGACAGGTTGGAGGGATCCAACGAGATTCCTTACACTGTTGATTTTATTTTCATATATATTATGATATACGGCTTGTTGGATGCCATATTGATGACATGAATATGATTTTGTTTATTTAGGGCTTTAGTAGCACTTGGCCTTATTTTTGGTATTTTAAAATATTATAAACTAGTGATTTAATTTAAAAAGGAATTTCATATGATTTTTGAAATTGTACATGTTTAAATAATTTTCCAAATAAAAGTTATGATTTTGAGAAACTATAAATTTATAGTTTTGTAAAATATATAAATTTAGAAATGTGGATAATGATTTTTAAATTTTAAATTATATATGTCTTTTAAAATAAAAATATGGTTTTAAAATAAATTAGAGAATATTTAATATAAATATTGTTAATCATTTTGTATAAAGTGATGTATTAGAAATGAAGTAAAGATTTGCGAAAATCATATTTTGTTAATAAAAGAGTGTTAAATGATATTTGATAAACTGAAGAAATTTATAAAATAAATTTATACTTATGGAAGCAAGGTTAAAATGGTTGAAATTATGTTTTGGATGGGGTTTTATAAATAAGTTTGATTTATAAAGGAATAAAGGTATAAGTGGGTCCATAAATAAAGGAATTTTTATGAAGGGAACTTTTTATATAATGGAAAGAGATTTACAAACATGGTTTATAAATAACGAAATGATTATGTTGAATTATGTATGGATTTTTATCAAGGAAATGTATTTACATCTTAAAGGTTGTTTTCCAATATTAATATTATTTAAAGGTTGCTTATCAATATTTTATATATTTTGGAAGGTTAATTATTTAAA
The DNA here is from genome assembly GCA_030765085.1 of Allium cepa. NCBI lineage: Eukaryota > Viridiplantae > Streptophyta > Magnoliopsida > Asparagales > Amaryllidaceae > Allium > Allium cepa. The sequence continues at coordinate 1,024,719,156 of CM060935.1, read as the reverse complement.
AATATTAATATGGTTTGAAATTGATTATAATTATTTATCAGTATAGCTTTAGAAATTAATTATTAGTAATTATAAGACTTTGAAGATAATTTATTAATGTTTATTAAGAATGTTTCGAAATTTACCAATTCCTAATTTTTAAGATATTTAAGGTTAATACTTATTTATTTATAATGTTTATTATTATATATAATAGTGCTTTAAAGTAAATGACTATTACTTACTTATAAATGTTTTCGTGATTTATGAATAAGGTTTTATAAATAAATTTGGGTTTTAAAAGAGAAATTTGTAAAATGTTTTGGAGAAATAAAGGAGATTCGTTTATAGTGTATGAAGAGTGCTTTGCGAATGGTTTTAGATAATTATATAGGAAATTTATAAATGGGTTTATAGGTTTATAAGAAGAGCTTTATAAATAGTTGCATGGATTTATAAAAAGGTTATAAATGGTTCTAAAAGGTTATAAATGGTTTTATAAATGGTTTTTGGGATTGGTAAAGGATTTGTAAATGATTTTGAATTGTATCAAAAGGAAAACTTTCCCAGTTTTGTGAGTATACTTATAGCGTTGGGATAAGTATGTGGATATTCTCCAAGTATTGAAATTGGACCCAAAATGTAACTTTGGAAATATTTAGGAGAAACACGTGAGTTAAATGGAACAGTCATCTCCGATGATGCTCTATTGCGCGTATAAATCTCGTTTCCTTCTTCTAGGACAATGATAAAGAAATCTATCCACTAATGGTTGGCAGGTGATCTCTACTCTTATCCTTATCTTCTTATTTCCTAAAGAACCGAGGTTGAGTTTACTAAGAATTATCGAACATTGTTTCGAAGAGGCCAGGATCGGGTATGTTACCTAAAAACTACTTCAATCCAAAGAATGCATTTCAAAGTGAAGACATCTTAAATATGATGGAATTGAAGTCGGAGCTCCTAAGTGTTTCATTTAGTCCCAAAACAAACTCATATGGATGAATGCTGATATTGCATTGTTACCTGAAGGGCAGTGTTAACATTCCAAGTGGGAAGTGATATATAAAGGTAAATCGTCGCCTCGAGCCTCATCAACTGTAACGCCCCACTCCCAGAGCCTCATTAACAAACAATATTATATGGATAATACCGTTTGCTAATGCGGACAATAGAGTATAATGGAAGCGACCATGAGTAATCTTACTTTAACTATCTACTGAACACGTCGAAAAGTGGAATCTATTTTTTTTGTTCATCTCATGTGGTTCGACATATTCAATAAATACTTAAAGCAAAACTACAATGGCTAAAAGATCTATCAAAACAAAGCATAATAGCAAAAAGAACATCATCACAGAACAACATCAGATAATAAGCAAATAGTCTCAGTACAATACAACATCAAGTGCAGATCCAAATATAAAAGTGGGTAAAAAGCCACTGCTCACACATCCATAAGTCAAAAGAACATACACAAGATAGTCATAATATCAGAGTATCATAAAGGATGGATAACAAGTAAAGCTATCTATAGTATAGCAGATATATCCAAAACAGAAGCACCGAAGCAAGCTAAGTCCAAAGCGACCTAACTCGAAACAACTCGGTCTGACCCAAGCATAAAATACTCAAGTCAGGCTAGCTAAACAAATCAGTTAGATAAACTGAACAATAATTATGATAAGATAATGAGGCAACATATAACATAATAATCTCCAAAAGAGAAACATATATCATGGTAATAAGGACCAAAATCTCTCACATAGAGAAGAAATAAACATCTAAGTAGATATGTATAACAAGCCTCATGTCATCGGCATAACATAAGCACAAGTGCCAATGTAGGCATAAAACATGTTCCACTAGGTAGTCGCGCTTATATTGTGTGGTTGCATAAAACCATCACCTAATGGCGCTACACGAGGGAATATAATTCACACAGGAAAACATTATCGTGCTACTACTGTACTCAATCACACAGGAAATATACCCTAGTGACACACCCATCACTTTAGCTAAGGGGCAACAACCAAAGGAGACAGTCCGAAGACACTATCCAGAAGGTGGTGAGCCAGAAGGTGACAGTCCGAAGACACTATCCCAAAGGCAATAAACCCAAGGGAGACAGTCCGAAGACACTATCCCAAAGGTATCACTCAAGAAACACGCCGTAGTGGTAAAGGCTCGTAGGCCCAGTACTCGTTTACCACTAACGGTAGGAATGTGTCACGAACTCTTCGCAAAGAACCCGTAAAGTAGTAACATGAGTCGCATACCCCAAAGTTCGCAATAACGGTTTACTAACCAATCGTAAGCTTCCACACACAAAGCAGTAAAAAGTTCACCTCATGTCATCGGTAAATTAGGCCAAAAAGCCAAAACGACCAATCGAATAGGTCGGGGATTAATTGGGAAGATAAACGCGCGGATTCATGGTCTGTGTTTTACCTAACCATTTAATCACCTTTCCACTTCGCTCTAAGTGCATAAGAGTGTACATTTTACTTAGAAAATAGTTGGAGAAAGCGGATTTTTAATCGTTTGTAAACCTCTTTAGAAATAGCCTTTGAAGTTCTCCTATTATGGAGTAATTAATTTAATATTTAAAATAATACCAAATAATAGTTTCAAAAGCTAATTTGATGGATTATCACTTTAAAATGATTTATAAAATCCGTGCACTAAATCTACAGACAAATCTCAAAGAAATTGGAAAATCTCAGAAAAATAGTCGAAATTATACCAAGTATAAAATCACTGAAAACAAGTCGAAGTCACTAGTTCGACGACATGTTTGAACCTGCAAACAGAGTTAAAAAGGCATGGAAATTGGCACGCATGTTGACCAACATCCTTGCTCCAAATTGCAGAAATAATCGGGCAATTCCGACTTGAAACGAAGAAACTGCATCTTCTCAAAGTCGGACAAAAATCATAAAACTCTGCTGTGTCAAAACAGTGCAAAGGTCCAAATTCGACGACATGGTTGAAGGGTCATATAAACCCAAATCTTGATGAAAACTTGCAAAGGCATATTACAGTACTCCTATTTTGATATGCAATAAGAATCGTTCAGTTCTGACTTGAAACGAAGAAATGGCAACGTCTCAAAGTTCGTCTGACGATAACTGAAAATGATTACTGTTGTAAAACAGTTTCTGGGTGCTACTTTGGCAGTAAAAACGAAGTATCTAACGCACCTAGATCTAAACCAAACTTTGCATGGTTGAAGATCTTGACCTCATCTTTCCAATGAGACCAAGAATGGGAGATTCCAACATCGGACGAGCCCGGGATGGCGTCGCAAAGTCGGGGTTCTGTGCTGAAAACAACGGGAGAAAAGAGACCAAGGCCTGTAGATATGCACTAACATGCCAGAGACGAAAAACCACAAATTTGGCATAGTAAACTTCAAATTCTGGCAAAATGAATAAAATAAAAGTTGTAACTTAGTTTATAAGCTTTCCAGAATGACCAAGATCGTCAAATTCCGATCAGGGATGAAAATTCTATGACTAAAATAATTCTCAGATCTAAATTCTATATCACTATCGTTTTGCTCTCGAGATAGTAGTAAGAATGCACGGTTTTGACCAAATTAACTTCAAATTTTTATTAAACTCAAAACATGAAACTTTAAGCCCTATATCTATGCTTTCCAAAACATCCAAAATTATTAGATTTGGATAAGACACGAGTAACTAATGGCCAAAACAATTTCAGGTTTTTATTTTATCAACCCTGTAGTTTGTTGTCAGGTCAGCAACAAACAAATGTGATTTCGACCTTTCAAACCTCAAAAATATGCAAAGATCAAAACATAGAAGTTATAGAATACAAAATAAGCTTTCTAGAACATCTGGAAAATCCAAATTCCATTTTAAGATGAATGATATATGCCTAATTTACTAACAGCAATATACTAATTTCAATTTCAGCTAGCATTTATTACCACTTTCCCAAGCAATGAGAAGAAGATCAAAGAGCTTCAAAAATCAAAATGTACAACAAAAAAAGAGGATTACAAAATAATTTCAGAAATTAAGTAATGGATTAGAGGTGAGTTTTCTGACTGCTATTACCTTCCAATGATTAGATTAAAATCCCTTTGACTTTGATGAAGATTAATGAAGCTTTGCTCTAGGTTTGGAAGCCATTATTTAGTGTTTTGCTCTAGGGTTTAAGGGTTTATATAATGAGATGTTGGCCGAAACAAATGGGTAGAAGATGATTTATAGGCTAATGGATGTGGGTTAGCGGGCCTAATACCCATTAGGACTTGGAATATGTTCAATATCTCAAGTTAACTAATTTCTCTATGTACAAACTACACATTATTTACCCATAAAATTTCAAAATATGTTACCAAAATAATTTAGCTATAGTTATAAAATTTTACATCACAATACTTGCCAACTTACAATTTGACCCCTAATTATTCCAAAGCACCTTTTAGTCAAAATTGCCCAAAAATCATCGTTTTGCAATTAAATTGTGAATTAAATTCCCAATTCAAATATTGCACTATTTTACAATATAAAATTTTGCAATATTATAAATTTCCATTTACCCTAATTAATTTCCACTAAATTCTCCATTTTACACTTAAGCCTAAAATATTAATTTATTCAAAATAACTAACTTTTGAACAAATTGGCCACATAAAAAAAATTAATTAATAGCTCCAATTAAATTAAAATCCCAATTTTAATTTGTTATTTGGTAATCGCAATCACGGGTTGTTACAGACTCCCCTTTAAGAAAATTGCGTCCCCGTAATTCCCTATCATGGAAGTTATCTATAACATCTAATCCTCAAAATAAATCAAACGAATGTGAAGTAGAAATACTCACCAACAACAGATGAAGATAGAAAACCAGGATAAGTACGCTCAATAAACTCTCTGGTCTCCCGGGTGCAGTCCTTAGGATTAGACGACAATTGAATCTTTACGAGCGGGACCTCTTTGTTTCGAAGGCGTCTAACCTCCGAATCAAGCACACGAAGAGGTTGCTGCTCAATAGATAAATCAAAAGAAATCTCTAAATCCGGCGAACTAAGCGGATCAATAATAGAATTAGGATCGCGAACACATTTGCGAAGCTGAGAAACGTGGAATACGTCATGCATTCTAGAAAAATGAGCAGGCAGAGCTATGCGATAAGCAACGGGACCGATGCGTTCCGTAATAGGAAATGGTCCAACATAGCGAGGAGCCAATTTCCTTGTGGAGCTGAAACGCACAATCCCCTTCATAGGAGATATCCGAATGAATACAAGATCACCAATGGAGAACTCAAGAGGCCTCCTATGGTTGTCTGCGTAGGATTTCTAACGGTTCCGCGCCTCTTTTATTCTCTGACGAAAAAGAAAAATCTTCTCAGAAGATTCCCGAACCGAATCTGGACCAAGAATAAGCTTCTCGCCAGATTCTAACCAAAACAAAGGAGAACGACATGGCCTTCCGTAAAGACCCTCGAAAGAAGCCATGCCAATACTAGACTGAAAACTATTATTGTAGGAAAATTCCACAAGTGGTAAGTGTTCCTCCCAACTGCCTCCAAAATCAAGAATACAACGGCGGAGGAGATCTTCCAAAATACGATTCACCCTCTCAGTCTGGCCATCAGTCTGAGGTTGATAAGCAGTAGAAAAGTTCAGCTTTTTGCCCAAAGCTGACTGAAGACACTTTCAAAAGTGACTAGTGAAAATCGTGTCACGATCACAAACAATAGAACTGGGAATGCTATAAAGTCGAACGACTTCCTTCACATAGAGCTTTGCCAACTGAGGTGCAGTCCGAGTGAACTTAATCCGAATAAAATGAACCGATTTGGTCAAGCGATCAACTATGACCCAAATAGATGTATGGCCCGACCCCGATCGACGCAGACCATCAATGAAATCCATAGATATCTAATCTCATTTCCACAATGGAATCTCCAGAGGATGAAGAAGACCGGAAGGACGCTGATTCTCGGCCTTGATCTGTTGACAAGTCATGCAACTGCTCATATAACTTGCAACATCTCTCTTCAAACCTTCCCAATAATATAAGCGACTCATGTCGGCATACATCTTACTCGAACAAGGAAGGATATGTGGAATATGCGCTTAGCACTTATATGATTTTTGTTTGATGATAATAAATATATATACATTCATTTAAATGTATTTTTTAATGTACTATTTATTTTTCATAGATTAAATAAATATTTGTTGAATAAAATAAATTACACAGAATTTGAATGGAATTTGAATTCAAACAGAAATTTTATTCAAACAAATATTTATTACAATTTTGAATAGTACAAATTCAAGCTCTCACTATACATATACATTTTTGAATATATCACAATTCAATTTACATTAATAACCTCACTACATATCACTCACACTTGTATTTTGTCTTCAACTGCATTCCAGTTTGAATCCATCATCTGAGCAATCTGCAAAAATATTCACTAACGCGGTAAAATTGAAAAGGAAATATTTTTGCAATATAAAATGAAATATGATTTTTGAAAATATTATTTGCCTCAGTTATTTGGTTTGTTCGTCATCATTCACATTTGAATTCATCACACACGAACAGTGTGACATGCACAGTGTATCACTGTACATGCCACAAGGCCGTGCACATCAATATACACTTGATAATGCTACAGGGACAGGTGAGCACAGGTCAAACCCAAATGAAAAGCCGGGTTCAACTCACATGCAATATATTTAAAATCACGACACGAGCACAAGGTCAAACCCGAGTTTTTGAAACTGGATTCAACTCAAGTGAAATTTCAAAAATCAACACGAAGGATGCAAAGACCAGTGAGGCAAGAAATGCCCAACACAAATGGCCAGAGAAAAGCACAAAGCTGCTACAGTAAGATGAACAAGTGATGCACATGGCAATAAAAAATGCTTCAAGACTACAGCATCAAGTAGAGACCAAGCAATGAACAACATAATGCACAAGTGACACAACAATATGAATGAACTCGAACAGACACACATGAATGAGAAGACCACAAAGACAACAGAACAATGTGCAACAAGATGAACCAGACAGGTCAAGCAACAAGGCAGACCACAAAGAAATGCCACCAAGTAAACAAACTCAGGCAAATGTACACAGTTCATGTATGTATCAGTAACCAACACAATGAACATACCCACAATGAAAATCAGGTTCAACAATATCAAGTCGACCAAGCAGCAATGATGGTAATGCAACACAGTGCAGACACCAATGATATAAGAGAGGTGAAGCTCAATGCAACATAGTGGCAAATGCATATATATATATATATATCAAGTGACGCATTTGTGTCAAAGGCATAGCAACTGCAAGAACATGAAAACAGGAAAACATGCATGCAACATGGTGTACAAGCTCAATGAAGATTGCAGAAAAATTCAGCACCAACATAACAGCCACCATAATGATAAAAATGTCATGCTCAATGCAAAACAGTGGCAACCAATGACCAGGCTACAAGATATCATGCAAACAACAAGCAAAGTGCAACAGACCTACTCCAAATGCACCGGTGATGCAAGCTAAAAATAAGCAAAGCAACAGACTCAAGTGAATACCAAGTGAATGCAACTACAATACAACTAAACCAACATGGCCGAAGTCAATGAAGTCAAAGCAACCAGAATGGATGCAGTGATACAAGTCAGAGCAACAACAATTTGAACTAATAGTACAAGTAAACAAATGCAGACTCGACTACAAGAGCACCACAAATATATCAACTCAACAACAGCCAGTGCCAACATGAACAGAAGACAATTGAAACAACAATCTCGGCAAACAACAACTCACATGTATGAAACCAAAGTACTCAATACACAGTGCAGACAAATGCAAATTCAAATGAATATGAAATAACCACATCGTAGCATCAGTAATGCAAGTGACTCAAGCAAAATATCCAGTTACAACAGAGCCAAAGTTCACAGTGAAGCCAAAAGAAATTCGAAGGGATAACCAAGTCAAAGCCAGTGGTAGTCAAACATAACAAGTATCGAATACAGAGAAATCAGTAAAGCAGTAATTGACCAGTGAACGCAATGGTAATGGCAAGTCATGGAGTCGCGTTCACAAAATCAGATGACCAAGTCAAAAGTTCAAATTCGTATCTTTGAAAAAGTCAAAACAAATAAAAGGGAAAGTTTCTTCCGCATTATCCATGAGATAAATCAAACATTTGATAATCAAAGCCGTGAGTAACAAGTCGAAGTTATATCAGGAAAGCCGTGCGCATCAAGCAATAGAAAATTTTGGAAAGTTTCGAATTGATACGAATAAACTCAAGTGTCGAATTCATATAAATACCAAACCCAAGAGTTTATCATAGGCATCGAGTTCAAGCAAGCAATTAAAACAGCAACTTAAGAGAATACATACTAATCTATCGAACTCGATCAAAGGAGCAGCTGCGAACGAGCGCAAGCAAAAGACACCAGAAAATCGATCATAAGAAGAGCAGTGAGCAACGCAACACGCTAATCAGAGAATCAACATAGGCATGCTCCAGAAAAGCCGCAATTGGGATCGAAGAACGAAGCCCTAATTTAGTGGCAAAGAGGATCAACCGCAATTGTTTCACAAACAAGAACAAAGGATCGGGTTGAAGAATAAAAGGGCCGGCCTTCATTATTACAAAGGGGCTTTAGTTATTTTATTTAGGGTTTATTGTTTAAAGGGGTTTTTGTTTAATTTCTGTTTTTAAGTTTGTTTTTTTTCTTTTCGAATCAAAGTATTGGTAAATCACCACCTAGGTTGTAGGTAGTGTCGGATTGTCTAGTTAGAATTAGTTCAGTGAGCAGGGTGTGCGAGTTTGCAAAACTCTATAGGCGGGAGCAGAGTTTGCGAGTTTGCAAAGCTCTATAGGCGGAGCAGGGGGTGCGAGTCTAGTAGAGTGTTTGTGAGCGGGAACAAGGGTTTGCGAGTCTGTTAGAGTGTTTGTAAGCAGGATACTGCTTAATTCTAATAGAAATCTGGGAATGCAGCAGCAGGCAGGGGTTGCCGAAGTTGGGGAAATTTTGTGTGTGATTTACTTTTCAGCATATTTATTTCTGCCGTTTGTTTCTGTGTTTAATTCGAGAAAATTTGCTATAACCCTATTCACCCCCCCCTCTAGGGTTAATCTAGATCCTACAGGATAGTGTACTTAGTGCGATGACAATCGTCTAAGATGAAACGCCTAAGCGATTAATCAGAGGGCATAATAATACGGTTCTTCCTGCGAAGACACCGATGGGAATTAATTGAATAATCCATTGATGCCTCATCACTGGATACCGACTCAAGTAGATGGATGAAATGCAACAAGTCTGGATCCTGTCGTTGAGCATGGGCAATGCGATCCAGTAAACTAGGTCGAGCTTCCAGACTGAATAATAGTATCGGTGAATCAGAAGAGGAGCTCGATACGAAATATCACACATAGATAATGTCTCGAGAATAACCCATTCGGCTATCATCATAGAAAGTACAGTCGAATGCTTACGACTAAGCGCATCTGCCACACAATTACCCTTGGCAGGGGTATACCGAATATCAAGGTCATATGAGGCAAGGAACTCAAGCCACCATTGCTATCTCATATTGAGATCTTTACGACTGAAGAGATACTTCAGGGATTTGTGATCGGTGTATAGAATGAAGCGTTCGCCCAGTAAATAATGACGCCACGTCTTCAAGGTGAAGACAATAGCAACTAACTCAAGATCATGAGTTGGATAGCGAACCTCATTCGGACGCAGTTGCTTAGAAGCATAAGCAAACACCTGATCCTTCGGCATAAACACGGCACCGAGCCCGCTACCACAAGCGTCGGTGTAGACAACAAGATCATGGTTTCCCTCGGGAACCACTAGAATAGGAGCATGAGTGAAAAGTTCCTTCATTCGCTGAAAAGAAGCTTCACACTTGTCTGACCAGACATAACGAACACCCTTACGAGTCAGGCTCGTAAGCGGAAGAACAACACGTGAGACATCCTTTACGAACCGACGGTAATAACTCGCCAGTCCTAGGAAGCTGTGAATCACGTGCACGTTCTCAGGCCGCTTCCAGTTCTTAACGGCTTCGATCTTGGCGGGATCAACAGATATGCCTTTAGAAGATACTACATGGCCTAAGAACTTGACCTTGCTCTCCCAAAAGTAGCACTTGGAGAACTTGGCCTTAAGCTGATGCTGACGAAGTGTATCCAAGACAATCCTTAGTGCTGGGTATTCTCTGTCTCGGATCTAGAATATATTAGAATGTCGTCGATGAATACCAGAATGAACTTATTGAGATATTCTCGGAATACTCGATTCATAAGATCGACGAAGAAAGCTGGAGCGTTCATCAAACCGAATGGCATGGCTAACCACTCGAATGAACCATATCGAGTGCGGAAAGTAGTAAGTGGAACGCTATCATCCGCGACTCGAAGCTAATGAAAACCGGTGGCGAGGTCAAGCTGAGAAAAGACCTTCGCACCGCTCAACTGATCAAACATGTCGTCTATCCGTGGCAATGGATAACGATTCCTGATGGTCACCTCACTATGCTTGCAGTAATTGATGCAAAGCCTAAGAGAGCCATCGGACTTCTACATGAAGACCACTGCAGTACCCCATGGCCAACAACTAGACTGAATAAACTGCTTCACCTCGAGCTCTACCAACTGCTTCTTGAGTTCCTCGTTCTCTTTGTAGACATCCTCATGGGAGGACGACTAACTGGATGAGAGCCTGGAATGAGATCGATGCGGAACTCAATAACCCACTTCGGCGGTAGACTCGACATTAGCTCAAAGATATCGGGATAATCCCGAACAACTGGAATACGAGATATAGCACACTCATCATCTCGTAGATCAAGAGCGAATTGAGTAGCTTCGGAAATCTCAACATCTCAAAGAATAAGAGCCAAAGGAGCAGATGAGTCAGGGTGACAAAAAAATAATACCCGCTCCAAACAGATAATCTTGGCATCATACCGAACGAGCCAATCCATACCCAGAATCATGTCAAAATCCAAAGAAGCCAGAACATGCAGATTTGCAAGGAAAGAAAAGCCACATAACTCAATATCAACATTCTCACAAAGGAGACTAAGGGTCACGGATCCACCGATCGGATTTACAATCCTCAAAGAAGAAACCTAACAAGAAACATCTAAAGACATAACATCAACTAGTTCTTTTGATACGAATGAGTGAGAAGCGCACATATCAAAGAGAACTCTAATAGAACTACCATAAAGTAGAATAGAACCTTCGAGGATGGAAGGATGCGTACCTTGAGGCTGAGCAGAATCTGTAGAAGCCTTGGCAGCATTAAGCTTGCCAGATCTAGGTGGTGCAGTAGGACAATCAGAGATAAGATGACCCTCCTTCTTGCAATAGCGGCAAGCGAGGGGTCTAGGACACTCTCTAACAAAGTGATCTGGAGAACCGCAGTTGAAACACTTCCTCACGAAAGGTGTTCCACTGGTCTGGGACTGAGGCTGAGAGTCATAACTGATCGCTTTCTTCTTCTTAGGAGCAGAAGAAGAACCAGGTTTGAGGAAAGGAAACCTCTTCTTGTTGGGGTTTGCGGAAACCTCAACACTATCATCGCTATCCCCTTCCTTCTCTACTGCTTCAAGGTGAAGCGCCGAGTCAACAAGCTCTTCGAAGGAGAGCTTGAGCTGTAACATCAAAGACTTCTTAAGATATTTCTTAAGACCTTCCATAAATTTCAGATTCTTCTTGTAGGGTGTACTGGTGAATTCAAGGCCGTACACAGACAAGGCCTCAAAAGAAGAAACATAGTCTTAAACGGTAGACTTCCCTTGCTTGAGATCAATGAAGCGGCAATTAAGAGAAATCTTCTTGAACTCTGGACGAACTTGAGCTCGAAACGTTCACGGTACTGATCCCAAGAAAGTGCGGTCTCATCGACCTCGGCAATAAGAAGCTCGTACCAATCCTAGGCACGACTCTGAAGCTGACTGGAAGCAACAAGAACACGGTATTTTTCAGAAATTCCCATGCGAGTAAAGGTGCGCTCGCATACACGGATCCATGACTGGACCTCAAGAACTATCTCGAAGCCACTGAATGGCTTGCTACCGAGATGAGTAAAATCACCGTAGAGACGTGCAAAAGCTGGCTTGCGCGGAGCATCAAAGACTGGAGTAGAAGTTTGGAAGTGAGAATTCCGAACCATCTCCAAGATCCGATCGGTAGTCATGAATACGCCCTCCGGTTATGGATTACTGGATTGCCATACAGCACTGGAGCGACGAGTGTTCCTCACTCTTCCAGACATACTGAAAGTAAAAGAAAAAAATGAGTTAAGCACGATTCAAAGATAGATAATTCACTAAGGGATATTATGAAATATAAACGCAATCCTGAACATATTCCTAACTTATCTATCCAGAGGCATAAGGAAGGGATTCGTAATATTTGAATCACACTAGGATATATTGTACTAAGTATATATGTTCTGTGTTTATTATGCTTAGTCCTGAACCCGGCTCTGATACCAAACTGTAACGCCCCACTCCGAGAGCCTCATTAACAAAGAGTATTATATGAATAATACCGTCTGCTAATGCGGATAATAGAGTACAATGGAAGCGATCATGCGTAATCTTACTTTAACTATCTACTGAACACGTCGAAAAGTGGAATCTATTTTTCTTGTTCATCTCATGTGGTTCGACATATTCAACAAATATTTAAAGAAGAACTACAATGGCTAAAAGATCTATCAAAATAAAGCATAATAGCAAAATGAACATCATCACGGAACAGTATCAGATAATAAGCAAATAGTCTCAGCACAATACAACATCAAGTACAGATCTAAATATAAAAGTGGGTACAAAGCCACTACTCACACATCATGAGTCAAAAGAATATACACAATATAGTCATAATATCAGAGTATCATAAAGGATGGATAACAAGTAAAGATATCTATAGCATAGCAGATATATCCAAAGCGGAAGCACTGAAGCAAGCTAAGTCCAAAGCGACCTAACTTGAAACAACTCGGTCTGATCCAAGCATAAAATACTCGGGTCAGGCTAGCTAAACAAATCAGTTAGATGAACTGAACAATAATCATGGTAAGGTAATAAGGCAGCATATAACATAATAATCTCCAAAAGAGAAACATATATCATGGTAATAAAGATCAAAATCTCTCACATAGAGAAGAAACAAACATCTAAGTAGAAATGTATAACAAGCCTCATATCATCGGCATAACATAAGCACAAGTGCCAGTGTAGGCATAAAACAAGTTCCACAAGGTAGCCGCGCTTATATCGTGTGGTTGCATAAAACCATCACCGAATGGCGCTACACGAGGGAATATAAATCACACAGGAAAACATTAGCATGCTAGCACTGTACTCAATCACACAAGAAATATACCCCAGTGACACACCCATGACTTTAGCTAAGGGGCAACACCTAAAGGAGACAGTCCGAAGACACTATCCAGAAGGCGGTGAGCTAGAAGGAGATAGTCTGAAGACACTATACCAAAGGCAATAAACCCAAGTGAGACAGTCCGAAGACAATATCCCAAAGGTATCACTCAGGAAACACGCCGTAGTGGTAAAGGCTCGTAGGCCCAGTACTCGTTTACCACTAACGCTAGGAATGTGTCACGAACTCTTAGAAAGGAATCCGTAAAGTAGTAACGTGAGTCCCGTACCCCAAGGTTTGCACTAAATAGTTTACTAACCAATTGTAATCTTCCACACTCAAAGCAGTAAAAAGTTCACCTCATGTCATTGGTAAACTAGGACAAAAGCCAAAACGATCAATCGAATAGCTCGAGAATTAATCGGAAAGATAAATGTGTGGATTCATGGTCTGTATTTTACCTAACCATTTAATCACCTTTCCACTTTGCTCGAAGTGCAGAAAAGTGTATATTTTACTTAGAAAATAGTTGGAGAAAGCGGATTTTTAATCGTTTGAAAACCTCTTTAGAAATAGCCTTTAAAATTCTCCTATTATGGAGTAATTAATTTAATATTTAAAATAATACCAAATAATAGTTTCAAAAGATAATTTGATGGAAAATCACTTTAAAATGATTTATAAAATCCGTGCACGAAATCTAGAGACAAATCTCAAAGAAATTGGAAAATCTCAGAAGAATAGTCGAAATTATACCAAGTATAAAATCACTGATAACAAGTCAAAGTCACTAGTTCGACGGCATATTTGAACCTGCAAACACACTCCAAATTGCATGAAAATTGGCATTCTTGTAGTCCAACATCCCTTCTCCAAACTGCAAAAAGAATCAGGAAATTCCGACTTGAAACGAAGAAAATGCGTCGTCTCAAAATCGGACAAAAATCATAAACTCTGCTGTTTCAAAACAGTGCAAAGGTCCGAATTCGACGTCATGGTCGAAGGGTCATATGAATACAGAACTTGATGAAAATTTGCAAGAGCATAATACAGCACTCCTACTTTGGTATGCAATAAGAATCGTTCAGTTTTGAATTGGAACGAAGAAATGGAAAAGTCTCAAAATTGGTCCGACGATAACTGAAAATGATCACTGTTGTCAAACAGTTTCTCGGTGCTACTTCGGCAATAAAAACGAAGTATCTAACGCACCCATATCTAAACCAAACTTTGCAGGGTTGGAGATCTCGACCTCATCTTTCCAATGAGACCAAGAATGGGAGATTCCGACATTGGACGAGCCCGGGATGGCGTCGCAAAGTCGGGGTTCTTCGCTGAAAACAACATGAGAAAATAGACTAAGGCCTGTAGCTATGCACTAACAGGCCAGATACGAAAAACCACAATTTGGCATAATAAACTTCAAATTCTGGCAAAATGAATAAAGTATAAGTTGTAGCTTAGTTTCTAAGCTTTCCAGAATGACCAAAATCGTCAAATTCCAATCAGGGATGAAAATTCAATGACTATAACAATTCTCAGATCTAAATTCTATATCACTATCGTTTTGCTCTCGGGGTAGTAGTAAGAATGCATAGTTTTGACAAAATTAACTTTGAAATTTCATGAAACTCAAAACATGAAACTTTTAGCCCTATATCTAAGCTTTCCAAAACATCCGAAATTAATTTATGGCCAAAACAATTTTAGGTTTTTATTTTATCAACCCTGTAGTTTGTTGTCAGGTTAGCAACAAACAAACGTGATTTCGACCATTCAAACCTCAAAATTATGCAAAGTTCAAAACATAGAAGTTATATACTACAAAATATTCTTTCAAGAATATGAAGAAAATCCTAATTTCGATTTAAGATGAAAGAGATATGCCTAATTTACTAACAGCAATATACTAATTTTAATTTTCAGCTAGCATTTGTTGCCTCTTTTTCAAGCAATGAGAAGAAGATCAACGAGCTTCAACAATCAAAATGCACAAAAAAATAGGATTACAAAATAATTTCAGAAATTAAACAATGGATTATAGGTGGGTTTTGTGATTGCTATTACCTTCCAATGATTAGATTAAAACCCCTTTGACTTTGATAAAGATTAATGAAGCTTTGCTCTAGGTTTGGAGACCATTATTTAGTGTTTTGCTCTAGGGTTTAAGGGTTTACGGAATGAGATGTTGGCTGAAATAAATGGGTAGAAGATGGTTTATAGGCTAATCGAAGTGGGTTACTAGGCCTAATACCCATTATGACTTGGAATATGTTCTATACCTCAAGTTAGCTAATCTCTCTAAGTACAAACTACACATTATTTACCCATAAAATTTTAAAATATGTTACCAAAATAATTTAGCTATAGTTATAAAATTTTACGTCACTATTTTTGCCAAGTTGCAATTTAACCCGTAATTATTCCAAAATGCCTTTTAGTCAAAATTGCCCAAAAATCACCGTTTTGCAATTAAATTATAAATTAAATTCCCAATTCAAATATTGCACTATTTTACACATATAAAATTTTGCAATATTATAAATTTCCATTTACCCTAATTAATTTCCATTAAATTCTCCATTTTACACTTAAGCCCAAAATATTAATTTCTTCAAAATAACTAACTTTTGAACAAATTAGCCACATAAAAAAATTCATTAATAGCTCCAATTAAATTAAAATCCCAATTTTAATTTATTACTTGGTAATCGCAATCACGGATTGTTACATCAACCAGTAAATGACAAAAATCGAGCATGTAGCAGCACCAAGTGGGTCGCTCCCAAGTTGGGCATGGTCAGTCCAAATCTAAATCGGTTATTATCTTTCATTTACATGCTTCGGGGCCCATTAATGAGGGGTGATCATATTCAGTACTACTAGTCAAGTGGTAGGCCAGTCTTGTATGGAAAGGGTACAAGATATTCTTATCATACCTTAGTTCATTTATCTAGAGATGTACCTCGATAGGTAGTTCCTTACCTTGTCACAATATGGAATCTAGTCTCTAATGTGTGTAGGATCTAGATTAACCCTGGGGGGGGGGGGGGTGAATAGGGTTATAGCAAATTTTCTCGAATTAAACACAAAAATAAACGGCAGAAATAAACATGCTGAAAAGTAAATCACACACAAAATTTACCCAACTTCGGCAACCCCTGCCTACTACTACATTCCCAGATTTCTATTAGAATTAAACAGTATACCGCTTACAAACACTCTACTAGACTCACAAACCTTTGCTCCCGCTCACAAACACTCTACTAGACTCGCACACCCTGCTCTGCCTATAGAGTTTCGTTTACTCGCAAACTCTGCTCCGCCTATAGAGCTTTGCAAACTCGCACACCCTGCTCACTGAACTAATTCTAACTAGACAATCCGACACTACCTACAACCTAGGTGGTGATTTACAAATTCTTTGACTCGAAAAGTAAAAAACAACTTCAAAAATAAAAGCAGGAGCAAAAATTAAAATATAAACTTTAATCCCAAATTTTTGCTCAAAATAATATAAAACCCCCTTTAATAAAATCTCCTTTATAATAAACAAGGTCGGCCCCTTGTTATTTTTCACCCGATCCACTTCTCTTGCTTGTGAAATATTTGCGGCCGATCTTCCCCTTTCTGAAATTAGGGCTTTGTGCTATCGATCCAAATTGAGGCTTTCTTCAAATCAATTCTCTGGTTTGCTCGTGCTCGTTCTCTGATGATTTGGTTGACTTCGAGATTGCATTGCTCGGCTTGCTCGTTGTTTAGCAGCTGCTTCTTTTGATCGAGTTCACTGTTGCGGTATGTAATCTCTTTGCTTGTTTGTGCTTTTGTGATTTTCGAATTCAAACTCGATGCCGATGATGACTTTTGGGTCTAATATTTATATGAATTCGCAACTTCATCGCTTTCCTAATTTTTTTACAACTTGATACACACGGCTTCCTGATATAATTTCAACTTGTTGCTCACGGCTTTGGTTTTCACACGTTCGATTCTTCTTGAATAAAAAGGCAGAAACTTTCCCTTTTTTAATTTGCGTTGACTTTGGACTTTTTCAAAGATACAAGTTTGGTTTTTGAATTCTGACTTTGGTCATCTCGTAGTCTTCGTCTCTGGCCATCTTCTTCTTTGATCTTTTGTTCATGCTGTTGCATTTGGTGTTTGTTATGTATATTTGCCTGAGTCACCCTGTTTCACTGGCACATGTATCACTGTATGTAGCTTTGAGTACATTTACCTCGGCTTGCTTTTGATGTATTCTTTTGTGGCCTTTACTGAGCTTGATTCATGCTGTTAGGATTGGCTTGAATCTATATTCATGTTGCTGTGTTGCTCACTGATGCATTGTTGTAACTGGTTTATTGATGCATTCATTGTAGCTTGTTTTGTTTGCATATCTATGCACATTATAGCCTTGGTCTTTGTTTCTATAGCATTCACTCGAGTCATGGTAGCATTTGCTTCTTGTGTTTCACTTGCACTTGTACTTGGTCATAATTGACTGTTGAGCTTGCACCTGTCTCTGATGATGTTGTACTTCACTGGTCTTGGACTTTGGTTCCTGGTTTTGCTTGGTGGTCTTGTGGCACTGCTTATAGTCGTATTCTCATGTTGATTTTTGATCTGCATACTTAAGCTTTGCATTTGTGTACATTTATATGTGTAGTCTTCATTCATGTACTCTGGTTGCTGTGCATTATTTGTATCTGCAGTGGCATTGTTGTTCTATTGAGTGTGTAGCATTGTACTTGTTGTTGCCTGTACTTGTTGTTTGCATTTCATATGCCTGCAACTTTGTATCATTCTTGAGCTCAAGTTGCTCCATTATAACCTGAACCTTGTTTGCTGTGGCACTGAACTTGATCTCTGTTGTATTCATCTTTGTTCATTACTTGGTTGCTCTGTGCTTTGACATTGTAGTCATCCCTGTAGTTGAGTCTGATTGAATCACTGTCTTGAAGTCTTTGTTATCTTCACTTTAGTTCATTGTCATCTGAACTGCTGCCACTGTCTTCTTTGTAGTTGCACTGCACTTTGATGACTGATCATTTGTATACATACATTCTTGTTTGTATATATGTGTATGGTCACTGCAGTTTCATTACTACTTCACTGATGCATTTGGAATTGGTCTGTTGTCATGTTGCTTTATTACAGTGGTTTGGACATTTGGAATTGTTGTTGCATACTGTACTTCATTTGCCACTGTTTGGTTGATGTCACCTGAACTTGATATTGTGGTATCGTGTAGCTGTGTCATTGTTTGATTGTTGCAGTCCATGTTGCTGTTTCATTGTTTCATGCATTATTGATGCTTTGATGCAGTTTTGATTTGTCAAAACTTTGCATTCTTCATGTTGCCTTGTGTTGAACCCAGTTTTAAAAACTTGGGTTTGACCTTGTGCTCGAGTCGTGATTTTGAATACATTGCATGTGAGTTGAACCCAACTTTTCATTTGGGTTTGACCTGTGCTCACCTGTCCCTGTAGCATTATCAAGTGTATATTGATGTGCACGGCCTTGCGGCATGTACAGTGATACACTTTGCATGTCACACTGTTCGTGTGTGATGATTTCAAGTGTGAATGATGACAAACAACCCAAATAACTGAGGAAAATCATATTTTCAAAAATCATGTTTTATTTTATATTGTAAAAATATTTCGTTTTCAATTTTACTGCGTTAGTGAATATTTTTGCAGATTGCTCAGATGCTGGATTCAAACTGGAATGCAGTTGAAGACAAAATAAGAGTGTGAGTGATATGTACTGAGGTTACTAATGTAAGTTGAATTGTGATGTATTCAAAAATGTATATGTATAGTGAGAGCTTGAATTTGTACTATTCAAGATTGTAATGAAAATTTGTTTGAATAAAATTTCTGTTTGAATTCAAATTCCATTCAAATTCTGTGTAATTTATTTTATTCAACAAATATTTATTTAATCTATGAAAAATAAAATAGTACATTAACAAATACATTTAAATGTATGTATATATGTTTATTATCATCAAACAAAAATCATATACTCGTATATTCCACAATCTCCCCCTTTTGATGATAACAAACATATATTTAAGATTTTGACTGTGTTAAATGTATTTGACCAATGATATACACTAATTGCTCCCCCTATTTAAATGCTTCCTCTCTACATGATGCTCCCCCTATATATATGCATACAAATAGAAATATATACAAATGAGCCTAGATGCATATGGAAAAATTATTTGACCTTTGCTTGATTCTATTTGACAAAATCTTAAATTTTCTCTCCTCCTTTTGTTATCAGCAAAAGAATAATAGTGTTAGAGAAAATGAGAGATAAAGTGATCAATATTAATCCAACATTAAACTCAAATTGAATATAAATATTAAACTTCAATAAGAATCAAACAAAAATCATAACCACCCTTGTTAGGGCATATTCCACTTTTAGAATGATGGAAATAATGTTCTCATATAAAATCATACAGTTGAATCCGCTTGTGGTGCATTTATATCAGGAATTTGAATATTTACTAATCATGCATAACAGTTAGGACTTTTAAATGAGATTAGTAGTATTCGAATTTAATTTTAAAATCAAGTATCTTCTAACCATGCATGACCGTGAGGACTTTTAAATGGGATTAGAATCAACTTGTCTATTAAATTAATTTATTTTGATATGCGTTCCATACATGCATAACCGTGAGGACTTTTAAATGAGCATGGAAGCACATAATCAAAAATCCAAGTAATTCACCCATGCATAGCCGTGAGGACTTTTAAATGAGAGTGAATACTTTGGATATTTATTTATTTTAAAAAAAATGTGAAATGAAAAACAAATGATCCCTGATTATAGTACCACATATCGACAAACTATATTTAAGATTTGATAGACAATGGTCGATAGAAATATGATAGATATATGAATGGTCATGGAATCTTTACCCAACAAAAAGTTTTATAATTCTTGTTTAAATTCCTAAAGAAATTTTCCAAATATACTCTCTTGAGTAATGTATGTTAAATATAAACACTTATCATTTTTCCAATCACTATTTATCTTTTTCGATAATTAGTTGGGAGTCGGATTAGTCAAAATTTGTCATTTAAAATCAAATGAAAATGACTAATCTGAAAATATGGTCAAACATGATTTTCTCGAAGGGGTTTTATGGAAAAAATTCTGCTATTTGAAAATTATTTCAAGTGAAAATATGCAGATATTTTCTTTGAAAAACGATGCAGCAAATGGATGTTTCAAAAATTAATCACGTTCCACTAGTAATTTTTCTTTCAACTAGATTACCAGTATGATCAGCATCTGAATTTCTTTTTCACTCCAAAATATCACTAACTTGATAAACAAGACCATGAAAATGTTCATAAGAAACTCAACCTCAATTTTGACAGCATTTCAAATGACCTTCTCTTAAATTTGGATTAAAGCCATGAAAATAATCAGAAAAACCGTGAATATAGAGTTAGCATGTTGAACAAGTCAGAATAAAAAAACATCATCTTTTTAGCATCTCAAAAATTGGCTGATTTTATTCAGAATATGGTGCAGAATATCACATTTAATATACCTTCACCTATTTGACCTTTACGATAATTTTTCATGGTTGCCCATTGTGATTCTGTCACCTTTGAACTAAGCTAAGGAACTTTGCTTTGTTGCCCGTTGTGTTTCTGGAACAGCCAAAATCCAGAGAACACTGTTGTTGTTCCTTAGCCTGCCACCACACCTACACGGGAAAAGATTTATGTGACCTATTTGTTTTTATAGGTCCATGGTTGTTAGTGGCAGAATATTTATAAA
Organism: Allium cepa; assembly: GCA_030765085.1. Classification (NCBI taxonomy): domain Eukaryota; kingdom Viridiplantae; phylum Streptophyta; class Magnoliopsida; order Asparagales; family Amaryllidaceae; genus Allium; species Allium cepa. The sequence continues at coordinate 1,024,697,925 of CM060935.1, read as the reverse complement.
AATAATTTTGTGGAGACCCAAAACTATTTATAATTGTTCCCTTCGGCACCCAAATTTTTTTAACTTTGAGAGATTTTATATTTGTGCCTTTTGGAACCCAAATCGGTATAGTTTTGACATGTTTGGGTCTATACCGACAATTATTTTGATTGTGTCCAAATTTTCTGCAAATTGTGCACATTGAATTTTCTTGATTAATCTCATTTCTAACATATTCAGAGTGAGTATATCCAAGTCCTTATCTATCAATATTGACAGTTTGTTTTCCTATTAATATATTCAACGATTTTTCACTTTTGGAAAATTTTTCTAAAGTTGTTGACAATTGTTGGACTTTTGTTTTTAAAGATTCATTTTCATTCAACAATTGAGTGCACCTTTTAATAGAATTTTCTCTCCTAGTATTTTCATTCTCTTTTAAAATCAGAATTTCTTTCTCAAGCGATTTAATTTTAATTTCTGATTTTCTAATCTCTTCTTCAAATGTTGGACACTTAACACACTTAGGGATCCTACTTTGATAGGTTTTAACTAATTGGTCAAGTTGTTCATTTAATTCTATCAAAGTGTCTTTTTGCGATTCAAGTTTAGCGTATTTTTCCCTAAGTCGTTCAAAACAGCCATTCACTTCGTGGAAATAAATAAGTAATTCAGAGTGAGTGAGTTTTGATACCTCGCTTGCCTTCATATTGTGCTCTCTGTTTTTTAATTATTGATTTAGAGCTGGATTTCCATGTTTGCGGTTCCTCTTTTGAATTTCATCATTAGTAATGCCAGCTCGACTGCTCCATCATCATCATCCTCATCGCAACTGCTATTTACCAATTATGTTAAGCACATTTCTTTAACTGGGTCGGTTGTGGAGGACCTCCCATTGTTATTGATTTTTGCACCATATATTGCATCGAGAGTATTCCAGATTTTCTGTGCATTTTCACAATGAGAGACAAAATAAAAATTATCACGATAAATATGAGAATATAATATATGCATAGCAAGAGCATTAATCGAGATAATTTCCTTATTTGTTATATCACACCCATTTTCAATAATATCCCAACATTTAATATCAACAGATTTTAAATAAAATTCCATTTTCAATTTCCAATTAGCATAATCATTCCCGTTAAACATGGGTGGCCTAACAATAGATTGCCCCTCAGAAAAATCACTATTTGATGGATTCATGACTCTAGAATTAAAGAAAAATACCTCGCTCTGATACCACTCGTAGGATCTAGATTAACCCTAGAGGGGGGGTGAATAGGGTTATAGCAAATTTTCTCGAATTAAACACAGAAATAAACTGTAGAAATAAATATGTTGAAAAGTAAATCACACACAAAATTTACCCAGCTTCGGCAACCCCTGCCTACCGCTGCATTCCCAGATTCTATTAGAATTAAACAGTATCCCGCTTACAAACACTCTACTAGACTCGCAAACCTTTGCTCCCGCTCACAAACACTCTACTGGACTCGCACACCCTGCTCCGCCTATAGAGTTTCGCTTACTCGCAAACTCTGCTCCGCCTATAGAGCTTTGCAAACTCGCACACCCTGCTCACTGAACTAATTCTAACTAGACAATCTGACACTACCTATAACCTAGGTGGTGATTTACAAATTCTTTGACTCGAAAAGTAAAAAAACAACTTCAAAAATAAAAGCAGGAGCAAAAATTAAAATATAAACTTTAATCCCTAATTTTTGCTCAAAATAAAATAAAACCCCTTTTAATAAAATCTCCTTTATAATAAACAAGGTCGGCCCCTTGTTATTTTTCACCCGATCCACTTCTCTTGCTTGTGAAATATTTGCGGCCAATCTTCCCCTTTCTGAAATTAGGGCTTTGTGCTATCGATCCAAATTGAGGCTTTCTTCGAATCAATTCTCTGACTTGCTCGCGCTCTTTCTCTGATGATTTGGTTGACTTCGAGATTGCGTTGCTCGGCTTGCTCGTTGTTTAGCAGCTGCTTCTTTTGATCGAGTTCACTGTTGCGGTATGTAATCTCTTTGCTTGTTTGTGCTTTTGTGATTTTCGAATTCAAACTCGATGCCGATGATGACTTTTGGGTCTAGTATTTATATGAATTCGCGACTTCATCACTTTCCTAATTTTTTTACAACTTGATACACATGGCTTTCCTGATATAATTTCATCTTGTTGCTCACGGCTTTGATTTTCACACGTTCGATTCTTCTTGAATAAAAAGGCAGAAAATTTCCCTTTTTTAATTTGCGTTGACTTTGGACTTTTTCAAAGATACGAATTTGATTTTGTAATTCTGACTTTGGTCATCTCGTAGTCTTCGTCTCTGGCCATCTTCTTCTTTGATCTTTTGTTCATGCTGTTGCATTTGGTGTTTGTTATGTATATTTGCCTGAGTCACCCTGTTTCACTGGCACATGTATCACTGTATGTAGCTTTGAGTACATTTACCTCGGCTTGCTTTTGATGTATTCTTTTGTGGCCTTTACTGAGCTTGCTTCATGCTGTTAGGATTGGCTTGAATCTATATTCATGTTGCTGTGTTGCTCACTGATGCATTGTTGTAACTGGTTTATTGATGCATTCATTGTAGCTTGTTTTGTTTGCATATCTATGCACATTGTAGCCTTGGTCTTTGTTGCTGTAGCATTCACTCGAGTCGTGGTAGCATTTGCTTCTTGTGTTTCACTTGCACTTGTACTTGGTCATAATTGACTGTTGAGCTTGCACCTGTCTCTGATGATGTTGTACTTCACTGGTCTTGGACTTTGGTTCCTGGTTTTGCTTGGTGGTCTTGTGGCACTGCTTACAGTCGTATTCTCATGTTGTTTTTTGATCTGCATACTTAAGCTTTGCATTTGTGTACATTTATATGTGTAGTCTTCATTCATGTACTCTGGTTGCTGTGCATTATTTGTATCTGCAGTGGCATTGTTGTTCTATTGAGTGTGTAGTATTGTACGTGTTGTGGCATGTACTTGTTGTTTGCATTTCATATGCCTGCAAATTTGTATCATTCTTGAGCTCAAGTTGCTCCATTATGACCTGAACCTTGTTTGTTGTGGCACTGAACTTTAACTCTGTTGTATTCATCTTTGTTCATTACTTGGTTGCTCTGTGCTTTGACATTGTAGTCATCCCTGTAGTGTCTGATTGAATCACTGCCTTGAAGTCTTTGTGATCTTCACTTTAGTTCATTGTCATCTGAACTGCTGCCACTGTCTTCTTTGTAGTTGCACTGCACTTTGATGACTGATCATTTGTATACATACATTCTTGTATGTATATATGTGTATGGTCACTGCAGTTTCATTACTACTTCACTGATGCATTTGGAATTGGTCTGTTGTCATGTTGCTTTATTACAGTGGTCTGGACATTTGGAATTGTTGTTGCATACTGTACTTCATTTGCCACTGTTGGTTTGATGTCACCTGAACTTGATATTGTGGTTTCGTGTAGCTGTGTCATTGTTTGATTGTTGCAGTCCATGTTGCTGTTTCATTGTTTCATGCATTATTGATGCTTTGATGCAGTTTTGATTTGTCAAAACTTTGCATTCTTCATGTTGCCTTGTGTTGAACCCAGTTTTAAAAACTCGGGTTTGACCTTGTGCTCGAGTCGTGATTTGAATACATTGCATGTGAGTTGAACCCGGCTTTTCATTTGGGTTTGACCTGTGCTCACCTGTCCCTGTAGTATTATCAAGTGTATATTGTTGTGCACGGCCTTGTGGCATGTACAGTGATACACTGTGCATGTCACACTGTTCGTGTGTGTTGATTTCAAGTGTGAATGATGACAAACAACCCAAATAACTGAGGCAAATCATATTTTCAAAAATCATGTTTTATTTTATATTGCAAAAATATTTCTTTTTTAATTTTACTACGTTAGTGAATATTTTTGCAGATTGCTCAGATGTTGGATTCAAACTGGAATGCATTTGAAGACAAAATACGAGTGTGAGTGATATGTAGTGAGGTTACTAATGTAAGTTGAATTGTGATGTATTCAAAAATGTATATGTATAGTGAGAGCTTGAATTTGTACTATTCAAGATTGTAATAAATATTTGTTTGAATAAAATTTCTGTTTGAATTCAAATTCCGTTCAAATTCTGTGTAATTTATTTTATTCAACAAATATTTATTTAACCTATGAAAAATAAAATAGTACATTAACAAATACATTTAAATGTATGTATATATGTTTATTATCATCAAACAAAAATCATATACTCGTATATTCCACAATGCGTGCATTTATGGTTTTGATTGTAGAACCTAATATGTTGGAATTTAATAATGTAACAATTTAGGCTAAGATTAATAAGTATTTTTGTCTTAGACTTTATTATAATGTAAATGAATTTTCTACAGAAATGTTTTGGTTATCGTAAGGTAAAAACCCATCGGTATTTATGTGCGGTGTGGTCTTATGAGATACTTTCGATTTTCAAATGCTTTTTAAGAACTCTAAAATGTAATTGGGTGTGTTTTCTTGCGCTAGTTTTCCAAAATGACTTGGGTGTTATTTTTTTATAATGCTCGAGTTAGATCGAGCATTTTTACAGATTTGCTTTGGATGCATTGGTGCTTAGGTGACGGGTTGTTCTTCAAGTCATATTTACATATGTGTTTATTTCCACTGTTTTGTTCTTGAAATCATTAGCATTTTTTAGGACAGGTTGTTATAATTGTCTAAGCTGATGGTAGTGAATCATTGGTGCACTCTGATGAATGTATGTATATAACAGTTTATGTTTATAAATATCATTGATATTATATTAAACATTGTTCCATTGTGATTATGAGATTCTGTGTTTGTTTTAATTTTCTTTTCTCTCCTTATTCTCTTCTCTTCTCCTTTCCTCTTTCTTTCCCATAACTATGTCTTTCCGTCAACTTGGATTGGACATGTGTGATATATTGTCAGCTTGAATTGTATGGATTGGCGGGTTGTTATAGTAGGTATTAAAACTTAGATTGAGCAAACTTCTAGGCTTTGGTGGCAAATTTACTCATTTGAGATAGGGTAAGCAAGAACCTAGAATGAGTTTGAGTGTATACATATGAGCATGTATTTTTTAGTGACATAAAAATGTTTTATATTGTGTTAATTTATTTGTTGAGTGGTTTATGAATTCTTGTCGGTACGTGGGACGCCACGATATCGATAGGGGTTTTTAAACGCTTAAACAAGGAAAACCGACACAATATTGTTTTGAAAATAGGTAAATGAAGTAATTTTACCTAAATTGTATATTATATATAAAGGAATAATTTTTCAGAAATAATTATAGTCATATAAGGTAGGTTGGTTGTTAGTAAATGATAAAATTTGTTTATTATCATTGGTTTTGGTTGTTCTAATAAAACTTGTTATTATTAAAATCTAAACAAATATAAGAATTAGTGAAATATTACATAAGAAGTGAGATTTTGTAAAATATGATTTATAAATGTGATTTATAAATGGAAAGGAAATGAAAATTCGATAAGTATATTTATAGGTATGATTTTGTACCTGTTAATTGTTTTAAAACAAGGAATTTGAGAATTTAAATTCCAATGATTTGGAGATTGTTTTTCAAAGATTTAGGAAAAATAACAATAGCACTATTTTAAAAAAAAAAATTGTTATAAATATTTTGAAATAGGATTTAAAAGAAATAGAAAGCACTAAACTCACTTCAGTCGCTAGAAAATAATTCGGGTGATGATGGCCGCTTCATGAATGTTCATTTTCAAGTTTCTAAGTGAGGAATTGCTACCATTGAAATTTTGTTTTGATAAACCAAATTTGTTTTAGATTCCAGAAGTGTGATTTTAAATATAAAGAGTTATATATGTGTGTGTGTATGTTGATTTCAAAATGATTTGAAAAAAAAACGGGTGTTTAGAATCCTGAAGATTTTTATCTAAAATGTTTTGAGAACATAAGACAATAAGTTTTTGAACCTGTTATTTGGAAGCGGTATAGATAGAAAAGAAAATTTGGAAGTGAGGTATAAAATTAAAAATTAAACTTAAATAAAGTGGAAAAAATGAGCATAAATTAAATGAAGTTTAATTATATTGAAACGGTTTGGATGAATTAATAAAGTGAATGAATGAAATGGATAACAAAATGAATATGAATTTGAGTTATAAATGAAATCTAACTTAAGTAAAAGAAAATAAATTTTGCAATGAAATTTAACTCAAGATAATTAAAGTGGGATGAAACGAGTTAAATAAATTAGAATTTGGCTTTCGAAATGAAGGTGAACATAGATTATAAAATGAAATGCAATTTGAGTTGTTGATAGAATTGCATATGAAATTAACTGTTGGATGATAATGAAAATAAGAAGGGTTGGATAAAATACTTGAAATAAACCTAAGAAATTGTTTTATGGGAATGGTCCATAAATGAATTAGTATGCAAAAGAATTGTTGTTAACTTTAAATTGAATTGAGGGGAATGTAAGAAAAGCAAATGAGAATCAATTGAATTTAAATAAGCGATTGTACGTAAAATTAAAGTGTATAATTGAATTTGATTTAAGTTGGATATAAATAATTTGAATGCAATTGGATTTACTGTTAACTAATTGAATATGAAATAAATGAATGGAAAACAAAGGAATGTTAATTAACTCGATGTAAACCAATCGAAGGTAAATAAATCGAATGACAGTCAATTGAATAAAAATAAATTGAGCGGGAGTCAACTGAATTTTAATAAGAAATGAAAGTATATAATGTTGACATTGAAAATGCAAGTTGATTTGCTGATAAATAAATTGGATGAATATTATTTGGTTAATGGTTTTAATTTTACATTTTCTAAAATTGCATATAGTTATCGTATATGCTTATTATATAGCGATTTTACTTTATATGTACATGTTATCATTGTTTGTTGAGTGATTAGTAGGTGTAGTGGCGTATACTTCGCATTTGGAGACCGCTTTCACATTATATTGGTTGTATATGCTTGCTAATACTAAAATAAGGTGCACATCTTGGATTACATATCGTAATCATATATTTTTTCCTATGGGATGCCTCATCCTTAAAGATGAGGTGCATATTTGTGATTATATATTCATTGTAAAAAAGTTGCGATCGATCCGCACAAAGGAGACGTTGGTAAAAATTTCTGCAGTTGAAGGTTAGAATTTTTTGAGAATTTTGAAAATATATTTTATAATTAAAGTTTGGTTTGAGTTATATCCTGAAATGATTGAATGGATGGAAATTAGTTGGAATCTATGAACGAAATTAAAGATTTAAAAATTGTGATTACAAGTTTCAATCAATTGTTTTAGGAAGTTAATGGGTTTGGGCATTTTTCCTTACTTGGTAATTTCGGGCGCAAAATTCTTTTAAGGGGGAAATAATGTAACGATCTAGAATTTCAGAATTTAAAATATTTAATTGATTTTAAATATTGACAAGTTATTTTTATAAGTTAAATAACTTGGATTTCAAAATATAGCCATTTAATTGATAATTGATTGTTGAATTTTGAATAATTGAATTCTAAATTTAATATTAATGAAAATGATTTGGAAAGTTGATTTAAATATATTTAAATGAGAAGGAAGATGGTTAGCTTTTAAATTGGATTTAATGGTAATTAAATTAATTTTTGAAATTACTCATTTTAATTAATGTGTAAAAATAGCCATTCGTTGCACTGTTTCAGATTTCGACGAAACCAGTCCTATTGGATTCGTAATAGTATATCAAATTACATCGATAAATTTCATGGCGACAACAAGAATCATTTCGACGTATGGGATTGAAATTCGTAGAAATTAAGTTCAGAAATTTATGTAGTACTTTGGTATGAAAAGCTATCTTCTATATATGATCGAATTAGGTCTCGAGATTAGCTCCATTTTGTTAGGAATAAGGGTAAAAAATATAGAATGTCAGGCGGAACGTCTCGTTAGGGGTTCGAGATTTTCATACATTTGTAACTCGATATTTTAAATTGATACACACACACACACACACACGCGCGCACGCGCACACACACATACATACATATATATATATATGCACACATATATATACATATATATATAATTTGGTGATGACCATGCTCTCAGCCATACAATTTCCCATACCCCCACGTTTTTAAGTTGTACCCATCATTCAATTTACCTTCATTGCCTCTTTTTACGTTTCTTTTTCAATGAGCGAAACAAGGCAAAAGAAAAAGAAAAGGGCTATTCTTCAAAAATAAAATTAAATGGCTTCATTTTTAAGCTAGTTAGTTAAATGTAGATCTATTGTTTGGCGATTCATTGGGGGCTACGTCTTCAATTTAGAAGTTTGCAGCGAATGTTTTAGGGGATAGAAAATTAGGGCTAGGAAATTCTTGAAATCAGTGAAGTATGGGTTTGGGTCGAGGTTGTATTCGGGTCTAGGAGGTGGCGGCTCATCTAGGCGTTGAATATGGGAGGTCACGGTGGTCTGGAAGGGCTGTTTTCAAGTGGGGGCACGGTCGATTGGGTGGATGTCACGATGCTAAAAGGAGGTGCAGACGACCGTAAGAGGCGATGTTCGGGTAGCGCGCGAGGCAAGGAGGACGTTGGTGAAGTCGATTTGGTATATCGTTGAGATATGAAGAGTGAAGGTGGATTTGAACGTGCGGCCATGGTGAAAGTCGCATATTAGAATGGGTGGCCAGAGTTTTTGGAAGGAGTTCAAATTGGTTCAGGGGATATTTAATTTATATTAATTGTAATTAGTGTATTAATTATAAATTAAAACCGATGTCATAAAATTTGAATATCTTTCCTATACGAGGTCCGATCGAGGTGAAACGTTTTGCATTGTGCTCGTGATGACGTAAGCTTCACGATGGAGCTAGTTTGGATGGATATGGTGCTAGGCGTAATTTTGGGTTAAAATTGGATGTTCGTTCATTTTTAATTCAAAACGAAACATTTTGGCGACTACAAAAATCAATGTGAGTAAATATTACCTTTTTGGCTAACCAAAAAATTTATATATTCAAAAATATTATTTATTGGATATTTGGATATTTATTTCTAATCGTTATTAATTGTTGGATAATATAGTAAATTATATTGTTGGTTTTGATATATTCTCACACATTAGAGCGGATGAGACCCTATTATGTTCACGTGTATGAGCGGATGACTCTTTGTATATGAATCCCACCTCACAATCCCACCTCACAGTGGTTGATTTATATTTTTATCATTATATACTATATGTGAAGCATGAGGACAGATTGGAGGGATCCAATGGGATTCCTCACAACGTTGATTTTATTTTCATATATATATATATATATATATATATATATGTTAGGTTATAAATGGTTATAAATGGTTTTATAAATGGTTTTTGGGATTGGTAAGGGATTTGTATATGATTTTTGAATTATATCAAAAGGAAAACTTTTCTAGTTTTGTGAATATACATAGCGTTGAGATAAGTATGTTGATATTCTCCAAGTATTGAAAATATAGGGAGCGTGGATATATATATATTTGTAAAAGGATTTTGAGACAGATATTTACAAGGTGAATTTAATTAATGAAAGATTATTTAATAAAGGCCTAGTGTTGCTTGGTGCTTAACCGATGCTGATTTTCCCTATGGAATCAAATTTTCGATTGAATTTTTGTTATTCAATAGTTAAATAACTAACTATCAAAATTGGATCTAAAACGTAACTCCGGAAATACCTAGGAGAAACACATAAACTATATGGCACAGTCATCTCCAATGATGCTGTACTATGCGTATAAATCACGTTTCATTCTCCTAGGACAATGATAAGAAATCCGTCCACTAAGGTTATGTAACGACCCAGGATTTTTATTAATTTAAATTTGGATATTTAATTAATTTTAAATATTAATAAGTGAATTTATTAGTCGAATAAATTTTTATTTGAATAATTGGATTTAATTGGATAATTAAATCAATAATTTAATACGTTAAATTATGGAAATAATTGAAAATTGGGTTAAATATGATTGAAAATTATTTGTAAAATTTTATTTTATCATGTTGAAGTTAGAATGATGTTTTAGAACTTTTAAAATCGAATTAAAAGTTTATTTGTGAAAATTGAATATTTTAATATTTAAATCGACTAGTGAAAATAGTTAATTTTTGAACAGTCTCAGAATTGGACGAAACTAGTTCCATTGGATCCGTAATAGTTAGTTATTACCGGATTTCAATTTTCGTGTCAATCGGAGTTATCGTTTGATCGTGCCAGCTCGAAACGCATCGAATTATTTTTAATATTAATTTGGCGAGTTAAAATAGCCATTTTTCAAACAGTCTCGGATTTCGACAAAACCAGTTTCATCGGATCCGTAATGTGATATTGTTGTAAGGTTTCAAATTTCGTGTCAGTTGGATTTACCGTTTGTCCGGTGCAAGCTAAAACGCCTAGAAAATCGTTTAATCGGTTTAATTTTAAATCGAACGTTTGTTGCCATAACTCACACAGATGTCCGAATTAGCTTCTGAAACACGTTCCATTGTGTTCGGAACGTGGGGTAAACCTTAGGAACGCCAACCGGCACGCTTCGTTTGGAGTTCGGAAAATCCGGGATGAATAGTGTCGCGTGAATTTTCTATATAAGCCCTTGACATTCACAATTTGCAAAATAAAATGGCCTAGGGTTTCAAGGCAGGCTTCAGCCGCCTCCAACCTGATGTATGGACGAAATTCAATCAACTTCTTCCCCTTCGATCTCTCAATCCATCAGCTTTTAGACAAAACCCTCAACTACAATATTGTAGAGCATGGCAAGATCCTTATATTCAACGGTGGAGATCGAGATTGGAGCTGTATTTTGTGAGATAATGGGCCGCGTTCCCTGGGGTTTGAGCACGCATTTCGAAGCTCATCAGGTGGCCGAGTTCATCATTGTTCATGGTGAAGGTAGCTCTTGCAATGGGCTTCAATATGGAGGTGGTTTGATGAAGTTTCGTCGAGCGAGGTGGTTGCAAAGTCGAACCCTAGTTTGTGGATGATGGGTTCTTGGTTCGGCCATTTACTGGAGATGTGAAACGTGAGGGAGATGGAGGGAAGTGACGGCCTGATGTTGAGGGTGCTGGATCTAACGGTCTTGATTAGCTAAGGTTGAAAATTATAAAATATATGTTGTAAATTAGTTAATATAAAATCGTGTATCTTGTAAAATGGATAACTTTTTCATACGAGGTCGAAAACAAGCGAAACCAGTTGCGTTGGAATCGTATGGACGAGCACTACGCGATGCAAATGGATTGGAGTCGTTTGGAGTTAGTTAGAATTTTGGGTAAAATTAAACGTCCGTTTAATTTTATTCGAAATAAATCGCTAAAACGGAAATTAAAATCAAGGTGAGAACTTCTCACTCAATCGAATCGGTTTTGATTTTATAGTTAGATTTAAAATATTTGAATGCATGTTTGAATTATGATTGATATCTATTGATTGTTAAAATAGACATTATGCGCCGTTAGTAAGCGGATGTTATTTATTAAAAACATATACCGCGAATATTTCATAAACAATGAAATTGGTATTATATATAATAGCAATATATATATATATTGGCATATGTATATATTGGAGTTATTGATTTCCCGCATTTGTTTAGCGGATGAGACCCTATTGCGCCGTTATTAAGCGGATAATATTTTAAATCCCATATACTGCGATAATTTCGTACTGGAGCGGAATTGGTATTGTGCTAATGTTTGTGGATGCAGGAAAACAGGTTGGAGGGATCCAACTGGATTCCTCAACAGTATTTATTTGAATTCAGATATTTTGATATTCGATAAATTGTAAATTAAAATATTTGACTTATAATATGAATTTTTAGTATATCATTTAGATATGAAATTGAATAGGTTAATAAAGGAAGTTGAAAGATTGAATGCAAAAGTCAATTTAATTAAACCAATTGAAAGCAAAGGAATTTGGTTGCAATTGATATACATTGGTTGTTATATGATTGTTAGTTGATTGTATATAATTCATTAAGTGTTAATGAAATTGAGTTAATGAAATTGGAAGTTAAAGTAATTGGAATTCAATTGGAAGTTAAATGAATCTTGAATAGAATTGAATTTGATTTGGAAGTGAACCAACTTGAATATGAATTTGTGAATATAAACTAATTGAAAATGAATGTTAGTAACATCCACTGTTAATGAATCGAATATGATTAAATTGAAAACCCATTTCATTGAATATTAAAGAGAATATGAATGAATATTTATTTGTTATGGGTGCTAGTTGGTTGATGTTTGCATTTGTTGTTTTGTTGCATTTGCTATGTTGACATATATAGTTATTATGTTGCTATATGTTGTATATCGATACTATTGTCTATATACATGATTCTCATGTTGTTTGTTGAGTGTTTAGTAGGTGCGGATCGCGTTTCCTTCGCATTTGGAGCTCGCTTTCGCGCTATATTAGCCGTATATGCTCGCTAATAAAACATAAGGTACATATCTCGGATTACATATCGTACTTTTACATTTTTTCCCTTCGGGATGCCTCATTACTTGATGAGATGTATATTTGTGATATATATACTGTCATTTTTTTTTCGGATCGAGCCGCGCAAAGGAGACTATGGCGAATTTTTTCGAAAATTTAAGGCGTTAGAAAAAATTTGAGAAAATTGAAAAATTTTGAGAACTTTAAATTTTATTTTGGAATTGAAAGTTAAACAATAGTAGTTGTTTTTGAAAAGATAACTAAGTATGATTTGAAAACTTAGTAAAGTATTGTAAGAAGTTTAACTATGGATTTTGGAAAGTTAATAAATTCTATAATTTTCTTACTTGTTAATTTCGAGGACGAAATTCTTTTAAGGGGGGAAGATTGTAACGACCCAGGATTTTTATTAATTTAAATTTGGATATTTAATTAATTTTAAATATTAATAAGTGAATTTATTAGTCGAATAAATTTTTATTTGAATAATTGGATTTAATTGGATAATTAAATCAATAATTTAATACGTTAAATTATGGAAATAATTGAAAATTGGGTTAAATATGATTGAAAATGATTTGTAAAATTTTATTTTATCATGTTGAAGTTAGAATGATGTTTTAGAACTTTTAAAATCGAATTAAAAGTTTATTTGTGAAAATTGAATATTTTAATATTTAAATCGACTAGTGAAAATAGTCAATTTTTGAACAGTCTCAGAATTGGACGAAACTAGTTCCATTGGATCCGTAATAGTTAGTTATTACCGGATTTTAATTTTCGTGTCAATCGGAGTTATCGTTTGATCGTGGCAGCTCGAAACGCATCGAATTATTTTTAATATTAATTTGGCGAGTTAAAATAGCCATTTTTCAAACAGTCTCGGATTTCGACAAAACCAGTTTCATCGAATCCGTAATGTGATATTATTGTAAGGTTTCAAATTTCGTGTCAATTGGATTTACCGTTTGTCCGGTGCAAGCTAAAACGCCTAGAAAATCGTTTAATCGGTTTAATTTTAAATCGAACGTTTGTTGCCATAACTCGCACAGATGTCCGAATTAGCTTCCGAAACACGTTCCATTGTGTTCGGAACGCAGGGTAAACCTTAGGAATGCCAACTGGCACGCTTCGTTTGGAGTTTGGAAAATCCGGGATGAATAGTGTCGCGTGAATTTCCTATATAAACCCTTGACATTCACAATTTGCAAAATAAAATGGCCTAGGGTTTCAAGGCAGGCTTCAGCCACCTCCAACCTGATGTATGGCCAAAATTCAATCAACTTCTTCCCCTCCGATCTCTCAATCCATCAGCTTTTAGACAAAACCCTCAACTACAATATTCTAGAGCATGGCAAGATCCTTATATTCAACGGTGGAGATCGAGATTGGAGCTGTATTTTGTGAGATAATGGGCCGCGTTCCCTGGGGTTTGAGCACGCATTTCGAAGCTCATCAGGTGGCCGAGTTCATCATTGTTCATGGTGAAGGTAGCTCTTGCAATGGGCTTCAATATGGAGGTGGTTTGATGAAGTTTCGTCGAGCGAGGTGGTTGCAAAGTCGAACCCTAGTTTGTGGATGATGGGTTCTTGGTTCGGCCATTTACTGGAGATGTGAAACGTGAGGGAGATGGAGGGAAGGGACGGCCTGATGTTGATGGTGCTGGATCTAACGGTCTTGATTAGCTAAGGTTGAAAATTATAAAATATATGTTGTAAATTAGTTAATATAAAATCGTGTATCTTGTAAAATCGATAACTTTTTCATACGAGGTCGAAAACTCGCAAAACTAGTTGCGTTGGAATCGTATGGATGAGCACTACGCGATGCAATTGGATTGGAGTCGTTTGGAGTTAGTGAGAATTTCGGGTAAAATTAAACGTCCGTTTAATTTTATTCGAAATAAATCGCTAAAACGGAAATTAAAATCAAGGTGAGAACTTCTCACTCAATCGAATCGGTTTCGATTTTATTTTAAATAGTTAGATTTAAAATATTTGAATGCATGTTTGAATGATGATTGATATCTATTGATTGTTAAAATAGACGTTATGCGCCGTTAGTAAGCGGATGTTATTTATTAAAAACATATACCGCGAATATTTCATAAACAGTGAAATTGGTATTATATATAATAGCAATATATATATATTGGCATATGTATATATTGGAGTTATTGATTTCCCGCATTTGTTTAGCGGATGAGACCCTATTGCGCCGTTATTAAGCGGATAATATTTTAAATCCCATATACCGCGATAATTTCGTACTGGAGCGGAATTGGTATTGTGCTAATGTTTGTGGATGCAGGAAAACAGGTTGGAGGGATCCAACTGGATTCCTCAACAGTATTTATTTGAATTCAGATATTTTGATATTTGATGGATTATCATAACGATATATGATATCGTTGTTGTCGTGATTGACTATTTGGTATGTAGCATCATTGGACCAAGTTTTGGAACTTTAAAATGATTTTTAAAGTGATTTTTGAAAATATACTATATGTTTGGAATTGATCCATTATAAATGAATAACGTTATAATTTTTAATGTTATAAAAATTATGGTTTTTGAGAAATATAGTTAAAGGTTGATTTTTGAAAATATGGAGTTAATGATTTTATAAAATAATTTAAATCGGGATTAATTGAATTTATAAATAATTGAATTTATTATAAAAAGTTTAAAACGTAGGATTTATAAATTTTGATTATTTTATAAATCAAAAGGATGAAATTATAAAGAAGTTTAAAGACGTTTTAGAATAATAATACAAATTGATTTATATAAGATTTATAAATGGATATTTATAAATTAGAATATTTTGGATTATAAAACGAGTTTTTATAAGTGTTTGAATGAAGTGAAAATGAATTGCATAAGTGAATGGAATTTATAAAATTATAAATGGTAAAGTTATTAAGGAATATATTTGGATAAATAAATGAATCTTATAAGTTATAAGATTTATAATTATGAAGTTCAAAGGAACGATTTTTGCAAACAAATAAATTATAAGTATTTAACTTATAATATGAACCTTTGGTATATAATTGGGTTATGAATTGAATATAGGAAAATAAAGGAATTTATAAACGTTGTTTTATAAATTCGCAAATGACTTATTTTGATAAGAAAATTGTTATAACTTATTTATGGAGTTATATTCACATTTTTGACTGTGAATAATCCTTTGAGATGAAATGTAAAAAACGATGAAATCGGTTAACGTAGTATATTCACGTTTTTGAATAATGAATAATATGTTAAAGAAAATGTTTAGATTTGATGTTTTAAATAGAATTAAAACGATCTAACAATGTTTTAAAATGTGTTGAGATTCGAAACCATAGATTTCATCATCTATTGTTGAAATAGACGTTTCGAGAAATAGAAGGAAATGGTGGACTATAACACTATTGTTATAGTAAATGATTTCCGAAAGGAAATGTTTTGTATAGTATTGGGATTTATATATATCTATTTTAATTTCGAATCCCTATACTAGTGATTTTGGGTTGTCGTAACGATGTTTTACGCAACATTCGTTTTGGCCCAAATAAATATGGTTAAGAGAATGATTTCCTTAAAGAATGAAATATATACTTAATTTCGATTGAAGTATATTGAATATTTTCCAACGGTTGAAAATAAATGGATTGTGAATTACTTATGAATAAATAAGTATGGAAATGTTTTCCAATATAAAGTGAATATTTTGAGAATTTATCTTTTTGAAGATAAATTGAAATGAATAATTGGAATCGTATATGCAGGGATATTGTGAAATATAAATTCACTATGGAATTTATAAAAGGAAGTGGAATTTGTTTAAAAATAAATATTGATTTATTTTTGAAGTGTGAAAATTATATATATTGTAAAGATATCTTTGGGAAATAAATAATTTGGAAAATTATTTGAAATCTGGTGATGTTGTGCATATCCATTGATAGTTCAATAACCGACTATCAATATTTACCTTTGAATAGGTATTTGTTGTGATTTGTTGAATTTGAATGCTACACTTATTTTTAAATTATTGCGCTCGTTATTCGGATTACCCATTCCGAGTAGGGATACGACGTAATGGATAACATTGAAGATCGGTGTTGAAGACCCGGTATTTGCGAGAGCGATAGGATGACCTGTCGATTGACTCTGCACCGAGTAGCTACGGTATTGAGTTCTCCATATGTGATGGGAAATCCGATCAGGATTGTGGATATCCGGATTGCAAGGACTTCTTTGTAAGTGCCTTCGGTTTTGTTCGAGCCCGGAACAGACTTGTATGGATTGTATGTCTGACGTTACAAATTGAGATATAAAGCAGATTTCTTTCAAATATATTTCTGTTGGTGGCGGAGAATTTATTCTTTTAGCTTAACACCCTTCTCTGAGACGTACGAGCTCAGAGGTTATATAGTTGAAGGTTATCAGCGATATATTCCCAATTTGGTAATGTGACATGCTGAGTGTTGATGAAATGATCATTGTGTTGATTATTTGTGATAGGATCATTTATTTGATCGTCTATCTTGGTGATCATTTCTATGATCATTTGTTGACCCAAAGCATGGCTTTTGTATAAAGTATGTTTTTGTGGACGTGACTTCGTCGAGCCTCACACCCCGGAATGGTCCAAACAGGAAAGATGCAGTAAGGTTATGAGGGGTAGCGCCCTTTAGGATATGTGCATTTCCTTCTGGAAAAGGGTGGTATCATGGTATGGAGCCCAGATACTTACTCATGTTGAAAACACTTTATGATTGTGTGAATTGATTGCGAGCGCTCGGTGAAAGGTCCCAAAGGACCGAGGGATGGCATATTCGGTCAGTTGTTACTCAGTTAGGGGTAACCTGGCCTTGTGTTGGTAGAGGACCGGTTTGGTTCTCGGGGATGTCCATCCAGAGGCATTCTCATGTGGCAATGGGAAGTTCCTTGGCATGATCATTCGTTGGAAATCCAAAGAAACAATACGTGACTTGTACGGTTTTAGTTGTAGAACCTGCCATTTAATATGGTAGCTATAGTAAGCATACTATAATGGTACCTATGATGGCTAAGATTTATATTCTACTTTCGAAATTGTTTCCTACACTATGCACTAATAATAATATGAAATGTTCTTTTTTAATGCGTATCAAGCATCTTTGACTAACATAAGAAGAAATCTCCTCCAAGTCTGCGTTTGCATTGTGTGTGTGGCAGGAGGTCTTATGGTAGTCTCATTTTTAAAAGCATTGCGAATTGACTTTAAAAATATTCCTCTATTTTGATTTTAGAGATAAATAAACTGTTTTGAGTTCCCACACCAGTCACATGACTGACTCGGAGTTTATTGTTTTCCTTCCTAAACTCTGGGTGCCCACCAATTTACACACGGGCAGTCAAGAGTTAAGGTTTATCAGGATATTCTGGATATTCAGGAGTTGCTGGAAGCAAGCTGGATGGCATGGCGTATTACTAGTATATAGTATTTCTTTTTCCGCTGCATTGGTTGATGTTGTTTGGTGTTGTACACTCTGATGATGATATGTTGTAATGAAATGTAATGTAATGTAATAACTGATATAGTTCTTTGTTTAAAGATTATTCATTTATTATTATATGTTGTTCCGCTGCGATTGTGAGATTCTGATATTGTTCTGTTGTTTTCTGTTCCGTTCTATTTTCTACTATCTTCTTTCCTCTCTATCTCTATCCTTTTATCTCTTCTTCTTCTCTTTCCTTTTCTTAAACATTGAGAATTCGTATTTCTGTTCATCTTGAGTTAATCTATGGAGATTAGTGTATATTCGAGGAGTACGGATTTGCGGGTCTTCACAGGTTAGAAGGTGATCTCTGCTCTTATCTTTGACTATTTATTTCCTAAAGAACCAGGGTTGAGTTTACTAGGAATTATTGAATGTTGTTTTGAAGAGACCGGGATCGAGTATGTTACTCGAAAACCACTTCGATCCAGCGATTGCGTTTCGAAGTGAAGACATCTTGAAGATGATGGAATTGAAGATGGAGCTCCTATGTGTTTCATTCAATTCCAGAACGAACTTGTATGGACGAATGCTGATATTGCATTATTGCTTGGAGGGCAGTGTTAGCATTCCAAGTGGGAAGTGCTATATAAAGGTAAATTGTAGTCTCGAGCCTCATCAACCGAGAAATGAAAAAAATCGGGCATGCAGCAGGGACAAGTGGGTCACTCCTAATTAGGGTATGGTCATTCCAAATCTATATCGGTTATTATCTCTCGATTGTATGCTTCGAGGCTTATTAATGGAGGGATGATCATATTCAGTACTGCTAGTCAAGTGGTAGGCCAATCCTATATGGTAGGGGTACAAGATGTTCATGTCAGACCCTAGTGCATTTATCTAGAGATATACCTTCAAAAGGTAGTTATTTACCTTGTCATAGTATGGAATCCAATCTTCAATACATGCCTTTGCAATTTTGATTGTAGAACCTAGTATGTTGGAATTTAATAATGTAACAATTTCGGCTAAGATTAATAAGTATTTGTGTCTTAGACATTATTATGATATAAATGAATATTCTATAAAAAATGTTTTGGTTATCGTAAGGTAAAAACTCATCCGTATTTATGTGCAGCGTGCTCTTACGAGATACTTTTGATTTTCAAATGGTTTTCTAAAACTTTAAAATCCAATTGGGTGTGTTTTCTCACGCTGGTTTTTTAGGCTGAATTGGGTATTATCTTATTATAATGCTCGGGTGTAACGACCCGTAAATTTCGATAATTAAAATTTGTTAAATTTGTAAGATTTGTAAATAAATTTATGTAATTTAATTTAGAAAGAAATAAAATTTTTATAATTAATAATAAAGAAAATGCTGAAAATGAAATGAAACCATGGAAAGTGAAGCTAAGTATTAGCAGTTGAAATAAAATTACCAATAAATCGAAGTGATGTAAATTGTTATACTAGGCTAAGAATTGAATATAAGAAAACAAAGGTAAATAGTGAATTTATTTAATGAACTAACAATATTAAATAGTAAATTGAATTAAATCAATGTTCTGTAGTAATTGAAATATTGTTTGGGAATGAAATTATAAAGGTAAGCATTTAATTTACAAATGAAATCAGTGTATTAATTTATTTGTAACTGAATGTAAATTAATGCAATTATGTTAATGTATATTAATAAATAATTAATCTTGTGCAACCCCAATTAATTGAAATAACTAAAAGGTCAAAAATTGATTGCATTAAATAAATTGGGAATTTAATTTCATTAAAGGTAACTAAATATTATCTTAATGTAAAATTTAGATAATTTTTGAAATTAATGCTAACTCCATTCAGAATATGATAATTGGTGTAATATTTGGCTTGTAAGCATATATTATAAGTTACATGTTTAATAGTTGATGGAATTAGAATTTGAAATAAATGTTAATACGATAAATAAAAGTTACATTAATATGAGAAGTAATACCATGTTTAGAAGTTGTTAAACTAGAGTATATTTGGAAATAAAGTTTCATTAATGTGAAACTTAATAAATGGATAAATTGAAATGAAAGGTCAGGTGAGATATTGAAATTTTTTGTAATTGGTTATGAGTTTGAATTGTAAAAAAACGATTGTATATACTAAATTGCTAATGAAATAATAATAATATATTTAATGTAAGAAAACCTAGGCAAACATTTAAGTTATAAATGTTATAATAAATAAAAATAAAATGACCATTGTACAAGGATTTGGCATATGAAAATAGTAACGGTTGTGTGTAAATATTGGAGTAAATATTATGTAGGCAACTATGATAATTTGTCGAAAATAATAAACCTTAGTATATTGTAAGGTTACCTGCTTATTTTGTTTATAATAAAATTTGAAATCAATTAGAGTAAAGGAACCTTAATGTTATATTAATAAGAATTAACACAATAACTAAATTAGTGCACACCCTATTAATTGAAACAGATGGTAAAGTTAGGATTGATTGAAATTAGTAAATTGGGAAAGAAATTCAAAATTATGTTAACTGATGAAGAATACGTAATAAATTGTAAATTTATAAAATCAATGTCTGTTAAGTAGTAATAATATTTATAGGTGATAATAAACGTTACTTAGTGATTATTGATATAATAACGGAAGGCGTAAATGTAATAATGGAATAATTGGAATTGTAAATTTATGCGTATTGTAGTAATTGATATAATGAAAAGTATGAACCTAAGTAAATGAATTTTTTAGAATGTAAAACGCAATTAGCGTGTATATTCGTAGAAATGTAATAAAATGAAAATAGGGCAGTTAGTACGGAGGAAAAATGAAAATTTGGACTTACTAATGTATAATAGGGTAAAGCAAAGTTACCTTTGTTTATTGAATAATAATTGATTTGATAAAAATGACTGAAGTTAAATCAAGTAAATTTATAATTTTTGAATTTACTGCAATTAGAAAATTTATGAGTGCATTAATTTATAATGAGATGTAAATGGTAAATTAATAATTTAAAATGTTGACTTACTACTAAACTAGGGTATAATGAATGGAAATGAAATAAATTAGTGTTATGGAACTAATGGTAGCATTTGTTGGAAGCAATAAACTTATAAATGAAGAAAAAAATTAATGGTATCAATTATTACATGTTACATATTTTATTTAGCCTATTAAATAGAATTGGAAATTAAATTTTGCAAATTAATGAGATTAATGACTACGTTGGTTGAAATTAGATGAAATTGGAAATTTGTAACGCACTAAGATGAAAATCATGATAATTATACCATAAGATGGAATTGATAGAATGATAAATGGAAAGTAAATTAAATTTAATTATTGGAAATTTAATTTATAATTGTTGAATTTAATGAAATCGAAGAATTTATAAATTTTAAATCGACAATTAAATTTGTTTAAATTCGTGTAAATGTTTAAGGAATTAAAAATGATAAGAATTGTCGATTATAAGGTTTAAATTGAAAGTTTGATTTAATGAATTAATTTAACTTTTAATCTATTAACTGGAAAAATAGCCATTTTGGCCACTGACTCGGATTTCGACGAAACCAGTTTCATCGGATCCGTAACGGTGAATTATTGTAGGATTTCGAGTTTCATATCGATCGGGCTTGTCGTTTGATCGTACGGGCTTGAAACGCCTAGAAATAACCGAAATTGAAATTAAGTGAAATCAATTTGAAATAAACTGAATTTTGCATAACTTCTTCATAAAATGGAAATTGGACTTGAAACCTGTTCCATCGATTTTAAAAGCATTTAAAACATATATTTTGATATATGGGTTGACCCTTTTCCGTTCCGGAATTGAAACGGGCTTTTGGGTCAGTTATCGTTCAAAACCCAAATCAACCAGGCCTATTCTTTCTATTCTGTTTTGCCTATATACATGTTGTTATAAACCCTAGGTAATTGCTTATTCCTCATTCTGTACGTATGCTCTACCTTATTCCAATGGCTGCAAACCCTAATCTTCCCAAACCAATTTCAATTTCAAAAAAAAAAATTGCGGATCTGCAACAACTTCTGGTCGCGCTTTTAGTTTCAAAGGAAAAAACGCTGCATCTACTTCGAGTTAGGAAGAAAATTACTCGGGTCGCTCCGGGTTGTTTTGCCAAAAACTCGAAGCAAGCACCGGGGAATTGAGGCGGTGGACCGAAGTTGAACCCGAAGTCGACCTAGGACCAGAATTTTTCAATCTTCTAATTTTCCTAACTTTTTCATACGAGCTCGGATTCATGCGCGGTTTGTTTTGCTGGGATCGTAATAGAATTACGGAAGCTTTGGCGCTGGTTTGGATAGATTCTGAGACTGGGCAAATTTTGAGTTTAAATTGGATTTAAATTCAATTTAAATTCAAAAGGTGAGTGTTTTAACCCACTCACATCTTCTAAAATTTCCTATGTTGTTAAATTTAATCTTGTTGTGATTGTGCATTTATTTATGACTATTTCGGATATTTTTAATCATCATCTCAGTTAATTGCATTTATTTGAATTAGATTGTTATTTAATTTATTATTGAATATAACTGCCAGTTAATTACCTGTTACATATATTATCAGTAATATATTGATTGATTGTTTTGGATGATGATTGTGATGGATGTATTGTTTTTATCATGGACGAATGGATGTTGTATTTATATCATCATAATCTGCAAGTTGTTATGCATTTATTTTGATTCGGGATTGCGGTTTGAAATGATATACAACCGCATTTTTATTTTTAAATTGCGGATTGAAATGATAAATATTCGTATCACTTGACCATAGGGTAGAAAATTATGTACAGACACCACGGTCTATATACATATATAAAAATATTTTGAAATGATTTCTATGGTTTTCTAAAGAAATATACGGGTTATATAAATATTGACTTTGATGTTATACAAACATCAAATTTATTATTGATTCTAGCTATATATAAATATGCTTTGAAATATAAAATAAGCCCAAAAATTAAGATTAATTATTTAATATAATATGGTTTAATGAATATTGATATTTGGAGATTTTATAAATATTATTTATATAAAGTGAATGCTTGAATTTAAGCTATGTATAAGTGTCAAATAAAAATTAAGTTTAATAATAGAGTTTGATTCTTATTAAGATAAATGTGGGTAAGTATTTACATCCTATTTTAATATAGAGTGTATAAGGATTTAAATAAATTTAAGGTTGGGAGATAAATTAGAGATTTTTTTGAAATTATTCAAGAATTAAACTCTAAAGGGTTGATGTGAAATTTATTAAATTGAGAAATCTAAAGGTATAAATTATTATAACTTGATTTTGGGTCTATGTGAATTAAATGATTTTTTTTCAAGTATAAATGAACTGAAGAAAATATTTAGTTATTTGAAATTTGAGTTTTGTTCAAATGGAATGGATTTATTATGTAAAATATTTCAAAACGAAATAATAGAAGATTTTATTTTTGAATCTAAATTATCAAACTTATTTTGGAATTTTGGAACATTAAAGCCATGAAATATATCGGAATTGAAATGTTTTATCGAATTTGAAATGTTTCAAAATTATGGATTTCAAAGTATTATGGTTTAAGAGTGTTATATTTTCAAATGTTTGGTTTCAAGGTATATAGATTTTAGAAGTGCTATGATTTTTGAAAAAGGATATATTTATAAAATAAAAATGATATCATATTGATTTGGGGTTTTAAAAATATAAACGATATCGTATTTATATGGTTTTGAAAGGGATGCTATATTCTGGTTTTAAAGTACAAATTATTTTGAAATAACCGCGGTGTTATAATAGCGATTGGTTGTTGAAGAGACCAGGATCGGAAGTTGTCATACTCTCTGCCAACTCCGAAAACCACTTTAACAACCGTGTACGCGGTGGAGATTCCAAAATGAAGTAGGATGGCGGCGGCGTTTCCTTTGAGGTAAATACGTGAACCCGACTCCCGTGAGTTGGCATAAGGTGGTTAAAACAGGAGCGATTCTCGGGCCAATTGAGGTAGGACCTTTGATCAGACACGTCCCTTCGATTTTATACTTTGACTTTTGGATTCATTCGGTGGCCACTTCTGATTTTCTTTTTGGGGGTGTGGCTCAAGATGGGCGGTAGCTGCGGCTATGGGTTACCAGCAGCCCGGATGCGTAATTGGTATATCTACCCTGGCATTGCCTAGTTGTGTCGTGTCACCTACCCTATCGCACCTTGTACGAGTTTGGTTTTCTCCCGTAGCCCGTGTGGTATCCTCTGGTGGCTTCCCGATCAGGAGGGACTATGATATTGGATGGACTACTGGGACTATTACATATTAAGGGGAATATTGGTTCACTCCTTAACGCTATTTAAAAGTAAGTTTATTTTACAATTTGACACCATTATAATAGCGAAATATACTACATAGTAAATAGTTTAATGGATCCTTCGGAGATGTAAATCCCGAGCATCTCTTGAGTTACTGCACTCATATTTATTTCTGTGATTTAACTCACATAAGATATTTTAGATCTGACTCGAGTGTTTTGTCTTTTCAATTCGCTCGGGTCAGTCCGAGAATTTCAGGATCGAAGAATTTATTTCTGGAGGACGAAGATGAAGATTTCATTATTATTATTATATTATATTTTTCTACTACACACTATATTCCGCAGCATCAATTTTATTCGTTGGTATGTGCAACTCTGATGTATATTGTATAAGTAAAATTAAATATTTTGTGAACAGCTTTATGTACTCTATATTTGATTATTATATTTTATCCTTCCGCTACGAGATTCTATTTTGTTTTATTTCTTTCTTGTTTACCCCATAACAATCTGCCCTTCCGTATGGTTTGAATTGGCACTGCGTCGATTTAAAGCGTGCGAAAAGGCGGGATGTTACATCAGGTCAGACCGAGCATTTTTACAGCTTTTCCTTCGATGCACTGGAGCTCAGAAGACGGGTTGAAGGTTTTCAAGTCGTATTTACATATATGTTTATTTTCCATTGTTTTGTTCTTGAGATTATCAACATTTGTGAGGATAGGTCGTTATAATTGTCTAGGATGATGGTAGAGAATTATTGTTGTACTCTGATGAATATATGTATATAACAATTTATTTTTGTATAGATCATTGGTATTATATTATATATTGTTCCATTGCGATTATGAGATTCTTTGTTTGTTTTAATTTTCTTTTCTCTCCTTCTTCTCTTCTCCATTCCTCTATCTTTCCCATAACTATCTGTCTTTTCGTTCAACTTGGATTGGACATGTGTGGTATATTGTCAGCTTGAGTCGTACGGGTTGGGGGGTTATTACAAAGACTTATGCATAACGCTAGCTTAAGATATTAATTATACGTAGGATTAGGGTACAATAATGAATAGGAAATAAAAGGAATGTTTGGAAAGGTTGTAACTCCAATTAATGGGTAATAATTGTGAAGGGATTTAAGAGTTAGGAGTAATTAATATGGTAAATGTATTAATGGGATTGAAAAATAAAGAAATTAGGTTAACTATGGAATAGTTAGGAAAGGTTACTAAGTGGAAATTAGTAGATATACATAAATGTCTTAGGAAATGTCCGTTAGGATGATATTCTTTGTCATGGACAAATTGACATTTATTAAAGAAGAAAATAAAGGGGATTTATGGTTAATTGAATATTTACGGTAAATTATATAGCCGTAAATAAATAAAAGGAGGTTAGTAATCTAAGTCCAATATCTAATTCAGGATGATAAAGCTTACTAATAATAAAGCTTTAGACAATATAGCTTAAGTTAGTATAGCTTAGAATAGCTAATTGGACTTGGAAGGTTAGGTTGCGAGGTCAGTAGAGTTACACAATGGAAGTTTGCCCTCTACTTTAAAGCTACCGGCAGTTTTGTACACTTTCTATTGATGTGAAACATCTTTAACCATAAGACCCATAGAATAATTAATTGGACTTAGAAGATTGAAATGTAAGTCAATAAAATGGCACAAAGAAAGTCCGCCCTTCACTCAGAAGCTACCACCAGTTGTGTACACTTATTACTGATGTGGGATATTACCAATCATAGGACTTATGGGAAACAATTATAGGATTAATAGGATTTGCTTAGAAATTAGAGGTATTAAGTGGTTGTTTGAAGGCCCTCCCCTTTCCTGATTGAAAAGTACTGAATGGTCCAAATTATAGATTGGAGTGGCATTGGATATATTAAGAAGGGTCCGATCTGGTTTGGGGTATTAAGTGACTAATATAGGGTCTACCTCTCTCCTATAAAGAAATATTAAATGTTCCAGTGAGATTCCAAGTGAAGTGAGCTAGATAATACTAGTGAGGAGTGTGCCTTTGAGGTTAGGTATTAAATGACAAAAGCCTGCCTAGAATGTTACAATCCATAATTTTTAACAAATATTTTAATAGAATTATTTTGAAGCTTTGGTTTCAAATCGTTTAAAATTTGAAAATTTGGAATTTTCCAATGTATTTTGGGTTGGGTTAAGAATTATTTTTCCAAATATAATAAAATAAAGATTTTCTGACAATTATATATTTTGGTCAAATTTGCTCAAACTTCGACTTTCAGTTGAAACTTTTAAATTTTAAATTTAAATTTCTATTCTTTTTCTCTAAAGTTGGACTTAATTTTAACATTTTCTCTACTTTTTGTTTCGTCAAATTTTGATATATACTCTTTAAATTTGATAAATTTTAGCGTTTTCACGCAAATATTTTAGTATCTTTATTCTTTATTTTCTATTTTATTTTCTATTTTGGTTTGGTCTTTGATTATATTTGGATTATTGAGCTTGTTTTGATTTAGGCTTGCATTTGGGCCTTGTTTTTCCTAATAGACATGTCTTTGTCAATTCAAAGTGGAATTTGCCTTTTCCTGTAGCATAGCCGTACAAAACAATTGCATTTCCTCCTTTTTCTCATTTGCTTCTTCCTAAACAAAAATTACAGTAAGTCATGTCTTCCTTCTTTCTTTTTTTCATTTTTCTTTTCTCTTTTGTTTTCAAGCATAGTTCGGCCACAATGCCCCTCCTTATGCCGACCATCTCCTCCACACCGTCAACTACGTTCGGCTATCACCTCATCTCCACCATCCCCTTGTTGCCTTGATCTTTCATGACCTAAAACCCATCAACAAATTGCCATAGAAACTCTAGCCGAGCACTACATGGTCACTTCTCCTCCTCTACATGCTTCGGCCATCACATCCAGCCCCTTGTCGTAACCAATTCTTCACCTCTAAGCCGTGCAAAGTGATGTGACTCGACCACTTGATCAAGCCCAAACAACATGAACCAAGCCCGAGCACATTAGCCATAGGACCGAACCCTTGTACACTTGACCTTTCATGTTGCCTTGCCTCTTTGACTTCCTAGTGTCCTTTGCCATGCCATCTCTTCACATTCCA
Source organism: Allium cepa (assembly GCA_030765085.1). Classification (NCBI taxonomy): domain Eukaryota; kingdom Viridiplantae; phylum Streptophyta; class Magnoliopsida; order Asparagales; family Amaryllidaceae; genus Allium; species Allium cepa. Next base: position 1,024,670,537 of record CM060935.1, on the reverse strand, counting down.
GCCAAAGCTGTGCCCTTCGTTTACAATGGCCGAGCATAACCAAGGTGGCCGAGCCTTCTTTGATGATGATGTGGCCTACTTTGAAAGTGGGCGAACCCTTTTGACTTGATTTGGTCGTTTGTGCATTGTTTTGCTTTGATTTGATCTAACTCTTTTGCATAACTTTATACTTATATATGTTTTGTATTTGTTTATATAAAAGACTTGGATCTTGGCTCTTCATCTACTCAAATCTAGTTCGTGCTTTGCTGTGCTTTTCGGTGTTTGTTCTTGTGTCTTGAATTGTCAACTCTTGCGTAAGAAGGTAAGTTTATCACTCTCGACATTCGTACTTATATATTAGTGAAACAATGACATGTGAAGTGTAGTAGTGATATGCTATGTTGATATTAGTTTCATACATGCATGTGATATGATATTTTATGATGTTATAACCTAATGATATACTGTTCATTTTATTTTTTGCTTCTTACACTGCAAGTTCCGTGTTAGTATAGAATCACTATGGGTTGAAATGATACATACCCGACAATAGGAAAAAATTATTATGAGCTGAAATGATAGGCTCAAGTGATTTTTATTTTGTTTGACTTTTGATTGCGGGTTTGAAATGATAAAACCCGAACTTGTATATTTACAGATTGAAAAGATACATATCCGTGTCACTTGACCTAGGTTAGAAAATATTATGCAGACCCATGGTTAATTTTTAAATTAATAGTTTTATAAAAAAATTTAAGTATTTTGAAAATTTAAGCATATGGGATTTTAACTTAAATTTTGGTATAAATGAGTTAAATAATATATATTGATTTTTAAATAAGTTAAGATTTTAAAAGTAAATAAATGTTTGTAAAAATCAAATTTAAAGATTTTATCTGTAATATAAATTTAACTTAATAATTTAATTTAATTCAATATGGAATTTAAATCTAACCTAGTAATAGTGATATATTTTATTGATGAAATGGATATGTTTTGTATAATTAAATAGATTTTTAAAACTATGTTAAAATTTGAAATATTATGTTGTAGTGAAATTTGTAGCATTTTCAAAATACTATGTTATTTTAATTTACGTTTTTTTAAATGCTATGCTACTTTAGGTTATGTTTTAAAGTTGCTACTATTTCTAAAATGTAACATTTTCCAAAGTGCTATCATATAAGGGTAACATTTTAAAAGTGTTATGGTTTCTAACTTATTACATTTTTAAAGTGCTATAATAAATGTATAGTTTTTAAAAGTGTTACAACTTTGGAAACTGATATTATTTTGAAAGTATAATGGTATTGAATTTGAATGGTTTGAAATGAATACGCTTGGTTTGGAAGTATAAACCATTTGAAATAAATAACCATGGGTTATAATAACAATTGGTTATTAAAGAGACCGGGATCAGATGTCGTCATAGTCTCTGCAACCTCCGAAAATCACTTTAACAACCGTGTACGCGGTGGAGATTTCAGAATGAAGTAGGATGGTGGCGATGATCCTATATGAGGAATATACGTGGACCTGACTCCCGTGACTTGGCATAAGGCGGCTAAAACAGAAGCGATTCTCGGGCCAATGAGGTAGCTCCTATGATCGGCACACTCCTTCGATACCATTCTATTACTCTGTGATTGATTGGATGCACTCTTTGAATTTTAGGCGTGTGGCTCGACATGGGCGATGGTGGCTGCTATGCGTTACTACCAGCCCAGATGCGTAATTGGTATTCTACCCTATCATTGCCTAGCCGTGCCGTGTCACCTACCCTAGCACGCCTTGTACGAGTTTGATTTGTGTCGTACCTATGGAGTATTTATGGTGGCCTCCCGGTCTAGAGGTTCAATGGTACTATATAGACTATTGGCAATATAAAATATGTTAAAGGGGATATGGGTAATGGGTAACGCCTTAATGCTATTTTTAAAATATATTATACTTTACTTTAGACATTATTATAATAGCATATATTACTGCATAGTAGATAGTTTAACGGATCCTTAAAGGATGGGCGATCCCAAGCATCCTTTAAGTTACTTGTGTATTTCTATTTCAGTTCAGTTGAGTTGATTTACATTATATAAGTATGTATGTCCTGACTCGAGTGTTTGTGTTTTGCTTTACGTTCGGGTCAGCCTGAGTATCACAGCTTTGGACTTCATCTTCTAGAGCTAGAGTATTTGCTAGAGATTAACGATCTATCTAGTTACCCATCTATTTCTATTTCGGTTGTTTCTATTCAACTTATGTATTAGTGGATTTCTATTGTATTTACTTTCAAACTCTAGTCTGTTGTATTTGTTTTTGAGACTATGTGTGTAATAGCTTCATGTACTACTATGATATTTTATTTCCGCTGTGAGATATTCTGATATTCTGTGTCAGTGATACTATGATTAATTTTATTTGCCCTAAATTACATTAACAATATTTTGTTTTGAATTATTCAAATCTGACATGTGCGGTTTTATTGTTGATTAGAATGATCCAAAATAGTGGGTCGTTACATTTGGTATCAGAGCTTTAGTTTTAGGCAAACCTTAGCCTGCGGAGCAAAAACTCATTAGAGATAGGGTAGAAATACCCTCGAATGAGTGAAATCAATATTAGAATCATTTCCTTGTGAGAGAACGTATTTTAAAGTATAAAATGATTTTAAAGGATTTTTTTAAAGATTATTTTTGATATAAATTTTCTTGGTTTAAAATCTAATTTTCCAAAATCTCCTTCCTTTCCTTATCTACCTTGTTAATTAAATTCTTTGATTAGGATTTCTATTCTTGTTGAATCTTGTCTTTGTTTCTCATTTATCTTTGTCCAAAAATTCATTCTCGATTTTTCTGGATGGATCGTGGGAATGCCAGAGGTAGGGGCCATGGTGTTCCTCCAGTTCCAGAGCCTATTGCACACATTAGATTCACTACTCTCTGTAGGGAATTCACCGAGCTTGGCGGTACCAAATTTACCAAAATAGAGAGCATTATCGAGGCTCGGTAGTGGTTGAAGGGTCTAGAGAGGATTTTCTCCAATCTTGATATCACTAATGCTCAGAAGCGTTAGTTGGCAGCTTGGCAATCGAAAGGAGCTGCGTTGAATTTGTTGGAGTCTGTTACTGCTTAGACCATTGAAGCTGGTATTTCTTGGGAACAGTTTAGGTATCCATTTATGCTAGTTTTGAATATGGTTTAGTTTTCTCCTTTTGGAATCTTTCTTATGTTTCGATATCGTGCTTTAGGGATACTTATATGGTAAAGTGGATGCCCGAAGGAGGGAGTCTCAGCTATATAGGGAGCTTATGGATCTTAAGCAGGGAGACATGTCATTTCCTGAGTATGAGAGAAACTTCAATGAACTTTCCAAGTTTGGTCCTAGTCTGATTGACATCCCTCTTAAGAAGAGTGAGACATTTATTGTTGGAGCTCACCCAGAGTTTGGTGATTGTCTCATTTCTCATGTGCATAATCCTTTCACTGGTTTAACGGATATGGCTACTAGATATGAGAATCCTTCTCTAAGGATCCTTCTATTGCTCGTGCACCTTCATCTCAGCCTTCCTCTGGTAACCATAAGAAGAGGAAGCCTAACTTTTATCAACAGAAGAGGAATTGGAATAAGACACCTGGTTTGGGATCTTCTCCATCTCAGAGGCAGCTTATTGACCTATCTTCCATTACTTGTTTCAAGTGTGATCAGAAGGGACACTATGCCAATAGTTTCTCTACTTCTGTTGGTGCTGCTATTCCTCCTCCTGCTCAATCGAATAGGCATGATCTTTGTCATATTTGCTTGCAGCTTGGCCACTTTAGGAAGGATTATCATACTCAGTAGAAGGGCAAGCCATCTGGTATCTTTGCCATTACCTCTGCCACTCCATCTGCTCCACCTACTCCACCAGCTCCTAGTGATACTCAAGGTACTCTTCAAGGCACCTTTTCTCTATTTAGTTTTCCTGTTCATGTTTATTTGATACTGGAGCTTTCCATGGTTTTGTTTCTGTGGATCTTTGTGATAAGTTTGAGCATCTACTTTCTCCTAAGTTTGTTGATGAACCTTTGTGTGTTTAAAATCCTATTGGGGGTCCTGCAAACCTTAGTAGGATTTGTAACCAAGTAAAAGTTCTCTATTCCGATCATCGCTTCAGTGGTGGTTACTATGTTCTGGTTTTTGATGCTTTTGATCTATTGCTTAAAGGTGATTAGCTAAAGAGGCATGAAGATGTTATATCTTGTAAAACCCGAACTGTTTCTCTCGTTGATGATTTGGGTAATTCTTTGATGATTCGATGTCGTTTGTCTCAGGATTATGCACGCAATTTTATATATTCTCTTGACTCTTCTCCTGATGACCTTGACCCGATTCATGTGGTCAAACTCTATCCCGATGTATTTGATGAAGTCACTTCTTTATCTCCTAAGCAGGAAATTGTTTTTTGTATTGATCTTGTTCTTGGAGCTCAACCTGTAGTTCTTCCTCCTAGATGAATGTCACCCTATGAGAAGGTTGAGTTGAGGAAGCAAATTGAGGACTTGTTCTACAAATGTCTGATCAGACCTAGTCATTCCCAATGGGGAGCAACGGTGGTTTTTGTCACTAAGTCTAATGATTCATTGAAGATATGTGTTGATTACAGGGAGCTGAACAAGCTCATTATGAGAAACAGATATCCTATGCCTCGTATTAACGATATGTTTGATCAGCTCTATAAAGCTACTGTTTTCTCTCATCTTGATCTTGCCATAGATTTCAACCAGCTCAGTGTTGCTGAGAAGAGTATTCCCAAGACTGCTTTCCATACTGAGAATGGTTTTTATGAATGGTTAGTTATGCCTTTTGGTTTGACTAATGCCCCATCTTTCTTTGTTGTTTTGATGAATTGTGTTTTTCATGTTGTTCTCAACAGGTTTGTTCTAGTCTTTTTGATGATATTCTTGTCTTGTTCAAGTCAAGCGAAGAGCATGAGCCACATTTGAAATTTGTTTTGGAGACTCTTAGAAATTATCATTTAAAAGCTAAATTCTCAAAATTCCATTTCTGGAAGGATGAAGTCCGATTTCTCGGGAATATTGTTTCTAGTAATCGAGTTTCTTTTGATCCAGTTAAGATCGCTGCGATCAATGTAAGTTTTTCTTCTCTTTTCTCTTTGTAATAAAACAATCTCTTTTCTGTGGTCCTTATTTCTCCCTATTCTGTTGCAAGATTGGGGAATTCCTAGGCCTCCATCTGATATTCGTAGTTTTCTGGGCCTTGCCAGTTATTATCGGAGATTCATTGAGAATTTTGCTCGGACTGCGGCACCTCTCGCTGCTTTCACTCGTAAGAATGCTAAGTTTACATGGAATGATAAGTGTGAAGCTGCATTCAATGAGTTAAAGAGTAAGCTTACTTTCGCACAAGTTCTTACTGTCCCAAATGGAAATGAGGGATTAACGGTATACACTGATGCTAGTCGTGAGGGTTTGGAAGCTATTCTAATGCAAGATGGGAAGGTTATTGCTTATGCGAAGACCCATGGAGCCAATTATGCATCCCATGATTTGGAATTGCTTACCGTGGTTATTGCTTTGAAGTTTTGGAGGCATCATCTTTTGGGTACTAGTTTGATCTCTTTACGGATCATCAGTATTTGAGATATATATTCACCCAAAAGGATTTGAATCAGCGGAAGTTTAGGTGGCTTGAGTTCCTTGCTTCTTATGATCTCGACGTTAGCTATACCCCTGGGAAGGCTAATGTTGTGGCTGATGCTTTGAGTCCGAAGAAGGAGATGTTGTGTTAGCTTGTTGTTTCTTCTTCTCCTCTTATGGATCGTATCATGGCTAAGCATGATGGGGATGAGATGCTTAGGATCATTAAGGAGAATGTTCGTAGCAGGATTAGTGGTAGTAGCCAGATTTGTAGTGGAGCTCAGATCTATGATAGAAGGATTTTGAGGATTAATAATCATATTTGTGTCCCGAATATAGATGGATTGAGATAGGAGCTACTTTGGGAAAATCATCGATCCAGACTTTCATTCAACCGGGTGTAACGAAGATGTATCAGGATATAAAGAAGCTTTATTGGTGGAAAGGTATGAAGCGTCATATCTCTCTTTGTTCGTGGGCGTGTGACTTGTCAGCAAGTCAAGGCCGATCATCAGAAGGCCCCTGGTTTATTGCAGCCTCTTGAGGTTCCCAATTGGAAATGGAAACAAGTTTCTATGGATTTTATTTATGGATTACTGAGGACTAGGAGGAGTAATGAGAATGTTTGGGTTATTATGGAATGATTGACCAAGTCAGCTCATTTCATTCCGATCAAGTCTACCCATTCTGCTTCTAGTTTGGCTGAGATTTATATAAGGGAGATTGTTCGCTTTCATGGTGTTCCTGTTAGTATTGTTTGTGATAGAGATCCCATCTTTACCAGTCAGTTTTGGAGAGCTTTTCAGGAATCTTTGGGTACTCACCTGAATCTGAGCACTGCTTACCATCTGCGGACCGATGGTCAAACGGAAGGAGTGAATTAGATTTTAGAGGATCTTCTTCGTGCTTGTGTTCTTAATTATGGAGGATCTTGGGAAGATCATCTCCATCTTGTCGAATTCACTAATGACAATAGTTATCAGGTATAATCTCAAATCTTCTATTTTAATCTTATCTTAATCCTTTATCTATCTCATTTTGTCTTTGAATCTAGGCTAGTATTGCAATGTCTCAGTTTGCTGCTCTTTACGTATGACCTTGCAGATCTCCATATTACTGGATTGAATCCGGTAATCATTTGGTTCTTGGTCCTAATATGATTCTGGAAGCTTCTGAGAAAATTAAGGAGATTAATAGAAAGATCAGGAGTGCTCAAGATAGGCAGAAGAAGTACGTTGATCATCGTAGGAGGAGTTTGGAGTTTGTCGTTGGTGATTAGGTTTTCCTTAAGGTCTCTCACTTAAGGAATATGATTCCGCTTGGTCGGAGAGGGAAGCTTGCTCCTAGGTTCACAGGTCCTTCCCGAATTCTAGAGAGAGTTGGTTCTTTAGCTTATCGCTTGGATTTTCCTAAGAAGCTGTCTGGAGTACATAATGTATTCCATGTTTCGCATCTTTGCCGATATCTCCATGATCCATCTTTGGTTATCCAGCCTCCTTCTCTCAAGAGTTTGGATATTGAGCCAAACCTTACTGTCGAGAGGAAGCCACTTTGTATTATCGATAGAGGTACGAAGCAGCTGAGAAGGAAATCAGTCAACCTGGTCAAAGTGCAGTGGAGTACTGATGATTGGCATTGTACTTGATAGACGGAGGAGCATGCGTGCTTCGAATTCGGAATTGTTTGTTTCAGCTACTATTCGCTATCCTATCTTACCTTTCTTTGTTTTCATGTTTCGTTCCTTTTCGAGGACGAAAAGTTTTGAGTGGGAAGAGTGTAACAATTCATAATTTTTAACAAATATTTTAATAGAATTAATTTGAAACTTTGTTTTTAAATCATTTAAAAATTGAAAGTTTGGAATTTTCCAATGTATTTTGGGTTGCGTAAAGAATTATTTTCCAAATATAATAAAATAAAGATTTTCTGAAAATTTTATATTTTGGTCAACTTTGGTCAAACTTTGACTTTCAATTGAAATTTGGAAATTTGAATTTTAAATTTCTATTCTATTTCTTTGAAGCTGGACTTGATTTTAACATTTTCTGTACTTTTTGTTTCGTCATATTTGTATTTATACTCTTTAAATTTGATAAATTTCAGCGTTTTACACGTAAATATTTTAGTATTTTTATTCTTTATTTTATATTTTATTTTCTATTTTGGTTTGGGCTTTGATTTTGTTTGGGTTGTTGAGCTTGTTTTTATTTAGGCTTTGCATTTGGGCCTTGTTTTTCCTATAGACATGTCTTTGTCTATTCAAAGTGGAATGTTGCCTTTTCCTTTAGCATAGCCATACAAAACAATTGCATTTCCTCCTCTTTCTCATTTGCTTCTTCCTGAACAAAAATTACCGTAAGTCATGCCTTCCTTCTTTCTTTTTTTCATTTTTTTCCTTTTTTGTTTTCAAGCATAGTACGGCGACCATGCTCCTCCTTATGCCGTCCATCTCCAAGACACCATCACCTATGTTCGGCTATCACTCCATCTTCACCATCCCCTTGCTGCTGTGATCTTTCATTACCCAAAACCCATCACCAAATTGCCATAGAAACCCTGGCCGAGCACTACATGATCACCTCTCCTCCTCTACAAGCTTCGGCCATCAACTTCCTGCCCCTTGTCGTGACCAATTCTCTATCTCCAAGTCGTGCAAAGTGATGTGACCCCACCACTTGATCAAGCCGAAACAACATGAACCCAGGCCGAGCACATTAACCATAGGGTCGAACCCTTGTACACTTGACCTTTCATGTTGCCTTGCCTCTTTGACTTCCTAGTGTCCTTTGCCATGCCATCTCTTCACATTCCAGACATAGTCGTGCCCTTTGCTGACCATGGCCGAGCATAACCAAGGTGGCCGAGCCTTGCTTGATGATGATCTAGTCTACTTTGAAAGTGGCCGAGCCCATTTGACTTGATTTGGTCATTTGTGCATTGTTTTACTTTGTTTTGATCTAATTCTTTTGCTTAATTTTATACTTATATATGTTTTGTATTTTTTTTGGTGTAAGACATGGATCTTGGCTTTCATCTACTCAAATCTAGTTCGTGCTTTGTCGTACTTTTTGGAGTTTGTTCTTGTGTCTTGAATTGTCATCTCTACCTTAAAAAGGTGAGTTTATCACTCTCGACATTTGTACTTATATATTAGTGAAATAATGACATGTGAAGTGTGGTAGTGATATGCTATGTTGATATTTGTTTCATACATGCACATGGTATGATATTTTATGCTGTTATAACCTGATGCTATACTGTTCATTTTATTTTTTGCTTCTCACACTACAAGTTCCCTGTTATTATAGAATCACTATGGTTTGAAATGATACACACCCGAACGGACTTTAGAATAGGGAAAAATCGTTATGAACTGAAATGATAAGCTCATGCGATTTTTATTTTGTTTGACTTGGGATTGCAGGTTTGAAATGATAAAACCCGGAATTTTATATTTACGGATTGAAATGATACATATCCGTGCCACTTGACCTAGGTTAGAAAATATTATATAGACCCATGGTTAATTTTTAAATTAATAGTTTTATAATTTTTTTAAAGTATTTTGAAAATTTAAGCATATGGGATTTTAACTTAAATTTTTCTATAAATGAGTTAAATAATAAATATATCGATTTTTAAATTAGTTAAGATTTTATAAGTAAATAAACGTTTGTTTAAAATCAAATTTAAAGATTTTATCTATGATATAAATTTAGCTTAATAATTTAATTTAATTTAATATTTAATTTAAATCTAACCTTGTAACAGTGATATATTTTATTTAATAAATGGATATGTTTTGTATAATTAAATAGATTTTTAATTTTATGTTAAAATTGAAATATTATGATGTTGTGAAATTTGTAGCATTTTCATAATGCTACGTCATTTTAAGTTATGTTTTTTAAATGCTACACTACTTTAGGTTATGTTTTAGAGGTGCTACTATTTCTAAAATGTAACATTTTCCAAAGTGCTATTATATAAGAGCAACATTTTAAAAGTGTTATGGTCTCTAATTTATTACATTTTTAAAGTGCTATAATAAGTGTATAGTTTTTGAAAGTGTTACAACTTTGGAAATGGATATTATTTTGAAAGTATTATGGTATTGAATTTAAATTGTTTGAAATGAATATGCTTGATTTGGAAGTATAAACCATTTGAAATAAAGAACCATGGGTTATAATAATGATTGGTTGTTAAAGAGACCAGGATTGGAAGTTGTCAGACTCTCTGCCAACTCCGAAAACCTCTTTAACAACCGTGTACGCAGTGGAGATTTCAGAATGAAGTAGGATGGCGGCGACGATCCTATATGAGGTATATACGTGGACCTGACTCCCGTGAGTTGGCCTCAGGTGGCTAAAACAGGAGCAATTCTCGGGCCAATGAGGTAGCTCCTCTGATCGGACATACTCCTTCGATGCCACTCTATTACTCTGTGATTGATTGGGCACACTCTTTGATTTTTGAGAGTGTGGCTCGAGGTGGGCGGTAGTAGCTGCTATGCGTTACCACCAACCCGGATGCGTAATTGGTATATCTACCCTGGCATTGGCTAGTTGTGCAATGTCACCTACCCTAGCGCCCCTTGTACGATTTTGATATGTGTCGTACCTATAGAGTACTTATGGTAGCCTCCTGATCTGGAGGTATCGTACTGTATAGAATATTGGCACTATAAAATGTGTTAAGGGGGATATGGATAATGCCTTAATGCTATTTTTAAAATATATTATACTTTACTTTAGACATTATTATAATAGCGTATATTACTACATAGTAGAAAGTTTAACGGATCCTTAAAGGATCGGTGATCCTAAGGGTCCTTTAAGTTACTTTTGCATTTCTATTTCAGTCCACTTGAGTTGATTTACAATATATAAGTATGTATGTCCTGACTCGAGTGTTTGGGGTTTGCTTTACGCTCGGGTCAGCCTGAGTATCACAGCTTTGGATTTCATCTTCTGAAGCTAGAGGATTTGCTAGAGATTATCTATCTATCAAGTTAACTATCTATTTCTATTTTAGTTATTTCTATTCAGCTTATGTATTAGTGGATTTCTATTGTATTTGCTTTCAGACTCTAGTATATTGTATTTTTTTTTGAGACTATGTGTATTGTAGCTTCATGAACTACTATGGTATTTTATTTTCGCTGCTAGATATTCTATGTCTGTGATTGGTTTTATTTGCTCCATATTATATTAATAATCTGTTGTTTTTTATTATTCAAATCTGACATGTGTGGTTTTATTGTCGATTTGAATGGTCAAAAATAGTGGGTCTTACATAGAATATAGGTATTAAATGGTCAAGGTCTACCTAGTCCTTATTAATAAGGTATTAAGTGGGTTAGGTATTGTCTCTCATATGGCTAAGACTTTAATGATGATAAATGCATTATTAGTGTGGCTATTATATATTATAAAGCCATAAATAATGGTCAAAGGTCTCTGTAACTACCAATAGACCAACAACGATGATGCTAGGAGCCTACTTCATATTTGGAAGTATTAAGTGGCTGATAGACTTGTCAATATTTTGTACCAAGGAAATAGTAGGCAGGAATATCATGTGTGCAATATTAGGTTACATTTAATATCAGAGCCTAGGTTAGCCGATCATAGGAATTAGGATAAATTGAGAAGGATTCATAGTTTCTTATCTATTATTATTTTTACGCCAGACTTTAAGAATCCCAACTATAGAAGTAGTTGCAGTTCCACTCCTAAGGAATGCGCAAAGCAGCTATGGATTGAAAATATTTTAGAGTTAAGATTTTCATGCCGACATCGAATTACCCCATGGAGTGCCGACGGAGAAGAGAATGAGCACAACACATGGTAGGATCATGAAGATGGGTTCAACTTAATGGTTGAGATTCTAACTATCTTGTGCTTTTTAATTTTGATGATGACTTGCAGTCGAAGATGCAAAATTATTCTAGATAAGAGAGAAATACAATTCTATATGTCGAAAACATTTGAAAACTAGTTTGGAAAGAGAATGTCCATCAACCACCTTTTGATGGAAAATCTGTAACGACTCGAAAAATTTTAACAATTTTAATTGATTCTATAACGTATTTAATTGAATATTTGTGAAATCTTATAATAATTGAATTTTTAAATAAAATGTTTATATATTTAGAATACGTATATTTAAATATAGCAGATTGTAAATTTTCAAATAATTTTATGGAAGTTTATTTAATTGAGAAAACGTGCTGTCCAATTCAAGCTATTAATTACTTTAATTGATTTCTGAATCAGTGTGTAACGGTTTCTTTTTACTACCGTTAAAGATTTCTATTGCTTAATACTTTTCCAATTCAGGTAGACTTTTCCATTCGTAACCATTAATAAATTTGAGATCATCGACCTTGCTTCTATTATTCCTTGTAGTTTCGTGCACTGACTTTATCTTTCCCACTACCCATAATTTTCTCTATACGTTTCTTTTGCAATTGAAGCATATATTTATATTTATGGTGGTGCGTTTATTCTGGTCTCTCTTTATTTTTGTTTTAACGCTTGAAAGAATCTCAAATCATCAAGCTAGTAGCATCCGTTGCTTCCCTCGCTTTCATAAGGCCTATAATATATAAACCACTTGCTTATAGATCTGAACACAACTTTGTCATCAAATTTAATGTGCATTCCTCTCCTTATTATTTCGGTTCCAACCTTCCTAGTGAATGGCTTTAACAATTTTTGGCTAAATCATAGCTACGGACTTTTCAAATTTCTTTCATTTTTTATTTTTTTCCAATTCCTTCATTTGCTTCAAAATTTTTGAACGTGCCTAAACATCTCAGCATGTATATATAATGTAAGCCTACCTTTCCTTGGAAAGCTATTGCTCACAAAATTTCCTGATTTCTTTCCTTTTGATCCATTTTTATATCCTTGACTTTCAAAACTCATTATGTGTTGTACAAACAAACAAAAATTTATTGCCTTAATTGTATAGCTAAATCAACTATTAACCGTTACAATTACTTTTATTTTTATATTCATTTCAATTTATTACTTAAATAACGTTTTGATGAATTAATGGACAGCTTTACGTTTCTTTTGCTTTTGAAAACTTTATATTTATAGTGTACGTTTCTTTTGCTTTTGAAAACTTTATATTTATAGTGTACGTTTCTTTTGCATTTCAAAAATTTGAAACATGCTGCCCCATTTAAGCCATTAATTGTTTTAATTATTTTTCTTAATCAACATATAAACGTTGCTTTTTATTATTCCAGGATTTACATCCATACTTTAATCTCAGTTGTTCCATTTATTTCACTTGAAATCTAAATTTATTTACCATTCATTTATACGCCTCTTTCTCTTCCCTCTTTTACCTCTTCGTTTCCGTGTTTCTAGGAATATATATGTATATAGTAAAGCATAGATTGCATCTTCTTTTCTCTCTGTAGGCTATTCGTTGCCCTCAAATTAATATTAAAAGAGGAGAGAACTTTGTAAATATTATATAAAGTCGTATAGCACGTTCACATATCAGATGCAGACCTACCTTTATATTTAAGAAACTAGCATTTTCTCTATTGCCTGAAGAATGCCCTTCGCCATGTCATGTTGCCTGAATCACGCATGCATTCTTCCTTTAAAAATCGCCTGTTCTCATCTCCCCTCCATCTTTTCTTATTTCTTCCAAATCTGAGCATGAGCTCTCTCTTTTCCTTGGCCTGCCTCCTCCCCATGGCTACATGCATTAGTTGGCAAAACATTTCCTCTCTGGTTTTTAAAAGTAAGTACGCATTTTATTTGATATAAGTCTATTTTATATATTAAGAACAGTATAGATTGTGCATAAGTTTTGTTTTATATGTTTACTGCAACTATGTGGATTTTGAATTCCCTAACAGTTGAACTTTAAAAATAATAATATATTTCATAATAGTATATATATGATAATTGTTATATTTATAAACGTGTATATAAATATTTAAATTCTGTTCATATATAAAGGTTAGTATATATTTATGCCGTATTATATATATTATTTTAAGATTTTACGGTATATAGTTTTTGACTTTTGTTAGCATATAGTTATCGTACGGCTTTTAGATACGTATGTTTTACTAACTAGTTGATAAGTTAAATATATATATATATATATATACACGTTTTATTTTACTATTGATAGCTTACGGTATATATGGTATAAGTTTGGCAGCCTTCTATTAATATACGTATTTTTATATGTTTTATATATTTGGTTATAACAGTTTCAACTATAATAAAATATGTTATTTTATTAGCTTTCATATGTTAGATATATAAAATATAGTATTTCAATTTTCGTTACTGTTTTGGTATATATATTACATAAAATTGGTGGGTACAAGTTTGATAGGTCAATTTATAATATATATATTTTTATGATTGTTTTAGTATTTTAGAGTCTACTGTACTATATTTTATTTTATTTTCAACAATTTACATAAGTTATATTTAAAATGTAGGTATATATATAAAATTTTCTATGGTAGTTTTACAGTACAAGTTATATCAATATTTTATAATTTCAACAGTATATGCTTTCAAAAGTTTATTTCATGTCAGCCTTAAGGTTGTTTGCACTAACTGATATACGTTGGATTTTTTTTAAGGGATGTGTATTTTGATTTCAAGTGTAGTCATATGTATAGTCATATAAAAATTGGTAGAGGAAATGTTATATAGTATATATATGGTTATATTAATATAGTCGGTCTGCACACCTATGTATATATATTAACCGAGGTATGCGTATTTTGTTGCATATTTTATAAACTGTGTCTGCATATGTTGGCTAGTTGTATATAAGCTCACTTATCCTATTTATCTTCCTTGATCCAATTCTGATTTGAATTCGTCTATTCCTATTATCAGCTTTGATCATTGAACCGTGTCCATCTAGCTTTGTTTTGGAATTCAGATCTGGATTTCATAACTCACTTCTTTTTCTCTGGCCTCGAAAGGTGTGAAATCACTCACGATTAACGTTCTTTTATTTACTAAATTTGATTTCAATTGAGACGACAATTGAAATACGAGGCTGTATTTATTTAAATTGTTATATATGCTATTATCTGTAACTATTCACTTGTGGGATATGACACCATATCCTATTGTTTGTATATTTATTTTGATGATATATGCCTGTTGTTATTATTATTTACATATCTGTTATCACTCTGCAAGTTCCCTGTTAGTATAGAAATCACTATGGGTTGAAATGATACATACCCGAACAGACTTGAGAATAGGAGAAAATCGTTATGGGTTGAAATGATAAACCCAAGAGATTTTCATTTAATTGAATTGGGATTACGGGTTGAAATGCTATCCACCCGTATACATTTAGTGTACGGATTGAAATGATAAATATCCGTAACACTTGACCATATGATAAGAAATATATACAAACATCGTTGGTCCATATATATAAATATTTTGAAATTTAATTCATTGTTTTGGAAAGAAATATATGGTCTTATTAAATGTTAATCCTTAAATTTTTTTTATATAAAGGGTAATGATATATAGATTTAATAATATTTAATTTAGTCAAAATTTGATTTAATACATAAATTATTATAAATATTTATGTAAGTTGTATTCTAAAAAGTACTCTGCAATTTACTAAGATTGGGAGATAAATGTGGGTTTATCTAAATGGTATTTAAATAAGGATTTATTCAATTAAATCAATTTGAAATTATTGAATGGAAAATTTAAGGGTATGATTTTGCAACTGGATTTTTATTTAAGTGATTTAATGAATATTTCACGTTTAAATAAATTAAAGAAAATATTGAGTAAAATGTAATTTAAGGTTACTTAAATGATACTGTATCTAATGAGGGATTAATTTAAGACTAGATAATAATGAGGATAAATCGAGATCTATATGGAACTATTAAATTGAACATTTAATTAAATATTAAAGCTTTGAACTATATTGGGATTTAAATGGTTTATTTCGAGATTCGGATATGTTTTCGAAATCAGTATAGCTGAATTTATTATTTAGAAACTAAATTGATTAAAAAGTTAGTTTGAAACGTTGAATACTTAAAGTTTTGAAATATATTGAATATAAAGGGTATTTTGTGATTTCAAATCCGAATTTAAGATCGATAAAATTGAAGTGGTTATTTTAGAAATTGAGTTGAATTTAAATTAATAAATTGAGATTGAAATAAATTTAAATGGGATGGTCGGGTTGTTGTTAAACGATTTGTTAAGTTGAGGGAATTGAAATTACTTTACTGTACAAATTATTTAATATATAAAAATACTATTTGGGAAGTATAGAGATATTTGAAGTGAAAATGATATTTGGTTTCGAAGTATACATTAAGTTGAAAAGACTACAGTGTTATAGTGTATATTTCTATCTTTTAGATAGTTCCATGGACCCATAGAGGATGGTTATCCCAAACATCCTCTAAGTTAATTATATTTCAGTTGATATTTTACTTGAGTTAGATTTATAGATATAAGAATTTTAATCCTAACTCGAGTGTTTTGTGTTTTGCTTTACGCTCGGGTCAGACTGAGAGATGTAGCATTTGAGACTCACCTTCGAAGTTGGAGCTTTGCTTGAAGATCCAGCTATCTATCCCTTCAGTCATCCAGTTGATTGGTTCAGAGAAGCCATCTGTTGCATTGGAAACTTCATAGCATTTGAACAATTCGGTTGTATTTTATTTCTAACTCTGAGGTATATAGTAGCTTCATGAACTACTATTCTTTATCTATTCCGCTGCATTGTATTACTCTATGTAAGTGATCTATGATTGATTTATTTACTGTATATTTTAAGTTTTGCCAAATTTTATTAACAATTCGGTATTTTGAATTATTCAAGTCGGACATGTACGATTTTATTGTCGATTTGAATGGTCGGTTCGGAAATTCGTTCTGTCTCTCCCTATTTATATTCGTTTGATTCTGGAGTATCCCACAACTGCACTGAATGTTTTGTAAAGGGGGTGAAAACTCCTTTACAATTAGCGTTGATTCATCGAAGATTTCTGTATCCTCGGTTTACGATGCTGCTATATCTTGGTATGCCGAATTCTATCTCTGGCAATCGAATGTCGATTTTCTTTAGAATTCCGCATCAATTATATTCCTGAAGTCACGGTTGACCCGGTTACGGTCGCCCGAGATTTATAGAAGTATATCCATCTTCTATTTTGTAATTTGATTTTCTCAACTTTGTTTGAGCCTATCTTCGAATTAGGATTCTATTGATTAGAGTTCCTCTAAATTAAATCTTTATCTTTGTTTTGAAATCCATTCTTGAATCATCCATTGAAAATCGGGTTTGTTGTATTTTAAAATTGTTTTATACGAAATTATTATTTTGATAACTATGATTTTATTCTATATATAAAAGTGAAAATATTTTCGATAAGGATTATATACCTATATATAAAACGAATAAGAAATGTTATTCTATATAAAAAGGTTTCGAAAGGATTTGGAATTTTGAAAAATTATAAGAAATCAATTTATATAAAAATGATTTATAACTGTAGAGTTAAATTTGAAATTCGAGAATTGAATTCCGGTATTTTGAAATTGGTTTTAAGATTTGGAAAATATATAAAAATTAATACGATTTAAAAGTATTTTTCGAACATGAAATGCTTCAAATGAGTTCAAATGAATTTCAATAACTTTGAAGAAATTTTAAAGAAGTTTTCAAGAAAATAGAATCCAGAACTCACGTATGTCGCTGGAAAATAATTTCGGTGATGAGTGCACGCATCATCGACATTGATTTTCGAGCCTTTGAGTGGGGGAGAGGCCACTTTAATAGCTTCGCTATGCGAGTGATTTTGTAAAACCGTTTTTGATTTCAAATTCCGAAGAATAATTTGATGTTTTAGAAAGATATAAGTATATATTTGAAACAATTTAAAATGAGACCTGTGTTCAGTCCTCGAGTTTCAGATTTAATAATTGGTTTATTGATTTATGTTGATTTTCAAATCTTGAAATTGGAAAATTGATTTCCCTTACTATTTTGAATGTTCGAACACTTCCAAATCGAAATTTAATTTTTAAAGCTAAGAAATTTCGAAAAGTACAAAATGTTTGATAAAGAATATAAATTTAATTTTGAAATGTTTGAAAAAAAATAGTTTGAGTAATGGTTTTCAGAAAGGTAAATTGGATATTTCAAATAGAAATAGATAGTTTTAAAGTTTTAAAGGGATAATTATAAATTTGGAAACCATTTTTGAGTATAATTGATTTTGAGAAAACATTTGGTTTTGAAATTAAATTGAAATTAAAAACCAGTACTTATATGGTGATTTTGCAAGAATTTGTTTGACCTGAATTATTTAAGTTTGGAAACTGTGATAATTTTCTAAACCTATTATTTTGGGAACTTTGAAATTTAGATACTTAATTTGGAAGAAAATTTGGTGAAATCATATATGATTTGGAAACTGAATGGATATTGAATGATTTGAAATTGAGAACCTTATATTATTAAGCACTTGATTTGGGAGTGGTCGAACTTATATAAAATGGATTTGTATAAGTATGAAGTTGATTTTGAAATCTATTGATTTGAAAGGTACTCAATTTGGAAAGGGAATTTTTATAATCAAAGTCTATATAAGTATGATTTGATATACTATGGATATGGAAAGTATTCGAGTTGAAAAGGAATCCTATATATAATAGACTTTATATAAGTACGATATTAGAAAGTATTTGGAAAGGTACTATATGACATGTATTTTCGAAGTAAAGATATGGAAAGTGCCTTCTGCTTGATATCCGCTTTGTGGCCACATCGTGGATTCATTCTATCGATATTATTCTCTTTGATTTTTGGTTTTCCGGATGTAATACTCGAGTGTTCCCACCGTGGCGTAACCCATGGTTTCTTTTTTTTCTCTCGTGGATGCATAGCGAAATTGCCTGGCTGAGTCTTGCCTAGGGGTACGGATTGTTTCCTGGGGGATCCAGGCGTAACCATTGCGTATCCTGCAATCTATGTAGGTCGCGAATAGTAGCGCAAGTGCCTGGCTGAGTCTTGCCTAGGGGTACGGATTGTTTCCTGGGGGATCCAGGCGTAACCATTGTGTATCCTGCACCCTACTAGTCATCATGGCGTAAGTCGCAGGGCTGAGAAAGCTTACGGATATGGATTGTTTCCTGGGGGACCCAGGCGTAACCATTGTGTATCTGCGAACCATGGTCGGCCAAAGGTTTTGGTTTGGTTGTTTTGTTTGGATTGTACTTTCCATATCTGTTTTTAAGGGTTTTTAAGTATTTTCACTGGTTGTTGAAACAGGTCTACTAAGTACTTGAAGAACTCTAGCTTTGCGCCTGATCAACGCATGGCCAGAGTCTGCAAGAACGAGGATAAACTTGTTAAAACATTGAGTTATAAAAGTATTTTCGAAAGAAAAATTGGTTTCGATATAAAAGTATTTTATTTATAAAGTTATTTTATTATAAAAGTATTTTCAAAAAGAAATTTTGTATTAATATTTGAAATTTAAACTCTTATGGTTTGAAATAAATTATTCGTGCCCGATTCTATTCTTTTGAATCTACCTCATCTGCTCAGCTTTATTTTTCACCTATATTCCGTTTTCGGAATCTACCTTCCTTTCCTTTTTGAATAAATCTTTTAAATATTGCTTATTTGTATACTACATTGTTTTATATAAAATTTTAGTGTTATAAATATTTTTGAAGTTATAAATTAAATAAAACATCATTAAAGAAAATGATTATTAATTTATTGATAATATTTGAAAGGTATCTTGAGAAAAATTAAAAATTTCATAAATTTTAGATTTAATATTTTCAATAGTCTTTGTAAATAGAAGTAATAATGTAAATAATTGTTTGCAAAGGAGTTTGAGAAGTATTAAATATTAAAAAAAATTAAATTTCAAATGAAATTTTCAAATAAATATTTTAAATAAAATTTATATAGTTTTAAAATTTATTGATTATCTTGGCTTTCAATCTTTTTTTTTCTGGTTGTTTTATTCTCCTACCTCCTTCCTTTTCGGGGACGAAAAGTTTTGAGTGGGGGAGAGTGTAACGACCCGAAAATTTTTAACAATTTTAATTGATTCTATAACGTATTTAATTGAATATTTGTGAAATCTTATAATAATTGAATTTTTAAATAAAATGTTTATATATTTAGAATACGTATATTTAAATATAGCAGATTGTAAATTTTCAAATAATTTTATGGAAGTTTATTTAATTGAGAAAACATGCTGTCCAATTCAAGCTATTAATTGCTTTAATTGATTTCTGAATCAGTGCGTAACGGTTTCTTTTTACTACCGTTAAAGATTTCTATTGCTTAATACTTTTCCAATTCAGGTAGACTTTTCCATTCGTAACCATTAATAAATTTGAGATCATCGACCTTGCTTTTATTATTCCTTGTAGTTTCGTGCACTGACTTTACCTTTCCCACTACCCATAATTTTCTCTATACGTTTCTTTTGCAATTGAAGCGTATATTTATATTTATGGTAGTGCGTTTATTCTGGTCTCTCTTTATTTTTGTTTTAACGCTTGAAAGAATCTCAAATCATCAAGCTAGTAACATCCGTTCCTTCCCTCGCTTTCGTAAGGCCTATAATATATAAACCACTTTCTTATAGATCTGAACACAACTTTGTCGTCAAATTTAATGTTTAACAACCTTGTATTTTGTAATTATTTTATTGTATATTTTAATTATTTTTAATGTGAGATTTTGATTTTAAGAAAAAAACTTATTTTACTTATTTGAAATGATTAAATTTATTATTTAAATATAATCTTGATTTTTATATGAGTTATAATTCCAAACTTGTGTAAGTTGAATATTTGCCTGAAATGCTGATTTTGGTCAAAATAGTCAAACTGTGACTTTCAACTTAAAATTTTATAAGTTTAAAAATTTAATTTTTTTCATTTATTTAAAGACTTTGGCTTTTGTTTTCCTAAAAATCAAATTTTGGAAATTTTCTTCAAATGATTTCTGATCATTTGTCCAAATAAAAATAAACAATGTCTGAAAATTTGATTTGGATAAAAAGTGTAACTTTAATAGAAATTCTAAATTTTTATAATTCTAGAGGCAAAATTTTCATCTTGAACTGTATACAATTGTGTAACATTTGTTTCACTTTTGTTTTGGTCAGATTTGTTGTATACTTTTTAAGAAAAAAAAGTTAGTAATAATTAGTGTAAAACGGGAAATAAACTTTACATTTCTTTTACATATGTTTACATCTGTTTCTTAACTTTATATTTAACAATCAATTGGATGAAGCTAAATCAATTGTTATTAACTATGGTATAATAGCTATTAAATTTTGGTTTAAAGTGATGGTTTATTTTTCCTAATAGAAACGTTAGTATTTTAAATTTATTTAATAAGAGAAACAAAATAATTTGTACGTTACTTTGGGGATATATTTAATTGTTGCTCTTGCCTTTTCGTTATCTATTTGATTTTTTCTTGCATTAACAATGCAAAGTTTTCAACCGTATATTCTCTTTTGAGAATCCAAAATCTTGCTCAAATCTTGCCTTAAATCATTTCCGTGTGTGAATTATTTCTTTCCCTCTTGCCTCCCATACATTTCCACCTATTGGATAGAATTAAATTGCCTCTACCGTTCAAGCATTTTACTCTTGCCTGCCCTCTACATAAACTAGTGAGCAAATGTTAATATATATTTCACGTTCAAAATGTTCCATACCACAAATTATTCATTTTGCTTCCATCAAAATTTGCGTGAGCATCTCCTGAAGGTATGAACCGGCGCATGCTTTTCCTTTCATTTTTTTTCTCTTTTTTCTTTCTTTCTTCTTTTCACTCTTGTTTTATTTCATTTGTTCTCCTTTCGTTGTTTTGCTTTATCCTATTGCCTGCCACCGTGCTTGGCCATTCACCATATTTTTCCGGCCCTACCCATGCCAGACCACCGAGCCTTGTTTGAGAAAAAAAGGAATGAAAAAAATTCCATTTTTGTCGCCTTTGTATTTTGTTTTTGATGTAATATTGCCACCGAGCCTTGTTTTGAAAAAAAAATGGGGGGAAATGAAAAAAAAGTTGCTTTTGTCACTTTGTATTTTTGAAGTTATAATCTATTTTTCCACTGGCCCTTGTTCTAAAAAAAAAGAAATGAAAAAAAAAATGTTTTGTCACCTCTGTAATTTGGCATTCTAGTCTATATTCCCTCTGCCCTTTTGTTTGAAAAAAAAAAGAAATGAACAAAATTTGTTTTGTAACCTTTGTTTTAAAGTTATAGTCTATTTTAAAAGTGGTCTTGTATTTTGAAGTCATAAATTATTTTGTTTTTATAAAATTAAATAGAAAAGGAAATTTGAAAGGCCTTAAACTTTCTATGGGCCTTTATAGTCCACCCTTTTACTTTTAACCTAACCTTTCACCAATTAACCCTAACACCTCCTCATATCATCTCCTACCACTTCACATTTTTGTGCTTGCCATGCCTTTGTGATGCCAAACCAGATCCTTTTCCACCTGAAAACATGTTTGGCCTAGCCCTAAGCATGTATGGCCGAGCATACATGGAGTTGTGGGCAAGCAAAAGTGGTGGAAAAGCTTGGTAATGTCATTTGTTGCTTCTACTTTTCAATTGTTCAACAAATCTTTATATTGTATGCATATGTTTATATGGTCTTGTTTATTTGTTGTATACAAGATCATTATCAAGGCTTTCCGTTCATTCAATTCAAATCGTGTTTGTCGTGCTTTTGGAATCGCTCTTGTGTTTGTTGTTTTGGTCTCTAGCTTTGAAAAAGGTGAGCCTTTCTCACTCTGACATATATACTTATGAAAAGTGGATTGATGACAAGTGTTTAGTAATGTAAAATGTTTATGCAAGTTAATGATGATCATATGATATGTTATGCCGTGTTATTACCATGTTAAAACTGTTAATTTTTACATGACATCTGATACATGACTGTATATTGTGATATTGACATTGTTTATATTACTTCTGTATATGATCACACTGCAAGTTCCCTGTTAGGATAAAAATCATTATGGGCTGAAATGATAGGCCTGAGTTATTTTATTTATTTATTTAAACTTGGGATTGCAGGTTTGAAATGATAGAACCCGGATTTTTACCTTTTAAACTGCGGATTGAAATGATACATATCCGTATCACTTGACCTAGGTTAGAAAACTATATACAGACCCGTGGTTATTCTATAAAGTGCTTTGAATATTTTAAGTATTTTAAAAATATAAAATTATGAAATTTGATTTAAATAGATTTTGAAAGGTATTAAAATAAATAAATTATGATTTTTCTATGTGTTAAAAATGTAATTTACGAATGGATTAACTGGATTTTGAAATATAACTTATGTCTGAAATTTGGAATTTTGACTAAAAATGATATTTAAGTTACATGAATAAAATGGACTTTAATTTTATTTGGAAATGGTAAATATGATAAATTGATTTATATTTGAATTTAAGTGATTTATTAAAGAATTATTGATTTTCTATAAATTTAAGTGGTTGAATAAATGACTGTTGAAAATGAAATTTTAAAATATAACTTGACTTGAAAATGTGAAATTTGAGTTTTAACTAAAGATGTTAAATTAATCAAATAAACTGGAAGTTTAGTTAAATTTGTAAAATGGTAATATAAATCTGAAACGTATAGGTTTTAATTTATGAAAGAAACGCATAGGTTTTAATTTATGAAAGAAACGTATAGGGTTTAATTTATGAAAGAAACGTATAGGGTTTAATTTATGAAAGAAACGTATAGGTTTTAATTAATGAAAGAAACGTATAGGTTTTAATTTATGAAAGAAATGTATAGGGTTTAATTTATGAAAGAAACGTATAGGTTTTAATTTATGAAAGTAATTTATGAAAGAAACGTATAGGTTTTAATTTCTGAAAGAAACGTATAGGTTTTAATTAATGAAAGAACGTATGGTGTTCTAATTAATGATAGGAACATGTAAATTCCTAATTAATGAAAGAAGGTATAAGTTTTAATTAATGAAAGAAACGTATAAGTTTTTAATTAATGAAAGAGACGTGTAAAGTCCTAATTAATGAGAGAACATGAAAGTTTTAATTAATGCAAGAACATGTAAAGTTTTAATTAAGAAAGAAACATGTAAAGTTTTAAGTAGTGTGGTATTGATTTAATTAATAAATGTTCATTATTGTAATAGGAATATACAATTTAAAACGTACATTTGACACGTAGATTTTAATCAATGTAATGGTGTATTTTAAATTGATTAAAATGATAAATGTTACTTACTGTAATAATAAAATGTAAGTTGATAACGTACATTTGATAAGCAAGTTTTAATTTATGTGAATGGCATACTTTTAATGATTAAAATAATAAAGTTTCTTTATTGTAATAATAATGTAAGTTAATAAGGTGCTTTTAACTTAACATAAGAATTTCGGTTTAAATTGTATATTACAGTAAGAAAGTTTATTTAACTATAAGGCTATGATAAATTGACATGTTAAAATTTTAAGCTTATCAATACTTTGATTATATACAATGTAAAGTGGAAAGTAGTACATTCCAAAAATGCTTTGATTCCTTAAGGTAACATTTCCAAAATGCTATGATAATTTAAAGGAATATTTCAAGTTTAATAAATTTAAAGAAATATTCAATGATTTGAAAATTTGGGTTTTATTTGAATGATATAATATTGAATTATTTTTGAAATGGAAATGATACAATTGTGATATTGTTTTGAAATGAGTATGGTCTTGGAAGTATAAATTATTTGAAATAAATATCCATGGGTTATAATAACGATTGGTTGTTAAAGAGACCGGGATCGGATATTGTTTTATAGCCGGCCAATACCGAAAACCACTTTAACAACTGCGTACGCGGTGGAGATTCCAGAATGAAGTAGAATGGTGGCGACGTTCTCGAGGTATATTACGTGGACCCAACTCCCGTGAGTTGGCATGTATGACTAAAACATGAGCTATACCGAACTACACAAAGGGTCGCACCCTTTCATCGAGCATGCTCCATCGGAAACTATTCTATTGCCGTTGTGATTCGATTCGGCGGCGCCACTTTGATTCGAGGGTATTGTTCGAGGTGGGCGGAAGCTGCTGGCTTGCCGTCACCACCGGTCCGGGAGTGCAAACGGTGTATCCACCCTGGCATTGCCTCGCGTGCCGTGTCATATCCTTATATCGAGCCCACTACGATTTTGGTTTTAAAGATCCGACCGCGTTAAGGTTCACCATCCCTTTAACGCTATTTTCTATATGATTATACTTTACTGATTAGACACTACCGTATATAGCGTATATTACTACATAGTAAATAGTTTAACGGATCCTTAGAGGATGGGCGGTCCCAAGCATCCTTTAAGTTACTGATGCATTTTGTTACTGTTCACTTGAGTTGATTTACAGTTTATAAGTATTTATGTCCTGACTCGAGGGTTTTGTGTTTTTGCTTTACGCTCGGGTCAGATTGAGTGAGTTAGCATTCCAGATTCACCTTCGGCGTTGGAGCGTTCCTTGAAGATCCAGCCTTCTATTTTGTTTCAGTATCCAGTGTTTTAGTGATGTATCTTGTTACTCTTCTGTTGTATCTTATTTAACTCTGATGTATCTCATATTTATATAGTAGCTTCATGAACTACTCTCTCTTTTTCTTCCGCTGCATTTTTATATACTCTGTGTCTGTGATCTGTGATTTTATTTACTGTATATTCTGAGATTTGCCAAATTTTTATTTACAACGCGGTATTTTGAGCTATCCAATTCCGGCATGAGTGTCTACCTATACACTTATAATGGATGTGAATGGTTGAAAATATCGGGTCGTTACATAATGTGCCTTCCTCTCCCTATTATTTCGGTTCCAACCTTCCTAGTGAATGGCTTTAATAATTTTTGGCTAAATCATAGCTACGGACTTTTCAAATTTCTTTCATTTTTTATTTTTTTCCAATTCCTTCACTTGCTTCAAAAATTTTGAACGTGCCTAATCATCTCAGCATGTATATATAATGTAAGCCTACCTTTCCTTGGAAAGCTATTACTCACAAAATTTCCTGATTTCTTTCCTTTTATCCATTTTTATATCCTTGACTTTCAAAACTCATTTTGTGTTGTACAAACAAACAAAAATTTATTGCCTTAAGTGTATAGCTAAATCAACTATTAACCGTTACAATTACTTTTATTTTTATATTCATTTCAATTTATTACTTAAATAACGTTTTGATGAATTAATGGATAGCTTTACGTTTCTTTTGCTTTTGAAAACTTTATATTTATAGTGTACGTTTCTTATGCATTTCAAAAATTTGAAACATGCTGCCCCATTTAAGCCATTAATTGTTTTAATTATTTTTCTTAATCAACATATAAACGTTGCTTTTTATTATTCCAGGATTTACATCCATACTTTAATCTCTGCTGTTCCATTTATTTCATTTGAAATCTAAATTTATTTACCATTCATTTATACGCCTCTTTCTCTTCCCTCTTTTACCTCTTCGTTTCCGTGTTTCTAGGAATATATATGTATAGTATAGCATAGATTGCATCTTCTTTTCTCTCTGTAGGCTATTCGTTGACCTCAAATTAATATTAAAAGAGGAGAGAGCTTTGTAAATATTATATAAAGTCATATAACACGTTCACATATCAGATGCAGACCTACCTTTATATTTAAGAAACTAGCATTTTCTCTATTGCCTGAAGAATGTCCTTCGCCATGTCATGTTGCTTGAATCACGCATGCATTCTTCCTTTAAAAATCGCCTGTTCTCATCTCCCCTCCATCTTTTCTTATTTCTTCCAAACCTGAGCATGAGCTCTCTCTTTTCCTTGGCCTGCCTCCTCCCCATGGCTGCATGCATTAGTTGGCAAAACATTTCCTCTTTGGTTTTTAAAAGTAAGTACGCACTTTATTTGATATAAGTCTATTTTATATATTAAGAACAGTATAGATTGTGCATAAGTTTTGTTTTATATGTTTACTGCAACTATGTGGATTTTGAATTCCCTAACAGTTGAACTTTAAAAATAATAATATATTTCATAATAGTACATATATGATAATTGTTATATTTATAAACGTGTATATAAATATTTAACTTCTATTCATATATAAAGGTTAGTATATATTTATACCGTATTATGTATATTATTTTAAGATTTTACGTTATATAGTTTTTGACTTTTGTTAGCATATAGTTATCGTATGGCTTTTAGATACGTATGTTTTACTAACTAGTTGATAAGTTAAATATATATATATATATACGCGTTTTATTTTACTATTGATAGCTTACGGTATATATGGTATAAGTTTGGCAGCCTTCTATTAATATACGTATTTTTATATGTTTTATATATTTGGTTATAATAGTTTCAACTATAATAAAATATGTTATTTTATTAGCTTTCATATGTTAGATATATAAAATATAGTATTTCAATTTTCGTTACTGTTTTGGTATATATATTATATAAAATTGGTAGGTACAAGTTTGATAGGTCAGACTGAGAGATACAACATTTGAGACTCACCTTCGAAGTTGGAGCTTTGCTTGAAGATCCAGCTATCTATCCCTTCAGTCATCCAGTTGATTGGTTCAGAGAAGCCATCTGTTGCATTGGAGACTTCATGGCATTTGAACAATTCGGTTGTATTTTATTTCTAACTCTGAGGTATATAGTAGCTTCATGAACTACTATTCTTTATCTATTCCGCTGCATTGTATTACTCTGTGTAAGTGATCTATGATTGATTTATTTACTGTATATTTTAAGTTTTGCCAAATTTTATTAACAATTCGGTATTTTGAATTATTCAAGTCGGACATGTACGGTTTTATTGTCAATTTGAATGGTCCAAAATAGCGGGCTATTACAAAATCGGATTTTTATTTTAAGAAATAAGGTTAATTCCTTAGTCTAAACCCATGAGAGAATTTTTATAAAATATATTTTGAAAATGCCTTAAATTTTGAAAATCCAAGGATTTATTTTGGACATTTTAGGAAGTTTTGAAATTTACATTTTCAAGAAAAATGTATACCACTGAGTTTGGTCGTGTTATGAAATTTTGATTTTAAAAGAAAAAGGTTTAGAAATCCTTAAATACTCATATATGCATATTTGTAAATAAAGGTTTTATTTTGATTTTTGGCAGGAAAATAGTTTTCCGATTTGGAAATGAGTTTCAAAGGGTGAATATTTAACCCAATGATTTTTCAGTTTATATAAATCGAATTTTTTTTTTAAGTTTTCTCTCTTCTAAGGGACTAACAAAATAGGAATGCCATTTAATTTTATTAGGGTATGAAGTTAGAAGTGTTGTTGTACCTGCCAGCTATTGGAAGAAGTATTTTCATACAATGTATGTGGAGAATAGTAGTGGAATATCATCAAGTTTTTTGAATTGTTGATGGTCGAAGCAGTATAAGTCTAAAGTATTATGGAATAGTAGAAGAATAGTTTGGAAAGCTAGATGTTAGTCTTGGCCACCGTCGTAGATTTTTTTGGATCATGTCAAGTCGAAGTATTATGGAATAGTAGAAGAATAGTTTGGTTTTTTTTGGAATTGTTGGATTATTATTATTATTACTAATGTTAATCTGGCATAAAGGGGTCTGGGTTTATCTTGTGCAAAATTCCCATATAGCGATCGATAACCTAGCAGTCGACCAGTAATCTTAGAGTGGTCGGCTAACAATGGGTTTTTTCCCTACCCGAACCTAGAACGCGACTATAAAGTTACGTCCAATTCACTCGCATACGAGCCCCCCTTTCCATTTCGGTCGAACACAAAAAAGCTCCACTTCCTCCTCCTCCAAATCAGTTCCCGCTCCCTCCATTCCACCTCTAGGCGACACCATTTCTCTCCTCTCTAACGAGCAACGACCTCGCCTCCCCTTACATCGACTTATGCAAGTTAGATCTTGCTCCACCTACACTTCAGATCTAAACACTATTTCTCCACTTCTCATCCCATAGCACCTCACCGCACCACTGGTTCCTCCTCGTGCCACCATGGTGTCACCTCTTAAGAGATAAGGTGGTTAGTCCAGAATGATCAGAAGATCTTCACTTTCCTTAGCTTCCCCAATTTCAAGTTCCTTCAGGGGCTACTAGTTAATTTTGGAGACTTCGTCACTTTTGAGCTCGAATGGTGTTTTGAGGCGGCAGGACTTGCGATCTTATGCTTCGAGACTTTTGAGAGAGAATGCTACCTGAGTTGCATTCGCCTTTTTGATGTTCATTTGGCGCTAAATTTTGATAAAGACAATGGTTTCATTCTGTCGGATGTTAAAGGAGTTAGGCTCGAGATATTTGACGACGATGTTAGCGATGGTTGGAGATTTCCCCGGATGTCGTGGATT
Organism: Allium cepa; assembly: GCA_030765085.1. Lineage (NCBI taxonomy): Eukaryota > Viridiplantae > Streptophyta > Magnoliopsida > Asparagales > Amaryllidaceae > Allium > Allium cepa. The sequence goes on along the minus strand of CM060935.1, from coordinate 1,024,641,466 downwards.
TAGATGATATTGAGATGACTGACCTAGGGATCTTGTATGGGACTTTTCTTAAGATCCTGATGTTTGGAGGACGGACATTCTGCCTCACATTGCCCGTCTTGTTATTATTATTATTCAACACAATATCATCCCTAAGATGGGAAGGTGTGATAGGTTTTATACTTGAGTGCAAAAGGCTGCCTATGAAATTATAGGTGGTATAGCGATCAATTAGGGAGATACTCTTATGATTCATTTTTCTGATTAGGGAGTTTTCTCCCCATGGAGTTCCTTTACATATTGTTACCTATTCACTCTCATTTTCAGACAACACGAGGTGAATCTTAGTAGGAAGACTGCCCAGAAGAAAGTCCCACATGCCATTGATAAAGTATCCCTTAGGAAGATGGAAGTTCTTTTTCCATCAGCCGTAGTAGCCGAGCCAGTAGCAGAGAAACAACCGAGCCAACAGTAGGGCAACGACTGCAACAAGAGGCAGAGTAGGGACAGGGCATCGAAGGATATCAGACTGCCAAGCTAGTCACCATTAGGTAGCTTTAGACTGAGCTCCAGGCGACCCACACCGACTAGCAAGAAATGACGATCGAGCTACAGTGCTAGAGTCATGAGATTGGGTACTTAGCCACTATGTTTTGCCCTTTTCGATGTTGCGGCAATGGTTTGAGTTCCTGTCGAGGATCAGGACCGTCCCATAGTCTATAGGTAGTGTTTAAGGTTTTGTAGAATGTTGTATTGTTTTCTTTCAGCATTGATTCTTTCCATTTTAGGTTGTTGGCCTGTAACTATTAGTTGTCTCTTTTTAAGACGCACAGGACATTATGAACTGTATTTCTATTTTACCATGTTATTATTTCCACATATGGAAACTGCTCTTATATGTATGTTTGGAAGAAATAGTATAAAAATGAAAATTGTTGAATATGCTCTTATATGATTTTTGTTTGATGATAATAAACATATATACATTCGTTTAAATGTATTTGTTAATATACTATTTTATTTTTCACAGATTAAATAAATATTTGCTGAATAAAATAAATAACACGGAATTTGAATTCAAACGAATATTTTATTCAAACAAATATTTATTACAATTTTGATAGTACAAATTCAAGCTCTCACTATACATATACATTTTGATTACATCACAATTACATCACAATTCAGTTTACATTAATAACCTACAGCATCTGACCAATCTGCAAAAATATTCACTAACACAGTAAAATTGAAAAAGAAATATTTTTGCAATATAAAATGAAATATGAATTTTGAAAATAATATTTGCCTCAGTTATTTGGGTTGTTCGTCATCATTTAAATTTGAATTCATATTTTTGCAACATAAAATGAAATATGAATTTTGAAAATAATATTTGCCTCAGTTATTTGGGTTGTCCGTCATCATTTAAATTTGAATTCATCATACACGAACAACTTGTGACATACACGGTGTATCACTATATATGCCACAAGGCCGTGCACACCGATATATACACTTGATAATGCTACAGGGACAGGTGAGCACAGGTCAAACCCAAATGAAATGCCGGGTTCAACTCACGTGCAACATATTCACAATCACGACTCAAGCACAAGGTCAAACCCGAGTTTTTGAAACTGGATTCAACTCAAGTGAAATTTCAAAAATCAACATGAAGTGAGCCAAGTTCAGGTCAAACCAATCAGTAGCATGCTAATGAATCAACTGCAATGCAACACATGAACCAAGCTACATACACCAAAGCTAACAGCAGTGCCAAGAGATTCAAGTGCAACTGGAAACAACAACGAGTGCATGCTACAACAACAAAGACCACGGCTATTGCACAACAACATGAATACTGAAACAATCAAGGACCGAGCAACTGTATATATGCACATATATGTAAATCACAAGACTCAAGTGAATGAAAACATGTATGAGCAACATGGTGAGCAACACAAACTACAGTGGACAGCAAACATGACAGCAGACCAAAGTGCAACAGGATGAACCGCAAAGCCAAGCATGATACAGGTGAACAGAAGTAACAAGTGCAGGTGAACAAATGTGCAAATGCTCAAACTCAGGTGGACAACATATCAAATGAACCAATGAAACAACAAAGCTCAATGCAACTGAAGGCAACACACACACACACGCACACACACACACACACACACACACACATATATATATATATATATATATATATATATAGTGAACCGTACATCTACCACAAGCATCAACATGTATGCAATCAGAATGTAGCACACATTGACAATATCGATGCAATTGAATATGGCAACGAAATTAATATACGGTGAAACAAAGCATGGTTCAAACCAGGGCACACAGCATACAAATGCACCAATAAAGTCTGTACACATGGAAAATACAAGCAACTCGAGCTCAAGACGATACAAACCAAATATCAAATAAAACACAAATGGCCAGAGAATTGTACAAAGCTCCTACAGGGATGAACGGAAATGGCCAAAGTCAAGTCAAGTGAGATGACAAATCATGCTCAACATGAACCAGAATGGTTACAACATCAAGGTGGTCAAGGCCAAAATCATCAATGCAATGCACAGCAAGGTATAACAAAGTCAAGGGCATATGAAGACAAGTGTAAACATCACATTAAAACAACTCGAACTCAACTGGAAAGTGCTATCAGAGATGAACACAAAAAACGGTCAGAGCCGTAGTATACAGAAGTCACAAAATCAAAACCGTGGCAGCAAATGTAATTGACCAAGTCACGAATCAACAACGTGACCATCAAGCAACGAAAGCATATTCATATTGAACAAGTCAGATACATCTCAAACATCAAAGTGAAATCAAACGGCCGAAGACGAATTCAAACAATTTTATACGAACGCAAAAATAGGATTTCGAATCCTATATAAACCCTAAGATCATCATCAGCAATGTATCGAATTCCAGAAAGCATAAAATCAGTAAAGCAAAAACAAATAATTACATACCGAATCAAGGAAAGATTTCGATCAACGAAGCTGCCGAATGGAGCAACAATCGATCAAGGCTACACGTGAATAATCATCGAATCAATCAACATATTGTCGGCACTTCGAAAGCCCTAATTTGGATCAGGGACAAAGCCCTAAATTTGCAAGAGGAACGACCGCCATTACGAACGAAGAAATAAAAGAGACGGGTCGAATTACAAAGGGGGCTGGCCTATTTTCTAAAGGAGTTTTTAATAAGGGATTTAAATTTTTAATTAGGGTTTAATTTTAAATTGTTTTTAATTTGTATTTTCCTTTTTAAACCGTTTAAATTTCTAGTCGTGTAACTGGGGGACAAGCTACGTGGCGTAGCTTGAGAATTCGCAACTCAGTAGCTGAGTTGTGGCAGGGTTTTGAGCGTAGAGTTAGATTTAGTCGATAGCGGGTGTCGCAAGTTTACGTGTGTAAGCGAGGGACTATCTAATTTCTAGTAGAAACCTTGGGGGCAGCACGTAGGTAGGGTTTTGCCGAAGCTGGGTAAATTCTGTGTCGTTCTATTTCTGCATTTATTATTCTGCTATTATCTGTGCTGCTATTATTCTGTGATTTGTGCTGAAAATATTTTATAAGCTTCCGCGATTAATTTTTATAATTTATACCATCACCCTATTCATCCCTCCCTCTAGGGTGAAATCGATCGTACAAGTGGTATCAAAGCTAGGAACAAAAGCCGTTTTTGTTTTAAAATTTTGATTTTTTTCAAAAATCAATTTTTGTTTTAAAAATTTGAATTTTTAAAATGGCTTCTTTTAATACTGCTTTTGCTGTGGGTCAATCCATAGTTAGACCACCAATGTTCAATGGTGAATATGTTTATTGGAAAAATAGGATGGAAATCTTTCTGAAAACCATTGACGCTTGGAATATTGTTGAGACAGGTTATAGAACACCGACTATAACTGTAGATAAACAGGAAGTAGATAAACCAAAGGATCAATGGACAGAACTAGAAAATAGATAACAAAATGCTAATGCTAGAGCTAAGAATTCTATTCTTTGTTTATTAGATCAATTTGAATTTAATCGTGTCTCACATTGTCTAACTGCACAAGAAATATGGCACACACTAGAAGTGACTCACGAAGGAACATCTCAAGTCAAAAAATCTCGCCTTGCCATGCTAAGCAGCGAATACGAGAACTTCACAATGGCGAAGGAAGAAAATGTCAAAGAGATGCATGGACAACTTTCCAATATCGTTTACAAATCAAAAGCTCTTGGAAAATCATACACAGAATTGGAGATAGTCCGAAAAATCCTTAGAGTCCTTCCATGAAAATTTGAAGAAAAAGTGACTGCCATTCAAGAATCAAAAGATTTGAAACAAATGAAAGTCGAAGAACTCATCGGAAATCTCACCACTTATGAGCTAGAAATGAAATTCAAGGAAGAGCGTGAAGGAGGAGATACTCGAAAGAAATCAATAGCTCAAAGGAACAACTGAAAGTGATGACGATGACGATGACGATGCAGCAGCAGAATTGGAGCTATTAATAAAGAAATTCAAAAGACGGAATTACAAATATGGAAATTCAGCTCGAATTCAAAAAGCGAAAAGCAGAATAACCAAAGCACTAGACTACTTAGAAGAACAAAAGATTATTTGTCACAAGTGCAACCAAGCCGGACACATCAAGCCCAATTGTCCTCAAAATTAACGCGACTTTAAAAAGAAATCAAAAAGGAAAAGTTTTGCAGCCACGTGGAATACAAGTGACGAAGATAATCAAAGTTCTAGCAGTGAGAGTGAGAAAGCAGATATGTGCCTTCAAGGGAATATAACTGATAGCGACGATGGCGAGCCAAGCGAGGTATCAAAACTTACTCACTCTGAATTACTTATTTATTTCCACGAAGTAAATGGCTGTTTTGAACGACTTAGGGAAAAATACGCCAAACTTGAATCTCAAAAGGATACTTTGATAGAATGCAATGAACAACTTGATCAATTAGTTAAGAACTATCAACGTAGAATCCCTAAGTGTGATAAGGGTCCAACATTCGAAGAGGAAATTAAAAAATCAGAAATCAATATAAAATCACTTGAAAATGAAATTCTGATTTTAAAGGAGAATGAAAATACTAGGAGAGAGAATTCTATTAAAAAGTGCACACAATTGTTAAACGAAAATGAATCTTTCAAATCACAAGTCCAACAGCTGTCTACTACTTTAGATAAATTTCCAAAAGTGAAAAATCGTTGAATATGCTATTAGGAAAGCAAACGGTTAATTCGGTTAGACAAGGATTTGGATATAATAGTTCGAAAATTGTTGAAAGCAATATTAATCAAATTAATTCTATGTGCACAATTTGTAGAAAATATGGACACAATCACAATAATTGTTGGTATAGACCCAAACATGTGAAAACTATACCGATTTGGGTTCCAAAAGGCACAAATATAAAATCTCTCAAAGTTAAACAAATTTGGGTGCCAAAGGGAACTATTATAAATAGTTTTGGGTCTTCACAAAATTATTTTTCTAAATATTCTACCACTAACAACCATGGACCTATAAAAACAAATAGGCCACATAAACTTTTCTCGTGTAGGTGTGGTGGCAGGCTAAGGAACAACAACAGTGTTCTCTGGATTTTGGCTGCTCCAGAAACACAACGGGCGACAAAGCAAAGTTCCTTAGCCTAGTAAAAAGGTGACAGAATCACAATGGACAACGACGAAAAATATCGTAAAGGTAAAAACAGGTAAAGGTATATTTATTTGAACGATATATTAAATTTGATAATCTGCACCATATTCTGAATTAAAATCAGCCAGTATTGAGATAATGAAAAGATAATGATTCTGACTTATTCCACATAGTTGGCCAATTATATTCTTATGCCAAAAACACTATAATAATCTCTAGATTCTTTGAATTACTTCATATATATCATTTTGGATTAAAAATAGTGTTTTGTTGGATAATAATACAATTGATTATAATTCGGCTAACTCTATATTCACGGTTTTTGATTATTTACATGGCTTCATTTCAAAAGAATGTCATTTAAATTGCTGTTAAAATTGAGTTTGAAATTTTTTGGTGCACATTTCATGTTTTGGTCTATAAAATTCAATTGATGATAATTTTGAGTGAAAAAGAAATTCAGATGCAGATTACACTGGTAATCTAGTTGATAGAAAAATTACTAGTTGAACGTGATTTTTGAGACATTTAGTAACTGCATCGTTTTTCAAAGAAAATATCTGCATATTTTTCATTTCGTATAATTTTCAAATAGCAGAAATTTTTCTTATAAAACCCCCTCGAGAAAATCATTTTTGACCACATTTTCAGATTAGTCATTTTGAAAAATTGATTTCATAATTATTTTTGAATTTGATTTTAAATGACTATATTGACTAATCTGACTCCCAAATGTCGAAAAGAAAAATAGTGATTGAAAAAGTGATGAGTGTTGATATTGATCATATATTATAACCCGAGAAAGTATAATTAGAAAATTTCTTTAGAAATTTAAACAAGAGTTATAAAACTTTTTGTTGTTAAAAATTCCATGACCATCTCTATATCTATCATATTTCTAACGACCATCACTCATCAAAATTCTATATAGTTTGTCAATATGTGGTACTTTAAACAGGAATCGTTCGTTTTTCATTTTCACATTTTTAAAAAAAAATTAATAATAAATAAATAAATACCAAAGTATTCACTCTCATTTAAAAGTCCTCACGGTTATGCATGGGTGAATTACTTGGAATTTGTTATGTGCTTCCATGCTCATTTAAAAGTCCTCACGGTTATGCATATATGGAATGCATATCAAAAGTTGATTTTTAAAAATTAAACAAGTTGATTCTAATCCCATTTAAAAGTCCTCACGGTTATGCGTGGTTAGAAGATACTTGAATTCATTTTTAAAAAAATAAAATTGGAATACTACTAATCTCATTTAAAAGTCCTAACAGTTATGCATGATTAGTAGATATTCAAATTCCTGATATAACTTACCACGAATAGACACATCTGTATGGTTTTATATGATGACATCATTTCCATCATTCTAAAAGTGGAATATGCGCCTAACAAAATATTTATGATTTTTGTTTGATTTTTTATTAAAATTTAATACTTATATTCAATTGAGTTTTAATGTTGGATTAATATCGATCACTTTATCTCTATTTTTCTCTAACAGTATTATTCTTTTGCTGATAACAAAAGGGGGAGAGAAAAGTTAAGATTTTGTCAAATAAAATCAAGCAAAGGTCAAATAATTTTCTAATTGCATCTAGGCTCATTTGCATATTTTTATTTGTATGCATATATGTAGGGGAGTTTTGTGTAGAGAGGGAGCATTTAACTAGGGGGAGCAAATTGAACGATCAAATACATTTAATACATTCAAAATCTTAAATATATGTTTGTTATCATCAAAAGGGGGAGATTGTTGAATATGCGCTTATATGATTTTTGTTTGATGATAATAAACATATATACATTTGTTTAAATGTATTTGTTAATATACTATTTTATTTTTCACAGATTAAATAAATATTTGCTGAATAAAATAAATAACACGGAATTTGAATTCAAACGAATATTTTATTCAAACAAATATTTATTACAATTTTGATATTACAAATTCAAGCTCTCACTATACATATACATTTTGATTACATCACAATTACATCACAATTCAGTTTACATTAATAACCTCACTACATATCACTCACACTCGTATTTTGTCTTCAACTGCATTCCAGTTTGAATCCAGCATCTGAGCAATCTGCAAAAATATTCACTAACACAGTAAAATTGAAAAAGAAATATTTTTGCAATATAAAATGAAATATGAATATTGAAAATAATATTTGCCTCAGTTATTTGGGTTGTTCGTCATCATTTAAATTTGAATTCATATTTTTGCAATATAAAATGAAATATGAATTTTGAAAATAATATTTGCCTTAGTTATTTGGGTTGTTCGTCATCATTTAAATTTGAATTCATCATACACGAACAACTTGTGACATACACAGTGTATCACTGTATATGCCACAAGGCCGTGCACACCGATATATACACTTGATAATGCTACAGGGACCGGTGAGCACAGGTCAAATCCAAATGAAAAGCCGGGTTCAACTCACGTGCAACATATCCAAAATCACGACTCAAGCACAAGGTCAAACCCGAGTTTTTGAAACTGGATTCAACTCACGTGAAATTTCAAAAATCAACATGAAGTGAACCAAGTTCAGGTCAGACCAATCTGTAGCATGCTAATGAATCAACTGCAATGCAACACATGAACCAAGCTACATACACCAAAGCTAACAGCAGTGCCAAGAGATTCAAGTGCAACTGGAAACAACAACGAGTGCATGCTACAACAACAAAGACCACGGCTACTGCACAACAACATGAATACTGAAACAATCAAGGACCGAGCAACTGTATATATGCACATATATGTAAATCACAAGACTCAAGTGAATGAAAACATGTATGAGGAACATGGTGAGCAACACAAACTGCAGTGGACAACAAACATGACAGCAGACCAAAGTGCAACAGGATGAACCGCAAAGCCAAGCATGATACAGGTGAACAGAAGTAACAAGTGCAGGTGAACAAATGTGCAAATGCTCAAACTCAGGTGGACAACATATCAAATGAACCAATGAAACAACAGAGCTCAATGCAACTGAAGGCAACATATACATACATACATACATACATACATATATATATATATATATAGTGAACCGTACATCTACCACAAGCATCAACATGTATGCAATCAGAATGAAGTAGACATTGACAATATCGATGCAAGTGAATATGGCAACGAAATTAATATACGGTGAAACAAAGCATGGTTCAAACCAGGGCACACAGCATGCAAATGCACCAATGAAGTCTGTACACATGGAAAATACAAGCAACTCGAGCCCAAGACGATACAAACCAAATATCAAATAAAACACAAATGGCCAGAGAATTGTACAAAGCTCCTACAGGGATGAACGGAAATGGCCAAAGTCAAGTCAAGTGAGATGACAAATCATGCTCAACATGAACCAGAATGGTTACAACATCAAGGTGGTCAAGGCCAAAATCATTAATGCAATGCACAGCAAGGTATAACAAAGTCAAGGGCATATGAAGACAAGTGTAAACATCACATTAAAACAACTCGAACTCAACTGGAAAGTGCTATCAGAGATGAACACAAAAAATGGTCAGAGCCGTAGTATACAAAAGTCACAAAATCAAAACCGTGGTAGCAAATGTAATTGACCAAGTCACGAATCAACAACGTGACCATCAAGCAACGAAAGCATATTCATATTGAACAAGTCAGATACATCTCAAACATCAAAGTGAAATCAAACGGCCGATGACGAATTCAAACAATTTTATACGAACGCAAAAATAGGATTTCGAATCCTATATAAACCCTAAGATCATCATCGGCAAAGTATCGAATTCCAGAAAGCATAAAATCAGTAAAGCAAAAGCAAATAATTACATACCGAATCAAGGAAAGATTTCGATCAACGAAGCAGTCGAAGTGAGCAACAATCGATCAAGGCTACACGGGAATAATCATCGAATCAATCAACATAATGTCGGCACTTCGAAAGCCCTAATTTGGTCAAGGGACGAAGCCCTAAATTTGCAAGAGGAACGGCCGCCATTACGAACGAAGAAATAAAAGAGACGGGTCGAATTACAAAGGGGGCCGGCCTATTTTATAAAGGAGTTTTTATTAAAGGCTTTAAATTTTTAATTAGGGTTTAATTTTAAATTGTTTTTAATTTGTATTTTTCTTTTTAAACCGTTTAAATTTCTAGTCGTGTGACTAGGGGACAAGCTACGTGGCGTAGCTTGAGAATTCACAACTCAGTGGCTGAGTTGTGGTAGGGTTTTAAGCGTAGAGTTAGATTTAGTCGATAGCGGGTGTCGCAAGTTTACGTGTGTAAGCGAGAGACTATCTAATTTCTAGTAGAAACCATGTGGGCAGCACGTAGGCAGGGTTTTGCCGAAGCTGGGTAAATTCTGTGTCGTTCTATTTCTGCATTTATTATTCTGCTATTATCTGTGCTGCTATTGTTCTGTGATCTGTGTTGAAAATATTTTATAAGCTTCCGCGATTAATTTTTATAATTTATACCATCACCCTATTCACCCCCTCTCTAGGGTGAAATCGATCCTACAAAAATCACATAAGGACACTTAATTAACTGTCACGACCTGGATTTTCGGACCAGTTGAAATTGCCGAAAAATCCGTTCATTCTAAGACTACTAATGAAAACTACTAACTAAATACACCATATTAAATAATTATTCAACATTACTAAATGTATAGGATAAAATTTCAAATTTTACAAGTTATCACAGTAATCAATTTAATCTACTAGGTGTGCTTATATACAAACCAAATATAAATAAATCTAACGCTGCACAACTCAGAAACGGTAATAGCCATTCCTACTAACTCAATAAACTTGTCAAATGCGGAATAAAATAGTAAGCAGGAAAAATACAATAACACGAGATAAACAACAATCATTAACAGATAAACATGAAAAGGTTATATTATTTTAGGGGCTACATCACTACCACTTGTGATTGCATACGTACCCCTATCTAATTGGGTATCCAATTAGATATAGGATCAAGCCAACGTAGTTCTCCTACCGCATATAGGACACATGGAGCCTATGATGCAACAAACAAATATGCAATTTCCAAAACTACCCACTTAGGCTTAATCTTTAAATTTAGATTTTCTAATCTAATTACCTTTACGGAAATGATCTCTTTGGACTTTATTCTTGAATTTTTATTTCAAAACTTTTGAAATATATACATATCCTTTATATTCAAATTATACTTTACTTCGGGATCTTAAAACAAATCACTTTTGAAAATTTTATTTGGAAATCCCAAATAATGTAATAAAAACATATCAAACATATGCAACCAGATCGAGAGGTTTCTTCCAATAACAAGGCAACTGGGTCCCAGCTGTAACAACCCGCATATTTATCGAGTTTACATTTAAATATTTTTATTTAAATATTAAATCGTTAATCGGATTTTGGTCCGAAAAACTACTTTTTGCAAACGGTCAAATTAGGACTCGAGACCACTTCCATTGAGTTCGAAATGTCGTTTACAACTTTTTAAGTATAAACATCGATAGGTTTGGAGTTAGTGAAATTTCACTAACTTTTCCCGCTTTGGACTTTGGGTTAGTTTAGCCTATTAAGCCCAAGTTCCAACCCTCTTCTCCTCACTCTTCATAAATTTCCTAACTAACTCAAGCTTTAGCATTAATGGTGAAGAGAATGGGAAATTAAAACTCCAAGCTCAAATTCAATTGCAACTCCATCATTCAACTCCAAATTCAAGTAGAAGATATTGGATTCAAGCTTTGGATTGCTTCTCCTTGCTTTCAAGCTTCATCTTCATAAATTTTAGTGCAAAGGTGAGATTTTTATCTCAAAAATCTAGCCTATAACTATATTGGACTGTTGGGAATGATTCCCTATCATTTTTGCATGCATGTTAGCATTTGGTTTGGATTGGATTGGCGAAAAACTCCAATTTTTAGCGTTTTGGTGAATTTTCTGCACTTAGGTCGTTCTGGCCATTTTTAGGTCGTTCGGAGTTAAGTCGTTCGTCCATGGGTCGTGAGTCGTTCACGAGTTAACTTTAGGTCGTTTTGGAAGAATTGGCACTTCGGAATTAGGTCGCTCACGAGTTAAGTCGTTAGGTCACTCGCGAGTTAGTACCATAGGTCGCAGAGCTTTAGGTCATTCTGGAAGTATTGACACTTCGGAGTTAGGTCGCTCACGAGTTAAGACTTAAGTCGTAAGTCGCTCATGAGTTAGGCCTTAAGCCGTAGGTCGCTCGCGAGTTAAGCTTTAAGTCTTAGGTCGTTTCCGACCTATAATCTCTAGGAAAACGTTAAGTGTGCCTGGTTTATCTCGTAGGTCGTCTCCGACCTAAGCTCCTGATAAGTCGTTCGAGTTAGGTCGTTGGACCATTTACCTTAGGTCGCTCGTCCACTAAGTCGGCCTGGTTTATCTCGTAGGTCGTCTCCGACCTAAGCTCCAGATAAGTCGTTCGAGTTAGGTCGTTGGACCATTTACCTTAGGTCGCTCGTCCACTAAGTCGGCCTGGTTTATCTCGTAGGTCGTCTCCGACCTAAGCTCCTGATAAGTCGTTCGAGTTAGGTCGTTGGACCATTTACCTTAGGTCGCTCGTCCACTAGGTCGGCCTGGTTTATCTCGTAGGTCGTCTCCGACCTAAGCTCCAGATAAGTCGTTCGAGTTAGGTCATTGGACCATTTACCTTAGGTCGCTTGACTCTGTTAAGTCGTAGGTCGTTAGACCTTAGGTCGCTCGACTCTGTTAAGTCGTAGGTCGTTAGACCTTAGGTCGCTCGACTCTGTTAAGTCGTAGGTCGTTAGACCTTAGGTCGTTCGCATTCCTTAAGTCGCTCGACCCCTCCACACTAGGTCGCTCGGCTTGCTTGAGTCGTAGGTCGTTGGACCTTAAGTCACTTGCCTCCCTTAACTCCAGTTAGGTCGCTCGGCCATTGTGTTAGGTCGCGTGAACCCTTAGGTCGTTAGACCTCATTTTGCTTTAGGTCGAACCCCGTAAGCGGTGGCGTTGCCCCCGCACCCCCACCTTGGGGGGTTGCCACCCCCCCTGGACCCCCCCTCCGTAGGGGATCTTATCTGAAAAACATTGAGCTGATTTCCTTGGATTTTATTCACATCTCCGTATGCGATTTTTGTGACTGATTGTTTCTACAATTGCTTCTGTGTTTTGTCACTTTATAATATAAAGGTTTCAATACTAGTAGTAAATATCAAAACTCTTTTAACAAACAATTTCAACTCTATTTTTAATAACAAAGCTCTTTTCTTAAACCGTTTTCCAATCTATTAGTATATACAAGCCTTTACCTCACCCGGATGAGAAATCTAATTAAACGACTTAGTAAAACAAGTGGTATGAAACGCTTGCGTTCACTTCGTCGGTTAATTCTTGGACTTGTTCGATTGAACCTCTTGTGACAATTTTATTAGTGAAGATTTACAGTTTGTTCGTAAATATTTAAGTTAAGCAAGTGGTTATGGGACATGAAGCTAAACTTCTATATTTACTAGCTTAGTGTAATTGACACTTCTCGTTGATCTTGATGATCGCTTTATGAATTAGACTAGCAATTGCGCGATGTCTCTTTCATTGCAAGGTTAGACTAGACACCACTTGTGTGATTCCATTCACACATACCTTTCTGCTTTTTGGTTAGTCTTGACCTCAATCTGTGTGATTCCATTCACACATGCGGGGTAGCTCCCCATGGTCTTCGGACCGTCATGTGATAGGCCTCTTTCCCTTTTTATGATTTCTGGATTTCTCGTGTTGATTTCTGGAATTTATGTCATTGACTTGTTATGAGTACAAGTTTAGGGTATGATGCCCCCTTCGAATCTTCGAGAAGATTCTTGTGATATTGATTATCTCTTATTGATTGATCTTCTGTTGATCATTATTTACATACTTATAGTGGTATGTCGTTATGGATGTTTATGTTTATGCCATATCTTTTATGTTATATCATGTCATCTGATATTTATAGCTAGACTGATCCGTTTATTATTTTCTTAAATAATACTCGGATCAGACCGAGATGTTACAGGTGCTTCTGCTTGACTTCTTCCCAGGGATTCATCACTCTGACTTTTGGCTAACTGTTTAGATTAGCAGTTTTTTGTTGTATACACTTGAGATATAGACTCATAGTTGTATTCTTTTGTATAGCACGTGTTGCTATTCTTATGTATTATCGTGGATCTTATTGACCACTACTCTGATGTACACTTTCATGTGTTAGTTATATATTCATATCTTCTTCCGCCTTTGTGATATGGATATCTGTGAATGATTTGTGATATGATTATTTCTATGTTTGTTTCCGAAGATTATTTATAGCCACCGTGTGATAAGCAATTACATGGATGGTCGCTCCTCAACAGCCTTATTCTCCGTGCTAGTTGACAGCACTTCTCCGGAGTGTTCTTGGCTAGCGTGGGTATAGAGGTGGGGCGTCACACCAGCCTTCATACAATCGATAAATAAATACATCCCTCTATTCCAAGAGCGGACTATACCAAAAACATATGCCCGTTTTTTAGTTACGGGTTACCCAAATCATTGGTAACATAAGAAATCATTTTACATCCCGAAGCGATAAATCATTTCACACTAATATTCATAAGTACTTTCAAATCTATAATAATTTTCATTTCCCAAATTCTTTCAAAAATCATCTTAAAACCATCGGCTTTAGTCCACGAAATTCTTTTCGTTTTATAAAACCATTCTTATATAAATCACTTTTATATAATATAACTTCAAAATATTCATTACCAAATATTTCTATTTCTTTTAAAGAAAAAACATTTCATAACATTTCCATTTGAAAACCAATTTCAAAACAATTCATTAAATTGAAGTGAACCAAATATTACCGCTAAACACCTTATAGTCAAATTGTGAAATAAATCACAAGGTGTTAGCCTACAACTATTTTCTACCAATCCCATGTCTATAGATAATTAATTGCTCATAAACTAGTCGAGCAAAGTCAATAATCAATAAATAATAATCAGTGCTCATAAACTAGTCGAGCCTAATTCAAACTATCAATCAATGAAATAAACGCAACAATAAATGATAAATAATGCTTCATTCTATCAAATATTTATAACACTTTTACGGTTTGATATTTATTTTGTATCATCCGGGCTTTCCCTTAGACATGTTTTGTCCCTCGCCTAAGTTTCCTTGGATCTCACAGACGAAACAAATGTACTGATCGTTTTCGCATACCCCATTAAGTACTTAACTTCTACATATTAAATTACTTAATTAACCATCCAAACATAATAGCGAGCAAGGATATCAAATCATTGTTCTAGAAAGCAAAGTAAACAAGTATTTAACAAGGGTTTTGAAACAAATTAACAATTAATGTTATTTCAACTTACCAATGGTTTTAATGAACATAAAATAAGAGATAACTTACATTGCATTCCACTCCGTCAAATTTTAAGGTAAGGAACTTAAGATCTAACACATACTTCCTACCATGCTTCGGAAGAAAATGAAAATAAGGATGAATTCCTCTTTCCTAATGCTTGGCCAAGGCTTGAAATGGAGGTTGGCCGAAAGTATAGAGAAGAAGTGGTGGAGCTTTGAACTTGAATTCTCAAAATTAGACCCAAAAAATAGGTCACCTTCTCTCTTGTTTTTGGCCCTCATTCTCAAAATTTGAAAAACTTATTAACTGAAAAGTTGTTGAAAATTCTTCTCTTGAATTCAAAGAAAGAATCTTTTGAATCCAAGTGGTTTTGAGGGAGATATGATAGAATGAAGAAGAGATATTGTCGGATAGACAAAAATGAAGCCCGAAAATGCTATTCAAAGAATTGAGTTTCAGATATAGAATACCTCAAAAATGGAAAAAGTGATCAGCAGAAAATCTGTAGCCACTGGAATTTCATATGTTTTGAAGAAAATAATTTCTTAATTTGGATCTAATATTATCAAGTTATGATCAAAGCAAAATGACCTATTCTTTGGCTTAAAAACTGGGCCAGAAAATGCACTGGAAAGAAGTTTATTTTTGACATAGTTAACTTTAGAACGAGATAAAATGGTCAACATGAAAGTGGTAGCCACTGGAAAAATTACATAATTTGAAAAAAGGAATTTTTCATTTGGGTTCGGTTTTGAAGAAAATATGACGGAGAGAAGAAGCGGTAAAATATGGAGAAAAGATGAGCTTGATTTGAAGAGAATGAACATTGATTTCTTTTGAATATTTTGAAAATATTTGACACTATTTATTTCTAATTTTTTCTATGGCTTGAAAGCCATTAAAGAGAAGAGGAAGATGATGGAAAATCTTGAGAAAAGAAGAAGAATAAATGTGAATGAAAGTAAAGAAGGTGGTGGGAATTTATAGAAAAAGAAAGAAGTGGTAAATTTACCAAAATAACCTCTTACCAAATTACCAAACTAACCTTACTTTAACCTAAAGCAATCTCCATATTTCAATACTTAACATCATCTTTCACATCCTTACTTTATGTCTTAGTCACTTAATGATTAAGTAAATAATATCATAATTATGTGGCTTTGATTTGATGTGATTTGATGTTTACTTTTTCTTACTTTTGTTAATTATTACTTACTTTTACAAATTCCTTCTAGAATTTTTATAATCTTATTTAGTAAAAGTAAACATTTTTAGTTAATTAATTAATATTTATACTACTTGAATAAATTTTTCTATATAAGAAAATAAAGGTGCGGCGACGTTGCAACAACTTTTAATCGACATAACGTCGTTTTTGGACAAAATATTTTACGGTCACATTTTGATGTTTTAGTTAAAATATTTATTTATGTAAACCAAATTGAAAAATAAATTTGTATAATACTATTTAAAAATATAAACATTCATAAAATAATTAGGATAATTTATTTAACCATTGAAACATAATTTTTTGAAATCAGCATTTTGTCACTTTGTCGATATAGGAAAATGTTACTATTTTTATGTATGTTTCAAATTCCAAATCCTATCAAATATTATTTAAATCATAAAACCTTTTATGTTTAATATTTAAAATCACACTAAATAGTATATTTTAAAGTGGTCAAATTCTGGGACATTATATTCTCTCCTACTTAAAAGAATTTCATCCTCGAAATTACAAGGATGAAAAAAATATAATGGAAAAACAAAAATTAATGGAAGTTATGCACACCAAAAATAGTAATATCACCCATAACCCCGGTCGGAGGTATGGTGCCTTATCCTATCCATTATATTTATCAAATTAAGGTAGTTCATTTTTAAAATTCCTAGGTTGATACTAACCATAGACGAATTTTACTAGGCACCTAACCAATGCTCCGATACCACGTGTCACAAACCGGATTTTCGGACCAGTTGAAATTGCCGAAAAATCCGTTCGTTCTAAGACTACTAATGAAAACTACTAAATAAATACACCATATTTGATAATTTTTCAACATTACTAAATGTATAGGATAAAATTTCAAATTTTATAGGTTATTAGAGTAATCAATTTAATCTACTAGGTGTGCTTATATACAAACCAAATACAAATAAACCTAACGCAGCACAACTCAGAAACAGCAATAGCCATTCCTACTAACTCAATGAACATTTCAAATGCGGAATAAGATAGTAAGCAGGAAAAATACAATGATACGAGATAAACAACAACCATTAACAGATAAAAAAGAAAGGGTTATATTATTTTAGGGGCTGCATCACTACCACTTGTGACTGCCTACGTACCCCTATCTAATTGGGTACCCAATTAGATATAGGATCTAGCTAACGTAGTTCTCCTACCGCAAATAGGACTCATCAAGCCTACGATGCAATAAAAAGAATTTGCAATTCCTAAAACCATACACATAGGCTTAATCTTTAAATTTAGATTTTCAAATCCATTTACCATTACGGAAATGATCTCTTTGGACTTTATTCTCGAATTCTTATTTCAAAACTTTTAAAATACATATATATATCCTTTATATTCAAATTATACTTTACTTCCGATCTTAAATCAAATCACTTTTGAAAAGTTTATTTGAAAATCCCAAATACTGTAATAAAAACATATCAAACCATATGCAACCAGATCGGGAGGTTTCTTCCAATAACAAGGCAACTAGGTCCCAGCCTTTATACAATCGATAAATAAGTACATCCCTCTATTCCAAGAGCGGACTATACCAAAAACATATTCTCGTTTTTTAGTTACGGGTTACCTGAATCATTGGTAACATAATGAATCATTTTATATCCCCAAGCGATAAATCATTTCACACTAATATTCATAAGTACTTTCAAATCTATAATAATTTTCATCTCCCAAATCCTTTCAAAAATCATCTTAAAACCGTCGGCTTTAGTCCTCAAAATTCTTTCTATTTTATAAAACATTTTTATAAAACCATTCTTATATAAATCACTTTTATATAATATAACTGCTAAATAATCATTACCAAACATTTCTATTTCTTTTAAAGGAAAAACATTTCATAACATTTCCATTTGAAAAACAATTTTCAAAACTATTCATTAAATTGAAGTGGACCAAATATTACCGCTAAACACCTTGTAGTCAAATTGTGAAATAAATCACAATGTGTTAGCCTACAATTATTTTCTACCAAGCCCATGCATATGGATAATTAATTGCTCATAAACTGGTCGAGCAAAGTCAATAATTAATAAATAATAATCAGTGCTCATAAACTGGTCGATCCTAATTCAAACTATTAATCAATGAAATAAACACAATAATAAATGATAAACAATGCTTCATTCTATCAAATATTTATAACACTTTTACAGTTCGATATTTATTTTGGAGCATTCGGGCTTTTCCTTCGACATGTTTCGTCCCTTGCCCAAGTTTTCTTGGATCTCACAGACGAAACAAATGTACTAGTCGTTTTCGCATACCCCATTAGGTATTTAACTTCTAATTTTTAAATTACTTAATTAACCATCCAAACATAATAGCGAGCAAGGATATCAAATCATTGTTCTACAAAGAAAAGTAAACATGTAACGACCCGCTATTATGGACCATTCAAATCGACAATAAAACCATACATGTCCGACTTGAATAATTTAAAATACCGAATTATTAATTAAAATTTGCAAAACTCAGCATATACAGTAAATAAAACAACCACAGAATCGCAGATGCATAGTAATATAAAATATTGCAATGGAATAGATAAATAGTAGTTCATGAACCTACTATATAAATATCAGAGTTAGAAATAAAAATACAACAGAATATCTCAAATACAGTGAAATCTCCAGTACGAACAGATGACCTCTCTGAACGAATCAACTGAAAGAGCTGAAAGCTGAATCAATAGTTGGATCCTCAAAAGAAGCTCCAAACTCCAAAGGCGAGTCTCAAATGCTGTATCGCTTAGTCTGACCCGAGCGTAAAGCAAAAACACAAAACACTCGAGTCAGGATTAACATTCTTATATCAATAAATCCAACTCAAGTGAAATATCAACTAAAATACAAATAACTTAAGGATGTTTGGGATAACCATCCTCTAAGGGTCCATTGAACTATCTACAAGGTAGAAATATACACTATAACACCGTGGTCATTCAATTTTATTTATACTTCAAAATTGAAAAATCATTTCCCTTTCAAATATATCTATTTTCCAAGATAGTGTGTGTGTGTGTGTATTAAATAATTTATAAAGTATTTGAAATTTCCTCAACTACACAAATTGATTCTAATCAACTCAAGTTCCAAATTCCCATTTATTCAAAGCTCAATTCATTAATTCAATTCGGCTCCCAATAACCATTTAAACTTTCGTTATATTCAAAGCTTTAATATTCAATATTTTAAAGTTAAATCTAATAGTTTCATATAGATCTTGATTTAGCTTCATCATTATTATTTAGTCAGGAAATTTCCACTTAACAAGTTCAATATCATTTAAATAGCCTTAGATTTCATTTTACAGAATATTTCCTTAAATTTATTTAAACTTAAAATATCTATTTAATCCCTTTTACCAAAACCAAGTTATAAAATCATATCTTAGATCCCGAATTCAATAGTTTCAAATCGATTTAATTGAATATAATTTTTAATTAAATACCATTTCCAATTAATTCAACTTTATCTTCTCAACTCTAGCTTATTCCAAATTTTACCAAATCTAATTTGAAATATAAATTTAAACGAATCCTTAAACATATTATATAAATTAAATCAATCTCATTTATATTAAATATTATTATTAGGTCTATACTTAAAATTTTCATTTTTATACATATAATATTCTAAGAATCAATCTTTATTAAAACAATATTTTTCTATCCCAATCCATAGAATTTTTTTTGAAGACATTTATATATATGTACCAATGATGTCTGTATATAATTTCCTACGCTATGGTCAAGGGATACGGATATTTATCATTTCAATGCAAAATTTAAATATACGGGTAGATATCACTTCGACCCGTAATCCCAAATTCAATTTAACTGAAAATCGCTTGGTTTATCATTTCAACCCATAACGAAATTCTCCTATCCAAAAGTCCGTTCGGGTATGTATCATTTCAAGCCATAGTGAATTCTAAACTAAAAGGAACTTGCAGAGTGATAACAGATAATACAATAAAATAACAGGCATATATCATCAATAAAAATATAATATAAACATCAGGATATGGTGTCATATCCCACAGGTGAACTGTTACAGAAAATAGCATATATATAACAATTTAAATGACTACAGCATCATATTTCAATTGTCGTTTCAATTGAAATCAAATTTAATAAAATACAAGAAAGTTAATTGTGAGTGATTGCTCACCTTTCGAGGCTATAGAAGAACGATAATGAGGTTAGTTATGGATCCCAATACGAACTTTGAAGCAAAGCAAAATTGGCACGAATTTGATGACAAAGCTGATAGATAGAAATCGATTAAAAAAATCAATCGGTTTGATATAAACAGAGTATATATTATATGTGTTATTTAAGTTTCCTTAAAATCTCAATAAATTTAATTTAAGACGGATATTCAAATAAAATACTCACATTGTTTGAAACTGATATTAAATTTAAAATACATATTAAAACAAAACATCATCATATTATTGAAAAATCAATGTTTAAATTTAAACACATAAAAGTTTTTCCTCTTAAATCAATATTACATTCAAACACACACACAAAATAAAATATAGGCATAATATATATAAAAATCATCACTTATTTAAAACATGCATTTTAAAATAACATGTTTATATATAGTTTACTCAAAATTCAAAGCATATACTGAGAAAATCAATCTATATATATAGACCATACATTATGAAAGCACTAAAGAAAAGAGAAAAAAATAAAACATACTTTATATATACACACTAGAATCGAGATTGAAATTATACATTTAAATTTTTAGTTTTACAACATAAATCACTAATGCTTTTACAACACTCAGCTGCCATACTAATATATGTTATATTCGGACAGGAATAAAAATCTAATTATATTTTCAAAATATGTATATTACTAATATTTTATAATAACAAATAAGATATAAGACTAACGTATATGTACGTCTCTGAAAAGCTTGGCTTAAAATTCACATAAGCATTAAACATAAAAATATATGTAGATATAGTTTTATGCTAAAATATCAATTAAATGGAGACTGTTGTAATGTGAATTTTTTTGAACCTGAGTTGAAATATAAAGATGGACTTGTCAAATATATTGGAAGTAAAGGACATGGAGAGGAGAAGAAAAGCATGGAAAAGAAAAAATAATATAAAATAAAAAGAAGAAAATGGAGGCCATACCTTCAGAGCTCACGCACGCAAGAAGAAATGAAGAAAATGTTGAGACTCAGTTGAAAACAATTTGTGTACGAGGCTTATATTTATACACGATTGCATTGATTGAGGTGAGAGAATATAGGCAAGAAATAAAATTAAATCAATTATACACGATTGCATTGATTGAGTTGAGAGAATATAGACAAGAAAGATTTGAGCGAATATTTACAGTGGTATTGAATGCGTGAATTTAACAAAAGGAAACTGCAAGAAATCTTTGGCAAACATTTTGTACACGTTTAAAATTTATTAGGAAGTAAATGCGTTAATTAAAACGTAAGGAATATTTAAAAATGGGAAGGTGGTGAAAATTATTTGCGTACAAGGTTGAGTATTTAAATGAAACTAGTATTGATTGCTTGGAGAAACGGCAGGAAATAAATCCCGTCAGGAGTAATTTGCGCGTGATATTTGATTTAAGAGATAATTGCATTGGATAGATTAAATAAAGAAACATACTAATTAATGGTATAGGAACATTAAGGAAACAAAAGAATTTCTTTTGAATGGTAAGAAAAATCAAAGATTTTGTTCCTATTAATTGCAAAGGAGTAAATAGAAAAGAAGAGACACTTATACACGTGAATTTCAAATAATCTTGAAAGGGATTTTGAACTTCTAAAGAGAAATAAATTTCCTTCAAACAGCTATGCGAATTTTTGTTCCTATTACAAAAGTGAGGAAAAAGGGAAGCGTAGAAATTTACACGCAACTTATTAAAACTAGATTTAAAAGAAATTGAACGTCTAGGGAAATGATTTCTTTTCCACTTGGAATGCAAGGCTACAGATATATTTAACGTCAAAATAAATATTATTCCCAATTGAAACCATATTTACTTTTAAATCATTAAATTAACATATAAAATACTAACAACTATCTACTGCTTTATAGTAAATAAAAAAAATTGTAAATTCACAGAATACAACATGTTACTTTTATTTCAAAATATCTTTCTTATAATAATTATTATATTTGGAAAACATTTTGAAATAATTTTCTCTTTTAAAACTAATAAATAAAATATCATTATGTTAACTACCAAATTAAATGTTCATTTTAATACATTCTCTTTCCTTAATGGAAAGATTTCAACAAATACAAATATTAATTTCGTATTAAATCAAATAAAAATCTAATACAACTACTTCTTTCCATTAACAATAAATCAAACATTATTTAGTAATTTCACATAACTCAACATATCCATTAGTTACCAATTTTAGTTCATTTGTTAGAGGTTAACTTATTTGAATTACAACAATACAATTAAACTATTGTTTCCTCTTTAATTTTATTCAATAGACCAATATTTACAATTAACAATTATTATTAAATTCTTAACATTTGTAGTTTTTAATTCAAATTGTAAATCTCATATAAACTATTATTATTCCCATCATTTTTGTTTCTACCAAATTTTATTCAATATTTTTAAAAAAATTAGAATTTTAAATTGGTCTAAAATTTTGGATCGTTACCCATTACCTTTTTTTTTCCAGATCCGAACTGCGTTGCAAAAATGAAAATGGGAAGAGATTTTGAAATGGTCAGGAAATCAAAGATTTTTATTCCTATTAAATGCGGAGATGCAAATGAAAGTGGAAAGATTTACATGTGAATTGGAGGCAGGGTTCTAATTCTTTTTTTTAAAAGCACTTGCTGATTTGATTTTTAACAGCTAAGATATGAAATCAAAGAGTGCGTATAATAGATGCGATAATTAAAACGAACGTACGCCCAAATTAATTAACAATTAATGTAATCTAAATTTATATGTTTTCTTATTTATTCACTTCTTATATTTAATTATACGTAATCCAAACATTAAATTTTTATTTCAAAATATTATTATTTAAAATTTCTCAAAAATTCAATTAAATACGTTATTAAAACCGTTTAAAATTTATGGGTTGTCACACTCTCCCCCACTCAAAACTTTTCGTCCCCGAAAAGGAAGGAGGTTGGGGAATAGCAACAAATAGAAAGAAAAAATAGATTGAAGTACAAGATAAACAATTAATTTAAAACTATACAAATTTTACTTGAAATATTCGTTTAAAAACTTCATTTGAAATTTAATTTTCTTTAATACTTTAATACTTTTCAAAACTCCTTTGGAAACAATTATTTACATTATTACTTATATTTACAAAGAAGCTATTGAAAATATTAAATCAAAAATTTATAAAAAAAATTATTTATCTCAAAATACTTCCAACATTATAGATAAATTAATAATCATTCTCTTTAAATATGTTATAATTAATTAATAACTTCTGAAACACTAAAAATTTTCTATTATACCATGTAGTGTATAAATAAACAATATTTAAAAAGGATATATCCAACAAGGAAAGAAGGTAGATTCGGAAAACCGAATCAAGGTGAATAACTAAAGCTGAGCAGATAAGGTAGATTCAAAAGAATAGTATCAGGCACGAATAGTTAATTTCAAACCAAAAGAATTTCAATTTCAAAGATAAATACAAAATTTCTTGTTGGAAATACTTTTATAATAAAATACCTTTTCAAAAAAAATACTTTTATGTCGAAACCAATTTTCCTTTTGAAAATACTTCTATAACTCGATGTTTCAACAAGTTTATCCTCGTTCTTGCAGACTCTGGCCATGCGTTGATCAGGCGCAAAGCTAGAATTTTTCAAGTACTTAGTAGACCTGTTTCACCAACCAGTGAGAATACTTGGAAAACCTTTAAAAAACGATATGGAAAGTACAATCCAAACAAAATAACCAAACCAAAACCTTTGTCTAACCATGGTTCGCAGATACACAATGGTTACGCCTGGATCCCCCAGGAAACAATCTGTATCCGTAAGCTTTCTCAGCCATGCGAGTTACGCCATAATGACTAGTAGGGTGCAGGATACACAATGGTTACGTCTGGATCCCCCAGGGAACAATCCGTACCGCTAGGCCGTCTCAGCCAAGCAGTTTCGCTACTAATGCGACCTGCATAGATTGCAGGATACACAATGGTTACGCCTGGATCCTCCAGGAAACAATCTGTACCCCCAGGCCATCTCAGCCAGGCAGTTGAGCTATGCAGTCGTGAGAAAAAAAACCATGGGTTACGCCACGGTGGGACGCCCGAGTATCACATCCGGAAAATCAGAAATCAGAGAGAATAATGTCGATAGATTGAATCCACAATGTGGCCACAAAGCGGATATCAAGCAGAAGGCACTTTCCATATCTTTACTTCAAAAATATGTATCATATAGTACCTTTTCAAATCACTTTCAAATATCATACTTATATAAAGTCCATTATATATAGGATTCCATTTTCAATCGAATACTTTCCAAATCAATAGTATTTCAAATCACACTTATATAGACTTCGATTATATAAAATTTCTCTTTCCAAATTGAGTACCTTTCAAATCAATAGGTTTCAAATCAATTTTGTACTATACAAATCAGTTTTATATATGTTCGATAACTCCCAAATCAAGTATTTAGTAATTCAAGGTTCTCAAATTTTTTCTCGTTTCAATAACATTTCAGTTTCAAGATCATATAGGATTTCACCAAATTTTCTTCCAAATTAACCATATTCGGTTTCAAAGTTTCTTAAACAATAGGTTTAGAAAATAACCCAAATTTCCAAATCAACAAAGTTTAGGTCAAACAAATTCATTTCCAAAATCATCATATAAATACTGGGTTTCAAATTCCAAATCTTATTTTTTGAAACCAAATATTTTCTAAAATCGGTTATACCCAAATTATTTTCAAGTTTATAACCACCCCTTCGAAACCTTTAAATTATTTATAAAGCATTCAAAACTAGATTTCATATTAGTATAATTCAAATCAGTCCTATCCATTTACTTAACAAAGTAGTTTTAAACTTATATACTTTATCCATTAATTTATACTTTTCGAAATTACTTAGCTTTAAAATTTTAAACCTTGATTTGGAAGTGTTCGAACCTTCAAAATAGTCGGTGTAAACAAATTTCAAATCCAAGACTTGGAAATCAGCGACAAATCAGTAAATTAATTTTTATAAATAGAGTTATACTAAATCAAATCGAAAACTAGAGGATTGAACACGGTTTCCGTTAAATCATTTTAAATATATATACATATATCTTTCGAATGTAGAATTATACTTCAGAATTTGAAATCAAAATTTGTTTCACAATATCACTCGCATAGCAAAGCTACTAGAGTGGCCTCTCCCCCACTCTGAAACTCGAAAATCAATGTCGATGATGCGTGCACTCATCACAGAAATTATTTCCCAGCAACAAAAGTGAGTTTTAGAATTCTATTTTCTTGAAAATTTTAAAAAATCTCTTCGAAATCATTGGAATTTATTCTAATTCATATGAAACATTTCTTATTCGGAAAATATCTTTAAATCGTATTATATATATATATATATATATATATATATTTTCCAAAATCTTAAAACCAATTTCAAAACACCGGAATTCAATCTCTCGAATTTCAAATTAAAACCCTTCAGTTATAAATTATTTTTATATAAATCCATTTCTTATATAATCTTCAAAATTTCAAATCCTTTCAAAACTTTTATTTATAGGTATATAATCCTTATCGAAAACATTTTCTCCTTTATATATAAAATAAAATCATAGTTACCCAAATAAAAAATTCGGTATATAAACAATTTTAAAATACAAACAAAACCCGATTTTCAAAGGATGATTTAAGAATGGGTTTCAAAACAAAGATAGAGATTTAAATTAGAGGAACTCTAATTAATAGAATCCTGATTTGAAGATAGACTCGATCGAAGATGAGATAATTAAATAATTAAATTACAAAATAGAAGATGGATATCCTTCTATAAATCGTGGGAGACCTTAATCGGTCAACCACGAATTTAGAAATATGATGGATACAGAATTCTAAGGCAAATCGACATTCGATCGCTAGAGATAGAATTCGGAATAACAGGAGATAGTAGCATCTAAACCGAGGGATACATAAATCTTCGGTGAATCAATGCCAATTGTAAAGGAGTTTCACCCCCTTTACAAATCATTTAGTGGAGTCATTGGATACCCTATAATCAAAAGAATATAAATAGAGAGAGACAAGAATGAATTTTTGAACCACAGGGAACGTTCCAAAGTTCAAAGGAAATCGAGTCAAAAGGAAGAGATTCAACTCGAACGAAAGTGATTCTGTAAATAAATTTACCGTACATGCTAAGTTTTGCCTAGAGCCAAAGCTCTGATACCAACTGTAACGACCCGCTATTTTGGACCATTAAAATCGACAATAAAACCATATATGTCCGACTTGAATAATTCAAAATACCGAATTGTTAATTAAATTATGGCAAAACTCAGCATATACAGTAAATAAATCAACCACAGAATCACAGACGCGGAGTAATATAAAATAATGCAACGGAATAGATAAATAGTAGTTCATGAAGCTACTATATAAATATCAGAGTTAGAAATAAAAATACAACAGAATATCTCAAATACATTGAAGTCTCTAGTACGAACAGATGACCTCTCCGAACGAATCAACTGAAAGAGTTGAAAGCTTAATCAATAGTTGGATCCTCAAATAAAGCTCCAAACTCCAAAGCCGAGTCTCAAATGCTGTATCGCTTAGTCTGACCCGAGCGTATAGCAAAGACACAAAACACTCGAGTCGGGATTAACATTCTTATATCAATAATTCCAACTCAAGTGAAATATCAACTGAAATACAAATAACTTAAGGATGTTTGGGATAACCATCCTCTGAGGGTCCATGGAACTATCTACAAGGTAGAAATATACATTATAACACCGTGGTCATTCAATTTTATTTATACTTCGAAATCAAAACATCATTTCCCTTTCAAATATATCTATTTTCCATGATAGTATACATATATATATTAAATAATTTATAAAGTAAAGTATTTGAAATTTCCTCTACTACACAAAATGATTCTAATCAACTCAAGTTCCAAATTCCCATTTATTCAAAGCTCAATTCATTAATTCAATTCAGCTCCCAATAACCATTTAAACTTTCGTTATATTCAAAGCTTTAATATTCAGTATTTTAAAGTTAAATCTAATAGTTTCATATAGGTCTTGATTTAGCTTCATCATTATTATTTAGTCAGGAAATATCCATTTAACAAGTTCAATATCATTTAAATAGCCTTATATTTCATTTTACAGAATATTTCCTTAAATTTATTTAAACTTAAAATATCCATTTAATCCCTTTTACCAAAACCAAGTTATAAAATCATATCTTAAATCCCGAATTCAATAGTTTCAAATCGATTTAATTGAACATAATTCTTATTTAAATACCATTTCCAATTAATTCAACTTTATCTTCTCAACTCTAGCTTATTCAAAATTTTACCAAATCTAATTTGAAATATAAATTTAAACGAATCCTTAAACATATTATATGAATTAAATCAATCACAATTAGATTAAATATTATTATTAGGTCTATGCTTAAAATTTTCATTTTTATACATATAATATTCTAAGAATCAGTCTTTATTAAAACTATATTTTTCTGTCCCAAACCATAGAAATTTTTTTTGAAAACATTTATATATATATGGACCAATGATGTCTGTATATAATTTCCTATGCTATGGTCAAGGGATACCGATATTTATCATTTCAATCCGAAATTTAAATATACGGGTAGATATCACTTCAACCCACAATCCCAAATTCAATTTAATTGAAAATCGCTTGGGTTTTTCATTTCAACCCATAACGAAATTCTCCTGTCCAAAAGTTCGTTCGGGTATGTATCATTTCAACCCATAGTGAATTCTAAACTACAGGGAACT
This sequence comes from Allium cepa, assembly GCA_030765085.1. Lineage (NCBI taxonomy): Eukaryota > Viridiplantae > Streptophyta > Magnoliopsida > Asparagales > Amaryllidaceae > Allium > Allium cepa. The sequence continues at coordinate 1,024,613,090 of CM060935.1, read as the reverse complement.
TACAGAGTGATAACAGATAATACAATAAAATAACAGGCATATATCATCAATAAAAATATAATATAAAAAACAGGATATGGTGTCATATCCCACAGGTGAACAGTTATAGAAAATAGCATATATATAACAATTTAAATAACTATAACATCATATTTCAATTGTCGTTTCAATTGAAATCAAATTTAATAAAATACAAGAACGTTAATCATGAGTGATTTCTCACCTTTCGAGGCTAGAGAAGAAAGATAATGAGGTCAGTTATGGATCCCAATACGAACTTTGAAGCAAAGCAAAATTGGCATGAATTTGATGACAAAGCTCATAGATAGAAATCGATGAAAAAAAATCAATCGGTTTGATATAAACAGAGTATATATTATATGTGTTATTTAAATTTCCTTAAAATGTCAATAAATTTAATTTAAGACGGATATTCAAATAAAATATTCGCATTGTTTGGAACTGATATTAAATTTAAAATACATATTAAAACAAAACATCATCATATTATTGAAAAATCAATACTTAAATTTAAACACATAAACGTTTTTCCTCTTAAATCAATATTACATTTAAACACATGCACAATAAAATATAGGCATAATATATATAAAAATCATCACTTATTTAAAACACGCATTTTAAAATAACATGTTTATATATAGTTTACTCAAAATTCAAAGCATATACTGAGAAAATCAATATATATATAGAGACCATACATTATGAAAGCACTACAGAAAAGAGAAAAAAACAAAACATACTTCATATACACTAGAATCGAGATGAAAATTATACATTTAAATTTTTAGTTTTACAACATAAATCACTAATGCTCTTACAACACACAGCTGCCATACTAATATATGTTATATTCGAACAGAAATAAAAATCTAATTATATTTTCAAAATATGTATATTACTAATATTTTATAATAACAAATAAGATATAAGACTAACGTATATGTACGTCTCCGAAAAGCTTGGCTTAAAATTCACATAAGCATTCAACATAAAAAAATAATATGTAGATATAGTTTTTTGCTAAAATATCGATTAAATGGAGACTGTTATAATGTGAAAATTTGTGAACGTGAGTTGAAATATAAAACAGTTTTGTCGAATATATTGGAAGCAAAGGACATGGATGGGAGAAGCAAAGCATGGAAAAGAAAAAAATATAAAAGAAAAAGAAAAAATGGAGGCCATACCTTCAGAGCTCATGCACGCAAGAAGAAATGAAGAAAATGTTGAGATGCAATTGAAAACTATTTGTGTACGAGGCTTATATTTATATACGATTGCATTGATTGAGGTGAGAGAATATAGGCAAGAGATAAAATTAAATCAATTATACACGATTGCATTGATTGAGGTGAGAGAATATAGACAAGAAAGATTTGAGCGAATATTTACAGTGGTGTTGATTGCGTGAATTTAGCAAAAGGAAACTGCAAGAAATCTTTGGCAAACATTTTTACACGTTTAAAATTTATTAGGAAGTAAATGCGTTGATTAAAACGCAAGAAATATTTATAAAATGGGAAGGTGGTGAAAATTATTTGCGTACAAGGTTGAGTATTTAAATGAAACTAGTATTGATTGCTTAGAGAAACGGCCGGACATAATTTCTGTCAGGAGTAATTTGCACGTGAAATTTGATTTAAGAGATAATTGCGTTGGATAGATTAAATAAAGAAACGTACTAATTAATGGTATATGAACATTAAGGAAACAAAAGAATTTTTTTTGAATGGTAAGAAAAATCAAAGATTTTGTTCCTATTAATTTCAAAGGAGTAAATGGAAAAGAAGAGACACTTATACACGTGAATTTCAAACAATCTTGAAACGGATTTTGAACTTCTAAAGAGAACTAAATTTGCTTGTAACTGCTACGCGAATTTTTTATTCCTATTATAAAAATAAGGAAAAAGGGAAGCGTAGAAATTTACATGTAACTTATCAAAACTAGATTTAAAAAAATTGAACGTCTAGGGAAATGATTTCTTTCCCACTTGGAATGCAAGGCTACAGATATATTTAACGTCAAAATAAATATTATTCCCAATTGAAACCATATTAACTTTTAGATCATTAAATTAACATATAAAATAATAACAACTATCTACTACTTTATAGTAAATAAAAAAAATTGTAAATTCACAGAATACAACATGTTACTTTTATTTCAAAATATCTTTCTTATAATAATTATTATATTTGGAAAACATTTTGAAATAATTTTCTCTTTTTAAACTTATAAATAAAATATCATTATGTTAACTACCAAATTTAAATGTTCATTTTAATACATTCTCTTTCCTTAATGGAAAGATATCAACAAATACAAATATTAATTTCATACTAAAATCAAATAAAAATCTAATTCAACTACTTCTTTCTATTAACAGTAAATCGAACATTATTTAATAATTTCACATAACTCAATGTATCCATTAGTTACCAATTTTAGTTCATTTTTTAGAGGTTAACTTATTTGAATTACAACAATACAATTAAACTATTGTTTCCTCTTATTCAATAGATCAATATTTATGTAACAACCCGCATATTTATCGATTTTATATTTAAACATTTTATTTAAATATTTTGTCGTTAATCGGATATTGGTCCGAAAAGCTACTTTTTGCAAACGGTCAAATTAGGACTCGAGACCACTTCCATTGAGTTCGAAATGCCGTTTACAATCTTTTTAAGTATAAACATTGGTAGGTTTGGAGTTAGTAGAATTTCACTAACTTTTCCCGCTTTGGACTTTGGGTTAGATTGCCATTATAACTCAAGCCCAAACCCCCTTCCTTCTTCTCACTCTTCATAAATTTCCTAACAACCAAGCTTTTGCATTAATGGTGAGTGGAAGAGGAAATTAAAACTCTAAGCTTAGGTTTCAACTTTAAATCCATCATTCAACTCCAAAATCAAAGTGAAGACATTGGATTCTAGCTTGTAGTTGCTTCTCCATTGTTTCAAGCTCCTTCTTCATTGAATTTGTGCAAAGGTGAGATTTTTATCTCACAAATCTAGTCTATAACTATATTGGACCATTGGGAATGATTCCCTATCACTTTTGCATGCACATTTGCCTTTGGTTTGGATTGGATTGGCGAAAAACTCCAATTTTTAGCGTTTTTGGAAATTTGCTGCACTTAGCTCGTTCTGGCCACTTTGACTCGTTCGGTGATAGGTCGCAAGGTCACTGGGTCGTAGGTCGTAGGGCTTTAGGTCGTTCTGGAAGAATTGGCACTTCGGAATTAGGTCGCTCACGAGTTAAGTCGTTAGGTCGCTCGCGAGTTAAGCCTTAAGTCGTAGGTCGCTCACGAGTTAGGCCTTAAGCCGTAGGTCGCTCGCGAGTTAAGCCTTAAGTCGTAGGTCGCTCACGAGTTAGGCCTTAAGCCGTAGGTCGCTCGCGAGTTAAGCTTTAAGTCTTAGGTCGTTAATGACCTATAATCTCTAGGCAAACGTTAAGTCGCTCGCCTTGGTTTATCTCGTAGGTCGTCTCCGACCTAAGCTCCTGATAAGTCGTTCGAGTTAGGTCGTTGGACCATTTACCTTAGGTCGCTCGTCCACTAAGTCGGCCTGGTTTATCTCGTAGGTCGTCTCCGACCTAAGCTCCAGATAAGTCGTTCGAGTTAGGTCGCTGGACCATTTACCTTAGGTCGCTCGACTTTGTTAAGTCGTAGGTCGTTAGACCTTAGGTCGTTCGCCTTCCTTAAGTCGCTCGACCCCTCCACACTAGGTCGCTCGGCTTGCTTGAGTCGTAGGTCGTTGGACCTTAAGTCGCTTGCCTCCCTTAACTCCAGTTAGGTCGCTCGGCCATTGTGTTAGGTCGCGTGAACCCTTAGGTCGTTAGACCTCATTTTGCTTTAGGTCGAACCCCGTAAGCGGTGGCGTTGCCCCCGCACCCCCACCTTGGGGGGTTGCCACCCCCCTTGGACCCCCCCTCCGTAGGGTATCTTATCTGAAAAACATTGAGCTGATTTTCTTGGATTTTATTCACATCTCCGTATGCGATCTTTGTGATTGATTGTTTCTACAATTGCTTCTGTGTTTTGTCATTTTATAATACAAAGGTTTCAATACTAGTAGTAAATATCAAAACTCTTTTAAAAAAAAAAATTCAACTCTATTTTTAATAACAAAGCTCTTTTCTTAAACCGTTTTCCAATCTATTAGTATATACAAACCTTTACCTCACTCGGATGAGAAATCTAATTAAATGACTTAGTAAAACAAGTGGTATGAAACGCTTGCGTTCACTTCGTCGGTTAATTCTTGGACTTGTTCGATTGAACCTCTTGTGACAATTTTATTAGTGAAGATTTACAGTTTGTTCGTAAATATTTAAGTTAAGCAAGTGGTTATGGGACATGAAGCTAAACTTCTATATTTACTAGCTTAGTGTAATTGACACTTCTCGTTGATCATGACGATCATTCTGATGCTTTAGACTAGCAACTGTGCGATGTCTCTTGTTGCGAGGTTAGACTAGACAACACTTGTGTGATTCCACTCACACATACCTTTTTGCTTTTTGGTTAGTCTGGACCTTAACCTGTGTGATTCCATTCACACATGTGGGGTAGCTCCCCTTGGTCTTCGGACCGTCATGTGATAGGCCTCTTTCTCTTTTCTATGATTTTTGGACTTCTTGCATTGATTTCTAGAATTTATGTCATTAACTTGTTATGAGTACAAGTTTGGGGTATGATGCCCTTTCCGAATCTTTGAGAAGATTCTTGTGATATTGATTATCTCTTATTGATTGATCTTCTGTTGATCATTATTTACATACTTATAGTGGTATGTCATCATGGATATTTTATATTTATGCCATATCTTTTATGTTATATCTTGTCATCTGATATTTATAGCTAGACTGACCCGTTTATTATTTTTCTTAAATAATACTCGGGTCAGACCGAGATGTTACAGGTGCTTCTGCTTGACTTCTTCCCAGGGATTCATCACTCTGACTTTTGGCTAACTGTTTAGATTAGCAGTTTTTGTTGTATACACTTGAGATATAGACTCATAGTTGTATTCTTTTGTATAACACGTGTTGCTATTCTTTTGCATTATTGTTGATCTTTTGACCACTACTCTGATGTACACTTTCATGTGTTAGTTATATATTCATATCTTCTTCCGCCTTTGTGATATGGATGTCTGTGACTGATTTGCGTTATGCTTATTTCTACGTTTGTTTCCGAAGATTATTTATAGCCACCGTGTGATAAGCAATTACATGGATGGTCGCTCCTCAACAGCCTTATTCTCCGTGCTAGTTGACAGCACTACTCCATAGTGTTCTTGGCTAGCGTGGGTATAGAGGTGGGGCGTCACAATTTACAATTAACAATTATTATTAAATTCTTAACATTTGTTGTTTTTAATTCAAATTATAAATCTCATATAAACTATTATTATTCCCATCATTTTTGTTTCTACCAAATTTTATTCAATATTTTAAAAAAAAATATAATTTTAAATTGGTCAAAAATTTCGGATCGTTACCCATTACCCTTTTTTTTCCAGATCTGAACTGCGTTGCAAAAATGAAGATGGGAAGAGATTTTGAAATGGTCAGGAAATGAAAGATTTTTATTCCTATTAAATACGGAGACGCAAATGAAAGGGGAAAGTTTTACACGTGAATTGGAGGCAGGATTTTAATTCTTTTTTTTTAAAATGCACGTGCTGATTTGATTTTTAACAGCTAAGATATGAAATCAAAGAGTGCATACAATAGATGCGATAATTAAAACGAACGTACTCCCGAATTAAGTAACAAGTAACGTAATCTAAATTTATATGTTTTCTTATTTATTCACTACTTATATTTAATTATACGTAATCCAAACATTAAATTTTTATTTCAAAATATTATTCATTAAAATTTCTCAAAAATTCAATTAAATACGTTATTAAAACCGTTTAAAATTTATGAGTTTTTACAAAACAATTATTTAACAAGGGTTTTCAAACAAATTAAAAATTAAAGTTCTTTCAACTTACCAATTGTTTTAATGAACATAAAATAGGAGATAACTTACATTGGATTCTACTCCGTCAAACTTTAAGGCAAGGAACTTATGATCTTACACGTACTTCCTACCATGCTTTGGAAGCAAATGAAAATAAGCCCAAATTCCTCCTTCCTAATGTATGGCCAAGGCTTGAAATGGAGGTTGGCCGAAAGTATAGAGAAGAAGTGGTGGTGCTTTGAACTTGAATTCTCAAAATTAGACCCAAAAAATAGGTCACCTTCTCTCTTATTTTTGATGCTCTTACTCTCAAAATTTGAAAAACTTATTAACTGAAAAGATGTTGAAAACTCTTTTCTCTTGAATTAGAAAAAGAGAATAATTGGAATCCAAGTGGTTTTGAGGGAGATATGATAGAATGAAGAAGAGTTATTGTCGGATTGACAAGAATGAAGCTCGAAAATGCACTTCAAAGAATTAAGTTTCAAGCATAGAATACCTCAAAACTGGGAACAGTGATCAATAGAAAAGTTGTAGCCACTGGAATTTTATATTTTTAGGATAAAAGAATTTATTAATTTGGATCTAATATTATCAAGTTATGATCAAAACAAAATGACCTATTCTTTGGCTTAAAAACTAGGCCAGAAAATGCACTGGAAAGAAATTTATTTTTGACATAGATAACTTTAGAACGAGATAAAGTGGTCAACACGAAAGTTGTAACCACTGAAAAAATACAAAATTTGAAAAAAATAATTTTGCATTTTGGTTCAATTTTGAAGAAGATATGACCAAGCCTTGCTATTTTCACTCCAAACCTTATCCTTTACCACCTGTAACATGTCATGGCTGAACCAATTTAGCCTTAAGGCCGAGCACATGTTGAGTCAAGAGCAAGCAAAACTTGTTTGAAACTTGGTGATGTCTTTGTTTATCTCTATTTCAATTTGTTTCACTAATTTTGGTATTGTATTTCTATTTATGTATGGTCTTTTTTTATTGTTATATACAAGATATACATCTTGGCTCTCTTCCCACTTGAATCAAATCGTGCTATCGTGCTTTCCGGATTCTCTTTTGTGTGTGTTATTTGCGAACTCCAGCTTTCAAGGGGTGAGTAATTCACACATGACATATATGCCTATACAATTGTGAAGTGACACCGAGTGAGTGTGTAGAAACTTTTATATTATGTTATACCTGCATGTGATATCATTTATATGATGTTAAACCCTGTTATTTACTTGTCACACATTTGTTGTTCTGTTATATTGTTTATTTATTTCTGTTTCTCACACTGCAAGTTCCCTGTAGAATAGAATCACTATGGGTTGAAATGATACATACTCGAACGGACTTTGGAATAGGGAAAAATTGTTATGGGCTGAAATGATAGGCCTGAATGACTTTTATTTATTTGTATTTGTCTTGGGATTGCAGCTTTGAAATAATCAAAACCCGAAATTTCACTAATTATGGATTTAAAGGATAATTTCCGTATCACTTGATTTAGGTGTGAATTATTATCCGGACCCATGGTTGATTTCAAATATGATTTCTTATAAATTTCATATATTGTAAATGAAAGAAAGAAAAAAATAAGAAATTTGACTTATATTGGATTTTAAATTGTTAAGCAGTGATTTTCTAAAAAATTAACTAGTATAAGTTAATAGATGGTTTGAGTCGTTATGTGAAAGGTTGATTTAGCTTAATAATGGGAATTTAAGTAAAAATGGAATTATAAAAGTAACTTGGTAATTAATATAATTGATGTATGAGTTGGATAAATTAGTTGTAAAATAAAGTCAAGCAACTTACAGTGTATTTTGAATTTATGTAATTAGTTTAAAATGTTAAATAAATGGATGGTTAAAAGTGTAATTTGAAATATAACTTGACTTGGAAATGTGAAGTTTGGTTTAAAAATAAAGGTTAAGTTAAGAAAATAAAATGGAAATTTAATTTAATTTATGAAACAGTAAATTACATTAATGTGTAAAGTAAATGAAAGTTGGAAAAAGTGTATATTGACCTTAATAAGTGAAACATTGAGATTTTTAAATTAATGTATAAAATTTTACTTTATAAAATCATAAGTTAAAGGGGTATTCAAATGAACACTTTTGAGGTGGAAAAATATGATATTTTATAAGTTAAAATGGTTAAAAATTGAAGTTTAATTGTTTTTGAAATTTTATTAATAATCTGGAAATTTATTTAGTAGCACTTCAGAAATGCTATCGTTTCTGAAAATAAACTAAAACTAAACTATTACAGAAGTTCTAAATGTTATCTTTACTAAATTGAATTGTTTTCAATTATAACTTACCGTAGCATTTTCTAGGTGCGGCGAAAAGCTGAAATTTCAATATTTGAAGTGTTTAACCGAATAAATGAACTCAGAAAAGGCTAAAATTTTGGGAACTTAATATTTGATTTAAAGGTATAATGACTCCAACTTTTTATGGTTAAATGAATGATATTAATTCGAAATTATAAATCATTTTGAAATTTATAACTATGGGTACACTACTTTGTGTGTCATGTGATTTCCTTGTGATTATTTGATGCACAACTTTGATTTTAAGAGTGTCGCTAGAGGTGAGCGGTTACTGCAGTTGTACGCTACCCTAGTCACAATAACACTGTTATTTGCATTGTTTACTTTAATATGGATATTTCTAGGATAATGTTTGCTACTTAATTGATGGTTTGACTTATCCTCAAAGGATGGGCGATCTCAAGCATCCTTTAAGTTATTGTGCATTGCTATTACAGTTCACTTGAGTTGGTTTACATTGTATAAGTATGTATGTCCTGACTCGAGCCTTTGTGTTTTACTTTACGCTCGGATCAGCCTGAGAAGCACATCTTTGGATTCACCTTCTGGAGCTAGAGTTTTGCTGGAGCTTATCTGTCTATCTATTCGTCTACTTCTTCCAGTTAGTTCCAATTCGGTATCTGTCTCTGTATTATTGCTAATGTATCCTGACTTCTATTGTATCTATTTTACTATGAGATTTTGTATATGTTTTGAGAGTATGTATATAGTAGCTTCATGAACTACTATGGTATTTTATTTCCGCTACAAGTATTCTGATATTTCTGTATCTGTGATTCCGTGAATGATTTTATTTGCTCCAAATTTTATTACAATCTGTTATTTTGAATTATTCAAGTCCGACATGTGGGGATTATTGTCGATTTGAATGGTCCAAAATAGTGGGTCGTTAAATGTTTACTTTTTCTTACTTTTGTTAATTCTTACTTACTTTTACAAATGTCTTCTAGAAGCTATCTAATCTTATTTAGTAAAAGTAAACATTTTTAGTGACTTAATTAATACTTACAACATTTGAATATATGTTCCTATATAAGAAAATAATGGCGCGGCGACGTTGCGACAACTTTTAATCGACAAAACGTCGTTTTTCGACAAAATATTTTACGGTCACATTTTGACGTTTTAGTTAAAGTATTTATTTATGTAAACCAAATTTAAAAATAAATTTGTATAGTACTATTTAAAAATATAAACACTCTTAAAATAATTAGGATAATTTATTTAACCATTGAAACATACTTTTCTGAAATCAGCATTTTGTCACTTTTGCCGATATAGGCAAATGTTACTATTTTTATGTATGTTTCTACTTCCAAATCCTATCGAATATTATTTAAATCATAAAACCTTTTATATTTAATATTTAAAATCACTCTAAATAGTATATTTTTAGGTGGTCAAATTCTGGGTTGTTACATTTACAATAAAATGCAATATGAGACTGGAAGTTTTAAATAAATAGAAATTTTTGCAAGCAAAGGACTTGTTAAATTGTTTTGGAATCACGAGTCAATATTCCTATTCCTTAAAGCCAAATTTTGTAAATAGCTAAGTATGATGGCATTTTTAAATAAAATGCTAAGTTTTATGGGTTAGATTTAGTGGTAGGATATTAAAGTTGAACTTATGCGTTTAACACATAACCGACTTCCAGCTTACGCTAAAAATATGGCTTGAATTTCCAAAAATTTTGAGAAGGAAAATATTTTCAAAAGTTTCTCTTGATTTAAAATGTTTTGCTTGGAAAGGAAAAAAGGAATTTTGATTTTTAAACTATTTTTGGCATTTAAATAATTTTTAGAATTTTTGCCCAATTTTATTCAACGGAAAATTTGTGTCTAAATATTATGGAAATTTATTTTTCAAGTGACGCAAAAATTTGAGAAGAGAAAAAGATTTTTATGAAGTTTTGGTTTTGAAGGCCAGATGCTAAGCATAGGGAAGGAAAATGTATTAGAAAAGTGAATTTATGGGTGCACTAAAATCAACGATACGAAAAATGCAATCTATAACAGGGGAAAATTTGTTTTAACCCTGGAATTTATATTCCATACCCTGTCGATGATGCGTGAAAGTATGTTTTTGGACTCAATTCTGTTTTAGAGTTTGGAAACAAGTTGTGACGCCCCACCTCTATACCCACGCTAGCCAAGAACACTACGGTGTAGTGCTGTCAACTAGCGCGGAGAATAAGGCTGTTGAGGAGAGACCATCCATGTAATTTCTTATCACACGGTGGATATAAAATGATCTTCGGAAACAAATATAGAAGTAAGCATAACATGCGAATCAATCACAGATATCCATATCACAAAGGCGGAAAGAGATAGGAATATATATCACATAAAAGTGTACATCAGAGTAGTGGTCTAAAAAGATCCACGATAATACAAAAGAATAGCAACGCGTGCTATACAAAAGAATACAACTATGAGACTATATCTCAAGTGTAAACAACAAAAGCTGCTAATCTAAACAAGTAGCCAAAAGTCTGAGTAGTGAATCACTGGGGGAGGAGTCAAGCAGTAGCACCTGTAACATCTCGGCCTGACCCGAGTATTATTTATAAGAAAATAATAAACGGATCAGTCTAGCTATAAATATCAGATGACATGATATAAAATAAAAGATATGGCATAAACATAAAATATCCATACTGACATACTACTATAAGTATGCAAATAATGATCAACAGGAGATCAACCGATAAGAGATAAATCAATATCACAAGAATCTTCTCAAAGATCCAAAGAGGGCATCATACCCTAAACTTGTACTCATGACAAGTCAAAGAGATAAATTCCAGAAATCAACACAAAAATCCAGAAATCATAAAAAGGGAAAGAGGCCTATCACATGACGGTCCGAAGACCATGGGGAGCTACCCCACATGTGTGAGTGGAATCACACAGATTGAGGTCAAGACTAACCAAAAAGCAGAAAGGTATGTGTGAATGGAATCACACAAGTGGTGTCTAGTCTAACCTTGCAATGAAAGAGACATCGTGCAATTGCTAGTCTAATTCATAAAGCGATCATCAAGATCAACGAGAAGTGTCAATTACACTAAGCTAGTAAATATAGAAGTTTAGCTTCATGTCCCATAACCACTTGCTTAACTTAAATATTTACGAACAAACTGTAAATCTTCACTAATAAAATTGTCACAAGAGGTTCAATCGAACAAGTCCAAGAATTAACCGACGAAATGAACGCAAGCGTTTCATACCACTTGTTTTACTAAGTCGTTTAATTAGATTTCTCATCCGAGTGAGGTAAAGGCTTGTATATACTAATAGATTGGAAAACGGTTTAAGAAAAGAGCTTTGTTATTAAAAATAGAGTTGAAATCATTTTGTTGAAAGAGTTTTGATATTTACTACTAGTTTTGAAACCTTTATATTTTAAAGTGACAAATCACAGAAGCGATTGTAGAAACAATCAATCACAAAGGTCACATTCGAAGATGTGATAAAAATCCAAGGAAATCAGCTCAGCAAGTTCTGTTGTATATTTTTCAGATAAGATCCCTTACGGAGGGGGGTCGGGGGGGTGGCAACCCCCCAAGGTGGGGGTGCGGGGGCAACGCCACCGCTTACGGGGTTCGACCTGCCCGGTCAGGTCGCGGGGGTCCAGGGGGCAGCGCCCCCGGCGGGGTGCGGGGCAGCGCCCCGTCCAAAACGGTACGACTTAGTGAAGACAAAATGAGGTCTAACGACCTAAGAGGGATAGGGTCGAGCGACCTAATGGTTGCGACCTAGGGGTCTAAGGGGCACGACCTAGTGGTCCAGCGACCTAAAGGGTATAGGTCATGCGACCTAAAATGGGTTCGCGACCTAACACTCAAACGACCTAAAGAAATTAAGGAGCCGAGCGACCTATAAGAAGCAGCGACCTAAGAAGGAACGAGGCCCAACGACCTAGGGGTTAGGTCATGCGAGTTAAGAAGGTCAGCGACCTAACAAAGACACGCGACCTAATAAAGAAACGCGACCTAAAGGCACGCGACCTAGCGACTTAAGAGGCGAGCGACCTAAGTGTTACGGCGTAAGAGTCGAACGACCTAGCGTGGAAGCGGCCTAAAAGCCAAACGACCTAACGACCTAAGGTCATACGACCTAGCGACCTAAAGCCATACGACCTAACGACCTAAGGTCATACGACCTAGTGCAACACGCGACCTAAAAGGTACACGACCTAATGCGGCCGAGTGGTTTAAGGTCGGAGACGACCTACGACTTATAAAGGTAGACGGTTGAGCGAGCTAATGAACTCCAGAGAAGGGCGACTTAAAAGAGGCGCGACCTAAAAGAGGCGCGACCTAAAAGAGGCACGACCTAAAGGAGCGCGACTTAATGGGTTATATGACCCAACGACCTAAGCCACTAACTCGCGAGCGACCTAAGTCCTAGGTCGTGAGCGACCTAACTGCGAGTGAGCAAAAATGGCCAGAGTCAAAGCCGAGCGACCTAACGACCATACGACCTACGACCTAAGGTCCTGAGCGACCTACGACCTAAGGTCCTGAGCGACCTAACTCCGAAAACACGAAAATGGCCAGAACGACCTAAATGCAGAAATTTCACCAAAACGCTAAAAATTGGAGTTTTTCGCCAATCCAATCCAAACCAAATGCAAATGTGCATGCAAAAGTGATAGGGAATCATTCCCAATAGTCCAATATAGTTATAGACTAGATTTGTGAGATAAAAATCTCACCTTTGCTCCAAAACCCAATGAAAATGAAGAACAAAGCTTGAAGGCAAACGAAGAAGCAACCACAAGCTTGAATCCGATGTCTGCTTCTTGAATTTGGAGTTGAATGTTGGAGTTGCAATAAAACAAAGACTTTGGAGTTTTAATTTCTCATTCCATTCACCATTTTTGTTGAAGCTTTAGTGTTAGGAAATGAAATGAAGCAATGAAGAAGAAGGGGGGTGGAACTTGGGCCTAATGGGCTAAAAGTCCAAACCAAAGGCTCGAGTGAAAAAGTGGTGAAATTCCACTAACCCCAAACATATCAATGTTTATACTTAAAAGATTGCAAACGACGTTTCGAACTCAATGGAAGTGGTCTCGAGTCCTAATTTGACCGTTTGCAAAAAGTAGCTTCGGACCAAAATCCGATTAACGATAAAATATTTAAATAAAATATTTAAATATAAAAATCAATAAATATGCGGGTTGTTACACAATCCCCTCCTTAAAGAAATTGCGTCCTCGCAATATATAAGGTGGAAATAAGAAGTAACAACCATAAAAGCATATTAATACTAAAGAAATTTGATATTAGAAGTTCACCTCAAAGAGCAGGAGTAAGCAAGTCCGGATGTGTTCGCTCGATGAATTCTCTGGATTCCCAAGAGCAATCCTTAGGATTTGTGGACCATTGAACCCTCACAAGCGGAACATCTTTATTTCGAAGTCGTTTACCCTCCGAAGCAATAATTCGAATAGGATGCTGCTCATAAGTTAAATTCGGCGAAACTTCAATTTCTTCCACAACAGTAGGCTCAAGAATGGAATCGGAATCCCGAAGGCATTTCCGTAATTGAGAAACGTGAAACATGTCGTGCATAGCAGAAAACTGAGCCGGTAATGCATGGCGACAAGCCATGGAATCTATACGTACGGTGATAGGGAATGGCCCAATATATTGAGGCGCTAATCTTTCCCTATCAACGGGAACGTACAACACCTATCATAGGTGAAACACGAGTAAAATTCTGGACCTAAAACCAGCTTCTCACCGACCTTAAGCCAACAAGAAGGAGATTGGCATAGCATTCCCTAGAGTGCCTCGAAGAATGCCATACCAATACTAGATTGGAAGCTATGATTATAGGAAAATTCAACAAGAGAAATATGATTTTCCCAACTTCCACAAAAATCAAGCACACAACACGAAGAAGGTCTTCCAGAGTTTGGTTCACACGCTCTACTTGTCCATCGGACTGGGGTAATAAGCGGTGCTTAAATTAAGCTTCGTTTCTAAAGCTTTTTGAAGACACTTCCAAAAATCCACTAGTAAACAATGGATCACTATCGCTATCGATAGAAGTAGGAACTACATGTAATTTAACATCTCCTTTAACAAAGAGTTTGGGCCAAAAGAGGAACGGTTCGGTTAATCCGAACGGGGAATAAAATGGACAGATTTAGTAAGTCTATCTACTATAACCCATAAGTTATCATGACCCGAACGGGAACGGGGAAATACATCTATAAAATCCATGGAGATTTGGTCTTACTTCCAAATTGGAATTTCTAAAGGTTGCATTAACCCACCAGGCCTTTAGTGTAGGGCCTTGACAAGATGGCGAGTCATACAACACTTAACAAAGTTAGCGATATCAGATTTCATTCACTCCAAATAATAAAGTCGCTTCATATCTACGTACACTTTACTACTTCTAGGATGAATGGTAATTTTGGAACGATGTGAATCTTCTAAAATATATTGACGAAGATCACAAATATTTGGTACGATAAGTCTACCAAACTTTTAAATGTCGCCACGAAAATCAATATCGAAGTCTTTCTAACTTTCAATAATAATTTTATCCCTACAGCAATGGCTAAGAAGAGCCAATTCAGAATCTAGCCCTTTGAGCTACAAGAATGCAGTCTAAAAAGAATAAGGAACCCCTAGACTACATAAAACAAGGGATGCATATAAATTGGATTTCGCGATCTCGAATCTCTCAAGTGAATAGAGTCTCGAGATCGTTCCATTCGGATATCACCATAGAAAACAACTACTTGTTGCTTACGACTAGTGCATTGGCAACAAGATTTCCCCTTTCAGGGAGTATATAGAATATGAAGATCATAAGATGCAAGAAATTCGAGCCAATATGGTCGACGCAACTTAATTATGAGAAATAGATATCCCAATGATTTATAATTGAGGTAGAGAACAAATTTCTCCACCAAAGACAATGATGCCAAATATTGAAAGCAAAATCAATAGCCGCGAGTACCAGATCATAAGTGGCATTCCTAGTCTCGATCGGCCTCAAAGATTTAGAAGCAAAAGTGATTGCACGTTCTCTTTCGCAAGAGAACGGCATCCAAACCCATACAATAAGCATTGGTACTAAGGTTAAAGTCTTGGTTCTCTTCGGGAATCACAAGAATAAGAATATTGAAAAGAAGGAATTTTGTCCTCTTTCCCAAAAAGCTAAAACTTTAAAAATCACAATTACCTTTATAGAAAAATTTATATTTTACAAGTCAATTTATTGTGTCTGATTGTCTCATCAAAGCGTTTAGGAAATCCCTATCGATAGCGTTGATCAAGTGCATCGACCAGAAATCTTAAAACACTAAATGGGCAATACAACACAAAATTACCTTTTTATAGGAATTTAAAATATCTTCTTAAAAGATTTGTAAAATTTTAAATTTATATTTTCATCCAAAATTAATAAATACAAGATTGGAATTATTGAGATATCCATAGAATACTTGATTTATAAAATGGATGAAATAAACTGGATAAACTGAATGACACAATATGTCATTCATATAAATCATAATGAGTGCGGAATGCGGTATGTAGAAGGCTAACTTCCGCAACTCGTAGTGATTGAAATTCGGTGGCAAGGTCAAACTAGAAAAACCTTAACACCACTTAAAAGGTTGCTTAGGTAATGATCCTAAGACAGACTCAAAAATATCGAAGAATTCTCAACCGATATGAATGAGCGAGATATCTCTTTATTCAACATGTGAGCTTAAAGAATAAAATGATGCCATCGATTTGAAATCGAAATCACAAAGGAAAAATATGAATCTGCTTAACAGATTGAAAATGTCGAAAAAGGAATTGTCCATTCGGAACAATTGGATATGGGCTTCAAAGTGATTAAGCCAATCCTTTCACGCAAATCAATTCCGAAACCTAAGCAATGCACAATACGCAAATCGGTTCGGAAAGAAAAATCACATGTAATAATTTCGACATCAATAATAAGCAAATTGAGTGTTGCGAATCCTCTGATTCGGATTCACAATCCTCAAAGAAGTCATCAAGCCCAAAATATAAAAATAAAGAGAATCAACAAGTTCTTCTGATAAATAAAAATGATGAGGGAAACCCATATCAAAAAGAACTCGAATCGGATAATCGCAAACAAATGAAATCAAGGATTAAATAAGGAATACCTTGACCTAGAGAAGTTTCGTTAGAAGCTTTTATCTTTCCTTCTCTCTTACTAGGTCGTGTGGGACATGTAGACAAATAATGGCCCGAGCCCTTGCAATAGCGGCAATAGAGGGGTTCCGGGCACTTAGTTACATAATGGTCTGAGGAACCACAATTGTAGCATCGTTTACGACTAGAGGTAGATGGCTTGGCTACTGAAGTTTCTGGTCCCACCTTCTTCTTACTTAGAAGTAGAGGGCAGACAGAAATATGATGACTGGAATCTTTGCAGTAACGACAAAGGAGTGGTTCCGGACACTCCTTCGCATAGTGGTCCCTAGAAACACAGTTGTAGCATTTTCCACAATTAAGGATTGGAGTCTTTGCTCCAAAAATAGGTTGCTTCACCTTCTTATCGGGATGAGGGCTTTTGAATTTAATACGCCTCTTCTTGGAAATCCCAATATCACTATCAATTCCTCTATCAGCCTCTTTTTCTTGTAGCATGATATCTACAAGTTGGTCGAAAGGAACTTCTAGTTTCAGAGGTAAAACCATTTCGGGATCCTTATCCAAAGCACAGATAAACCTTTGATTCTGAGCAAGATCCAAAAGTTGTTGGGCAGACATGAATACGCCATCCAGAGAAGGACTACTGGATTGACCAGCGCTAGGACTGCCAGAACTAACCGTCTCTTCTTCTTTTTTTAAGAAAGAAAAGAAGAAGAAGGAAAAGATTATTCTCAGAATGAATATCAAGAAATCTTGGTTGATAAAACAAGGAATCATAAAGAAAACAGGATGAATTGGTTCGAAGACTCGAACCAAATCCTGAAGCACGACTCCTAAGGTGGACTTAGGACAATGATCCTTGTTAAGTTATTCTATATTGTTCCGAAGTTTGGCTCTGATACCAAGCTGTGACGCCCCACCTCTATACCCACGATAGCCAAGAACACTACGGTGTAGTGCTGTCAACTAGCGCGGAGAATAAGGCTGTTGAGGAGCGACCATCCATGTAATTTCTTATCACACGGTGGATATAAAATGATCTTCGGAAACAAATATAGAAGTAAGCATAACATGCGAATCAATCACAGATATCCATATCACAAAGGCGGAAAGAGATAGGAACATATATCACATAAAAGTGTACATCAGAGTAGTGGTCTAAAAAGATCCACGATAATACAAAAGAATAGCAACGCGTGCTATACAAAAGAATACAACTATGAGACTATATCTCAAGTGTAAACAACAAAAGCTGCTAATCTAAACAAGTAGCCAAAAGTCTGAGTAGTGAATCACTGGGGGAGGAGTCAAGCAGTAGCACCTGTAACATCTCGGCCTGACCCGAGTATTATTTATAAGAAAATAATAAACGGATCAGTCTAGCTATAAATATCAGATGACATGATATAAAATAAAAGATATGGCATAAACATAAAATATCCATACTGACATACTACTATAAGTATGCAAATAATGATCAACAGGAGATCAACCGATAAGAGATAAATCAATATCACAAGAATCTTCTCAAAGATCCAAAGAGGGCATCATACCCTAAACTTGTACTCATGACAAGTCAAAGAGATAAATTCCAGAAATCAACACAAAAATCCAGAAATCATAAAAAGGGAAAGAGGCCTATCACATGACGGTCCGAAGACCATGGGGAGCTACCCCACATGTGTGAGTGGAATCACACAGATTGAGGTCAAGACTAACCAAAAAGCAGAAAGGTATGTGTGAATGGAATCACACAAGTGGTGTCTAGTCTAACCTTGCAATGAAAGAGACATCGTGCAATTGCTAGTCTAATTCATAAAGCGATCATCAAGATCAACGAGAAGTGTCAATTACACTAAGCTAGTAAATATAGAAGTTTAGCTTCATGTCCCATAACCACTTGCTTAACTTAAATATTTACGAACAAACTGTAAATCTTCACTAATAAAATTGTCACAAGAGGTTCAATCGAACAAGTCCAAGAATTAACCGACGAAGTGAACGCAAGCGTTTCATACCACTTGTTTTACTAAGTCGTTTAATTAGATTTCTCATCCGAGTGAGGTAAAGGCTTGTATATACTAATAGATTGGAAAACGGTTTAAGAAAAGAGCTTTGTTATTAAAAATAGAGTTGAAATCATTTTTTTGAAAGAGTTTTGATATTTACTACTAGTTTTGAAACCTTTATATTTTAAAGTGACAAATCACAGAAGCGATTGTAGAAACAATCAATCACAAAGGTCACATTCGAAGATGTGATAAAAATCCAAGGAAATCAGCTCAGCAAGTTCTGTTGTATATTTTTCAGATAAGATCCCTTACGGAGGGGGGTCCGGGGGGGTGGCAACCCCCCAAGGTGGGGGTGCGGGGGCAACGCCACCGCTTACGGGGTTCGACCTGCCCGGTCAGGTCGCGGGGGTCCAGGGGGCAGCGCCCCCGGCGGGGTGCGGGGCAGCGCCCCGTCCAAAACGGTACGACTTAGTGAAGACAAAATGAGGTCTAACGACCTAAGAGGGATAGGGTCGAGCGACCTAATGGTTGCGACCTAGGGGTCTAAGGGGCACGACCTAGTGGTCCAGCGACCTAAAGGGTATAGGTCATGCGACCTAAAATGGGTTCGCGACCTAACACTCAAACGACCTAAAGAAATTAAGGAGCCGAGCGACCTATAAGAAGCAGCGACCTAAGAAGGAACGAGGCCCAACGACCTAGGGGTTAGGTCATGCGAGTTAAGAAGGTCAGCGACCTAACAAAGACACGTGACCTAATAAAGAAACGCGACCTAAAGGCACGCGACCTAGCGACTTAAGAGGCGAGCGACCTAAGTGTTACGGCCTAAGAGTCGAACGACCTAGCGTGGAAGCGGCCTAAAAGCCAAACGACCTAACGACCTAAGGTCATACGACCTAGCGACCTAAAGCCATACGACCTAACGACCTAAGGTCATACGACCTAGTGCAACACGCGACCTAAAAGGTACACGACCTAATGCGGCCGAGTGGTTTAAGGTCGGAGACGACCTACGACTTATAAAGGTAGACGGTTGAGCGAGCTAATGAACTCCAGAGAAGGGCGACTTAAAAGAGGCGCGACCTAAAAGAGGCGCGACCTAAAAGAGGCACGACCTAAAGGAGCGCGACTTAATGGGTTATATGACCCAACGACCTAAGCCACTAACTCGCGAGCGACCTAAGTCCTAGGTCGTGAGCGACCTAACTGCGAGTGAGCAAAAATGGCCAGAGTCAAAGCAGAGCGACCTAACGACCATACGACCTACGACCTAAGGTCCTGAGCGACCTACGACCTAAGGTCCTAAGCGACCTAACTCCGAAAACACGAAAATGGCCAGAACGACCTAAATGCAGAAATTTCACCAAAACGCTAAAAATTGGAGTTTTTCGCCAATCCAATCCAAACCAAATGCAAATGTGCATGCAAAAGTGATAGGGAATCATTCCCAATAGTCCAATATAGTTATAGACTAGATTTGTGAGATAAAAATCTCACCTTTGCTCCAAAACCCAATGAAAATGAAGAACAAAGCTTGAAGGCAAACGGAGAAGCAACCACAAGCTTGAATCCGATGTCTTCTTCTTGAATTTGGAGTTGAATGTTGGAGTTGCAATAAAACAAAGACTTTGGAGTTTTAATTTCTCATTCCATTCACCATTTTTGTTGAAGCTTTAGTGTTAGGAAATGAAATGAAGCAATGAAGAAGAAGGGGGGTGGAACTTGGGCCTAATGGGCTAAAAGTCCAAACCAAAGGCTCGAGTGAAAAAGTGGTGAAATTCCACTAACCCCAAACATATCAATGTTTATACTTAAAAGATTGCAAACGACGTTTCGAACTCAATGGAAGTGGTCTCGAGTCCTAATATGACCGTTTGCAAAAAGTAGCTTCGGACCAAAATCCGATTAACGATAAAATATTTAAATAAAATATTTAAATATAAAAATCAATAAATATGCGGGTTGTTACACAAGTCTCCTTATGCATTTTATATATGGAAAATTTGAAGTAGATCCGTGACAACGAGGAAATTTCCACTGTACAATGGGAAATGGATAGCTTTTAAAGTGGTAAGAACGTAAATACTCCACCTAAATCCTTTTTTGGGCATAGGAGTGATGTTTAGGAAGCAAGATTCTTATGCGTTAAATTTTTATATGGTAGGAAGTGGATGCAAATTGGTTGCACTATACTTCTATTCGTAGGAGTATGGAGATTTTTTATGAAAAGATTTTTAAAAATTTGCAAATATATAGAAGTTTCAACATACATATAGTTTGTTCGCATCATATTTTCAAAAAAAAATTTAAATGACAAGCATTCATATAGTATCGCTTGATCCTGGATCATTCTACATATATGTTTTTTATGGTATGAAACGCTATGCATTTGTGCATGTTGATTGCAAAATTGATTATGTACTGAAGGGTAATTGCGAGCTAGAACCATGACTTAGTCATTCGTATAATCTCAGAGACAAAATTATTTTAAGGGCGGAAGTATGTAACACGCCATAAATTTTACGATTGGTTTTTTAATTAATTAGTTAGTTAGTTAGGCTCCAAAAATGAAATTTATGCAAACAATGGAATTTGACCATGAAACTTGCACAACGACGTTCATAAATTTTTTTTAAGCAGCATTCATATTGGAGTTTTACGATCTGAGTCCAAACGAAGAAGTTACGAACTATAAACGATTTCAGAACGAAAATAATTAAATTTGAAAAGTTAACATTTATAATTAATTCTCGGGCCCGATCGATCGAGCCCATTTGTGGGACAGGTCGATATGGAGCAGTCGACCCCTATAGAGGGAGCAGTCGACCAGTCCAAGCATTAGCGCCTTGGGTTTGCGTTGGCTAAACGACGTGGATTTTATATAACTAAATCTAATGGCTGTAGTAGATTCGAATGCCGATAAATTCAGGCCTAACCCACTTTTCTCTTATCATATTTTTCTAGAAAGGGAAGCTCAGCTCTATCATCTTCTCTTTTTTGCTATTTTCTAAATTATAAAATATAATATTCATATTTTCATATATAAAAATTGGAGAAGAAAAAAAATCAAATAAGGGAAGAAGAGAAATGAATCGACACTACACGATAACGAGGTTAAACACACACACGTGTTTTGTATTTGTATTAATATTTACATTTCCCTTCAACTCTAAATCTCTTCTCAGATATGTAGTTCTAATATATGTATGGTAACATTCCTGATTTTTAAGTCAAATTAATTTAGTGATGTAACAACCCTGAATTTTTTGATTTATTTTAATCATTTATTTTGATTATTTTATTTGAAATTTTGATTTAAAATTTTTATTCTATTTATTAAAATGAATAAGTTATGTTATTTTTAAATATAAATGATGATTATTAAGTGATTTATAGTTCAAACTAGTATAATTTAAATATTTTACTGTAAAGTGAATTTCTGGTCAAACTGTCCAAACTGTGACTTTTAAACTTCAAATTTAAATTATTTAAAATCTTGAATTTTTTTCTTTTATTATGAAAGTACATAAAATTCTAAGAACACTGCTTTTTGTTTCGTTGAAAACAGAGTTAAACAGCAAAAGTTATGTATATTTCAATATTAACTGCAATTTGTTTATTTTGCAATTTTGTTATTATAGTATAAATTTTATTTTCTTTGTCATATTTTATTGTAATATGTATTAATATGTTATTTTATGTATATTTTTGTCATTTAATATTTTTGAAGTGAGGTAGAAATTTTTCTAGAGCTAGTAGTATTTTTCTTGTAATTTCCATGCCCTATTTTCATTTTTTAAACATTTTCTTTAGTTATTTTTCTAATTTTTCTCCAATTTAATTATTTGTTTTATTTTAGAAATAATAAATAAATTATTTTATTGAAAAATTTTTCTTTAGAATTTTTTTAAAATGAAGTAGATATTTATCCAAAACCACCTATGTTTTAATTGTAATTTCTGGACACTATTTGTACTTTTAAGAAATTTCTTTAAATCTTTTTCTATTTTCTTTAAACTTAATTTTTTTATGTGTGTTAATATGTTATTTTAAGTATATTTTGTCTTTTAAATACTTTTAAAGTGATGTTATGATTTTTCCAAAGTTTACTGTGTTGATTTCTTTTTTTTTCAAAAGGCTGTTTGCTTATTTTTCTACTATTTTCTTCATTAAAATTTATTTTAAATTTCATTTTTATATTTATTTTATGAATGTACTTTTGTTTTATATTATTATTTATTTTTAAAAATATATTACAATCTCATATGAATGTTCTAAAATTTGTTTCATGTAATTTCAAATTTTCTAGACTGGTTACTATTTTTAACTATTTTCTTTAATTTAACTTTCTATATTTAATAAATATTATATATATATATATATATTTATATTTTGATAAATTTTCGAAATTTTATCTGTTATTATTATTAATTCCAGAAATATCAAGTTATGTAAACAAATTTAAGGAATTTAAAAGGTTTAATAGCTAAGAAACGTAAAGTCGTTTTACCGTTTCTTTTACCTATTCTTTTACCGTTTCTTTTTCAATCAATACATCAGTTATTTTAGTCATTCCTTACTCTATCTCCAGCCGACTTCCCTTTCTTATTTTTCATGAAATTTTTCTCATTCTCCACCCTAAAAAAAATCATGGCCTCCATCTTGCAAAAATTTGGTAAATTCTTTCTTCTTTTCTTTGTTTTTCCTATTTTCTTAGACCATTGCCTTAGACCTGTACTCCACCTCTGGCCGAGCCTATGGGATGTCGGGAGCAAGTGCAAAGCATTTCAGCTTTGTTTTATGAAGTTATTTCTAGCATAGTTTATCGTATTTTTGGTTTGAAACCTTATAATTGTTATTGTTTGTTTGATTTGTATTCAAGGGAATTAATCCCTGGCTCCTCCATTCGTATCTGTGTTGTTCTTTTGTGCTTGTGTAGATTCCGTTTGTGAAATTCGTTGTTGTGTCTCCAACTCAAACCAGTGAGCATTTCTCACTAGACATTATGTACTTATATAAGTAGTAAATTGACACCCTATGAATCTATGGAACTATATGATCATGTTATAACTGCTTATATTATTATCATATGATGTTCACACCTGTTATGACACCTATTATATTATATGTTACTGTTATTTCATGCTATTCTGTTTATTTTATCTGTTCATCACACTGCAAGTTCCATGTAGACTAGAATCACTATGGGTTGAAATGATACATACCCGAACGGACTTTAGAATAGGGAAAAATCGTTATGGGCTGAAATGATAGGCTTGAACGGTTTTTATTTAATATTTTGACTTGGGATTGCAGGTTTGAAATGATAAAACCCGGATTTTTCTTTGTAAATTACGGGTTGAAATGATATATCACCCGTATCACTTTACCTAGCGTAGGAAATTATATACATGCTCGTAGTTAAAATATGTTTTTCTAAAATTTTTAAAATATTTTAGAAATTTAATTATTATAATATTTTGATTTGAGATTTAATAAAAAGGGATTTTTTGTAAAATATTATTGATTTTCTGAATAATTGTAAGTGAAATGAATTAATGGAAAGTTTGAAAAATTTGAACGTAAGTTATTTTGAAAATTTTGATTTAATTATAATTGGAAATAAAATTGAATATGAAATTATGATAAATTTATGATAATTTGAATTTAAATGAATTCAAAGTGATTTTATATCATATTAATGATTTGTAATAAAGTTGAAATGTGAAATGAATGAATATTTTAAGTTGAAATTTTGAAATACAACTAAATTGGAAATTTATGAAATAGACTTAAAAGTGAATTTTTGTTAAGTAAATAAAAATAAAACTAAGTTATATTTGAGAATTTGAACTTAAGTGCTAAGTTGAAATTTAATGTAATGGATTTAAAATTTAACATTGCAATTTAATAAGTGAATTATTATTAAATCTTGATTTTTGAATGGAAATTTAACCTTGTAAAATCATGAACTTGAGGAAAATTAATTGATGTTATAAATGTGAAAATGTATGATTTTATAAGTTAAAAATGTTTAAATAAAAATATAATTGATTGAGAAATTATATTGAATATTTGAAGTTAATTGACTGCATTTTTGAAATGCTATTAATTACAATGTAAATGATATTACAACATTTGAAAATGCTGTAGTTGATGATAATGAGCTAAAAAGCTAAATTGAATTAAAAGCTATTATAGCAATTTCTGTAACTGCTATAATTTTTGAATTTAACTAAGTTTATTTGAAATTTAAGTAAACCCTGTTACAACATTTTAAAATGTTGTCTTTTGTTAAATTAAACTGTTTTGAATGTATCTTTCCGTAGCGTTTTCTAAACGGCACGAAAAGTGAAATTTCACTGCTTTGATAAACTTAAGTGAATAAATGAACTTTGGAAGTTGAAAATTTTGGAAATTTAATAATTTAATTATTGAACATAATAACTTCATTTTAATGATTAAAAATGATTTTTTTTGCAATATAAACTGTTTTGAAATGTGAATTGAAATGGTATTTTAAATTGAATAAAATGAATAATGATTTGAAATGAATGTGGTTTTGAAAAGATATGATATTTTGATATATTAAAATGATTTGAAAATGGAGTTTTGAAAGATATGATATTTTGATATTAAAATGATTTGAAAAGAAGATCTGAAAGATATGTATTTCGGAATGATTTAATCTTTATTTTGATAAAGATTTGGGTTGAAATGATATTTTATTTTGAAGTATAAATATTGTTTTAAAAAGTTATAACTACGGGTTATAATAACGATTGGTTGTTAAAGAGACCGGGATCGGATATTGTCCTATAGCCGGCCAATACCGAAAACCACTTTAACAACTGTGTACGCGGTGGAGATTCCAGAATGAAGAAGGATGGTGGCGACGTTCTCGAGGTATATTACGTGGACCCAACTCCCATGAGTTGGCATAAATGACTAAAACAGGAGCTATACCAGGCTACACAAAGGGTCGCACCCTTTTATCGAGCATGCTTCTTCGGAAACCATTCTATTACATTTGTGATTCGATTTGGTGGCCCCACTTTGATTCGGGGGTATTGTTCGAGGTGGGCGGAAGCTGCTGGCTTGCCATCACCACCAGTCCGGGAGTGCAAACGGTGTATCCACCCTGGTATTGCCTCGCGTGCCGTGTCATCTCCTTATAGCGAGCCCACTACGATTTTGGTTTTAAAGATCCGACCGCGTTAAGGTTCACCATCCCCTTAACACTATTTTCTATATGATTATACTTTACTGATCAGACATTACTGTATATAGCGTATGTTACTACATAGTAAATAGTTTAACGGATCCTTAGAGGATGGGAGGTCCCAAGCATCTTCTAAGTTACTTGTACCTTTACTATAGTTCACTTGAGTTGGTTTACATTGTATAAGTATGTATGTCCTGACTCGAGTGTTTGTATTTTTATTTACGCTCGGGTCAGCCTGAGTAATTCATAGATTTGGATTTCCACTTTTGGGGGATTGGAATCGCTGGAGATTATCTACTTGTCAAGTTTTATCTTTTGTAGTCTGTTGTTCCTTTTAGCTTTGTATACGTAGACTTCTATGTAGTGAGACTTCCTTTGTATTTTATTTCTTCTGTTGTATTTTATGTAACTCTGATATTTTTATATAGTAGCTTCATGAACTACTATTTCTTTTACTTCCGCTGCATTATTATTACTCTGTGTCTGTGATCTGTGATTTTTATTTACTGTATATTCTAAGATTTGCCAAATTTTTATTTACAACACGGTATTTTGAGCAATTCATTTCCGGCATGAGTGTCTACCTATACACTTATAATGGATGCGAATGGTTGAAAATACCAGGGCGTTACAGTTGGTATCAGAGCTTTGGTAGCTCTAGGAAAAACTCAGCATATGGAGTGAATGTATTTACAGAATCACTTTCATTCGAGTTTGAATCTCTTCCTTTTTGACTCGATTCCTTGGAAGGTTCCCTACGGTTCCCAAATTCATTCGTATCCCTCACTATTCATCTTCTTTTGACTCTGGAGTATTCCATAACTATGCTTCGAATGATCTTTTTAGTGAGTCGGCGGTCACGCCAATTTCAAATTGAATTGAAAAAAAAGGGGAAAACTCCTTTACAATTAGCATCGATTCACCAGAGATTTATATCTATCCTTGGTTTAGATGCTAATATCTTTTGTTATTTCAAACTCTATCTCTTGAGATCGAATGTAGATTTACCCCAGAAAAAAAAAATCTACGTTGATCTTATTCTTTAAGTCACGGTTGACCCGGTTAAGGTTGTCCATGATTTATTTAAGCTTATCCACCTCCCTATTTTGTTATTTAATCATCTTGTCTTTTGTTTCCAACCTATTTTCAAACATTTTGAATTATGCTTGTTAATCTATGTTTTGTTTATATATTGTGATTGTTTGAGTTGTTGATGTTGAGTTGGGTTTTCGATCGATTCGTCTGATCAACGCTATTGATATGATTTCCAAAACACTTTGATAGAACAAACTGACACAATATTATTTTAAAATTTGGTTAATGACATAAATTTTGATATATAAGTAAATGTATGAGACTTAATAAACTGGTTTAAAATTGATTATTTGAAATGATAATACTCCATTTATTGTTCAATAAATGAATTTATAGATAGTTATAAATTAATTTGGGAAATGAAAAGAATTTAGAACAAGAAATTTGAGAATTTAATTTCTGATGGTTTCAAACTTTGTGTTTAAAGTTTTAAAAGGGGGATATATTATTTAAAGTATTTTCAAATAGAATTTGTTTCCAAAGAATTTTAAAGTGCTCTTTTCTTTGTCGTTGGAAAATAACTTCGGTGATGATCGCGACATCATCGACGTTCATTTTCGTGTTTCGAAGTTAAGAGACTGTTCTGTAGTCTTGCTACAGTTTTGTTTCGGGGAAATTTAATTGATTTGAATTCCTAAAATATAACTTGATTTATAATATATATATAGATATATGATTTAAAAAAATTGATTTGATAAGTTATGTACATACATTCATTTATCTCTAAATGGTTTGAATGTAATCGGAAATTTAATTCTTAAATTCAATTA
Organism: Allium cepa; assembly: GCA_030765085.1. Lineage (NCBI taxonomy): Eukaryota > Viridiplantae > Streptophyta > Magnoliopsida > Asparagales > Amaryllidaceae > Allium > Allium cepa. Next base: position 1,024,585,470 of record CM060935.1, on the reverse strand, counting down.
TGAAAAGAAAATCAAAATTTTGGATGAACATTCAAGTATGAAATGATTTAATTGGAAAGTTTTATTTGTATAATACAATTGCATTCAAATATAATTTTCCTTAATTTCAGAAGTTAACAATGTAATTGGATAATATACAATATAAAAAAAGATTTATAAATGAAATTTTAGTGGTTATAATAAATGCTATACACTTAAATTTTAATTATGAAATGATTAACAGAGGTAAATATAATAAAGGGTAATTGAATAACTTACAATAAAATAATGTTAAAAAAAACCAAGAATAAAACAAAGCAGTTATAATTAGTGTAAGCATATTTAACATAAGTGATAAATATACTGAGAGGAATAAATTTAGTTTTAATTAGGAATAAAGAAGAATTAAATTTATTAAATACATTGTGAGTGTAATAAATGATTATTTTTCAAACCCATGGTTTTAAAATTTGTTAATTTAAGATGATTGGATAATAAGATAATGAAATTTGAGATAGTTATGATTTATTTAACTTGTGTAAAAATTTTATTTTCTGCTTAAGTTGAAATTTCCATGGTTTCAAACTTATTTCCTTATTTTGTTTTTTCAAACTATCTTTTATTTGTCCTCATTATCCATATCTTGCTACAGACTGGTATAGGCATCTTTCTATAATTTTTCCGTTCAGAAATCTTTCTATAATCTTTGGTAATCATTTTGAATCCACCTTTTTCGTGCTTGTGTTCTAAATTTTGGAGAATTTTGGAAAGATCATCCCTACCTTGTTAAACTTACCTATAACAATATTTATCAGGTATAATTTCAATCTCCTTGTCGCCTTGTCTTAATCTTATTTCATTTTTATTTTTCTGTGCTTTCCCCTACCTCATTCCTTTTCGGGGGCGAAAAGTTTCGAGCGGGGGAGAGTGTAACAACCCTGAATTTTTTGATTTATTTTAATTGTTTATTTTGATTATTTTATTTCAAATTTTGATTTAAAAATTTTATTCTATTTATTAAAATGAATAAGTTATGTTATTTTTAAATATAAATGATGATTATTAAGTGATTTATAGTTCAAATTAGTATAATTTAAATATTTTACTGTAAAGTGAATTTCTGGTCAAACTGTTTAAACTGTGACTTTTAAACTTCAAATTTAAATTATTTAAAATCTTAAAAAAAAAATCTTTTATTATGAAAGTACATAAAATTTTAAGAACACTGCTTTTTGTTTCTTTGAAAACAGAGTTAAATAGCAAAAGTTATGTATATTTCAATATTGACTGCAATTTGTTTATTTTGCAATTTTGTTATTGTAGTATAAATTTTATTTTCTTTGTCATATTTTATTGTAATATGTATTAATATGTTATTTTATGTATATTTTTGTCTTTTAATATTTTTGAAGTGAGGTAGAAATTTTTCTAGAGCTAGTAGTATTTTTCTTGTAATTTCCATGCCCTGTTTTCAATTTTTAAACATTTTCTTTAGTTCTTTTTCTATTTTTCTCCAATTTAATTATTTGTTTTATTTAGAAATAATAAATTATTTTATTGAAAAATTTTGCTTTAGAATATTTTTAAAACGAAGTAGATATTTTTCCAAATCACCTATGTTTTAATTGTAATTTCTGGACACTGTTTGGACTTTTAAGCAATTTCTTTAAATCTTTTTCTATTTTCTTTAAACTTAATTTTTTTTATGTGTGTTAATATGTTATTTTAAGTATATTTTGTCTTTTAAATACTTTTAAAGTGATGTTATGATTTTTCCAAAGTTTACTGTGTTGATTTCTTTTTTTTCAAAAGGCTGTTTGCTTATTTTTCTGCTATTTTCTTCATTAAAATTTATTTTAAATTTCATTTTTATATTTATTTTGTGAATGTACTTTTATTTTATATTATTATTTATGTTTAAAAACATATTACAATCTCATATGAATTTTCTAAAATTTATTTCATGTAATTTCAAATTTTCTAGACTAGTTACTATTTTTAACTATTTTCTTTAATTTAACTTTATATATTTAATAAATATTATATATATATTTATATTTTGATAAATTTTCGAAATTTTATCTGTTATTATTATTAATTCCAGAAATATCAAGTTATGTAAACAAATTTAAGGAATTTAAAAAGTTTAAAAGCTAAGAAACGTAAAGTCGTTTTACCGTTTCTTTTACCGTTTCTTTTACCGTTTCTTTTTCAATCAATACATCGGTTATTTTAGTCATTCCTTACTCTATCTCCAGCCGACTTCCCTTTCTTATTTTTCATGAAATTTTTCTCTTTCTCCACCCTAAAAAAAATCATGGCCTTCATCTTGCAAAAATTTGGTAAATTCTTTCTTCTTTCTTTGTTTTTCCTATTTTCTAGTTTGATTTGCACTTGATCTTCTTTATCATAGGATCGGCCATGCTCCTCTCCAGCCCCTGCCGCCACCGCCACCACTTGAGCACGCCACCGGCACCTCCTCCTCACTAACTATCCCTAGCCGTACCACCCTAGGTGGTAGTTCCTTCACCAAGTTCACCAAAACTCCAACATCTTGACCTAGCCAAGCACAAGCTTCTACATCCACCACTTCCACCACCCATAGCCGCCACCTACATGACCACCACCACCTCCAGCACCTCCAGTACCCTCTGCCACGTCACCACAGTGGACCCCACACCTCTGGCCATGAACGCAGCTGTAACGACCCGCTATTTTGGACCATTCAAATCGACAATAAAACCGTACATGTCCGACTTGAATAATTCAAAATACCGAATTGTTAATAAAATTTTGGCAAACTTAAAATATACAGTAAATAAATCAACCACAGATCACAAACACAGAGTAATATAATGCAGCGGAATAGATAAAGAATAGTAGTTCATGAAGCTACTATATACATCAGAGTTTAAAATAAATACATCAGAATCTCTTGAATACAGAAAAGTCTTCAGTACGAGCCGATGACTTCTCTGAACCAGTCAACTAGAAAGCTGAAAGCTGAAACGATAGTTGGATCTCCAAATGAAGCTCCAATCTCCAAAGGTGAGTCTCTAATGCTGTATTACTCAGTCTGACCCGAGCGTAAAGCAAAACACAAAACACTCGAGTCAGGATTAACATTCTTATATCAATAAATTCAATTCAAATGGAATATCAACTGAAATACAATATAACTTAAAGGATGTTTGGGATGTCCATCCTTTAAGGGTCCATAGAACTATCTATAGGGTAGAACTATACGCTATTACCCCGAGGTTATTCACTTAATTTATACTTCAAACCCAACAGTCAATTTTACTTCGAATAATCATATTTCCCAAACTAGTACCTATATAATGAGAAATGTATGCAGTACCGTATTTCAATTTCCTTAACTTAACAAATTGTTCACATCAACCTGACCTTCCCATTTAAATTAAATCAAACCCCATTTAAACTTTTCCTAAAATAACCACTTAAATTTATAATTCCCAAATTTGGATTTGATATCCCAATTTCCCCTTTTTATTTCAATATGTTCCCATATTTTAAGTATTCAACATTTCAACTAAATTTTTCCCAATCTAGTTTTCTAAATAAAATTTCCAATTTAGTTCAACTCAAATTTCACTTAATTCGATTAGTTATCTACATAACCGATTCAACTATCTGGGTTCCAAATACATATCCAAATCCCTAACCATTTAATCTCAATATAGTTCATAGCTTACATATAACAATCTAACTTAACAGTTTCATATAGATTCTCGATTTTTACATCATTATTATTTAGTCATTTCAAATTGATTTAAATATATAAATCCTTATCTAAAACCATTTTTAAATAACCCCAAATTTATCTCCCAATCTTAATTTTTTCCAATATTATTGCAAAATTTATCCGAAATAAAATTTACATAAATATTTATCATAATTTATGTATTTAATCAAATCTTGATTAAACTAGATATAATTAACTATATATTTATCATTAATAAGACCATATATTCCTTATCACACGATCAAGTGTTACGGATATTATCATTTCAATCCGTACACTAAATGTATACGGGTGGATAGCCTTTCAACCCGTAATCCCAAATTTAATTTAAATGGGAACCGCTTGGGTCTATCATTTCAACCCATTTCAATTCCAAAAACAAACATAACAAAAAGGGAACTTGCAGTGTGATGACAGGGATGGTGTCAAATTAATCAAACCAGCAATAACAACAATCAATAACAATTCAATGGATAAATCAAATAACCCTGAAATAATCGTATTAATTCGCATTGTTATTTGTATAATTATTTCTAGAATCTACCCTATCATTTCATGCAGATCACATTACAGTTTCCACTTGTCGTTCCTTTTTAAATTCCAGTTAAAACTACAACCATTAATCCAAACTACGTTCATAGATTTAAAGTATAATTTATCCATTTCTACGACAATTAATGGGTCTAATTTAACTAATCAAGTTTACATATGGCGGGGTCAGGTTTAATAAATCAAGGTCCGTCATATATAATCTGTTTAATTTGTAAACTATACTACCCCAAATTAAACTAGCAAACTAGTTATCATTTAACAATAATAATTAACATCCAATTTAAACAAAAATCAATCAAACAATCAATTATCAACCAATCTGTATTATTATCACATAAATAATTAACCGATAATGGTGTCTGGTGTCATAGGTGAACAGATACAGATAATAGCAGTCATAACAGGAAAAACAACTAATAGCAGCATATTTCAATTGTCGTTTCAATTGAAATCAAATTTAATAAATAAAAGAACGTTAATCGTGAGTGATTGCTCACCTTTCGAGGCCAGAGAATACAGAAGATGTCAACATAATAGGCTACGATTTGAATTGCGACACGACCGATCCAATTGATGATTTAGAACAAGACAAAATTTGCCCGAGTTTGACGAACGAAGCTGGAAAAATAGGAATTTGCGAAATCAAATCAGAACGGGGTCGATGCAGATCGGTGATATAAGCATATATATGACTATATATATACTATATATTAAATCGTATTCTAAATTCCAACATATGCTAAAATAAAGTATAAATTATTTTTTTTTTTTTTAAAAAAAAAATCAATATAAATTTGAAATACCAATTGAATTAAATTCCGTTTATAATTTAAATAAATAAATGACTTCCAAAATCTATATATACCAAACCCCAATATATAACTATCCCAACCAATTATCTAAACTCAGTTAAATCGTATGTATGTGTAGATACTAACATAACATGCTCCTTTTTAAATATCAAACATACTATACATTATGACACCTATAACTGATATGTACAACCTTATTGACATCATATAACATGTGACTTAAAAACAAAAATTCATATCCAACTTTTATACAACTATTATACTTAAGTAAAACTAGCATACTAACATGACATATGCAGACTAGCCATAAATATAATATCTAGCTACCCATGTTTGACTTTACACAGTATTAAATTTTTTTAATAATAGGACACTTATATAAGCTACTATGTATGTTATGTACTTTCTTATATATAAAATATTAAAATCTATGCATATATAAACTGTACACAGTATTATACATATATAACTAGACTGTATAAACTATACAACAAATAAAATATCTAATACAATTATACACTAATACAACCTTTTTGTAACAGATAAAATATTTATAAAAGATCCTTTTCGTAAGCTATATATTTAAACTGTATACTGTATAACTTTTGGATATAAAGACGAATGTTGTAACAAGTAAACACATATAAATATACAACATAATATAAACCTACTGTAAACAAAATATATGAAATCATAATTATAACAAATTTGTGTATATAATGTCATTTTCAAAATCTTATATAAATACATTTTATTTCCAAACTATATATATTATATATGTATGCAGACCTATCTACAGTTGATATGCAAGTCATAAACAAGTAAGTTTCATATAAATATTGATACACACAACCCATGAAAACACATATATATACACAACCATATAATAGCATATATATACGGCACAAAATGAATATCCTATATAACCTTTATAGGAAACAGAACATATACAATCTTTAACAACCTATTATATATATATATACAATTTATGTGAACTTACACAACATAAAGAAGACCGCCAATCAAAGGATGGACCGGCAACCAGGGTCTCGGCTGGCTTTGGCCGAGCTCGGCAGGAAGCTAAAAAAAAAATGGTCGGAAGGAAAAACTGTCAGGTGGTGAAGCCGAAGTCAGTAGCTTGGCTCGGCTAAAAGATTTGAGCCGGTGATGCCATTTTCGGCTGCGGACGAGAAAGGCGGCGAAGGCGGGCTGGTGGCAGAGGTGGCCGCGAGGGTGATTGGGGTAGGCATCGGTTTGGGCTCGGTTATCGGCAGGGGAGTGGGGTGCGGCTGTAGCGGAACCGGGTGAGGAGGTAGCCGTGTCGTTCAGCGGCACACGGGAGAAGGTGTGGAAGAGGAAGGAGGCCGAAGTGGGGTGGTGCTATGGGGTAGGTGAGGCCAGGCTGGGGCAGAGCTCGGGGAGACAGCGGCGTGGTGGTTGCTGGTAGGAGATGGGGTGGCCGTACTAGGCTCCGGTGAAGGGAAGAGGGGAGAAGAATGGGCAAGGTGAGGCACGGTGGAGACTGCCGAGAGAAGGCAGTGTCAGGTGGTCGACTTTGTGAAGAGGGGAGCGGTTTCACATGAAATGGAGGTGTAGGCCTTTGTATGCGTGGTGAAGATCAAAATAGCAAGGGCTTGGAAATGAACGTAAAATATAGATCTGCATTTAAAAGTTTCAACGAATGGAAAGTAGAAGAGACAGAGAAACGACTAGCCACAAATTTCTCCAATAGTAAATATATGATTTCAAAGAAAACGTACAGAGAAACTGGGAAAGAACGTGGCCTTGACCCTTCAATGAAAATGATGGAGAAGTAACGGGTCGTTTATTTTTAAACGTTGGCGTAGAAAAATTTCAATGCAGAGCAAAAGTCGAAATCACGGCTACAACATAGGAAAGGTAAATAAATTATTCAAAGAGAAAAAGGGAGTCAGGGGCTATGACATAGATCTGTAAATTTATGTCAGAGTAACGTAAGATCAAAAGAAAATTTGACTAGGAGCGGCTGTCCATTGATATTGCAAAGGAATCGACCACAATTAATATAGAGAACACTTATAGCAATTTATTTTTTTCTTGGCAGTCAAGGTTCAAGTTTGAAAGCACAAGAAAATAAAAGGTCAGGGATCCGGTACCGATATGGTTACCGGTTTCGCGGATTCCACTGCTACCGGAGTTCAAAATCCAGAAATAAATATGCTGCGTGGATCAGTACGATGAGGCGAACAAAATGGTAAACTGATATCTGTGGTACGATCATTCGATCAAAAGTCGATAATCGGTACCGAAATTGCTGCTATTTTGCAGAAAATAAGGTAAACAGAGCAATAGACGTCCGGATTTGGAAAAACGAAGGATGGCGTCTCACTCAGAAGAGGATTTAGAAATTTTCCATAGAGAATATTCAGGCTTGAAAATAAATTTATTATCAGTAATTATTGGCTAGCTTGAATTTTATAGAGTTACCTAATAAATAAATTTTCATAAAATAAATTGAAATTTCAAAATCTGCTATGTTTAATTGGGCGTAACCCAAATATTAACTTTTTATTCGTAATTTAATTTGTTTAAAATATTACCAAAAATCCAATTAAATGCGTTAAAAAAAAAATTATTAGAATTTTACCGGTCGTTACAATCTCCCCCACTCAAAACTTTTCGTCCCCGAAAAGGAAGAAGGTAGGAGAAGCATAAAGTAAATTGAAAGTCAAGTGTAGATAATTTATTTAAAACCATATAAATTTTACTTGAAATATTCATCTGAACTTCATTTGCAGTATAATTTTTTTCTTCAATACTTAATACTTTCAAACTCCTTTTGAAACAATTATTTATTTTTACAAAGACTGTTGAAAATATTAAATCCAAATTTATGAGATTTTTAATTTAACTCAAGATACCTTTCAAATATTATCAATAAATTAATAATCATTCTCTTAAAGAGTTCATTTAATTAATAACTTCAAAAATATTTACAATATTTAAAAATCTTCTATTAAACCAAGTAGTATATAAATAACCAGTATTTTAAAGGTTACATTCAAAAGGAAAGAAAAGGTAGATTCAGGAAACAGAATATAGGTGATAAATAAGCTGAGCAGATACGGTAGATTCAAAAGATAGCATCGGGCACGAATAATTAAACTAGAACCATAAGAATTTAAATTTCAAATGTTAATTCAAAATTTCTTTGTGGTTCAAAATACTTTTATAATAAAATACCTTTATAATACTATTATAATGAAATACTATTTATCGGAATAGATTATCCTTTCGAAAATACTTTTATAACTCGATGCTTCAACAGGTTTATCCTCGTTCTTGCAGACTCTGGCAATGCGTTGATCAGGCGCAAAGCTAGAATTCTTCAAGTACTTAGTAGACTTTGTTTCAACAACCAGTGAAAATACTTGGAAAACCTTTTAAAAACAGATATGGAAAGTACGATCCAACAAAACAATCAAACCAAAACCTTTGTCCGATCATGGTTCGCAGATACACAATGATTACGCCTGGTTCCCCCAGGAAACAATCCATATCCGTAAGCTTTCACAGCCCTGCGAGTTACGCCATGATGACTAGTAGGGTGCAGGATACACAATGGTTACGCCTGGTTCCCCCAGGAAACAATCCGTACCCCCAGGCAAGACTCAGCCAGGCACTTGCGCTACTATTCGCGACCTACACAGATTGCAGGATACACAATGGTTACGCCTGGTTCCCCCAGGAAACAATCCGTACCCCTAGGCAAGACTCAGCCAGGCAATTGCGCTGTGCATTCACGAGAGAAAAAGAAAACCATGGGTTACGCCACGGTGGGAACACTCGAGTATTACATCCGGAAAACCAAAAATCAGAGAGAATAATATCGATAGAATGAATCCACGCTGTGGCCACAAAGCGGATATCAAGCAGAAGGCACTTTCCATATCTTTACTTGGAAAATATATATATATAGTACCTTTTCAAATACTTCCAAATATCGTACTTATATAAAGTCCATATGTATAGGATTCCTTTCTAAATCGAATACTTTCCAAATCAATAGTATATCAAAACATACTTACATAGACTTTGATTATATAAATTTTCTTTCCAAATTGAGTACCTTTCAAATCAATTGATTTCAAATCACTTTCATACTTATACTAATCCATTTTATATAAGTTCGGCCACTCCCAAATCAAGTGCTTAATAATGTAAGGTTCTCAATTTCAAATCATTTCAATATAAATTCAGTTTCAAAATCATATACGATTTCACCAAATTTTCTTCCAAATTAGATATCTAAATTCCAAAGTTCCCAAATAATAGGTTTAGAAAATTATCCCAGCTTCCAGATTAAAATAATTCAAGTAAAACAAATTCATTGCCAAAATCATTATATAAGTACTGGTTTTACTTCCAATTTAATTTCAAAACCAATTATTTTCCTCAAAATCAATTATCCTCAAAATGGTTCCAAATTTATACTTATCCCTTTAAAACCTTTAAAGTATTTATTTCCATTTGAAATATCCAATTTACCTTTCTGAAAACCATTTTTCAAACTATTAAATTTTTTCAAAACATTTCAAAACTAAATTCCATATAAGTATAATTCAAGGTAGTCATATTCATTTACTTAACAAAAGGTTTCAAGCTTAAAAACTCAACTTATATGTTTTATCAAATATTTTATACTTTTCGAATTCCTTAGATTTAAAATTTTAAACCTTGATTTGGAAGTGCTAAAACCTTCAAAATAGATGATGAAATCAATTTCAAATCCAAGAGTTGGAAATAAATTTTTTATGAGTAGGGTTATTCTAAGTCAAATCGAAAACTCGAGGATCGAACACCGGCATATTTTAAATCATTTCAAATATATACATATATCTTCCGAAAATATCAATTTACTTCGGAATTTGAAATCAAGATGGTTTTACAAAATCACTCGCATAGCGAAGCTATTAAAGTGGCCTCTCCCCCACTCGGAAACTCGAAAATCAATGTCGATGATGCGTGCACTCATCACCGAAATTATTCTCCAGCGACATAAGTGAGTTCTGGACTTCTATTTTCTTGAAAACTTCTTTGAAATTTCTTCAAAATTATTGGAATTCATTTGAATTTATTTGAAATATTTCTTATTCGGAAAAATACTTTTAAATCGTATTATTTATATATAATTTCCAAAATCTTAAAACCAATTTCAAAATACCAGAATTCAATTCTCGAATTTCAAATTTAACACTTCAATTATAAATCATTTTTATATAAATCAATTTCTTATAATTTTTCAAAATTTCAAATCCTTTCAAAACCCCTTTTATATAGAATAACATTTCTTATTTGCTTTATATATAGGTATATAATCTCTACCGAAAACATTTTCTTTATATATATAGAATAAAATCATAATTATCAAAATAATAATTTCGGTATAAACAATTTCTAAAATACAAACAAAACCCGATTTTCAAAGGATGATTTAAGGATGGATTTCAAAACAAAGATAGAGATTTAATTTAAAGGAACTCTAATCAATAGAATCCTGATTCGAAGATAGACTCGATCGAAGATGAGATAATTAAGTTACAAAATAGAAGATGGATATACTTCTATAAATCGCGGGCGACCTTTACCTGTCAACCGTGATTCCAAAATTAGATCGGTGTAGAATTCTGAGGCAATTCGACATTCGATCGTCGGAGATATAGAATTCGGAATAACAGTAGATAGTAGCATCTAAACCGAGGGATACATAAATCTCAGGTGAATCAATGCCAATTGTAAAGGAGTTTCATCCCCTTTACAAATCATTTAGTAGAGTCACGGGATACTCCAGAATCAAAAGAATATAAATAGAGAGAGACAAGAATGAATTTTTGGAACCGAGGGACATTCCAAAATTCAAAGGAAATCGAGTCAGAAAGAAAGAGATTCAACTCGATCGAAAGTGATTCTGTTAATAAATTTACCATATATGCTAAGTTTTGCCAAGAGCCAAAGCTCTGATACCAGCTGTAACGACCCGCTATTTTGGACCATTCAAATCGACAATAAAACCGTACATGTCCGACTTGAATAATTCAAAATACCGAATTGTTAATAAAATTTTGGCAAACTTAAAATATACAGTAAATAAATCAACCACAGATCACAAACACAGAGTAATATAATGCAGCGGAATAGATAAAGAATAGTAGTTCATGAAGCTACTATATACATCAGAGTTTAAAATAAATACATCAGAATCTCTTGAATACAGAAAAGTCTTCAGTACGAGCCGATGACTTCTCTGAACCAGTCAACTAGAAAGCTGAAAGCTGAAACGATAGTTGGATCTCCAAATGAAGCTCCAATCTCCAAAGGTGAGTCTCTAATGCTGTATTACTCAGTCTGACCCGAGCGTAAAGCAAAACACAAAACACTCGAGTCAGGATTAACATTCTTATATCAATAAATTCAATTCAAATGGAATATCAACTGAAATACAATATAACTTAAAGGATGTTTGGGATGTCCATCCTTTAAGGGTCCATAGAACTATCTATAGGGTAGAACTATACGCTATTACCCCGAGGTTATTCACTTAATTTATACTTCAAACCCAACAGTCAATTTTACTTCGAATAATCATATTTCCCAAACTAGTACCTATATAATGAGAAATGTATGCAGTACCGTATTTCAATTTCCTTAACTTAACAAATTGTTCACATCAACCTGACCTTCCCATTTAAATTAAATCAAACCCCATTTAAACTTTTCCTAAAATAACCACTTAAATTTATAATTCCCAAATTTGGATTTGATATCCCAATTTCCCCTTTTTATTTCAATATGTTCCCATATTTTAAGTATTCAACATTTCAACTAAATTTTTCCCAATCTAGTTTTCTAAATAAAATTTCCAATTTAGTTCAACTCAAATTTCACTTAATTCGATTAGTTATCTACATAACCGATTCAACTATCTGGGTTCCAAATACATATCCAAATCCCTAACCATTTAATCTCAATATAGTTCATAGCTTACATATAACAATCTAACTTAACAGTTTCATATAGATTCTCGATTTTTACATCATTATTATTTAGTCATTTCAAATTGATTTAAATATATAAATCCTTATCTAAAACCATTTTTAAATAACCCCAAATTTATCTCCCAATCTTAATTTTTTCCAATATTATTGCAAAATTTATCCGAAATAAAATTTACATAAATATTTATCATAATTTATGTATTTAATCAAATCTTGATTAAACTAGATATAATTAACTATATATTTATCATTAATAAGACCATATATTCCTTATCACACGATCAAGTGTTACGGATATTATCATTTCAATCCGTACACTAAATGTATACGGGTGGATAGCCTTTCAACCCGTAATCCCAAATTTAATTTAAATGGGAACCGCTTGGGTCTATCATTTCAACCCATTTCAATTCCAAAAACAAACATAACAAAAAGGGAACTTGCAGTGTGATGACAGGGATGGTGTCAAATTAATCAAACCAGCAATAACAACAATCAATAACAATTCAATGGATAAATCAAATAACCCTGAAATAATCGTATTAATTCGCATTGTTATTTGTATAATTATTTCTAGAATCTACCCTATCATTTCATGCAGATCACATTACAGTTTCCACTTGTCGTTCCTTTTTAAATTCCAGTTAAAACTACAACCATTAATCCAAACTACGTTCATAGATTTAAAGTATAATTTATCCATTTCTACGAAAATTAATGGGTCTAATTTAACTAATCAAGTTTACATATGGCGGGGTCAGGTTTAATAAATCAAGGTCCGTCATATATAATCTGTTTAATTTGTAAACTATACTACCCCAAATTAAACTAGCAAACTAGTTATCATTTAACAATAATAATTAACATCCAATTTAAACAAAAATCAATCAAACAATCAATTATCAACCAATCTGTATTATTATCACATAAATAATTAACCGATAATGGTGTCTGGTGTCATAGGTGAACAGATACAGATAATAGCAGTCATAACAGGAAAAACAACTAATAGCAGCATATTTCAATTGTCGTTTCAATTGAAATCAAATTTAATAAATAAAAGAACGTTAATCGTGAGTGATTGCTCACCTTTCGAGGCCAGAGAATACAGAAGATGTCAACATAATAGGCTACGATTTGAATTGCGACACGACCGATCCAATTGATGATTTAGAACAAGACAAAATTTGCCCGAGTTTGACGAACGAAGCTGGAAAAATAGGAATTTGCGAAATCAAATCAGAACGGGGTCGATGCAGATCGGTGATATAAGCATATATATGACTATATATATACTATATATTAAATCGTATTCTAAATTCCAACATATGCTAAAATAAAGTATAAATTATTTTTTTTTTTTTTTTAAAAAAAATCAATATAAATTTGAAATACCAATTGAATTAAATTCCGTTTATAATTTAAATAAATAAATGACTTCCAAAATCTATATATACCAAACCCCAATATATAACTATCCCAACCAATTATCTAAACTCAGTTAAATCGTATGTATGTGTAGATACTAACATAACATGCTCCTTTTTAAATATCAAACATACTATACATTATGACACCTATAACTGATATGTACAACCTTATTGACATCATATAACATGTGACTTAAAAACAAAAATTCATATCCAACTTTTATACAACTATTATACTTAAGTAAAACTAGCATACTAACATGACATATGCAGACTAGCCATAAATATAATATCTAGCTACCCATGTTTGACTTTACACAGTATTAAATTTTTTTAATAATAGGACACTTATATAAGCTACTATGTATGTTATGTACTTTCTTATATATAAAATATTAAAATCTATGCATATATAAACTGTACACAGTATTATACATATATAACTAGACTGTATAAACTATACAACAAATAAAATATCTAATACAATTATACACTAATACAACCTTTTTGTAACAGATAAAATATTTATAAAAGATCCTTTTCGTAAGCTATATATTTAAACTGTATACTGTATAACTTTTGGATATAAAGACGAATGTTGTAACAAGTAAACACATATAAATATACAACATAATATAAACCTACTGTAAACAAAATATATGAAATCATAATTATAACAAATTTGTGTATATAATGTCATTTTCAAAATCTTATATAAATACATTTTATTTCCAAACTATATATATTATATATGTATGCAGACCTATCTACAGTTGATATGCAAGTCATAAACAAGTAAGTTTCATATAAATATTGATACACACAACCCATGAAAACACATATATATACACAACCATATAATAGCATATATATACGGCACAAAATGAATATCCTATATAACCTTTATAGGAAACAGAACATATACAATCTTTAACAACCTATTATATATATATACAATTTATGTGAACTTACACAACATAAAGAAGACCGCCAATCAAAGGATGGACCGGCAACCAGGGTCTCGGCTGGCTTTGGCCGAGCTCGGCAGGAAGCTAAAAAAAAAATGGTCGGAAGGAAAAACTGTCAGGTGGTGAAGCCGAAGTCAGTAGCTTGGCTCGGCTAAAAGATTTGAGCCGGTGATGCCATTTTCGGCTGCGGACGAGAAAGGCGGCGAAGGCGGGCTGGTGGCAGAGGTGGCCGCGAGGGTGATTGGGGTAGGCATCGGTTTGGGCTCGGTTATCGGCAGGGGAGTGGGGTGCGGCTGTAGCGGAACCGGGTGAGGAGGTAGCCGTGTCGTTCAGCGGCACACGGGAGAAGGTGTGGAAGAGGAAGGAGGCCGAAGTGGGGTGGTGCTATGGGGTAGGTGAGGCCAGGCTGGGGCAGAGCTCGGGGAGACAGCGGCGTGGTGGTTGCTGGTAGGAGATGGGGTGGCCGTACTAGGCTCCGGTGAAGGGAAGAGGGGAGAAGAATGGGCAAGGTGAGGCACGGTGGAGACTGCCGAGAGAAGGCAGTGTCAGGTGGTCGACTTTGTGAAGAGGGGAGCGGTTTCACATGAAATGGAGGTGTAGGCCTTTGTATGCGTGGTGAAGATCAAAATAGCAAGGGCTTGGAAATGAACGTAAAATATAGATCTGCATTTAAAAGTTTCAACGAATGGAAAGTAGAAGAGACAGAGAAACGACTAGCCACAAATTTCTCCAATAGTAAATATATGATTTCAAAGAAAACGTACAGAGAAACTGGGAAAGAACGTGGCCTTGACCCTTCAATGAAAATGATGGAGAAGTAACGGGTCGTTTATTTTTAAACGTTGGCGTAGAAAAATTTCAATGCAGAGCAAAAGTCGAAATCACGGCTACAACATAGGAAAGGTAAATAAATTATTCAAAGAGAAAAAGGGAGTCAGGGGCTATGACATAGATCTGTAAATTTATGTCAGAGTAACGTAAGATCAAAAGAAAATTTGACTAGGAGCGGCTGTCCATTGATATTGCAAAGGAATCGACCACAATTAATATAGAGAACACTTATAGCAATTTATTTTTTTCTTGGCAGTCAAGGTTCAAGTTTGAAAGCACAAGAAAATAAAAGGTCAGGGATCCGGTACCGATATGGTTACCGGTTTCGCGGATTCCACTGCTACCGGAGTTCAAAATCCAGAAATAAATATGCTGCGTGGATCAGTACGATGAGGCGAACAAAATGGTAAACTGATATCTGTGGTACGATCATTCGATCAAAAGTCGATAATCGGTACCGAAATTGCTGCTATTTTGCAGAAAATAAGGTAAACAGAGCAATAGACGTCCGGATTTGGAAAAACGAAGGATGGCGTCTCACTCAGAAGAGGATTTAGAAATTTTCCATAGAGAATATTCAGGCTTGAAAATAAATTTATTATCAGTAATTATTGGCTAGCTTGAATTTTATAGAGTTACCTAATAAATAAATTTTCATAAAATAAATTGAAATTTCAAAATCTGCTATGTTTAATTGGGCGTAACCCAAATATTAACTTTTTATTCGTAATTTAATTTGTTTAAAATATTACCAAAAATCCAATTAAATGCGTTAAAAAAAAAATTATTAGAATTTTACCGGTCGTTACAGCAGCAGCCTTGGCCGAGCCTTTTTTGCTTGAAACTTGTGATGTTGTTAGTAGTGATGCTTGTTATGTTGTTGTTCCATATCCATAAGTTTTCCCATCAACAAACTCATGTTAGGCCGACCTTAGCAACCCCGACCTGACCCAAAACCATTGCCTTAGACCTGTACTCCACCTCTGGCTGAGCCTATGGGATGTTGGGAGCAAGTACAAAGCATTTCAGCTTTGTTTTATGAAGTTATTTCTAGCATAGTTTATCGTATTTTTGGTTTGAAACCTTATAATTGTTATTGTTTGTTTGATTTGTATTCAAGGGAATTAATCCCTGGCTCCTCCATTCGTATCTGTGTTGTGCTTTTGTGCTTGTGTAGATTCCGTTTGTGAAATTCGTTGTTGTGTCTCCAGCTCAAACCAGTGAGTACTTCTCACCAAACATTATGTACTTATATAAGTAGTAAATTGACACCCTGTGAATCTGTGGAACTATATGATCATGTTATAACTGCTTATATTATTATCATATGATGTTCACACCTGTTATGACACCTATTATATTATATGTTACTGTTATTTCATGCTATTCTGTTTATTTTATCTGTTCATCACACTGCAAGTTCCCTGTAGACTAGAATCACTATGGGTTGAAATGATACATACCCGAACGGACTTTAGAATAGGGAAAAATCGTTATGGGCTGAAATGATAGGCTTGAACGGTTTTTATTTAATTTATTTTAACTTGAGATTGCGGGTTTGAAATGATAAAACCCGGATTTTTCTTTGTAAATTACGGGTTGAAATGATTTATCACCCGTATCACTTTACCTAGCGTAGGAAATTATACGCAGGCCCGTAGTTAAAATATGTTCTTCTAAAAATTTTAAAATATTTTAGAAATTTAATTATTATAATATTTTGATTTGAGATTTAATAAAAAGGGTTTTTTGTAAAATATTATTGATTTTCTGAATAATTGTAAGGAAATGAATTAATGAAAAGTTAGAAAATTTTGAACGTAAGTTATTTTGAAAATTTTGATTTAATTATAATTGGAAATTAAATTGAATATGAAATTATGATAAATTTATGATAATTTGAATTTAAATGAATTCAAAGTGATTATATATCATATTAATGATTTTTAATAAAGTTGAAATGTGAAATGAATGAATATTTTAAGTTGAAATTTTGAAATATAACTAAATTGGAAATTTATGAAATAGACTTAAAAGTGAACTTTTAGTTAAGTAAATAAAAATAAAACTAAGTTATATTTGAGAATTTGAACTTAAGTGCTAAGTTGAAATTTAATGTAATGGATTTAAAATTGAACATTGCAATTTAATAAGTGAATTATTATTAAATCTTGATTTTTGAATGGAAATTTAACCTTGTAAAATCATGAACTTGAGGAAAATTAAATGATGTTATAAATGTGAAAATGTATGATTTTATAAGTTAAAAATGTTTAAATAAAAATATAATTGGTTGAGGAATTATATTGAATATTTGAAGTTAATTGACTGCATTTTTGAAATGCTATTAATTACAATGTAAATGATATTACAGCATTTGAAAATGCTGTAGTTGATGATAATGAACTAAAAAGCTAAATTGAATTGAAAGCTATTATAGCAATTTCTGTAACTGCTATAATTTTTGAATTTAGCTAATTTTATTTGAAATTTAAGTAAACCCTATTACAACATTTTAAAATGTTGACTTTTGTTAAATTGAACTATTTTGAATGTATCTTTCCATAGCGTTTTCTAAACGCCATGAAAAGTGAATTTTCACTGCTTTGATAAACTTAAGTGAATAAATGAACTTTGGAAGTTGAAAATTTTGAAAATTTAATAATTTAATTATTGAACATAATAACTTCATTTTAATGATTAAAAATGATTTTTTTGTAATATAAACTATTTTGAAATGTGAATTGAAATGGTATTTTAAATTGAATAAAATGAATAATGATTTGAAATGAATGTGGTTTTGAAAAGATATGATATTTTGATATATTAAAATGATTTGAAAATGGAGTTTTGAAAGATATGATATTTTGATATTAAAATGATTTGAAAACAAGATCTGAAAGATATGATATTTTGGAATGATTTAATCTTTATTTTGATAAAGATTTGGGTCGAAATGATATTTTATTTTGAAGTATAAATATTGTTTTAAAAAGTTATAACTACGGGTTATAATAACAATTGGTTGTTAAAGAGACCGGGATCGGATATTGTCTTATAGCCGGCCAATACCGAAAACCACTTTAACAACTGTGTACGCGGTGGAGATTCCGGAATGACGTAGGATGGTGGCGACATTCTCGAGGTATATTACGTGGACCCAACTCCCATGAGTTGGCATAAATGACTAAAACAGGAGCTATACCGGGCTACACAAAGGGTCGCACCCTTTTATCGAGCATGCTTCTTCGGAAACCATTCTATTACTTTTGTGATTCGATTTGGTGGCGCCACTTTGATTTGGGGTGTAACAACCCGATATTTTCAGCCATTCGCATCCGCACATGTCGGACTTGAATTGCTCAAAATACCGCGTTGTAAATAAATTTAGAGCAAATGAAATACAATCACAGAATCACAGACACAGAAATATCAGAATAACTCGCAGCAGAAATAAAATACATAGTAGTTCATGAAGCTACTACGGTAGAGTGTCAAACCAAATACATAGTACGGTCTGAAAACAACATAATAGAAATCCCAAATATATAGAAGTTCACTAATACATGAGATAAACTAGAACAGCTGAAACAGAGAGTAGATATAAATGTAGATAAGCAGAAACTCCAGCAAAGACCAGCTCCAGAAAGAGAATCCGAAGCTGTGAATACTCAGGCTGACCCGAGCGCAAAGTAAATACAAAACAATCAAGTCAGGACAATATATACTTATAAAATGTAAACCAACTCAAGTGAACTGTAGTAGAAGTACACAATAACTTAAAGGATGCTTGGGATCGCCCATCCTTTAAGAATCAGTTAAACTATAAATTAAATACATCCCGTGGTTAAAATTTCAAAATGGTATTTTATACATAAAATCAAATATCATTTCTAAATTCAATATCATTCAAAACCCATTTCAAAATATCAAAAATATAATATCTTCCAAACCACATTCATTTTTATTTAATTTAAATACCATTACAAAACACATTTCAAAATAGTTTATATTTCAAAACAAATTACTTCATTTTAAATCATAAAATGAAGTTATTATATTTAATAATTAAATTATTAAATTTACAAAATTTTAGTCTTTCAAAATTCATTTATCCACTTAATTTATTACAACAGATGAAAATTCAACTTTCGCAGCATTTAGAAATTGCTATAGAAAGTTACATTCAAAACAGTTCAATTTAACAAAAGGTAGCATAAAAAAATGCTGTGATAGGGTTAAATTAGTTTCAATAAAACTTAGTTAAATTCAACAATTATAACATTTACAAAAATGCTATGATAGCCTTTAATTAAACTTAGCCATTTGGTTCATTATTATCAACTACAGCATTTACAAATGCTGTGTTATCATTTACATTAGAATTAATAGTATTTCTGAAATGCAGTTAATTAAGTTTAAATATTCTATATAATTTCACAAATAATTATATTTTTATTTAAATCATTTTTAACTTATAAAATCATATGATTTCACTTTTAAAACCATCATTCAAATACCCTTATATTCATGATTTTATAAAGTTAAATCTCCATTCAAAAATCAAAGTTTAATAATAATTCACTTATTAAATTCCAACATGAAATTTCAAATTCATTAAATTAAATTTAACTTAACACTTAAGTTTAAAATTTTCAAATATAACTTAATTTCATTTTTATTTACTTAACTTAAAATTCACTTTTAAGCCAAATTCACAAATTTCCAATTTTAGTTATGTTTCAAAATTTCAACATAAATATTCATTCATTTCACATTTAACTTTATTAAAAAATCATTAATGTATTAAAAAATCATTTTAAATTCATGTGATTCAAAATATCATAAATTTATAATATTTTCATATTTAATTTAAATTCCATTTATCACCAAATTATAATTTCCAAAATAACTTATCTAACTTTACCCTTTATTTATTCACTTATAATTTTTCAGAAAATCAATAATGCTTTACAAAAAATCATTTTTTAATCAAATTTAAATCAAAATATTATGATATTTACATTTCTAAAATAATTTAAAATTTTTAGAAAAACATATTTTAACAACGGGTCTGTATTTCATTTTCTAGCCTAGATGAAGTGATACGGGTAATATATCATTTCAACTCGTAATTTACAAAGAAAACCCGGGTTTGATCATTTCAAACCCGCAATCCCAAGTAAAAGAAAATAATTGAAAATCATTCAGGCCTATCATTTCAGCCCATAACGATTTTCTCCTATTCTAAAGTCCGTTCGGGTATGTATCATTTCAACCCATAGTGATTCTAATCTAAAGGGAACTTGCAGTGTGATTAACTGATGAAAATAACATAATAGCATGAAATAATAGTAAAATATGGTATAACGAGTGTAAATATAGGTGTGAACTTCATATGAATATAATATAGAAGTTATAACAGGATGATATGCCTTTACAGATTCAGGTGATGTCAGTTTATCACTACATAAGTACATATTAGTCTGGTGAGATTTACTCACTGTTTTGAGCTGATGACACAACGACGAATTGCACAACTGGATCAACACAAGCACAAAAGCACGATACAGATACAAAACGGTGGAGCCAAGGATTAATTCCCTTGAATACAAATCAAACAAACAATACAAACAGCATAAGTTTTCAACCCAAAATTTCAATAAAACATTGTTAGAAATGACTGCATAAAACGAAGCCAAGGCTATTGCACTTGCTTTCAACCACCTATGGTTCAGCTACAGGACTAAAATGTATGACTAAGGGGTGAGTTTGGATCTGGTCTTGGGTCCATAGGGTCGGCCTAGCATGGTTTACATGATAGTGAAGAAGTAGGTGCTTGGAATTTCAACTATATGGCATAACAAAGGTTTCAAGGCAAAATAAAGCACCAACATGACACGGCCAAGGCAAGCGGTCACGGCCAGAGGCAAGGTGAGGTCATGTGGTGATGTGGCAGTGGTGTCAGGTCGGAATTTGGCTGGTGGTGTGATGGAAGTGGCGGCCAAGGTGGGGTTTTGTGGAGGTGGATCAAGAGGTGAGCTCGGCTAGGCAACAAGGTGAAGTGTTTGCAAATTTTGTTGGATCTACAAATCAAGGGAGCATGGCTATGGCTTGGGGTTGTGCTGGAGGTGGTGGTGACTGGTTGTGGTGGTGGTGGAGGCGTCCACAGTGCTGGAATGGGGAGGACCTGATCCTAGAAGTGATGAAAGCAAGTGCAATTCACATGGAAACAAGAGAAAATTATAGAAAAGAAGAAGAAAATTTACCAAACTCTTGAGATCAGAAATGGCCGTATACTTTTGAGGAAATGAGAGAAAAAATGAAGTACGTGAATGAGAAATGAGGGTGGGAGCTGAAAGAATGAAGAGATATGTCCATTTGAGTGAAAAGAAACGTTAAAATGTGAAAAGGTGGGAAAATCAAAAGCCATAGGAAACAAAAGGTCACAAACCCTTTCAATTTACCTTTTATTATTTATAGAAATTTTTTTAGCTGAAATAATAATAATATCAAATAAGATTTTGAAATTTTTAACCAATATACAAATATATATAATATTTATCAATTATGTAAAGTAAAATTAAGGAAAATAGTTAAAACAGTGAACTAGACTAGCAAAATTTGTAGTTAAATGAAATAATTTTTAGAAAATTCATATAAGCTTGTAAAGTATTTTTAAACATAAATAATAACATTAAATACAAATATATTCAAAAAATAAATATTTAAAATTTAACTTAAATATAAAATTTTAATGCAGAAAATAGCAGAAAATGGGAAAACAGCCCTTAAAAATAGGAAATCAACACAGTAATATTTGGAAAAATTCTATTATTATTTTAAAAATATTTAGAGATGAATTTTCACAAATAAAACAAATTTAAAAAAAATAAAGAAATTTAAAAATGAAGAAAATGGCAGAAAATTAGAAAACAACATTTAAAAATAGGAAATAAATAGAGTAAATTTTGGAAAAATTATATTATCATTTTAAAAATGTTTAGAAATGATATCACACAAACAAAACAAATTTAAAATAATTTCAAAATGAAATAAATTCAAATTTAAATATATAGTCAAAATCTAGGGTTGTTACACTCCCCCCCACTCAAATCTTTTCATCCTCGAAAAGGAAGGAAGCGGAGAAACAATAAGAAAGAGCAATAGGTCGGAAGACATCCTCAAAAGAAGGTAGGGAAGAGGTAGCTAGGAAGGGAAGCATGTTGGAAGACAAGGGTGAACCATTATTTAAACCATTATACATTTCAATTAAAATTTCATAACACTTTAAACATTTTATAATATGATGAATAGTCATTTGATTCAAATCTGATGGTTCAAGGTAAACAATATTTAAAACATTTTAAATTTTTGGAAGGGAAAATAACTGATCAAAATATTCTTTATGTAGTACTTTATCAAGATACTTTTATCAAAAAACTTTTATAACTCGATGTCTTAACAAGTTTATCCTCGTTCCTGTAGATTCTGGCAGTGCGTTGATCAGGCGCAAAGCTAGACTTCTCTAGGTACTTAGTAGACTTGTTTCAACACCCAGTGAAAATACTTGAAAACTCATTTAAAAAAAAGATATGAAAAGTACAATCCAAACAAATCAACCAAACCAAAACAGTTGTCTAACCATGGATCGCAGATACACAATGGTTACGCCTGGATCCCCCAGGAAACAATCTGTATCCGTAAGCTTTCTCAGCCCCGCGATTTACGCCATGATGACGAGTACAATGCAGGATACACAATGGTTACGCCTGGATCCCCCAGGAAACAATCCGTACCCCTAGGCCAGCTCAGCCAGGCATTTGCGCTACTTATGCGACCTACATAGAGTGCAGGATACACAATGGTTATGTAACGACCCTGAAATTCAGACCCAGTTAAAAATTTTAAAATTGCTTATTTAGTGTAGAATTTCAAATTTTCACAAACAAATTCCGATGCTATTCAAACTTCATATTTGGAATGCGTCTAATTAAAAATAGCAACCGGTAAATTTTCTTTCAAAAATATGAAAGCTCATTTCGTGCGCAAATTTATTTCAATCTAAATCAGTTAGTAATCGATGAAAATAAACCATTTTCGAAACCTAAATATTTTTACATAGAAAAATTCTAAATCGTCTTCTGAGCAAGACGTCATTTTTCATTTTTTCAAATTCGGACTTCTTTAGCTCCGTCGTTCTTATTTTTCGACGTTTTACTGCGTTTTCCTTCAGTAGAAAATTTCGAATTTTATAATTCAATCGAATCACTGATATCTGTATAACGTTTTGATCGTCTCGTCGCGCTGATCAAAATGGTGTATTTATTTGTGTCAATTTGGGTTCGGCGTTAAAAATTATAACTGGTTAACGGAGTACAAACTGGTCCGTTACGCAGCACAAACCGGTACCCAACTTTCCAACGTTCAAAATTCTAGAGTCTATTCAGCTGTCTTGAGAATCCAAATAGCCACCACTTTGCAAAAACATCATTGCACTTCATTGTGCACACCGAACCTCTCAGTATTTGTGCCTTGCATTTGTTCCTCTGCTCTCATTAATTACTCAGCTCACTTCACACTCAAACCTCTCCTCTCCTATCACTTCTTTCTGCCATTCTCTGGAGACAAAGTAAGCAATTATGTGTTTCACGCTATTTCATTCCAAGGCATGCTTACCTTTACATATTTTTCTTCTCCCCCCTTCTTTAATTTGCTGTTCCTCTGCCACCTTTCTTCTTCCTTTACCTGTACCCATTTCTTCACGCCCAGGCTTGGCCGCTCTCTCCTCTAATAAAAAGATATAGCGATAGCATCACGCACCCCACGAAGCCGAGCATCACCAAACTCCCGCCACCTGCGGCCTGCTCTTCCTATTCGCCGAGCCTCCACTCATTACCACCATGCCTTCATTCGCTGCCAACCCCTCACCTGGATCCGCCCCAGACCTCCGGTTCCGCCACGCCTTCACCCTCCGCCCACGGGGCGCAGTAGCTTCTCACCGACCAACAACCTTGCCACCGCCTCTGCCCCGTCATCCACATCAAGTTCGCCCACCGCCTTGAAAACCGAACCCATCACCTCCTCCTCACAAACGTCCACCACCTTGCGGTCACAGCTCGTCGCCTACAACCCGCCACCAACGCGTTGCTTCCCACGCCCGGCTCCCACGCAACCATCGGCCTCCACGAGATCAGCAGCAACCACCATCGGCCCGTAGCTCCGTCACACTGCCCATCGAAATCCAACTCCCCTTGCCCCACCGATCTCACTCGCCAGCTCCACCCGAGCGCAGCCATCACCGCGAGCCAACTCACCACCCACCGAATATACCTCGCCAAACCCACGCACCACCCTCTCCCCTTTTCTCCGACCTTGGCAACATGCACGGCCCCATGCAGCTCCGCCCCTACCAGCTCCGCCTTGTTTCCATGTGATTCCCTCTCTCCCATCACTGCCTGCTAATACGCATGCAACCTCCTTCGGAAACCCATCTCCAGCCTTCAGCCGAGCCTTATTTTACATGCTATATGTCGAGGTATTATATCTATAAATTAAGTTATGCATGCATATTTTTATAGTATATAGTATGTTATATTTTAAGGTTCATGTTTTTTAAAAATATTATAGTTACAGTATAATATTTGATAAGTTTATACAAGCAGGATACGTTATGCATATATTTAGTTTAAAATATCATCTTATTTTATATTTATACATCAGCATGAATTGTTATTTGCGCGTATTATGATCTGTAGCTTTTACATATATTAGTTCATTGTAGTACATTACAAGGTAAATGTATATATATTTTATGTTTAAGAGTATTTCAGAATGTAAGATAGATATGGTTACTGATATGTTTTTCTATACGTATTATTTAATTTAAAGGTTTAAATATGTTCACAGTTTTGGGATATATATTATGTTGGTCAGTCGAGTTCTATTGTACAAGTTATATAAGTTATGTACATACTTTCTATTAGTACAATATAGGTTAGTGTAAATATTATTGAAAGGTTCGTCTGCATATTGGGCCATGTTGGGAGGGCGCACCCATATTTAGTTTTGCATAAAGTATTGTTCATCATTTTGTCTGCAATTGTATTCATATATATAACAATAATATGTTTGAATTTAATATATGTGATTAAATCTAAAGATGACGTTTTTAAAGATGGCGTTTGAAATGCATATATGTGAGATTTTATCTGTATTTAAATTAAATATCGATTTGAAAATATATGCTTAAAATTGATTTGAAATACCTATATATGTATATCTAGTAATATGCGTTTGAAATTGGAATGTGATTTTATTTTATATAATTATACAATTGTTACATGTAAGTTCGCTGATGTTGATTATCTTCATCAATCCCGTTCTAATTTGTTTTCGTCTATCAGCCTTAATCATCAATTCGTACCAATCTTGTTTACTTTGGAATTCGTGTTTGGATCCGCAATTCACTTCCATTCTCGTTCATCACTCTAGCCTCGAAAGGTGAGCAATCACTCACGATTAATGTTCTTTTATTTATTAAATTTGATTTCAATTGAAACGACAATTGAAATATGTTGTTGTTTGTTATTTACACAGTTATATATGTTATTACCTGTATCTGTTCTCCTATGACATCTGACACCATTATCTGATAATTATTTATGTAATGATAGTACAGTTTGGTTGATAATTGATGATTGATTGTTGTTTATTTGATGTTAGATTGTAATGTATAAAGCGATAAATGGTATGCAATTGAATTTGACGTAGGATAATTAAAAATTTGAATCGACTTATGTTTTGAATTTGATTAGTTAATTTGAAAAATATGACCCCTTAAAGGTTTAATTATTTGACACGTAGAATTTGATTATGTACATCTTGAACCGTTGAATGTATATGGTTTAAATTGATGATGTATGAAATTGTATATTGAACAACAAGTGAAAAACCGTAATGTAATAATCTTTAATCTACATGAAATGATTGTGTAGATTCTAGAAATAATTATATTAATTTGCATAAATAACAATGTGAATTAATACGATTATTTCAGGATTATTCGAATTAATTATTGGATTGTTATTGACTGTTGTTATTACTTGTTTATTTACTTTGACATCATCCCAGTTATCACACTGCAAGTTCCCATTGTTATGCTTAGATTTTTGAATTGGAATTGGAATCGGGTTGAAATGATAAATACCCAAATGAACTTGACTTAGGATAGAGAATTAAATAAACCCGATTGGTCAATAATTTGATTTGAAATAAAATAAAGATTTTATTTGAATAATAAAGTTTTGAAATAAAATTGAAACGTAAATTTTGATGAAAGGAAAATGTTAATATTGGAATCTGAAACAAAATATTAATGTAATAACGGATGAAAGAACATTGTTTGAAATGGATTATTTAACAATTGGATTTGGAATTATTCATTGAATTAAGTTTGAAATGGTTTAATAATTAAGTTGAATTTATAATTAAGTTGAAATTATTAAGTTTTGAAATTAGTATGAATTAAGTTGAAATTAATTAATAATTGAATAAGATTGAATTATTTGATAATTCAATAAAAATTTAATTCTTTGATAAGAGAAATTGAACTTTTGATTAAGTGAGTTTGAACGTCATTAATAATTGAAATTGGGTTCTTTATTTATTGATTTTTGGAAAAAAAACTATTTAAGTAAATTAATAAGTGAAATTGAACTTTTTGGAATATGTGAAATTTAGTTCTTTATCATTCAAGTTGAAATTTGTAACTAAGAAAGTAAATAAATAATTGAAGTTGAATTTCTTTAACAAGAAATAAATTGCGATTTGTTTGAAATTGAATTGTAAAGACTTTGAAATGGAAATTTGGAAAGTTGAACATAAATTTTGGAAATTGATTTAGAAAGACAAACGGAATGTTATTACGAATTCTAATTGAAATTGAAGTTGATTGTTTTGAAATATATTAAACGACAAATCAGTGTAATAAATACGTAGTTATTAAAGAGACCGGGATCGGATATGGACATACTCTCTGTCGATACCGAAAACCACTTTAATAACTATTATACGAGGATAGTTGATCCATAATGAAGTGGATGGTTTGGTGAACGCGTTGACTGAAGAAAGAGAACGATATTGGATGACCCCTGACATGACTAAAACAGGAGCCGCGCCGGGCCATTGAGGTTCGCCACCTCTAGCGGACACACTTCTTCGATACCATATCTATTACTTTTGTGATTCGATTTGGGTGTACCCCTCGATTTGGGAGTGTTGTTTCGCGGTGTTGAGGTAGCTGCTGGCTATGCTCAACATCAGTCCGGATCACGCAACTACTAGTATCCTAGTTGGTATCGCCTCATGTACCTTGTCATACTGATTATCCTATTCGCGACCACTACGTTTTGTTTTGTGTTATACCTATGGGGCACCCTCTGATAACCACTAGTTTACGGTGGGGTTTACGGTGCTGTATAGACTATGGCATTATAAAAATGTGTTAAGGGGGATTATGGTAACGCCTTAACGCTATTTTAATACTTTATATTACTGATAGACATTATCTACTTACCATACATTACTACCTAGTAGATAGTTTAGCGGATCCTTAGAGGATGGTTATTCCAAAAATCCTTTGAGTTACTTGTATTTCGATTGCTATTTCACTTGAGTTGAATTTATTGACATAAGAATATTAATCCCGACTCGAGTGTTTTGTGTTTTCCTTTACGCTCGGGTCAGACTGAGTGTACCAGTATCTGAGACTCACCTTTGGATTTGGAGCTTTACTTGAAGATCCAGCCATCTATTCTTCTTTCAGTATTCGATGATTCCAGTGATGTATTCTGATTGTACCTGATGTATCGTAATACTTGTCTGTTGTAAACTCTGATGTATCTTATAGATTTATATAGTAGCTTCATGAACTACTATCTCTTTTACTTCCGCTGCATATTATTACTCTGTGTCTATGATTCTGTGACTATTTATTTACTGTATATCTCAGTTTTGCCAAATTTAAATTAACAATTCGGTATTTTGAATTATTCGAGTCCGACATGTGCGGATGCGAATAGTCTAAAATAGCGGGTCGTTACAATTGGTATCAGAGCTTTTGGTGGCTCTAGGCAGAACTTGACATATAGGGTAAATGTATTTACAGAACCACTCTCATTCGAGTTTCAATCTCTTTCTTTTGACTCAATTCCTTTGAATTTTGGAACATTCCCTCAGTTCCGAAATTCATTCGTGTCCCTCACTATTCGTCTTCTTTCAATTTTGGAGCTTCCCATAACTCCACTTTGAATGGTATCTATAATAGATCGGCGGTCTCGCCAATCTTCGAATGATTTGTAAAAAAGGGGTGAAACTCCTTTACAATAGGCATTGATTTACCGGAGATTTCTGGATCCTCGGTTTACGATGCTATCTACCTCCTGCAATACCTGAATTCTATTTCTTGAGATCGAATGTTGATTTACCTTGGAATTCTGCATCGATCTTATTCTTGGAGCCACGGTCAGTCCGGTTAAGGTTGCCCGCGATTTATATAAACTTGTCAGACTTCCTATTTTGTTATTTAATTATCTATCTTTGTTTCAAACCTATTTTCGAATCAAAATTCTCTTTGATTTGATTTCCATCAAATTTGAATCTCTATACTTGTTTGAAATCTATTCTTGTATCGTCGAGCGAGGAAGTGTATTTGTAAATTAATATTTAAAAATGTTTTATATATTGTGTTGTTTGAGTTGTTGATATTGATTTGGGTATTCGATCGATTCGTCTGATCAACGCTATCGATAGGATTTCCAAAACACTTGAACAGAGCAAACTGACACAATATTGTTTTCAAATTTAGTAAACAAATAGTTTTGTATGATTATATTATATAAGTACATATTTTTTTAAAAAAAAAAATTAAAATGTTAATGAATCTGTTGTCCGAAATGTTAAAATTTAATTTTCATTTATTATTTTATAAATCATTGACTATTTCATAACATAAATAAATGAATTTATAAAATCTGGTTATAATTTGATCTAAAGTTTGTAATGAATTTAAATCAAGAATTTAAGAAATTAATTTCCGGTGATTTCGAACTATGGTTTTAAAAGTTTAAAATGTGTATTATTTAAAATATTTTCGAATAGAAATGGTTTGCAAAGAATTTAAAATGATCAAATTTGAGCTCTTCTCTTTTGTCGTTGGAAAATAATTTCGGTGATGACCGCCGCATCATCGACATTCATTTTCGGGTTTCGAAGTGGAGAGACTATTCTGTAGCTTTGCTACGGTTTGTTTGAAAAATAAATTGATTTGAATTTCCAAACATGACTTGATTTATAATATATATTGAAGATTTTAAATTTGATTTGATATATTATGAATATATATATATATATATATATATATATATATATATATATATATATATATTTGTTTTATCTCAAGTTGTTTGAAGCTAATCGGAAATTAGTTCTTAAAATTTGTTAAAAGATGATTTTACAATTTTAAATGAAGCCAAATTATTTCATATAAATACTTAGCTTGAAGTAACTGAATTGTAAAATTTTGTTAGGATAATACTCAAATTGCATTATATATATAACTTACCTAAAAAAAAAGAAGTTAATTATGTAATTGAATATTATACAGTTGAAAATGATATCAAAGGAATTTTTAATAAATTGAGTAGTTACAATTAATGTAAATGTCTTAATACGTATGGGATAGGATATATTAAGTAGAATAAATTTAATAAAAATTGGAATAAAGAAGAATTAAATTTGTCAAAGAAGGTTTGATTATAATAAATGACTTCAAATTTATGATCTTTGAAGTTGCTAATTTAAGAAAATTCGATAATATATAATATAAATTGTCTTTATAAATAAAATGTGAGTGCGTATAATGAATGTTATTCACTTAATAGAATAATGAGTTAAATAAATAATAGGTATGATTAATAGAAGAAAATTTTGTTTTGAAAGTTAATTAATTTGAATTAAATCAACTTAAGAGAATATCTGGAACTAATTGAATTTAAACTGAATCTCATTTGAAAGGAATCTTTTGTACCTAACATTAATATATGTGAAATCAAATCAATTTTATGAAAGTCTTGAATTTAAAGTCAAATTGTAAAATATAATTAATTTAAATTGAAATTTCTATGGTTTAAATTAATTGTTTATTTTGTAATTCAAGTCTACTTCTTCTGGTTGTTTCTATTCTCCCACCTCCTTCCTTTTCGGGGATGAAAAGTTTTGAGTGGGGGAGAATGTAACGACCCTGAAATTCAGACCCAGTTAAAAATTTTAAAATTGCTTATTTAGTGTAGAATTTCAAATTTTCACAAACAAATTCCGATGCTATTCAAACTTCATATTTGGAATGCGTCTAATTAAAAATAGCAACTGGTAAATTTTCGTTCAAAAATATGAAAGTTCATTTCGTGCGTAAATTTATTTCAATCTAAATCAGTTAGTAATCGATGAAAATAAACCGTTTTCGAAACCTAAATATTTTTACATAGAAAAATTCTAAATCGTCTTCTAAGCAAGTCGTCATTTTTCGTTTTCCAAATTCGGACTTCTTTAGCTCCGTCATTCTTATTTTTCGACGTTTTACTGCGTTTTCCTTCAGTAGAAAATTTTGAATTTTATAATTCAATCGAATCACTGATATCTGTATAACGTTTTGATCGTCTCGTCGCGCTGATCAAAACGGTGTATTTATTTGTGTCAATTTGGGTTCGGCGTTGAAAATTATAATTGGTTAACGGAGTACAAACTGGTCTGTTACGCAGCACAAACTGGTACCCAACTTTCCTACGTTCAAAATTCTAGAGTCTGTTCAGCTGTCTTGGGAACCCAAATAGGCACCACTTTGCAAAAACATCATTGCACTTCACTGTGCACACCGAACCTCTCAGTATTTGTGCCTTACATTTATTCCTCTGCTCTCATTAATTACTCAGCTCACTTCACACTCAAACCTCTCCTCTCCTATCACTTCTTTCTGCCATTCTCTGGAGACAAAGTAAGCAATTATGTGTTTCACGCTATTTCATTCCAAGGCATGCTTACCTTTACATATTTTTCTTCTCCCCCCTTCTTTAATTTGCTGTTCCTCTGCCACCTTTTTTCTTCCTTTACCTGTACCCATTTCTTCACGCCCAGGCTTGGCCGCTCTCTCCTCTAATAAAAAGATATAGCGATAGCATCACGCACCCCACGAAGCCGAGCATCACCAAACTCCCGCCACATGCGGCCTGCTCTTCCTATTCGCCGAGCCTCCACTCATTACCACCATGCCTTCATTCGCTGCCAACCCCTCACCTGGATCCGCCCCAGACCTCCGGTTCCGCCACGCCTTCACCCTCCGCCCATGGGGCGCAGTAGCTTCTCACCGACCAACAACCTTGCCACCGCCTCTGCCCCGTCATCCACATCAAATTCGCCCACCGCCTTGAAAACCAAACCCATCACCTCCTCCTCACAAACGTCCACCACCTTGCGCTCACAGCTCGTCGCCTACAACCCGCCACCAACGCGTTGCTTCCCACGCCCGGCTCCCACGCAACCATCGGCCTCCACGAGATCAGCAGCAACCACCATCGGCCCGTAGCTCCGTCACACTGCCCATCAAAATCCAACTCCCCTTGCCCCACCGATCTCACTCGCCAGCTCCACCCGAGCGCAGCCATCACCGCGAGCCAACTCACCACCCACCGAATATACCTCGCCAAACCCACGCACCACCCTCTCCCCTTTTCTCCGACCTTGGCAACATGCATGGCCCCATGCAGCTCCGCCCCTACCAGCTCCGCCTTGTTTCCATGTGATTCCCTCTCTCCCATCGCCGCCTGCTAATACGCATGCAACCTCCTTCGCAAACCCATCTCCAGCCTTCAGCCGAGCCTTATCTTACATGCTATATGTCAAGGTATTATATCTATAAATTAAGTTATGCATGCATATTTTTATAGTATATAGTATGTTATATTTTAAGGTTCATGTTTTGTAAAAATATTATAGTTACAGTATAATATTTTATAAGTTTATACAAGTAGGATACGTTATGCATATATTTAGTTTAAAATATCATCTTATTTTATATTTATACATCAGCATGAATTGTTATTTGCGCGTATTATGATCTCTAGCTTTTACATATATTAGTTCATTGTAGTACATTACAAGGTAAATGTATATATATTTTATGTTTAAGAGTATATCAGAATGTAAGATAGATATGGTTACTGATATGTTTTTCTATACGTATTATTTAATTTAAAGGTTTAAATATGTTCACAGTTTTGGGATATATATTATGTTGGTCAGTCGAGTTCTATTGTACAAGTTATATAAGTTATGTATATACTTTCTATTAGTACAATATAGGTTAGTGTAAATATTATTGAAAGGTTCGTCTGCATATTGGGCCATGTTGGGAGGGCGCACACATATTTAGTTTTGCATAAAGTATTGTTCATCATTTTGTCTGCAATTGTATTCATATATATAACAATAATATGTTTGAATTTAATATATGTGATTAAATCTAAAGATGACGTTTTTAAAGATGGCGTTTGAAATGCATATATGTGAGATTTTATCTGTATTTAAATTAAATATCGATTTGAAAATATATGCTTAAAATTGATTTGAAATACCTATATATGTATATCTAGTAATATGCATTTGAAATTGGAATGTGATTTTATTTTATATAATTATACAATTGTTACATGTAAGTTCGCTGATGTTGATTATCTTCATCAATCCCGTTCTAATTTGTTTTCGTCTATCAGCCTTAATCATCAATTCGTACCAATCTTGTTTACTTTGGAATTCGTGTTTGGATCCGCAATTCACTTCCATTCTCGTTCATCACTCTAGCCTCGAAAGGTGAGCAATCACTCACGATTAATGTTCTTTTATTTATTAAATTTGATTTCAATTGAAATGACAATTGAAATATGTTGTTGTTTGTTATTTACACAGTTATATATGCTATTACCTATATCTGTTCTCCTATGACATCTGACACCATTATCTGATAATTATTTATGTAATGATAGTACAGTTTGGTTGATAATTGATGATTGATTGTTGTTTATTTGATGTTAAATTGTAATGTATAAAGCGATAAATGGTATGCAATTGAATTTGACGTAGGATAATTAAAAATTTGAATCGACTTATGTTTTGAATTTGATTAGTTAATTTGAAAAATATGACCCCTTAAAGGTTTAATTATTTGACACGTAGAATTTGATTATGTATACCTTGAACCGTTGAATGTATATGGTTTAAATTGATGATGTATGAAATTGTAAATTGAACAACAAGTGAAAAACCGTAATGTAATAATCTTTAATCTACATGAAATGATTGTGTAGATTCTAGAAATAATTATATTAATTTTGCACAAATAACAATGTGAATTAATACGATTATTTCGGGATTATTCGAATTGATTATTGGATTGTTATTGACTGTTGTTATTGCTTGTTTATTTACTTTGACACCATCCCAGTTATCACACTGCAAGTTCCTTTTGTTATGCTTTGATTTTTGAATTGGAATTGGGATCGAGTTGAAATGATAAATACCCAAATGAACTTGACTTAGGATAGAGAATTAAATAAACCCGATTGGTCAATAATTTGATTTGAAATAAAATAAAGATTTTATTTGAATAATAAAGTTTTGAAATAAAATTGAAACGTAAATTTTGATGAAAGGAAAATGTTAAGATTGGAATCTGAAACAAAATATTAATGTAATAACGGATGAAAGAACGTTGTTTGAAATGGATTATTTAACAATTAGATTTGGAATTATTCATTGAATTAAGTTTGAATTGATTTAATAATTAAGTTGAATTTATAATTAAGTTGAAATTATTAAGTTTTGAAATTAGTATGAATTAAGTTGAAATTAATTAATAATTGAATAAGATTGAATTATTTGATAATTGAATAAAAATTTAATTCTTTGATAAGAGAAATTGAACTTTTGATTAAGTGAGTTTGAACGTCGTTAATAATTGAAATTGGGTTCTTTATTTATTGATTTTTGGAAAAAAATTATTTATGTAAATTAATAAGTGAAATTGAACTTTTTGGAATATGTGAAATTTAGTTCTTTATCATTCAAGTTGAAATTTGTAGCTAAGAAAGTAAATAAATAATTGAAGTTGAATTTCTTTAACAAGAAATAAATTGCGATTTGTTTGAAATTGAATTGTAAAGACTTTGAAATGGAAATTTGGAAAGTTGAACGTAAATTTTGGAAATTGATTTAGAAAGACAAACGGAATGTTATTACGAATTCTAATTGAAATTGAAATTGATTGTTTTGAAATATATTAAACAACCAATCGGTGTAATAAATACGTAGTTATTAAAGAGACCGGGATCGGATATGGACATACTCTCTGTCGATACCGAAAACCACTTTAATAACTATTATACGAGGAGAGTTGATCCAGAATGAAGTGGATGGTTTGGTGAACGTGTTGACTGAAGAAAGAGAACGATATTGGATGACCCCTGACATGACTAAAATAGGAGCCGCGCCGGGCCATTGAGGTTCGCCACCTCTATCGGACACACTTCTTCGATACCATATCTATTACTTTTGTGATTCGATTTGGGTGCACCCCTCGATTTGGGAGTGTTGTTTCGCGGTGTTGAGGTAGCTGCTGGCTATGCTCAACATCAGTCCGGATCACGCAACTACTAGTATCCTAGTTGGTATCGCCTCATGTACCTTGTCATACTGATTATCCTATTCGCGACCACTACGTTTTGTTTTGTGTTATACCTATGGGGTACCCTTTGATAACCACTAGTTTACGTTGGGGTTCACGGTGCTGTATAGACTATGGCATTATAAAAATGTGTTAAGGGGGATTATGGTAACGCCTTAACGCTATTTTAATACTTTATATTACTGATAGACATTATCTACTTACCGTACATTACTACCTAGTAGATAGTTTAGTGGATCCTTAGAGGATGGTTGTTCCAAACATCCTTTGAGTTACTTGTATTTCGATTGCTATTTCACTTGAGTTGAATTTATTGACATAAGAATATTAATCCTAACTCGAGTGTTTTGTGTTTTCCTTTACGCTCGGGTCAGACTGAGTGTACCAGTATTTGAGACTAACCTTTGGATTTGGAGCTTTGCTTGAAGATCCAGCCATCTATTCTGCTTTCAGTATTCGATGATTCCAGTGATGTATTCTGATTGTACCTAATGTATCATAATACTCGTCTGTTGTAAACTCTGACGTATCTTATAGATTTATATAGTAGCTTCATGAACTACTATCTCTTTTACTTCCGCTGCATATTATTACTCTGCGTCTATGATTTTGTGACTATTTATTTAGTGTATATCTCAGTTTTGCCAAATTTAAATTAACAATTCGGTATTTTGAATTATTCGAGTCCGACATGTGCGGATGGAATTGTCCAAAATAGCGGGTCGTTACAGGTTACGCCTGGATCCCCCCGGAAACAATCCGTACCCCCAGGCCAGCTCAGCCAGGCAGTTGCGCTATGTAGTCGCGATCATAAGACCACGGGGATTGCCGTGGAATTCAGATGGACACTCGAGTATCATATCCGGAAAACCCAAATCAAAGAGAGAGAATAATATCGATAGAATGAATCCACAGTGTGGCCACAAAGCGGATATCAAGCAGAAGGCACTTTCCATATCTTTACTTCGAAAATATGTATCATATAGTACCTTTCAAAATCACTTTCAAATATCATACTTATATAAAGTCCATATATATAAGATTTCATTTCAAATCAAATACTTTCCAAAATAATAGTATATCAAATCACACTTATATAAATTTCGATTATATAAGATTTCAATTTTCAAAATTGAGTACCTTTTCAAATCAACGGTTCTCAAATCAATAGTTTACTTATACAAATCATTTTTATATAAGTTCGATAGCTCCCAAATCAAGTATTAAATAAAACAGGTTCTAAATTTTAATTCGTTTCAATAGTATTTCAGTTTAAAAATCACATATGATTTCACCAAATCATTTCTTTCAAGTTATACATATTCAGTTTCAAAATTTCTTAAAACAATAGGTTTAGAAAATAATCCAAATTTCCAAATCAACAAAATTTAGGTCAAATAAATTCATTTCCATTTCAAACATGTATTCACTTCAAAAGTCATAATACTTTCAAAGTTACGAATCTTTCAAAACCAAAATACTTGAAATCATTTCACTTTGAAAATCATAACATTTTGAAATCATACATTTGAAATCATAAAACATGCCCTTAATTCTTTACATTTCAAAAATTTATTCAATTAAACCAAAATCTAAAATTTTCAATTTTAATTCAATTCAAACCATCAGTTTCAATTTAGTTTTCCAACAAAACCATTTCAAATATTATCAAATTTCAAATATAGATTTGATTTACAAAATAAATTATTAAATCTTAAATATGTTTCAAGGCTTAAATATACCATATTTCAAAACTAAATTTCATAATTTCATATATCTCAAATTTTACTTCATTATTACTTAGTGTTGAGATATTTATTTCATAAATCCATTATTTTTAAATAAACTCAAATTACAGGTAAACCAAATATCCTTTCATACTAATATAAGCTTCAATTATTCATTTATCAAAATCAATGGTTTTTAAAATCATCTTATACTTACATAAAGTTTATCTTATATAAGGATCAAAATTTTCAAAAAAATAAATTTCGCTGCATGAAATGCCATATGGGATTGAACATCTTTGCTTACTAAAAGATTTTTAATTAAGAACAGTTTTGTATATAAAATAGTTTGTATAAAAAATAGAATAAAACAGTTAGTTTAAGAAGAATAAAAGAAAAATAGTTTTGAAAAATGGTTTTAAATTTGATAGTAGTTTTTCATAAAAGAAAATTTTCAATTAAATTACAAAGATATCCAACCCAACAACTTTCAATTTCAACGTCAAGTATATAAGGATATAAGATGTACATTTGTCATCATTTCGCAACATTACATTCGATCGCTCGATCACACAAGTTCGCTTTCGAACTAGTATTGTCCATTCGACTTCCCTAATGCGGACTTCGATATGGTTTCTTGACTAGAAGCCATCAGTCTCCTTGCCTAGCTATATACTATGATAGAGAATTATAGAATCAAGCCCAAAATCCATATCAAATATCCGCCATCAAGAATCAAATGTAAAATCCTAACACGAAATGGTGTAATTCACCTCGAACTTGTGTACTCAAACTTAGATCAAATTAATTATGCGAATAAAACAACATACGTACAACTTATGTATCTATTCCAACTTGTTAAATAAATAGTTTTATAAAAATGTTACTAAGTTAAAACATTTAAAACCAAAATTTTCTCAAACATTTGAAGAATAATATTTTTTTCTATCCAAAACACTTCAAAACTAAATTTCGTATTAGTATAATTCAAAATAGTCTTATTTATTTACTTAACAAAACAGTTTCAACTTACACAAATCATATTATTTCATACTTGAAACATACAAACTAAATTTTTATTCTTTATCAAATACCTTATACCTTTCAAAATTTCTTAGCTTTGAAAAGTTAAAGTTGATTTGGAAGTGCTCGAACCTTCAAAATAGTCGAAGAAATCATATTTTCAAATCCAAGAGTGGGAAATCACTAACAAATCAGTAAATCAATTCCAATAGATAAGGTTATAACAAAACAAATCTGAATCTCGAGGACTGAACACCGACTTACTTTAAATCATTTCAAATATATACACATACATATATCTTTCGAATATCAAACCATATTTCAAAATCTGAAATCAAAATTGGTTTCACAAAATCACTTGCATAGCAAAGCTACTAGAGTGGCCTCTCCCCACTCAGAAACTCGAAAATCAATGTCGACGATGCATGCATTCATCACCGAAATTATTTTCCAGCGACATAAGTGTGTTCTGGACTTTTATTTTCTTTAAAACTTCTTTGAAATCTCTTTGAAATCTTTAGAATTCATTCGAATACATTATAAACATTTCTTATTCAGAAAATATCTTCAAATCATAATATTATTATATATTTTCCAAAATCTTAAAACCGATTTCAAAACACCGGAATTCGATTCCTCGAAATTCAAATTCAAAACCCTTCAATTATAAATCATTTTTGTATAAATCAAGTTCTTATAAAATTTTCAAAATTTCAAATTCTTTCGAAATTTCAAATTTTCATATTTGAAAGGTATATAATCCTTATCGAAAACATTTCACTTTTATATAAAAATATGGCCATCCTTAATAATTTCGATGTATGCACAATATCAAAATACAACCAAACACAAATTTCCAAAGGATGATTCAAGGAAGGATTTCAAACAAACAAAGATTCAAAATTAGAGGAATTCTAATCAAATAGAATTCTAGTTCGAAGATAAACTCAAACGAAGATGAGATAATTTAATTACCAAATAGAGGATAGATAAGCCTATATAAATCGCGGGCGAACTTAACCGGTCAACCGACACTTTAGGAATATAATCAATATGGAAATCTAAGGCAAATCGACCTTCGATCGCCAGAGATAGAATCCGGGTAGAGCAGGAGATAGATAGCATCGACATCCGAGGATACAGAAATCTTCAGCGAATCAGTGCCAATTGTAAAGGAGTTTCACCCCTTTACAAATCATTCAAAGATTTACGGAATCACCGCTCTTTAGAGAGGTCATTCCAAAGTAGAGTTACAGAATGCTCCAAAATTAAAAGGAAAAATGGGGAAAACAAGACTGGATTCCAGAACAAGTGGGAGTGTTCCAAAGTTCAAGGAATCCTAGTCGATAAAAATCTTAACCAAGAGATTTCTAACAAGGTGGATACCGAAGAGATGAAGTTTAGAAAATCTTGATTTCAAAATAAGAACATTTTTATACCAAAATAATCTTTGAAAATCCTTTGAAAATCATTTGGAAATAATTTTATACTTCGAAAATACGTTCTCTCACAAAGAAAGGATTCTGAGATTGATTTCACTCATTCTAGGGTATTTCTATCCTATCCCTAATGGGTTTTTGCTCCGCAGGCTAAGGTTTGCCTAAAACCGAAGCTCTGATACCAACTGTTATAACCCGATATTTTTAGCCATTCGCATCCGCACATGTCGGACTTGAATTGCTCAAAATACCGCGTTGTAAATAAATTTGGAGCAAATGAAATACAATCACAGAATCACAAACACAGAAATATCAGAATAACTCGCAGCAGAAATAAAACACATAGTAGTTCATGAAGCTACTACGGTAGAGTGTCAAACCAAATACATAATACAGTCTGAAAACAACATAATAGAAATCCCAAATATATAGAAGTTCACTAATACATGAGATAAACTAGAACAGCTGAAACAGAGAGTAGATAAGCAGAAACTCCAGCAAAGACCAGCTCCAGAAAGAGAATCCAAAGCTGTGAATACTCAGGCTGACCCGAGCGTAAAGTAAAACACAAAACACTCAAGTCAGGACAATATATACTTATATAATGTAAACCAACTCAAATAAACTGTAGTAGAAGTACACAATAACTTAAAGGATGCTTGGGATCGCCCATCCTTTAAGAATCAGTTAAACTATAAATTAAATACATCCCGTGGTTAAAATTTCAAAATGGTATTTTATACATCAAAATCAAATATCATTTCTAAATTCAATATCATTCAAAACCCATTTCAAAATATCAAAAATATAATATCTTCCAAACCACATTGATTTTTATTTAATTTAAGTACCATTACAAAACACATTTCAAAATAGTTTATATTTCAAAACAAATTACTTCATTTTAAATCATAAAATGAAGTTATTATATTTAATAATTAAGTTATTAAATTTACAAAATTTTAGTCTTTGAAAATTCATTTATCCACTTAATTTATTAAACAGATGAAAATTCAACTTTCGCAGCATTTAGAAATTGCTATAGAAAGTTACATTCAAAACAGTTCAATTTAACAAAAGGTAGCATAAAAAAATGCTGTGATAGGGTTACATTAGTTTCAAATAAAACTTAGTTAAATTCAACAATTATAACATTTACAAAAATGCTATGATAGCCTTTAATTAAACTTAGCCATTTGGTTCATTATTATCAACTACAGCATTTACAAATGTTGTGTTATCATTTACATTAGAATTAATAGCATTTCTGAAATGCGGTTAATTAACTTCAAATATTCTGTATAATTTCACAAATAATTATATTTTTATTTAAATAATTTTTAACTTATAAAATCATATAATTTCACTTTTAAAACCATCATTCAAATACCCTTATATTCATGATTTTATAAAGTTAAATCTCCATTCAAAAATCAAAATTTAATAATAATTCACTTATTAAATTCCAACATTAAATTTCAAATTCATTAAGTTAAATTTAACTTAACACTTAAGTTTAAAATTTTCAAATATAACTTAATTTCATTTTTATTTACTTAACTTAAAATTCACTTTTAA
Organism: Allium cepa; assembly: GCA_030765085.1. Taxonomy (NCBI): domain Eukaryota; kingdom Viridiplantae; phylum Streptophyta; class Magnoliopsida; order Asparagales; family Amaryllidaceae; genus Allium; species Allium cepa. The sequence goes on along the minus strand of CM060935.1, from coordinate 1,024,544,539 downwards.
GCCAAATTCACAAATTTCCAATTTTAGTTATATTTCAAAATTTCAACATAAATATTCATTCATTTCACATTAACTTTATTAAAAAATCATTAATGTATTACAAAATCATTTTACATTCATGTGATTAAAAATATCGTAAATTTATCATATTTTCATATTTAATTTAAATTTCATTTATCACCAAATTATAATTTCCAAAATAACTTACATTTCAGATTTCTAACTTTACCCATTATTTATTCACTTATAAATTTTCAGAAAATAAATAATGCTTTAAAAAAAATCATTTTTAATCAAATTTAAATCAAAATATTATAATATTTACATTTCTAAAATAATTTAAAATTTTTAGAAAAACATATTTTAACAATGGGTCTGTATTTCATTTTCTAGCCTAGATGAAGTGATACGGGTAATATATCATTTCAACTCGTAATTTACAAAGAAAACCCGGGTTTGATCATTTCAAACCGGCAATCCCAAGTAAAAGAAAATAATTTAAAATCATTCAGGCCTATCATTTCAGCCCATAACGATTTTCTCCTATTCTAAAGTCCGTTCGGGTATGTATCATTTCAACCCATAGTGATTCTAATCTAAAGGGAACTTGCAGTGTGATAAACTGATGAAATAACATAATAGCATGAAATAATAGTAACATATGGTACAACAAGTGTAAATATAGGTGTGAACTTCATATACATATAATATATCAGTTATAACAGGATGATATGCCTTTACAGATTCAGGTGATGTCAGTTTATCACTACATAAGTACATATTAGTCTGGTAAGATTTACTCACTGTTTTGAGCTGATGACACAACGACGAATTGCACAACTGGATCTACACAAGCACAAAAGCACGATACAAATATGAAATGGAGGATCCAAGGATTAATTCCCTTGAATACAAATCAAACAAACAATACAAACAGCATAAGTTTTCAACCCAAAATTTCAATAAAACATTGTTAGAAATGACTGCATAAAACGAAGCCAAGGCTATTGCACTTGCTTTCAACCACCTATGGTTCAGCTACAGGACTAAAATGTATGACTAAGGGGTGAGTTTGAATCTGGTCTTGGGTCCATAGGGTCGGCCTAGCATGGTTTACATGATAGTGAAGAAGTAGGTGCTTGGAATTTCAACTATATGGCATAACAAAGGTTTCAAGGCAAAATAAAGCACCAACATGCCATGACCAAGGCAAGTGGTCACGGCCAGAGGCAAGGTGAGGTCATGTGGTGATGTGGCAGTGGTATCAGGTCGGAATTTGGCTGGGGGTGTGATGGAAGTGGCGGCCAAGGTGGGGTTTTGTGGAGGTGGATCAAGAGGTGAGCTCGGCTAGGCTACAAGGTGAAGTGTTTGCAAATTTTGTTGGATCTACACATCAAGGGAGCATGGCTATGGCTTGGGGTTGTGCTGGAGGTGGTGGTGACTGGTTGTGGTGGTGGTGGAGGTGTCCATAGTGCTAGAATGGAGAGGACCTGATCCTAGAAGTGATGAAAGCAAGTGCAATTCACATGGAAACAAGAGAAAATTATAGAAAAGAAGAAGAAAATTTACCAAGCTCTTGAGAACAGAAATGGCCGAATACGTTTGAGGAAATGAGAGAAAAAATGAAGTACGTGAATGAGAAATGAGGGTGGAAGCTGAAAGAATGAAGAGATATGGCCATTTGAGTGAAAAGAAACGTTAAAATGTGAAAAGGTGGGAAAATCAAAAGCCATAGGAAACAAAAGGTCACAAACCCTTTCAATTTACCTTTTATTATTTATATAAATTTTTGTAGCTGAAATAATAATAATATCAGATAAGATTTCGAAATTTTTAACCAATATACAAATATATATAATATTTATCATTTATGTAAACTAATATTAAGGAAAATAGTTAAAACAGTGAACTAGACTAGCAAAATTTGTAGTTAAATGAAATAATTTTTAGAAAATTCATATAAGCTTGTAAAGTATTTTTAAACATAAATAATAAAATAAAATACAAATATATTCACAAAATAAATATTTAAAATTTAATTTAAATATAAAATTTTAATGCAGAAAATAGCAGAAAATGGGAAAACAGCCCTTAAAAATAGGAAATCAACACAGTAATATTTGGAAAAATTCTATTATTATTTTAAAAATATTTAGAGATTAATTTTCACAAATAAAACAAATTTAAAATAAAATAAAGAAATTTAAAAATGAAAAAAATGGTAGAAAATTAGAAAACAGCATTTAAAAATAGAAAATAAATAGAGTAAATTTTGGAAAAATTATATTATCATTTTAAAAATGTTTAGAAACGATATCACACAAACAAAACAAATTTAAAATAATTTCAAAATGAAATAAAGTCAAATTTAAATATATAGTCAAAATCTAGGGTTGTTACGTACGGGGGTATTGTTCGAGGTGGGCGAAAGCTGCTGGCTTGCCGTCACCACTGGTCCGGGAGTGCAAACGGTGTATCCACACTGGCATTGCCTCGCGTGCCATGTCATCTCCTTATAGCGAGCCCACTACGATTTTGGTTTTAAAGATTCGACCGCGTTAAGGTTCACCATCCCCTTAACGCTATTTTCTATATGATTATACTTTACTGATTAGACACTACTGTATATAGCGTATATTACTACATAGTAAATAGTTTAACGGATTCTTAGAGGATGGGCGGTCCCAATCATCTTCTAAGTTACTTGTACTTTTACAACAGTTCACTTGAGTTGGTTTACATTGTATAAGTATGTATGTCCCGACTCGAGTGTTTGTATTTTTATTTACGCTCGGGTCTGCCTGAGTTATTCGCAGATTTGGATTTCCACTTTCGGGGGATTGGAATCGCTGGAGATTATCTACTTATCAAGTTTTATCTTTTGTAGTCTGTTGTTCCTTTCAGCTTTATATACGTAGACTTCTATGTAGTGAGACTTCCTTTGTACTTTATTTCTTCCGTTGTATTTTATGTAACTCTGGTATTTTTATATAGTAGCTTCATGAACTACTATTTCTTTTACTTCCGCTGCATTATTATTACTCTGTGTTTGTGATCTATGGTTTTTATTTACTGTATATTCTGAGATTTGCCAAATATTTATTTACAACGCGGTATTTTGAGCAATTCAATTCCGGCATGAGTGTCTACCTATACACTTATAATGGATGCGAATGGTTGAAAATACCAGGGCGTTACAAGTGATTAATTTGATTTTTGAATTTGATTTAGAATTAATTGATAATTTAATTTGAAATTTACAGGAATAAATGAGGTAAAATATTTGTTTGTTTATTTAAAAATACAAGTTGATTGTATATTAATTTTTGGATTGGAAATTTAAGAATAAAATTATAAATAGGATTTTGGTTTAAAATTCAAGGATAAAAATTCTATGAATAAAAAAAATTTGATTTAATAGATGAATTGGATTTAGAAGTTATATTTTGAAAAGTTATATATATGAAATTGTAAATATAATATGACATAAATAGAAATTTAATTTGAAATAAAAATTTAAGTACAAAAGTATATAAAATATAAGTGAGATTTAATTAAAGATTTAAAATGCTTTCCTATTATATAATTAAAGATGAATGTAGTTAGAATAAATATAAAGGCTTTGTTATGAATATACTTTTTTGTAATAAACACATTAACATAGAACATGTTTATAAATTAAAACAAAACTAGGGCTTAACATAAAATAGTTTGTATATATATATTAAGAAATTTATTTAAATAGGTTCAAAGAAAATTTTTATAAAATTATTTAAAGGAGGACATAAACATAAAAATGTTGTTTTGACATTTGTAGAATATTAGAAATTTGAGATTAACAAGTGTTAAACTTAATGATGCAAGTGGAAACCTTATTTTTTTTCTTCAAATAAATACCAAAAGAATAAAAATGGCTGCTCATTTTTCTTACTCTTCAAAACAAGCCTTAACTCAAATCTGAAAGAAGATCAAAAACAAAATCATCTCAAATTCAAAGTAAAACTCAAACCAGTAAAATAAAACAAACCTGAATTCATCTCAAACATAAATCAAGACCAAATTCAATATCAACCTAAATTGAGGCATGCAGCAAACTCAAGATCAAATTCAAACTGTTTCAACAAAAAGTTTTCAAATCAAAGACTAAGCAAAGCATCAGAGATTCAATTCAGATCAAAAGCTGAATCAAAGCTAGAATAAGAAGTAACTTAAAGTTAAAGTAATCAAACCACAACAACAAATGCAACTTGGAACAAGCAACAACTTCAGGCAAATTAAAGATCAAATAACAATCAAGTTCCAGATTTTAATAAGATACTGCTCTGTTCAACACTCAGGTGAGCAAACCTCTTAAACCTGTTCTTATCTCTGATGTGTGGTTAACACTTGAATCTATTATGAAAATGTTTCTTAGTTGTTAAATATATCTGTATGCGTATATGTATATGTATGGACTGTTGTGTGCATGTCTGGTTCCAAACATACATATTCTGTTCCAAACTCTTACAGGTTTAAATTCATGAAAAATTCGAATTCTTTCGCTCCAAATCATGTTAGGGTCTAGGATCTCAAGAAAACATGCGTATTCAATCAAAACCTAATTTCTAAAATAATTTTTGAGATAAATTTTAACATAGTTTTAACCTAGAAATTTTTTTTACAGTGAAGTTCAACATATGATAAAAATTCAATCTCCTTAATTATTTGATTCACTTATATAATCGTAATCACCAAAAAAAGTCATGATTTTTGAAAGTTAAATCAAAATTTTTGGATTTGGGAATCTCGAGAATTCGTGAGTTGAACTAAGATGGGTTTTCTATCAAATTCTGGTGATCGGGGGATTATTGGGCCTCGAGGTCGTGGGTGAAGTTAGCTTGGATGTTGGCGATTCCAGGAAAAATACACGTTTTTTTTTTATCGATCATGATGGTCAAGCGGAATGATTTTAGGGTTTGGTGAGATAGATGAGTCAACGATGTGTTTGAGTTCGATGTGATATCGGAGGCAGATCGGACTTCACCGCAAGTGGAGGAATAGAAGCTGGAGATCGAGATGAAGCTTGGGTCGTGAAGGCGTGGATGATCGTGGACGAGATCATCGGATGATAGGATTTTCTGATCGGGTTGCTTCCAGGGTTTGGAACGATGGGTTCGTTTTCGATTTGCGTTCGTATTCCTTGAGTTTGGACGTGAGGCTTAGGGTGATCATCGGTAAGGTGTTGGCAGTGGCAAGGTCAATCGGAGTAAGTCCGATCATCGGTACATGTGCACATGCACGTTCGTGTTTTCTGGGTTGTGGATTGGAGAAGAAGGTAGATGACCCGAAGTCGTGTTCGCGAATTTGTGGGTTTGGCTCGAAGGAAGCATCGGGTTACCTTTGTGTATACCCGGTCTTTAAGAATTTAAAATCAAAAACAAAGAAGGAAATATAGAAGAGAAGTTTTCTCGGGGATTTAACAATCTGTCTCGGGAAAACATGAATTTGGCTTGGATCAATGATTTTGTTACAGGTTTTTAAACCTGTCGGGTTTTAAAATTTTAAAATGATTTTTAAAATTTAAAGCAAGATTTAAACAAATTTTTAAATCAAGTTTTAAGTATGGGTTCCAATTAAATTTTTATCCAAGCTTTGAAATAAATAAGTTTTATAAAATTTTAAATGTGTAAACAACTTTAAATGTTTAAAGTATATTTTAAATAAATTTGGCTCAAAACTTTTATAAATTTCGTTTATAAGATAAGTGTTTCTTTAACAATTGATTTAATGGGTTTTAAATTGTTTTTAAAATTTGTTAAAGTTAAATTTGTAATTATTCTAAATCTTTAGTTTGAAATGAAATTTTAAAAGTAAATTTAAAAGTAAAATGTTTTCAAAGGCTTTTGTAAGTGGTAATTAAGTCATTGATAAGGATAAAGTTTTTGTCTTAAAGTTAATTAAGATTTAATCATTTGAGATTCATTAAATTAATGAGGTAATTAAAGGGTAATTAATTAATTTAATTAATTAATAAATGAGTATTAATTAATTAAGTAATTATGGATTGTAAGTTAATAAATTATAGATTAATTAATTAATTAATTAATTAAGGGTTAATTAATTATGAAATTAACTTAAAGGTTAATTAAATTAATGTGATTAATTAAGGAAAAATTTATTAACTGGAAGGGTAATTAACGATTAATTAATTAATTAATATTAAATCCTTAATTTGGGTAAATAATTCATAAGTAATTGGTTTAATATTAACTGAATTAATTAAGGATTAAAAAATTAATAAATCCTGCTTATAAATGAGTATTGAATGATTGAATTGCTTAAGAATGATTGTATTGTATGAAATGCCTTGAATTGATTATCCTATCTGATCTGTGATATTATGATTTGTGATTGAGATGTGAAATGTAATTTAATTATCCGTGATGTAATTTATTTATCTGTAATGAATTTATATTATTTATCTATGATTTATAAATGAAGATAAGCCTTATAGGAATATACCGCTTATCTATATTTCTGTACGTGTATCTGTGATGATTGATGTTGTTACACGATTGTGTAAAACCCCTCGACTACACCATACACACACAAATATGGATAGCACGAGGAAATTAGTTAAGTCACAAATTTTTGAAATGATTTTAAAGATGGAATTTTTTTGAATCCAAAATAGTTTTGGAAATGGAATTGAAAGTTTTTGAAAAGGATTTTCAAAAATAAAAGTTATTTTGAATAACTTGATTCAGTTTTGAAATTTAAATAATTTGATTTAAATTCGAATTCAAAATTCCAAATTGAATTCTATGTTTGGAAACTATGGTTTAAAGATGTTATACAAGTTATATATGGGTTAAACCATTTTAAAGGCATTGATTCGGGAATTTGAATATAACTCATGTGTTTTAACTCATGCAAATATAATTGGATTTTTTCAAAACGAAAACTATTTGTTTTTGAATAATAATAGCTTTCATAAAAAAAGGGTTTCCAATTTGTATTGAAAGATTTCAAGTTGGAAATGAAATTGTGAATTGTTTTTTGAAAGCTATGAATGAACCTTTGCGGCAGATTATTAAACCTTGTTTTGAAATCGAAGAGGATTTTAAATGGTGTATCTTTTATATAAAAGATTTGAATTGAAAATGGTTTGAAAGCTATGAATTAAATCTTTGATTTAAAGATTGGATGAGTAAATCCAATATGAAATGAAAATTATTTTGGAATCTGTGAATGAATCTTTGTAAAAGAATTGTGAACTTGGTTTCCAAATTAAATAGAATCTTAAGGGTGTATCTTTATATAAAAAGATATGGAATTGTAAATAGTTTTGAAAGCTGTGAATTAACCTTTGTGGAAGATTGGTGAACTTTGTGAAGTGAATCTTTTTGTTTAAAAATATTTAAAATGGTAATTTGTTTAAACCATTTGTTTTGGGTAATAAGTTGTGACGTAAATGGAATCTCAATATCCATATGTTTTTAAATATTGCACTCATTATTCGATTTAGCTGGGAGAGGACCATGTGTCATATAACCCATTCCGAATAATGATAAGTCGTTATGGATAGAATTTGGACCGATGGTGAAGACCGGGTATTTTCGAGAATGAAAGGATAACCCATCGACTATCTCTGCACTGAGTTGCGCCGGTATAGAGATTCCTTAAGTGATGGAAAGTCCGATCGGGATTGTGAATACCCGGATTTGCAAGGGCTTCTTTGAAGTGAATTCGGTTCTGTTCGAACCCGGAACAGACTTGTATGGATGCGTGTCTGACTTTACACTTTGAGATATAAAACCAGTTTCTATCAAATACATTTCTGTTTGGTGGCGGAGATTTATTATCTTAGCTTAACTCTCTTCTCTGAGACGTACGAGCTCAGAAGTTATGTAGTAGATTGTTACTAGTGATACATTCCCAATTTGGTAATGTGGCATACGAAGTGCTTCTGATCATTTTTTGATCGAAGCATGGCTTTGTGAAAAAGCGTAGCTTTGTGGATGAGACTGCATCAAGACCTCACACCTCGAAAATGGTCGAAATAGGAAAGATGCGGCGAGGTTGTAGGGGTCGCCCCCCTAGGGTATGTCCATTCCTTCTGGAAAAGCATGGTATCATGGTATGGAGCCCAGATACTTAACTGATGTGGACATTGTATATTTATTACTGTGTGATGTTGTTTTGTGGTTGAGGATCCTCGGATAAAGGTCGCAAACGACCGGGGGAAGCATATCTTTAGGTATTACTCCTGGGTAGGGAGGAAACCGGCCTTGTGTTGGTAGAGAGCTGGGTAAGTTCTACGGGCATCCCTCCAGAGGCATACCCATGTGGCAATTGGAAGTTCCTTAGCCTGAACATTTGTTAGAAATCCAATCAAACAATACGAGCCCTTTACGATTGCAATTACCACCTCAGGTGGTAGCTATAGCTGGCATAATATAATGGTACCTATGCTGGTTAAGATTAATATTATACTTTCAAAATGTTTTCCACTGTGCGCTAATAATAATATCAAAAGGATTTTGCGCAGTAAGCATGTTTAACAGTCATAAGGAGAAATCTCCCCCAAGTGGGTGATTGCATGGTGTGTGTGCCGGGAGGCCTTACGGTAATTTCATTTTTCAAAAAGCATTACAGATTTCAATGTTTTATAATCTTTTGTTGTTTATTTTAAAGAAAACTGTTTCTGTTTTTTCATTCCAGTCCCATGACTGACACGGAGTTTATTATTCCCTATCTAAACTCTAGGTGCCCACAATTTTCCACACGGGTAGTCAAGAGTTGGGTTTTTCAGATAATCAAATAGTGGGAGTAGAGTTGATAGCATCCAGCCTTTGGTTTTGGCAATCGCTTTGGGATGGAGTTTGGTTCAGTTCAGCTTGATGGTGGTTCGGGTTTGAAGTTTAGAGCTTTCGCTTTGGAGATTTGGTTTGGAGTTGCAGATTTTGGATTCACTCTTCATCGAAGATCATATTCGGATTTATCTCTTCCGTTGTTATCATATTTCGCTGTGTATATTTGTCTCTAATATTGTTGTATCATATTGTATCAGATATTGTATTCATTGTTGTAGCAATGACATTATTCATTTTCTTCCGCTGTGTTGTTGTACTAAATGTGTTATAAGCTCCGGCGAACCAGATTCGACGTTTGAATCTGCGGCAGTCGAGTACAAGTGAAGTATGAGTGTCAATTTTCGAAGGTCGAGTCAGGGTCGTTAGAATTGGTATCTGAGCTGAAGGTTGAAACTTTAGCTCAGGAGTATAACACATTAGGTAACTTATTAGAGATGGGGTAAAGTATACCCTAGAATGAGTATATCTATAAGATATTCGTCCGTATGCCTCAGTAAATTCTCTTACTATTCATTAATAGTAAGTACGAGTGTAAGAAGAGGACGAGATAGGGGACAGGGAAGTACCACTACAAATGGTCAATACCCTACAACAACGGAAATATCTTTTTCTATCAATCACCTTTTTTGATCATCCAATTTCAAATTCTTTGATGTCTTCGTGGCAACTCGAGGAAGAAGCTTCGGTGTGATGGTGGCCCTACGAATCCTTATAGATAAGTTTCTATTCGTATTCTCTTCGTTGGTTTTCTATCAGCTTTTCGTTTTTAACTTTGATAAATTCGAAAATTTAAATTGAAATAAATTGGTTAACTAAAATATGAAGTTAAATTGGATTGTATCGATAAAACGATTTCGATTAAAACCAAATTTGAAATTTTTATTGTGATTTCTTGTGAAGATCAAAGTCCGAAGAGGGACAAGTTGGTGTAAACTTTTGGGTGCTCCGATCTAAGTTTGGAATTCACACTAAGTGTTTGAAAATTATGCAGGATTGAATCCATTTATCTATTTTCTGGGTCTCGATATATTCTACGAACGATTAGTTACAATGCCCTTGTATATTTCGTAGATCTGGTGACTCGAGTATCCTATATGAGTTTATTCTCGTATCTATTGTTGATATTCTGATTTGGTAAGCCAAATGCAGAATAGATATTCAATTTGATCTAGAAAGATATTTCTCTGTCTTTCATCTGTTCATTGTTGTCTCCCTTGCAAATTTCGAGGACAAAATTTTCTTAAGGGGGGAATCTGTAACATTCCTGATTTTACGAAAAATTAATTTAGTGACTAATTTGATTTTTGAATTTGATTTAGAATTAGTTGGTAATTTAATTTGAAATTTACAGGAATAAATTAAGTAAAATATTTTTTTGTTTATTTAAAAATACAAGTTAATATTTGTTTGTTTATTTCCATGAATACCTATTCAATTGCATTAAAAAATGTTTTGAAATTTCATGGCAGTCCTTCCCATCCACCCTGTCCTTCCTCTGTCCTCTCCCATACCACCTCTGTCCTCCAACTCTTATCACACGTCTTCTCCAACATGTCTCTTCCGTCCTTCCCCTGATCCCCCACCTCCACCTCTTCCTTCCTCGTCCACTGTTAACGTCCACACTGTTATCGTCCCATCCTCATCCCAAGTCTCTGATCCTTCAGTAGTTCTAACTCATTCAAATCTTCCTCTATCTCCTCAACTGCACTGGACTTCCCTCTTCAAGCGTAAACCAAGTAACGCAGGGAAGTACATTCCAGTTGAGATGTCCCTAGAGTTTGTGAACGAGATAATGATTCCACCTCCTAGTGTTATTGAAGCTGGTGCTGAAGTATGGTGTAGTAATCTTGTTGGTTTCTTCCTCGACAAGCCACTGCCATACTCGATGGTCATAAATTTTCTGAAGAAGTACTGGAAATTGAAAGGATCAATCAAAGTTCGTTCAAATGGGTTTTTGTTCTTATTTCACTTTGCTTGTGATGAAGACAGAATCAGAATTTTACAAGGAGATCCAATAGTTATGCGAAACAAGCTCTTTATTGTAAAACAATGGGAGCCATCAGTTGGTAATGCTTGTGCATCAATCTCATCAGTGCCAGTGTGGGTCAAACTCTCTAATATCCCGATGTTTGCATGGTCTCATATTGGCATTAATTGGTTGGCTAGCAGATTTGGTAGGCTTGTTTGTATGGATGAATCCACTGAGAAATTGGAGAAATTGTCATTTGCAAAGGGTTTAGTTGCAATAAAACCTGATCAGGGACTCATTGATACCTTCCCCATCCAACTTCCTGATGCTGGAAACCAGTATATCCAAACTGAATATCAATGGAAGCCTGATATATGTGTTAGAGTTGAAATCTCTGATTTGTTGTTGTGTATAATTGTGATATATGCAGAGCTTGAGAAAGACAATGTATTTTCTTCTTACTGAAAAGAAAAATAATTACGGAAATTGTACAGAGTCTTGAATATAAATACAAAGTAAATGGGCTAAGAATCACGGCCCAGAATGATACAAAATAAAATAAAGGTTCGGGTAAAGGTGAACCCATTGAACCCGCATCTGATGAAACTCAGTATTTGTTGAGATTAGGTTACGCCATTCTCTTATTATCTTTTACTCCCCCCCTCAAATCAGAGGCTAGGGCAAGTCGCCTTTCTCATCTTTAAGCAGAAAATTGAGAGAAAGTTAGAATCTTTCTGCTATTTTGAGTGAAAGAGATCTCCTTTATGGATTTGAAGGCTTGAGTGCTGCAAGAACCAGCTGAACCCTAGCTTTTAAAGGCTGATTTGTTGAGACTTCTCTCTTTGCTCGACTCTTGAGTTGATGCTGGCTCATCTGATGTATTGCCTAGAGCAGAGTCGACGCTGGCTGTGTCTTTCACTTTCAGGTCATCTCTGAACCTTATGAAGTTTCGGTAAGTTAAGGCTTTGGTGAGAACATCAGCCCTTTGGTAAGTCCCAGGTATGTGATTAACAAGTAGATTGCCTTTGAGAATATGGTCGCGAACGAAATAAATGTCGATTTCTATGTGCTTAGTTCTTGCGTGAAGCACTGAGTTAGCAGACATATATACTGTGCTTTGATTATCGCACCATAGCACTAGTTTAATGTTGGATTTGATCTTTAATTCACTCAGTAAGGATTGAATCCACATAATTTCAGCAGTTGCACTAGCCACGCTTCTGTATTCCGCTTCCGTGCTTGATCTGGATATTGTTGACTGTTTTTTTGAGCACCATGAAACTGGATTTTCTCCAATGTATATACAGTAGCCAGAAATTCATTTTCTATCGTCTCGGTCTGTTGCCCAATCTGCATCACAGAACCCTGTCACATTGAGTGTTTTGCATGTCTTTAGAGATAGACCATAAGTTGCTGTTCCCTTTAAATATCTCAGTATTCTCTTTATAGCTTTCCAATGCTCATCAAGTGGTTCCTGCATAAATTGAGACAACTTGTTAACACTGAATGATATATCTGGTCTGGTTATGGTTGCATATTGTAATGCTCGCACAACACTTCTGTACTGTTTTATGTTAAATATTGGTTCCCCCCTGTGCTTTGACAGTTGATGATTGCAGACCACAGGTGTAGGCTGAGACTTGGCTTCTGTCATATTTGACTTTTGTAGTATTTCATTGATATATTTTCTCTGGCTTAAATATATTTCTGACTTTGATTTTCTGATGACTTCAATACCTAAGAAATAACAGGGATCACCAAGATCCTTGACAGAAAATTGCTTGTCCAGATACTGAACAAGTTCACTGATTGTTGTGTCATCATTTCCTGTAATTAGTAAGTCATCAACATACACCAGAATATATATAATAGATTCTTTATTAATTTTGATAAATAAAGAATTGTCAGATTTTGTTGATTGGTATCCCAATCTGACAAGTGTGCTTTTGAGTTTTTCAAACCAAACTCTTGGAGCCTGCTTCAGACCATAAATAGCCTTGTTTAGTCTGCACACACACTTCTTTTTCTGAATGTAACCTTGTGGCTGTTCCATATAAATTTCTTCATGTAATGTTCCATTCAGGAATGCATTGTTAACATCCAATTGCCTAATTCTCCACTGCTTATGTAAGGCAATAGTGAAGATTACCCTAATAGTAGTTGGTTTCACCACAGGAGAGAAAGTTTCATTGAAGTCAAATCCATATTGCTGTGTATATCCCTTAGCCACAAGTCTAGCTTTATATCTGCTAATTGTTCCATCTGTATTTTTCTTTAACTTGTATGTCCACTTGCAACCAATAATATTTTTGTTGTCTGGAATATTGACTAAATCCCAAGTTTTATTTTTGATGAGAGCTTTGTACTCCTCATCCATTGCAGCTCTCCAGTTGTTATCTTTTATAGCTTGTTCAAAGTTTTCTGGTTCCTCTGTTGCTTTGATTGCAGTATAGATTTTTGGCTTAAATATTCCACTTTTAGACCTTGTAGTCATTGGATGGCTTGATCTGACTTGTATTTCTTCAGAGTGTGCTTCATTATCATTGCTTCTGCTTTGACTCTGCTGACTATCTAAAGTTTGACTAATCTGTTGCTCTTGTTGGTTTGTGCAGATGGGAGACTGATTGAGATGGCTGGCCCCACCTGCTGTTTCATGACCAGAATCATTGGACATGGCAGATTGTGAATCATTAGTGTTAGCAGTACTCTCAGTCTCCTGTTCCCAGATTTTAGAATATACAGGTAAATCAGGTATAGATACTTTTGGGTTGTATATCTTTTTGGATGTTTCCATATCAGAGTTGCCAAAGGGGAATACATGTTCATTAAAGACTACATGTCTGCTAATGAACAGTTTTCCCTTACTATCCAGGCACTTGTATCCTTTCTGGTTATTGGGATAACCAAGAAATGTACATGGTTTGGATCTGAAATCTAATTTATTTGTGTTGTACTGCCTTAAATTAGGAAAGCATAGACATCCAAATGGTTTTAAAGCATGATAGTCAGGTTTAATGCCTAGTAGTCTTTCCATAGGACTTTTACCTTTCAATACTTTTGTAGGTAATCTATTAATTAAGTAAACAGCTGTATTAAAAGAATCTGGCCAGAATTTTAGTGGTAAATGTGCCTGTGCTAAAAGTGTGAGTCCTAATTCTACTATATGTCTATGTTTCCTTTCAATCAAGCCATTTTGTTCAGAAGTGTAGGGGCATGTAGACCTATGTACTATCCCCTTATCATTAAAGTATTTAGTTAATGGTTTGAATTCAGAACCCCCATCAGTTTGCATAATTTTGACATGGTGACCTATTTGTTTTTCAACAAGGGTTATGAAATGTAACACTACACTGTATGTTTCAGACTTAGCTTTCAGTAAATAGATCCAAGTGTATCTAGAATGAGCATCAATAAAAGATAGATAATATTTGTAACCATAGTCAGAGCATACTGGAGCAGGACCCCAAATATCTGTAGCAACTAATTCAAGTGGATTAGAATACATAGTAGTAGAATCATTAAATGCTAATTTATGGCTTTTGCCCATTTAACAGTAGGTGCAGATATATGGATCAGGAATATTTTTGAAAGAAACTTTGTTTTCATTGAGAACTTGTTTAACAATAGTTACATTTGGGTGTCCCAGTTTGTAGTGCCACAGATCAAAAATATTTCTATTCTCTTCTGTTTGATTCACCTCAGTCAAGTTACAATTATTCCTCTGGTTTACAACACTGGTGGAGTTAATAAAATTGAATCTGTAAAGCTCTTTATCAGCATCACCCTGCAAAAGAATTTCATTAGTCAAAATATCTTTTACTAGACAGTATTTGGGAAAAAATTCAAAATAGACATTGTTGTCTCTTGCAAATTGTGAAACACTGATGAGGTTCTTTTTTATCTTTGGCACTCTTAACAAGCTGTTTAAAAATAACTGTCTAGTACCTTTAATATAAGTTCTACCAGTATGTGTTATTCTAGTACACTTACCATCCCCCATGGTAATTGATTGTTTACCTTTATACTCTTTGTTCCCAAGATTGAAATTGTCAAGATTGCTTGTTAAATGATTGGTAGCTCCAGAATCTGGGTACCATGCTTCATCTTGAATATGTTCTGGTTTAGTGATTTGATTTCTACAAGTATCTGACTGACCATTTTGATCCTGTTGAACTTGGGCTAAGTTTGCACTTGGGTTCCCACCTCTTTGATTGTTTGTATTCTGACCTGGTACATAGTTCAAATTTAATCTGAAGTAACACTTGGTAGCTGTATGTCCAACTTTTTCACAGATCTGACACTTTGGTTTATTATTGTTGTTCCATCTTCCTCTGCCTCTTCCCCTTATAGACTGATTGCTTCTTTGCTGATTCTGATTGTTGTTGTACTGATTTTTATTTTTGGAACTAGAGGCAAAGTTTGCAGACATATCTATTTCATTGAACTTCTTGTATTCAATTCTTCCTTCATGAGCAAGGAGGATTGAGTGAACATCTTCAACAGAGGGGGTCAATCTTTGAGATGATATAACAGCTACAACTGCTTCATATTCCTCACTAAGACCACTTAGTATTATCAGTACTTGCTCTGAGTGTGGTATCTTATGACCAGCAGCATCAAGCATATCACATAGACTTTTTATCTTTGTCAGATACTCACCCATGGTCTGATTGTCTTTCTTGATACTGTGTAGTTGTCTTTTATGATGCATGATCTTGGCAGCTGATTGAGAATTAAAAATTCTCTCTATGGTTGACCAGATCCCATTTGCTGTCTTACTACCTATTACCTGTGGTAACAGTTTTATGCTTATAGACGATAATAACCAAAAACAAATTAAACTGTCCTGTCTTTGGTGCTTTATAAATTCATCATTACTGATAGTTTTATTTTCTTGATCAGTTATGAATCTGGGTGGAACAGTGATGGTGCCATACAAAAATTCTTCAAGCCCATAGCCTCTAATGGCTGTCTCCACTTGAACTTTCCATAGAAGATAGTTATCTTCTTCAAGATGTGCTGTGACAAGTTGATTCTGGGGACTTATCACAGTCTTTATGAGGCTTTCAGTGGCATTCTGATGAGATACAGGGACAGTGCTTGATGTGGCAGTGCTGCTATTATCTCCTGCCATGATAACTTGAGAGATATGTAATCAACAAGTGGAAAAAGAAGGCACTTACAGAGTCAGAGAGGATCAACAGTGGAAGATACAGGTTAGTTACAGCCAAACTCAAATGATGAGATTTAACTGATGGGTTCTTGGCGAGGTAACAACCCCTTTTGTGATTTCTTGATGGTTTCTTGATGGTTTTTTTCTGACTCTGATGGTGAATATTTTTGATGCACTTCTTTCTGCTTTGCTTTTATTCTGATCAGTTGCAGCCAAGATTTTTGATCTTCAGGCACGGCACTGATCAATACTCAGATGATGAGAGAATCTCTGATGAGTATTCTGATCACCAGGTGATGACACAGTATCTGATGGTGATTCAGATTCAACAGCCCAGATGATTTGCCGTTAGGCGATGAATGGCTCTGATACCAAGTTGAAATCTCTGATTTGCTGTTGTGTATAATTGTGATATATGCAGAGCTTGAGAAAGACAATGTATTTTCTTCTTACTGAAAAGAAAAATAATTACGGAAATTGTACAGAGTCTTGAATATAAATACAAAGTAAATGGGCTAAGAATCACGGCCCAGAATGATACAAAATAAAATAAAGGTTCGGGTAAAGGTGAACCCATTGAACCCGCATCTGATGAAACTCAGTATTTGTTGAGATTAGGTTACGCCGTTCTCTTATTATCTTTTACTGTTAGTTGTCAAATTTTTGGTCATTCGGAATCGAATTGTGAAAAATTACCATCGTCAATCAGCTCAGAGAAGAGTGAAAAGCTACATAATATTGCAGCAGTGAATGAAAAAGGGCATAAGGAAGTTAGTAAAGAGAAAGGTATAACGATGAGACGTAAGAAACAAAAATGGAAAATAGTCAACAGAACTAGAAGTCAAAAAAATACTTCGTTTGGTTCGCAAGTCCACATTCAGGATGACCCTGAGTTAAGCAACACTGAAATAAATATGATTTCACATGGAAAAAAATATGAGGTTGGTTTGACTGGAAATGAAATGAATGATAAGCTTGATGGGGTTGTGGAGACTACTGAAAATGAGAACTCAAATATTCTGAAAAATAATTGTTATCATGTGCTTACTGAGTTGTGTAAGAGTGAAGCTGTTGTGGAAAAATGCAAAAATTATGACAATGAGAAGATAACAAGTGATGTTTCTCAGAATACTGATGGTTCGCATGTGGTAAATATGAATTCACTCGGTGGAAAAAATGAGGTTGGATTGACTGGAAATGAAATGAATGATAAGCTTGATGGGATAAGGGAGACTAATGGAAATGAAAACTCAAATTTCCTGAAAAATAATTATTATCATGTGCTTACTGAGATGTGTGAGAATGAAGCTGTAGTGGAAAAATGCAAGAATTATGATAACGAGCAAAAAACAAGTGATGTTTCTCAAAACATGGCAAAACCAACTGTCTTCCTTGTTTCAAGTAACATACCTGAAACAACCTCCTTCCCTGTATCACCATGCAAAACCAACTTCGCTGATTCTATTCCATCATCAACTCCAATTTTGCCATTTAATCAAATTACTATTGTCCACAAAAGTGATAAGGGTATCAACCAAAATCCAACTCCCTCTCAAGACATGGCAGTGCACGTTTCTTCTGTGCATGTTTTTCCTGTGCACGTGCACAATTCTAAACACAACGAAATTAGTTCAGGTTCCTCAAAATCTCCAATCCCAATAACTTCTGCTAATCATCATGACAATGACCATCCTTACCTTCACATTCCAGCTCCCCTTGCTTGGAAACCCCCACCACCTTCACTGAACCTTTCCACTTCAAGCACTCCCCCCATACCTGCTAAGCAGCACGTGTTGTTACAAATAAGAAACTCCCCAGCTCGTAACAGTAAGTCCATAAAAGCTAATTTTCTCTCTGTCTTCGACCTTAACCCTTGTGATGGTTCGAATTCATCATCCCCTGTTCCTGAAATGAACATTCAATCTACTCCTCTAACCAGGCGTAACAAGAAGAAACTCCAACAACAACAATTGTTTGATCAATGATGAACAATATTGCTGCATGGAATATTAGAGGAGCCCACTCTGAAGTTAAACTAAATCAATGTAAAAACATTATTTCTGCTCATTCGTTGAGTCTTCTTGCCATACTGGAAACTAAACTTAACACCACTCTATCTTCCAAGTCTTCTACCTTCATTAATCCGTCCTGGAATATGATAAATAATCTCTCTAAAGCTCCTTATGGTCGAATTCTGATTCTATATAATCCCACTATATTGCTACTTTCGCCAATTCTTAAAACTTCTCAACTCATTCACCTTCACTGCTCCCATATTTCAACTTCGACTTCTTTTTATCTTACTGTAATTTACGGTCTGCACACGGTCGCTGCTAGACAATCCTTTCTTGATTTTCTTCCTTCATTTCGTCAGGAAACACATCCATGGATTGCTATTGGAGATTTTAACTGCTCTTTTGAATTATCTCAAAGACTTGGAGGTAATCCCTTATCGCTTCGTCAAATAAGACCACTTAGCTGTTCTATCTCTCAGTCCAACCTCATTGAGATAAATTCTGTTGGAGCCACCTACTCTTGGAACAATTCAAGACGAACTTCACCACGTACCTTCTCCAAAATTGACTTCTCATTTTCGAATCTCAATGCTCTATCCAAATGGCCAGATTTGTTTAACCTCCTCCCTATGCCAGGCCTTTCAGATCACTCCCCTCAAATCTTATCCTTTGGGTCTGCTATGAGAAAAAGAAATACAAATTTTAATTTTTTTTTAATGCTTGGGAACTTCAACCTGAATTTCTTCAAATTGTCAACAAAGCTTGGTCCACTAATTTCTTTGGTAATTCCATGTTTATATTGCAGTGTATGCTGAAGGTAGTTAAAGCTGATCTGAAAGAGTGGGCGTTGAAAAAATTTGGTCATGGAAAATTGGCTTCTACCTCTCTCGCTCATGAACTCCATCAAATCCAGGAATCATTGCTGTCAGACACTTCTAGCAGTGAGCTGGCGGAAAAAGAAGCAACTGTATCTTCCCAGCTATTTGAAGCCTTAAAGATAGAATGTGATACGGTAAAACAGAAGTCGAGGATGCTGCGGTTTAAAGATGGTGATAGGAATTCTGCCTTCTTCCACTCCTCCCTCAAAGCCAAACAGTCTCGCGAGTCAATCAATTCCCTTACTGATGTTAATGGTGAGTTCATCAATGACCCTACCCTTATTTCTAAAATGTTTCTTGTTCATTTTAGTAATTTGCTTGGTAACTGTAATCAATCCACTCCATCACTTGAGCTCCTTGACTCGATTAGTATACCCAGAATATCTGCTGAAGAAAATGCTTTCCTTTCCACTACTATATCTGACACTGAAATTAAAGATGATTTATTCTCTCTTAATGCCAACTCTACCGGCGGTCCTGATGGTTTCAATGCCTATTTCTTTACTTCTTGTTGGGAAATTGTCGGCAATCTTTCCCTCAAGGCTGTTCAATTTTTTTTTAATAAATGCAAAATGATAGGTTCCATAATTGCCACTAATATTTCCCTTATCCCAAAGGTGAAGAATGTTAGCTGTGTTTCTTACTTCAGACCTATTTCATGTTGTAACACCATATACAAGACTATATCGAAGGTTATTGCTAACAGGCTCAAAGTTGCCCTTACCAGAGTTATATCCCCCAACCAGGCTTCATATTTAAAGGGAAGAAGCATTCTCGACGATGTCTTGATGTCTCAAGAATTGTTGCATGGCTGTAATAACTCCCATGCTACGCCCAAAGCTATGTTCAAGCTTGACATCTCGAAAGCTTTTGACCCACTGCAATGGGACTCGGTAGTTAGGATCATGGGGTTAATGAACTTCCCCAAACACTTTGTTGCTTGGATCCACTCTTGTATTTCTACACCGAGCTACTCCATAATGGTTAACAACTGTAATGTTGGTTACTTTCATGGTAAGCAGGGTGTTCTTCAGGGAGACCCTATGTCTGCATATTTATTTATTATCGTGATGGAAGTGCTAACCCAAATTCTTAACCAAATGGTCAATGATGGTATCTTCAATCTCCATCCGAAATGTAAAAATCCCCTCGTCACATCTCTCATGTTTGCTGGCGACTTGGTTATTTTTTTAAGCCAAACATGAGGACTGTTAAATCTATCATGGATAGTCTCGATAAAATTTTCAAAATCACTGGTTTATCCATAAACCTGTCGAAGTCTGACTTAATGATTGCTGGTGAGGATTCTGTCCTGATCTCTTAAATAACTAGTTATTCTGCCATTTCATGTAGTGCTGAGACTTCCATGTACCTTGGCATCCCTTTATCAACCTCGCGTGTGTCATATGCACAATGTATTCCTCTGTTTGACAGAATAACTGCAAGACTTTCCCGTGGACCAATAGATTTCTAAGTCAAGCAGGTAGACTCACTATGATCAACTCTATAATCTTCTCTATGACTGTGTATTGGTCTCGATCCTTCATTCTTCCAATCAGGTTAATCAAAATGATCAGATTGGCAATGTCTAACTTCTTTTGGCATGGTACAATTAATTCTAATAAGCTTTCTCCTTGTGCTTTCTCCACTCTTGAAAAGCCTAAGTCAAGAGGTGTTCTTGGCATTAAAAATCTGCTCTTATCGAATCGTGCGGCCATGGTATACCATATTGACAATCTGTTGAACAGTAAGGAGAGCTTATGGGTTACTTGGTCCCAGCAAAACATTATTCGTCACAAAAACTTTTGGACGATGGATATTCCTCAAGCAAGTATATGGACTTGGCATAGAATTCTTAAGATAAGATCTGATATCCTACCTTATGCAAGAAGTCGAATTGGAATTACTGGTCGTGTTTCTTTCTGGAACGACCCATGGGTGCAGAATGGGATGATAGTGGGTCGCATTCTATCTTTCAACTGTCAAACTCAAACTGGGATTAATCCTAACGCGCTTACTGTTGATTTCATTTCTGATGGTATTGTTCAACTCCCTTACTCTAGTAATACGACTTATCGACAACTTTGGAGTCACTTAGGGGGTAGTAATGTCCTGTTTGCGCCTACTGACGGAATTACACGGTCCTGTTGCTATGACAAATTCACGGTAAAAGATATGTATATGCAATTCGTTTGTCAAGACAACCCTGTTAAACTAAGTTGGCATAAGCGCATTTGGTTGAATCATAACTCTGCAAGTCAAAACCTGATGCTATGGAAGATATTTGGTAATGCATTAAAAACTAAAGTTAAACTGAGTCAGAGGGGTCTTCTTATTGATACTACATGTTGCTTATGCCATGCTGCGGATGAGAACACGCTACATCTGTTCTTCAATTGCCCATACATCAACAGATTATGGAGAGGTACTTGTTCCATCATCTCTGGTCGGAATGTATCCACTGATAGTGTGGAGGAATGGAATATAATTTTCAAGGCGACTAGATGGAAAGGAGAAGCCTCCTACGTGTTGTTGTTCACCCTGAAAATATTTATAAAGGTAATATGGGAGGAAAGAAATGCTACAATATTTACTGGAAAAAGGAAATCATTTACTCAAATGAAAGATGTTATCACTGGAGTATTAAAATTCGGAATTGCAGCATCTAGCTATTGCTTTCCTATCTTCTCTTTCCTGACTTTTGGCGAAGAGGAGTTTATGTGTTCCTTCGTTGTGTTTTGTCTTCGCTGTATCTTTTGATATACTTGTTTTCTCTATGTTCTGCCTCTTTCCTTTGTTGTACATCATTCTTGGTATATCATAAGTGGTAGGGGTCCATTTCTAACCCCGCTGACCTTCCCAAAAAAATACAAGTTAATTGTATATTAATTTTTGGATTGGAAATTTAAGAATAAAATTATAAATAGGATTTTGGTTTAAAATTCAAGAAAAAAAATCTTATAAATAAAAAAAAAATTGATTTAATAGATGAATTGGATTTAGAAGTTATATTTTGAAAAGTTATATATATGAAATTGTAAATATAATATGATATAAATAGAAATTTAATTTGAAAAAAAAATTTAAGTACAAAAGTATATAAAATATAAGTGGGATTTAATTAAAGATTTAAAATGCTTTCCTCCTATATAATTAAAGATGAATATAGTTAGAATAAATATAAAGGCTATGTTATGAATATTGTAACAGCCCGCTATTTTTGGACCATTCAAATCGACAATAAAACCATACATGTCCGACTTGAATAATTCAAAATACCGCGTTGTTAATTTAAATTTGGCAAACTCGACATATACAGTAAATAAAACATCACAGATCACGGACATAGAGTAATATAATGCAGCGGAATAGATAAAGAATAGTAGTTCATGAAGTTACTATATACATTAGAGTTAGAAATAAAGTACATCCGAATATCTCAAATGTAGTGAAGTATTCAGTACGAACCAATGACTCCTCTGAAATAATCAACTCAAAAAGCTGAAATCTGAATCGATAGTTGGACCTCCAACGAAGCTCCAAACTCCAAATGTGAGTCTCTAATGCCATGTCTCTCTGTCTGACCCAATCGTAAAGCAAAACACAAAATACTGGAGTCAGGATTAACATTCTTATATCTATAAATCCAACTCAAGTGAAATATCAACTGAAATATATTTAACTTAGAGGATGTTTGGGATAACCATCCTCTAAGGATCCAAGGAAGTATCTACAGGGTAGAAATATACATATTAACACGGTGGTCATTTCAATTTTATTTATATTTCAAAACTAAAATATCATTTTCATTTCAAATATCTCTATTTTCCAAACTAGTATATATATCCAATAATTTACGAAGTAAAGTATTTTTATTTCCTCAAATTTCACAAATCGCTTCAAAAATCAACTTAATCTTAACGTTCAAATTTAATTAAATCAAAATTTATCAATTTCCATTCAATTTAGTTTCTTAATAAACTAATTCAAATTTTATCTATTTTAAATACGGATTTGAACCAAAAAATGAACCATTTAAATTTCAATATAATTCGAAGTTAATATATTTCGGAGCTTTAAATATTCAACATTTCAAAGACTAAACTTTAATAGTTGCGTTTATCTCCCAACTTAACTTCACTATTATTTAGTTTTGAAATATTCACTTAATAAATTCAATATTATTTATATTGCCTTAAATTTACATTTTCTATATATTACCTTCGATTTCTTTAGACATGAAACATCCATTAAATTTCTTAAATAAAAATTCAAGTTATAGGATCATATGTTAAAGTTTCTAATTTAATAGTTTCAAATTGATTTAACTAAATAAAATCCTTAATTAATGACAAATTCAAATAAGTCCCAAATATATCTTCAAACCTTAGCTTATAAAATTTATGGCACAAATCAATTTCAGAAATACAAATTTAATAAATCCTTAAACATATTTCATATTAATAAAATCAATCTAAATTAAATTATCTTAATATTAAATCTATATATAAAATAACCTTTATTTATAATACTTTAAATCAATATTCATTAAAACCATATATTTCTTTTCAAGGCCATAGAAATTATTTTCAAAACATTCATATAGACCACGACGTCGATGTAAAATTTTCTATTCTATGGACAAGGGATACAGATATTTATCATTTCAATCCATAAGTTAAATATATACGGGTGGATATCATTTCAACCCAATATCCCAAATTCAATTCAAATGAAAATCGCTAGGGTTAATCATTTCAACACATAACGAAATTCTCCTATTCTAAAGTCCGTTCGAGTATGTATCATTTCAACCCATAGTGATTCGTATATTAAAAGGGAACTTGCAGAGTGATAACAGATATGAAAATAATAACAACAACATGCATATATCATCAAAAATAAATATAAACAACAGGATATGGCGTCATATCCATAAGTGAACAGTTACAGATAATAGCATATATAACAATTTAAATAACTACATCATCATATTTCAATTGTCGTTTCAATTTAAATCGAATTTAACAAATAAAAGAATGTTAATCGTGAGTGATTGCTCACCTTTCGAGGCTAGGGAATACAGAAGATGACATGGATACGCACACTGATACAGACACTGAAATTTGAATTATAAATCCGAGCAAGAATTTCAAAGCAAAGTAGGATTGGTATGAATTGGACGAACGAGGCTGATAATCAAGAATTAATGAATTGATCAGAATCAGTCTGATATATATACATAAATTTTTGCTATTTTAATAAAAATCAAAATTGCATCCCTAAGAAAAATTTAAAGTCGAATCACATATATATATAATTTACCTTTTCTTTTTTTCATACATAAACCAATAGTTTTAACATTTGAAATAAAACATATATGTTAAATAAAATTCCTTACAATTTTTCCAAACCATTTTAAATTTTTACACGTAGATCAAAATTTCTATTCACAAATCTAAGACCCAAACCACCCCATACGACCTATGTATATAATATCATTAAGATTTATATTTTAAAATAAGATTAATATATAAAACTTCAACAAATTACGCTGTTCAAATCTCATTTATAAACTACTACATACATATGGTACAAAATCCACTTCACAATACAATTATAAATTTTAAACACTTTACCTATATATATAAACTAATATATAACTACCCATACATAAACAGTAAAGCCTATACACAGACTTATATAAAAAATTTAGACAACGGATGTACGAATTACTTATATAACTTATATTATAACTTATTTTATAAATATATATATAATACTGTAACCTGTGCAGACCGAAAGTATAAGTTAGACTCTAAACTTTATACAATATATATAAATAGCAACTAATATAAACTTTAAAATATATACATTTTTTTTTTGCGAAAGCAACTGGTCTACACTAAAACACATATACACCCTTAACTTTTATGCAAACATGCATGCCAACTGAAATGAAAACTTATATATGAGAAAACTAACTCCATACATAAGTGTATGAAAAGTATATAGATATATATATATATATATATATATATATATATATATAAGGCCATAAAGATATATCTATAATTATTATAACTTTATATAAATATATGTCATATACGAACTTAGAAAAATAAACAACTTCAAAAAAAAAGAAATCCTATACAACTTCCATAATAATAAGATGTAAATTGACCTTCAAATAAAAGTTATAAACCTGTTTGTTATAAAACTACATATATATATATATAATAACGGATTTTCAAACTTATAAAATAACTCATACAATATGGTTTGTAAAATATACATATATGGGCTCAAAGTTAAACAAAAATGAATATAAATCTACTTGCCAAATATGCAGACTCCATTTGTAGATCTAACACAACTCACACATATTAAATATACATACACTTCTAGAAACAAAACAAACTTTTCAAAAAAAAGGAAACCACATTTGGTATATATATGTATTCAAATCTAACAACTTTATATAAACCACTATATGTATGCATCTTATATTTTTACACCACTATCAATATATCATAACTATACTCCATATAAACAAATATGCATACCAACATTGAATGCTAGAATATGCATCAACAGCACGTACAGGGGACGTGTATTGATAAAATCATCCATATCATAACTAAATATAAAACTATATATAATATATATATAAATAACACTTGCAAATATAAACTTAACTTACCTATGCCTGGTTATGCGAACAGTAGAGGAAACAGTGGAGGGTCGCTGCGTCTTCGATGGATATTGCGCTAGGGGAAGCGTGGGTTTGGTGGAGGAGCGGAGTTTGGAAAAGGTGAAAGAGAGGCCGGTATTTGTAGTGCCAGGCAAGTTTATATAGAAGAGGAAGAAACAATAGAGAGCGAAAGAAGAGAAATCTGGGAAGAAGAAATAAAAAGGGAAGAAAATATGAACAGAATTAAATGGAAACGATTAAATTAAAGTAATCATAGAAATAGCACAATCACGTGCTATTATTCAGTTGAGGATTTAAGGCAAAATATTCATGTTGATTCAGGAAAATAATCAAAGCAAATAAATGGTAGCACGTTTCAAATTTGAATGGAGGAAAGAAAAAGTCACAATTGTGGAAAAATATCAAAGTAACAGCTACACATTGATTCAAGAGCTATTAAAGCAATTTTTAAATTGTGAAGGCAATGTTACTCTGCGTTATATTTTTAAAATAAGAATGCTGAACGAAAATCAACAGTCAAATATGGTTCGGTGTAAATGGCAAGAGTCACGCTGATTACTGAATAAAAATAAAAATAAAACGAATAACCATTTATTTATTTTTTTGGGACGGTGGAAAAATGAAGAAATAAAAGGTCAGTGAAAATAGGAATGAATATATTAGAAAAGTAACGATCCTAGTAGCAACGGTCATCTTAGATTAAATTGAAAATTTTATAATAATTTATTACCGTGGCTATGGTTCAAATTTTTTGAAAGCAAGGAAACCAAAAGGTCACAATTAAAGGTAAGCTTTAAATTTTTAATAAATACAAAACGTATCTAAGTTTATACGTTTATAACTTTACAGTTGTAGTGCATATATATAATGAATGGTCATAATGAAAGAAGTGGAAACAGGGAGCATAGGAAAGGAAAGGATAGAAAAATAAAAATTTCACCCTTAAATTCCGGAGATTAATAAGGTAACGTACCTCTTTAATGAAATGTACATTAACTGTCACAAGCTAAAATTTAGTTGAAAGTTTAAATAAATGAGGGGAAGATGGGTTTTTTTAAATTAATCACTTCTCAGAATTAACATGTCAATGGAAAAAAGGAAAGAGATGAATCAGGAAAACGTATTATAACTTATGTATAACTATTAAACAGATAGATGGAAGAAAAGGTGAGCAGGTGAGTAAAAGTGGAAACTGATTTATAAGCGAAATGGAATGTGAGCTGTTGCCTGGGAAGAAAATGGAACGGTTTAAAAATTAAAGGCAATGGACTGCTGAAATTAAATGAGTATAAAACATGTAAAAGTTATATACTGAAACGGCTATAAATTTCAATTATTATTATAAAATGGGGAATAAAGAAAGTCAAGGAAGATGCTTTCAAAGTTTATTGATGGCTAGGAATGGGGAAGTCTATCTGTGAATTGGAAAAATTATTAAGCAATTGAAATTTTAATGGTAGAAAAAGTAACAGCTACACACTGTTTTAGAAACAATCAAAGCAATTAATAGCTTGATTGGACAACAAGAATAAATATGGAAGGACACGTTATAAAGGCAACATGAATCGTTTGAAAATAAATAAAAGAAATGATGGCAAATAAAACAGCTGTGTCTTGAATTTCCCAAAATAAATTATTTTATGAACATCAATTATTGCTGACTTAAATTGAATAGAATCACACCCTAAAATATACTTCCTTAATTTTTGATGAAAATTTATCATTTTCCACATTTAACTATACGTAATCCAAATGAAAATTTTTATTTCAAAATATTATTATTTAAAATTTCTCAAAAATCAAATTAAATACGCTAAATAAAACCATTAAAAATTAACAAAATTTTACGGGTCGTTACACTCTCTCCCACTCAAAACTTTTCGTCCCCGAAAAGTAAGAAGGTAGGAGAATAGAAACAGCCAGAAAGTTAAATAGATTGAAGACAAGGATAAACAATTAATTAAGACCATATAAATTTTACTTGAAATATTCATTTGAAAACTTCATTTGAAATTAAATTTTCTTTAATACTTAATTTTTTTTTCAAAACCCATTGGAATTAAATATGTTAAATAACACTTAATAAATATATGAAACTATTTGAAAACAATTTATTTACATGATAAGTTATATTTACAAGGAAGTTATTTAAAAACATTAAATCCATAATTTATAACTTACCAATTTTCTCTCAAAATACTTTTCAAATATTCTCACTAATCATTTACTTTAAATATGTTTATTTTAAATAAATAACTTCTAAAATATTTATAACACTAAAATTTTCTATTGAACCAGGTAGTATATAATTAAACAATATTTTAAAGGATATATTCAAAAGGAAAGGAAGGTAGGTTCAAAAGATAATATCGAGCACGAATCATAAATTTCAAACTATAAGAATTTAAATTTTAAAAACTAATACATAAATTTCTTGTTGGAAATATTTTTATAATAAAATATCTTTATAACAAAATACATTTATCTCAAAACAAATTTTCCTTTCAAAAATACTTTTATAACTCGATGTTTCAACAAGTTTATCCTCGTTCTTGCAGACTCTGGCAATGCGTTGATCAGGCACAAAGCTAGAATTCTTCAAGTACTTAGTAGACCCGTTTCAACGCCCAGTGAAAATACTTGAAAAACCTTTAAAAACAGATAAGGAAAGTACAATCCAAACAAAACAATCAAACCAAAACCTTTATCCAACCATGGTTCGCAGATACACAATGGTTACGCCTGGATCCCCCAGGAAACAATCTGTATCCGTAAGCTTTCTCAGCCCTGCGAGTTACGCCATGATGACTAGTAGGGTGCAGGATACACAATGGTTACACCTGGGTCCCCCAGGGAACAATCCGTACCCCTAGGTCGTCTCAGCCAGGCAGTTTTGCTACTAATCGCGACCAACACAGATTGCAGGATACACAATGGTTACGCCTGGATCCCCCAAGAAACAATCCGTACCCCTAGGCCAGACTCAGCCAGGCAATTGCGCTATGCAGTCGCGAGAGAAAAAAAACATGGGTTACGCCACGGTGGGAACACTCGAGTATCACATCCGGAAAAACAAAAATCAGAGAGAATAATATCGATAGAATGAATCCGCAATGTGGCCACAAAGCCGATATCAAGCAGAAGGCACTTTCCATATCATTATTTCGAAAATATATATCATATATTACCTTTTCAAATCACTTTCAAATATCATACTTGTTTAAAATCCATTATATATAGGATTCAATTTCCAAATCGAATACTTTCCAAATCAATAGCATATCAAATCATACTTAAATAGACTTCGATTTTATAAAATTTCTCTTCCCAAATTGAGTACCCTTTCAAATCAATAGATTTCAAATCCACTTCATATTTATACGAATCCATTTTATATAAGGTTGACCACTTCCAAATCAAGTATTTGGTAAATCAAGGTTCTCAAATTTTTCTCGTTTCAATAACATTTGAGTTTCAAGATCATGTATGATTTCACCAAATTTTCTTCCAAATTAAATATATTCAGTTTCAAAGTTTCTTAAACAATAGGTTTAGAAAATAATACAAATTTCCAAATCACAAAATTCAAGTCAAACAAATTCATTTCCAACATCATCATATAAGTACTGGTTTTAATTCCAAATCCAATTTCAATAGATAGGATTATACCAAATCAAATTCGAAACTCAAGGACTGAACACCGGTCTCACTTTAAATTGTTTCAAATATATACCTATCTCTTTTGAAAATATCAAATTATACTTCGGAATTTGAAATCAAAATGGTTTTACAAAATCACTCGCATAGCAAAACTATTAAAGTGGCCTCTCCCCCACTTTGAAACTCGAAAATCAATGTCGATGATGCGTGCACTCATCACCGAAATTATTTTCCAGCGACATAAGTGAGTTTTGGACTTCTATTTTTTTGAAAACTCTTTGATTTTTTTTAAAACTTATTGGAATTCATTTGAACTCATTTAAAACATTTCATATTCGGAAAATACTTTTAAATTGTATTATTTATATATATTTTCCAAAATCTTAAAACCAATTTCAAAATACTGGAATTCAATTCTCGAATTTCAAATTTAACCCTTCAGCTATAAATCATTTTTATATAAATCAATTTCTTATAAGTTTCCAAATTTTCAAATCCTTTCAAAACTTTTATATATAGAATAACCTCTCTTATTTGTTTTATATATAGGTATACAATCCTTACCGAAGAAATTTTCACTTTTATATATAGAATAAAATCATAGTTATCAAAATAATAATTTCGATATATAAAACAATTTCAAAAACGCAAACATACCCAATTTTTCAATGGGTGATTCAAGAGATGAATCTCAAAACAAAGATAGAGATTTGAATTAGAGTAACTCTAATCAAATAATCCTGATTCGAAGATAGGCTCAAACAAAGATGAGAAAAATCAAATTACAAAATAGAAGATGGATATACTTCTATAAATCTCGGGCGACCTTAATCGGGTCAACCGTGACTTCAGGAATATAATCGATGCGGAATTCCAAAGCAAATCGACATTCGATTGCCAGAGATAGAATTCGGCATACCAAGATATAACAGCATCGTAAACCGAGGATACAAAATCTTCGGTGAATCGATGCCAATTGTAAAGGAGTTTTCTCCCCCTTTACAAAACATTCAGTGGGGTTATGGGATACTCCAGAATCAAACAAATATAAATAGAAAGAGACAAGAATGAATTTCGAAACTGAGAGACATTCCAAAATTCAAAGAAAATCAAGTCAAAAGTAAGAGATTCAACTCGAACGAAAGTGATTCTGTAAATAAATTTACCATATATGCTAAGTTTTGCCTAGAGCCAAAGCTCTGATACCAAATGTAACAGCCCGCTATTTTGGGACCATTTAAATCGACAATAAAACCATACATGACCGACTTGAATAATTCAAAATACCGCGTTGTTAATTTAATGTAACAACCTGGTATTTAGCATCCATTAATAATCGACATTTTAACGATGAATATTGTCGCAAATTTGCCAAATGAAGTTTTAAAATTTGAATTAAAATTCTTTTATAAATTGTTAAAACGGAGTTGTGGGCTTTGAATTAAATAGTGAACCATGTTTTAATTTGGGCCATGAAAATTAACAAAAGCATATAACCGGCCTCTCCTTTTTCACTCTCGTTCGCAACCCTAATGAATGATCGAAAGAAAATAATGGCGGCCTCGTTTATTTTCATTCATCCCCCTTTTAAAAGTTAGGGCTTGCTTCTGAAGTTGCCGACCCATGATTGCTCATTCGAAAATGATTTTCAGTTTGTTGCCTTCGTCGATTGCTTGGCTCTTTGATTTGTCTTCGGCTGTTTCAATTGTGGCAAAGGTGAGTAATCTTTATTACTCACATCTAAGTCGACTCAGTATTATGCTTTGCGTATGAATTGGTTTAGTTGTTGATGATTTCTCTGATTTTGTCAAATTCGTGTAATTTCGTGATGCTTGGTTAACTCGGCTTTGCTTTTGGGCTGTTTGATTTTTCGTGACCATCACGAATTTGATTTTTCTTTGTTTACTTCTGTCACTTTGATTTTTAAACCTCTTGATGTGTCTTACATGAATTTGTCACGTGTTTAGGACCTAATCATTGATTCCAATTTGTGACTTCGGTCTTGACTCCTGGTAACACTCGTGTATTACCATTGTGTTGTTCTATTTTAGTCTTGACTTGTCGAAACATTTTTATGCTCGGTAGTTTTGGTTTTGATTCAACTAGATGTGAAGTTATCTTCACTATACACGTACAGATTGAACTATTATCTCTGTTATATATTTAAAATCGTCCGAGCTTCTTGCACTTAACTTGAATTTGATATCACTTGACTTTGATTGTGATATTAGTTGTCATTGGCATGACTGCCACTCCCTGTTGTTGCAATTTCTTTTTGATTCACTGAAATCTGGTATTGGGACAAACTGATTTGAATCTTGCACTTGTAAACCAACAATTGTCATTGTCTATTTCAATTTTACACATGGATTTGATTTGTAGCCTTGACCCTGTCCACTGATTGCAATATGTTGCCCCTGTAGTTGTTGATGTTCTGCACATTTGCACTGGCCTTGTCATTGTGCCGGTTGTTACTGCATTTTTCATTGTGGCATTCATTCTCTTCTACTCTGATTGAGTTGCAGTGTTCATTTATGGTTATTCAAAACCATTTTATTGTTGAGGCTGTTGCACTTTTCATTTGGACGCACCACTGCACTTCCATCACCATATCTCCATCATCTCTGTATCTGGCCTGGTTTGCATTTGCATTTGGTCACTTGTTGGGAACTGTTACCTTGCATTGATGCCTTGTCCTCATTTCTTTTGTCCACCATTACATACATGTTTATGCACTTTCTTCATGTAGCTTGTGTTAGCTGCAGCTTCGACTTTGCTCTGAATTGCAGTCGCCTTTGGCTTGTGGTTATACTTTGTCAAATTCATTTGCATTGTGATTGCCTGGTCTTTCTATCTATGCAGACCCCTCAGGTTTCACTGATATATATGTGTTGTGTGTTGTGGTGCCATATTATTGGTGCCCTCACCTTCATTCGGTTGTGTCTTCATGTTGTACACTACCTTGTGCACTTGCACATTTGAGTTGTGCTGCTTCTCTTTGCACCTCTGACTCAATTTGCCATGTGCAGTTTGTTTGTACATTCATTTGTGTACATATTTTGCATTTACTTGGTGGCAATTAGTTTGCATACCATTTACATAGTGCAGCCTTACCCCTTGCTGCATTCGTTTGATTGTTGTATCTGGTTCTTTTTTTTGGCTGCAGTTGTTGTCATCTTTTTTTGACCACTTTGGCATTTCTAAGCCTTGTTCGAACTTGTTTGGTTGCTATTGCTTGAGACAGTCAAACACTTCAATTCACTTGGTCGAAGCTTTTCACTGCTGTCACTTGTTTATTGCATTTGTTGGCACTGTGAATTCTTGAGCATTGGTCTTCGTGCCTTTTTGCTAATTCTGTATATACTGTTGTGGCGAGGCAGTGTACGCGTGCGTGCACTGCAGCCACACAGTATCGATATTTTGAATTGATATTTGAACCTTCATTGATTTTGGTTCGTTGATCTTTTGGGTACGACATCACTGTAGTGGCAAGGCAGTGCACGCAAGCGTGAACTGCAGCCACATCGTATGGCGTGTATGATATTCTATTTTTTTTGACTTATGGATCTTTTTGCGTATTCCATATTCCGTAGTGGCGAGGCAGTGCACGCGTGCGTGTACTGCAGCCCTACTTGCATTAATATTTTAATTGATATTTCAATGGTTTGAACTGTTTTGTTTATTTCAATTCAATATTCTGAATTGCATTCTGATTTGGTTTAATTACTGTCGTCTATTCATTATTTAATTATTATTGCTTCTGTGCACTAATAACTGAGTTTGAATTAGACTGACCCGAGTATTATTTTCTTTTGAATTTAATACTCGCGTTAGACCGAGTATTTCAGGTTGTAGATATTTTGCTTTGGGTTGCTGCTAGAGCTATGAAGTTCTTTCATATCTTTTGGAGTAGTCGTCGTCATTTGTAGTAGTCTGTATATTTGTATAGGAAGATATGTACTCATGTATATTATATAAGTTAATGTACTTGTATATGTAACTTCTTGAGTCCACTGTGGTAGTTGTATCATATGTACCGTGTCATATGTATTGTATCTAATATATTGTATCTGACATCAGTTATTGTATATATGAGACTTTCTGTTTTATTTGTGTTCCGCATTATATTATCTGTGTAATATTTTATATTTAATGTTCTAAACTATTACGAACCATCGTAGTTCGTTTTATACAGGAATTGGGGTATGTCGATGGGAGAAAATAAATCAGAGATGAAAAATGAAAGAATATTTATATATATATATACCACTCCTATCGAGATAACCAATACTAGTGTAAGTCCTAATTATTGATGGCCGCTCCTCAACAGCCTTATTCTCCGCACTAGTTGACAGCACTACACCGTAGTGTTCTTGGCTGGCGTGGGTATAGAGGTGGGGCGTCACAGCTTGGTATCAGAGCCTGGGGTTTAGAACAAATATAAAACATAACTTGGATGGAACATATGTTACAACTATTTGTCGATATTTTATCTCTCATCTTTGCATATGATTATCTTTGATTGTTAGGTATGAATTCCTAACGCTTATTCATGTGCATTTGATTTTGATTTCGTGAAAGTATTTTGGCTTCGGCCTCCGTCTGCTTTACGAACTCAAGTTGGATTTTTGATGATGAGGATTTTATTCTTGTATTTTCGGCTTTGAATTGATTTAGCCGACGTTGATTTTGTTTTAATTTGGCCATTACTTGTTGACTTCGACATTGACTTGATTTTTATTTTTGTTGGAGTCATTTATGCATTTATGCTCGTTTTGCTTCGCCATTCCATTTGTTAATCGATTCTTCTTTTCCGATTAGTTTTTATCTTCTTTGTCGACTTTGATAACTTCTATTTCTGGAATTTTGGATATTCCTACTTTGATGGATTTAGAATCAAATTCTTTGGATTTTATTCACGTCTTCGAATGTGAATTTTAGTGAATTGATATGGTTTCCAAATTTAATCGATTCTTGTTAATTCCCCGATTTGTTGCTATCATTTATTAGCAACTTTGATAACATTTTCTATGGAATTTTTGTGAACATACCTTTCGATGAATTTGGTATCGATTTCTTTGGATTCAATTCACGTCTTCATATGTGAATTCTTATGATTGGTTGTTTCTACAATCATTATTGTGATTTGTCACTTTAAAAATATAAAGGTTTCAATACTAGTAGTAAATATCAAAACTCTTTTATCAAAATGTTTCCAACTCTATTTTCAATATCAAACTCTTTTCCTAAACCGTTTTCCAATCTATTAGTATATACTAACCTTTTGTCTCACTCGTATGAGAAATCTAATTAAACAACTTAGTAAAATGAGTGGTATATAACGCTTGGATTTACTTCGCCGGTTAATTCTTGGACTTATTCGATTGAATCTCTTATGACAATTTTCTAGTGAAGATTTAAAGTTTGTTCGTAAATATTTAAGTTAAGCAAGTGGTTATGGGACATGAAGCTAAACTTTTATATTTACTAGCTTAGTGTAATTGATACTTCTCGTTGATCATGACGATCATTTTATAATTTAGACTAGCAATAGTGCGATGTCTCTATGTTTGCTTTTTGGTTAGCCTAGACACCATTTGTGCGACTCCATTCACACATATCTTTTGCTTTCTGGATAGGCTAGACACCACTTGTGTGATTCCATTCACACATACCTTTTTGCTTTTAGGTTAGCCACAATGAGATAGCTTCTCTATTTGCGTTGCACGTGTTGGTGAGTTTTCATGCTCACGTGTAGGTGAGTTTTCATGCTCCCGTTCTCGCTTTTCTTTACACGTGCTGATGAGTTTTCATGCTCGCGCGTAGGTGAGTTTTCATGCTCCCGTTCTCGCTTTGTGTTACACGTGCTGATGAGTTTTCATGCTCGCGTGTAGGTGAGTTTTCATGCTCCCGTTCTAGCTTTGCGTTACACGTGCTGATGAGTTTTCATGCTCGCGTGTAGGTGAGTTTTCATGCTCCCGTTCTAGCTTTGCGTTACACGTGTTGATGAGTTTTCATGCTCGCGTGTAGGTGAGGTTTCATGCTCCCGTTCTCGCTTTGCGTTACACGTGCTGATGAGTTTTCATGCTCGCGTGTAGGTGAGTTTTCATGCTCCCATTCTCGCTTTGCGTTACACGTGCTGATGAGTTTTCATGCTCGCGTGTAGTTGAGTTTTCATGCTCCCGTTCTCGCTTTGCGTTACACGTGCTGATGAGTTTTCATGCTCGCGTGTAGGTGAGTTTTCATGCTCCCGTTCTCGCTTTGCGTTACACGTGCTGATGAGTTTTCATGCTCGCGTGTACGTGAGTTTTCATGCTCCCGTTCTCGCTTTGCGTTACACGTGCTGATGAGTTTTCATGCTCGCATGTAGGTGAGTTTTCATGCTCCCGTTCTCGCTTTGCGTTACACGTGCTGATGAGTTTTCATGCTCGTGTGTAGGTGAGTTTTCATGCTCCCGTTCTCGCTTTGTGTTACACGTGTTGGTGAGTTTTCATGCTCACGTGTAGGTGAGTTTTCATGCTCCCGTTCTCGCTTTGCGTTACACGTGTAGGTGAGTTTTCATGCTCCCGCTCTCGCTTTGCGTTACACGTGTTGGTGAACTTTCATGCTCACGTGTAGGTGAGTTTTCATACTCCCATTCGAGTTTCCATACTCCCATTCGAGTTTTCATACTCCCATTCGAGTTTTCATACTCTCATTCGAGTTTTCATACTCCCATTCGAGTTTTCATACTCCCATTCGAGTTTCCATACTCCCATTCGAGTTTCCATACTCCCATTTGAGTTTTCATGCTCTCATTTTGTGATATCTGGATTTCTTGTGTAGATTTCTAGAATTTGTGTTTTCTAGATTTCTTGTGATGATTTCTAGAATTTGTGCTTCACCAATTTTCGTGATTTCTATTGATAAGTTTTATCAATTTTTGTGCATTGGTGAATTCGTGTGTTATTGACTTGTTATGAATACAAGTTTAGGGTATGATACCCCTTCCTATCTTTGAGAAGATTCTTGTGACATTTTTGATGAATGAAAATTCATTGGTATTATATTTTGATGCCAATTATTTCGATGAAATTTTGACGTATGTCGAAGTTGCTACTAACGTTGCTATTTTATATCACATGTTTTAAAAAAATTTGTTATTCTTCAAAATTGTTTCAAAATAAAAAAAAAATTAAAATTGTTTTCAAATTTTTTACAGTTTACGCTTTCAAAAGAATGAGTAAGTGATTTAAACATTTCAGAAAAATCGAGGACTATGACCCCTTTCTTTTACTGATTCGCTTAATTCCGGACTTGTCCGTTTAAGAATGTGAAATGTTATTTTTAAAATACACAATTATGCACTTTCAAGAAAACGATGAAGTGAATTAAACGATTTAGTAAAACTCGTGGTTATGGGTCATGTGCGTTTGCTATTTCGGTTAATTCCGGACTCGTTAATTGAAAAATTTGTGATTTGTGATTATCGTTTTGATAATCGAATGTTGGTGATTTCTGATTATCGTTTTTGGATAATCAAGTATTTGTTGTTTCTAATTATCGTTTTTGATAATTAGATATTTGTGATTTAATTATCGTTTGTGATAATTAAATATTTGCGATTTAAGATTTGATTATCAATTGTGATAATTAAATATTCGTTGATTTGTGGTTTCTGATTATCGTTTTTGATAACCAGATATTTATTGTTTCTGATTATCGATTGTGATAATTAGATATTTGAGATTTAATTATCGTTTGTGATAATTAAATATTTGTGATTTAAGATTTGGTTATCGTTTTGATAATTGAATATTTGCTGATTTGAAATTTGATTATCGGTGTGGTAATTCCTGATTATCGTTTTTGATAGTTAGATATTTGTGTTTTCTAATTATCTTTGTTCATAATTAAATTTGCTGATTTTGCTGTTTTCTAATTATCGAATCAGTGATTAGATATTGTTGTTTTGTGATTTCTGTATTCTGATTATCAATTTGATAATCAAATTTTGTTGAGAATTTGGGAATTTCTTTTATGAAATTAAAAGATTTCTTTGGTGTTTACATTGTACTACGCCGGTGTACCGGCTTAATTTTCTGTTATTCATGACGTGTTTCACGCGTCTTCCTTCTACGGAAATGCCTTAGGGATTCCGATTTTATTCTCGAGCCCGGTGTTATTGAAGAAATTGATGTTTCACCAGATTTGACTTTGGGCAACATTCTATTCACATGATTGCTTCGGAGGTTGAGCACCTTCGAAATAAAGATGTTTTTTCTCGTGAATGCTCAGTGGTTCTCAAATTCTATGGATTTCACTTTGGAATCCAGAGAATTCATCGAGCAAACACGTTCAGGCTCTCTCTCTCTCTCACGTGCTCTATATGTTGAACTTCCTCTTTTCAAATTTCTTCATCTCGTGATGATATGCTTTTATGGTTGTTACCAGTTGTCCCTTTATTCCTTATGATTGCGAGGACGCGATTTCTTTAAGGAGGAGAGTCTGTAACAACCTGGTATTTAGCATCCATTAATAATCGACATTTTAACGATGAATATTGTCGCAAATTTGCCAATTGAAGTTTTAAAATTTGAATTAAAATTCTTTTATAAATTGTTAAAATGGATTGTGGGCTTTGAATTAAATAGTGAACCATGTTTTAATTTGGGCCGTGAAAATTAACGAAAGCATATAACCCGCCTCTCCTTTTTCACTCTCGTTCGCAACCCTAATGAATGATCGAAAGAAAATAATGGCGGCCTCGTTTA
Source organism: Allium cepa (assembly GCA_030765085.1). Lineage (NCBI taxonomy): Eukaryota > Viridiplantae > Streptophyta > Magnoliopsida > Asparagales > Amaryllidaceae > Allium > Allium cepa. The sequence goes on along the minus strand of CM060935.1, from coordinate 1,024,506,521 downwards.
TTTTCATTCGTCCCCCTTTCAAAAATTAGGGCTTGCTTCTGAAGTTGCCGACCCATGATTGCTCATTCGAAAATGATTTTCAGTTTGTTGCCTTCGTCGATTACTTCGCTCTTTGATTTGTCTTCGGCTGTTTCAATTGTGGCAAAGGTGAGTAATCTTTATTACTCACATCTAAGTGGACTCAGTATTATGCTTTGCGCATGAATTGGTTTAGTTGTTGATGCTTTCTCTGATTTTGTCAAATTCGTGTAATTTCGTGATGCTTGGTTAACTCGGCTTTGCTTTTGGGCTGTTTGATTTTTCATGACCATCACGAATTCGATTTTTCTTTGTTGACTTCTGTCACTTTGATTTTTGAACCTCTTGCTGTGTCTTACTTGAATTTGTCGCGTGTTTATGACCTGAACATTGATTCCTATTTGTGACTTCGGTCTTGACTCCTGGTAACACTTGTGTATTACCGTTGTGTTGTTCTATTTTAGTCTTGACTTGTCGAAACATTTTTATGCTCGGTAGTTTTGGTTTTGATTCAACTAGATGTGAAGTTATCTTCACTATACGCGTACAGATTGAACTATTATCTCTGTTATATATTTAAACTCGTCCGAGCTTCTTGCACTTAACTTGAATTTGATATCACTTGATTTTGATTGTGATATTAGTTGTCATTGGCATGACTGCCACTCCCTTTTGTTGCAATTTCTTTTTGATTCACTGAATTCTGGTGTTGGGACAAACTGATTTGAATCTTGCACTTGTAAACCAACAATTGTCATTGTCTATTTCAATTTTACACATGGATTTGATTTGTAGCCTTGACCCTGTCCGCTGATTGCAATATGTTGCCCCTGTAGTTGTTGATGTTCTGCACATTTGCACTGGCCTTGTCATTGTACCGGTTGTTACTGCATTTTTCATTGTGGCATTAATTCTCTTCTACTCTGATTGAGTTGCAGTGTTCATTTATGGTTATTCAAAACCATTTTATTGTTGAGGATGTTGCACTTTTCATTTGGACGCACCACTGCACTTCCATCACCATATCTCCATCATCTCTGTATCTGGCCTGGTTTGCATTTGCATTTGGTCACTTGTTGGGAACTGTTACCTTGCATTGATGCCTTGTCCTCATTTCTTTTGGCCACCATTGCATACATGTTTATGCACTTTCTTCCTGTAGCTTGTGTTAGCTGCAGCTTCGACTTTGCTCTGAACTGCAGTTGCCTTTGGCTTGTGTAATACTTTGTCAAATTCATTTGCATTGTGATTGCCTGGTCTTTCTATCTATGCAGCCCCTCAGGTTTCACTGATATATATGTGTTGTGTGTTGTGTGTTGTGGTTCCATATTATTGGTGCCCTCACCTTCATTCTGTTGTGTCTTCATGTTGTACACTGCCTTGTGCACTTGCTCATTTGAGTTGTGCTGCTTCTCGTTGCACCTCTTACTCAATTTGCCATGTGCAGTTTGTTTGTACATTCATTTGTGTACATATTTTGCATTTACTTGGTGGCAATTGGTTTGCATACCATTTACATAGTGCAGCCTTACCCCTTGCTGCATTCGTTTGATTGTTGTATCTGGGTTTTTTTTTGGCTGCAGTTGTTGTCATCTTTTCTTGACCACTTTGGCATTTCTAAGCCTTGTTCGAACTTGTTTGGTTGCTGTTGCTTGAGACAGTCAAACACTTCAATTCACTTGGTCGAAGCTTTTCACTGCTGTCACTTGTTTATCGCATTTGTTGGCACTGTGAATTCTTGAGCATTGGTCTTCGTGCCTTGTTGCTAATTCTGTATATACTGTTGTGGCGAGGCAGTGTACGCGTGCATGCACTGTAGCCACACAGTATCGATATTTTGAATTGATATTTGAACCTTCATTGATTTTGGTTCGTTGATCTTTTGGGTACGACATCACTGTAGTGGCAAGGCAGTGCACGCAAGCGTGAACTACAGCCACACGGTATGGCGTGTATGATATTCCATTTGTTGACTTATGGATCTTTTTGCGTATTCAATATTCCATAGTGGCGAGGCAGTGCACGCGTGCGTGTACTGCAGCCCTACTTGCATTAATATTTTAATTGGTATTTCAATGATTTGAACTGTTTTGTTTATTTCAATTCAATATTCTGAATTGCATTCTGATTTGGTTTAATTACTGTCGTCTATTCATTATTTAATTATTATTGCTTCTGTGCACTAATAACTGAGTTTGAATTAGACAGACCCGAGTATTATTTTCTTTTGAATTTAATACTCGGGTCAGACCGAGTATTTCAGGTTGTAGATATTCTGCTTTGGTTTGCTGCTAGAGCTATGAAGTTCTTTCATATCTTTTGGAGTAGTCGTCGTCATTTGTAGTAGTCTGTATATTTGTATAGGAAGATATGTATTCATGTATATTATATACGTTAATGTACTTGTATATGTAACTTCCTAAGTCGACTGTGGTAGTTGTATCATATGTACCGTGTCATATGTATTGTATCAAATGTATTGTAACTGAAATCAGTTATTGTATATATGAGACTTTCTGTTTTATTTGTGTTCCGCAATATATTATCTGTGTAATATTTTATATTTACTGTTCTAAACTATTACGAACCATCGTAGTTCGTTTTATACTGGAATTGGGGTATGTCGATGGGAGAAAATAAATCAGAGATGAAAAATGAAAGAATATTTATATATATATACCACTCCTATCGAGATAACCAATACTAGTGTAAGGCCTAAGTATTGATGGCCGCTCCTCAACAGCCTTATTCTTCGCGCTAGTTGACAGCACTACACCGTAGTGTTCTTGGCTGGCGTGGGTATAGAGGTGGGGCGTCACATTTAAATTTGGCAAACTCAACATATATAGTAAATAAAACATCACAGATCACAGAGACAGAGTAATATAATGCAGCGGAATACATAAAGAATAGTAGTTCATAAAGCTACTATATACATCAGAGTTAGAAATAAAGTACATCCAAATATCTCAAATACAGTGAAGTCTTCAGTACGAACCAATGACTCTTCTGAAATAATCAACTGGAAAAGATGAAAGCTGAATAGGTAGTTGCACCTTGTAAGGACCCGATTCTTCGACTTCCGAAAATCGACATTAATACGTCCACTATATCAACTGCCGAACAATCGAATGCAGAAAAACTGAATTCTTAGGGTTTAAGAAGAAGAAAAAGATAGAAGAAGAGAGAAAGAAGAAGAAACAGAAAACAAAATCAGAATCTCACAGTCGCAGCGGAACAACATATCATAGATAAATGAATATCATTAAAACAAAAGAACTATATATCAGTTATTAATTACATCACATTACATTATCATAGTTTACAACAACAAACAGCGGAAAAGAAATACTATATACTAGTGGTACGCCATGCCATCCAGCTTGCTTCCAAATCTCTATAGCAACTCCCGAATCCAGAATAACCTGATAGCCTAACTCTAGACTGCCCGTGTGGAAATTTATGGCCACCCAGAGTTTAGGAAGGGAACAATAAACTCCATGTCAGTCATGAGACTGGTGTGAGAACTTAAAACAGTTTATCTTTAAAACAACACCAACAAGGGAAGTGAAAAATATTCGCAATGCTTTTGGAAATGAAACTACCATAAGGCCTTCCGCCCCACACACAATGCAAACGTAGAATTGGAGGAGATTTCTCCTTATGATAGTCAAAGATGCTTACTACGCAAAACAAAACATTTTTGATATTATTATTAGTGCATAATGTAGAAAACATTTCGAAGGTAGAATATAAATCTTAGCCAGCATAGGCATTTCGCACTATGCCTACTATAGCTACCATCTAAACAGTGGTGACCACCATAAGTTAATGGCAGGTTCTACAACTAAAACCGTACAAGGTGCGTATTGAGAATTGGATTTCCAACAAATGGTCAGGCTAAGGAACTTCCTACTGTCGATGGGATCGCCTCCGGCGGGACGTCCCGAGAACCTAACGTTACGGTTAGATCTCTGCCAACACAAGGCCAGGCTACCTCTGTAACTAGGTAACTACTACACGAATATGTCATCCCCCGGTCCCTTTGGACCTTTATCCGAGCGCTCGATAACCAACATCACACAGTAATAAATATAGTGTGTCAACATGAGTAAGTATCTGGGCTCCATACCATGATTGTAACGACCCGTAAAATTTCGATAATTAAAATAGCTAATTTAATAAGATTTCGTGATTTGGTGTTAGAAAAAATTTGTAAGTCGTTTGGAATAATAATAACTAGAATGAAATGCAACAAATTTTATCTAGGTTAATTATTTATGAATTGAATGAAATCCCAAATCAATTGAAATAATATGTAGTCAAAGGTAATTGAATGAATCTGTATTGTATAGGTAATTGTGACACTTGTTTGTAAATAATAAACTTATAAGAAATTAAAAGTTAACGGTGATAATTATTTAAGTTGCCTATTCATTTAGTTAGTCGAATTGAATTTGTGAATCAATTGCAATTGAAATGAAAGTTTATATATTAGTTGAGTGCATTATCTCTAACTGTAGTTAAATAATAATGCGGAATTCATTTGATGTAATATAGTAAATCGACTGATAATGAAATTTTTATTTAAAAATCCAATATTGGAATCCATCAAATATTGAACAATTAAATTGTTTAAATTTAATATTTGGAATTTATTGAATAATTTAATAACGGGAATTGAATAACCGTATAATGGAAATGGTTGTTCTATAGTTCTAATTCGTTTCAAAAGTTAAATTTTAAAAGTTCGTTTTGAATATTTCAAAAGATAGTGATTTAAGAATAATCAAAATCGTTTAAATTTAATATTATAAATGTTTGAGTAATTAAATTTCGAACTTGATATGATTAATTTGATATTGAAATTTAATATATGAAATAGGGTGAATAATTGAAATTTGATTTAATATGATTCAAATTGGTTTCCAAAGTGAATGTAAGTTATATTGGGATTATAATAGAGTTAATAAGATTTTAAAATTGGAATTATTGGATAATTGAATAACGGGCTTGATATGATTAAGAAATGATTTGTAAAATTTTATTTTATCATATTAAAGTTAGAATGATGTTGTAGAACTTTTAAAATCAAATTAAATGTAAATTTGTGAAAATTGAATATTTTAATATTTAATTATCGACTGGAAAATAGCCAAATTTCGTACTGTCTCAGAATTGGACGAAACTAATTCTATTGGATCCGTAATAGTTAGTTATTATCGGATTTCAATTTTCGTAGCAATCGGAGTTGTCGTTTGACCGTGGCAGCTCGAAACGCATCGAAATGGTTTTAATATTAATTTGGCGAGTTAAAATAGTCATTTTTCGAACAGTCTTGGATTTCGACGAAACCAGTTTTATCGGATCCGTAATGTGATATTATTGTAAGATTTCAAATTTCAAGTCAATCGGATTTATCGTTTGTCCGGAGCAAGTCAAAACGCCTAGAAAATCGTTTAATCGGTTTAATTTAAAATTGATCGTTTATTGCTGTAACTCGCACAGACGATCGAATTAGCCTCTGAAACCTATTCCATTGTGTCCGGAACGCGAGGTAAACCCTAGAAACGCCGGTCACCGCGCGTAAATCGGAGCTCGAAAATTTGGAGTGAATAGTGTTCGTTGAATTTTCTATAAAAGCCCATTTATTTTCATTTTTGTAAATGAAAAACAACCTAGTGTTTTCAAAAAGCTACAGTCGCCACTTTCATATTCCAATGGTCGAAACTTCACCTCGTTCTCCCTTGATTTCCTCCAAATCCAATCACTTTCACGACTCGACTTCAACTGGAAAAACGTCAAGCTCGTCGAGAGCTTCAGATCCAACGGTGGATCTGAGCTATCATCGTCAGTTGGAGCCTGAAATTGGTCACGTTTATCTCACGCTTGATGGCAGTTTTCTCGAGCTTAGTGGCATCGAGTTCAGCTGCGCTCTGGCCGAGTGTCGAGTGGAGGAAGGCGCGCGTATTGGTGGCTCCTGATCGGGATATCAACAAGTGTGGTGGAGGTGGCCTTAAACCCTAGCTCGTGAGATGGGTTCAAACGTCTCCTGGTAATGTCGCGCGTGTGGGATAGGGGAGGAGAAAAACGCATGCGGCCTGGGAACAATTTTGGGTTAGAAAATAAAATGGGAATTAAATTTGTAAATTAATGTGTATTAAAATTCCTGTAACTTTAAACTGTCATAACCTGTTGCTGCGAGGTCGGAATTTCGCGAAACCAGTTGCGTTGGAACCGAATTGACGAGCTCTTCGCTATGGAGCTAGATTGGAGTCGTTTGGGGCTAGTGAAAATTTCAGGTAAAATTAAACGCTCGTTTAATTTTATTCGAAATAAAACGCTGGATCTACATTGAAATCAAGGTGAGTGTTTTATAACGCTCACAATGTACTAAATATCTTTATGCTAGTTAAATTTTGACATTATGAAGTGTTATGATTGTATTTGTCGTTGTTTGATAAAATTTAATTATCATATAGATTGTCATTTGAATTAATCGTTGAAAATTAAATTGATAGTTAAATTGAAGTTGAAATTGAATTGCGATTAAATTACCTGACATTGATAACTATGAAATTGCCATGAATTTTATTGTCTATTGGATGATGTATTTCGATGGATGCTATTGGTTGATATTTAAATGTTGGATGTTTATTTGCTTATATATAACCTGTTATGCATACATATGACGCTACGATTGATTTAAGTGATATATATTCATCCCTGACATTTAATTGAAATAACTAATCACTTGGCCATAGGATAGAAAATTATATACGGACACCGGATTGGCTAAATTAATAATTTTCAAAATCATCGATTTGAAATTTATTTAAATGTTTTGATTTAAAAGTTATAAATAGAAATCAATTTATAGAAATAGGATTTATCGAAAATTGAGTTTGGAATGTTGAAGTAAATTTTTGTTAAAGAAATTTGTTAAATAATTTAAGTTGAGACTTTGAGAATAAAAGTTGGGATATGATTGAATTTCGAAAATCTATTTGATTTAAAGATTGAACAATATTTCGAACTTTGAGTATTACTACGTAAAAGCGATATAAAAATGATATTTTGAAAGCGAGCTTGGAACTGAATCATATTTGAATTTGGATTTAAACTCGAATATTGATGGATAATTTTGTAAGTGTTCTAAATGGGTATTTTGAAAAACCAAGCTCCAAATCGATATAAATTGAAATTGAATTAATTGAAAGTGAATATAAAATTGAATAAATTTGAAGTCAAAGTTGATGTTGATTGAATCGAAATCGAAATTGAATTGGTAGAATGGAAATTGAAATTGATTATAATTGGGAAGTTATAATTGAAATGGATTGGTTTTGAAGCTTTTATTTTATTTTCCAAATTACTCGGTTAGATAAACCATTTTGAATACTTAAACTATTTTAAATCTACTTAACCCAATTTAAATTATTTTAAACTAAATTTATCTATTTCAAATCCATTTTAAGATTTTAAAGTATTTTAACTATTTTAATTATTTAAAACTAATTTTAAACTACTTAAAACTATTTTCTAAATTCTAAGCTGGTCAATAAGGTGAAATGTTTATATTTAAATCTTGAATTTAAATACGAATTGAGTTAAATGAAGTTGCAACCTAAATTGAAATTCGAAATGATTTTGAAACCGAAATGAGATATTGATGCGAAAAAATTGATTTTTGAAACGGAATCTTACATTTGAAAGATATGATGATATTTGAAATGAATTTGATTTTGAAGCGAATATGATATTTTGATATCAATTATGAATCAATTTGAAATGTAAAAGAGCCAATGGTGTAATAATACGTAGTTATTAAAGAGACCGGGATCGGATATGGACATACACTCTGTCGATGCCGAAAACCACTTTAATAACTATTATACGCGGAGTGTTGATCCAGAATGAAGTGGACGGATTGGTGAACGCATTGACTGAAGAAAGAGAACGATATTGGATGACCCCTGATATGACTAAAACAGGAGCCGCGCCGGGCCATTGACGTTCGCCATCTCTAGCGGACACACTTCTTCGATACCATATCTATTACATTTGTGATGCGATTTGGGTGCACCCCTAGATTTGGGAGTGTTGTTTCGCGGTGTTGGGGTAGCTGCTGGCTATGCCCAAAATCAGTCCGGATCACGCAACTACTAGTATCCTAGTTGGTATCGCCTCATGTACCTTGTCATACTGATTATCCTATTCGCGACCACTACGTTTGGTTTTGTGTTATACCTATGGGGCACCCTCTGATAACCACCAGTTTACGGTGGGGCTTACGGTGCTGTATAGACTATGGAATTATAAAAATGTGTTAAGGGGGATTATGGTAACGCCTTAACGCTATTTTGATACTTTATATTACTGATAGGCATTATCTACTTAGCGTATAATACTACATAGTAGATAGTTTAACGGATGCTTGAGAGATGGAAAATCCCGTAACATCTTTTAAGTTATTGCACGCACGTTGACACTAGATATGAGATGTCAAACCCCGTAAACATCTCGGACGCCGTTACACTCATATTTATTTACGATTGATTTAACTTTCATAAGGATATTTTAGTCCTGACTCGAGTGTTTTGTCTTTTCATTACGCTCGGGTCAGTCTGGAGTTTTCAGATTTTTGAAGATCTATTCTGGAGGATGAAGATGAAGATTTGGTATACTATTACTATTATTGCCCTTGCATCATGCTATCTGCTGCATTATTTTAATTGTTCTGTTGTATATGTATAACTCTGATAAATGTTGTATAAATAATTGTTAAAGTATAGTATACAGCTTCATGAACTGTTTATTTGACTATTATATTTTATCGTTCCGCTGCGAGATTCTGTGTTGTTTCATTTCCTTTATTTCTCTTTCTTTTCTTTTCTTATTTACCCCAATAACCATCTGCCCTTTTGAATGGTTTGGAATCGGCATGTGTATTTGATTGTCGGTTTAAACGGTCCAAAAAGGCTGGTTGTCACAGTTGGTATCAGAGCTTTGGTTTAGCAATAACCTTAGCTTTGTGGAGTCTGAATCTTTATAAATATGGTAGTTATACCCTATGATGAGTCGCTGAGTGTATACATATGAGAGAGCGTATTTGTTAGTGATATAAAATGTTTTATATTGTGTCGGTTGATTTGTTGAGTGGCTTATGGATTCTGGTCAATACGAGTAATTAACGTCATTGATAGGGATCTCTAAACACTTAAATAGAACAATTCGACATAGTATTGTTTTGAAATTGGGTAAATGAAATAATTTTGCCATAATTGTATTTTGTATATAAAGAATTTATTTTCAAAAATTATTGTGACTTATCTAGCTTACCTGGTTGTTAGGAATGAAAATATTGGTTATTATCATAAATTGGATATTGTAATTTAAAAAATAATATGAATTACAAAATGAACAGTAATAAAACAACTTGTGGAATGTTTTAAGAAAGAAAATCCTATAAGAATGTTTTATAAAGGTGACTTAAAATAGATTTAAATTGGAAAATATTGAATTTAAGACTCGGAGATTTTGAAAAATAGTTCTCAAAGTTTTGAAGAAAATATATTGTGATATTAGTTGGAAAAAATTTATAGGAAATATTTTGAAATGATTTTTAAGAAGGAATGAATTAATGACTCCTCTCTTATGTCGCTGGAAAATAATTTCGGTGATGACTGCGCAGCATCATCGATGTTCATTTTCGAGTCTCAAAGTGGGGGAGACTTCTAAGAAGCTTTGCTTTTCTTCAAAAATATTTTGGGTAAATGGGTTTTGGTTTAAACTCCAAAGGTATGATTTGATATATAAAAAAAAAGATATAAGTATATATGTTTATTTCAAATGATTTGAAAAGAACCGAGCATTTAAATTTCTAAGTTCTGTTAATAAATAATTTTTAAATTATTTGAATGAAATGTGAATAACCAAAATTTATAAAATAAGAGGATTAAGATATCTAAGCTATTGTTTGGGAAAACTTTAAAGTTGAAAGGTAAAGAGGATTTAAATAAAATAAAATTTGTGAACATTCTAATTAAGTAAAATGAAATTCTATAAATTTGTATAATACCAAAATTACATTCTGATAACATATAACAAGATTTACCAAATGTTAAAAGTTAAAATGATGTTTTGGATATGTAATGAGATATCGTATAGATAAATAGAACCTGAAAGTAATTGAAATATACAAGTAAGGAAAACTCAAAGGGAATTAGATCTATACAAATTGAAAATTTGGTTGTGAAAAAAATCTATATATACTTAAATATAGCATGAAATGATGAATGGATAAATGGAACAAGTAAGTGAACTTAAGACAGAAGACAAATGAATTGTATAATATCTTTTGTAAATTGGTTCTAGAAAATAAATATAAATTGCATAGAGAATTTTTTTTTTGAATTCGTAACCTTTAAGATAACTGTAAACTAAGAAAAGTCATTTATGAGAGGTTAGACTTTTATAGGATGATTAATAAACTAAAGTGTTGGTTAATAAAATGTTCCATAAATAAATTTGGTATTAACTAAAATTATGAAATTGAAGTAAATGTAAACAAAAGAATTTGGTATGGCTAAGAATCAATTGGAATTGGAAGAGATAAACCAAATTGGTTATGTTGAGTATGATTTGGTTGTTATATGATTGTTAGTTGATTGTATGTAATTCATTAAGTGTTATTGAAATTAAAAGCTATAAATCATTGAAATCAAATTGGAAGTTAAATGAATTTAAATAGAATTTAATTTGATTCAAACTGGAAGTGAACTAATGTAAATATATAAATTAGTGAATGTTAACTAATGAATCGAGAATGAATGTTAGTAAAATCCAACGTTAATGAATCAACTGTGATTAAAATTGAAAACCAAGTCAATAAATATTAATGAGAAGTGAATTTATATTGATTGGTTATGGATTTGTTGGACGATAGTTGGATGATAATTGATTTGGTGGATGCATTTGTTGTTTTGTTGCATTTGCTGTGTTGGCACATGTAGTTGTTATGTTGCTATATGGTGTATATTGATATTATTTTCATATATGCATGTTTCTCATGGTTTGTTGAGTGTTTAGTAGGTGCGGATTGCGCTTGCTTCGCATTTGGAGCTCGCTTTCGCGCTATATTAGCCGTACATGCTCGCTAATAATATATAAGGTACATATCTCGGATTACATACCGTACTTTTACACTTTTTCCCTGCGGGATGCCTCATCACATGATGAGATGTATATTTGTGATATATATACTGTCATTTTTTTTCCGATCGAGCCGCGCAAAGGAGACTCTGCCGAAATTTTCCGTAAATCCGGGTGTTAGAAAATTTTTCAAGTTTTAAAATTTTTTTATAACTTGTTTTGATAACTAACTTTTAAAGTTGGAAAGCCGTTCGGAGTAATTTAGTGGAAGCGTGGTTATGACTTTATAAATGGAATTTCATTGTTTATAAGTAGATAACTTTGAATAAAATATATCTAATGTTGAATTCTATACTTAGTTCCTTTTCCCTTCTTTTTCCTTTTCAGGGACGAAAAGTTTTGAGTGGGGGAGAGTGTAACGACCCGTAAAATTTTGATAATTAAAATAGCTAATTTAATAAGATTTCGTAATTTGGTGTTAGAAAAAAATTTGTAAGTCGTTTGGAATAATAATAACTAGAATGAAATGCAATAAATTTTATCTAGGTTAATTATTTATGAATTGGATGAAATCCCAAATCAATTGAAATAATATGTAGTCAAAGGTAATTGAATGAATCTGCATTGTATAGGTAATTGTGACACTTGTTTGTAAATAATAAACTTATAAGAAATTAAAAGTTAACGGTGATAATTATTTAAGTTAGCTATTCATTTAGTTAGTCGAATTGAATTTGTGAATCAATTGCAATTGAAATGAAAGTTTATATATTAGTTGAGTAAATTATCTCTAACTGTAGTTAAATAATAATGTGGAATTCATTTGATGTAATATAGTAAATCGACTGATAATGAAAATTTTATTTAAAAATCCAATATTGAATCCATCAAATATTGAACAATTAAATTGTTTAAATTTAATATTTGGAATTTATTGAATAATTTAATAACGGGAATTGAATAACCATATAATGGAAATGGTTGTTCTATAGTTTTAATTCGTTTCAAAAGTTAAATTTTATAAGTTCGTTTTGAATATTTCAAAAGATAGTGATTTAAGAATAATCAAAATCGTTTAAATTTAATATTATAAATGTTTGAATAATTAAATTTGGAATTTGATATGATTAATTTGATATTGAAATTTAATATATGAAATAGAGTGAATAATTGAAATTTGATTTTATATGATTCAAATTGGTTTCCAAAGTGAATGTAAGTTATATTGGGATTATAATAGAGTTAATAAGATTTTAAAATTGGAATTATTGGATAATTGAATAACGGGCTTGATATGATTAAGAAATGATTTGTAAAAGTTTATTTTATCATATTGAAGTTAGAATAATGTTGTAGAACTTTTAAAATCAAATTAAAAGTAAATTTGTGAAAATTGAATATTTTAATATTTAATTATCGACTGGAAAATAGCCAAATTTTGAACAGTCTCAGAATTGGACGAAACTAGTTCCATTGGATCCGTAATAGTTAGTTATTATCAGATTTCAATTTTCGTAGCAATCGGAGTTGTCGTTTGACCGTGGCAGCTCGAAACGCATCGAAATGGTTTTAATATTAATTTGGCGAGTTAAAATAGTCATTTTTCGAACAGTCTCGGATTCCGACGATACCTGTTTCATTGGATCCATAATGTGATATTATTGTAAGATTTCAAATTTCAAGTCAATCGGATTTATCGTTTGTCCGGGGCAAGCCAAAACGCCTAGAAAATCGTTTAATCGGTTTAATTTAAAATTTATCGTTTATTACTGTAGCTCGCACAGACGATCGAATTAGCCTCCGAAACCTATTCCATTGTGTCCGGAACGCGGGGCAAACCCTAGAAACGCTGGTCATCGCGCGTAAATTGGAGTTCGAAAATTTGGAGTGAATAGTGTTCGTTGAATTTTCTATAAAAGCCCATTTATTTTCATTTTTGTAAACGAAAAACAACCTAGGGTTTTCAAAAAGCTACAGCCGCCACTTTCATATTCCAATGGCCGAAACTTCACCTCGTTCTCCCTTGATTTCCTCGAAATCTAATCACTTTCACGACTCTACTTCAACTGGAAAAACGTCAAGCTCGTCGAGAGCTTTAGATCCAACGATGGATCTGAGCTATCATCGTTGGTTGGAGCCTGAAATTGGTCGCGTTTATCTCGCGCTTGATGGCAGTTTTCTCGAGCATAGTGGCATCGAGTTCAGCGCCGCTCTGGCCGAGTGTCGAATGGAGGAAGGCGCGCGTATTGGTGGCTCCTGGTCGGGATATCAACAAGCGTGGTGGAGGCGGCCTTAAACCCTAGCTCGTGAGATGGGTTCAAACGTCTCCTGGTAATGTCGCACACATGGGATAAGGGGAGGAGAAAAACGCGTGTGGCCTGGGAACAATTTTGGGTTAGAAAATAAAATGGGAATTAAATTTGTAAATTAATGTGTATTAAAATTCGTGTAACTTTAAACTGTCATAACCTGTTGCTGCGAGGTCGGAATTTCGCGAAACCAGTTGCGTTGCGCTATGGAGCTAGATTGGAGTCGTTTGGGGATAGTGAAAATTTCGGGTAAAATTAAACGCTCGTTTAATTTTATTCGAAATAAAATGCTGGAACTACATTGAAATCAAGGTGAGTGTTTTATAACGCTTACAACGTACAAATATCTTTATGCTAGTTAAATTTTGACATTATGAAGTGTTATGATTGTATTTGTGGTTGTTTGATAAAATTTAATTGTCATATAGATTGTTTTTGAATTAATCGTTGAAAATTAAATTGATAGTTAAATTGAAGTTGAAATTGAATTGCGATTAAATTACCTGTCATTGATAACTATGAAATTGCCATGAATTTTATTGTCTCTTGGATGATGTATTTCGATGGATGCTATTGGTTGATATTTAAATGTTGGATGTTTATTTGCTTATATATAACCTGTTATGCATACATGTGACGCTATGATTGATTTAAGTGATATATATTCATCCCTGACATTTAATTGAAATAACTAATCACTTGGTCATAGGATAGAAAATTATATACGAACACCGGATTGGCTAAATTAATAATTTTTAAAATCGTCGATTTGAAATTTATTTAAATGTTTTGATTTAAAAGTTATAAATAGAAATCGATTTATAGAAATCAGATTTATCGAAAATTGAGTTTGGAATGTTGAAATAAATTTTGGTTAAAGAAAATTGTTAAATAATTTAAGTTGAGACTTTGAGAATAAAAATTAGGATATGATTGAATTTCGAAAATCTATTTGATTTAAAGATTGAACAGTATTACGAACTTTGAGTATTACTACGTAAAAGCGATATAAAAATGATATTTTGAAAGCGAGCTTGGAACTGAATCATATTTGAATTTGGATTTAAACTCGAATATTGATGGATAATTTTGTAAGTGTTCTAAATGGGTATTTTGACAAACCAAGCTCCAAATCGATATAAATTGAAATTTAATTAATTGAAAGTGAATATAAAATTGAATAAATTTGAAGTCAAAGTTGACATTGATTGAATTGAAATCGAAATTGAATCGGTAGAATGGAAATTGAAATTGATTTGAATTGGGAAGTTATAATTGAAATGGATTGGTTTTGAAGCTGTTTTATTTTATTTTCCAAATTACTCGGTTATATAAACCATTTTGAATACTTAAACTATTTTAATCTATTTTAAATCTACTTAACCCAATTTAAATTATTTTAAGCTAAATTTATCTATTTCAAATCCATTTTAAGATTTTAAAGTATTTTAACTATTTTAATTATTTAAAACTACTTTTAAACTACTTAAAACTATTTTCTAAATTCTAAGCTGGCCAATAAGGTGAAATGTTTATATTTAAATCTTTAATTTAAATACGAATTGAGTTAAATGAAGTTGCAACCTAAATTGAAATTCGAAATGATTTTAAAACCGAAATGAGATATTGATGCGAAAAAAATGATTTTTGAAACGAAATCTTACATTTGAAAGATATGACGATATTTGAAATGAATTTGATTTTGAAGCGAATATGATATTTTGATATCAATTATGAATCGATTTGAAATGTAAAAGAGCCAACGGTGTAATAATACGTAGTTATTAAAGAGACCGGGATTGGATATGGACATACTCTCTGTCGATACCGAAGACCACTTTAATAACTATTATACGCGGAGTGTTGATCCAGAATGAAGTGGATGGTTTGGTGAACGCGTTGGCTGAAGAAAGAGAACGATATTGGATGACCCCTGATATGACTAAAACAGGAGCCGCGCCGGGCCATTGAGGTTCGCCATCTCTAGCGGACACACTTCTTCGATACCATATCTATTACATTTGTGATGCGATTTGGGTGCACCCCTTGATTTGGGAGTGTTGTTTCGCGGTGTTGGGGTAGCTGCTGGCTATGTCCAACACCAGTCCGGATCACGCAACTACTAGTATCCTAGTTGGTATCGCCTCATGTACCTTGTCATACTGATTATCCTATTCGCGATCACTACGTTTGGTTTTGTGTTATACTTATGGGGTACCCTCTGATAACCACCAGTTTACGGTGGGACTTACGGTGCTGCATAGACTATGGCATTATAAAAATGCGTTAAGGGGGATTATGGTAACGCCTTAACGCTATTTTGATACTTTATATTACTGATAGGCATTATCTACTTAGCGTATACTACTACATAGGAGATAGTTTAACAGATCCTTAAGAGATGGAAAATCCCGTAACATCTCTTAAGTTATTGCACGCACGTTGACACTGGATATGAGATGTTAAACCCCGTAAACATCTCGGACGCCGTTACACTCATATTTATTTACGATTGATTTAACTTTCGTAAGGATACTTTAGTCCTGACTCGAGTGTTTTGTCTTTTCATTACGCTCGGGTCAGTCCGGAGTTTTCAGATTTTTGAAGATCTATTCTGGAGGATGAAGACGAAGATTTGGTATACTATTACTATTATTGCCCTTGCATCATGCTATCTGCTGCATTATTTTAATTGTTCTGTTGTATATGTATAACTCTGATAAATGTTATATAAATAATTGTCAAAGTATAGTAAACAGCTTCGTGAACTGTTTATTTGACTATTATATTTTATCGTTCCGCTGCGAGATTCTGTATTGTTTCATTTCCTTTATTTCTCTTTCTTTTCTTTTCTTATTTACCTCAATAACCATCTGCCCTTTTGAATGGTTTGGAATCGGCATGTGTATTTGATTGTCGGTTTAAACTGTCCAAAAAGGCTGGTCGTTACAATGATACCACCCTTTCCAGAAGGAAATGACATACCCTAAAGGGCGCGACCCTCATAACCTTGCCGCATATTCCTGTTTTGACCATTTTCGGGGAGTGAGGTCTGACAAAGTCTCGTCCACAAAACTAGGCACAAAGCCACGCTTTGATCAACAAATGATCAATAAATAATCATCACACAGCAATATTTGCATGCCACATTACCAAATTGGGAGTATATCGCTGATAACCTTCAACTACATAACCTCAAAGGGTGTTAAGCTAAGAGAATAAATTCTCCGCCACCAACGGAAATATATTTGAAAGAAATCGGCTTTATATCTCAAAATTTAATGTCAGACACGTAACCATACAAGTCTGTTTCGGGTTCGAACAAAACCGAAGGCAATTCCAAAGAAGGCCATGCAATCCGGGTAATCACAATCCCGATCGAATTTCCCATAACAAAGGAAATCTCCATACCATAGCTAATGGTGCAGAGACAATCGACAGGCCATCCTATCGTTTTCAAACATACCCGGTCTTCACCACCGGTCTTCAATGCAACCCGTTACGTCGTATCACTATTCGAAATGGGTAATCCGAATAACGAGCGCAATAATTTAAAAATAAGTGTAGCATTCAATTTCAACCAATTCACAACAGATACCTATTTAAAGGTCAATATTGATAGTCGGTTATTTAACTATCAATCAATATTCTCAACATCACCCGATTATAAATAATCTTCCCTAAATTATTTATTTTCAAAAATATCTTTACAAGATATAATTTCCACACTTCAACCATTTGAAAAAAAAATCAAATCAATTTTCACCTTTCAATCTTTGAAAACAAATTTCAAATCAATTTCCTTAAACGGAAACACTTCCAAATATTTATCCATTTTAAATTTAAAATGGTTCATTTAAATCAATCAAATAAATCCTTATCGATTTATTTTAAACTTACGTTCCAAATTCGTAAATTTATTTCCACACTTCAAAAATAAATCAATGTTTATTTTTAAACCAATTTCCCTTTCCTTTATAAATTCCTTGGTGAATTTATATTTTCAAAATATCTATGAATATACGATTTTCAAATCGATTTCTAATATTCATTATCAAGTTATCTTTAAAAGATAAAATCTCAAAATATTTCACTTTATATTGGAAAAACATTTCCATACTTATTTAATAATAAGTAATTCACAAATCTATTTATTTTTCAACACTTGAAAAAATATATTTAATATACTTAAATAACAATTAAGTATATATAATTTATTCTTTAAGGAAAACATCCTCTTAAACACATTTATTTCTGTCAAAACAAATGTTGCGTAAAACATCGTTATGACAACCCAAAATCATTAGTATAGGGATTTAAAATTAAGATAGATATATAAATCCCAATACTATATAAAACATTTCCTTTCGGAAATCATTTACTATAACAACAGTGTTATAGTCCACCATTTCCTTCTATTTCTCGAAAACGTCTATTTCAACAATGAATGTTGAAATCTATGGTTTCGATACTTTATATTAAAACATCTTTAAACCGTTTTAATTCTATTTAAAATATCACTTTCCCAAAACATTTGTTTAATATATTATTCACTGTCTAAAATCGTGAATATATTCCCTTAACCAAATTCAACATTTCTACACATTTTATTTTAAAGGATTATCCACTGTCAAAAATCGTGGATATATCTCCTTTAATAATCTATAATAATTGACTTATCAAAATAGGTCGATTTCGGATTTATAAAATAAAGTTTATAAATTCCATTTATATTTTATAAAAACTTCACTTATAAAATCTCTTAATTAACAAATTCTATTTATATCTCATTTAAATGCCAAAATCCAATTTATAAGTTAATTACTTATAAATCTTTTATTTTGAAAAATTCATTTCATTTTATAACTTCACAATTTATAATCTATAAATTTCATGTACTTATGAAATCCATTTATACTTCATTTTTAACACTTATAAAACCTCGTTTTATGATTCCAATATTATTAATTTATAAATATCAATTTTATAAATCCTTTATACAAACCATTTATTATAATTCAAAATCTCAATTTAAACCATTTTATAAATTAATCAACTACTTATTTCAAAAATCACATTTCGGTTATATTTCACAAAAAACATAATTTTTTATAACATAAAAATTATAACGTTTATTTATTTAAAAATGAATCAATTCCAAAATTTGATTTTATTATGAATTCTGAACTTAAATTTTCAAAAATCTAATTTTATTTATTTTCGGCATCAACGATACCAAAAGTATATTCGGTTAAATTTTAGCCTTTAACGATCTCAACCACAAAGATAATCACAAAGATTATAAATAGATCAACACACAACATTGAAACAAATTCAATCATTTGAGGAATCCAGTTGGATCCCTCCAACCTGTTTCCCTGCATCCACAGATGTTAGCACAATACCAATTTCACTTCGGGGTGAAAAATCGCGGTATATGGGATTTATAAAATATTATCCACTATTATGCGGCGCAATAGGGTCTCATCCGCTATATAATGCGGGAAATCAACTCCAAGTACATAAATAATACCAATTTCACTTTGCAGTGAAATGTTCGCGGTATATGTTTTTAATAAATAACCTCCGCTTAATATACGGCGTATGATGTCTATTTAACACAATAGATAATAATTTATCATCCAAGCATGCAAATCAGCACAATCAAACAATTTTAAATCTAGCTATTTTAAATTTAAATCGAAACAAATTCGATTGAGTAAGAAGTTCTCACCTTGAGTTTCGACATTAGTTGTAGTGTTTTTGTTTCGAATAAAATTAAACGGACGTTTAATTTTACCCGAAATTTTCACTAGATCCAAACGACTCCAATCCAGTTGCATAGCGTAGTGCTCGATAATACGAACGCAACGCAATTTGTTTCGTGCGTTTTCGACCTCGTATGAAGAAGATACATATTTTTAAACATTATACAAATCAATGTACATTTTAATTTTAAATTTCAAAACCCTACATCACATCTCTGCCGTTCATTTCCTTATGCAAAATCTGGGCCGACCCTTCCTTCTTCCCAAACGTGTTCGGCTACAGGCAAACACGATGAAACCGAACCCATCCAAGCCGTGTAACCCTAATACAAGCGACAATCTCTTTCTATTTTCACGACGATCGGCATATGCCACGACGAAGCCCTACGCGAGCCCGACCCATGGCCGAAGACCGCACGAGCTCGGTCGCGCCTCTTCGTCGAAAAACGTGCGTGAACACGGCGCCTTCCAGCTCCAATTGCCGTCGATTCGTTGCTCAATTCGCGATCATAACCGTTGGAATTCAAGATCTCGTGATGCTCTTCATTTTTGTAGTTGGAAGTTTGTTGAATTGGTCAGTGGATTGATCAAGAAGTGATGAAGAAGATGGCACATTTTCGGCCATTGGAAATATCATTGGCGGCTAGGGTTAGAATTAGGGTTTTGATAAATTTTTTTGAATAAAGGGTCCTTTTATAGAAAACCGACGAAACACTATTCATCCCAGATTTTCCGAACTCCAAATCTCACACGGTGACCGACTTTTCTAGGGTTTACCCCATGTTTCGGACACAATGGAATAGGTTTCGGAAGCTAATTCGATCATCTGTGCAAGTTACGGCAATAAACGATCGATTTTAAATTAAACTGATTAAACGATTTTCTATGCGTTTTGGCTTGACCCGGACAAAAGATAAATCCGATTGACACGAAATTTGAAACCATACCATAATATGACATTACGGATCCAATGAAACTGGTTTCGTCGAAATCTGAGACTGTTTGAAAAATGACTATTTTCACTAGTCGATTAAATATTAAAATATTCAATTTTCACAAATCAACTTTAAATTCGATTTTAAAAGTTCAATAACATCATTCTAACTCCAACATGATAAAATAAAATTTTACAAATCATTTTCAATCATACTAAACCCAATTTCCAATTATTTCTGTAATTTGAAATATTAAATTATCTATTTAATTACCCAATCAAATCCAGATATTCGCAAAAAAATAATTTATTCGACTTACAAATTTTACTTATTAATATTTAAAATCAATTAAATATATGAATTTTAATTCACAAATGTTCTGGGTCGTTACAAACTTCCCCTCTTAAAAGAATTTCGTCCTCGAAATTACCAAGTAAGAAAAAGTTACGGAATCCATTGACTTTCCCAAAATCTATAGTTAAACTTCTTACAATAATTTTCTAAGTTTTAAAATCATACTTAGTTATCTTTTTCAAAATCAACTACATTGTTTAACTTTCAACTTTAAATCAAAACTTAGTTTTTTACAAAATTTTCCAATTTTTCTCAAAATTTTCTAACGCCTTAAATTTTAGAAAAAAATCGCCAGAGTCTCCTTTGCGCGGCTCGATCCGAAAAAAAATGACAGTATATATATCACAAATATACATCTCATCAAGTGATGAGGCATCCCGTAGGGAAAAAAGTGCAAAAGTACGGTATGTAATCCGAGATATGTACCTTATTTATTATTAGCGAGCATATACGGCTAATATAGCGCGAAAGCAAGCTCCAAAATGCGAAGCAAGCGCCATCCGCACCTACTAATCACTCAACAACAACATGAGAATCATGCATATATGAAAATAATATCAATATACATCATATAGCAACATAACAACTACATGTGCCAACATAGCAAATGCAACAAAATAACAAATGCAACCATCAAACAACTATCATCCAATTAACATCCCACAAATCAATAACCAAATCAATATTCTTTCATTTCTCATTAATATTCAATGAATTGGTTTTTCATTTTAATCACATTTGATTGGTGAACATTGGACTTTACAAATATTCATTATTCATCTCCAATTAGTATACATTCACTAATTTACATTCATTTTAGTTCACTTCCAAATCAAATTCAATTCTATTCAAATTCATTTTCTTCCAATTTGAATTCAATTACATAGCTTTCAATTTCACTAATTTAATTTCATTAACACTTAATGAATTCATACACAATCAACTAACAATCAAATAACAACCAATGTATATTCAACATAACCAAATTCATTCAATTTACTTTCAACATTCAATTTGGTTCAACACTTTTAATTTCAATTGCTTTAACATTTAATTGATTTACATTCAATTATTCAACTTCTAATTACATTGGCTTTTAATGAATTAACACTTCATTCATTATTTCGTATCAACTTATTTACATTCGATTGATTAACATTCAATCCATTTATTAATTTAATTGCCAATTCCTTTAACAATATAAGGTTGAATTTCAGTTATATAACTCAAGTTCAAAATTATTACTTATCTCGATTAATTTCTTCGATACCAAAATCAACTTTATTCAATATCACTTAAGCTATATTCCATTTCAATTCATCATTTGTTTAACTTAACTTAACTTTCCACTTACAAATCCAATTCAGATTCCAATTCTAAAGTAAATTCTATTTAACTTTTACTTAAGTCAAATTCATCACTTATTCAAATTCATATCTCGTTTTGCTTATCAAAATTATTTAACCATTTATCATTTGGTTTCACTTACATCTTCTCACTTTACAAGTTATACAACTTACTTATTTAAACTTCCAAATTTGACTTAATTTACTTAACTCCCTTTAGTTAAATTCCAAATAATATGTTTTGTTATGCCAACTCAAAGTCTTTATCTTTACCAAAGCTAAAAAATTTCTTATTTCACATTATAAGTTCAAAACTCGTTTTACCTATATTCATCAATTACAACTTGGATTTTCAATTTCAAATTTGTTTATCACAACAAAACTCCAATTTTCAATTTACTATGGTAGCAAATCCATCACAAAGAAACTCGAAAATGATATCGATGATGCTGCAGTCATCACCCTTATTATTTCCCAGCAACAATAGTGAAATCAGTGCTAAATATTCTTTCAAATTAAATCACATTTATAAATTTTTTTCCTCATATAATTACACTATTTATATATAAGATTATTTTACAATTGTAAATCATTTTAATTATAATTTCATACTTATAATTCATTTGCTTATACAATTCATTCTTTTACAACTGTTGTATTTATTTGACTTATTCAAACAACTTTTATTGACTTATACATATTCTTATGTTTTCAAACAACCAAACAATTCATTTATATACTTTAATAATTCTGAAAAATTATTTCCTTTATATAAAAATATAATCGAGGTAAAATTGTTTCAATTACCCAATTTAAAACAATATCGTGCCGAATTGTTCTGAACAAGTGTTTAGAGACCCCTATCGATAGAGTTGTACAGACTATACTGACCAAAATCCATCTACAACTCAACAAACCAATCATCACAGCATAAAACAATTTTATTTTTCACTAACAAATACACGCTCATATCTATTATTACACACAAACTCATTCTAGAGTACTGCTGACTCTATCTCTAATGAGTAACACCCAACAGAGCCAAGGTTGTCTCTTAACCAAATGCTTTGATACCACTTTGTAAGGACCCGATTCTTCGACTTCCGAAAATCGACATTAATATGTCCACTGTATCAACTGTCGAACAATCGAATGCCCAAAAACCGAATTCTTAGGGTTTAAAAAGAAGAAAAAGATAGAAGAAGAGAGAAAGAAGAAGAAACAGAAAACAATATCAGAATCTCGCAGTCGCAGCAGAACAACATATAATAGATAAATGAATATCATTAAAACAAAAGAAATATATCAGTTACTACATTACATTACATTATCAGAGTTTACAACAACAAACAGTGGAAAAGAAATACTATATACTAGTGGTCGCCATGCCATCCAGCTTGCTTCCAAATCTCTATAGCAACTCCCAAATCCAGAATAACCTGATAGCCTAACTCTAGACTGCCCGTGTGGAAATTTGTAGGCACCTAGAGTTTAGGAAGGGTACAATAAACTCCAGGTCAGTCATGAGACTGGTGTGAGAACTTAAAACAGTTTATCTTTAAAAAAACAACAACAAGGGAAGTGAAAAATATCCGCAATGTTTTTCGAAATTGAAACTACCATAAGGCCTCCCTCCACACACACAATGCAAACGCAGAATTGGAGGAGATTTCTCCTTATGATAGTCAAAGATGCTTACTACGCAAAACAAAACATGTTTGATATTATTATTAGTGCATAGTGTAGAAAACATTTCGAAGGTAGAATATAAATCTTAGCCAGCATAGGCATTTCGCACGATGCCTACTATAGCTACCATCTAAATAGTGGTGACCACCATAAGTAAATGGCAGGTTTTACAACTAAAACCGTACAAGGTGCGTATTGTGAATTGAATTTCCAAAAAATGGTCAGGCTAAGCAACTTCCTACTGTCAATGGGATCGCCTCTGGCGGGACGTCCCGAGTACCTAACGTTACAGTTAGATCTCTGCCAACACAAGGCCGGGCTACCTTTGTAACTAGGTAACTACTACACGAATATGTCATCCCCCGGTCCCATTGGACCTCTATCCAAGCGCTCGATAACCAACATCACACAGTAATAAAATATAGTGTGTCAACATGAGTAAGTATCTAGGCTCCATACCATGATACCACCCTTTCCAGAAGGAAATGACATACCCTAAAGGGCGCGACCCTCATAACCTTGCCGCATATTCCTGTTTTGACCATTTCCGGGGAGTGAGGTCTGACGAAGTCTCGTCCACAAAGCTAGGCACAAAGCCACGCTTTGATCAACAAATGATCAATAAATAATCATCACACAGCAACACTAAGCATGCCACATTACCAAATTGCGAGTATATCGCTGATAACCTTGAACTACATAACCTCAAAGGGTGTTAAGCTAAGAGAATAAATTCTCCGCCACCAACGGAAATATATTTGAAAGAAATCGCCTTTATATCTCGAAATGTAATGTCAGACACGTAACCATACAAGTCTGTTCCAGGTTCGAAAAGAAACGAAGGACTACCAAAGAAGCCCTTGCAATCCGGGTATTCACAATCCCGATCGAATTTTCCGTCACAAAGGAAATCTCCATACCATAGCTAACGGTGCAGAGACAATCGATAGGTCATCCTATCGTTTTCGCAAATACCCGGTCTTCACCACCGATCTTCAATGATACCCATTACGTCGTATCACTATTCGGAATGGGTAATCCGAATAACGAGCGCAATAATTTAAAAATAAGTGTAGCATTCAATTTCAACCAATTCACAACAAATACCTATTTAAAGGTCAATATTGATAGTCGGTTATTTTACTATCAATCAATATTCACAACATCACCCGATTATAAATAATCTTCCCCAAATTATTTATTTTCAAAAATATCTTTACAAGATATAATTTCCACACTTCAACCATTTGAAAACAAATTTCAAATCAATTTTCACCTTTCAATCTTTGAAAACAAATTTCAAATCAATTTCCTTAAACGGAAACACTTTCAAATATTTATCCATTTTAAATTTAAAATGGTTCATTTAAATCAATCAATTAAATCCTTACCGATTTATTTTAAACATACATTCCAAATTCATAAATTTATTTCCACACTTCAAAAATAAATCAATGTTTATTTTTAAACCAATTTCCCTTTCCTTTATAAATTCCTTGGTGAATTTACATTTTCAAAATATCTATGAATATACGATTTTCAAATCAATTTCTAATATTCATTATCAAATTATCTTTAAAAGATAAAATCTCAAAACATTTCACTTTATATTGGAAAAACATTTCCATACTTATTTAATAATAAGTAATTCACAAATCTATTTATTTTTCAACACTTGAAAAAAAAAATATTTAATATACTTAAATAACAATTAAGTATATATAATTTATTCTTTTTGGAAAACATCCTCTTAAACACATTTATTTGAGTCAAAACGAATGTTGCGTAAAACATCGTTACGACAACCCGAAATCATTAGTATAGGGATTTAAAATTAAGATAGATATATAAATCCCAATACTATATAAAACATTTCCTTCCGGAAATCATTTACTATAACAAAAGTGTTATAGTCCACCATTTCCTTCTATTTCTCGAAAACGTCTATTTCAACAATGAATGTTGAAATCTATGGTTTCGATACTTTATACATTTTAAAACATCTTTAAACCGTTTTAATTCTATCTAAAATATCACTTTCCCAAAATATTTCTTTAATATATTATTCACTGTCTAAAATCGTGAATATATTCCCTTAACCAAATTCAACATTTCTACACATTTTATTTTAAAGGATTATCCATTGTCAAAAATCATGGATATATCTCCTTTAATAATCTATAATAATTGACTTATCCAAATAGGTCGATTTCGGATTTATAAGACAACGTTTATAAATTCCATTTATATTTTATACAAACTTCACTTATAAAATCTCTTAATTAACAAATTCTATTTATATCTCATTTAAATGCCAAAATCCAATTTATAATTTGATTACTTATAACTCTTTTATTTTACAAAATTCATTTCATTTTATAACTTCACAATTTATAATCTATAAATTTCATGTACTTATGAAATCCATTTATACTTCATTTTTAACACTTATAAATCCTCGTTTTATGATTCCAATATTTTTAATTTATAAATATCAATTTTATAAATCCTTTATACAAACCGTTTATAATAATTCAAAATCTCAATTTAAACCATTTTATAAATTAATCAACTACTTATTTCAAAAATCACATTTCAGTTATATTTCACAAAAATCATAATTTATTTATAGCATAAAAATTATAACGTTTATTTATTTAAAAATGAATCAATTCCAAAATTTGATTTTATTATGAATTCTCAACTTAAATTTTCAAAAATCTAATTTTATTTATTTTTGGCATCAACGTACCAAAAATATATTCGGCTAAATTTTAGCCTTTAACGATCTCAGTCACAAAGATAATCACAAAGATTATAAATAGATCAGCACACAACATTGAAATAAATTCAATCATTTGAGGAATCCAGTTGGATCCCTCCAACCTGTTTCCTTGCATCCACAGATGTTAGCACAATACCAATTTCACTTCGAGGTGAAATATTGCGGTATATGGGATTTATAAAATATTATCCGCTATTATGCGGCGCAATAGGATCTCATCCGCTATATAATGCGGGAAATCAACTCCAAGTACATA
Organism: Allium cepa; assembly: GCA_030765085.1. NCBI lineage: Eukaryota > Viridiplantae > Streptophyta > Magnoliopsida > Asparagales > Amaryllidaceae > Allium > Allium cepa. Next base: position 1,024,479,907 of record CM060935.1, on the reverse strand, counting down.
AATAATACCAATTTCACTTTGCAGTGAAATGTTCACGGTATATGTTTTTAATAAATAACCTACGCTTAATATATGGCGTATAATGTCTATTTAACATAATAGATAATAATTTATCATCCAAGCATGCAAATCAGCATAATCAAACAATTTAAATCTAACTATTTAAAATTTAAATCGAAAAAAATTTGATTTAGTGAGAAGTTCTCACCTTGAGTTTCCGACATTAGTTGTAGCGTTTTTGTTTCGAATAAAATTAAACGGATGTTTAATTTTACCCAAAATTTTCACTAGCTCCAAACGACTTCAATCCAGTTCCATAGCGTAGTGCTCGACAATACGAACGCAACGCAATTTGTTTCGTGCATTTCCGACCTCGTATAAAGAAGATACACATTTTTAAACATTATACAAATCAATTTACATTTTAATTTTAAATTTAAAAATCCTACATCACATCTCTGTCGTTCATTTCCTTATGCAAAATCTGGGCCGACCCTTCCTTCTTCCCAAACGCGTTCGGCTACAGGCGAACACGATGAAACCGAACCCATCCAAGTCGTGTAACCCTAATACAAGCGACAATCTCCTTCCATTTTCACGACGATCGGGATATGCCACGACGAAGCCCTATGCGAGCACGACCCACGGCTGAAGACCGCACGAGCTCGGTCGCTCCTCTTTGTCGAAAAACATGCGCGAACACGGCGCCTTCCAGCTCCAATTGCCGTCGATTCGTTGCTCAATTCGCGATCATAACCGTTGGAGTTCAAGATCACGTGATGCTCTTCATTTTTGTAGTTGGAAGATTGTTGAATCGGTGAATGGATTGATCAAGAATTGAAGAAGAAGATGTCACATTTTCGGCCATTGGAAATATCACTGGCAGCTAGGGTTAGAATTACGGTTTTGATAAATTTTTGTGAATAAAGGGTCCTTTTATAGAAAACCGACGAAACACTATTCATCCCGGATTTTCCGAACACCAAATCTCGCGCGGTGATCGACGTTTCTAGGGTTTACCCCACGTTCCGAACACAATGGAATAGGTTTCGGAAGCTAATTCGATCATCTGTGCGAGTTACGGCAATAAACAATCGATTTTAAATTAAACCGATTAAACAATTTTCTATGCGTTTTGGCTTGACCCGGACAAACGGTAAATCCGATTGACACAAAATTTGAAACCTTACAATAATATGACATTACGGATCCAATGAAACTAGTTTCTTCAAAATCCGAGACTGTTTGAAAAATGACTATTTTCACTAGTCAATTAAATATTAAAATATTCAATTTTCACAAATCAACTTTAAATTCGATTTTAAAAGTTCAATAACATCATTCTAACTCCAACATGATAAAATAAAATTTTAAAAATCATTTTCAATCATATTAAACCCAATTTCCAATTATTTCTGTAATTTGAAATATTAAATTATCGATTTAATTACCCAATTAAATCAGGATATTCGAAAAAAATAATTTATTTGACTTACGAATTTTACTTATTAATATTTAAAATCAATTAAATATACAAATTTTAATTTACAAAAGTTCTGGGCCGTTACAGACCTCCAATGAAGCTCCAAACACCAAAGGTGAGATTCTAATGCTATGTCTCTCAGTCTGACCCGAGCGTAAAGCAAAACACAAAACACTCATGTTAGGATTAACATTCTTATATCTATAAATCCAACTCAAGTGAAATATCAACTGAAATATATTTAACTTAGAGGATGTTTGGGATAACCATCCTCTAAGGATCCAAGGAACTATCTACAGGGTAGAGATATACACTATAACACCGTGGTCATTTCAATTTTATTTATATTTCAAAACTAAAATATCATTTTAATTTCAAATATCTCTATTTTCCAAATTAGTATATATATCCAATAATTTATGAAGTAAAGTATTTTTATTTCCTCAAACTTTACAAATCGCTTCAAAAATCAACTCGATCTTCCCGTTCAAATTTAATTAAATCAAAATTTATCAATTTCCATTCAATTTAGTTTCTGACTAAACTAATTCAAATTTTATCTATTTTAAATATGGATTTGAACCACAAAATGAACCATTTAAATTTCAATTTAATTCGAAGTTAATATATTTTGGAGCTTTAAATATTCAACAGTTCAAAGACTAAACATTGATTTTTACGTTTATCACTCAACTTGACTTCACTATTATTTAGTTTTGAAATATTCACTTAATAAATTCAATATTATTTATATTGCCTTAAATTTACATTTTCTACATATTACCTTCGATTTCTTTAGACATGAAACATCCATTAAATTTCTTAAGTAAAAATTCAAGTTATAGGATCATATGTTAAAGTTTCGAATTTAATAGTTTCAAATTGATTTAACTAAATAAAATCCTTAATTAATGACAAATTCAAATAAGTCCCAATATATATCTTCAAACCTTAGCTTATAAAATTTATTCCACAAATCTATTTCAGAAATACAAATTCAATAAATCCTTAAAATTATTTCATATTAATAAAATCAATCTAAATTAAATTATCTTAATATTAAATCTATATATAAAATAACCTTTATATATAATACTCTAAATCAATATTCATTAAAACCATATATTTCTTTTCAAGACCATAGAAATTATTTTCAAAACATTCATATAGACCGCGGCGTCGATGTAAAATTTTCTATTCTATGGATAAGGGATACGGATATTTATCATTTTAATCCTAAGTTAAATATATACGGTGAATATCATTTCAACCCGACATCCTAAATTCAATTCAAATGAAAATCGCTTGGATTTATCATTTCAACCCATAACGAAATTCTCCTATTCTAAAGTCCGTTCGGATATGCATCATTTCAACCCATAGTGATTCCTATATTAACAGGGAACTTGCAGAGTGATAACACTGTGACGCCCCACCTCTATACCCACGCTAGCAAAGAGTATTAATAGATAATACCGTCTGCTAACACGGAGAATAAGGCTGTTTAGGAGCGACCATCTATAGCCTTGCCTTAATTACCTATTGAATACATCGATAATTGCCTTACCAAGCAGATCGATATATCCAATGAATACTTAAAACAAAACCATAGGTGGCTAGAGGATCTATCAGAACAGAATATAACAACTCAAATGCAATATACATCACAGAACAGTAAACCATCATATACACATATACTGATACATAACAGAGTATACAAAATAATACATGTCAAGTGGTATAGCAAACCACAATATACAGGCGAGTCAATAATACATATCAGAGTTACAACAGAAGAGGACTACACAAAAGCTAGGACAAACAAGAAACTAGCGAAATAGTCCATGCGGAAGCAAAAGAGGCTAAGCCCAAAAGCACCTAACCTGAAACATCTTGGTCTGACCCGAGTATAAAATACACGGGTCAGTCTAGCTAAACAAATCAGTTAGATAAACTGACCGATAATGAACCTGCAAGATCATATAGTATAACAAATATCTCTAAGGGGGATAACACAATCATCTAACTAAAGACGAACATAATAAAACAAGCCTCATATCATCGGCAACATAGATAAACAAAGGATAAGAATATCCCAAAGCAAGCCAAAGGGCAAATAACAATTACCCATAAGGTATACAAGTTCCACAAGGTAATCGCTATATATCGTGCGGCTCAAAAAGACCAACACCGATGGACGATACCAAGGGAATATAATCATATCAGTGAAACATCAGAAAATTCCAATTGCAACAAACCTAAATATCTCATGAGCGGTGGTGAAGAAACCACTCTGATATCTCTCGAGCGGTGGTGAAGAAACCACTCCAATATCTCTCGAGCGGTGGTGAAGAAACCACTCCGAAAGCGCTACTAAAATTAACACGCCAGAAGGAGACAGTCCGAAGACACTATCCCAAAGGCAACAGACAATCCCAAATATCTCCCGAGCTGGGGCAAAGGACCAACTCCAAAAGCGATACTGAAGGCAACAAACCCAATATCACCCATGCGGCTCATAACGACCAACATAGAAAGCGATACTATAGGGCGACAAGCCGTAGTGGTGAAGGTCCGGAGGCCCAGTACTGGACACCACTAATTGGCGGAATGTGTCACAACTCTCGAAAAGGAATCCGAAAAGTGTTAACGTGCGTCCCATAACCACTCGTTCGCACTAAAAGGTTTACTATCCGTCAGTCACTTTCACACTCAAAGCAGTACAAAGTTTACCTCATATCATCGATAAACCAAACCCGAAGGTCAAAACGATCAATTGAATAGGTCGGGGATTAATCAGAAGGATAAACGTATAGATTCATGGTCCATGTTTTGCCCAACCATTTAATCACCCTTCCACTTCGCTCGAAGTGCGAAATTGTGCGTGTGTTTAAATAGAATTTATAAATTGAAGAAACGAGCTTTTAATATGATTAGAAAGATTATTTTAGAAAAACCCGTGGATGAAGTCAAAAATAAGTTATCAAAGCCAAAGATGCAATAACAACCATTATAACCCAACTTGAATCGATAAGGTTTGGAAAATCTATCAAAACGATCAAAAACAGGCAAAACAGGCAAAACAGCAGCAGGTCGGTCGGCCGCCTACAGGGCTCGGTCGACCGGACACTGTTCATAAAAACTCTCGGGAAGCAGGTCGGTCGACCGGACTTCCTGGGTCGGTCAGCTGAAGCCAATTTCCTGCACCCAAAACAGAAGCAAAGAAGTGGTCTGGAAGCAGGTCGGTCGACCGGAGCCTGCGCTCGGTCGGCCGAAGGCTGTTTTCCAGCACTTCTTGCCCTTATCAAATGAATTCCAAATCTTTTTCAAATCAAAGCAATAGCACACGAATATTTGTTAGGAAATCATATCCAGCATCAATGATAGCAAGAGAGGTAGATGTGAGTTAAAAACTCACCTTTTATCTCAAAACAAAGAAGAAGAAGCACAAACACAAGAAGGAGATTAACCACTCTTCACTTTAATTCTACTAGCTTCAATCTAAGATCAAAACAAGTATTTTCCTAAGTTAGGTTTAGGAATTTCTGAGATTGAAGAGAGAAGGAGATAGAGAAGATGAAGAGGAGCTTACCTATGGCTTCTCTATGATTTTGGAGCAAGAAATCAAGTTTGCAAAGAGGAAACTAGGGCTTGCAATTTCTATTTCCCTTTCCCTTCCACCATTTTCAGTTTTCTTAAGTAAAAGAAATGAAATGAGGGTGAATGGATGAAGAGTTAATGAGCTAGGGGGTTAAGTGGAGATTGGGGCTGAACCCAAACCCAAAACCCAACTAGAAAAAGTAACAAAATTCAACTTACTCCAAACATATCGAAGCTTATACTCAAAAAGATCGCAAACGACGTTTCGAACTCAATGGAAGTGGTCTTGAGACCCAATTCGACCGTTTGCAGAAAGTAACTTTTTGGACCATAATCCGACAAACGACGTTATATTTAAATAAAATATTTAAATATACGACCGATAAATATGCGGGTTTTTACAGATAACAGATATGAAAATAATAATAACAACAGGCATATATCATTAAAAATAAATATAAACAATAGGATATGGTGTCATATCCATAAGTGAACAGTTACAGATAATAACATATGTAACAATTTAAATAACTACAGCATCATATTTCAATTGTCGTTTCAATTTAAATCAAATTTAACAAATAAAAGAATGTTAATCGTGAGTGATTGCTCACCTTTCGAGGCTAGGGAATACAGAAGATGACATGGATACGCACACTGATACAAACACTGAAATTTGAATTATAAATCCGAGCATGAATTTCAAAGCAAAGTAGGATTGGCACGAATTGGACGAACGAGGCTGGTAATCAAGAATTTATGAATTGAATCAGAATCAGTCTGATATATACAGAAATTTTTGCTATTTTAATAAAAATCAAAATTGCATCCCTAAGAAAAATTTAAAGTCGAATCACACACAGATATATATATAATTTACCTTTTCTTTTTTTCATACATAAACCAATAGTTTTAACATTTGAAATAAAACATATATGTTAAATAAAAATCCATGTAATTTTTCCAAACCATTTTAAATTTTTACATGTAGATCAAAATTTCTATTCACAAATCTAAGACCCAAACCACCCCATACGACCTATGTATATAATATCATTAAGATTTATATTTTAAAATAAGATTAATATATAAAACTTCAACAAATTACGCTTTTCAAATCTCATTTATACACTACTATATACATATGGTACAAAATTCACTTCACAATACAATTATAAATTTTAAACACTTTACCTATATATATAAACTAATATATAACTACCTATACATAAACAGTAAAGCCTATACACAGACTTATATAAAAAATTTAGACAACGGATGTACGAGTTACTTATATAACTTATATTATAACTTATTTTATAAATATATATAATATTGTAACCTATGCAGACCGAAAGTATAAGTTAGAATGTAAACTTTATACAATATATATAAATAGCAACTAATATAAACTTTAAAATATATACACTTTTTTTTGCAAAAGCAACAGGTCTACACTAAAACATATATACACCCTTAACTTTTACGCAAACATGCATGCCAACTGAAATGAAAACTTATATATGAGAAAACTAACTCCATACATAAGTGTATACAAAGTATGTATGTATATATATATATAAGGCCATAAAGATATATCTATAATTATTATAACTTTATATAAATATATGTCATATACGAACTTAGGAAAATAAACAACTTCGAAAAAAATCCTATACAACTTCCATAATAATAAGATGTAAATTGACCTTCATATGAAAGTTATAAACTTGTTTATTATAAAACTACATAAATGGATTTTCAAACTTATAAAATAACTCATACAATATGGTTTGTAAAATATACATATATGGACTCAAAGTTAAACAAAAATGAATATAAATCTACTTGCCAAATATGCAGATTCCATTTGTAGATCCAACACAACTCATACATATTAAATATGCATGCACTTCTAGAAACAAAACAAACTTTTCAAAAAAAATGGAAACCACGTTTGGTATATATATGTATTCAAATCCAACAACTTTATGTAAACCACTATATGTATGCATCTTATATTTTTATACCACTATCAATATATTATAACTATACTCCATATAAACAAATATGCGTACCAACTTTGAATGCTAGAATATGTATCAACAGCACGTACAGGGGACGTGTATTGATTAAAACATCCATATCATAGCTAAATATAAAACTATATATAATATATATATATATATAACACTTGAAAATATAAACTTAACTTACCTATGCCTGGTTATGCGAACAGTAGAGGAAACAGGGGAGGGTCGCTGTGTCTTCAATGGATATTGCGTAAGGAGAAGAGTGGGTTTGGTGGAGGAGAGGAGTTTGGAAAAGGTGAAGGAGAGGCCGAAATTTGTAGTGCCAGGCAAGTTTATATAGAAGAGGAAGAAACAATAGAGAGGGAAAGAAGAGAAATCGAGGAAGAAGAAATAAAAAGGCAAGAAAATACGAACAGAAGTAAATAAAAACGACTAAATAAAAGTAACCAAAGAAATAGCACAATCACGTGCTATGGTTCAGTTGAGGATTTAAGGCAAAATATTCACGTTGATTCAGGAAAATAATCAAAGCAAATAAATGGTAGCACGTTTCAAATTTGAACGCAAGGAAAGAGAAAAGTCACAATTCCGGAAAAATATCAAAGTAACAACTACACATTGATTCAAGAGCTATTAAAGCAATTTTTAAATTGTGAAGGCAACGTTACTCTGCGTTATATTTTTAAAATAAGAATGCTGAACAAAAATCAATAGTCAAATATGGTGCGGTATAAATGGCAAGAGTCACGCTGATTACTGAATAAAAATAAAAATTAAACGAATAACCATTTATTTTTTTATTTTTAGAAGGTGGAAAAATAAAGAAATAAAAGGTCAGTGAAAGTAGGAATGAATATATTAGAAAAGTAACGATTCTAGTAGCAACGGTCATCTTAGATTAAGCTGAAAATTTTATAATAATTTATTACCGTGGCTATGGTTCAAATTTTTTGAAAGCAAGGAAACCATAAGGTCACAATTAAAGTTAAGCTTTAAATTTTTAATAAATACAAAACGTATCTCAGTTTATACGTTTATAACTTTCCAGGTGTAGTGTATATATATAATGAATGGTCATAATGAAAGAAGTGGAAACAAGGAGCGTAGGAAAGGAAAGGTTAGAAAAATAAAATTTTCACCCTTAAATTCCAGAGATTAATAAGGTAACATGCCTCTTTAATGAAATGTATAGCAATGGTCACAAGCTAAAATTTAGCCGAAAGTTTAAAGAAATGAGGGGAAGATGGGTTTTTTTAAATCAATCAATTCCCAGAATTAATATGTCAATGAAAAAAGGAAAGGAGATGAATCAGGGAAGCGTATTATAACTTATATATAACTATTAAATAGATAGATGGAAGAAAAGGTGAGCAGGTGAGTAAAAGTGGAAACTGATTTATAAGCGAAATGGAATGTGAGCTGTTGCCCGGGAAGAAAATGGAACGGTTTAAAAATTAAAGGCAATGGACTGCTGAAATTAAATGAGTATAAAACGTGTAAAAGTTATATACTGAAACTACTTTAAATTTCAATTATTATTATAAAACGGGGAATAACGAAAGGCAAGGACGATGCTTTCAAAGTTTATTGATGGCTAGGAATGGGGAAATCTATCTGTGAATTGGTAAAATTATTAAGCAATTGAAATTTTAAGGGTAGAAAAAGTAACAGCTATACACGGTTTTAGAAACAATCAAAGCAATTAATAGCTTGATTGGACAGCAAGAATAAATATGGAAGGACACGTTATAAAGGAAAAATGAACCGTTTGAAAATAAATAAAAGAAATGATGGCAAATAAAACAGCTGTGCCTCGAATTTCCTAAAATAAATTATTTTATGAACATCAATTATTACTGACTTAAATTGAACAGAATCACACCCTAAAATATACTTCCTTAATTTTTGATGAAAATTTATCATTTGCCACGTTTAACAATACGTAATCCAAATGAAAAAATTTATTTCAGAATATTATTATTTAAAATTTCTCAAAAATGAAATTAAATACGCTAAATAAAACCATTAAAAATTAACAAAATTTTATGCGTCGTTACAAATATACTTTTTTGTAATAAACATATTAAAGTAGAACATGTTTATAAATTAAAATAAACCAATGGTTTAACATAAAATAGTTTGTATATATATATTAAGAAATTTATTTAAATATAAGGTTTTAAAACAAAATTTTATTAAATTATTTAAAGGATGACTTAAACATAAAAATGATTGTTTTGACATTTGTAGAATATTAGCAATTTGAGATTAACAAGTGTTAAACTTAATAATACAAGTCAACCATATTTTTTTTCTTAAAATAAATATCAAAAGAATAAAACAAGCTTCTCATTTTTCTTACTCTTCAAAACAAGCCTGAAAAAACAAGCCTGAACAAAATAAAGAAAGTAAAACCTCAAATCTGAAAGAAGATCAAAAACAAAATCATCTCAAATTCAAAGTAAAACTCAAACCAGTAAAATAAAACAAACCTGAATTCATCTTAAACATAAATCAAGATCAAATTCAAGGTCAACCTGAATTGAGGCATGCAGCAAACTTAGGATTAAATTCGAACTGTTTCAACATAAAGTTTTCAAATCAAAGACTAAGCAAAGATTCAGAGATTCAATTCAGATCAAAAGCTAAATCAAAGCTAGATTAAGAAGCAACCTAAAGTTAAACCAATCAAACCACGACAACAAATGCAACCTGGAACAAGCAACATCTTCAGGTAAATTAAAGATCAAATAATCATCAAGTTGCAGATTTTAATAAAATACTGCTCTGTTCAACACTCAGGTGAGCAAACCTCTTAAACCTGTTCTTATCTTTGATGTTTGGTTAACACTTGAATCTGTTATGAAAATGCTGCTTAGTTGTTAAACATATTTGTATGCATATATGTATATGTACGGATTGTTGTGTGCATGTTTGGTTCCAGACATATATATTCTGTTCCAAACACTTACAGGGTTTAAATTCATGAAAAATTCGAATTCTTCTGCTCCAAATCATGATAGAGTTTAGGATCTGAAGAGAACATGTGTATTCAATCAAAACCTAATTTCAAAAATATTTTTTGAGATAAAATTTTAACATAGTTTTAACTTGGGAAAAGAATTTACAGTGAAGTTCAACATATGATAAAAATTCAATTTTCTTATTTATTTGATTTGCTTATATAATCGTAATCACCATAAAAAGTCATGTTTTTTGAAAGTTAAATCAAAATTTTTAGATTTGGGAATCTCGAGAATTCGTGAGTTGAACTAAGATGGGTTTTCTGTCAAATTCTGGTGATCGGGGGATGATTGGGCCTCGAGGTCGTGGGTGAAGTTAGCTTGGATGTTAGCGATTTTAGGAAAAGTACTCGTAATTTTTTTATCGATAATGATGGTCAAGCAGAATGATTTTCGGGATTGGTGAGATAGCTGAGTCGACAATGTGCTTGAGTTCGCTGTGATGTCAGAGGTGGATTGGACTTCACCGCAAGTGGAGGAATCGAAGCTGGAGACCAAGGTGAAGCTTGGGTCGTGAAGGCGTGGATGATTGTGGACGAGATCATCGGCGATAATGGGTTTTTCTGATCGGGTTGGTTCAAGAGTTTGGAACGATGGGTTCGTTTTCGGTTTGCGTTCGTATTCCTTGATATGGTTGGACGTGAGGCTTAGGGTGATCATCGGTAAGGTGTTGGCAGTGGCAAGGTCGATCGGAGTAATTCCGATCATCGGCACACGTGCACATGCAAGTTCATGTTTTCTGGGTTATGGATTGGAGAAGAAGGTGGATGACTCGAAGTCGTGTTCGTGAATTTGTGGATTTGTCTCGAAGGAAGCATCAGGTTACCTTTGTGTATACCCAGGCTTTAAGAATTTAAAATCAAAAACAAAGAAGGAAATATAAAGAGAAGTTTTCTTGGGTATTTTTGAATCTGGCTCGGGAAAACGTGAAATTGGCTCGGGTCAATTGATTTTGTTACAGGTTTTTAAACCTGTCGGATTTTAAAATTTTAAAATGAATTTAAAATTTAAAGCAAGATTTAAACAAAGTTTTAAATCAAGTTTTAAGTATGGGTTCAAATTAAATTTGTATCCTAGCTTTGAAATAAATTAGTTTTATAAAATTTTAAATGTTTAAACAACTTTAAATGTTTAAAGTATATTTTAAATAAATTTTGCTCAAAACTCTTATAAATTTCTTTTATAAGATAAGTGTTTCTTTAACAATTGATTTAAAGGGTTTTAAATTGTTTTTAAAATTTGTTAAAGTTAAATTTGTAATTATTTTAAATCTTTAATTTGAAATGAAATTTTAAAAGTAAATTTAAAAGTAATGTAACGACCCATAAATTTTAATCAATAAATTGGTTAATTTAATTGGATCTTCGTAATTAAATTGAGATAGAAAGAAAAAATTTATAATTTATAATGAAGCAAACGTTAAAAAGGAAATGTAGCAATGGTATATTAAATAGGACTTTGTGATTTAATATTTGGAGAAATAAATTTTGTAACTTATTAATGAAATAATAAATAAATTAAAACGTAACAATGCCAATTTAGAATAATAATTTATAAAATAACGGAAAGTGTAAGTGTAAATTGAATAAAAGGGTAAGTTTATTTTAAGGCAGTAATTGATGTAATAAAAAGTTGGAAGCCAAATAAATAAATTATTGAGGACATCTAATAGTAATTAATGTTTATATATTTGACAATTGAATCAAATCAATTTATAGAAATCAATTTTACATTAATTGGAAGTAAATATATAATAAATGAATTTATTTGTAAGTGAATGAAATTTATTTCTATATTAATTGAAATTGGAAATAAGGATAGTAATTATTATAATAATTAAAATGGGAGTCAATTGGAATTTAATGAACCTTAACGTAAATTAATGAGAATTTAAGGCAATAGTCACCAGATATGAAGGAAATAAAGATGTATTAATGTAATTACTTAATTAGCTAATAGAATAATAATAATATAGTATCGGTAATTAAATAAAAGCAGAAGTATTTAAGAATTGTAACGGAAGGTGTTAATGTAATAATCAAATAAACGAAATTGTGAATTTATTCCTAATGTAGTAATTGATATAGTGGGAAGTATGAACCCAAGTAAATGAGTTGATTTAGAATGTCATCGCAATTAGCGTGTATTTTGGTAGAAATAATAAAATGGAAATATAGTAGTCATTAAAAAGGAAAGATGAATTTGAGCGTACTATTGTAATAAAGTGTAGACAAATGTTATCTTTGTTTATTGGATAATAATTGATTGAGTAAAAAGGATTGGACTAAGGAAAATTTATTAATTGGTTTTAAAACCTTAATTAATATGTGTAATAGACAAGATTTCACATTTTGAAATATAACAATTTATACAAATCTAAGATGTATATAAAAGTATCAGTGTAATGAAACGAAAATAAATGTTAAATATGTTTATAAGATAATGATTGTTTGAATATTAAGAATGGGAATCAAAATTTATTTATTTATTTATTTGAATTTAAATTACGATAATATGATTTATTGCAATTAAGATGAAAATTTAATATTAAAATATTTCATAAATGGAAATGTAGATGAAATCTAAGAAAATAAATGTAAACAATCATGAAACAATGTAAATTTCATCCTTTTGACAACGATGAATTAAATAATAGAAAGAAAAGTTAATTTAATAGAATTTTTGAAAACTAAATTTATAATTTAATGAAACTGAGGTTAATATCGAAATTTATAAATTATTCACCTCTAAGTTGACATTTAAATTTGTTTAATCATTATAAATGATTGAGAAATCATAAGTGATGAAATTTGGCAAATTTTCGAATTGAAATTGAAAAGTTGATTTAATTAATTAATTTTAATTTATTTAATTAAGTGGAAAAATTAGCCATTTTGGCCACTTACTCGGAATTCGACGAAATCAGTTTCGTTGGATCCGTAATAGTGAATTATTGTAGGATTTCAAGTTTCGTAGCGACGGACTTGTCGTTTGATCGTACGGACTCGAAACGCCTTGAAATTAATGAAATTGAAATCAATTGAAATCAATTTGAAAATATTTATTTTCGCATAACTTCATCATACGATGCAATTTGAACCTGAAACCTTTTCCATTGCGTTTACAATATTTTAAAACATCTATTTTGATATACGGGTTGATCCAATTTCGTTCCGGAGTCGAAACTGGCTTTTCAGGCCATATATCGTCCAGCGCGTACATCCATTAGATCCAGTCCATTCTTTTTCAACCTCGTCTATAAATACCCTATTATAAACCTAAGCAGACTCTATTCCTCATTTCTATACGTACAGAATATTCTGTGCTCCTCTTCCTCAATAGCTGCAAACCCTAGATCCAATTGCAAATTCAAAAATCTAATGAAAATTCAAACTCCTCTAAAAATTTCAAATAAAATATATGATGAAGCTCTCGACTAGCGTAATTCACTGGTGGTGTTTTTTTTTCGATTTAGATTATCGTTTGATCAGAAATTGTGTTTTAATTCTCGGCCGTCCATATGGTTCAGATCAACGATGACGGATCATCGAATGGTTGATACCGGGCGGTGGAGAGTCTCAAGTGGAAGGCATCGACGGTGTTTGTTTGGGGTTTCAACGGTTAGATCGAGGTGGATAATTGATTAGGGTTTAAGGGTTTTGTGGCGGCCGGTTGCTGTGAGTTACGTTCTTCGTGCACGAGAGGCCGTTGGAGGGAGGCGGTTCAATTCGTGATGGTGAGCGCGGCCGCGATGGCCTAGGTCGATCGGCAACGAACGCGAAATCGTGGCGGCTGGTGGTGTTACTGTGCACACGTGTACAGTAGTAGAGGTTAGGGTTTGCTGAGGAGAAAAGGTGAGTGCGCTGCTGCTTTGTGACGTGGCACTACGGTAAAGCTATTTTAATTTGTTTTATATATTTTATAAATTTAATTTCAATCATTCAAACATGAATAACTTCCATATACGATATCCGATTTACGCGCGGGTTTTTTGTTAAGATTGTATTTAAATTCCGGAGATTTGACGCTGCTTTGGACGGATTTTGATACTGTGCAAAATTTGGGTTTAAATTGGATTTAAATTCAATCTAAATTTAAAAGGTGAGTGTTTTAACCAACTCATAACTTCTAAAATTTCTTATGTTTGTTAAATTGATAAATGATGTGATTTAAAATTTATTTATGGTTGTTTGGCATATTTTTAATCATCGTCACAGTTAATTTCATTTATTTAAATTAAATTGCTATTTAACTCATTCATTGCATTTAAACTGCCAGTTAAATTGTTAATTAATTATTCATTGCATATAAACTGCCAGTTAAACAATTATTTAATTTATTATTGAATATAAACTGCTATTTAATACCTGTTGTTTATTATCCATTCTATATTGATGCTATTATTTGAATTTGATGATGATTGTGATAAATGTTTGATATGTTGAATGGATGCTGGATTTTTTATTGTTATAAACTGCAAGTTATTATGCATTTTCATTTCATTCGGGATTGCGGTTTGAAATGATATATATAACTGTAAATTTTATTTTAAATTACGGATTGAAATGATAAATATCTGTATCACTTGACCATAGGATAGAAAATTTCATACAGACACCATGGTCTATATATAGAATTATTTTGAAATGATTTTCTATGGTTTTGTAAAGAAATATATATGGTTTAATGAGATATTGATTCAGATATTTGAAAAAGTTTATTTTATATATGGTAAAAATATTGGTTTAAGCTATGTATAAAATTGATTAATAAAATGAGTTTAATAATGGAGTTTAATTGTTTTATATTATATGGTTAAGTACCTACTTAAAATATTGTATATATAGAATTTTTTTAAATGACTTAAACGAAATTTAAGTTGGAAAATAAATATGATATTGGTTTAAATTGAATTATTTGAAGGTTGTACTTAAATAAAATTTGACTTGAAAAATAAATAAAAATGGAGATTTTAAAAGGTATGATTCTTATAACTTGATTTGGTTTAAAGTGATTTAAATAAATATAAAGTTGAGATAAATGAATATATCAAGTTAAATAAATTGAAAGAATATCCAGTTGTTTGAAGTCAAAAGTTTTACTTAAATGATATTAGATTTATTAAGTAAACATTTCAAATATAAATAATAGCAATTAAATTTGATATATATGGAATTATTAAAGAATTAGCTTTGAAATGGTGGAATATGTAAAATTTTGAAATATATATATAAATTGAAATGTTTTATTTGGATTTTTGTCTATATTTGGAATTGATTTGTGAAGGTTATTTTATTATATAAAGTAATTTATATTTAAACCATTTAAATGGTACGGTTATATTTCAAAGTTATGTAATTGAAAGTTTTATGTTTTGAAAGGCTATATTTCAAGCTTTGGTTTAGAAATATTTTAACTATGAAAAGTTTTGGTTTTAGAAAAGGATTTATTTGAAAAAGATATCATATTGATTTGGTTTTAAAAGGGAAATGATATTTGTAACTCTGTGGTTTTGAAATGAAAATTATATCTTGGTTTTTAAAGTATAAATTATTTTGAAATAACTGCGGTGTTATAATAACGTTTGGTTGTTGAAGAGACCGGGAACAGAAGTTGTCATACTCTCTGCTGACTCCAAAAACCACTTTAACAACCGTGTACGTGGTGGAGATTACAGAATGAAGTAGGATGGTGGCGGCGTTTCCTTTAAGGTAAATACGTGGACCCGACTCCCGTGAGTTGGTATAAGGTGGCTAAAACAGGAGTGATTGACGGGTTAAGCAGGTAGCCCCTTTTATCAGACACATCCCTTCGATATTCTACTCTGACTTTAGATTAGTTCGGTGGCCACTTTTGATTCTTTGATTTGGAGGTGTGGCTCGAGGTGGGCGGTAGCTGCAGCTATGCGTTACCACCGACCCGGAAGCGCAATTGGTATATCTACCCTGGCATTGCCTAGTTGTGTCGTGTCACCTACCCTAGCGTGCCTTATACGATTTTGTTTTGTACCATACCTATGGAGTGCCCTCTGACGATGCCCAGTACAGGGGAGATTACGGTACTGTATAGACTATGGGAATATATTTTGTGTTAAGGGGAATATTGGGTCACTCCTTAAGGCTATTTTAAAGTAAGTTTATTTTACTATTAGACACTATTATAATAGCGAAATATACTACATAGTAAATAGTTTAACGGATCCTTAAGAGATGTAAATCCCGAGCATCTCTTGGGTTACTGCACACGTATTTATTTCTGTTGATTTAACTTACATAAGATCTTTTAGTTCTGACTCGATCGTTTTGTCTTTTCAATTCGCTCGGGTCAGTCCGAGCGTTTTAGGATTTGAAGACTTTATTTCTAGAGGACGAAGGCGAAGATTTCATTATTATTATTATATTATATTCTTCCACTACACACACGCTGCGTCGATTTTTATTCGTTGGTATGTGCAACTCTGATATATATTGTATAAGTAAAATTAAATATTTTGTAAACAGCTTCATGAACTGTATATTTGATTATAATATTTTATCCTTCCGCTGTGAGATTTTATTTTGTTTTATTTCTTTCTTGTTTTCTTATTTACCCCATAACAATCCGCCCTTCCGTATGGTTTGAATTGGCATGTGTGTCGATTTAAAGCGTGTGAAAAGGCGGGATGTTACATCTGGTATCAAAGCTTTGGTTTAGTGAAAACCTTTGCTTTTTGGGGTCTGACTCTTTATTAATAGGGTAGTAATACCCTATGGGAGTCGTTGAGTGTATATATATGAGAGAGCTTATTTGTTAGTGTTATAAAAGGTTTTAATATTATGTCAATCTGTTTTGTTTTGTATTTATAAACTCTGGTTGGTGCATGGGACGCTGTGACATCAATAGGGGTTTCTAAACACTTAATATGACAGACCGGCATAATATTTGTTTTTATATAGGTTAATGAAATAATTTTGCCTACTATATTTTCTGTATATATATATATATATATAAAGTAAATTTTTATAAATGATATATACTTTTTGGTTGCAATAGATGGTTGTTAGGTAATAAAATTTATAAATAATAGTTGAAATGAGATTGAAAATAAAATAATGAAATTTGGAAATTTAGAACTTAGTTCCTTGGTTTTGTAACTTTCTTTCAAATGATCTCGGAGTATAATAATATTATCAGAAGTATTTTCTGATATAAATATTTCAAAATAATTTTGGTGATGAGTGCATGCATCGTCGTCATTCATTTTTGAGTTTCGTAGCAGGGAGGCCACTGTAGTAGCTTACTGTAGATTTATTTTGATAAGAAAATGTAAATTTTAAATTGTTTTGAATATAATTGGAATATAGAGTGTAAGAATATAAATTTATCTATTATTTTAAAATAATTTGAAATTAAACCCGATATTTAGTTCTTAACTTTCCGTTAATTAATAATTTCAATTATTATAGTGAAATTGAATGTAACTAATTTATAATTAGAACCTTTAATTAAAATAAGAAGTTTAATTCTAGGTTATGAATGAAATTAAAAGAAAATTAAAATTTGTAACATATAAAACAAAGAATTATTATTGAACAGTAAATTTATTTAAAAGAATTAAGAAAAACTTGTACAACTTTCAATTACATTCTTAAAGGCATATATATAACCTACCAAATATTAAAAGTTGAAATGTTTAATAAGAAAACGTAATGGGAAATTGTACAAGAAAAATTTATATAATGAAAAGGTTCGATGAATCGCCTTAATAAATAAGGATTTGATGTGTAGTATTATAAACTTAAGTATAATTGAAATGCTACTAGTTTAATAGAAGTGTAAGTATTATGAATAAATGAATGTAATGTAAATAAAAGAAATTTGTAGTATATGGATAAAAGAAAGAATTTGTTAGTAGCGGATAGAAATAAATGAATAGTAAGGTAAGCACTAAATTAATAAGTGGAATTGGGAAATAAATAAGTATAATGCAATAATTTTTTTTTCATGATATGAATTAGTGAAATGAGATTTTGTTAGAAATGAATAAAAGTAAACGTAATTGTAAGAGAAAAGAAAAATGAAAATTAAAAAGATAAATTATTATATGAATGAAATTAATAAAAATGAAATTAACCTATTGTGTAGAATTGTTGTTGTCTTGGTTTATGGTAGTTTGGGCAAGGATACTTTAAATTTGCTGGAAGGTATGAATAATCTATTTAGTTTCACCTAAGACTGTTGAGTAAATGGTGCACTTAATAGTTTATTTTCCATTCCGCACAATTTAAAGTTTTAAAGACCGAACAACTATTTGTTTTGTTTGATATGAATGAATGATTGATATGGGTTGATTTTATGTGGTGGTTGTTTTTTTGTTGCAAGTGATTGATGTTTGTATTGGTGTGTTTGTTGTCTGTGGTTGAAACCACTTTAAATATTTTATTTTATATAATTGTTAACTCTTATCAGATTATAAAAGTGAAATACAATTTATGGAAGCAATTGCTACTGCTTTTGGTTTCATAATTAAGCGTTAATTGCCCGACATATAAGTACGTTTTCGGATTACGGTTTATAGCGTTATTATATTTTTTCCGTGTTGGGATTTATATTATTTTGGAAAATATATATTGTATATTGTTATATTTGATATTATATTTTCTCCCGAGCCTCCCCGTACAAAGGAGACTCTGCCAAAACTTTTCGTAAATTTTGGACTTAGGAAATTTCTGAAAATGATTTCCAAAATTTATTTATTTAAGTACAAAAATTTAACGGTTATAAAATGGGTATATTTTATTTAAAGTAATAAATTTTGTAAATTATTTGTTTATAAAGTTAATATTTTGAATAAGACGCATTGTTTATTTAATTCTTTCTTCTCCCTTCTTTTTCCTTTTTGGGAACGAAAAGTTTTGAGTGGGTGAGAGTGTAACGACCCGTAAATTTTAATAAATAAATTGGTTAATTTAATTGGATCTTTGTAATTAAATTGAGAAAGAAAGAATTTTTTTAATAATTTATAATGAAGCAAACGTTAAAAAGGAAATGTAGCAATGGTAAATTAAATAGGACTTTGTGATTTAATATTTGGAGAAATAAATTTTGTAACTTATTAATGAAATAATAAATAAATTAAAACGTAACAATGCCAATTTAGGATAATAATTTATAAAATAATGGAAAGTGTAAGTGTAAATTGAATAGAAGCGTAAGTTTTTTTTAAGGAAATAATTAATGTAATAAAAAGTTGGAAAAACCAAGTAAATAAATTATTGATGACATTTAATAGTAATTAATGTATATATGTTTGGCAATTGAATCAAATCAATTTATAGAAATCAATTTTAGTTTAATTGGAAGGAAATATATAATAAATAAATTTATTTGTAAGTGAATGAAATTTATTTCTATATTAATTGAAATTGGAAGTAAGGATTGTAATTATTGTAATAATTAAAATGGGAGTCAATTGGAATTTAATGAACCTTAACGTATATTAATGAGAATTTAAGGCAATAGTCACCAGATATGAAGGAAATAAAGATGTATTAATATAATTACTTAATTAGCTATTGGAATAATAATAATAATAAAGTAACGGTAATTAAATAAACGCAGAAGTATTTAAGAATTGTAACGGAAGGTGCTAATGTAATAATCAAATAAACGAAATTGTGAATTTATTCCTAATGTAGTAATTAATATAGTGGGAAGTATGAACCCAAGTAAATGAGTTGATTTAGAATGTCATTACAATTAGCGTGTGTTTTGGTAGAAATAATAAAATGGAAATAGAGTAGTCAATAAAAAGGAAAGATGAATTTGAGCGTACTATTGTAATAAAGGGTAAACAAATGTTAACTTTGTTTATTGGATAATAATTGATTGGTTAAAAAGGATTGGACTAAGGAAATTTTATTAATTGGTTTTAAAACCTTAATTAATATGTGTAATAGACAAGATTTCACATTTTGAAATATAACCATTTATACAAATCTAAGATGTATATAAAAGTATCAGTGTAATGAAATGTAAACAAATGTTAAATATGTTTATAGGATAATGATTGTTTGAATAATAAGAATGGAATCAACATTTATTTATTTATTTGAATTTAAATTAGGATAATATGATTTATTGCAATTAAGATGAAAATTTAATATTTAAAATATTTCATAAATGGAAATGTAGATGAAATCTAAGAAAATAAATGTAAAGAATCGTGAACCAACGTAAATTTCATCCTTTTGATAACGATGAATTAAATAATAGAATGAAAAGTGGATTTAATAGAATTTTTGAAAACTAAATTTATAATTTAATGAAATTGAGGTTAATATCAAAATTTATAAATTATTCACCTCTAAGTTGACATTTAAATTTGTTTAATCATTATAAATGATTGAGAAATCATAAGTGATGAAATTTGGAAAATTTTCGAATTGAAATTGAAAAGTTGATTTAATTAATTAATTTTAATTTATTTAATTAACTGGAAAAATTAGCCATTTTGGCCACTGACTCGGAATTCGACGAAACCAGTTTCGTCGGATCCGTAATAGTGAATTATTGTAGGATTTCAAGTTTCGTAGCAATCGGACTTGTCGTTTGATCGTACGGACTCGTAACGCCTTAAAATTAATGAAATTGAAATCAATTTGAAAATATTGATTTTCACATAACTTCTTCATACGATGCAATTTGAACCTGAAACCTTTTCCATTGCGTTTAGAATATTTTAAAACATCTATTTGATATATGGGTTGATCCAATTTCGTTCCGGAGTCGAAATGGGCTTTTCGGGCCATATATCGTCCAACGCGTACATCCATTAGATCCGGTCCATTCTTTTTCAACCTCGTCTATAAATACCCTATTATAAACCTTAGCAGCCTCTATTCCTCATTTCTATACATACAGAATATTCTGTGCTCCTCTTCCTCAATGGCTGCAAATCCTAGATCCAATTGCAAATTCAAAAATCTAATAAAAATTCAAACTATTCTAAAAATTTCAAAAAAAAATGTTGATTCCCTCAACTAGCGTAATTCACTGGTGGTGTTCGTTTTTCTATTCAGATTATCGTTTGATCATAAATTGTGTTTTAATTCTTGGCCGTCAATATGGTTCAGATCAACGACGACGGATCATCGAATGGATGATACCGGGCGGTGGAGAGTCTCAAGTGGAAGGCATCGGCGGTGTTCGTTTGGGGTTTCAACGGTTAGATCGAGGTGGATAATTGATTAGGGTTTAAGGGTTTTGTGGCGGCCGATTGTTGTGAGCTTCATTCTTCGTGCATGCGAGGCCGTTGGAGGGAGGAAGTTCAATTCGTGATGGTGAGCACGGCCGTGATGGCCTATGTCGATCGGCAACAAACGCGAAATCATGGCGGCTGGTGGTGTTACTGTGCACGCGTGTACATTAGTAGAGGTTAGGGTTTGCTGAGGAGAAAAGGTGAGTGCGTTGTTGCTTTGTGACGTGGCAGTAGGGTAAAGTTATTTTAATTTGTTTTATATATTTTATAAATTTAATTTCAATCATTCAAACATGAATAACTTCCACATACGATATCCGATTTACACGTGGGTTTTTTTTGTTTGGATCGTACTTAAATTCTAGAGATTTTGTCGCTGGTTTAGATGGATTCTAAGACTGTTCAAATTTTAGGTTTAAGTTGGATTTAAATTCAATTTAAATTCGTAAGGTGAGTGTTTTAACCCACTCACAATTTCTAAAAAAATTTATGTTTGTTAAATTGATATACGATGTGATTTAAAATTTATTTACGGTTGTTTGGCATATTTTTAATCATCATCGCAGTTAATTTCATTTATTTAAATTAAATTGCTTTTTAATTCATTTATTGCATTTAAGCTGCCAGTTAAATTGTTAATTAATTATTCACGGCATATAAACTGCCAGTTAAACAGTTATTTAATTTATTATTGAATATAAACTGCTATTTAATACCTGTTGTTTATTATTTGTTCTATATTGATGCCATTGTTTGAATTTCATGATGATTGTGATAAATGGTTGATGGTTTATATTTTATGAATGGATGCTATATTTTATATTGTTATAAACTGCAAGTTATTATGAATTTTCATTTCACTCGGGATTGCGGTTTGAAATGATATATAACCTTAATTTTTATTTTAAATTACGGATTGAAATAATAAATATCTGTATCACTTGACCAGAGGATAGAAAATTTTATACAGACACCACAGTCTATATATATAAACATTTTGAAATGATTTTCTATGGTTTTGTAAAGAAATATATATGGTTTTATGAGATATTGATTCGGATATTTGATAAAGGTTATTATATATTTGGTAAAATTATTGGTTTAAGCTATGTATAAAATTGATTAATAAAATGAGTTTAATAATGAGTTTAATTGTTTTATATTATATGGTTACGTACCTACTTAAGATATTGTATATATAGAGTTTTTTTTAAATGACTTAAATGAAATTTAAGTTGGAAAATAAATATGATATTGTTTTAAATTGAATTATTTGAAAATTGTACATAAATAAAATTTGATTTGAAAAATATATAAAAATGGAGATTTTAAAGGGTATGAATCTTATAACTTGATTTGGTTTAAAGTAATTTAAATAAATATAAAGTTGAGATAAATGAATATATCAAGTTAAATAAGTTAAAAGAATATCCAGTTGTTTGAAGTTAAAAGTTTTACTTAAATGATATTAGATTTATTAAGTAAACATTTCAAATCTTAATAATAGCAATTGAATTTGATATATATGGAATTATTAAAGAATTAGCTTTGAAATGGTGGAATATGTAAAACTTTGAAATATATATATATATATATATATATATATATATATATATATATATATATATATATAAATTGAAATGTTTTATTTGGATTTTTATCTATATTTGGAATTGATTTGTGAAGGTGAAGCAACTATTTTATTATATAAAGTAATTTATATTTAAACCATTTAAGTGGTGCGGTTATATTTCAAAGTTATGTAATTCAACGTTTTATGTTTTGAAAGGCTATATTTCAAGCGTTTGGTCTAGAAATATTTTAACTATGAAAAGTTATGGTTTTGGAAAAGGATATATTTGAAAAAGATATCATATTGATTTGGTTTTAAAAGGAAATGATATCGTAATTATATGGTTTTGAAATGAATATTATATCCTGGTTTTTAAAGTATACATTATTTTGAAATAACCGCGGTGTTATAATAACGTTTGGTTGTTGAAGATACCAGGATCGGAAGTTGTCATACTCTCTGCCAACTCCGAAAACTACTTTAACAACCGTGTACGCGGTGGAGATTCCAGAATGAAGTAGAACGGTGGCGGCGTTTCCTTTAAGGTAAATACGTGGACTCGACTCCCGTGATTTGGCATAAGGTGGCTAAAACAGGAGCGAATGACGGGTTAAGAAGGTAGCCCCTTTTATCGGACACATCCCTTCGATATTCTACTCTCACTTTGGATTTATTTTCGGTGGCGACTTTTGATTCTTTGATTTGGGGGTGTGGCTCGAGGTGGGCGGTAACTGCGGCTATGCGTTACCACTGACCTGGAAGCGTAATTGGTATATCTACCCTGGCATTGCCTTGTTGTGCCGTGTCACCTACCCTAACGTTCCTTATACGATTTTGTTTTGTACCATACCTATGGAGTGCCCTTTGACGACGCCCAGTACGGGGGAGATTACGGTACTGTATAGACTATGGGAATATATTATGTGTTAAGGGAAATATTGGGTCACTCCTTAACGCTATTTTAAAATAAGTTAATTTTACCATTAGACATTATTATAATAGCGAAATATACTACATAGTAAATTGTTTAACGGATCCTTAAGAGATGTAACTTCCGAGCATCTCTTGAGTTACTGCACTCATATTTATTTCTGTTGATTTAACTTACATAAGATCTTTTAGTTCTGACTCGAGTGTTTTGTCTTTTCAATTCGCTCGGGTCAGTTCGAGCGTTTCAGGATTTGAAGACTTTATTTCTAGAGGATGAAGACAAAGATTTCATTATTATTATTATATTATGTTGTTCCACTACACACTGTATTCCGCTGCATCGATTTTTATTCATTGGT
Source organism: Allium cepa (assembly GCA_030765085.1). NCBI lineage: Eukaryota > Viridiplantae > Streptophyta > Magnoliopsida > Asparagales > Amaryllidaceae > Allium > Allium cepa. Next base: position 1,024,455,667 of record CM060935.1, on the reverse strand, counting down.
ATGTGAAAATCTGATATATATTGTATAAGTAAAATTAAATATTTTGTAAACAGCTTCATGAACTATATATTTGATTATTATATTTTATCCTTCTGCTGTGAGATTCTATTTTGTCTTATTTCTTTCTTATTTTTCTTATTTACCCCATAACAATTCGTCCTTCCGTATAGTTTGAATTGGCACGTGTGTCGATTTAAAGCGTGTGAAAAGGCGGGATGTTACAAGTAAAATGATTTCAAAGGCCTTTGTAAGTGGTGATTAAGTCATTGATAAGGATAAAGTTTTTGTCTTAAAGTTAATTAAGATTTAATGATTTGAGATTCATTAAATTAATGAGGTAATTAAAGGGTAATTAATTAATTTAATTGATTAATAAATGAGTATTAATTAATTAAGTAATTAAGGATTATAAGTTAATAAATTAGAGATTAATAAATTAATTAATTAAGGGTTAATTAGTTATGAAATTAACTTAAAGGTTAATTAAATAATGTGATTAATTAAGGAAAAATTTATTAATTAGATGGGCAATTAAGGATTAATTAATTAATTAATATTAAGTGATTAATTTGGGTAAATAATTCATAAGTAATTGGTTTAATATTAATTGAATTAATTAAGGATTAAACAATTAATAAATCCTGCCTATAAATGTGTATTGAATGATTGAATTGCTTAGGAATGATTGTATTGTATGAAATTCCTTGAATTGATTATCATATCTGATCTATGATATTATGATTTGTGATTGAGCTGTGAAATGTAATTTAATTATCCGTGATGTAATTTATTTATCTGTAATGAATTTATATTATTTATCTATGATGTGTAAATGAAGATAAGCCTTATAGGAATATACCGCTTATCTATATTTCTATATGTGTATCTTTGATGATTGATGTTATCACACGATTGTGTAAAGCCCCTCGACTACACCATACACACATAAATATGGATCGCACGAGGAAATTAGTTAAGTCACAAATTTTTGAAATGATTTTAAGGATGGAATTTTTTGAATCCAAAATAGTTTTGGAGATGTAAAATCGGTTTCTATCAAATACAATTCTGTTTGGTGGCGGAGATTTATTCTCTTAGCTTAACACCCTTCTCTAAGACGTACGAGCTCAGAGGTTATGTAGTTGATGGTTACTAGTGATACACTCCCAATTTGGTAATGTGGCATACGAAGTGCTGCTGATCATTTGTTGATCGATGCATGGCTTTGTGAAAAAGCATAGCTTTGTGGACAAGACTGCATCAGGACCTCACACACCGAAAATGGTCGAAACAGGAAAGATGCCGCAAGGTTGCAAGGGTCGCGCCCCTAGGATATGTCCATTCCTTCTGGAAAAGGGTGGTATCATGGTATGGAGCCCAGATACTTAACTCATGTGGACACTGTATATTTATTACTGTGTGATGTTGCTTTGTGGTTGAGGATCCTCGGATAAAGGTCGCAAACGACCGGAGGTGGCATATCTTTAGGTATTACTCCTGGTCAGGGAGGAAACCGGCCTTGTGTTGGCAGAGAGCTGGGTAAGTTCACGAGGCATCCCTTCAGAGGCATACCCGTGTGGCAATAGGAAGTTCCTTAGCCTGACCATTTGTTGGAAATCCAATCAAACAATACGAGCCCTTTACAATTGCAATTGTGTAACCTACCACCTCAGGTGGTAGATATAGCTGGCATAATATAATGGTACCTATGCTGGTAAAGATTAATATTATACTTTCGAAATGTTTTCCACTATGCACTAATAATAATATCAAAAGGATTTTGTGTAGTAAGCATGTTTGACTATCATAAGGAGAAATCTCCCCCAAGTGTGCGATTGCATGGTGTGTGTGCCGGGAGGTCTTATGGTAGTTTCATTTTCCAAAAAGCATTGCGGATTTCAATGTTTTAAAATCTTTTGTTGTTTGTTTTAAAGAAAACTATTTTTGTTTGCTCATACCAGTCCCATGACTGACTCGGAGTTTATTGTTCCCTATCTAAACTCTGGGTGCCTACAATTTTCCACACAGGTAGTCTAGAGTTGGGTGTTTCAGATAATCAAATAGTGGGAGTAGAGTCGATAGCATCCAGCCTTTGGTTTTGGCAATCGCTTTGGGATGGAGTTTGGTTCAGTTCAGCTTGATGGTGGTTCGGGTTTGAAGTTTAGAGCTTTGGATTTGAAGATTTGGTTTGGAGTTGAAGATTTTGGATTCACTCATCATCGAAGATCATATTCGGAGTTATCTCTTCCGTTGTTATCATATTCTATTGTATATATTTGTCTCTGATGTTGATATTTCATATTGTATTAGATATTGTGTTCATCGTTGTATCAATGATATTATTCATTTTCTTCCGCTGTGTTGTTGTACTTAATGTGTTATAAGCTCCGGCGAACCAGATTCGACGTTTGAATCTGCGACATTCGAGTACAAGTGAAGTATGAGTGTCGATTTTCGAAGTTCGAGTCAGGGTCGTTAGATGTATATACCTATTTTATACATATTTCTTGGAATAAGAAGGAAATGGAGTTGAATCAAAAGTTTTGCTTCAAATCTAGAGATTTCGAACGCTTTAGAAGGTGAGTGGGAAATTCATAAACTGTTTATGATATTAATTCTATTCCGTTGGTATACGTTTGTTATTTATGCCTAAATGAATAGACATATGTGAATTGTAGTTAAATTTGAATGTAATAAACATCACTTACATTTCTTAGAAGATCTGGTTAGAATTATTGTTACCCTAGTGTAACGACCCGCAAAAATTCGATAATTAAAATTGTTAATTTAATAAGATTTTTTTGAAATTTAATATTGAAGAAAATTAAAAATTTGTGAATTATTGATAAAAAGTGTGTTGTAATAATGAAAATAACTAAGAGGAAACGTAACAAGGTTAATTTAAGTTAATAATTAATGAACTTGAATGAAATTCTAATTAAATAAAATAATTTAAATGTATGCCTTGGTTATAAGTGGAATATGAGGAAGCAAATGTAATTAACGAATTAATGTGCGGAATAATATAATAGGTGGTAATTAGTTGGGAAGAATGAAAATACAAGATAATTAAATGTACATAAATGATGATTAATATAATAACGGAAAGGGTGAATATAAATTAAAATACCAACGTCCATTTACTTATAAGGTAGCAATTGGTGTAATAAAAAGCATGAGATCAAGTAAATAAATTTATTGAGAGTATTAATTGTAATTGGATGTAGATTTAAAGTAATAATGTTAATGCAAGTAAGGATGTAATCTAAGATAAATTTTCTATAGATTGAATGTGATTACGATAAATTGAAATTATGTAAATGTGTAACCTGGGTCTGTAAACAATAAACTTATAAATGCAGTTAAAAGCAAACGATGGCAATAATAATGTGTTGCCCGTTTATTTAGGCTATTAATTGAAATGAGAAATCAAATTTTAATAAAATTGGAAATCAATTAGAGTTAAATGAACCTTAATGTTATATAAATGAGAATTAATGCAATAACTAATTTAGTGCAAATAAATTTATGGAACCAATGGTAGGATCTTAACTGATTGTAATTAATAATTGGAGATAATGTCCATTCCATTTATAATATGACTATTGGTTGATGTAAAGATTGTAAATCAAGATTTATTAATTCATTTGAATATAAATTATACTGGTTGGGTTTATTCCAAATAAATGAAATTAAATATCTAAATATTACGTTATTTGAAATTAAGATGGAAGTTTTGAATCCAATGTTAAAATCCATCTATTTGAAATTTATGAATGCAATAATCATTAATTTATTTAATTAAATGGGATTATTGGAAATTTAATTTATAATTTCTGAATTTAATGAAATTGTGGTTAATACTGAAATTGTTAAATTAATCAACTCTAAATTGACATCTAAATTTGGTTTAATTAGTGTGAATGATTTGGAAATATAAAAGTGAAAAAAATTGTAAATTATAGGATTGAAAATAAAAATTGGATTCAATTAATTAATTATTAATTTATTTAATTAATGGAAAAATAGCCATTTTGACCACTGACTCGAATTTCGATGAAACTAGTTTCATCGAATCCGTAATGGTAAATTATTGTAGGATTTCAAGTTTCGTAGCGATCGGACCTGTCGTTTGATCGTACGGACTCAAAACGCCTTGCAATCAATGAAATTGAAATCAATTGAAATCAATTTGAAAAATATTGATTTTAGCATAATTTTTTCGTACGATGGAATTTGGACTTGAAATATTTTCCATTGCGTTTAAAATATTTTAAAACATCTATTTTGATATACGGGTTGACCTAATTTCATTCCGGAGTCAAAACGGGCTTTTCAGGCCACTTTATCGTTTAACGTATATACAATTCTGATCCATCTATTCTTTTTCAACCTTGTCTATAGATACTCTGTTATAAACCCTAGTTGTCCCTCATTCTCATTTGTTTGTGCGTACAATTTCTTTCACCTCCTCAGTTCAATGGAAGACAAACACCTAATTCCAACCACAATTCAAAATCAAAGCCAAATTTCAAACTCATCAAAAAAATTCAGAAAAATTATATATCGATGCTCTCGATGTACACATCTCAGATCTGCAGTTCGTTTTTGGTTTTGAATCACCGTTTGTCCGGAAATCGTAGATCAATTTTCGACCGTTCTATTTCGTAGCGATCAACGACAACCGATTGGCGAATCTACTATACCGGGCTATTGAGAGGACTGAGGTGGTTAGATCTGTGTTGTTCATTGATGAAGTTGACGGTTGGATTGGCAAATTTAAATTGATTAGGGTTTGATTTCTCGTGGTGGCGCTGGGTTCCTGGTTGCATCGTTCGAGATTATGGGTGTTCGCATGGTGGCCGTAGGCTCGGGGGATGTGGGCGATCGTTCGGTGGCGGGTCAGGTTGCAAGAAGCGACGTTGAACTGGGTAAGGCTGTGAGTTTCTGTTCACCGGTGTTAGGATTTGTTGGTTCGTGTGCATACAGGGACGAGAGAGTAGAGGGTGTGTTGTTGACGTGTCCAAGGTGAGGGTTTTTTTTGTCCTTTTATTTATTTAATTCGAATTTAACAATGCTCAAATCTTAATAACTTTTGCATGTAATATCCGATTCACATGTGGTTTTCTCCGCTAGGTTCGTATTGGAATTCCGGACATTTTGGCGCTGGTTTGGACGAATTCCAAGACCGTTTAAATTTTGGGTTTAAATTCAATTTAAATTCAGAAGGTGAGTGTTTTAACCAACTCACAACTTCTAAAATTTCTTATGTTTGTTAAATTAGTTTTGATGTGATTATGAATTTATTTATGACTGTTTGTATATTTTTAATCATCATCTCAGTTAATTGCATTTATTTAAATTAAATCGTTATTTAATTTATTATTGAATATAACTGCCAGTTAAATACTTGTTATCTATTATCAGTTATCTATTGATATTGATTGATAGTTTTGGATGATGATTGCGATGGATATGTGATTTGTTGATGGATGAATGTATGTTTAGTTTATATCATTATAAATCTGCAAGTTCTTTATTGATTTATTATTATTGCTTCGGGATTGCGGTTTGAAATGATATATAACCGGATTTTCATTTTAAATTACGGATTGAAATGATAAATATCCTTATCACTCGAGTATAGGGTAGAAAATTATATACAGACACCGTGGTCTATATATACAAATATTTTGAAATGACTTTTTATGGTTTTATAAAGAAATATATGGTTTTATGAGATAGTGATTTGGATATTTTATAAATGTTATTTTATGTATAGTTAAATTTTGGGTTTTAAGCTATGTATAAAATTGATTTGAAGTATAAAAGAAGTTAATAACTAAGTTTGATTTTATTAAGATAAAATATGATTATGCATTCATTGAAATTAAATTTCTGGAGTTTATAATGACTTAATTGAGAATAAGGTTGGAAGATGAATATGGAATTTATTTGGAATTTAATAGATTTAGAATTTTAAAGGGTATGATTTTTATAACTTGATTTTTTTTAAAGTGATTTAAATGATTATCAAGTTGATTTAAATGAATATATCAAGTTTAATAGACTGAAGGGATATCCAGTTGTTGAAGTTAAAAGTTTTACTTAAATTATATTGGATTTATTAAGTAAACATTTCAAATCTAAATAATATTAATTGAATTTTATATATATGGAATTATCAAAGAATTAGTTCTGAAATGGTGGAATATTTAAAGCTTTGAAATATATAAATTAAAATGGTTTATTTGGAGGTTTAAATCGGTATTTGGAATTTATTTGTAAAATTAAAGAAGCTATTTTATTATATAAAGCAATTTAATATTTAAACCATTTAAGTATTAGAAGTTATGTTTCAAAGTTATGGGTTTCAAGGTATATGGATTTGAAAGTGATATGATTTGGAAAAAAGATATATTTGAAATAAAAATGATATCATATTGATTTGGGTTTTAAAATAGAAATGATATCGTATTTATATGGATTTGAAATGAATATTATATCCTGGTTTTGAAGTATAAATTATTTTGAAATGACCGCAGTGTTATAATAATGTTGGGTTGTTAAAGAGACCGGGATCGGAAGTTGTCATACTCTCCGCCAACTCCGAAAACCACTTTGACAACCGTGTACATGGTGGAGATTCCAGAATGAAGTAGGATGGTGGCGACGTTCTATTAAGGTATATACGTGGACCCGACACCCGTGAGTTGGCATAAGGTGGCCAAAACAGGAGCGATTCTCGGGCCAAGGAGGTAGCCCTTCTTATCGGACACATCCCTTCGATATTTTACTCCGACTTTTGGATCTATTCATGGCCACTTTTGATTTTTGATTTTGGGGGTGTGGCTCGAGGTGGGCGGTAGCTACGCGTTACCACCGGCCCGGATAGCAATTTGTATATCTACCCTGGCATTGCCTAGTTGTGCCGTGTCACCTACCCTAGCGTGCCTTGTATGAGTTTGGTTTTCTTCCGTAGCCTGTGTGGTATCCTCTGGTGGCTTCTCGGTCAGGAGGGACTATGATATTGGATGGACTACCGGGACTATTATGTGTTAAGGGCTATATGGGTAAACCCTTAATGCTATGAAAAAAGTAAGTTTATTTTACTATAGACGTTATTATAATAGCGAAATATTACTACATAGTAAATAGTTTAACGGATCCTTAGGAGATGTGAATCCTGAGCATCTCTTGAGTTACTGCACTCACATTAGACACTGGATAGGAGATGTTAAATCCCGTAAACATATCTGACGCCATTCCACTCATATTGTTTATTGTTGATTTAACTCACATAATATCTTTTAGTTCTGACTCGAGTGTTTTGTCTCTTCAATTCGCTCGGGTCAGTCTGAGCATTTCAGGATTCGAAGGATTTATTTCTAGAGGACGAAGACGAAGAGTGTATTACTATTATCTATTTTATTATTCCACTACACTATTGTATTCCACCACATTATTAATATTTTATGGTATGTGTAACTTTGATATATACGGTATAAGTATAATCATATGTTTTGTAAAATAGCTTCATGAAATGTTTATTTGGTTATTATATTTTATCGTTCCGATGCAAGATTCTATATTATATTTTTTCCTTCTCTGTTTTTCTTATTTACCCCATAACAATCCACCCTTCTATACGGTTTAAGTCTGACCTGTGTGATTTATCGTCGATTTAAAGCATACAAAAAGGCGGGACGTTACACCTAATCTGGAAATAAGTCCCCAAAGTTATACATATAACTATTGATTAGATATGAAACTTACTCCAGATTTGAAATTGGGTTATAGATTATCAATATGATTTCGATTATTGATTATATTGATTGGGGAATTTTCCATAGTTCAATTTGTGCGAAGAACGTCCATTTGAATTTATAAATTTGTCCGTGTTTCCAAATTAAATAAAAATGCAGCGTTTGATTTAACAAGGAATATATGCAAATGAAATGGAAGATATGTGTAAAGTATAGATTTATTCTTCATAGTTTACACTATCTATTCCAACAAAAAGAAAATAATCAATCCTTGTAATTTCAAACGAGGAAAATCTTTCCTTTTATTCTCGATTTTTTTAAACCAATTTTTGGAAATCACAGCGAAGAATCTTCCTAAGAAATTTAATTTCAGCAAATTAAGTACGGAAAAAGAATATTCTATTTCTGATTAGAATGCATTTGGTAGAAGTAGGTATTTATACGTTCTAATAAATACTTAACTAATATGACAATTTATGTGTAACACTCACTTAGGATGTTAATTATACATGGAAATAGGGTCGAATAATGAATAGGACATAGGAGGAAAGTTTGGAAAGGTTGCAACTTAAATTAATGGGTAATAAATGTTAAATGGATTTAAGAGTTACAAGAAATTAATAAGGTAAATGAATTAATGGGACCAATAAATGAAGAAGTTAGGTTAATAATTATGGAATATTTAGAAAAGTTCACTAATGGAAATTAGTAAATATACATAAATGTCTTAGAAATATCCATTAGGATGTTATTCTTTATCATGGACAAATTGACATTTATGGAAGAATCAAATGAAAGGTAATTATGGGGAATTGAATATTTAAGGTAAATTATATAGCCATAAATAAATAAAAGGAAGTTAATAAGCTAAGTCCAATATCCAATTTAGGATGATAAAGCTTAGTAATAATAAAGCATGTGATAATGTGGCTTAATTTAGTAAAATCTAGAATAACTAATAGGACTTAAAAGGTTGGAGGGCGAGGTTAGTAAAGTTACACAACAGAAGCCTGCCATTCACTTTAAGGCTTCCAACGGCTGTATTGTAACGATCCACCCTTTTGACCATCAAAATTCGACACTAATACATCTATGGTATTCATGTGCCCGACATCCAAATGCTGGAAAGACTGATTGTTGGGGAAAAAGAAAGGGAAGACAAAAGGAAATCTCACGTCCAGATGAGTAATATATAATATACAATAGATATTTACAAAAGAAAAACCTTAATATACATTCAACAATCAAAGTTAACCAACTAATCATCAGTCTGGACAGTTTAACAACATATGCTCACAAATGCCGATAAATATAAACAACCAATGCAGTGGAAGTAAAAATATATGGTAATACGTATTAGAGGCATCTAGCTCATCTTTTGAAGCTCCAAGCATCCAAAATAAATTTTTAAATATGCTTGGTTTGATCCGAGTATTCTAAGAAAATAACACCCTGATCAGTCTGGTAAACCAACGTAAGAAACACACTTCAAATGGCTTTTAATGTTATGAAAACCTTTCAGATAAATGTATCTCGTAAGACTACGCTGCGCATAAACACAGACGGGTTTTTACTTTATGATAACTAAAATATTTTATAGAAAATTCAGTGTTATTATCATAATGTCTAGGGTTTAAAATAAATATGGAATCATAGTCAAAATTGTTACATTAGTTAATTTCCAGCATAATAGGTATACAACAAAGTCCAAAAGGCACTTATTGGAAAATGGATTTCTTCAATGACATGGCACTGGATACTACCTATCATGGTACATCTCTAGATAGAATGTATCATGGGCCTATATGGACCGCCTACATGGCAAGACTGACTTACCCCTTACTGGATAGTATCAGATATTTTATCACTCTAGTTTCTTTGCAACCTTTTTCCAAGAGCTCATGCATCAACCAAATTCATAAGTAATAACCTAGAAAGGGTGATAAAAATACCCTAATGGGCGCGACCCACATAGACCTGCCTCATATCTCCTGTTTTAGTCATTCCCTATTGGTGAGGCTAGAGGTTGTGATTTACCTTTCTAGCGAATCCCACTTGGAATGTTCACACTATCCTCCAAGCGATAATGAAATGTCAGCATTCATCTATACAAGTTATTCAGGATATGAACAAACCTAAGGCACTACTTCTACTACATCCATTTTGAAATCACCCTAATGATTGGTCGTAAGTAGCCCTTACACTTCAAAAAGCTCCATCTTCAACCATCATCAAGATGTTTTCCATTCGAATGTTTATGATGGTTCAAAGTGGTGTTTGGATGACATATCCAAGCCTGGTCTCTCTGAACCGACAATGATTGTTTTAAAAACCGGTCAACATTTGATATTCAGTTATTTAACTATCAAATAATTTAACCAGAGATTTAACCAAGCATGATTAAGCACACAAGCAAGCACTATGCTACTTACATTTATTATTTCGTTAATCAAAACCACTTATTAAATATCAAAATACATTTACAAAGATATATTACCAAACCCCTCCACTCTTCTCAATACTTGAAAAATATTGGTATGCTTATCTCAACTTTATAGTATACTCACAAAATGTTTCACTTTCGAAACATAGAAAAAACATTCCGATATACTTATATACTAATATTATAAGTATATTCACAAAAACACTACTTTTTCAATACTTAGAAAGTGTACTCATATACTTATCTCAATGGTATAATATATTCACAAATCCTAAGAAAAAATTGATTTTCAAAGTCACGCTTGATTGGTTTAAAACAAATGTCCTTTAAAACACTGATAATAATAAATGAAAACACTTTCCTTTTTGGTTAAAATAAATATATCATATAGAAATTAGACCAAATATACTTACCACCACTTCCCGATTTGAAACAGTACTTTTCCTCGATTAACAATGAGACCAGACAAGTTAGAAAACTATCCTTGCCGTGCGACGAGTTTCTATACCTTGGAATTTGATGTTAAGTTTGAAAAGAACATTTTCCATAACATCGTATTTAAAAATGGTAATTTATGGAAATCGGGTCTCGGCCTTTTTATAAATCCCTTTTTATAAAATGCCATAATAAAACTCCTTATATTTATAAACATCTTTTATGGAATATAATTTATAAATTTAAATTCCACTTTTAAATACGTAAATACAATTATAAACCTCACTTTATAAACATCCAAATTTATTAAATAAGCTCCTTTATAAGCATCCTTTATAACTTCATAAAACCTATATATAAAACTACTTCTATAAAATAGTCATTTATAAAACTCAGTTTGTAAATCTCTAATATATTTGCAGCTCTTTCTATAAAAATTCCAAATACACTTATAAAAGCTCCTAAATTTCAAGCTACTCCTTTCTATAATACAATTTTTTGAGAGAAATGTGTGATCCTCTAAAGTAGAGGAGAGCACACACATGTGTGTATGTGTGTGTATAACACCAATAACAAAGGAACTGCCAACATGCTTGGCAGGTGACAAATCATAATACAAAATCAAAGAAAAACAAACTCAAGGAACTTCTTGAATGAGCTCCAGCAAAGCCACCGCCCATTACACCTCGTTATCGAACTCCAGCAAGGCCACCGTTTGATATGAGGTGTTAGAAGAACCTAAATGAGATCAACAAAAGAGATCTACAAACTGCTCCACCAAAGAAAGGCTGTCTCAGTACAAGTAGTTCCACTAAAGAAGGCCTCACTGCATATGCAGCTCCATGGTCATGGTGTGACTAAGTGCACCTACAAGCAGCTCCACGAGAGAAATAACTCCTCACTGCAAAAGCGGATGATCCAATAAGAATGCCTCACTGCCAATACGGAAGATCCAAAATGAACCCCTCGTTGGAATCCTGACAACAGTTACTCTGAAAACCTAAAAAAAGCAATCTAGCACCATGTCCGGCCTAAACTTGAATCTGAAGATGGTATTAAACAAAAATATAAGAATAATACACATATATGTACATAAATGAAATATATACATAAATACACACACACACACACACACACACACACATATATATATTAAGTAAGTAAAATTAATAAAACTGAAGCTAAAATTATAAGACAGAAAAGAAACTAGAATAAGAAACAAACTAAAAAAGAATATAAGCATATAATATAACATCTTAACCAACTCAAAAAAATGTGAAAAGGAGATTTCAAAATAAAAAAGGTAAAAAATTAACAAAATATGATGTTAAAAACCTATAAACTATAATGTCTAAAAATATTATCCTTATGCTCCTTTAATCAAAAAACATTATGATAATCAGTAAAATAATCATTCAAACTTAAGACAATATTAATGCTATAATTATTATTGTCAAAAATATTGTTTTTTTGTTTAAATAGCTTAATTCGGTTACTAACCTTATTAAAATATTATTTGCAATGATTATTTTTAGCTAATCTAAATTTAGGATTTGAGATCCAATTAAAAAAATAATGATATTATAAAAATCAATTTATCAATATGACTATTATTATAATTAAAAAGCCTCTGCTTTCTCTCAAACCAAATATACCAACATATATTATAATAAATAAAGTATCTAGTAAAAATCTACATTTCTTTCTAAATTTAATGTGAAATTATTTCAATAATAATCACAATTAGTAACTTTAGTTGTAAGACTAAAGTTAAGGATTTTGAGGGAATTATTAAGAGTGTAGCAAGTATCCCTATAATCATAATATAGATGCTCAATATCATCAAAATACAATTTATAAAAAGTACATTTATGTGATAACCTGGATTTTGGTCATCTGATAATTGAATAATTATCTGATTTTACTACAGAGATACTTATTCTATTTGGATAAATAAAAGGAATTCCGATAATTTTGAAACATATATAAGACACTAAAACAAGAATTAATAAAAGCTTTGAAATATACCAATTTTAAAATGTTTTAAAATGATCAAAGAATAATTTATCTGATTTTAAGTGTTGAATAAATTCTGGCTTCCTTCCTTTACGAGGACGAAAAGATTCAAAGGGGAAAGAAATGTGATAACCCGGAAATTGGGTTATTTGATAATTCAATAGTTATTCTATTTTACTATAGAGATACCGATTCTATTTGGATAAATAAAAGGAATTCTAATAATTTAGAAATATATATATATGATATTAAAACAAGAATTAATAAATGCTTTGAAATATACATTTTTTAAAATGAGATAAATAAAAATTGTATATACATAAAAATTAAACATATATTAAGTTATAAAAACATAATACACTTTCTTTCATATTTGTTAGAATCAATATATGTATATATATAAAATTGTTGTCACATTTGTAAAATTATAAGGTACTTAACAACATAAGGAAAAAAAATTTTATAAGGGATTTATACATAAAGATACATGTTTTTGACAAACGTAAATATTTTTCATAATAATTAACAAGTGCAGGCTTAATAAAAACATAGATTTACAAGTGGAGGATAATGAATACAAATGGCAAAACTAGTATTTTCTTTTAATTTGAATTTTAAGTAAAATAGGCTTAAGAGAGAGACCAGGCTTCATACTTTACAAACCTGGAAATAAAAGAAAAAGAATAAATGAACTAAAAACCAAAATAGAGGATGATCATGCTAACAACAACTTCATCAGTTTCAAGCTTCAGCAATGCTAACATTTAATTCGAGATCAATTCAGTTTCAAATCAAAGTACAAGTTCTAGCTTAAATTGAAACATGTTCCTCTGTATCTTCAAAAACTGTAAGTAAACTAAAATCTAGATACTCTCATTTCCTAGATTCATGTGATAAATTGTGTTGTAATGTTGTAAAGTATTTTTATGAATATTCTAGCATGTATATCAGTTTAGAGGAGATGAGTATGCATGTTTGTGTATTGATTTAGGAGTGTCTTCTTGATCACGGACACAAAATGTAACGACCCGCCTTTTTGGACAGTTTAAACCGACGATCAAATACACATGTCGATTCCAAACCATTCAAAAGGGCAGATGGTTATTGGGGTAAATAAGAAAAGAAGAGGAAAGAGAAATAAAAGAAAGGAAACAACACAGAATCTTACAGCGGAACGATGAAATATAATAATCAAATAAACAGTTCATGAAGTTGTTTACTATACTTTGATCATTATTTATACAACTTTTATCAGAGTTATACATATACAACAGAACAATTTAAAATAATGCAGCAGATAGCATGATGCAAGGGTAATAATAGTAATAGTATACAAAATTTTCGTCTTCATCCTCCAGAATAGATCTTCAAAAATCTGAAAAACTCAGGACTGACCCGAGCGTAATGAAAAGACAAAACACTCGAGTCAGGACTAAATTTCCTCATGTAAGTTAAATCAATCGTAAATAAATATGAGTGTAACGGCGTCAGAGATGTTTACGGGGTTTGACATTTCATATCCAGTTTCAACGTGCATGCAATAACTTAAGAGATGTTACGGGATTTTCCATCTCCTAAGGATCCGTTAAACTATCTACTATATAGTAATGTACTCTAAGTAGATAATGTCTATCAGTAATATAAAGTATCAAAATAGCGTTAAGGCGTTACCATAATTCCCCTTAACACGTTTTTATAATGCCATAGTCTATACAGCACCGTAAGCCCCACCGTAAACCGGTGGTTATCAAAGGGTACCCCATAGGTATAACACAAAGCATAACGTAGTGGTCGCGAATAGGATAATAATTATGACAAGGTACATGAGACGATACCAACTAGGATACTAGTAGTTGCGTGATCCAGACTGATGTTGAGCATAGCCAGCAGCTACCCCAACACCGCGAAACAACACTCCCAAATCAAGGGGTGCACCCAAATCGCATCACAAATGTAATAGATATGGTATCGAAGAAGTGTGTCCGCTAGAGATGGATAACCTCAATGGCCCGGCGCGGCTCCTGTTTTAGTCACGTCAGGGGTCATCCAATATCGTTCTCTTTCTTCAATCAACGCGTTCACCGAACCATCCACTTCATTCTGGATCAACACTCCGCGTATAATAGTTATTAAAGTGGTGTTCGGTATCGACAGAGAGTATGTCCATATCCGATCCCGGTCTCTTTAATAACTACGTATTATTACACCGTTGGCTCTTTTACATTTCAAATCAATTCATAATTGATATCAAAATATCATATTCGTTTCAGAAATCAAATCCATTTCAAATATCACCGTATCTATCAAAATGTCAGATTCCGTTTCAAAAATCAATTTTCGCATCAATATCTCATTTCGATTACAAAATCATTTCGAATTTCAATTTAGGTTGCAACTTCATTTAACTCAATTCGTATTTTAAATTCAAGATTTAAATATAAACATTCCACTTTATTGACCAGCTTAGAATTTTAGAAAATAGTTTTAAGTAGTTTAAAAGTAGTTTTACATAATTAAAATAGTTAAAAATACTTAAAATCTCAAAATGGATTTGAAATAGATAAATTAGTTTAAAGTAATTTAAATTGGGTTAAGTAGATTTAAAATAGATTAAAATAGTTTAAGAATTCAAAAATAGTTTATATAACTGAGAAATTTGGAAAACAAAATAAAATAGCTTCAAAGCCAATCCATTCCAATTATATCTTCCCAATTCAAATCAATTTCAATTTCCATTCTATCGATTTCGATTTCGATTTCAATTCAATTCAACGTCAACTTTGACTTCAAATTTATTCAATTTTTTATTCACTTTCAATTAATTCAATTTCAATTTATGTAACAACCCGGTATTTCATACCGATTAATGATCATCTTTGGACGATAATTTTTCTTAACTAATTGCCTATTGAAAATTTTAAAATTTGAATTAAAATTCTTTTCATAAATTTGTTTAAGAATTTTATTGGGCTTTAAAAATTGTTTTGGCCCATTTCTTTTCTTGCCATGGTGGGTAACAAATCTTAATAACCGACCCCCCTTTCTTTATTTTTCTTTCATTCGAAACCTAAATTAAGAAACATACGAACAAAATGGCGGCCCCCTTCTCGTTCGCCCCTCTTTTCAAAAATTAGGGATTCGTTCAGCTCCTAGGTGCCGCGTCTTCGGCTTGCTCGATCGAATGATGGGTTTCGTTGCTCGGCTTCTTCTAATTCGTCGACAAGGTGAGTAATCTTTATTACTCACATCTAATACCTTGCTTAGTATTGTGTTCATGTTGTTCAACTTTGTTTCGATGTTGAATTCGTTTGATTTTGGTTTATTTCTTTGCTACTTGCTTAGTACGGCATTGATTTTATGTCGTGATTGCCATTACTTTGATTTTAGTTTGAAACTACTGCTTTGAACTCTCTGGCATTCGAATTGATTTTGTTTGGCCTTCGGCAAATTTTGAAATTCATTTCTTGATTAATTGATACCGGCGACTTTGATTTTTCTGGTGATTTTTATTTACTGCTTCAATGACTTCGGACCTTCGAAGCTATTTGATTTTGAACCTGTCTTGTTATGTGATAATGTTTGATCACTTGTCGTTGTCATCGTGTTGCAATCTTTAACTTGAGTTAGTTGCTATTTCATAAATCAAAGTCTGTAGTTTTCCATCTATAGGCCGTTGTCTTGGGTTTCACTGCATTCATATATGTCTTCACTTCCTTGCCGTTGCGTTGTATCTTGACTGATCAATATTGCATTGTAGGTTATTCACTTGACTCAGTTGAACTATTACTTGTTGTCATCTTATTATGGCCTGCATATATTAAGTGCTCACTGATTTCATGCGAGTATTTCCACCTTACTGTTTGCTTCGAGACAGTTTTGTTGCATTGTGATCTTGTGGTGGCTGTATTTTTAGTTGCAGTTGCCCTTGTATCCTTGTGTTCCTTATTGTTGGTGCTTTCCCTTCGTGGCCTTCAAGTTCATGTGTGTCTGGTCACGTGTTCTTGGATTTGTATATTTTTGGGTTCATCCCTGAGTACTGTTCGATCTGCTATTTGCACACTGCTTTTGCACTGTGTCTTGTTCAAGCCACTGATGTTGTTTCTTTTCTTTTTTTTCTGTTGCATTGCCTTCAAATCACTGTATTGTGTCTTAGGTCGAGCAATATCTATTTTGTGGCAGTCCATGCCTTCACTTTAGTCACTGGCATGATTCGTATTCATTTGCATAGTGCAGTTGCCTTTGTGTCCGACCATGTTGCATCTCTGTCACCTAGGGTCTGAATTGCATTTGAATGCATGTATACCTTACCCTTTCATATGTGACTAAGTCCCCTGTTGCATTTCTGTGCATCCTCCCTGTTGCACCCCTGTGCATTCATTTGCTTATGCTGGTTCATATCTTCTAGTTTGCACTCTGTTTCATTTTTCCTTGGTCATTACTGACCACCTGGAGCTTGCAGTATCCTGACTTGTATTCTTGTGATGGTTGTCGTTTAAATTGGTTCGTGCATTGCACTGACCACTGCATTCACTGGCATATATGAGTTTTGTTTTCACTTGAGTTTGTAGTGTCTTGTTGCTTTGTGTTGAGTCATGGTTGTCGTGACTTGACCTTTGCATTTTGCTTGATTTTCGAAATACACCTGTGTTGAATCCGGTATTTCGGTTTGACCTTGTGCCCGTTTGTGTACATCATTACTGTTGTGGCAAGGCAGTGCACGCAAGCGTGAACTGCAGCCACACGGTATTGCTTTTATTGATATTCTAATTGCTTTTGATTTTTGGATCTTTTGCGTATTTCGATATGCTGTAGTGGCGAGGCAGTGCACGCGTGCGTGTACTGCAGCCCTACTCAAATTAATATTTTAATTGATATTTCAATGGTTTGAACTGTTTTGTTTATTCAATTCAATATTTTGAATTGCATTCCGATTTGGTTTAATTACTGTCGTCTATTCATTATTTAATTATTATTGCTCATGTGCACTAATAACTGAGTTTGAATTAGACTGACCCGAGTATTATTTTCTTTTGAATTTATTACTCGGGTCAGACCGAGTATTTCAGGTTGTAGATATTCTGCTTTGGGTTGCTGCTTGAACTATGAAGTTCTTTCATATCTTTTGGAGTAGGCGTCGTTATTTTTAGTAGTCTGTATAATTGTATAGGAAGATATGTATTCATGTATATTATATACGTTAATGTACTTGTATATGTAACTTCCTGTGTCGACTATGGTAGTTGTATCATATGTACCGTGTCATATGTATTGTATCAAATATATTGTAGCTGACATCAGTTATTGTATATATGAGACTTTCTGTTTTATTTGTGTTCCGCATTATATTATCTGTGTAATATTTTATATCTACTATTCTAAACTACTATGAACCATCGTAGTTCTTTTTATACTGGAATTGGGGTATGTTGATGGGAGAAAATAAATCAGAGATGCAAAATGAAAGAATATATATATATATATATATATATATATATATATACCACTCCTATCGAGATAACCAATACTAGTGTAAGGCCTAACTATTGATGGCCGCTCCTCAACAGCCTTATTCTCCGCGCTAGTTGACAGCACTACACCGTAGTGTTCTTGGCTAGCGTGGGTATAGAGGTGGGGCGTCACAGCTTGGTATCAGAGCCATGAGTTTAGAACAAATATAAAACATAACTTGGATGGAACATATGTTACAACTATTTGTCGATATTTTATCTCTCATCTTTGCATATGATTATCTTTGATAGTTAGGTATGAATTCCTAACGCTTATTCATATGCATTTGATTTTGATTCTTGTGTTTTCGGCTATGAATTGATTTAGCCGACGTTGATTTTGTTTGAACTTGGTCATTACTTGTTGACTTCGGCATTGACTTGATTTTCATTTTTTGTTGAAATCATTTATGCATTTATGCTCGTTTTGCTTTGTTATTCCATTTGTTAATCGATTCTTCTTTTCCGATTTGTTGTTGTCATCTTTGTCGACTTTGATAACTTCTATTTCTGGAATTTTTGGATATTCCTACTTTGATGGATTTAGAATCGAATTCGTTGGATTTTATTCACGTCTTCGAATGTGAATTTTAGTGAATTGATTTGGTTTCCAAATTTAATCGATTCTTGTTATTTCCCCGATTTGTTGCTATCATTTATTAGCAACTTTGATAACATTTTCTTCGGAATTTTTGTGAACATTCCTTTTGATGGATACAGTATCGATTTCTTTGGATTCTATTCACATCTTGGTATGTGAATTCTTGTGCTTGATTGTTCCTACAATCATTTTTGTGATTTGTCACTTTAAAAATATAAAGGTTTACTATACTAGTAGTAAATATCAAAACCCTTTTCTCCAAACGATTTCAAAACTATTTTACTACAAAACTCTTTTCCTAAATCGTTTTCCAATCTATTAGTATATACTAACCTTTACCTCACTCGTATGAGAAATCTAATTAAATGACTTAGTAAAACGAGTGGTATATAACGCTTGCGTTTACTTCGTCGGTTAATTCTTGGACTTATTCGATTGAATCTCTTGTGACAATTTTTTTAGTGAAGATTTACATTTTGTTCGTAAATATTTAAGTTAAGCAAGTGGTTATGGGACATGAAGCTAAACTTTTATATTTACTAGCTTAGTGTAATTGACACTTCTCGTTGATCTTGATGATCGCTTTATGAATTAGACTAGCAATTGCGTGATGTCTCTTTCATTGCAAGGTTAGGCTAGACACCACTTGTGTGATTCCACTCACACATATCTTTTTGCTTTTTGGTTAGCCTAGACAACCATTTGTGTGATTCCATTCACACATACATTTTTGTTTGCGAGGTTAGGCTAGACACCATTTGTATGATTCCATTCACACATACCTTTTTGCTTTTTGGTTAGCCTTGACATCATCTGGGTGATTCACACTCACTTATGCGGGGTAGCTCCCCATGGTCTTCGGACCGTCATGTGATAGGCCTCTTTCTCTTTTTATGATTTCTGGATTTCTCGTGTTGATTTCTGGAATTTATGTCATTGACTTGTTATGAGTACAAGTTTCGGGTATGATGCCCCCTTTGGATCTTTGAGAAGATTCTTGTGATATTGATTGATCTCTGGATGATTATGACGATCATCTTTGTGATTTAGACTAGCAATTGTGTGATGTCTCTTTATTTGTTTTTTGGTTAGGCTAGACACCACTTGTGTGATTCCATCCACACATACCTTTATGCTTTTTGGTTAGCCTAGACACCATTTGTGTGATTCCATTCACACATATCTTTTTGCTTTCTGGTTGGCTAGACACCACTTGTGTGATTCCATTCACACATACCTTTATGCTTTTTGGTTAGCCTAGACACCATTTGTGTGATTCCATTCACACATATCTTTTTGCTTTCTGGATAGGCTAGACACCACTTGTGTGATTCCATTCACACATACCTTTATGCTTTTTGGTTAGCCTAGACACCATTTGTGTGATTCCATTCACACATATCTTTTTGCTTTCTGGATAGGCTAGACACCACTTGTGTGATTCCATTCACACATACCTTTTTGCTTTTTAGTTAGCCACCAGGAGATAGCGTCTCGATTTGCATTGCACGTGTTGGTGATTTTTCGTGCTCACATGTAGGTGAGTTTCCGTGCTCCCGTTCTCGCTTTGCGTTGCACGTGTTGGTGATTTTTCATGCTCACGTGTAGGTGAGTTTCCATACTCCCATTCGAGTTTTCGTACTCCCATTTGAGTTTTCATACTCCCATTTGAGTTTTTATACTCCCATTCGAGTTTCCATACTCCCATTTGAGTTTCCGTACTCTCATTTTGTGATATCTGGATTTCTTGTGTAGATTTCTAGAATTTGTATTTTCTAGATTTCTTGTGATGATTTCTAGAATTTGTGCTTCACCAATTTTCGTGATTTCTATTGATAAGTTTTATCAATTTTTGTGCGTTGGTGAATTCGTGTGTTATTGACTTGTTATGAATACAAGTTTAGGGTGTGATACCCTTTCCTATCTTTGAGAAGATTCTTGTGACATCTTTTGATGAATGAAAATTCATTGGTATTATATTCTGACGCCAATTATTTCGATGAAATTTTGACGTACGTCGAAGTTGCTACGGATGTTGCTGCTTTAATCACGTGTTTTAAAAAATTGTTTCAAAATATAAATCAAAATTGTTTTCAAAATTTTTACGATTTGCTCTTTCAAAAGAATGAGGAAGCGAATTAAACGTTTCAGTAAAATCGAGGACTATGACCCCTTTCTTTTGCTGATTCGCTTAATTCCGGACTTGTTCGTTTGAGAATGTAAATTATTATATAATTTTTTTTAAAATAAATGAAAATTGTTTTCAGAAGTTTTACAGTTTACGCTTTCAAAAGAATGAGGAAGCGATTTAAACGTTTCAGAAAAATCAAGGACTATGACCCCTTTCTTTTACTGATTCTCTTAATTCCGGACTTGTCCGTTTGAGAATGTGAAATGTTATTTTTTTTAAAAATACACAATTATGCACTTTCAAGAAAACGATGAAATGAATTAAACGATTTAGTAAAACTCGTGGTTATGGGTCATGTGCGTTTGCTATTTCGATTAATTCCGGACTCGTTAATTGAAAAATTTGTGATTTCTGATTATCGTTTAGATAATCGAATGTTGGTGATTTCTGATTTATCGTTTTTGATAATCAGATATTTGTTGTTTATAATTATCGTTTGTGATAATTAGATATTTGTGATTTGATTATCGTTTATGATAATTAAATATTTGCGATTTAAGATTTAATTATCAATTGTGATAATTAAATATTCATTCATTTGTGATTTCTGATTATCGTTTTTGATAATCAGATATTTATTGTTTATGATTATCGCTTGTGATAATTAGATATTTGAGATTTAATTATCGTTTGTGATAATTAAATATTTGTGATTTAAGATTTGAGTATCGTTTTGATAATTGAATATTTGCTGATTTGAAATTTGGTTACCGTTGTGGTAATTCCTGATTATCATTTTTGATCGTTAGATATTTGCGATTTTTGTTTTCTAATTATCTTTGTTGATAATTAGATTTTGCTGTCTCCTAATTATCGTATCGATAATTAGGTATTGCTGTTTCATGATTTCTGTATTCTGACTATCTATTAGATAATTAAATTTTGTTGAGAATTTGTGAATTTCTTTTATGAAATTAAAAGATTTCTTTGGTGTTTATATAGTACTACGCCGGGGTACCGGCTCAATTTTCTGCTATTCATGACGTTTTCCACGTCTTCCAATTACGGAAATGCCTTAGGGATTTCCGATTTTTATTCTTGAGCAACCTTCTATTCACATCATTGCTTCGGGGGTGTAGCACCTTCGAAATAACGATGTTTTTCTCGTGAAAGCTCAGTGGTTCTCAAATCCTATGGATTTCACTCCAGAATCCAAAGAATTCATCGAGCAAACACGCTCAGGCTTTCTCTTTCATGCTCTTTATGGTGAACTTTCTATTTCAAATTTTTTCATCTTGTGATGATATGCTCTTATGGTTGTTACCTTTTGTCCATTTATTCTTTATGATTGCGAGGACGCAATTTCTTTAAGGAGGGGAGTCTTTAACAACCCGGTATTTCGTACCGATTAATGATCGTCTTTGGACGATAATTTTTCTTAACTAATTGCCTATTGAAAATTTTAAAATTTTAATTAAAATTCTTTTCATAAATTTGTTTAAGAATTTTATTGGGCTTTAAAAATTTTTTTGGCCCATTTCTTTTGTTGCCGTGGTGGGTAACAAAGCTTAATAACCAGCCCCCCTTTTTCTTTATTTTTCTTTCATTTGAAACCTAAATTAAGAAACATACGAACGAAATGGAGGCCCCCTTCTCGTTCGCCCCTCTTTTCAAAAATTATGGATTCGTTCAGCTCCTAGGTGTCGCGTCTTCGGCTTGCTCGATCGAATGATGGGTTTCGTTGCTAGGCTTCTTCTAATTCGTCGACAAGGTGAGTAATCTTTATTACTCACATCTAATACTTGCTTAGTATTGTGTTCATGTTGTTCAACTTTGTTTCGATGTTGAATTCGTTTGATTTTGGTTTATTTCTTTGCTACTTGCTTAGTACGGCATTGATTTTATGTCGTGATTGCCATGACTTTGATTTTAGTTTGAAACTGCTGCTTTGAACTCTCTGGCATTCGAATTGATTCTGTTTGGCCTTCGGCAAATTTTGAAATTCATTTCTTGATTAATTGATACCGGCAACTTTGATTTTTCTGGTGATTTTTATTTACTACTTCAATGACTTCGGACCTTCGAAGCTATTTGATTTCGACCCTGTCTTGTTATGTGATAATGTTTGATCACTTGTCTTTGTCATCGTGTTGCAATCTTTAACTTGAGTTTGTTGCTGTTTCATAAATCGAAGTCTGTAGTTTTCCATCTATAGGCCATTGTCTTGGGTTTCACTGCATCCATATATGTCTTCACTTCCTTGCTGTTGCGTTGTATCTTGACTGATCAATATTGCATTGTTGGTTATTCACTTGACTCAGTTGAACTATTACTTGTTGTCATCTTATTATGGCCTGCATATATTAAGTGCTCACTGATTTCATGCGAGTATTTCCACCTGACTGTACCCAGAGTTGGACTGACTTCCAGTTTGCTTCGAGACAGTTTTGTTGCATTGTGATCTTGTGGTGGCTGTATTTTTAGTTACAGTTGCCCTTGTATCCTTGTGTGCCTTATTGCTGGTGCTTTGCCTTCGTGGCCTTCATGTTCATGTGTGTATGGTCACGTGTTTTTGGATTTGTATATTTTTGGGTTCATCCCTGAGTACTGTACCATCTGCTATTTGCATACTGCTTTTGCACTGTGCCTTGTTTACGCCACTGATGTTGTTTCATTTTTTTTCTGTTGCATTGCCTTCAACTCACTATATTGTGTCTTGGGTCGAGCAATATCTGTTTTGTGGCCGTCCATGCTTTCACTTTAGTCACTGGCATGATTCATATTCATTTGCATAGTGCAGTTGCCTTTGTATCCGACCATGTTGCATCTCTGTCACCTAGGGTCTGAATTGCATTTGAATGCATGTATACCTTACCCTTTCATATGTGACTAAGTCCCCTGTTGCATTTCTATGCATCCTCCCTATTGCACCCCTGTGCATTCATTTGCTTATGCTGGTTCATATCTTCTAGTTTGCACTCTGTTTCATTTTTCCTTGGTCATTACTGACCACCAGGAGCTTGCAGTATCCTGACTTGTATTCTTGTGATGGTTGTCGTTTAAATTGGTTCGTGCATTGCACTGACCACTGCATTCACTAGCATATATGAGTTTTGTTTTCACTTGAGTTTGTAGTGTCTTGTTGCTTTGTGTTGAGTCATTGTTGTCGTGACTTGACCTTTGCATTTTGCTTGATTTTCGAAATACACCTGTGTTGAATCCGGTATTTCGGTTTGACCTTGTGCCCGTTTGTGTACATCATTACTGTTGTGGCAAGGCAGTGCACGCAAGCGTGAACTACAGCCACCCGGTAGTGCTTTTATTGATATTCTAATTGCTTTTGATTTTTGGATCTTTTGCGTATTTCCATATGCTGTAGTGGCGAGGCAGTGCACGCGTGCGTGTACTGCAGCCCTACTCAAATTAATATTTTAATTGATATTTCAATGGTTTGAACTGTTTTGTTTATTCAATTCAATATTTTGAATTGCATTCTGATTTGGTTTAATTACTGTCGTCTATTCATTATTTAATTATTATTGCTCCTGTGCACTAATAACTGAGTTTGAATTAGACTGACCCGAGTATTATTTTCTTTTGAATTTAATACTCGGGTCAGACCGAGTATTTCAGGTTGTAGATATTCTGCATTGAGTTGCTGCTTGAGCTATGAAGTCCTTTCATATCTTTTGGAGTAGTCGTCGTTATTTGTAGTAGTCTGTATAATTGTTTAGGAAGATATGTATTCATGTATATTATATATGTTAATGTACTTGTATATGTAACTTCCTGTGTCGACTGTGGTAGTTGT
Organism: Allium cepa; assembly: GCA_030765085.1. Taxonomy (NCBI): domain Eukaryota; kingdom Viridiplantae; phylum Streptophyta; class Magnoliopsida; order Asparagales; family Amaryllidaceae; genus Allium; species Allium cepa. The sequence goes on along the minus strand of CM060935.1, from coordinate 1,024,430,957 downwards.
ATCATATGTACCGTGTCATATGTATTGTATCAAATGTATTGTAGCTGACATCAGTTATTGTATATATGAGACTTTCTGTTTTATTTGTGTTCCGCATTATATTGTCTGTGTAATATTTTATATTTACTGTTCTAAACTACTATGAACCATCGTAGTTCGTTTTATACTGGAATTGGGGTATGTCGATGGGAGAAAATAAATCAGAGATGCAAAATGAAAGAATATATATATATATATATATATATATATATATATATATATACCACTCCTATCGAGATAACCAATACCAGTGTAAGGCCTAACTATTGATGGCCGCTCCTTAACAGCCTTATTCTCCGCGCTAGTTAACAGCACTACACTGTAGTGTTCTTGGCTAGCGTGGGTATAGAGGTTGGGCGTCGGAATTTATATCGATTTAGGGCTTGGTTTTTCAAAATATCTATTTAGAACACTTACAAAATTATCCATCAATATACGAGTTTAAATCCAAATTTCAAACATGATTCGATTCCAAGCTCGATTTCAAAATATCGCTTATATCTCACTTTTACTTAATTATCCTTCAATACTCAAATTTAAATCTAAATTTCAAATATGATTCAATTTCAAGCTCAATTCCAAAATATCATTTTTTAATGTCGCTTTTACGTAGTAATACTCAAAGTTCGAAATAATGTTCAATCTTTAAATCAAATAGATTTTCGAAATTCAATCATATCCCAATTTTTATTCTCAAAGTCTCAACTTAAATTATTTAACAATTTTCTTTTACCAAAATTTATTTCAACATTCCAAACTCAATTTCTCGATAAATTCGATTTCTATAAATTTATTTCTATTTATAACTTTTAAATCAAACATTTAAATAAATTTCAAATCGATGATTTAAAAATTATTAATTTAGCCAATTCGTTGTCCGTATATAACTTTCTATCCTATGGCCAATTAGTTATTTATTTCAATTAGATGTCAGGGATGAATATATATTACTTAAATCAAATCACAGTTTCATATGTATGCATAACAATATATATAAGCGAATAAACATCCAAACATTCAAATATCAACCAATAGCACCCATCGAAATACATCATCCAATACACAATACAATTCATGGCAATTTCATAGTTATCAATGTCAGGTAATTTAATCGCAATTCAATTTCAATTTCAATTTAACTGTCAATTTAATTTTTCAACGGTTAATTCAAACGACAATCTATATGACAATTAAATTCTATCAAACAACGACAAATAAATTTCATAACACTTCATAATGTCAAATTTAACTAGCATAAAGATATTTAGTACGTTGTGAGCGTTATAAAACACTCACCTTGGGGTTTCAATTTGAAATTAAATCGAACGACTTTCGATTTAACTTAAAATTTTAACGAGCTTCAAATGACTCTAGGTTTGTACTGCAGCGTGGATCACGTCGCTGCGATTACGGCGCTGCTAGTTTCGCCCGATTTGGACCTCGTATGCAGAAGTTATAGATTTTATAAGTCATCGTTATTTAAATTTATAAAACAAGTTAATTGCTTTTATTAAACTCATTACCCAGTTAACAACCCGGCCCGTTAGCATGCTTCTTCTCCAAATGCCAAGCTCTGCCCGAACACGCACCATACCCATATAGCTGTGCATGAAAACAACTGACACCATGATTCTCTCGACGAAATCGCAAACCAACCTCGCTAATGCCCTTCTCCCATCGACCTCGTCTTGCCCATACCAAAAATGTCACGCCCAAACTCCCTATGGAAGTCGCGACATCTGCTGCACGCGCATCACTAAAGGTGATCGAACCTGCTCCTCTCCTGGGCGCCGCCTCCACTCCACCTCAAGAACCCATTCCCAAAGCCTAAATCGATGAATTCACCCCTAATTGATTCGAAACCCAAACCCTAGCTCTTTCTGTTGTTCGACTCTCACTGTCACCAGGCCAAACAAGACCGCACCTTACTAACAGCATACCAAGTTGAAGTTTGAGCTTAAACAAGATTTTTAAAATTGATTTCGTATTTTTCTATTGAGTAATTTGCGTGATTATGATTTTTGAATCTCTTTTGCTTATTTTTTCTGCTCTGTTGTTTACTGCCGTGGGTTTAAAACAAGAAGTGGGAGGGGATGTGTGTTGAAAGCTACAGTAGGCATAGGGTTACAGTGAAAAGAAGGAATTTAGGCTGATGTAATGTTAAAACAGCTTTGTTTGACTAGATATATATTAATTTAATATCCAAATATCTCGATTTAAGAAACTCAAAATTTGGAACCCCTATCGAGGCGTGTCGTCCGACGTTTATAATGTTATACCCCTATTTTGAACATAATGGAAAAGGTTTCGAGTCCTAATTCGGTCGTATGGAGAAGATAGCTTTTTAGACCCAATTATTATATTGAATTTTCGATATTAATTTCAACATGTTTATATCTCGTACGACCAAACGATATCTCCAAACATTATGAAATTTTAAATCCAATAATAATACATTATTACGGATCAAATAGAACTGGTTTCGTCGAAATCCGAGACTGTTTGAAAAACGACTATTTTAACTCGTCAAATTAATATTAAAACAATTTCGATGCGTTTCGAGCTGCCACGGTCAAACGACAACTCTGATTGCTACGAAAATTGAAATCCGATAATAACAAATTATTACGGATCCAATGGAACTAGTTTCGTCCAATTCTGAGACTGTTCAAAAATTGGCTATTTTCCAGTCGATAATTAAATATTAAAATATTCAATTTTCACAAATAAATTTTAAATTCAGTTTTAAAAGTTCTATAACATCACTATAACTCCAATATGATAAAATAAACTTTTACAAATCATTTTTAATCATATTAAACCCGTTATTCAATTATCCAATAAATTCCAATTTTAAAATCTTATTAACTCCGTTATAATCCCGATATAACTTACATTCACTTTGGAAACCAATTTGAATCGTATTAAATAAAATTTCAGTTATTCACTCTATTTTCATATATTAAATTTCAATATCAAATTAATCATATTAAATTCAAAATTTAATTATTCAAACATTTGTAATATTAAATTAAAATAAAATTTGATTATTAAATCACTATCTTTTGAAATATTCGAAACGAACTTAAAAATTTAACTTTTGAAACAAATTTAAATTATAGAACAACCATTTCCATTATACGGTTATTTAATTCCCATTATTAAATTATTCAATAGATTCCAAATATCAAATTTAAACAATTTCGCTTATCCAATAATTCATTATCTTTTGAAATATTGAAATTGAACTTATAAGATTCAACTTTTAAAACCAATTCACAATTTAGAACACTATTTTCAGTTTACAATTATTCAATTATTCAATAAGTTTTAAATATTTAATTTAAACAATTTACCTTTTCAATATTCAATATTTGATTTTAAATAGATTTTACTTATCAATCAATTACTCTATTATACCCAATGAATTCAACATTTATTATCCTATTCAACTTTTGATTTCAAAGGCATTCACTAAGTAGGATTTATTTTTCATTACTTGGATAATTATTGTCGCAATTCATTCCAGTTATTATTATTCCAAACGAATTACAAAATTTTTTTTTCTAACATTAAATCACGAAATCTTATTAAATTTGCTATTTTAATTATCGAAAATTTACGGGTCGTTACACAAAATCTTTTCAAAAATCAAATTTTCTTTTCCTAATATATTTTTGGGTATGATCTTTAAATAAAAATGTTTGTATATATGTAACATCATTTGTAAAAACTGTTTCAAGTTAAGATATTTAGTAAATCTTTTGAAATTAGAAATTTACAATGGGAAATCAACCGAGGTCAAAAGTCGAGTGTTAGATTACCAGGCTTGAATTATATAATCGAATTCGTATTCAAAAATGATGAATTTTAGTAGTAATATTGGGATTTATAAGTTGGTGCATTGCTGTAAATTTTTAAGTTGAACGGTATTATGTTTGTCGTCGATTCACGACAATCGGCGGCAGAACGAACATCGTACTTGATATGGGAGGAAGCTTGGGTGTTGGAGAGCAATATAAAAATGGTCGGAGAATTTATCATCAAGCATGGTGGCCAGACGATGTGATTATAGGGTTTTAGGGGGCATTTTGGCCAAGCTCGGGTTTGGTTCGATTTCGCCGTCGATAGCCGATCGGAGTTGTGTGCACAAAGTGGATGGTTGGAGCAGTCATGACGAAGCCTTGACCGAAGTTTCGTGGCCACCAATGGTTTGTGGTGGTGATGCAGGAAGTTTTTGGATAATCGATTTTATACTTGGGTTCCCTCATGATGCTTGATTTCGAGTTGTTGGGATTTAATGTTTTCTAGGTTTTCGGGCGGCTCGTCGATGACGTAGCCGACATGAGGATGGTTGTAGCGCCGGCCAGAGATGGCCGGAGTGATTGTGCACGTGCACAAGGCGGTTTCATATCTGATGTTGGATTGCTGCGTTGAGCTTCAGGGAAGAAGGGTGGTTTACTCAAGGATATTCTCAAGTTCGATAGAGGAAGTATTTGAGTCTTTTGCTCGGGAAGTTTGATTTTTGGCTCTAGTTGTCGATCGAGTTTTTTGGGTTTGATGTGACGCCCTACCACTATACCATCGCTAGCCAAGAACACCATGGTGCAGTGCTATCAACTAGCATGGAGAATAAGGCTGTTGAGGAGCGACCATCCACGTAATTGCTTTGCAAACCCAAAGCTACTATACAGTAGCTATAATATTCTTCGGAAACAAACATAGAAATATACATAACATAAATCAGTCACAGATATCCATATCACTAAGGCGGAAAAAGATATGAATATAACACATGAAAGTGTACATCAGAGTAGTGGTCAAACAAGATCCACACTATCGCAAAAGAATTGCTACAAGTGCTAAACAAAAGAATATGAATACATTCATGAGTTTATATCTCAAATGCATACAACAAAAACTACTAATCAAAGTAGTTAGCCAAAATTCAGGGTGATAATCCTAGATGTGAAGTCAAGCAGAAGCACCTGTAACATCTCGGTCTGACCCGAGTATTATTTAATAAGAAAATAATAAACGGATCAGTCTAGCTATAAATATCAGATGAGATGATATAGAATAAGAGATATGCTATAAACATAGAATAACCATAATGACATACCATGAAAAGTATGTAAATGAACATCAACAAGAGATTAATCAATATCAAAAGAATCTTCTCAAAGATCCAAAGGAATGTCAAACTCCATAAATTTGCATACACAAAAGAGTCAATGACACACAAATTCACCAATGCACAAATATTGTTAAAGCTTATCAATGAAAATCACGAAAATTGGTGAAGCACAAAATTCTAGAAATCTACACGACAAATCCAGAAATAACAAAAAGGGGGAGGCCTATAACAAACAGGAGTATGAAAGCTCACCAACACGTGCATCACATAATGGAATGCTATTCCATGGTAGCTAACCATAAATTTTGAGCGGAAGCTCCACAAATGGCCCGAAGACCATGGGTCGCTACCCCACCAAATTGAGCCAAAGCTCCACAGAAATGGGGTTCAGTCTCCCTCGTAGACAAAGAGACGTCGCACATTTTCTTGTTGTTGTGGAAGTTTGGTTTGGCTCCCACAACTTTAACAACACTCTCCCGATCAGCCTCTTCAAGACGAGGAGTGATATCTATGAGTTGGTCAAAAGAAACTTCTAATTTTAGAAGTAATGGCTTCTTGAGACTCTTGTTCAAGCCATAGACAAATCTCCGATTTTTCTTCAATGGGGTATCAATGTATTCAACCTCGTACATGGAAAGAGATTCGAAAGATCCGACATAGTCTATCACAGAAGATTCACCTTGAACAAGGTCAATAAAAAGCGAGCCAATGTCACCTTTTCTGCTTCTGGCACAAATTTTAATTCAAAGCGTTCCCGGAATTTCTCCCAAGTAAGATCCGCTTCAATAATTTCAGAAATAAGAAGTTCGTACCAGTCTAATGCTATTTCTTGGAGCATACTAGAAGCCAACTGAACTCGGTGAAGATCAATAAGATTCACGTGAGAAAAGATTCGATCGCATGATCTTAGCCAGGCCTGGATTCAATAATAGTTTCAGAGCCTTTGAATGGCTTCCCACCAAAGTTGGTATAATCGTTGCACAAGCATGCAGATCCAGACTTAGGGTGAGTAGGTTCCGGATTAGAACCAGCTGCTTGATCATTCTTAACTAAATCAAGAAGCTGTTGAGCAGTCATAAATGCTCCATCCTGGGGAGTAATACTAGATTGACCGGCGTTGGGACGGCCTGGTCTATCCATTTCTCTTCTTTAAGAAAGAAAGAAGAAGAAGAAAATGGTTATTCAACAAATGAATATCAAACATTCTTGATAGGTGACACAAGGAATCATAAAATAAAATAGGATAGAACGGTACGAAGACCCGAATAAAATCCTAAAGCACGACTCCTAAGATGGACTTAGGACGATGATCCTTGTTAACTTATTCTACATTGTTCCGAAATTTGGCTCCGGTACCATGCTGTAATGCCCCACCTCTATACACACGCTAGCCAAGAACACTACGGTGTAGTGCTGTCAACTAGCACGGAGAATAAGGCTGTTGAGGAGCGACCATCCATGTAATTGCTTTGCAAACCCAAAGCTACTACATAGTGGCTATAATATTCTTTGGAAACAAACATAGAAATATACATAACATAAATCAGTCACAGATATCCATATCACTAAGGCAGAAAAAGATATGAATTTAACAAGTGAAAGTGTTCATCAGAGTAGTGGTCAAACAAGATCCACATTATCGCAAAAGAATAGCTACAAGTGCTAAACAAAAGAATATGAATACATTCATGAGTCTATATCTCAAATGTATACAACAAAAACTACTAATCTAAGTAGTTAGCCAATAGTAAGGGTGATAATCCTGTAACATCTAAGTAGAAGCACCTGTAACATCTCGGTCCGATCCGAGTATTATTTAATAAGAAAATAATAAACGGATCAGTCTAGCTATAAATATCAGATGAGATGATATAGAATAAGAGATATGGTATAATACAATAACCATAATGACATACTATGAAAAGCATGTAAATGAACATCAACAAGAGATTAATCAATATCACAAGAATCTTCTCAAAGATCCAAAGGAATGTCAAACTCCATAAATTTGCATACACAAAAGAGTCAATGACACACAAATTCACCAATGCACAAATATTGATAAAGCTTATCAATGAAAATCATGAAAATTGGTGAAGCACAAAATTCTAGAAATCTACACAAGAAATCCAGAAATCACAAAAAGGGGGAAGCCTATCACAAACGGGAGTATGAAAACTCACCAACACGTGTATCACACAATGGAACGCTATTCCATGGTAGCTAACCATAAATTTTGAGCCGAAGCTCCACAAACGGCCCGAAGACCATGGGTCGCTACCCCACCAAATTGAGCCGAAGCTCCACAGAAACGGGGTTTAGTCTCCCTCGTAAACAAAGTGACATCGCACATTTGCTAGTCTAAATTACAAAAATGATCATCATCGATCATCAAGAAGTGTCATTTACAGTGAGCTAGTAAATATAAAAGTTTAGCTTCATGTCCCTTTACCACTAGCTTAACTTATATATTTACGAACAAATTGTAAGTTTCCACTAGAAAATTTTCACAGGAGATCGGCATGGCCTACCATAAGTGCCTCAAATGGTGCCATACCAATACTAGATTGGAAGCTATTATTATAGGAAAGCTCAACAAAAGAAATATGATCTTCCCAACTTCCACCAAAATCAAGAACACATGCACGAAGAAGATCTTCAAGAGTTTGATTCACACGCTCGGTTTGTCCATCGGACTAGGGATGATAAGTGGTGCTAAAATTAAGCTTCGTTCCCAAAGCTTTTTGAAGACTCTTCTAAAATCCACTAGTAAACAATGGATCATGATCGTTAACAATAGAAGTAGGAACTCCATGTAATTTAACAATTTCTTTAATAAAAAGTTTGGCCAAAAGAGGCACGGTTCGATTAGACCGAACGGGAATAAAATGGGCGGATTTAGTAAGTCTATCAACTATAACCCATAAGCTATCATGACCAGAACGAGAACGGGGAAGGCCATCAATAAAATCCATAGAAATTTGATCCCACTTCCAAATTAGAATTTCTAATGGTTGCAATACCCCACCGGGCCGTTTGATGCTCTGCCTTGACAAGTTGGCAAGTCATGCAACACTTAACAAAGTTAGCAATATCAGATTTCATTCCCTCCCAATAATAAAGTCTCTTCATATCCGCGTACATTTTACTACTACTGGGATGAATGGTAAATTTAGAATGATGAGAATCTTCTAAAATATCTTTACGAAGATCACTAATATTTGGCAGGATAATTCTACCAAATTTTCAAATGCCGCCACGAGAATCAATATCAAAGTCTTTCAAATCTTCAATATCAATTTTATCCCTCAATCTTTGGCTAAGAAGAGCCAATACAGGATCTAGTCCTTGAGCTTCAACAATGCGGTCAAAAAGAGAAGGACGAGCCTCAAGACTACATAAAACAAGAGATGAACATAAATCGAAAACTAGATCTCGAATTTCACATGTGGATAAAATTCCAAGATCATTCCATTCAGATATCATCATAGAAACAACCGCTTGTTGCTTGCGACTAAGTGCATCGGCAACTCGATTTCCCATTCCGGGAGTATAAAGAATATCAAGATCATAAGATGCGAGAAATTCGAGCCAACGCTGTTGACGCAAATTAAGTTCCTTTTGAGAAAACAAATATTTCAAAGACTTATGATCGGTGTAGAGAATAAATTTTTCTGCCAAAAGATAGTGACGCAAAATACGAAGGGATTTCCGTAATTGGGAAACGTGAAACACGTCATGCATAGTAGAAAATTGAGCCGGTAATACAAGGCGATAAGCCATAGAACCAATGCGTTCGGTGATAGGAAACAGACCAATATATCTAGGCGCTAACTTTCCCGATCGACTGAAACGCACAACACCTTTCATAGGCGAAACACGAATAAACACAAGATCTTCCACAGAAAACTCTAATTTCCTTCTTCGGTTATCGACATAGGATATTTGTCTACTCTGGGCTTCTTTCATCCTATGACGAATAAGGTCAATCTTCTCTGTGGAATCACGAATAAAATCTGGACCTAAAACCAGCTTCTCACTGGCTTCAAGCCAACAAGGAGATCGGCATGGCCTTCCATAGAGTGGCTCAAAAGGTGCCATACCAATACTAGATTGGAAGCTATTATTATAGGAAACTCAACAAGAGAAATATGATCTTCCCAACTTCCACCAAAATCAAGAACACATGCACGAAGAAGATCATCAAGAGTTTGATTCACACGCTCAGTTTGTCCATCGGACTAGGGATGCTAAGCGGTGCTAAAATTAAGCTTCATTCCCAAAGCTTTTTGAAGACTCTTCCAAAATCCACTAGTAAACAATGGATCACGATCACTAATAATAGAAGTAGTAACTCCATGCAATTTAACAATTTCTTTAATAACAAGTTTGGCCAAAGGGGGAACGGTTCGATTAGACCGAACGGGAATAAAATAGGCGGATTTTGTATGTATATCAACAATTACCCACAAGCTATCATGACCGAACGAGAACAGGGAAGGCCATCAATAAAATCCATGGAAATTTGATCCTACTTCCAAATTGGAATTTCTAAAGGTTGCAATAACCCACCGGGCCTTTGATGTTCGGCCTTGACAAGCTGGCAAGTCATGCAACACTTAACAAAGTTAGCAATATCATATTTCATTCCCTCCCAATAATAAAGTCGCTTCATATCCGCGTACATTTTACTACTACCGGGATGAATGGTGAATTTAGAACGATGAGAATCTTGTAAAATATCTTTACGAAGATCACTAATATTTGGCACAATAAGTCTATCAAATTTTCGAATGCCGCCACGATAATCAATATCAAAGTCTTTCAAATCTTAAATATCAATTTTATCCCTTATTCTTTGGCTAAGAAGGGCCAATTCGGGATCTAGCCTTTGAGCTTCAAGAATGCGGTCTAAAAGAGAAGGACGAGCCTTAAGAAAACATAAAACAAGAGATGAACATAAATCGAAAACTTGATCTCGAATTTCACAAATGGATAAAATTCCGAGATCATCCCATTCGGATAACATCAAAGAAACAACCGCTTGTTGCTTAGGAGTAAGTTCATCGGCAACACGATTTCCCTTTCCAGGAGTATAGAGAATATCAAGATCATAAGGTGCAAGAAATTCGAGCCAACGCTGTTGATGCAAATTAATTTCCTTTTGAGACAATAAATATTTCAAAGACTTATGATCGGTGTAGAGAATAAATTTTTCTCCCAAAAGATAATGACGCCAAATTCGAAGGGCGAAAACAATAGCCACGAGTTCTAAATCTTGAGTGGCATATCTAGTCTCTACTGGCTTCAATTGCCTAGAAGCATAAGCAATAACACGTTCTTTTTGCATAAGAACGGAACCCAGACCAACACGGCATGCGTCGGTATAAACAATAAAATATTGATTCCCTTCGGGAATAACAAGAATAGGAGCATCGGAAAGGAGTTCTTTTAATTTCTGAAAAGAAGTTTCACATTTGTCCGACCAAATGTATTTAACACCTTTCTTTGTTAAGTCGGTAAGAGGCACGACAATTTTAGAAAAGTCTTTGATGAAATGACAGTAATAACCCGCTAATCCAAGGAAACTACGAATTTCCGTCACACTCTCCGGTCTTTTCCAATTTTGAATCGCTTCAATCTTTGAAGGATCCACTGATATTCCGGATTCGGAAATAATATGACCGAGAAACTTCACACTATATTGCCAAAAATGGCATTTAGAAAATTTTGCTTTTAATTGATTGCTCCTAAGAGTTTCCAACACAATCCGAAGATGCAATTCATGTTCCTCCTCGGTTTTTGAATACACAAGAATATCATCAATAAAGATGAGAACAAATTGATGGAGGAAATCTTTGAAAACTCGATTCATAAGGTCAACGAAATAAGCCGGAGAATTCGTTAAACCAAATGGCATAACAAGCCATTCGTAAGATCCATATCGAGTACGGAATGATGTCAAAGAAATGCTATCCTCTGCAGTACGAAGCTGATGAAATCCGGTAGCCAAGTCCAATTGTGAAAAGACTTTAGCACCACTAAGTTGATCGAATAGATCATCAATCCGAGGTAAAGGATATTTATTCTTTATAGTAAGGTCATTAAGCTTGCGGTAGTCAACGCAAAGCCTAAGTGTACCATCGAATTTCTTCATGAAAATTACCGAAGCTCCCCAAGGCGAGGAACTAGAGTGAATAAATTGCTTCGTCTCCAATCGGATAATTGTTTGTGCATCTCCTCATTCTCCATATTGGACAAACGATAAGGAGGACGAGCAATAGGTTGAGCTCCGGGGGTAAGATTAATTTTGAACTCAATTGCTCGCTTATGTGGTATACCTAAAACGGGCTCAAATATCTCGGAAAATTCACGAACAACGTGAATAAGAGAAATGACATCTTCATCATCATCATTATCATCATTATGAGGATTTAGAGAATACAAAGATGCAGATAAAGTGGAATCCGGATCATTGAGAATAATAGAAATCTGCTTAACAGATTGAGGATGTCGAAGATGAATAGTCCGCTCAGGACATAGGATATGAACTTCATAATGGTTAAGCCAATCCATTCCCAAAATCATTCAAAGCCTAAGTAACGCATGGCATGCAAATCGGCTCGGAAAGAAAAATCACAAAAAATAATCTCGACATCTTTACAAAGCAAACTATGTGTTGCGGATCCATCAACCGGATTCGCAATTCTCAAAGAAGTCATTAAACACAAAACATCCAAAGAAAAAGTATCAACGAGTTCTTTTGAAATAAAAGAATGGGATGCACCCGTATCAAAAAGAACTCGTATAGGTTGATCACGAAATATTATAATGCCATCAAGGATAGAATAAGACATACCTTAATTACGAGATGTGTTGCCAGGGGCTTGAGCCACATTCAACTTCCCCTCCCTCTTGCCTTGAAGCTTGGGGCATGAAGGTTTAGCATGACCGGGACTTTTGCAGTAGCGACAAGAGAGGGACTTTGGACACTTATTCGCGTAATGGTCCTTCGAACCACAATTATAGCATTCCCCACGACCAAAGGAAGAAGTCTTTGCCACAGGAGTTGCTTGCTTCCCTTTCTTATTGGGATAAGGACCTTTGAATTTGTTAGGCCTTTTCATGTTGTTTTTGAAGTTTGGTTTGGCTCCCACAACTTCAACAACACTCTCCCTATCTGCCTCTTCAAGACAAAGAGCGATATCTACGAGTTGGTCAAAAGAAACTTCTAATTTTAGAAGTAATGGCTTCTTGAGACTCTTGTTCAAGCCATAGACAAATCTCTGATTTTTCTTCAATGGGGTATCAATGTATTCAACCTCGTACTTGGAAAGAGATTCGAAAGATGAGACATAGTCTGTCACAGAAGATTCACCTTGAACAAGGTCAATAAAATGGCGAGCCAATGTCACCTTTTCTGCTTCTGGCACAAATTTTAATTCGAAGCGTTCCCCGAATTTCTCCCAAGTAAGATCCGCTTCAATAATTTCAAAAATAAGAAGTTTGTACCAGTCTAGTGCTATTTCTTGGAGCATACTAGAAGCCACCTGAACTCGGTGAAGATCAATAAGATTCATGCGAGAAAAGATTCGATCGCATGATCTTAGCCAAGCCTGGACTTCAATAATAGTTTCAGAGCCTTTGAATGGCTTCCCACCCAAGTTGGTATAATCGTTGCACAAGCATGCAAATCCAGACTTAGGGTGGGTAGGTTCCGGATTAGAACCAGCTGCTTGAGCATTCTTAACTAAATCAAGAAGCTGTTGAGCAGTCATAAATGCTCCATTCTGGGGAGTAACACTAGATTGACCGGCGCTGGGACGGCCTGGTCTAGCCATTTCTCTTCCTTAAGAAAGAAAGAAGAAGAAGAAAATGGTTATTCACCAAATGAATATCAAACATTCTTGATAGGTGGAACAAGGAATCATAAAATAAAATAGGGTAGAACGGTACGAAGACCCGAATAAAATCCTAAAGCACGACTCCTAAGATGGACTTTGGACGATGATCCTTGTTAACTTATTCTACATTGTTTTGAAATTTGGCTCCGGTACCAAGCTGTGATGCCCCACCTCTATACACACGCTAGCCAAGAATACTACGGTGTAGTGCTGTCAACTAGCATGGAGAATAAGGCTGTTGAGGAGCGACCATCCATGTAATTGCTTTGCAAACCCAAAGCTACTACACAGTGGCTATAATATTCTTTAGAAACAAACATAGAAATATACATAACATAAATCAGTCACAGATATCCATATCACTAAGGCGGAAAAAGATATGAATATAACACATGAAAGTGTTCATTAGAATAGTGGTCAAACAAGATCCACAATATCGCAAAAGAATAGCTACAAGTGCTAAACAAAAGAATATGAATACATTCATGAGTCTATATCTCAAATGTATACAACAAAAACTACTAATCTAAGTAGTTAGCCAAAAGTCAAGGTGATAATCCTGTAACATCTAAGCAGAAGCACCTGTAACATCTCGGTCTGACCCGAGTATTATTTAATAAGAAAATAATAAACGGATCAGTCTAGCTATAAATATCAGATGAGATGATATAGAATAAGAGATATGGTATAAACATACAATAACCATAATGACATACTATGAAAAGCATGTAAATGAACATCAACAAGAGATTAATCAATATCACAAGAATCTTCTCAAAGATCCAAAGGAATGTCAAACTCCATAAATTTGCATACAAAAAGAGTCAATGACACACAAATTCACCAATGCACAAATATTGATAAAGCTTATCAATGAAAATCACGAAAATTGGTGAAGCACAAAATTCTAGAAATCTAAACAAGAAATCCAGAAATCACAAAAAGGGGGAAGCCTATCACAAACGGGAGTATGAAAACTCACCAACACGTGTATCACACAATGGAACGCTATTCCATGGTAGCTAACCATAAATTTTGAGCCGAAGCTCCACAAACGGCCCGAAGACCATGGGTCGCTACCCCACCAAATTGAGCCGAAGATCCACAGAAACAGGGTTTAGTCTCCCTCGTAGACAAAGTGACATCGCACATTTCCTAGTCTAAATCACAAAAATGATCATCATCGATCATCAAGAAGTGTCATTTACAGTGAGCTAGTAAATATAAAAGTTTAGCTTCATGTCCCATAACCACTGGCTTAACTTAGATATTTACGAACAAATTGTAAGTTTCCGCTAGAAAATTGTCACAAGAGATTCAATCGAACAAGTCCAAGAATTAACCGACGAAGCAAACGCAAGCGTTTCACACCACTTGTTTTACTAAGACATTTAATTAGATTTCTCATCCGAGTGAGGTAAAGGTTTGTATATACTAATAGATTGGAAAACAATTTAAGAAAAGAGCTTTGTAATAAAATAGTGTTGAAATCGCTTTGATGAAAGAGTTTTGATATTTACTACTAGTATTGAAACCTTTATATTTTAAAGTGGCAAATCACAAAAATGATTGTAGAGACAATCAATCAAAAAAATTCACATTCGAAGACGTGAATAAAATTCAAGGAAATCAATTCCAAAACCATCAAAGTGTAATTACTCTTGCGACCTAACAAGGCCGAACTAAGGTGCAAATGACCTAAAGAGTTGAAGCAGGCCGAGCTACGCAAAGTCGTGACCTAACGAGGTACGACCTAATGTATAAGTAAGGCCGAGCGACCAAGTGGATGGGTCAAGCGACCTAATAGAAATGGGGTCGAGCAACCTAATGGATTGTCAAGGCCGAGCGACCTAAGTGGTCAAGAGGGCGCGACCTAAGATAGCGAGCGACCTAATGAGGTCAAATAGGCGCGACCAAAGGGAGCGAACGACCTAATGACGAAACGACCCAAGTGGGAAGGAACGAACTAAATGCAGGCCGACCTAACAGAGACTAGACCGAGCAATGACCTAGCGCGATGCGACCTATAGGGGTACGCGACCTAATGGCTTAAGGCCGAGCGACCTAGGGCTAGCGACCTAGTGAAATAGGCCTAGCGACCTAAGGATTGCGACCTAGCGACTTAAGGAGTTAGTAAGGCCGGGCGACTTAAAACCTGGCGCGTCCTATCACGTGGCGCGACCTAAGAGATGCAAGCATATAGTAGGTGCTACTAATATAGGCTGAGTGACCTAAGGGCTAACGACCTAACGATATAAAGGCCGAGCGACCTAAGGGTAAACGACCTAACACGGTGGAATGAGCTACATGCAGGGGCGACTTTTCCCTTGGCCGAACGACCTAAGCCCAGTTCTTTTTCAAAAACACTAAAAATTGGTGTTTTTCACCAATTCAATCCAATCCAAAAGCAAATGCACATGTAAAAGTGATAGGAATTCATACCCAACAATCAATGATAGTTATAGACAAGAATGTGAGATAAATATCTCACATTTTCACAATTTTAATGAAAATCAAGCTTGAAAGCAAAGGAAGAAGCAATCCCACTTCAATCTCAACACAAGAAGCTTGAATCAATGGCTTCTCTCTAGATTTGGAGTTGGATGATGGATTTGCAAGAGAACTTGAGCTTGGAGTTTTAATTTCCCATTCCACTCACTATTTTTGATGAAGTTTTAGTTGTTAGGAATTTATGAAGGAAAATGAAAAGAAGAGGGAGTGGAGGTTGGGTCCAATAGGCTAAGTCCAAACCAAAGTCCAAAGCGAAAAAGTAGTGAAATTCCACCAACTCCAAACATATCAAAGTTTATACTTAAAAAGATTGCAAACGTCATTTTGAACTCAATGGAAGTGGTCTCGAGTACTAATTTGACCGTGTGCAAAAAGTAGCTTTTCGGACCAAAATCCGACTAACGATAAAATATTTAAATAAAATATTTAAATATAACGTCGATAAATATGCGGGTTGTTACAGACTCCCCTCCTTAAAGAAATTGCGTCCTCTAAATATAAAGATGGAAAAAAAAATTAAAAATCATAAAAGTATATTATCACAAAAGAAATTTGAAATAAGAAGTTCATCTCAAAGAGCATGAGAAAGTAAGTCCGGATGTGTCCGCTCGATGAATTCTCTAGATTCCCAAGAGCAATCCTTAGGATTTGAGGACCATTGAACCTTAACAAGTGAAACATCTTTATTTTGAAGTCGTTTGACCTCCGAAGCAATATTACGAACAGGATGTTGCTCATAAGTTAAATTTGGTGAAACTTCAATTTCTTCCACAACACCGGGCTCTAGAATAGAATCGGAATCTTGAAGGCACTTCTGTAATTGAGAAACGTGAAACATGTCATGCATAGTAGAAAATTGAGCCGGTAATACAAGGAGATAAGCCATAGAACCAATGCGTTCGGTGATAGGAAATGGACCAATATACCTAGGCGCTAACTTTCCCAATCGACTGAAACGCACAACACCTTTCATAGGTGAAACACGAATAAACACAAGTTCTCCCACAGAAAATTCTAATTTCCTTCTTCGGTTATCGACATAGGATTTTTGTCTACTCTGGGCTTCTTTCATCCTATGTCGAATAAGATCAATCTTTTCTATGGAATCACGAATAAAATCTGGACCTAAAAGCAGTTTCTCACCGGCCTCAAGCCAACAAGAAGGAGATCGGCATAGCCTACCATAGAGTGCCTCAAATGGTGTCATACCAATACTAGATTGGAAGCTATTATTATAGGAAAAATCAACAAGAGAAATATGATCTTCCCATCTTCCACCAAAATCAAGAACACATGCACGAAGAAGATCTTCAAGAGTTTGATTCACACGCTCGGTTTGTCCATCGGACTGGGGATGATAAGCGGTGCTAAAATTAAGCTTCGTTCCCAAAGCTTTTTGAAGACTCTTCCAAAATCCACTAGTAAACAATGGATCGCGATCGTTAACAATAGAAGTAGGAACTCCATGTAATTTAACAATTTCTTTAATAAAAAGTTTGGCCAAAAGAGGCACGGTTCGATTAGACCGAACGGGAATAAAATGGACGGATTTAGTAAGTCTATCAGCTATAACCCATAAGCTATCACGACCCGAACGAGAAAGGGGAAGGCCATCAATAAAATCCATAGAAATTTGATCCCACTTCCAAATTAGAATTTCTAATGGTTTCAATAACCCACCGGGCCTTTGATTCTCTGTCTTGACAAGTTAGCAAGTCATGCAACACTTAACAAAGTTAGCAATATCAGATTTCATTCCCTCCCAATAATAAAGTATCTTCATATCCGCGTACATTTTACTACTACCGGGATGAATGGTAAATTTAGAATGATGAGAATCTTCTAAAATATCTTTACGAAGATCACTAATATTTGGCATGATAAGTCTACCAAATATTCGAATTCCACTACGAGGATCAATATCAAAGTCTTTCAAATCTTCAATATCAATTTTATCCCTTAATCTTTGGCTAAGAAGAGCCAATACAGGATCTAGTCCTTGAGCTTCAACAATGCGGTCTAAAAGAGAAGGACGAGCCTCAAGACTACATAAAACAAGAGATGAACATAAATCGGAAACTCGATCTCGAATTTCACAAGTGGATAAAATTCTGAGATCATTCCATTCAGATATCATCATAGAAAGAACCGCTTGTTGCTTGCGACTAAGTGCATCGGCAACTCGATTTCCCTTTCCGGGAGTATAAAGAATATCAAGATAATAAGATGCGAGAAATTCGAGCCAACGCTGTTGACGCAAATTAAGTTTCTTTTGAGAAAACAAATATTTCAAAGACTTATGATCGGTGTAGAGAATAAATTTTTCTCCCAAAAGATAGTGACGCCAAATACGAAGGGCTTTCCGTAATTGAGAAACGTGAAACACATCATGCATAGTAGACAATTGAGCTGGTAATACAAGGCGATAATCCATAGAACCAATGCGTTCGGTGATAGGAAACAGACCAATACATCTAGGCGCTAACTTTCCCGATCGACTGAAACGCACAACACCTTTCATAGGAGAAACACGAATAAACACAAGATCTCCCACAGAAAACTCTAATTTCCTTCTTCGGTTATCGACATAGGATATTTGTCTACTCCGGGCTTCTTTCATCCTATGACGAATAAGGTCAATCTTCTCCATGGAATCACGAATAAAATCTGGACCTAAAACCAGCTTCTCACTGGCTTCAAGCCAACAAGAAGCAGATCGGCATGGCCTTCCATAGAGTGCCTCAAAAGGTGTCATACCAATACTAGATTGGAAGCTATTATAATAGGACACTCAACAAGAGAAATATGATCTTCCCAACTTCCACCAAAATCAAGAACACGTGCACGAAGAAGATCTTCAAGAGTTTGATTCACATGCTCAGTTTGTCCATCGGACTGGAGATGATAAGCGGTGCTAAAATTAAGCTTCATTCCCAAAGCTTTTTGAAGACTCTTCCAAAATCCACTAGTAAACACTGGATCACGATCACTAACAATAGAAGTAGTAACTCCATGCAATATAACAATTTCTTTAATAAAAATTTTGGCCAAAAGGGGAACGGTTCGATTAGACCGAACGGGAATAAAATAGGCGGATTTTGTAAGTATATCAATAATTACCCACAAGCTATCATGACCGAACGAGAACAGGGAAGGCCATCAATAAAATCCATGGAAATTTGATCCCACTTCCAAATTGGAATTTCTAAAGGTTGCAATAACCCACCGGTCCTTTGATGTTCGGCCTTGACAAGCTGGCAAGTCATGCAACACTTAACAAAGTTAGCAATATCAGATTTCATTCCCTCCCAATAATAAAGTCGCTTCATATCCGCGTACATTTTACTACTACCGGGATGAATAGTGAATTTAGTACGATGAGAATCTTCTAAAATATCTTTACGAAGATCACTAATATTTGGCACAATAAGTCTACCAAATTTTCGAATGCCGCCACGATAATCAATATCAAAGTCTTTCAAATATTCAATATCAATTTTATCCCTTAATCTTTGGCTAAGAAGGGCCAATTTGGGATCTAGCCTTTGAGCTTCAAGAATGCGGTCTAAAAGCGAAGGACGAGCCTCAAGACTACATAAAACAAGAGATGAACATAAAACGAAAAATCGATCTCGAATTTCACAAGTGGATAAAATTCCGAGATCATCCCATTCGGATAACATCAAAGAAACAACCGCTTGTTGCTTAGGGCTAAGTGCATCGGCAAAACGATTTCCCTTTCCGGGAGTATAGAGAATATCAAGATCATAAGGTGCAAGATATTCGAGCCAACGCTGTTGATACAAATTAATTTCCTTTTGAGAAAATAAATATTTCAAAGACTTATGATCGGTGTAGAGAATAAATTTTTCTCCCAAAAGATAATGATGCCAAATTCGAAGGGCGAAAACAATAGCCGCGAGTTCTAAATCATGAGTGGCATATCTAGTCTCTGCTGGCTTCAATTGCCTAGAAGCATAAGCAATAACACGTTCTTTTTGCATAAGAATGGAGCCCAGACCAACACGACTTGCGTCGGTATAAACAATAAAATATTGATTCCCTTCGGAATAACAAGAATAGGAGCATCGGAAAGGAGTTCTTTTAATTTCTGAAAAGAAGTTTCACATTTGTCCGACCAAATGTATTTAACACCTTTCTTTGTTAAGTCGGTAAGAGGCACGACAATTTTAGAAAAGTCTTTGATGAAACGACAGTAATAACCCGCTAATCCAAGGAAACTACGAATTTCTGTCACACTCTCCGGTCTTTTCCAATTTTGAATCGCTTCTATTTTTGAAGGATCCACTGATATTCCGGATTAATAATATGACCGAGAAACTTCACACTAGATTGCCAAAAATGGAATTCAGAAAATTTTTCTTTTAATTGATTACTCCTAAGAATTTCCAACACAGTCCGAAGATGCATTTCATGTTCCTCCTCGGTTTTTGAATACACAGGAATATCATCAATAAAGATGACAACAAATTGATGGAGGAAATCTTTGAAAACTCGATTCATAAGGTCAACGAAATAAGCCGGAGCATTCGTTAAACCAAATGGCATAACAAGCCATTTATAAGATCCATATCGAGTACAGAATGATGTCAAAGGAATGCTATCCTCTGCAATACGAAACTGATGAAATCCGGTAGCCAAGTCCAATTGTGAACAGACTTATAGCACCACTAAGTTGATCGAATAGATCATCAATCCGAGGAAAATGATATTTATTCTTTATAGTAAGGTCATTAAGCTTGCAGTAGTCAACGCAAAGCCTAAGTGTACCATCGGATATCTTTACGAAAATTACCGAAGCTCCCCAAGGCGAGGAACAAGACCAAATAAATTGCTTCGTCTCCAATCGGATAATTGTTTGTGCATATCCTCATTTTCCTTATTGGACAAACGATAAGGAGGACGAGTAATAGGTTGATCTCCAGGGGTAAGATTAATTTTGAACTCAATTGTTCGCTTAGGTGGTAGACCTAAAACGGGCTCAAATATGTCGGAAAATTCACGAACAACGTGAATAAGAGAAATGACATCTTCCTCATCATCATTATCATCATCACGAGGATTTAGAGAATACAAAGATGCAGATAAAGTGGAATCCGAATCATTGAGAATAATAGAAATCTGCTTAACAGATTGAGGATGTCGAAGATGAATAGTCCGCTCAGGACATAGGATATGAGCTTCATAATGGTTAAGCCAATCCATTCCCAAAATCATTCGAAAGCCTAAGTAACGCATGACATGCAAATCGGCTCGGAAAGAAAAATCACAAAAATTAATCTCGACATCTTTACAAAGCAAACTAAGTGTTGCGGATCCACCAAATGGATTCGCAATTCTCAAAGAAGTCATTAAACACAAAACATCCAAAGAAAAAGTATCAACGAGTTCTTTTGAAATAAAAGAATGGGATGCGCCCGTATCAAAAAGAACTCATATAGGTTGGTCATGAAATATTATAATGCCATCAAGCATAGAATAAGACATGCCTTAATTACGAGATGTGTTGTCAGGGGCTTGAGCCACATTCAACTTCCCCTCTCTCTTGCCTTGAAGCTTGGGGCATGAAGGTATAGCATGACCGGGACTTTTGCATTAGTGACAAGAGAGGGACTTTGGACACTTATTTTCGTAATGGTCCTTCGAACCACAATTATAGCATTCCCCACGACCAAAGGAAGAAGTCTTTGCCACAAGAGTTGCTTGCTTCCCTTTCTTATTGGGATAAGGACCTTTGAATTTGTTAGGCCTTTTCTTGTTGTTGTTGAAGTTTGGTTTGGCTCCCACAACTTCAACAACACTCTCCCTATCAGCCTCTTCAAGACGAAGAGCGATATCTACGAGTTGGTCAAAAGAAACTTCTAATTTTAGAAGTAATGGCTTCTTGAGACACTTGTTCAAGCCATAGAGAAATCTCTGATTTTTCTTCAATGGGGTATCAATGTATTCAACCTCGTACTTGGAAAGAGATTCGAAAGATGCGACATAGTCTTTCACAGAAGATTCACCTTGAACAAGGTCAATAAAATGGCGAGCCAATGTCACCTTTCCTGCTTCTGGCATAAATTTTAATTCGAAGCATTCCCGGAATTTCTCCCAAGTAAGATCCACTTCAATAATTTCAGAAATAAGAAATTTGTACCAGTCTAGTGCTATTTCTTGGAGCATACTAGAAGCCACCTGAACTTGGTGAAGATCAATAAGATTCATGCGAGAAAAGATTCGATCGCATGATCTTAGCCAAGCCTGGACTTCAATAATAGTTTCAGAGCCTTTGAATGGCTTCCCACCCAAGTTGGTATAATCGTTGCACAAGCATGCAAATCCAGACTTATGGTGAGTAGGTTTCGGATTAGAACCAGCTGCATGAGCATTTTTAACTAAATCAAGAAGCTGTTGAGCAGTCATAAATGCTCCATCCTGGGGAGTAACACTAGAATGACCGGCGCTGGGACGGCCTGGTCTAGCCATTTCTCTTCCTTAAGAAAGAAAGAAGAAGAAAATGGTTATTCACCAAATGAATATCAAACATTCTTGATAGGTGAAATAAGGAATCATAAAACAAAATAGGATAGAACGGTACGAAGACCCGAATAAAATCCTAAAGCACGACTCCTAAGATGGACTTAGGACGATGATCCTTGTTAACTTATTCAACATTGTTCCGAAATTTGGCTCCGGTACCAAGCTGTGATGCCCCACCTCTATACACACGCTAGCCAAGAACACTACGGTGTAGTGATGTCAACTAGCATGGAGAATAAGGCTGTTGAGGAGCGACAATCCATGTAATTGCTTTGCAAACCCAAAGCTCCTACACAGTGGCTATAATATTCTTTGGAAACAAACATAGAAATATACATAACATAAATCAGTCACAGATATCCATATCACTAAGGCGGAAAAAGATATGAATATAACACATGAAAGTGTTCATCAGAGTAGTGGTCAAACAAGATCCACACTATCACAAAAGAATAGCTGTAACGACTCGAAATTTTCGATCCCGAAAATTCCAGATAGTTATGAAAAGAAGAAAGAGATAGAAGAAGAAGAAGAACAGAAACATCAACAACTCACATTCGCAGTGGATAAAATATAATAATAAATAACAGTTTACAGAAGAATATTATATCAGTTAATTACATTTAATATGCATCAGAGTTACACATATATACAGACACTGGACATATACAAATCAGGTCTCAGATACACAATAATATACTACAGCGGAGATACTCTATACGCTACTGCCATCCAGCTCGCCTCCTGAGCTCCCGAACGTACCTACCTGAAAATTTGTAATACTCGGTCTGACCCGAGCATTACACCAAAGTAACACCCGGGTCAGGCTGAAAACCAGCGTGAGTAAACCCAACTAACATCGACTTATATCAACCCGGGTTCATATATGTCAATTCATCCAATTCACAATTTACTATAGACAAGGCATATTTCACATATAAATTTCTAAGTACCAAACTTAGATAAAATAATCTAATTCACTTAAATCATTTCATTTCAGTTTACTAATACACACATCAATTTATTTTAAATCCAAAGTGGTTCCGGGTATTTCCTAATACCCGATCCCGGTCTTCTCGGATCTCATGTTATCCTAATCCCAAATTTTCCAAATGAAATTCACAACATTTCATATCAGAGATATCAACACATTCAAAGCAACCAATACCAATCAATTATCCATAAGCAAAGTTGAGTCACCTACAAAACAATTCAGTTGATTCAAATTGAATTTCAATCCTCAATCGCTTAGATTCTTTCGCTTATGAATTCCAAATCAATTAATTAATTACTCAACTTTTTCATATCCATTCATCTTGAGTAACAATCCTGGATTAATTGTCTACCAATTCCATTCAAGTAACTCTCGTTAATTAATCTCACGATATTAATTATTCTTACCATGCAATTAACTATCCATTTATTTTCTTCATTTAATAAACCAATTTCTCCTTAATTAATCATCTTAATAAATCTCTTGTTTAATTACACATCAATAGCATTTTGTTAACTTCATTAACATTAAATAATTATTCTGAATTACTTACACTTGATTAATTAATTTAAACTTAAGTTATTGATTAATTCAAACCTTTAATTACTCAATTAATTAACCCAAATCATTAATTACTTGAATTAATTAATATCCATTTTAATTACCCTACAAATTTAATGAATCACTAATCGTTAAGCCCTTATTAACAATGAACACATTTTTCATATTTATGACTTAAGTTTATAATAATTACAAAAACTCAAATATTCCGAGCCAACCCCAATTTACTCGAGTAACAACTACAACTAAATCACAAGATCATCAGTACACATCCAAACAATGCAACCATTCATCCAATTTATTTAAATTTAACCATTTAAATTTAAATAAAATCCGAAAGCGTGAGATTTACTCACCTTTGATTTATGCAATCCCCTTTCAATCTTGACTTTGGTTTCATCATGATTTTGACCTTGTAAAAACATTTACAGCTTATTATCATTTGAACTAATCAATTACCACATATTAAATTTAATTATTGGATTTGAACTATTTCCCTATTAAATAAATAAATATATATATATATATATATATATATATTTAAACTATATAGTAAAGAGCAAGCTACATACATTTTCAAAAAAAATCCATTTTTTTTATAAACACTACAGCACTTTAATAATTTTTTTCAACTTTATCTATATAAAATAAATTTCTAAACAATTTAAAACCATTGTACATAACAAAATAATAATTTCTTTACTGTATAAAGAACTTTACATCCTTTATAAATGATCTGATTTTTATTTAGTTTGTTTTCTTTCTATTTATATATTTACGCATATATTGAATTTTGAACAAAATAAAATCTGAAAATATATACCTTATTGAGAAATCTTCGGAAACCATACTCGAGTTTCCCCCTCACAGTCGCGCCGCCACCGCTGTGAGATTCTTCAGCCCCCTCGACTCTAGCACGCGCCTCGATCGAAAATCACCATCTCGAATTTCAGTGCTTCCATTCGATGCGTCTGCCTCCACCACATCATCGGCCTCGCTCCAATTTCCCAGCGCCTCCTCTTGTTCGTCACCTCTAGGTCGAACCCCTTCCCACAAATGATTCCAATTTGGCATCCACTTTGAATGCGAGAGCTCCCATCCTCGAATCGAGCTAGCTTCATTGATTCGCTCAGCCGCAAATTCGTTTTTTTCTCCTGCCTTCCGTTTTGATTTCGAAATTCCCTCGTTGAAATTCCAGAACGCCTTGTAAACGAAGGAGGCTTGAGTTTTATCTCATTCGACTGAAGCTTGCCCATTTTTTTAAACGGCTTCAGCCAATTTTTTTTAAAAGATGAAATTCCATCTGCTTCTCGAATAAAGAGGGACGGGATGAG
This sequence comes from Allium cepa, assembly GCA_030765085.1. Lineage (NCBI taxonomy): Eukaryota > Viridiplantae > Streptophyta > Magnoliopsida > Asparagales > Amaryllidaceae > Allium > Allium cepa. Next base: position 1,024,405,931 of record CM060935.1, on the reverse strand, counting down.
ATATATATTGGTGGGAGGCGTCTTGAGTATGCTTGTTGACTTAGAAAATATCTGGTGTTGTTAAATATCTTTGCCAATTTATTTTAAACCCCCTCTTCTTCCTTTTTTTTTACCTATATAAAACTTTCGAATGTTTAAATGTAATTTATTATTCCATTTTAAATCGTTAAAATTTTCGGGTCGTCACATTCCTCCTCCCTTAAAAGAATTTCGTTGTAACAACCCTGTATTTTGTAATTATTTTATTGTATATTTTATTTATTTTAATATAAAATTTTGATTTAAAAACTTATTTTACTTATTTGGAATGATTAAATTTATTATTTAAATATAAAATCTTGATTTTATATGAGTTATAATTCCAAACTTGTGTAAGTTGAATATTTGCCTGAAATGCTGATTTTGGTCAAACAGTCAAACTGTGACTTTTAACTTAAAAGTTTAAAAGTTTAAAATTTAAATTTTTTTTCTTTTATTATGAAAGTACATAAAATTCTAAGAACACCACTTTTCGTTTCATTGAATTTGGATGTAAATTGTGAAAGTTATACCCTTTACAATATTGTGCGTATATAGGGTTATTTAACAATGACTATTTTAAATTGTATAAATTACTTCTTCTTTGTTATATTTTTTTTATATGTGACGATATGTTATATGATGTATATTTTGACTTTTAAGTATTTTTAAAATGATAATATAATTTTTCTAAAGTTCATTTGAATTTATTTCTAATTTTAAAGCCTAGTCTACAATTTTAAGCCATTTTCTTAATTTAATTATATATAATTAAAATTTATTTATTTATTTTATGCACACACTTTTATTTGCTGTGTTTTACTTTATTTTATTCATTTTACATGTATTTAAATTAAAGTAAATTTTTCCAAAGTGTATTGAAGTTATTTCTAATTCTTAAGTCAAGTTTTCATTTTTTGTGCTATTTTTCTTATTTTAATCATATCTAATTAATATTTAATTATTAATATTTTGTTTATCTGTTATATTTTCGAATTATAACTGAAATTTATAAGTGTTTTCAGTTATTTAAGATGTATATGAATATATATAGGAAGTTTAAAAGGTTTGAAAGCAAAGAAACGTAAAACCGTTTTAACGTTTCTTCTTCCGTTTCTTTTCCAATTAATAGATTTAATTTCCTTTGACCGTTCCTTTCTTTATTGTAGCTGTGCATTTCTTACCTCATTTTCACGTGAAAACATTCCTCTCCACTTCATTTTTCATGGCTAGAAAGGTTTGGTAATGGCTCCTCTTTTCCTCTTCTTTTTGCTCTTCTTTTTCCATTGTTTTCTTATATTTTGCCTTGTTTTCTCATGTATATTGCTTGGCCTCTCCTCCATAGCCACGGCCACCACCTCCTACACCTCTTCCCAACCATCACCACCTTCTACCCCATCAGATCTGACCATGGTCGAACCCCTTTTGATGGTCAAACCCCTCAAATTACAACCTAGTTCCCTAGATCCATGCTTATTTGACCTCTACATGCTCATCCACTTTAACCACCACCATAGCCGCCACCACTCCCCAGACCTGATCACAACACACCCCTCCCCACCTCTGTCCAGTCATGACACATCACAGGCCGAGCCCAATCCCCATGGCCGAGCCCTTGTTTTGACCAAAAACCACCTAATTGACTTCAAAACCACATCACCTCCTCATGTACAAACTCCACCTTGTCTTGCCTTGAACCCGAGCTATGTTAGCCCAAACCTGACCCAAAACTTGACCACATCTGAACCACATCAGACCCCAAAGCCATACCAAACAATAGAGAAGGCAAAGCAAAAGACTGCGTAGTCGTATCTCCTTTTATTTCAATGTTATTGCATTTTAAGGTCGTATTGAATTTTGTTGTTTTGATTTTTTTTTTTTTTGGTTTGTACACAATGGTTGTAGATTTGATTCGCTCTCCATTCATTCAAATCAAAAGTCATGCTATATCGTGCTTGTCGTGCTTTTGGAATTGCACTTGTGTTTGTTGTTTTGGTCTTCAGCTTGAAAAAGGTGAGTCTTTCTCACTCTGACATTTATACTTATGAAAGTGAATTGATGACAAGTGTTTAGTAATATAAAATGTTTATGCAAGTTAATGATGATCATATGATATGCTATGCCATGTTATTACCATGTTATTACCATGTTAAGACTGTTAATTTTCACCTGACATCTCATATATGACTGTATATTGTGATATTGACCTTGTTTATATTATTTCTGTATATGATCACACTGCAAGTTCCCTGTTAGAAAAAAAAATGTTATGGGCTGAAATCATAGGCCTGAATGGTTTTAAATTATTCATTTTGACTTGGGATTGCGGGTTTGAAATGATAAAACCCGGATTTTCTTTGTAAATTACGGGTTGAAATGATATATTACACGTATCACTTTACCTAGCGTATAAAATTTTATTAGAAAATTTTATACAGGCCCGTAGTTAAAATATGCTTTTCTAAAATTTTTAAAATATTTTAGAAATTTAATTATTATAATATTTTGATTTGAAATTTAATAAAAATAAAATTTTTGTAAAATATTATTCATTTTCTGAATAATTGTAAGTGAAATGAATTAATGAAAAAGTTAGAAATTTTGAACGTAAGTTATTTTGGAAATTTTGATTTAATTTTAATTGGAAATTTAATTGAGTATGAAATTATGATAAATTTATGATAATTTGAATTTAAATGAATTTAAAATGATTTTTATCATATTTATGATTTTTTAATAAAGTTGAAATGTGAAATTAATAAATATTTTAAGTTGAAACTTTGAAATATAACTAGAATTGAAAATTTATGAAATTAACGTAAAGTGAACTTTTAGTTAAGCAAATAAAAGTAAAACTAAGTTATATTTGAGAATTTGAACTTAAGTATTAAGTTGAAATTTAATTTAATGGATTTTAAAATTGAACATTGCATTTTAATAAGTGGATTATTATTAAATCTTGATTTTTGAATGGAAATTTAACCCTGTAAAATCATGAACTTGAGGAAAATTAAATGATGTTATAAACGTGAAAATGTATGACTTTATAAGTTAAAAATGTTTTAATAAAAATATAACTGGTTGAGAAATTTTATTGAATATTTGAAGTTAATTGACTGCATTTTTGAAATGATATTAATTACAATGTAAATGATATTACAGCAATTGTAAATACTGTATTTGATGATAATGAACTAAAAAAAAGCTATTGAAAAAAACTATTATAGAAATTGTTGTAAGTACTATGATTTTTGAATTTAACTAATCTTATTTGAAATTTAAGAAAACTCTATTACAACATTTTTAAACGTTGTCTTTTGTTAAATTGAACTGTTTTGAATGTAACTTTCCGTAGAGTTTTCTAAATGATGCGAAAAGTGAATTTTCACTGTTTTGATAAACTTAAGTGAATAAATGAACTTTGGAAGTTGAAATTTTTAGAAATTTAATAATTTAATTATTAAACATAATAACTTCATTGAAATGATAAAAAAAAGAATTTTTGGAATATAAACTATTTTGAAATGAATGAAGTTTTGAAAAGATACGATATTTTGATATATTAAAATGATTTGAAAGGTAGTGTTGAAGGGTATGAAAATTTAATATATTGGAATGATTAGAAATGACTTGATATTTATTTTAATAAATATTTGAATTGAAAGATATTTTACGATGATATTGAAATGGTTTTGGAAATGATTTAATCTTTATTTTGATAAAGATTTGGATTGAAAAAGATATTTTATTTTGAAGTATAAAATATTGTTTTAAAGTTAAAACTACGGGTTATAATAACGATTGGTTGTTAAAGAGATCGGGATCGGGTATTGTCTTATAGCCGGCCAATACCGAAAACCACTTTAACAACTGTGTACGCGGTGGAGATTCCAGAATGAAGTAGGATGGTGGCGACGTTCTCGAGGTATATTACGTGGACCCAACTCCCGTGGGTTGGCATATATGACTAAAACAGGAGCTATAGCGGGCTACACAAAGGGTCGCACCCGTTCATCGAGCATGCTCCATCGGAAACTATTCTATTACCGTTGTGATTCGATTCGTTGGCGCCACTTTGATTTAGGGCTATTGTTCGAGGTAGGCGGAAGCTGCTGGCTTGCCGTCACCACCGGTCCGGGAGTGCAAATGGTGTGTCCACCCTGGCATTGCCTCGCGTGCCGTGTCATATCCTTATATCGAGCCCACTACGATTTTGGTTTTAAAGATCCGACCGCGTTAACCATCCCCTTAACGCTATTTTCTATATGATTATACTTTACTGATTAGACACTACCGTATATAGCGTATATTACTACATAGTAAATAGTTTAACGGATCCTTAGAGGATGGGCGGTCCCAAGCATCCTTTAAGTTACTGATGCATTTTGTTACTGTTCACTTGAGTTGATTTACAGTTTATAAGTATTTATGACCCGACTCGAGTGTTTTGTGTTTTGCTTTACGCTCGAGTCAGATTGATTGAGTTAGCATTCAAGATTCACCTTCGGCGTTGGAGCTTTCCTTGAAGATCCAGCCATCTATTTTGTTTCAGTATCCAGTGGTTCAGTGATGTATCTGATTTGTACCTGATGTATCCTGTTACTCTTCTGTTGTATCTTATTTAACTCTGATGTATCTTATATTTTATATAGTAGCTTCTTGAACTACTATCTCTTTTTCTTCCGCTGCATTTTATATACTCTGTGTCTGTGATCTGCGATTTTTATTTACTGTATATTCTGAGATTTGCCAAATTTTTATTTACAACGCGGTACTTTGAGCAATTCAATTCCGGCATGAGTGTCTACCTATACACTTATAATGGATGCGAATGGTTGAAAATATCGGGTCGTTACAGTTGGTATCAGAGCTTTGGTAGCTCTAGGCAAAACTCAGCATATGGAGTAGATGTAATTACAGAATCACTTTCATCCGAGTTGAATATTTTTCTTTTGACTCGATTCCTTTGAATTTTGGAACGTTCCCTACAGTTCCAAATTCCATTCGTATCCCTCACTATTCATCTTCTTTTGACTCTGGAGCATTCCATAACTCTGCTTCCAATGATCTTTCTAGTGAGTCGGCGATCATGCCAATTTCAAATTTAGTTGAAAAGGGGGAAAACTCCTTTGCAGTTAGCATCGATTCACCAGAGATTCTTATCTATCCTTGGTTTAGATGCTAATATCTTTTGTTATTTCAAACTCTAACTCTTGAGATCGAATGTAGATTTACCCTAGAAAAATCAACATTGATCTTATTCTTTAAGTCAAGGTTGACCCGGTTAAGGTTGCCCGTGATTTATATATGCTTATCCATCTTCCTATTCTGTTATTTAACCATGTCATCCTTGTTTCCAACTTATTTTTAAATCATAATCTCCTTTGATTTGTGTTAATCAAAAATTTGAATCTCTACCCATCTTTGAAAATCTATTCATGTATAGTGTATTTGTAAACTAGTATTTAAAATTAAAATGTTTTATATTTTGTGTTGTTTGAGTTGTTGATGTTGAGTTGGGTTTCTGATCGATACGTCTGATCAGCGCTATCGGTAAGATTTCCAAAACACTTTGACAGAACAAACGAGCACAATATATTTAAAAAAAAATTGGTTAATGAAATAAATTTTGATATATAAGTAAATTTATGGAACTTAATGAAATGAATTTAAAACAAGAATTTGAGGATTTAAATCCCGATTATTTCGAACTTTGGTTTAAAGTTTTAAAAGGTTATATTATTTAAAGTATTTTGAATAGAATTTGTTTTCAAAGAATTTTTAAAGGTTTAAAATTAGTGCTTTTGTCTTTGTCGCTGGAAAATAACTTCGGTGATGATCGCGACATCATCGACGTTCATTTTCGAGTTTCGAAGTTAGGAGACTGTTCTGTAGTCTTGCTACAGCTTTGTTTTGGGAAATTAAATTGATTTGAATTTCTAAAATATGACTTGATTTATAATATATATATATATATATATATATGATTGAAATTTGATTTGACATATTATATATTTATATATATTATTACTTATCTCTAAATGGTTTGAAGAAATCGGAAATTTAATTCTTAAATTTTATTTTAAAGAATAATTCCAAAAAAAAAATCAATCTATCAAAATTTTGGATGAATATCAAGCATGAAATGATTTAATTGGAAGGTTTATTTGTATAATACAATTACATTCAAATATAACTTACCAAAATTTCAGAAGTAAAAAAATTTAATTGGATAATATACAATTTAAAAAAGATGTATAAATAAAATTTGAGTGGTTATAATAAATGCTATACACTTAAATTTTAAGTTATATAACGTTTAACAGAGTTAAAGAATAATAAAGGGTAATTGAATAACTTACAATAAAACAATGTTAGAAGAACTATGAATAAAGTAAAGCAGTTATAATAAGTGTAAGTATATTTAACATCAGTGATGAATATATTGAGAGGAATAAATTTAAGTTAAATTAGGAATAAAGAAGAATTAAATTTATTAGGTACAATGTGAGTGTAATAAATGATTATTTTTCAAACCCATGGTCTTAAAAATTGTTAATTTAAGATGATTGGATAATAAGATAATGAAATTTGGGGTAGTTAAGGTTTATTTAACTTGTGTAAAGATTTATTCTCTATTTAAGTTGAAATTTTCATGCTTTCAAATTTATTTCCTTATTTTGTTTTTCAAACTATCTTTTGGTTGTCCTCATTTCTCTTATCTTGTTACAGAATGGGAAGGCTATTGCTTACACCAGTCTGTTTAGAAATCTTTCTATAATCTTTGAAAATCTTGGGCACTCATCTGGATCTGAGCACTGCTTACTATCCACAGACCGACGGTCAAACGGAAAAGGGTGAATCAGATTTTAAAGGATCTTTTCGTGCTTGTGTTCTTGATTTGATCACCTCCACCTTGTTAAACTTACCTATAACTTCAGTTACTTGGTATAATCTCAATCTTCTTGTTACCTTGTCTAAATCTTGTCTCATTCTATTTTTTTCCGTGCTTTCCCGTACCTCGTTCCTTTTCGGGGACGAAAAGTTTTGAGTGGGGGAGAGTGTAACAACCCTGTATTTTGTAATTATTTTATTGTATATTTTAATTATTTAATATAAAATTTTGATTTAAAAACTTATTTTACTTATTTGGAATGATTAAATTTATTATTTAAATATAAAATCTTGATTTTATATGAGTTATAATTCCAAACTTGTGTAAGTTGAATATTTGCCTGAAATGCTGATTTTGGTCAAAACAGTCAAACTGTGACTTTTAACTTAAAATTTTAAAAGTTTAAAAATTTAATTTTTTTTCTTTTATTATGAAAGTACATAAAGTTCTAAGAACACCACTTTTCGTTTCGTTGAATTTGGATGTAAATTGTGAAAGTTATACCCTTTACAATATTGTGCGTATATAGGGTTATTTAACAATGACTATTTTAAATTGTATAAATTACTTCTTCTTTGTTATATTTTTTTTTGTATGTGATGATATGTTATATAATGTACATTTTGACTTTTAAGTATTTTTAAAATGATAATATAATTTTTCTAAAGTTCATTTGAATTTATTTCTAATTTTAAAGCCTAGTCTACAATTTTAAGCCATTTTCTTAATTTAATTATATATAATTAAAATTTATTTATTTATTTTATGCACACACTTTTATTTTCTGTGTTTTACTTTATTTTATTCATTTTACATGTATTTAAATTAAAGTAAATTTTTCCAAAGTGTATTGAAGTTATTTCTAATTCTTAAGTCAAGTTTTCATTTTCTGTGCTATTTTTCTTATTCTAATCATATCTACTTAATATTTAATTATTAATATTTTGTTTATCTGTTATATTTTTGAATTCTAACTGAAATTTATAAGTGTTTTCAGTTATTTAAGATGTATATGAATATATATAGGAAGTTTAAAAGGTTTGAAAGCAAAGAAACGTAAAACCGTTTTAACGTTTCTTCTTCCGTTTCTTTTCCAATTAATAGATTTAATTTCCTTTGACCGTTCCTTTCTTTATTGTAGCTGTGCATTTCTTACCTCATTTTCACGTGAAAACATTCCTCTCCACTTCATTTTTCATGGCCAGAAAGGTTTGGTAATGGCTCCTCTTTTCCTCTTCTTTTTGCTCTTCTTTTTCCATTGTTTTCTTATATTTTGCCTTGTTTTCTCATGTGTATTGCTTGTCCTCTCCTCCATAGCCACGGCCACCACCTCCTACACCTCTTCCCAACCATCACCACCATCTACCCCATCAGATCTGACCCTGGTCGAGCCCCTTTTGATGGTCAAACCCCTCAAATTACAACCTAGATGCCTAGATCCATTCTTATTTGACCACTACATGCTCATCCACTTCACCCACCACCCAAACCACCACCATAGCCGCCACCGCTCCCCAGACCTGACCACAACACACCCCTCCCCACCTCTGTCCAGTCGTGACACATCACAGGCCGAGCCCAATCCCCATGGCCGAGCCCTTGTTTTGACCAAAAACCACCTAATTGACTTCAAAACCACATCACCTCCTCATGTACAAACTCCACCTTGTCTTGCCTTGAACCCGAGCTATGTTAGCCCAAACCTGACCCAAAACTTGACCACATCTGAACCACATCAGACCCCAAAGCCATACCAAACAATAGAGAAGGCAAAGCAAAAGACTGCGTAGTCGTATCACCTTTTATTTCAATGTTATTGCATTTTAAGGTCGTATTGAATTTTGTTGTTGTAACGACCCATAAAATTTTAGCAATTTTTAATTGGTATTTAACGTATTGAATTGGATTTTGAGAAATTATTAATAATAAAATTTTGAAAAAAAAGAAAATATGTTATGTATATTAATGATTTGTAGTACGAGCTATGTACATATATTTTAAAGTTTGGTTGTGGTTATACCTATAAGATCTAGTACAAAAACTTTATAAACTATTATTTATACTATAATATAAGTTAAGTTTGATGTAAATTGGATAGCATAGTTCATTTCTGTTGGGTATAAATATCAATAGCGTGGGTAATAAATTTACGGTCTCCTTTTGCTTTTCAGCAAGGTGTGTAAATTTTAAGTTTGTTGAGTACGTTCCGTATATATTTATTTTGGAAAACCACTGTATATGTATGATGGTCTATTTGAAGTGTATATATAGTAAAGCGTATTTATACCGAGTTTTATTTAATTTATATGTGTTATAATAGCTATATATATATATATGTTAGTCTTGATACTAGTATATAGTTTTACTGAAGTTTGATTTCTAGTCATGTTAGATATATATATATATATATATATATATATATATATATATATATATTTGATTTTGGGTTTTTGTGTCACCATTTCCAGTTTATTTTAGTGCATATTTAGTATATCTATACATATGTCGTCAGCTATAGATACGATAGTTAAGGGTTTCATATATCATATGAACCAAAGAAGAAGAGAAGTATATACTATATTTAACTACATATATGAAGTATATGTTTTAAGGGTTGATTTAAGGTCTGCATTAAAATTGGTAGTCTGAATGTTTGTTATGTACAAAGATACGCATATATGAATTCAATCATACGTAGCCTTTACATTTTTAAAGAATATACATAATATTAAATGAATATTGATTTTTTATTTATTTTATATATAAGGTTACCTTCATCTTCATTTGTCTCATTTTCATTTATTTGTTTACGTTTTCGTTTTAATTATTGTACACATCATGGTTTCTTTTATAAATTCATCGCCCATAAATAGTTTATTTTTTTAAACGTTAAGTAAATAAAAAAGATATATACAAATCATATTTTAATTAAGTAATAAATTTTAAGTTAATAATGTAAATAAGCTATTTAAGATACACGTTTTAATTTGTACAATTTAGTTGGCATACAAATTGTATGAATTTGATGGAATATTATAACCTATATTTACTACATAAGAAAAACGTACAAATTTAAAGCGTTTCTTGTTATGAATTGGGCGTATATTTTTACGTCAGTTTTACGCATGTCTCATTTTCTTACCTTGGATAGTAATTAAATTTATCCGTAGGCGTATTTTTTTTAAGTGGGAAAGAAATAAATTCCCTAACCATTCAATTAGTTTAAAATGTTTGCCTTGGATTCATGCGGAAATTTTTCTACTCTTTCCAATTGCCTCTCGTTTAAAATTGGTATAAAATCTTTAAAATCCAATCCGGTTCAATATCAACTTTCCTCCTGCCTTTTCCATTCAGCATTATCAACGCGTGTTTGATTATAAAACATGATTCATTTCATACTTCTCTATCATTCCTAAAGCAATTTATTTCATACCGTTTCCTCCACTCAATCAACGCAAATTACTCACTTTAAATATAAAATGTGCCTCACCATTTACATGCAAATTATATTCGCTTTCCTTTTGCCTTTTGATTTAATAGGAACGTGATCCACAAATTACTAACCGTTCCAAAATCTTTAAATTTCTTTCCATTTTTCCTTTGATGCACGCGAGCTTTTATTTAAATGCTAAACACGTTTTCTTCCTTGCTTTAAAATTTGCATGCCTTGATTTTTGCTTTTCCACTTTAACAATTGTGTTGTCACAAATAAATACAAACCACGTATCAAACTTCATTTGCATCTCATTTTGGGTTCCTCTCCTTCTTCCTTGCGTGTGAGCAAAGCATCAGGTAATGACCGAATTATTTTTCCTCCTTTTTTTTTCTTTTCTTCATTGTTCTGTTCAAATTTTTGGCTCTACTATTTCACCACATGACACCTACCCTCCTCAACAATCAAGAGCACCCTCCACGGTATAGATAGACTCTTGCTTATATCATTTATAAACACGTTGGAAAAGGATGTAGGTGGCATCGCTGTTTTACTTCAGGTTTTAAATCAGTAAAAATATTCTCCTCAGCTTTGTTCGTTCAAGGTCTTAACGTTAATAAGTATTTTTGTTTTGAGAAAAAATGCATTTGGCTAAGGCCTTGAAAAAAAAAATCATTTGCTCCACTTGTACTCTAAAATAGAGTAAATATGTTTGCACCACTTTTATAAAAATAGAAAATAAATGTCATCACACGTTAGACCATGCGTGTTTTGTTAGTCATCTATGCTCTAGGAGAATGAGAAAATATTATTCAGGCACCACTTTTCTTTTATATATAAAAAAAGTAATAATAATAAGAATAAATAAATTAGATATATATAATATGTATAAGGAAGCATATATTTTTTGTGTGGGTTAAAAACATTCGTATAATGTATATTTTAAAAGTTATTTTATAATGATAAAGTTTTTAAAAATGTTTTAAAAGTTATTTTAACCGTTCAGTGTATAAAATATATATATAATGATAAAGTTTTAAAAATTATTTATACTTGTTGTTTCATATAAAAATGCATGACCGCTTATATATATAACTCGTTGTTGAGTATATTAAGTGCATAAGAAAGTATAAAAAGGTATTATATATTCTCAACCATATATACGTTTGCAGTATAGTTATGTTATTAGCTTTTGAATATAAATATATAGCAAGAGTTTTTATATAACTGAATATTAATAAATATATAAGGTTGTTCTCTGTGTTTATATTAAAACTGAAATTTTACACTCACATATTTTGTTATGAGTGTATTGTTAAATATTATATTTATAGTCCTACGTGTATTGTAATAAGTGTACTGTATACTATATTACATTACTATACATAGTATAATTTAAATATAGTCTAGTTTAAATGTATAATGGATATATGTTGATTATACAGAACGTATGGTCAATAGTTGTTTCTAAACTATTTATACTTTTGGAAAACGTATGTATATAATTTTAATGAGTCTCAAAGTTATTATTAGTTAAGCAAACAATATTTTGGGAATTTATATATTTTGTTTCGGTCTACATCAACCAGTTTCTAATCTATTTTCATCGATCTCTATTTATCAGCTCTGTTTGTCCTATTCGTGCCGATCTTTCTTCGCTTTGATTCGTAACTCAAGTCGATTTCATCATCAAATCCTCTCTAACCTCGAAAGGTGAGCAATCACTCACGATTAACATTCTTTTATTCATTAAATTTGATTTTCAATTGAAACGACAATTGAAATATGCTGCTGTAGTTATTTAAATTTGTTATATATGCTATTCTCTGTAACTGTTCACCTGCGGGATATGACACCATATCCTGTTATTTATATTATATTGTTATTGATGATATATGCCTGTTGTTTTATTGTATTATCTGTTATCACTCTGCAAGTTCCCTGTAGTTTTGAAATCACTATGGGTTGAAAAGATACATACCCGAACAGACTTTAGAATAGGAGAGAGTCATTATGGGTTGAAATGATAAACCCAAGCGATTTTCATTTAATTGAATTGGGATTACGGGTTGAAGTGATATCCACCCGTATATGTCTAGTGTACGGATTGAAATGATAAATATCCGTAGCACTAGACTATATGATAGGAAATATATACAGACACCGTTGCTCCATATAAATATTTTGAAAATAATTGCTATAATTTTTGAAAGAAATATATGGTTTAATAAATTTGATTCTTAAGATATTATATAAATGAAAATTGTATATATAGATTTAGTAGTAATATTTGATTTAAATTAGATTGATTTAATACATATAATATGGTTAAGTATTTATGTAAATCTTTATTTCAAATAGATTCTCTTGTAATCAATTGAATAATTAAGATTGGAAGAAAAAATTTGGTTTATTAAAAATGGTATTTAAATAAGGATTGATTTAATTAAATCGATTTGAAACTTTGAATGGGAAATTTAAAGGTATGATTTTGTAACTGGTTTTGATGAATATTTCATGTTTAAATAAATTAAAGAAAATATTGAGTAAATTTGAAATTTAAGGTTACTTAAATCATATTGAATTAAAATGAAAATTTAGGTTGAACTAAATTTGAATTTATTATTTAGAAACTAGATTGAATAAAAATTTAGTTGAAATGTTGAACACTTAAAGTTTTGAAATATATTGTAATATAAAGGGTATTTTTGTGATTACAAATCCGAATTTGAGATCGATAAATTGAAGTGTTTATTTTAGCAATAGAGTTTAATAAATTATTTAATAAATATAAATACTATTTTGGGAAATATAGAGATATTTGAAGTGAAAATGATATTTGATTTTGGAGTATAAATTAAGCTGAAATGACCACGGTGTTATAGTGTATACTTCTACCGTGTAGATAGTTCCTTCGACCCTTAGAGGATGGTTATCCCAAACATCCTTTAAGTTATTTGTATTTCAGTTAATATTTCACTTGAGTTGGATTTATTGATAAAAGAATGTTAATCCTGACTCGAGTGTTTTGTGTTTTGCTTTACGCTCGGGCCAGACTGAGTGATACAGCATTAGAGACTCACCTTTGGAGTTCGAAGCTTCAATTGGAGATCCAACTATCGATTCAGATTTGAGCCTTTCCAGTTGTTTGGTTCAGAGAAGTCATCTGTTGCATTGGAGACTTCACTGCATTTGAACTATTCGGTTGTATTTTATTTCTAACTCTGATGTATATAGTAGCTTCATGAACTACTATTCTTTATCTATTCCGCTACATTATATTACTCTATGATCTGTGATTGATTTATTTATTTTATATGTTAAGTTTGCAAAATTTTAATTAACAATTCGGTATTTTGAATTATTCAAGTCGGACATGTATGGTTTTATTGTCGATTTGAATGGTCCAAAATAGCGGGTCGTTACAGTTGTTTTAATTTTTTTTTTTGGGTTGTACACAATGGTTGTAGATTTGATTCGCTCTCCATTCATTCAAATCAAAAGTCATGCTATATCGTGCTTGCCGTGCTTTTGGAATCGTACTTGTGTTTGTTGTTTTGGTCTTCACCTTGAAAAAGGTGAGTCTTTCTCACTCTGACATTTATACTTATGAAAGTGAATTGATGACAAGTGTTTAGTAATATAAAATGTTTATGCAAGTTAATGATGATCATACGATATGCTATGCCATGTTATTACCATGTTATTACCATGTTAAAACTGTTAATTTTCACCTGACATCTCATATATGACTGTATATTGTGATATTGACCTTGTTTATATTGTTTCTGTATATGATCACACTGCAAGTTCCCTGTTAGAAAAAAAATGTTATGGGCTGAAATGATAGGCCTGAATGGTTTTAAATTATTCATTTTGACTTGGGATTGCGGGTTTGAAATGATAAAACCCGGATTTTCTTTGTAAATTACGGGTTGAAATGATATATTACACGTATCACTTTACCTAGCGTAGAAAATTTTATATAGGCCCGTAGTTAAAATATGCTTTTCTAAAAATTTTAAAATATTTTAGAAATTTAATTATTATAATATTTTGATTTGAAATTTAATAAAAATAAAATTTTTGTAAAATATTATTGATTTTCTGAATAATTGTAAGTGAAATGAATTAATGAAAAAGTTAGAAATTTTGAACGTAAGTTATTTTGGAAATTTTGATTTAATTTTAATTGGAAATTTAAATAAGTATGAAATTATGATAAATTTATGATAATTTGAATTTAAATGAATTTAAAATGATTTTTATCATATTTTTTATTTTTTAATAAAGTTGAAATGTGAAATGAATAAATATTTTAAGTTGAAACTTTGAAATATAACTAGAATTGGAAATTTATGAAATTGACGTAAAGTGAACTTTTAGTTAAGCAAATAAAAATAAAACTAAGTTATATTTGAGAATTTGAACTTAAGTGTTAAGTTGAAATTTAATGTAACGGATTTTAAAATTGAACATTGCATTTTAATAAGTGGATTATTATTAAATCTTGATTTTTGAATGGAAATTTAACCTTGTAAAATCATGAACTTGAGGAAAATTAAATGATGTTATAAATGTGAAAATGTATGAATTTATAAGTTAAAAATGTTTTAATAAAAATATAACTGGTTGAGAAATTTTATTGAATATTTGAAGTTAATTGACTGCATTTTTTAAATGATATTAACTACAATGTAAATGATATTACAACAATTGTAAATACTGTATTTGATGATAATGAACTAAAAAAAAGCTACTGAAAAAAACTATTATAGAAATTGTTGTAAGTACTATGATTTCTGAATTTAACTAAGTTTATTTGAAATTTAAGAAAACTTTATTACAACATTTTTAAACGTTGTCTTTTGTTAAATTGAACTGTTTTGAATGTAACTTTCCGTAGAGTTTTCTAAATGATGCGAAAAGTGAATTTTCACTTTTTTGATAAACTTAAGTGAATAAATGAACTTTGGAAGTTGAAATTTTTAGAAATTTAATAATTTAATTATTAAACATAATAACTTCATTGAAATGATAAAAAAAAGAATTTTTGGAATATAAACTATTTTGAAATGAATGATGTTTTGAAAAGATACGATATTTTGATATATTAAAATGATTGGAAAGGTAGTGTTGAAGGGTATGAAAATTTAATATATTGGAATGATTAGAAATGACTTGATATTTATTTTAATAAATATTTGAATTGAAAGATATTTTACGACGATATTTAAATGGTTTTGGAAATGATTTAATCTTTATTTTGATAAAGATTTGGATTGAAAAAGATATTTTATTTTGAAGTATAAAATATTATTTTAAAGTTATAACTACGGGTTATAATAACGATTGGTTGTTAAAGAGACCGGGATCGGATATTGTCTTATAGCTGGCCAATACCGAAAACCACTTTAACAACTGTGTACGCGGTGGAGATTCCAGAATGAAGTAGGATGGTGGCGACGTTCTCGAGGTATATTACGTGGACCCAAATCCCGTGATTTGGCATATATGACTAAAACAGGAGCTATACCGGGCTACACAAAGGGTCGCACCCTTTCATCGAGCATGCTCCATCGGAAACTATTCTATTACCGTTGTGATTCGATTCGGTGGCGCCACTTTGATTCGGGGTTATTGTTCGAGGTAGGTGGAAGCTACTGGCTTGCCGTCACCACCGGTCCGGAAGTGCAAACGGTGTATCCACCCTGGCATTGCCTCGCTTGCCGTGTTATATCCTTATATCGAGCCCACTACGATTTTGGTTTTAAAGATCCGACCGCGTTAAGGTTCACCATCCCCTTAACGCTATTTTGTATATGATTATACTTTACTGATTAGACACTACCGTATATAGCGTATATTACTACATAATAAATAGTTTAACGGATCCTTAGAGGATGGGCGGTCCCAAGCATCCTTTAAGTTACTGATGCATTTTGTTACTGTTCACTTGAGTTGATTACAGTTTGTAAATATTTATGTCCTGACTCGAGTGTTTTGTGTTTTGCTTTACGCTCGAGTCAGATTGATTAAGTTAGCATTCAAGATTCACCTTCGGCGTTGGAGCTTTCCTTGAAGATCCAGCCATCTATTTTGTTTCAGTATCCAGTGGTTCAGTGATGTATCTGATTTGTACCTGATGTATCCTGTTACTCTTCTGTTGTATCTTATTTAACTCTGATGTATCTTATATTTTATATAGTAGCTTCATGAACTACTATCTCTTTTTCTTCCGCTGCATTTTTATATACTCTGTGTCTGTGATCTATGATTTTTATTTACTGTATATTCTGAGATTTGCCAAATTTGTATTTACAACGCGGTATTTTGATTAATTCAATTCCGGCATGAGTGTCTACCTATACACTTATAATGGATGCGAATGGTTGAAAATATCGGGTCGTTACATTCGTCCCCGAAATTACTAGTTAGGAAGAATGGTTCAATACCCGTTTATCTTTCCCAGAACTCCCAATTCAACATCCTACCAACTATCTTTTATTAAAGTCCCACTATCCTTAACTAACTTCCCAAAACCTTTCATAGTTTCACCTACAACATTACTCTTTTGCTCAATTCTTTAAATTTCAATTTAAAACCAAATTTTGAAATTATCAAAATTTTCTCAAAATTTTTCTAACTCCCTAAATTTCCGAGAAATTTTGCCAGCGTCTCCTTTGCGCGGCTAGCTCGGTACAACTACAAAAGGCCTCTACGGGCTCCCAAATCCCAAAAGAAAACAAAAGCCAAGTGGCTACATCAAAAACCCAATCCAATTCCATACAGAATTTTTAAATACATACCTTTTTGTCGGGCAATTTGAATTTATCTTTTGGAACCAAATCCAATTTTCTCTTTTCTCTTTAATACCTGCATATCTCACTTAGCAACAATATCCAATCGTAACCTTATAAATCATTTTATACATCTTTTTACATAAGTTTCATACCCACTTCTATTCAAATTAGTTTTCGCTGTTTCATTTGAAATCAATTTATTTTCGATTTCTAGTATTGAGTTATATCTTTCTTTTAAACTGATTCATATTAGTTTCATTTACTAGTTTACTTTAACTTCCAATTTGAAATTGTTTTGTCGTTAACCAAAATTTCCAAAAATTTTCTAAGTCCCAAAATTTTCAGAAAATTTTGGCAGAGTCTCCTTTGTACGGAGGGGCTTTTGCAATTTGACAATATATATAAATATGTATACATCGACCCACACGGTCGGAAAAAGCAAAAACAGTTCATATTTCCTATTTTTATTGCGTAGGCGTACCTTATTTAACATTTTAAGCAAGCAGCTTATTTATTTTAGCAATTAGCATACCCCAATCTAGCCAAACGGCTTCTCTGTACCTATACTTACTCAATTTAAACATATAAGTGCCATATATAGAAAATCTATTTGTCTTTCACTTACTTTCAAAAGCCAAACACATGCATTACATAAACAATAAGCATCAAATGTCTTCCATAAGCATTTTATATGATTTAAAGCAAATCCAATTGCTTCCAACCAAATTCATATGCCATTTCATTCAATTTTAATGGTTTACAACGCAATTGCTTACATTCATTTCATTTTTAAGCAAAACAAACTCATATTCATATCAATTGATTCAAAAATCAAGTATATTTGCTTCCACTAATTCATAGAATTTAATTAAATCTCGCTTACGTTAAACGACAATTATTTATACGCAATTTTAATAATAACCATGTGAATAAATAACTACTTAAGTTTTATAACCAATTAAATTGATTCCAACTCAATTTTATTTAATTCAATTCCATTTTAATTTATTCACAATCATTTTATTTAGCTCGACATATTCCATGCTTGTTTACTACTAACCATTCCCAAATTAATTTAAACCGAGCTTTTATTTAATGGCTTTTACCCGTATTCGAAGCCAAGCTTCCTTAAATTTTAAACTTAAGTTAATTTACTTCCATTTATTCCAACATCGAACTTAAGTTTACTTTTATTTGATTCTTATTTAATCAAATCCCATTAAATCTAGTTAACCCATCCACTTAATTTTAATTTTAATTCATCTTCTCAATTTATCAAAATAATATCCAACACATACTTAACTCATTTATACTTCAAATTAATATGCCACCGAACTTAACTTCAGTCTGATAATCCAATTCCAATCACCACTTTGGTTTTGTTTTTATTCAATTAGACTTCATCCATTTATTATTTAACTCAATTAACCCATTTAATTTTTTTAATTTACTTACTTAATTCATTTTCGAATTTATTTTATTAATACAAAGTCATTCTCCAGTTAGTCTACTCACTTGTGTTTTATTTACATCTCAAACCATTTCTATTATCTTCCACTTTCATTTCAATCGACAACACTTTCATAATATCTAAATTTTCTTGCAAACTTCATTAAATATTATTTAAATCACACTTGAATTTTATTTGTAATTCAAACCCTCGCTATTTCGATCCAACACTATTTTATTTTTATTTACATCTCCTCTTATTTAATTCATTATCAAACCCAAGTCGAATTCTATTCACAATTCGAATTCATTTCCAACTTCATTATTAACTTACAATCCATTTTATTTAACCGAGTTAAATTTTATTAACATACTCAATCAAGTAATTATTTTGTTAATTAGCTTACTTCCAACTTTCAAATCAATATGCGATTTTATTTCTAAGAATCGCTTCATTTAAATTTCCCGAGTCCAATTTTATTTTATAATTCCAGTTTGAAATCCCCTTTTTACTTTAAAATTTATGAATGCCTTCAAATTCAGACAATACAGTTAAAATAGCTTTTTATAAAAATATTTCTTATAACTCGATGTCTCAACCAGTCCATCCTTGTTCTCACAGAAATTCAGTCATACGTTGATCAGGCGTAGGACTGA
This sequence comes from Allium cepa, assembly GCA_030765085.1. NCBI lineage: Eukaryota > Viridiplantae > Streptophyta > Magnoliopsida > Asparagales > Amaryllidaceae > Allium > Allium cepa. The sequence goes on along the minus strand of CM060935.1, from coordinate 1,024,386,676 downwards.
AAATCTCTAAGTACTTGGTAAACCCGTTTTCAACACCCAGTGAAAATGCTTGAAAAACAATTTTATTGAAATTATCGAAAACAATTTTTTTTTTTTTTGAAAATAAAGGAAATATCTTTAGTGGGGATGCTCTGGAAATCATCACCCCATTCCATGGTCACAGTTACATACCGAGGTTACGTTGCAGTCTCAACAAAAGTCCATGCAACTGCAGGCTCTCCGCGGCCTCTCGATTACGCCATGGAACCCACACAACAGATCACAGTTACATCCAGGGTTACGTTGCCGTCACAGCAAAAGTCCATGTAACTGCAGGCTCTCAACGGCCTCTGATTTTCGCCGTCGAAATGAAACTTCTCCACTCCTACATAGGTCACAGTCTACCGAGATAAACTCAAACGCAGACTGTTGGCTCTCAGCGGCACACACGACATTCGCTATGTGGTATACCATAGTGTCGCAGTCTACCGATATAAAATCAAACGCAGACTGTTGGCTCTCTGCGACACACACGATTTTCGCTATGGTACACTATCCATAATCCTCAGGAACTAGTTTTGTCCGGACTACTCACAGGATCAACTTTAGAACCCCCCTTGGGGCTCAAGGCAGCGCCACCCAGTGGCACTCCTGAGAAGTCCATTCCAAGGAAGCTCCTTTTTCCCCAGAGCTATCATCAAAACATTTTATACTATACGCATATAGTATCTTTCAAATCATACACCTAGTATGAATTTTATCAAAGCTCCTTTACACAAAATCGATTATCCCAAAATCGATAATTCTTAAAATAGGCTTTCCAAATTTCAAATATTGATTTTACCCAAAATCAAAAGCCTTTCCAAATCCAAAGGTTCCCAAAACTGCAACAACCCGCATATTTATCGATTTTTATATTTAAATATTTTATCGTTAGTCGGGTTTTAGTCCGAAAAGCTACTTTTTGCATACGGTCGAATTAGGACTCGGGACCACTCCCATTGAGTTTAAAACGCCATTTGCGACCTTTTTGAGTATAAGCTTCGGTATGTTTGGAGAAAGTTGACTTTTGCTACTTTTCACTTTGGGTTTGGTTTGGGCTCAGCCCTATGTTAACTAATGCTCAAATCTGAGCCACTCTTCCCCACTCACTCTCATTCTCTTCTCATTTCAGTCTTCTTAGCATTAATGGTGGGAGAGATTGGAAATTAAAACTCCAAAACCCTAGTTTCTCTTGCAAATCAAATTCTTAGCTCCAAACTCAAGAAGAACCCATTGGTAAGCTTCTCTTCTTCTTCTCCAACTTATTCTCTTACCAATTTAAGAAATTCCTAAACATAATTTCGGGAATGTTCTTGTTTTTGAGCTTAGATTCAAGCTCAATTGAGTGTGTTGAAGAGAGGTTGATTATCCATTTGCTTTCAAGCTCATTCTTGTTCGATTTTGTGAAAAGGTGAGATTTTTATCTCACATCTATGACTATAATTATCTTTGGTTATTGGGTATGAATTCCTAACACTTCTACATGTGCATTTGCTCTCGATTTGGATTGGTTTTGTGAATATTCCAATTTTTGGGTTTTTAAGTCAAATTTATGTGAAATCCTTTTATGGATGTTTGATCATGCTTTTAGTGATGCACCGAGGAGCATATAGGGCCGGGTTGCCGATTGGCATAAACCCTTAGAGCCATTGTTCGTCGGTCGCATTTTGGAAGAGTTTGCTCTTCATTTGAATAAGGCTGAAAAACAGCCCAGGCATGATTCAGTCGACTGAAAACTCTATTCAGTCGACTGAACCTGCAACCCGAGAGTTTCCAGGCATGATTCAGTCGACTGAAAAATTCTGCACAGTCGACTGAACCTGGAAACAGAAAGTTTCTTGAACCTGGAAAATTTCCAGGTACAGTGTCAGTCGACTGAAAACTCTGTTCAGTCGACTGAACCTGCTGTTTGAGTCCAATTTGCCTTTTTGGATTGAATTTCCAATTTCAATCGATTCGTGATGATCCTATTTATTGTCATCATTTATTATCATCTTTGATGACTTATTTTCTTTGGGAATTTTAGATATATCCACTTCGATGGATCCTTTATCGATTTCGTTGGATTTTTATTCACATCTTCGAATGTGATCTTTGTGATTGATTGTTTCTACAATCCCCCTCGTGCTTTGTCACTTTAAAAATATAAAGGTTTTCTATACTAGTAGTAAATATTAAAACTCTTTTCTCAAACGTTTTCAATACTATTTTAATACCAAATTCGTTTATAAAACCGTTTTCCAATCTATTAGTATATATATAAACCTTTACCTCACTCGTATGAGAAATCTAATTAAACGACTTAGTAAAACGAGTGGTATGAAACGCTTGCGTTTACTTCGTCGGTTAATTCTTGGACTTGTTCGATTGAATCTCTTGTGACATTCTTCTAGTGGAGATTTACAGTTTGTTCGTAAATGTTTAAGTTAAGCAAGTGGTTATCGGACATGAAGCTAAACTTTTATATTTACTAGCTTAGTGTAATTGACACTTCTCGATGATCATGACGATCATTTTTGTGATTTATACTAGCAATGTGCGATGTCTCTTTGTCTGCGTGGGAGACTAAACCCCGTTCGTGTGTCAAATTTGTGGGGTAGCTACCCACGGTCTTCGGACCATTCGTGTGTCAGGTCTTCGGACCATTCGTGTGTCAAATTAATGGCTAGCTACCATGAGATAGCTTCTCGTTCATGTGTTACAGCTGTTGGTGAGTTTTCATGCTCCCGTTCATGTGATAGGCCTTCCCTCTTATTTTGTGTGATTTCTGGATTTCATGTGTCGAATTCTGGAATTTTCTTCTTCACCTAATTTTGTGATTTCTATTGATATGATTTATCAATTCTTGTGCATAGGTGATTTCGTGTGTCATTAACTTGACGTGAATACAAGTTTTGGGTATGATACCCTTTTTGGATCTTTGAGAAGATTCTTTGATATTGATTAATCGTTTGTTGATTATCATTTACATACTTATAGTAGTATGCCATTATGGATATTATACGTCTTTGCCATATCTTATATGTCATTTATTGTGGCTTGGTGAATGAAATCAGGAGTATGACATCCCTTTTTATCTTGAGTAGATTATCATGATATTGATATATCCCTTGATGATTTTCAATTACTTATGTATTTATCACAGCTTGGCATTGTGATTATTATGTGTTTAGTCATATCTCCTATTCTATATCATGTGATCTGATATTTATAGTTAGACTGATCCGTTTATTATTTTCTTATAAATAATACTCGGGTCAGACCGAGATGTTGCAGGTGCTTCGACTTGACTTCTCTCTTGGGATTGATTTCTCTTGCTTTTGGTTAACTACTTAGATTAGTAGTTTTTGTTGTATACATTAGAGATATAGACTCCATAATGTATACTTATTCTTTTGTGTAGTTCGTGTAACTATTCTTTTGTGATTTTGTGGATCCTTTTAGACCACTACTCTGATGTACACTTTCATGTGTAATATTCATATCTATTTCCGCCTTTGTGATATGAATTGTCTGTGACTGATTTGTGTTATGCTTATTTCTATATTTGTTTTCCGAAGGATTTATATAGCCACCGTGTAGTAGCTTTGAGTTTGTGTCGATATGTCGGATTTCCTCTTGAAATAGAATGCATGTTATATTATCTGACATATCGGTGCTCGCGCAAAGAAATTACACGGATGGTCGCTCCTCAACAGCCTTATTCTCCGTGCTAGTCGATAGCAATCACCGTAATGTTCTTGGCTAGCGTGGGTATAGAGGTGGGGCGTCACAGCTTGGTATCGGAGCCAAACTTCCGAATAATATGGAATATTATAACAAGGATCATCGTCCTAAGTCTTTCTTAGGAGTCGTGCTTTAGGATTTAATTCGAGTTTTCGTACCGATTCATCCTATTTTCCTTATGATTCCTTATTTATCTATCAAGATTGCTTGATATCCAATTTGGTGAATAACCTTTTCTTCTTCTTCTTTCTTTCTAAAGGAAGAGAAATGTCTAGACCAGGCCGCCCCAGAGCCGTGCCATCTAGAACTCCACCCCAAGATGGAGTTTTTATGACTGCTCAACAGCTTCTTTATTTGGTAACAAATGCTCAAGCAGCTGGAGCTAACCCGGAACCTACTCACCCAAAATCGGGATTTGCACGCTTGTGTAGCGATTACACTAATTTGGGTGGGTAGCCATTCAAAGGTTCCGAAACTGTTATTGAAGTACAGGCTTGGCTAAGAACATGCGATCGCATCTTTTCGCGCATGAATCTTATTGACCTTCACCGAGTTCAGGTGGCCTCTAGTATGCTCCGAGAAAGAGCATTGGATTGGTACGAGCTTCTTATTTCTGAGATTAATGAAGCGGATCTCACCTGGGAGAAATTCCGAGAATGCTTTGAGTTGAAATTTGTACCGGAAGCAGAGAAAGTGACATTGGCTCGACGGTTTATAGACCTTGTTCAAGGTGAGTCCTCCGTGACTGATTACGTCGCCTCCTTCGAGTCGCTTTCCAAATATGGGGTTGAATACATCAACACCCCTCTGAAGAAGAATCAGAGATTTGTTTATGGCTTAAACAAAAGTCTTAAGAAGCCATTGCTCCTAAAATTAGAAGTTTCTTTCGACCAACTCGTTGATATCGCTCTTCGTCTTGAAGAGGCGGATAGGGAGAATGATGTTGAAGTGGTGGGTTCCAAACCAAACTTCAACAACAAGAAGAGGCCAAGAAAATTCAAAGGTCCTTATCCCAATAAGAAAGGGAGGCAAGAAACTCCTGCTGAAAAGACCTTTTCCTCTACTCAAGGGAAATGCTATAATTATGGTTCGAAAGACCATTTTGCGAACAAGTGTTCAACGCCTCGTACTTGTCGCTATTGCAAAAGCCCGGACCATTTTATGCATGTGTGTCCCAAACTTCAAAATAGGAGGGAGGGAAAGTTAAATGTTGCTCATGCCCCTGGCAACACATCTCGTGGCCAAGGTATTTCTCATTCTATTCTGGACGGAATTATTTTACTTCGTGATCATCCTATTCGAGTTCTTTTTGATACGGGTGCGTCCCATTCTTTTATATCAAAAGAACTTGTTGATACTTTGTCCTTGGATGTTTTGTGTTTAATGACTTCTTTGAGAATTGCGAATCCGGTTGGTGGATCCGTAACAATTAGTTTATTGTGTAAAGATTTCGAAATTATTTTGTGTGATTTTCCTTTCCTAGCCAATTTGCATGTCATGCGTTATTTAGGCTTTGGAATGATTTTGGGAATGGATTGGCTTAACCGTTATGAAGCTCATATCCTATGTCCTGAGCGGACTATTCATCTTCGACATCCTCAATCTGTTAAGCAGATTTCTATTAATCTTAAAGATTCAGATTCCAGCTTGGTCGCTCTTTATATTCTTTAAATCCTCGTGATGACGATGATGATGATGAGGGTGATATTATTTCTCTTATTCACGTTGTTTGTGAATTTTCCGACATATTCGAGCCCGTTTTAGGATTACCACCTAAACAGCTGGAGCTAACCCGGAACCAACTTACCCAATGTCGGGATTTGCACGCTTGTGCAGCGATTATACTAATTTGGGTGGGGAGCCATTCAAAGGTTCCGAAACTATTATTGAAATACAGGCTTGGCTAAGGTCATGCGATCGAATCTTTTCTCGCATGAATCTTATTGACCTTCACCGAGTTCAGGTGGCCTCTAGTATGCTCCGAGAAAGAGCATTGGACTGGTACGAGCTTCTTATTTCTGAGATTAATGAAGCAGATCTCACCTGGGAGCAATTCCGAGAACGCTTCGAATTAAAATTCGTGCCAGAAGCTGAGAAAGTGACGATGGCTCGTCGTTTCATTGACCTTGTTCAAGGCGATTCTTCCGTGACGGACTACGTTGCTTCTTTATAATCACTTTCCAAATATGGGGTTGAATACATCAACACCCCTCTGAAGAAGAATTAGAGATTTGTTTATGGCTTAAACAAAAATCTCAAGAAGCCATTACTTCTAAAATTAGAAGTTTCTTTCGACCAACTCATTGATATCGCTCTTCGTCTTGAAGAGGCGGATAAGGAGAATGATGTTGAAGTGGTGGGTTCCAAACCAAACATCAATAGCAAGAAGAGGCCTAGTAAATTCAAAGGACCTTATCCCAATAAGAAAGGGAAGCAAACAACCTCCGCGGCAAAGACCTCTTCCTTTGGCCGTGGGGAATGCTATAATTGTGGTTCGAAGGACCATTATGCGAACAAGTGCCCAAAGTCTCTCTCTTGTCGCTACTGCAAAGTTCCCGGTCATGTTATATCTTCATGCCCCAAGCTTCAGGGCAAGAAGGAGGGAAAGTTAAATGTTGCTCAAGCCCCTGGCAACACATCTCGTGGTCAAGGTATGCCTCATTCTATCCTTGATGGAATTATTTTATTTCGTGATCATCCTATTCGAGTTCTTTTTGATACGGGTGCGTCCCATTCTTTTATATCAAAAGAACTTGTTGATGCTTTTTCTTTGAATTTTTTGTGTTTAATAACTTCTTTGAGAATTGTGAATCCGGTTGGTGGATCCGCAACAATCAGTTTATTATGTAAAGATGTCGAGCTTATTTTGTGAGATTTTTCTTTCCGAGCCGATTTGCATATCATGCGTTATTTAGGCTTTGGAATGATTTTGGGAATGGATTGGCTTAACCGTTATGAAGCTCATATTCTATGTCCTGAGCGGACTATTCATCTTCGACATCCTCAATCTGTTAATCAGGTGTCTGTTATTCTTAAAGATTCGGATTCTGCTTTGGTTGCATCTTTATATTCTTTAAACCCTCGTGATGACGATGATGATGATGAGGGTGGTATTATTTCTCTTATTCACGTCGTTCGTGAATTTTCCGACATATTTGATCCCGTTTTAGGATTACCACCTAAGCGAGCAATTGAGTTCAGAATTAATCTTATTCCGGGAGCTCAACCTATCACTCATCCTCCTTATCGTATGTCCAATAAAGAAAACGAGGAGATGCATAAACAATTATCTGAATTGGAAACGAAGCAATTTATTCGCTCTAGTTCCTCGCCTTGGGGAGCTTCAGCTATTTTTGTGAAGAAATCCGATGGTACACTTAGGCTTTGCGTTGACTACCGCAAGCT